>CM055116.1:188181037-190581037 GCA_029206835.1 Rana muscosa
GAAAGTCACTTTGGATTTTACCTTGATATCTATAGATCTTAGTTGATAAAAGCCTTTTGTTTTGATCTTCCCGACTGGAGACCTTAGAATGTTTTCATTGTAGAAAGGATTTCCTCCATACTTTCAGCAGATAACTAAGGATGTTCAGGCTGATATACTAAAACCAGCAAATTGATGGTTCAAATCTAATCCCTGCTGAACTGGCTGAGATTCGAATCATTTATGAGCAGGCTGATTGTACCCAAGTCGATCCATCGACTGTATTGATGGGGGAATCGAGCAATTTTCTTTCCTGCAATCTGTGGTTGTAAGGAAGAAAACTATCATCTATGGCCTCACACTTATATTTTCTGAAATGTTAGCTGTGGTAGATCACTTATTGGAGTGTAAGCAGCTGCTGTCAGGCGTTCAGGAGGTGATCCGAATAGCAAACATGAGCCATGTATTTGGACTTGAATGGGTGAGTTTGACGGGTGGTGACACCTGTCAACTCAACATTAAATTTACTGTGACGCAAAGCATGTGAACAGCCCTCCCTGGTTGTATGGTAATCTTTAGGTGTGTGGCTGCTCAGGTGAAAGACCTAAAGGGAATTGGCAATGTTCACTCAATAAGTTGCATGAATAGTCATGTCAGTTATCCAATTATGTGTAGATGAAATAAGAATATGGGAAATAAAAATATGGGAATGGGAAAATGTTTAGCCTATTGTATAATTTTAAGTAAATCTTCATATAATTGTGTGAAAGTTCTCGACACCTTTTTGTAAATCGGCCTTTTACTGTTTTTTTTTTTTTTTTAAAGTAACAATTATGAATCTTTTTTATAATGCTGAATTTTTTTTTCGTAGACTAGCAAAAACCAAATTAAAGTAGACCTGGTAGATGAGAATTTCTCTGAACTGAGAGGTGAAATTGCTGGCCCACCCGATACTCCATATGAAGGTAAGTACTGTCCATTAGATTAAGCTTTTATAATGCTTTGAATATTAGGGATCAGATTATTATCCATCTATATTTGTAAAGTTCTAAAGTTAACGGAGTAATGTGACCCTGTTTAATGTGATTTTTAAAAATGCTTGCTTTTCTTATGTCACAAAAATACTTGTTTTTAGCGCACACACTCGCGCGCACACACACACACACTTTATTACATAGGCTTCGTTTCCTCAGGTGAACTCTTTATAGCTAGTTAGAGGTTAAATTAGAGACAGCTCAGTCTTTGCCGTTTTTATTTTAAATCTATCTGGATAACTGATTCATTGTTATTATTTAGCAAATCCCTTGGGGGACAATGATGATGTAATTTTTCTGTTTCTTTCAAATTCTACTCTTATTAGTATAGTTGGAAAGCAGAGTGATGTATTCTGCTGCAGGATAATCTTTATCTTTGTCAATTTTTAGCTTTGCAAAGAAAGATAACAAAGGAAGAGATGTATAAAGTCAAAACAATTTTAAGGTTCTATCACTGCAATAGTAAGAGCATGTTCTAAATATGTTTAATCCAGAAATTTAAATGTGTGTTTTATCATGCTGTATAAGTTTGCTACACTATATCCAATATAATGTCTAAAGACATGCTGGTAAGTTAATTGGCTCCCGTCTAAACAAAATTGTCCCTAATCAAGCGCGTCGGGACCCTTTGGGGTTAGACCGCGCTATATCAAGATACCACTCAACTCATAATGTCAGTCAGGTTCCTGTACCTTCACTGGAGTCCACTCATTGTGGAGCAATGAAGTATACACACACGCACGCCCACCATCAACATCATCATCACACTCCTCACACACCATTTACAGAGCTGTTCTACCATTGCTGTGAATTTACCCCCATTTAACTACCATATTACTGTTACTTTGCAGTTTCACCTCCCTGTATAAGGCTGGGTACACACTTGTGCGATCAGACACTGCAGGTGATTCCCAGATCACATGCAAAGTCTGTGCGGTACAAATTTAGCCATACAAACTGTCTGAAATTGCATTACATTCGCACCAAAATGGTGCAGGACCCTTATTTATTTTGGTCCGCACTGGAAACGGATTGTATGGAGATTCACACCCATGGGATCCGATTCCTGCACCATTTGACAATTTGCACTGTGATCTGATCTAGGGGTGTCATTAACTGTACATGGACACCCCCAGTGGTTTGCAGATGCCAGTGTGCGATTCAGCTGCAATGTGGGAACCGGCACTGAATTGCAGGGTTTCCCGCATCGCAGAAGTAAGATTTTGTGACCCACAAGAGAAGTATAACCAAAATGGCATTGGCCATATTTCTATTTTAAGGTTTGGTAAGCTGCAATGTTTTTGGGTTTAGATACGCTTTACACAGTGACGTCACACTGTACCTCTTTCAATCAGTGCACTTTACTTTTTAGTGTGCTCTATTTAGTGCTCATTACCTTATTTATTTATTTTTCTATAATAACATTTGTATTGAGAAAAAGGGGAAAAAAAGCAAAACAAACTAACCTCAGACTAACAAAAAAAATAACACATTCATATAAAGTATGCACCTTGACAGGAAGCCCCCATTCAGAGTGGCCTTGCACTTGCTGTGGAACAATTTAAGGATCTATATAATCCTCATCACCAAAACCAACCCAGACAGAATAGGCAAGTAGACCTTCCTTGGTCCCCTGAGAAAAGTGCCAGGCCAAAATTCTCCAAAAAAAAAAAGAGGGAGGTAAGGATACAGAGGGAAGAGGAATAGTAAAAGGAAGGTGTGTGATATCAAAATTTTATTGGTATAGAGTCTAAAATAAAGACCATTCGGTCAATATACAATCACAGAAGAAAAAACATGACACATACATGGATATGGAAAAAAGGCACCCTGAAACTCGGATATGCTGCAGCACCAAAAAATGGCCTATAAAGAGTGGAACGCCAATCCTTAGATGTTCGCATAGCAATGCCGACGCGTTTCAGGTTGTATTTTCCTTCTTCGGGGGAGAGAAGGATGCAAAGATAAAAAGTCATTGTTTAAAACGGCAATATATGGCAATGAGTATATTAACTACGACCATCCAGCCTGAGATAGATGTAGCCTAGCTGTAAATGACAACCGCAACTGCAGGGACCGTAAATCGTAGTAAATGTATTTCACCCACCATGGAGTAAATTGTGTCCACGAGGGTCAGCATAGGCATGTATGATGGATGGTGAAAATCTGCCATTATTTACTCCATGGTGCGTGTAATGCATTTACTACAATTTACGGTCCCCGCAATTGCGGTTGTCATTTAGGAGGGTGGGGAAGCTCCGTGATCGAACCAAGTTGCCCATCAGCCAAAAAATTACCACCCCACCCTCCCCAGCAGACTAGGATAGAGGGGAAAATGGCATAATAACCACCTTGCACAGAGATCTAACCATATGCACCTACCATAGTAGTGTAGCAAACCTCACCAGACTGGACTTGGTCTTGCCAAGGGACTAGGACATACGATTCTTGTACTCGTCCAGGGATTAAAAGTGTTACCTTTTTAATATGTTCCTCCTATTCACTAACCCTTTGCAATGCACCCCCTAGTCCTGCACATTAAAGCTGTTTTTAATGTTTAATGTCCCTTTTTTAAATGGTTTGTTTCAGCCATCTTGTCCAAAACAAACTATTTTTAAAGGGACATTAAACATGGAGTTAGGCTGCAGACTTTTACTCTGTTATCCCACATATATATAATGCATTGTATATACAAATCCTTAAATTTTCCACTTAAGTTTCATTATGCATTAATATTTTCCAGACACTTTCAATAAACTGCATATTTAACCTTTTAGGCCCTGTTCATAAATAGTACAGAGACCCATGTTTTTCTGCACTGGAAGAATGCAGGTCACCGCTAGGGCACATAAAAAAATGCCCCTACCGCCAGCATACTGCAGCCAGAACGGACAGCTGCCACGTGCTAAACTACTGCGAAATTGGTGTACGGCAGCTGTCCAGAGCAGTGTGAACCGGCCTTTACTGTGCGCCAGTTGTTCAAAATGTATCTGTTTATTATACAGGCAGTCCCCGAGTTACGAACAGGCTAGGGACTGTAGGTTTGTTAAGTCGAATATGTTCGTAAGTCAGAAAAGCATGCGCAGAAAGACAGATACGTCGCTTTACAATGTTCCGTCGAATGTGCCCGCCATCGTAAAAGGTTCAGTCGAATGTGCACGCCGTTGGAAAGTGGCCACGCAGCCTCCCGTTCGTAAGTAGGAGTCGTTCGCAAGTCGGATGTTCGTAACTCGGGGACTTCTGTACATTAAAAAGACCACTGCAAAGTTAGTTTTATTTTTTATTTTTTATCCTTTTTCTTGCAATTCCCTGAGTTGGGCTTGAGATTGCTTTCTCAAATATTGAGGGACATAGGTGTTTTGCTAGTGTTCAATCCTCCTGTAGGCAGCAGTATAACAGTTGCTTACCTCCTGTATTGTTATGTAAATATAGTTGAACACTACCCACTAGACTGCGAGAAATATTTCATCTGAATTATACCTCTTCTGCCCAAAGCAGTTACACTGTTGCTTGTGACTTTAAGGACTCTTTCACACTTGCGTTCAATTTTAAAGTAGCCTAAAAGCACATTAACGCACCTATAGCATTAATGAGCATTTAGGATGTGTTGTTCAAGGAATTCATGTTGCATTAAGCAACACTTCTCAAGTGCCCTGTGTGTTTGTTTTTTTTGTTTTTTTTAAGAAGGCTAAAATGGGAAATCACTTTTGACGCTTTTGCCATAGGTGCGTATAAAGTGTGTTTGAATAGAAGTGAATGGAGGCAGTTGCAAAGCGTCTCGACCTGCCAAGCTCTGCAGGCAGCACTAGCAACTCAAACGCTGCAGTGTGAACACCTCCATTCTCTCCCTATTGTAATAATTTTGAGTGCCATTGATAGACGTTCGGGAAGCGTTAAACGGCCAACCAACTATTTTCAACGCCTGTGTGAAAGAGCCCTTAAGCAGCAACCTCTATTAAACCCTCATGATTAAAGTAAAACTTCAGGCAACACTTTGTTCGTTTAGAGTGGAAAAGGATTATATCTCAAACTGTTTTTTTTTCTGTGTCCACATTTGGGAGATTTTCTCTCATTGCCTTCCTAGCAAGATAGGAATTGTGCAAATCTCCCTTACAAGGATGCAGACAACAAAAACTTGGCAACCAAAACCCCACTATATTTAAAAAAATTAAGCTGCAGAATCTGGAGCCTAAATTAGGACAACCCATATATAGTTTTCAGTATCTTTACTTGTGGAAATAAAAGATATGCTTACAACCTTCATCAAATGCCAATTTTACAGCATTCCCTGTTACCCTACTTAAGATGGCTTACTTTTTTTTTTTTTTTTTTACCGGCTGATGCCTTCTTCTCCTGACCCATCACAGTGACTTCTGTTCTCAGGTACACCTTGTTTCGATCCTAGAGTAGCGTCAATGGCATTGTGTAGAAAAGCATTCACTTTTATTTCCCAGTCAGTAACTACGAAGGACAGTGAGAAAGGTGCAGCCTAAAAGCCCCTTTTGCAAATGGCCTACAAGTAATTCTTATTGGAACTGGATGTAAAAAGCATCCACATGCAACAGACTTTATTAGAATGATTTAAAAAAAAATTATTATGATTATTGCTTTAAAACAGGAGGTGTAATGCAGGTTGTGTTCACAGATGGGACAATACAGGAATGCCCACAACACTTGAAACAAAATCAGCCTATGGCAAAAAACCATCTATACATTTACATTTGCTGGTAATAGTGAATGCATTTGGAGAGATATCAGCTTGCTCAGTAGTAGAGTTACCCTAGTCGAGTTTTTATAGCTTAGAGAAGAAATCTGTGCTGATTTCACAGATTTACCGAGATTGCTAGGGGGCTTTTAGAAAGCAGACACTTTCTGCAGGTGAATCTTCCAGATCAATTTTGTTTTTAAATGACAGTGAGTGGTTCTCCACTGAAGAATGTTTGGTGTTTCTGCTTTTATGAGTAGACCTTTTAAGTGGTAAATTGAATTTTAAGTGATCCCATCACAAACTTTGGCAATTCAGACTGAAATTATGAGAAATATCCTCAATAATAAATTGTAAGTTGTTCCAGAAGCTATCATGCAGTTCTTGTTGTTTTTTTTTTTTTTTGGTTAATGGTGCACTTGGCCTCACCTCCTGAAATTTCCTCTTGGTTCGAGGCTGCCTTTCATGTGAAAGTATAATTTGAGAGGGGTTAACCCACACCCAGCTCTTACATGGAAAGTTTGAGATAACTTAAACTAGATTTATTGCCCATTTTGTCTTGCATTATTCCATGCCGTGCTTGCATTGCCAGAGGTTGTGCCTAGCTTACTTTAAAATTAGTTGGCGGCTTTAAAATGTATGCAAACCCAACTTCTCCTATTGCTCCCTTTTTAGTCTGTTAAATACTACCATTGAAAGCATTTTGTTTTCTTTGTTCAATAAATTAAAAAAAATAATTATCAAAGAGTGATCCCATCAGAAAATCAGAGCTGTCCAGTGCTCACTTCCTGTGTTATCTCAAGGAGAGTAATTGGTCCTCCCATTCCATATCTTAGAACTACAGAATGATTAGCCTTTATGTTGCGGAAATTGAAGAGTAGGGGGGGAGTTTCGGAAGTTTGGTAAGAAAACGCTGGGCAGGGCTAAAAAACACTCCACAAATTTCTGTGTGTTGTCAGCCTCGGACTTAGGAGCTAAGTGCATCAGTTATTTTATTTGAGTTTAAAATGTGTGAAACATTGGAAATGTCTATCTAATGCAGAAATGTACTGCTTGTTTCAAAAACAGTTTGTCTTTAGGGAGGCCATACTTGATTCATTTTTTCATTCAACCAACTGGTTGAATGTAAAAAAAATAGCAGATTACCCCATCCACACCTTCAAGGTGGATAGGGGAATCTTCCCACTGTGCTATTGTATTCTGCCCACTGAAGGCTCCCTACTGGCAGAATACAATGATGACAGCACTGATCCTTCAGGAAAAACCCAACAGGCTGGTTTGTACACAAGTTGATCAATAGATGAACTTGTGTACAACCAGCTAGCCCATACACCGATTAACATTTTTGGCCAGTCCCTGCTAAACTACCCAAATTTCTATCCATGTATAATTGGCTTTAGATGGCCATAACATTTTTATTTTTTATTTTTTTTTCCTGCTGTCATTAAGACGTGTAGTGACTTTTAGCTGATGAAAACGTTTCTCTGTGAATGGACACAATTTTGTCATTACCTTCAGATGACTGCACTAAATATTATGTTTTCCAATAATATGATTGACAGTTTGTTTTTAGATTTGTAACCTAAGAAGTCGTTAAAGGGATGAAATTTTATTTTACAGGTGGACGATACCAGCTAGAAATCAAAATACCAGAAACATACCCCTTTAATCCCCCTAAGGTAAGAAGTAGATGTGTGATGGATTGTGAAGTTCCTGAAAGATCTCACTCTATCATAATTATACTTAAAATGGACCTGTCGGGGGGTGAGAAATTCCAAAACTAGTACCCTGTGAAGAAAACCTACTTCATAATTACCTGTTCATTGGCTGGTATGCAGAAACTCTGCAACATTTGTAGCAGAACTTCCAGCACCGATCATATTCTGCACTATTATGTCTTGCACTGGCTAGGGGTCAAAAGAAGTAACCACAGCGACTATTCGGGGGTGTTGAGTGCTTGATTTGGCAAAACCTACAGTCACTGTTAGGTCTGTTAAAGAGCTAAACTACTTCAAACCAGCTACGGATAGTCAAGTATGAAGTTGTTTTTCTTCACAAGGTACCGCTTTTAGACTCTTTCTGACCACCTTACAAGGTTCCTTTTAATGCTAGCTCCTCTAAATTCTCTAGTTTAAAGTGATTGTAAAGTCTTGTTTTTTTGTTTTTGTTTGTTTTTTTTCTCTAAAAATAACAAACATGTCATACTTACCTTCTCTGTTGCAGTGGATTTGCACAGAGCAGCCCGGATTCTTCTCTTCTCGGGTCCCGCGCAGGCCCTCCTGGCCCCTCCCTCCTGTCAAGTGTGCGCACTTGAGCCGAGTCACAGCTCCATGTGTCCATTCAGACATGGAGCTGCGGTTTAGCCCCCTCTTGTGATTGGCTGACTAACAGCAGCAGGAGCCAATGGCTCCGCTGCAGTGTCTCAGCCAATTTAGGAGCAGAGTCCCGAATGGTCGATGCAGTCGTGGACATTGCTGGAGAGAGATGGGGCTCAGGTAAGTTCTAGGGGTGCAGGGGCGGCTGCTGCACACAGGTTTTTTTCTTATTGCATAGAATGCATTAAGATAAAACACCTGACTTTGCAACCCCTTAATTACAAAACTGTGCTAAGCCCAGTGGATGTCCTAGGAATAGATAAGCAGTCAGACTTGGTACAAACAACCTTCATTTTCATAGTCTTACTTCCACTTATTTATTACAGTAGTTATGCAGAGATTGTGAATATGACTGTGCAGTGGAATAGTCATCCCAGTTAGAAACACCCCCTCCCCTTCTTGACAGTACAAGTCTGTGTGAGGACACTTGTGTCAAGGGGTGTGGCTGTTACTCTGCTATGCCAGCACAGAATACTGAGGGATGAGCCAGGAAGTTTCTTTTTAAGTGAAAAGAGAAAGGTAGTTTAAAGTATTTCCAGGGAAAAAACTTTTCAAATGGGCTACAAAGCTGAACTCCTTGCTAGCCATTAAATATATAGCAGAGATGCACACTGTATATGGTAACTTTTGTGTTTTCCAAATTATCTGTTGCCAAGTATGTTGTTTGCCACACTGAATAAACAGATAACTTGTTTTCTGGATCTGCATTAGCAAATTCATGGGAAAACCTAGTCAAAACAGAGGGGGTAGGCAGCTATTTTACAGATGAGATTCAATGTAGGAAAATGCAAAGTAATGCACTTGGGAGATAAAAATATGCATGCTAGTTATGTGATGGGGGAAGAATCAAGGCTGGAACAGGAACTGAGGGTCCTAGTAGATGACAGACTCAGCAATATCATGCAATGCCAAGCTGCAGCAAGTAAGGCCAGCAGACTGTTGGCATGCATTAAGGGGAGTGTTTAGTCAAGAGGTAAAACTACAAATCTAACATTATACAAAACTTTGGTTTGGCCACATCTTAAGTATACAGCCCAGTTCTGGTCACCAATCCTCGGGAATGATGTCAAACTGGAACGAGTCCAGAGAAGGGCAGCAAAGCTAATAAGAGTGGTGGAGGACCTCGGTTATGAGGAACAACTACCAACATTAAACCTATTCTCCCTGGGGAAGGGACGCTCAAGAGGGTATATTATAGAAATGTTTAAATCTTTTTCAACATTTGTAACAGCATTTGTTTTTAATTGCAGTAACATGTTATGTTATACTCGCCTGCTCTGTGCAGTGATTGCACAGAATGGCTTGGACCGCCTTTTCTGGGGTCCCCCACTGGCGATCTTGGCTCTCCCTCTTTTGTGTCTGCCCCCATACCAAGCTGCTTGCTATGGAGGCAGACATGCAGGCTTACTCATTTAGACACAAACAGCCCAGCTTGGCTCCACCCCTAGGTGATCCGAGCAGACTTTCTCACCCCCCCCCCTGCAGTCTTCTTGGACACGTCACAGGTGCCAGAAGACTGTGGGGACCATTCGCCATGCGCAGCACGGCTCGCATGTGCAGTGGGCACCTGGCTGTGAAGCCGCAAGCTGTCGCAACCGGGTGCCCACGGTTGAGATGCTGGGGACAGAGCGACGAGGAAAGGAATGGCTCAAGTGAGCACATCGCTGGATCGTGGGACAGGTGAGTGGCTGTTTATTAACCACTTGCTGACCGCCCTATAGCAGTTTTACTGCTACAGGGTGGCAGCTGTGCACCAGATCACGTGTGTGTGTGTGTGTGTGTGTGTGTGTGTGTGTGTGTAATATATGCGTGTGATTTTCCATTTTCGTCTGCAGGGGGCGCGCCACTTCTGCTGTGAATATTCACAGCAGACGCCAATCTGTGAGGGCCAGGCACCCACCTATTGTCGGGCAGAGACTTACTATGTAAACAAGACCGAGTTACGTTTTGACAGGGGGGAGGGATGGATTTTGTGTTTCTGCAAAGCTGGGAATAAAATCCATCTCTTCCTCTAGTTAAAGTAATGCAGTGCCATATCGCAAAAAGTGGCCTGGTCATGAAGTGGGTTAAATCTTCTGGAGGTTAAGTAGCTAAGTCAGCAGCTACAATTTTTGTAGCTGCTGACATTTATTAAACACAAAATTGACTGGAGCTTCTCTTTTTAAGTAAAAAAAAAAAAAAAGACTTGACTAAACAATGAAGTTGGACGAAAAATGGTTAATTCTTAAGCCTCGGTTCACACTACGAACCGCATGTCAATCGCACAAGAACTGCATCGTATTCCTGTGCAGTTCACATGCTAGTCGGTGCGATTTGAGCCCATTTATTTTGAATGCACCTATTTTGGAACTGCATCATGCATGCACCAATTTTGGAACTGCACTACAACCAGAAGACAAAAGTACCATGCGGTCCAGTGAGGGAAAACTAACTTAAGATTGGACTGACTCCCGTTGAAGCTCTAAAGGGCAGTGCGATTTGAATGTGGTGTGGAAAACGTGCATGGATTGCTGGGTTCACCACACCGCAATAATGTGAACCTAGGTTAAATTGGATAAGGGGTTCTTAACTGTTAAGCCTCATACACACAATCGGATTTTCCGACGGGAATTGTGTGTTGACAGACTGTTGGCCGAAACACAGATGAGCAAGTGCTACATACTTATTATAATTGTTTTAGGATCAATTTATCTTTTCAAGTGCACTTTCACCATCATAATTTTTTCACTGTTTTTGGACACTTCATTGGCATTGTAGTCCACTTCAGCATTTCTGTAGCATTGCAGCTTATACTATAACTGTATGTTGCTTACTCAGTATGTTGATTACTAATTTTATCGCTATTTATTGATTTTATACACATTGTCTTTTGTTGAGTGTACCTGTCACAAGCCTATTTGCACTTTCTCACATTTAATGTACAACGCAGCACTACCTTTACGTTTTTATTCCACTTGGATTCTGATATATCCTTCAGTGCTTACTGCAGTACCACGATCCATAGACTTGGCAGGCGCGGGAATACTTTCATTTATCCTAATGCTCACCAAAAGCAACACTAGCAGAAGGTGCCTAAAGAGCTGAAAAACCACGTAGTACGTCACTACGTTCGTGTTTGTTGGCCGACAATTGTGTGCCGCTTGTATGCAGGACAAAATCCGACGCTTTGTCTGTGGAAAATCCGATCGTGTGTACGAGGCTTAAGAGTGGTAAGGATGTGGAACTCCCTTGCACAGTTTGTGGCATCGGCGGAGAGTTTAGAAAAGTTTAGATTTGATTTGTAGTGAACACATTGTACAGGCATATGGAAAACCACACACACATCCAGGTTGAACTGGATGGATTGGTGTCTTAATCAACCTTCCCAATTATGTACAATGCCTGGAAAAAGTATTCATACCCCTTGAAATTGTCCACATCTTGTCATGTTACAACCAAAAACGTAAATGTATTTTATTGGGATTTTATGTGATTGACCAACACAAAGTGGCACATAATTGTGAAGTGGAAGGAAAATGATAAATGGTTTTCCCATTTTTTTGCAAATATGTGAAAAGTGTGGCATGCATATTTATTCAGTTAATACTTTGTAGAACCCCCTTTTGCTGCAATTACAGCTGCAAGTCTTTTTGGGGATGTCTCTACCAGCTTTGCACATCTAGAGAGTGAAATGTTTGCCCATTCTTCTTTGCAAAATAGCTCAAGCTCTGTCAGATTGGATGGAGAGCATCTGTGAACAGCAATTTTCAGGTCTTGCCACAGATTCTCAATTAGATTTAGGTCTGGACTTTGAGTGGGCCATTTTAACACATGAATATGCTTTGATCTAAACCATTCCATTGTAGGTCTGGCTGTATGTTTAGGGTCGTTGTCCTGCTGGAAGGTGAACCTCCACCCCAGTCTCAAGTCTTTTGCAGATGGCCATGTCTGCATGGTTTGCAGTTGTGCCATACTTAT
Source organism: Rana muscosa (assembly GCA_029206835.1). Lineage (NCBI taxonomy): Eukaryota > Metazoa > Chordata > Amphibia > Anura > Ranidae > Rana > Rana muscosa. The sequence continues at coordinate 188,193,088 of CM055116.1, forward strand.
TTTCCATTTTCGGATGATGAATTGAACAGTGCTCTGGGAGATGTTCAAAGCTTGGGATATTTTTTTTATAACCTAACCCTGCTTTAAACTTCTCCACAACTTTATCCTTGACCTGTCTGGTGTGTTCCTTGGCCTTCATGATGCTGTTTGTTTATTAAGGTTCTCTAACAAACCTCTGAGGGCTTCACAAAACAGCTGTATTTATGAGATTGTTACACACAGATGGACTCTTATTTACTAATTAGGTGACTTCTGAAGGCAATTGGTTCCACTAGATTTTAGTTAGGGTTATCAGAGTAAAGGGGGCTGAATACAAATGCACGCCACACTTTTTACATATTTATTTGGAAAACCATTAATCATTTTCCTTCCACTTCACAATTATGTGCCACTTTGTGTTGGTCTATTACATAAAATACATTTACGGATATGGTTGCAACATGACAAAATGTGAAAAATTTTCAAGGGGTATGAATACTTTTTCTGGTACAATTTTATTTTATTTTTTTATTTTTTTTTTATTTTTTATTTTTTTATTGAGATAAGAAAAAAGGGAAAGCGGACAAATTCCAATGCAGGGGATATGGACATGAAACCTAAAGAAGTACAAAAAGACCCAAAAAACAAACAAAAAAAAAAAAAACCAGAGCAGCGAACAAGAAGCCCAGAAACAAAGAAGGAGCGGGAAAAAGAAAGGAGGGTCCCTCAGGCTGGAGATGGGGTCAAATAAAATTTAGAGTCCTAGACTACTCGGGTGTAGGTTAGGGAGTGTATTGTATAGGACCACCACGGGGCCCATACCTTGAGGAATTTTGCATGGGAGTCGTGGAGGACGCTTGACATTTTTTCATGGATCATAAGGGTCGTCAAGGTATTCTTGACCTGGTATGAATACTTTTTCAAGGCACTTTAACTATATATGTAGCATTAGTTTTCTGGCCTCACCACTCGCTGGGTAGAGGTGTGGTGGCTAAATTGTAGTAATCTGGCTTGGTATGGGGAGATGACGACAAAAGCTGGCTATGCAGTGTTGCCAAGCTTCCTTCCGAGCTTTGCAAGGCTGACTGAATAGAATATATATAAAACATTTTTTTTAGATATTGAAATGTCACAAGTGCCACCAGTAAGCTGAAAGAAAATGCTTGAACCCCCTTCATGATGCAATGTCTCCTTTTAGGACCACCCGCAATGTTCACAAACCTAGGAATGTTCATCTGTGTGTGTGTGTGTGTGTCTTTCTAGTTCTCAGGCCTGATGTCCAACTGAACAATTCATTATTGTCAAGTTAACCACTTAAGCCCCGGACCATTTGGTAGCTAAAGGACCAGAGGTGATTTCAGAATTTTGCACTGCGCTGCTTTAACTGTAAATTGCGCGGACATGCAATGTTGTACCCAAACGAAATTTGCGTCCTTTTCTTCCCACAAATAGAGCTTTCTTTTATTGGTATTTGATTGCCTCTGCGATTTTTTTATTTTTTGCGATATGAAAACGGAAAAAAGATATTTTCTACTTTTGTTATAAGAAAAATCGAATAAACTCAATTTTAGTCATACATTTAGGCCAAAATGTATTCAGCCACATGTCTTTAGTAAAAAAAAATCTCAATAAGCGTATATTTATTGGTTTGCGCAAAAGTTATAGCGTCTACAAACTAGGGTACATTTTCTGGAATTTACACAGCTTTTAGTTTATGACTGCCTATCTCATTTCTTGAGGTGCTAAAATGGCAGGGCAGTACAAAACCCCCCCAAATGACCCCATTTTGGAAAGTAGACATCCCAAGGAAATTGCTGAGAGGCATGTTGAGCCCATTGAATATTTTTTTTTTTTGTCTCAAGTGATTGCATAATGACTAAAAAATATAAAAAAAAAAAAAAAAATTACAAAAAGTTGTCACTAAATGATATATTGCTCACACATGCCATGGTTATATGTGGAATTGCACCCCAAAATACATTTTGCTGCTTCTCCCGAGTACGGGAATACCACATGTGTGGGACTTTTTAGGAGCCTAGCCGCGTACGGGACCCCGAAAACCAAGCACCGCCTTCAGGATTTCTAGGCACAAATTTTTGATTTCACTCCTCACTACCTATCACAGTTTCGAAGGCCATAAAATGCCAAAATGGCACAAAACCCCCCCAAATGACCCCATTTTGGAAAGTAGACACCCCAATCTATTTGCTGAGAGGCAAGGTGAGTATTTTACAGCTCTCATTTGTTTTTGAAAATGAAGAAAGAAAATTTTTTTTTTTCTTTTTCAATTTTCAAAACTTTGACAAAAAGCGAGATCTGCAAAATACTCACAATACCTCTCAGCAAATAGCTTGGGGTGTCTACTTTCCAAAATGGGGGGTTTTGTGCCATCTGGGCATTCCATGGCCTCCGAAACTGTGATAGGCAGTGAGAAGTGAAATCAAAAATTTACACCCTTAGAAAGCCTGAAGGCGGTGCTTGGTTTTTGGGGTCCCGTACGCGGCTAGGCTCCCAAAAAGTCTCACACATGTGGTATCCCCGTACTCAGGAGAAGCAGCAGAATGTATTTTGCGGTTTAATTCCACATATGCCCATGGCATGTTTGAGCAATATATAATTTAGTGACAACTTTGTGCAAAAAAAAAAAAATTTATTTTTTCCGCAACTTGTGTCAACATATAAAATATTCCATGGACTCGACATGCCTCTCAGTATATAGCTTGGGGTGTCTACTTTCCAAAATTGGGTCATTTGGGGGGGTTTTGAACTGTCCTGGCATTTTATACACAACATTAGGAAGCTTACATCCACTCTTCTAACCACTTGAAGACAAAGCCCTTTTTGACACTTTTTGTTTACATGAAAACATATTTTTTTTTGCAAGAAAATTATGTTGAACCCCCAAACATTATATATATATATATATATATATATATATATATATATATATATATATATATATATATATATATATATATATATTTTTTTAAAGCAAAGGCCCTACAGATTAAAATAGTGGGTGTTGCATTTTTTTTTTCTACACAGTATTTGCGCAGCGATTTTTCAAACGCATTTTTTGGGGAAAAAATACACTTTTTTTCATTTTAATGCACTAAAACACACTATATTGCCCAAATGTTTGATGAAATAAAAAAGATGATCTTAGGCCGAGTACATAGATACCAAACACGACATGCTTTAAAATTTCGCACAAACGCGCATTGGCGACAAACTACATACATTTTTAAAAGCCTTTACAGGTTACCCCGTTAGATTTACAGAGGAGGTCTACTGCTAAAATTACTGCCCTCGATCTGACCTTCGCGGTGATACCTCACATGCATGGTGCAATTGCTGTTTACATATGACGCCAGACCGACGCTTGCGTTCGCCATTGGGCAAGAGCAGGGCAGGACAGGGGTGCTTTTTTTTTTTTTTTTTTTTTTTTTTTTATTATTAATTTAGCTTTTTTTTTTTTTTTTTTTTTTTTAAATTGTTCCTTCCATATTTTTTTTTTTTAATCATTTTTATTGTTATCTCAGGGAATGTAAATATCCCCTATGATAGCAATAGGTAGTGACAGGTACTCTTTTTTGAAAAAACTGGGGACTTCTAGACCCTAGATCTTTCCTCTGCCCTCAAAGCATCTGACCACACCAAGATCGGTGTGATAAAATGCTTTCCCAATTTCCCAATGGCGCTTTTTATATCCGGGGGGGGGGACATTCCCTCCCACTGCTTGTAAAAGCAGTCCAGAGGCTAATTGGCCACTAGGATTGCTTTTACATGAAAGCCGGCCGCTGGCTGAAAAGAATGATACCAAGATGATACCTAAACCCGCAGGCATCCTTCTGGTATAAACATTCAAAGTCCAGCAACATACCAGTACGTTGCTGGTCCTTGTTGGACATGTATTGTAATCTTTTTTTTTTCATGCAGCCAGTTGGCTGAACGAAAAAAGAGATTGATCGCTGGGTATGCCCACCATTAGAATACCGCCCTTCATCCACCCACTTCTAATGATGGGCATACATGCACCATTTATATATGCCGAAGCATGGGGGCATCCTCCCGCGAAAAAGTTATGCCGCACACACATGGTCGGACTTTTCCACGGGCAAGCCTCCGTCGGAATTTCGACCGTATGTACGCGGCATTAGGAGCAAAATCGCTCCTCCGCCCCTGCTGCCCCAATGCTTCGGCATATATGCTTTTTTTTTTTTTAACTGTGGTGGTGAAATCACCTCCTACAGCACTGGAGTCGCAGGGATCAGGCCTGTCTCTGCGAACGCTGCAGTTATGTGTGTTGTGTTTTGCAAGTGACAGTGATCGATCGATACTGGAGGGGCAAAACGCAGGTGCTAGCAGGTATCTGGGCTGATCCCGCTAACACTGCGTTTTTGGGAACCCTAAACTGCTGGGGACGCTAGTATAGATCTGATCAGATCAGATATTGATCTGATCAGATACTATACCACTAAGGGGCGTGTATGCTTCACGCGTGGGTGTTAGCGTTACTGGCACTAACCTGACGCTGCCTGGCGTGTGACGCAGACCCTCTCTGACGCTAAAACCTAATTGATATCACCCGCCGGGCGATCAGGGGGTTAAACCTTTATTGGGTTATATATACGGCGGGTGCCCTGACACTATAAAAAGCAAACTAACTAACCAGCGTCACCCGTAACACTTATATGGTGATCACTGGTGAAAGGGATAACTAGGGGCAATTAAGGGGTTAAAACCTTTATTAGATAATATATGGGGGTACCTGACGCTATAAAAACCTGCGACGAACCTAAAAAAAATTACTGGCTACCGATCTGCATCACCGACACTAAGACAGCGATCAGAAAAATGATCGCTTAGCGACAGTGGTGATAGGGGGTGAAAGGGTTACCTGGGGGGCGATCAAGGGGGTTAAACCTTTATTAGGTAATATATGGGGGTACCCGACGCTATAAAAACCTGCGGCGAACCTAAAAAAAATTACTGGCTACCGATCGGCATCACCGACGCTAAGACGGCGATCAGAAAAATGATCGCTTAGCGACAGTGGTGATAGGGGGTGAAAGGGTTATCTGGGGGGGCGATTAGGGGGTTAAACCTTTATTAGGGGGGTTAGGGGGCTACACTGGACCTAAAACTAAACTTTGGTGACACTTTTACAGTCACAAATGTCACTGATTGCAGTGATCAGTAAATAAATGGTCACTGCAATCAGTGACACTGTGGCTGGGGGGTGATCTGGGGGGGCGATTTATGTACCTATGTGTCCTGGTGTCAGTGTAGTGTTTTGTGCACTAACCTGCATCTTCTCCTGTACGGCGCTCGGTATATGTGAGCGCCGCAGGAGAGATGACATCACTTCCTCTGCCTGTGTTTACATTACACAGGCAGGGGAAGCTCTCTCATTCGCCGGGAGCGATCGAGAGGGGGTGGCCGGAATCGAACGGCCGTCCCCTCATGCCTGATCGCTCTCGATCAGTTAACCACCGCTCACTGTAAAGAAGGGGGGGGTCCGATCGGACCCCCCAACTATACAAAGGCAGTCACGTAGATATACGTGATTCTGCCTGTCGGTGCCATTCTGCCGACGTATATTTACAGTGGGCGGTCGTTAAGTGGTTAACGGATTCGTACTGCTAAACTTGGTCTGGGCATCGGAGCTTAAAAAAACCTGAAAGGGTTAAAGGTTAGCTACTCTATGTAATAGCACCTTGAAAGCCATTGCCTGCCTTATCAAAGCTAAATATATTTATAGAAATCTCGGTGCTGACAAACCGCATACACCAGAGGTGGCCATAGAGTATAATGGGTTATATCAAGAAACACTAATGGGATGACTTGTTATGCGCTCCATTTGTAGCTGTGTTTAGCTTTCTGATAAGGGAGTTAATGCGGGCATCTAGGTGCTTACTTTGATGTAAAATACACTTCTCTTATAAAGTGTATGTAGCACACGGCCCTCTTTCTCCACTGTCTTTGGCTCGCTCACAGGAGGAAAAGGCACACCATGCCCGTACCCCCCTGGTTTGCAGAGTTTAAGCACACTTGTTTTAACTTACGGGTCTTGAAGCTAGGTTCTCTTCAAAGCTGGTTTCTGTCCCTAGAATGCAAGGACAAAGCCTCTATACCCCAAGTAACTCCAAGGTCCACACCAGTAGCCACTCCAACGTAGAGTTTATTTTCCTTATGCATGAACATCCACAAAGTTGAGAAGAGAGAAAGGTGTTAGGAAGACCAGATCAATTCAGGCACTCCTGGCTTCTTCGCCACTCGATCCCAAGTGGGTATAGCTCACCCGGATAGTCACCCAATGGCACTAGCAGCCGGGGTGTATTGCTTGAACAGTCTATCAGATTCCCTAATGGATGCGTTCAGGAGATCCTCTGCCACAGAATCTACGGTATCCCAAACCTCCTAATGGCCAAGATGTTAGGCCCCTTTTCGGATGGATGACATCCCTCCAGAGAGTTACTGGGCCCCTTCCTTCACTGTGATCTCTCACCAGTCCTTCGGAACGGTCCTCCCCCAGCCTCCTCTTCTATAAACGGGTCCCCTCGCAAGGCGGCACCCTGGGATTCCTCCTCCCGAAGTGGGCTCCAGCTAAAGGTGCTGGGCTCAGGGCTAAAGTTGCAGTCCCAGGGCTAAAGGTGCCTGGGACTGAAGCGCACGTGGCCCCATGACCTGGAGGGCCATGCACTCGAACTTGGACCTGGAACACTCCCCCCCCCCCCCCCCCCCCCCCCCGGGTACAGGTCCCCGGGGTAGCAACTCGAACCCTCACCAATGGCGTCTGCCCCTTTTTGTACCCTCTCCCGGCATGCACAGCGGATGGACCACGCCCACTGCACGGCTGCCAAGAGAGAAGACCCAATCGCCACTCCATCACCTGTAGTTCAACCCCGAGCACAAGTGACAGCGCCACCCATACTTCTAATGGGAACTGCACGCCAGGTGAAACAGCAGCAAGGCGGAGTCCAGTAAATTGAAAGATTCAAGCCAACTACCACTCGAATCACCCCTAAATTTAGTATAGCAGCCCCTAAATTTAGGACCCCCGCTACATGTACTTTAGGGTGGATTCAACTTAAATTAAGTTGATTAAAATCACAATTTAAATCAACTCTATTTTAAATCATAATTTTTAAAGAGCAATTGCCATCTCTGTCCTGCAGCGGCTCCTCCTCTGACCCGCTGTTGACTCACCTACAGTCCCATTCACTTTAATGGGAGGGCTGGTGATGCTGCAGTGACTCAACAAGGTGAGGGACGTGGCGGCAGCAGGTGAGTGGATGCCCGCTAACAGGCGCTGCCATGATGGATCTGAAATGATAGGTGCTCCTTTAAATGTAAGGAATTATTTTTGCGGGTAGTTAGACTCTTTAATATTTGCAAACAAAATTAAGGTTTCCTGTTTAGCATAATAAGCTGTCAGGTTAGTAAAACAGCGATATCGGAACCAATTCAATCATACAGTTTGTAGTGTACATAGATTTGCAAAACAATGGGATAAAGGAATATTCCTGAACTTTGTTTACTGTGATATTGTGTGTATACATTTTTTATCCACTCTGGTGGACTTTAAAGTGGTTGTAAAGGTTTTTTTTTTTTTTCTTTTTTAACCACTTAACGACCGCCCACCGCCGATTTACGTCGGCAGAATGGCACGGACAGGCAGAATCACGTAGATCTACGTGATCGCCTTTGTGCAGTTGGGGGGTCCATCCGGACCCCCCTTCACTGCAGTGAGCGGCCGTTAAGTGTTCGGGAGCGATCAGGCATGAGGGGGCGGCCGCTCGATTCCGCCCCCCCCCCCCCTCGCGATCGCTCCCGGCCAATGAAATTGCTTCCTCCGCCATGTGATGTAAACACAGGCTGGAGGAAGTGATGTCATCTCCCTCGCCGCGGTCCTTTCGTTCCCGGCGCCGAGGAGTGAAGACAGAGGTTAGTGCTCCAACAGTCCACTGACACGTAGGCACACAAATCACCCCCCAGGTCACCCCAAAGCCCCCAATCACAGTGTCACTGATTGCAGTGATCATTTATTTTACTGATCACTGCATTTAGTGTCATCTGTGATTGTAAAAAGTTGCAAGGCAGTTAGGATTAGGCCCCTTTAGGTCCAGGGTAGCCCCCTAACCCCCCCTAATAAAGGTTTAACCCCTTGATCACCCCCCAGGTAACCCTTTCACCCCCTAACTTCAGCGTCACTAAGCGATTGTTTTTCCGATCGCTGTATTCGTGTCGCTGGTGTTTTAGATAGGCAGTTATTTTTTTTTTAGGTTCGCCGCAGGTTTTTATTGGTGTCAGGTACCCCCATATTTAACCTAATAAAGGTTTTAACCCCCTGATTGCCCCTAGTTAACCCTTTCACCAGTGATCACCATATAAAGGTTACGGGTGACGCTGGTTGATTAGTTTGCTTTTTATAGCATCAGGGCACCCGCCGTATATAACCCAATAAAGGTTTAACCCCCCTGATCGCCCGGCGGGTGAGATCAATTAGGTTTTAGCGCCAGAGAGGGTCTGCGTCGCCCCAGGCAGTGTTAGGTTAGTGCCAGTAACGCTAACACCCACGCGCAAAGCATACACCCCCCTTAGTGGTATAGTATCTGATCAGATCTATACTAGCATCCCCAGCGGTTTAGGGTTCCCAAAAACGCAGTGTTAGCGGGATCAGCCCAGATACCTGCTAGTACCTGCGTTTAGCCCCTCCGCCCAGCCCAGCCCACCCAAGTGCAGTATCGATCGATCACTGTCACTTACCAAACACAACACACATAACTGCAGCGTTCGCAGAGACAGGCCTGATCCCTGCGATCGCTAACAGTTTTTTTGTAGCGTTTGATATATTTGCTGACGACAGTCAGGTGCTTTTTTTCCTGTGAATCTTACTAGTGTACCCCTAAATTTAGAGCCCAAAATGGCAAGACGAAGGTACACTAGTAAAGAGGCCTACGAGATTCTGAGCATGACAGATAGTGAAGAGGAGGTCACGTATCTGTCAGATTCAGGCTCAGAATATCTTCCCGTAGAAGACAGTGACGTCAGCGGCCCCACGTCAGATAGCTCTGACGACGAAGTTGAGGTCCCTGCTAAGGTCAGGCGTACCCGATCCCGATCTTCTGAGGTTGTTGAGGAGCAAGAACCGCAGGTCTCTCGTATCATGGAGCAGAGTAGTACTAGCGCCGCTATTCCTTCTGGTGAACTGGCAAGCACCAGCGGCCTAGTACAGCCTGGACGTACATCCAGCACTGCAGTAACACTTGGTGACGTGGCGAGTCCCATAAGTGCAGTTCAAGCTGGCGAGGTGGCAAGCACAAGTAGTGTCCCGCTGCCACCAAGAAGACAAAGGCAGGCCCGTCGTGCCCATACTGCCCTTCCTGCAGAATTCGCCTATCCTGATTGGGTCCCCACCACTTCTGCAGAACCCGTACTTCCCCCATTCACTGCCCAACCCGGTATTCAGGTGGAAACAGCTGATTTTATGCCAATCGATTTTTATTCGCTGTTTTTCACGGAAGATCTCTATAGATCTATTGTGGACCAGAGTAATTTATATGCTGGTCAATTTATCGCCGCTAACCCCCAGTTGCCTAAAATTGCCAGAAATTGGAAACCAATTACGGTTTCCGAATTTAAGACCTTTCTGGGCCTTTCCCTCAACATGGGCACACATAAATTTCCGTCATTGCGTGCTTATTGGTCCACGCACCCAATTGACCACATGCCCGTGTTCTCTGCCTCCATGTCCAGGGCACGATACGAGCAGATTTTGCGGTTCATGCACTTCAACGACAATGAACTTTGTCGTCCACGTGGGGACCCTGAATACGACCAGCTCTATAAAATTCGGCCCCTCATAAACCACTTCAACGAACGTTTTGCAGCCTTGTTTACTCCCGATCAAGTTGTCTGCGTTGATGAGTCCCTGATTAAATTTTCTGGCCGCTTGTCTTTCAAGCAGTACCTTCCCAGCAAGCGTGCCAGATACGGGGTCAAGCTCTACAAGTTCTGTGACAGGGCAACAGGCTATGTAGTGAACTTTACGGTTTATGAGGGAAAAGACAGTCAGATTGAGTCGGTCAACTGCCCGGATTACATAGGGAGCGCTGGCAAGATAGTGTGGAACTTGGTGTCACCCTTATTCGGAAAGGGGTACCACTTGTATGTGGACAATTATTACACGAGCGTGCCACTGTTTAGTCACTTGTTTGATCATAAGATTGGAGCATGTGGCACCGTGCGACCTAATCGCCGGGGCTTTCCCCAGCGGCTTGTAGATGCCCGTCTTAGGCTGGGGGAGAGAGCCTGCTTGAAGTGTAATAACTTGCTCGCTATGAAGTGGAGGGACAATAAGAATGTTTTCCTTCTTACCTCCCTTCATGCAGACACGACAGTCCAAATTCGTACGGCGACTGGTGTTGTGGAGAAACCCCTCTGTGTCCACGAATATAACCAAAATATGGGAGGGGTGGACCTCAACGACCAGTTGATGGCGCCGTATCTAATTGACCATAAGGCGAGACGCTGGTACAAAAAAGTGTCTCTATCATTATTCCAATTGGCTTTGCTGAACGCTCATGTGCTATACAGAGCTTCAGGCGGGACGTTATCTCTTCTAAAATTCCAGAATGAGATAGTCACAGAACTCCTGTATCCAGGCGGTTCTGCACCTCACCATCCCCAACCAAATGCAGTAAGCCGGCTGCATGAGAGGCATTATTCGTATGTCCTCCCGAGTACCCCTACCCAAAGCCACCCCCAAAAAAGATGTCGTGTCTGTAGCAAGCGCGGATTTAGGCGTGACACCCGTAGTTTTTGTCCACTCTGTCCTGACAAGCCTGGTCTTTGCCAAGGTGAATGTTTTGAACGCTACCACTCAAAAGTGAAGTTTTAGCGTAGGGTACAGCATTTCACAGACTAGGACACACTTACACAGGGTCTCCCAAGATGCCATTACATTTTGAGAGACCCGAACCATTACAGTTGTAAAGTTACAAAAAAAAGTGTAAAAAAGAAAAAAAAAACGTAAAAAACAAAACACAAAAAAAATATAAAATAAAAAAACCAAAAATAGTTGTCGTTTTATTGTTCTCTCTCTCTCTCTATTTTCTCTCTATTGTTCTGCTCTTTTTTTACTGTATTCTATTCTGCAATGTTTTATCATGCTTGCTTTTCAGGTATGTAATTTTTTGTTTTCAGGTGCGCCATTCAACTGCAGCGCGGAATTATTTATCTTGACAGCAACAGCGTTTGCTCCCACGATACATAAAGCCGTGACTCCAACGCTGTAGGAGGTGATTTCACCACCACAGTTAAAAAAAAAGAGCATATATGCCGAAGCATGGGGGCAGCAGGGGCGGAGGAGCGATTTTGCTCCTAATGCCGCGTACATACGGTCGAAATTCCGACCGTGTGTACGCGGCATAACTTTTTTGCGGGAGGATGCCCCCATGCTTCGGCATATATATATTTTAGGCACAGGTTGCGTTAAAACATTTTTTTATTTTTTACTAGGTTTTGTTTTGGTATTTGCTTTGCAGGTATGGCATGGTAAGGTCTTACTGTTGTACTGTAATGTTACTTTGTTTTAATGTTAACCACCATTTGCTTAGCAGGTACGCCATTCAGTTGCAGCGCGGATCTATTTATCTTGACAGCAACAGCGTTTGCTCCCACGATACATAAAGCCGTGACTCCAACGCTGTAGGAGGTGATTTCACCACCACAGTTAAAAAAAAGAGCATATATGCCGAAGCATGGGGGCAGCAGGGGCGGAGGAGCGATTTTGCTCCTAATGCCGCGTATATACGGTCGAAATTCCAACGGAGGCTTATCCGTGGAAAAGTCCGACCGTGTGTACGCGGCATAACCTTTTATGCCGCGTACATACGGTCGAAATTCCGACGAAGGCTTGACCGTGTGTACGCGGCATAACTTTTTTGCGGGAGGATGCCCCCATGCTTCGGCATATATGCCCATCATTAGAAGTGGGTGGATGAAGGGAGGTATTCTAATGGTGGGCATACCCACCAATCAATCTCTTTTTTTCGTTCAGCCAATAGGCTGTATGAAAAAAAAGATTACAATACATGTCCAACAAGGACCAGCAACGTACTGGTATGTTGCTGGACTTTGAATGTTTATACCAGAATGATGCCTGCGGGTTTAGGTATCATCTTGGTATCATTCTTTTCAGCCAGCAGCCGGCTTTCATGTAAAAGCAATTCTAGCAGATAATTAGCCTCTAGACTGCTTTTACAAGCAGTGGGAGGGAATGTCCCCCCCCCCTGGATATAAAAAGCGCCATTGGGAAATTGGGAAAGCATTTTATCACACCGATCTTGGTGTGGTCAGATGCTTTGAGGGCAGAGGAAAGATCTAGGGTCTAACCCCCCAATTTTTTTCAAAAAAAGAGTACCTGTCACTACCTATTGCTATCATAGGGGATATTTACACTCCCTGAGATAACGATAAAAATGGTAAAAAAATTAAATATGGAAGGCACAGTTTAAAAATAAAATAAAAAAGCCAAATAAATGATAAAAAAAAAAAAAAAAAAAGCACCGCTGTCCCCCCCTGCTATTGCGCAAAGGCGAACGCAAGCGTCGGTCTAGCGTCATATGTAAACAGCAATTGCATCATGCATGTGAGGTATCACCGCGAAGGTCAGATCGAGGGCAGTCATTTTAGCAGTAGACCTCCTCTGTAAATCTAACGTGGTAACCTGTAAAGGCTTTTAAATGCTTTTAAAAATGAATGTAGTTTTGTCGCCGCTGCCCGTTTGTGCGCAATTTTAAAGCATGTCGTGTTTGGTATCCATGTACTCGGCCTATGATCATCTTTTTTATTTCATCAAACATTTGGGCAATATAGTGTTTTTTAGTGCATTAAAAATAAAAAAAGTGTGTTTTTCCCCCAAAAAATGCGTTTGAAAAATCGCTGCGCAAATACTGTGTGGAAAAAAAAAATGCAACACCCACTATTTTAATCTGTAGGGCCTTTGCTTTAAAAAAATATATAATGTTTGGGGGTTCAACATAATTTTCTTGCAAAAAAAAATTTTCTTTCATGTAAACAAAAAGTGTCAAAGGGCTTTGTCTTCAAGTGGTTAGAGTGGATGATGTGTGACATAAGCTTCCTAATGTTGTGCATAAAATGCCAGGACAGTTCAAAACCCCCCCAAATGACCCCATTTTGTAAAGTAGACACCTCAAGCTATTTGCTGAGAGGCATGTTGAGCCCATTGAATATTTTTTTTTTGTCCCAAGTGATTGAATAATGACCAAAAAAAAAAAAATGTACAAAAAGTTGTCACTAAATTATATATTGCTCAAACATGCCATGGGCATATGTGGAATTACACCCCAAAATACATTCTGTTGCTTCTCCTGAGTACGGGGATACCACATGTGTGGGACTTTTTGGGAGCCTAGTCGCGTACGGGACCCCAAAAACCAAGCACCGCCTTCAGGATTTCTATGGGTGTAAATTTTTGATTTCACTCCTCACTGCCTATCACAGTTTCGGAGGCCATGGAATGCCCAGATGGCACAAAACCCCCCAAATGACCCCATTTTGGAAAGTAGACACCCCAAGCTATTTGCTGAGAGGTATGTTGAGTATTTTGCAGATCTCGCTTTTTGTCACAAAGTTTTGAAAATGTAAAAAAAGAAAAAAAAATGTCTTTCTTAATTTTCAAAAACAAATGAGAGCTGTAAAATACTCACCATGCCTCTCAGCAAATAGCTTGGGGTGTCTACTTTCCAAAATGGGGTCATTTGTGGGGGTTTTGGGCTATTTTGACATTTTATGGCCTTCAAAACTGTGATAGGTAGTGAGGAGCGAAATCAAAAATTTATGCCCTTAGAAACCTTGAAGGCGGTGCTTGGTTTTTGGGGTCCCGTACGCGGCTAGGCTCCCAAAAAGTCCCACACATGTGGTATCCCCGTACTCAGGAGAAGCAGCAGAATGTATTTTGGGGTGTAATTTCACATATGCCCATGGCATGTGTGAGCAATATATCATTTAGTGACAACTTTGTGCAAAAAAAAAACAGTTTGTCATATTCCCGCAACCTGTGGCAAAATATAAAATATTCCATGGACTCAACATGCCTCTCAGCAAATAGCTTGGGGTGTCTACTTTCCAAAATGGGGTAATTTGGGGGGGGGTTTGTGCTATTTTGGCATTTTATGGCCTTCGAAACTGTGATAGGTAGTGAGGAGTGAAATCAAAAATTTACGCCCTTAGAAATCCTGAAGGCGGTGCTTGGTTTTTGGGGCCCTGTACGCGGCTAGGCTCCCAAAAAGTCCCACACATGTGGTATCCCCGTACTCAGGAAAAGCAGCAGAATGTATTTTGGGGTGCAATTCCACATATAACCATGGCATGTGTGAGCAATATATCATTTAGTGACAACTTTTTGTACATTTTTTTTTTCTTTTTGTCATTATTCAATCATTTGGGACAAAAAAAAAAAATATTCAATGGGGTCAACATGCCTCTCAGCAAATAGCTTGGGGTGTCTACTTTCCAAAATGGGGTCATTTGGGGGGGTTTTGTGCCATCTTGGCATTTTATGGCCTTCAAAACTGTGATAGGTAGTGAGGAGTGAAATCAAAAATTTATGCCCTTAGAAACCTTGAAGGCGGTGCTTGGTTTTTGGGGTCCCGTACGCGGCTAGGCTCCCAAAAAGTCCCACACATGTGGTATCCCCGTACTCAGGAGAAGCAGCAGAATGTATTTTGGGGTGTAATTTCACATATGCCCATGGCATGTGTGAGCAATATATCATTTAGTGACAACTTTGTGCAAAAAAAAAAAAGTTTGTCATATTCCCGCAACTTGTGGCAAAATATAAAATATTCCATGGACTCAACATGCCTCTCAGCAAATAGCTTGGGGTGTCTACTTTCCAAAATGGGGTAATTTGGGGGGGGTTTGTGCTATTTTGGCATTTTATGGCCTTCGAAACTGTGATAGGTAGTGAGGAGTGAAATCAAAAATTTACGCCCTTAGAAATCCTGAAGGCGGTGCTTGGTTTTTGGGGCCCTGTACGCGGCTAGGCTCCCAAAAAGTCCCACACATGTGGTATCCCCGTACTCAGGAAAAGCAGCAGAATGTATTTTGGGGTGCAATTCCACATATAACCATGGCATGTGTGAGCAATATATCATTTAGTGACAACTTTTTGTACATTTTTTTTTTTTTTCTTTTTGTCATCATTCAATCATTTGGGACAAAAAAAAAAAATATTCAATGGGGTCAACATGCCTCTCAGCAAATAGCTTGGGGTGTCTACTTTCCAAAATGGGGTCATTTGGGGGGGTTTTGTGCCATCTTGGCATTTTATGGCCTTCAAAACTGTGATAGGTAGTGAGGAGTGAAATCAAAAATTTATGCCCTTAGAAACCTTGAAGGCGGTGCTTGGTTTTTGGGGTCCCGTACGCGGCTAGGCTCCCAAAAAGTCCCACACATGTGGTATCCCCGTACTCAGGAGAAGCAGCAGAATGTATTTTGGGGTGTAATTTCACATATGCCCATGGCATGTGTGAGCAATATATCATTTAGTGACAACTTTGTGCAAAAAAAAAAAGTTTGTCATATTCCCGCAACTTGTGGCAAAATATAAAATATTCCATGGACTGAACATGCCTCTCAGTAAATAGCTTGGGGTGTCTACTTTCCAAAATGGGGTCATTTGGGGGGGTTTTGTGCTATTTTGGCATTTTATGGCCTTCGAAACTGTGATAGGTAGTGAGGAGTGAAATCAAAAATTTGCGCCCTTAGAAACCTTGAAGGCGGTGCTTGGTTTTTGGGGTCCCGTACGCGGCTAGGCTCCCAAAAAGTCCCACACATGTGGTATCCCCGTACTCAGGAGAAGCAGCAGAATGTATTTTGGGGTGCAATTCCACATATAACCATGGCATGTGTGAGCAATATATCATTTAGTGACAACTTTTTGTAATTTTTTTTTTTTTTTTTTTGTCATTATTCAATCACTTGGGACAAAAAAAAAAAATATTCAATGGGCTCAACATGCCTCTCAGCAATTTCCTTGGGGTGTCTACTTTCCAAAATGGGGTCATTTGGGGGGGTTTTGTACTGCCCTGCCATTTTAGCACCTCAAGAAATGAGATAGGCAGTCATAAATTTAAAGCTGTGTAAATTTCAGAAAATGTACCCTAGTTTGTAAACGCTATAACTTTTGCGCAAACCAATAAATATACGCTTATTGACATTTTTTTTACTAAAGACATGTGGCTGAATACATTTTGGCCTAAATGTATGACTAAAATTGAGTTTATTCGATTTTTCTTATAACAAAAAGTAGAAAATATCATTTTTTTTCAAAATTTTCGGTCTTTTTCTGTTTATATCGCAAAAAATAAAAATCGCAGAGGCAATCAAATACCATTAAAAGAAAGCTCTATTTGTGGGAAGAAAAGGACGCAAATTTCATTTGGGTACAACATTGCATGTCCGCACAATTTACAGTTAAAGCAGCGCAGTGCCGAATCCCAAAAACAGGCTTGGTCCTAATGGCCCGAAATGGTCCGGGGCTTAAGTGGTTAAATAACAAACATGTCATACTTGCCTCCACTGTGCAGTTCGTTTTGCACAGAGTGGCCCTGATCCTCCTGTTCTGGGGTCCCACGGCGGCTCCTCCCCACAATAGATAACCCCCCTCTGGGAGCTCTCTCCCGAGGGGGTTACCTAATGGGCACGCTCCCATGTCATACACTCGGCGTCCATAGCTGCTGAGTGTATGACTCAGCCCCGCCCCCCGGTGGCCGCGTCATTGGATTTGATTGACAGCAGTGGGAGCCAATGGCTGCGCTGCTATCAATCTATCCAATGAAGAGCCGAGAAGCCGCGGAGATGTGGGATCGCGCCCACGGAAATTTGGTGCTCGGGTAAGTAAACCGGGGGGGATGGTTGGTAGGACACTGCAAGTTGTTTTTTCACCTTTAATGCATAGGATGTTACAACCCCTTTTAACCCCTGTTTTAGGCCTAGGCAGTTTTGCATCCCCTATCTTTCTATATTCTAAACTGCTTAGGAAAGTTGTGTCTTACCAGTCAGCTGATGGTTCTGAGTACAGCCCTGACAGGTCATATGACAATGGGTGGGACCTGTGTTCAGCTGGAGCCAGTGATTGGTTGTCTTTGCCTGAACACATTGCCCCCTTCTGCAGCCATGCCCAAGGTCCAGTTGTGAAAGCCATTTAAAAAGAGAAGTATGGGGTACAGCTTTTTTTTCAGATTTATTCTTACCTAGGTGGATGCAGCATCGATCCGATGCAGCTTCTGTCCCCCGACACTGAGAACTGAGCGATAGAACACCACCCATTGCTCGGTTTTCACCGCTCCCTGCCCACTCCTCGCTCACTGGTGCGCTGGGCTGTTGGGGGGCTGGTAGCGACCGGCTTAGGCTCGCTGAGAGGCTGACCAGGGTCTCTGTCAAGGGATCTGATGGATCCCGACTCCGTGGTGCTGATGCGGTGCCTGGACCGACTTCTGTGATGCTAGCAGAGAGTGTACTTCTGCCTGCTTTCTGCTGAGAACAGGTCACAGGAGTGCAAAACAAACTGCACTCCTGTGATTCACAGGAGAAGTACAACCAAACAAACTTTGCCTGAACTTCTCATTTAATAGGAGAAACTATTTAGCCTTTTCAAAGATTTGCAAGACATCAGATGTTCGTTTCTATTTTCATATGTAATATCTGGAACATGTAGTCACCACAGACAACATGGAGCTTTAGGTTTTTCAGGTTCCACCTTGTGCCCCAGTTTTATAATGCCTCAGAATATTGGTTCTGTGCAGATCTCTGTTGTGTGCGAGAGACAAGTACACTTTGTTCTTTGGTGACCTTTATCTATGGTGCTGTCATTTAACTTTATTTGTGTTTTTAGGTGCGGTTTATTACAAAAATCTGGCATCCGAATATTAGTTCAGTAACTGGAGCCATATGTTTGGACATTTTGAAAGACCAGTGGTAAGATGACATCTCCCGGATGTGAGTAGTGTACTGATAGGCTAGATAAAAGTTTCAAACAAAGTCTTATAGTGAAAGAAACTTGGGCCTTAGCCAAAGCACTTCTATGGGTTCTACTGGCAGAGCTGTCTGGTTTTAGAATTATACCCAAGTATGACAGTTTATCTGGGCTTCTGCCTTATTGCAAAGAAGCTAATCTTTTATTGGACACATTAAAATAATATTTTCCTCTAGATTAACCCAAGAACCCAGAAAACCAGTAAACTTAATGTGGCTCTGGCCCTTCCTCCTTGGTATCACTATTGGTTAGTGATTCTGCCTATCACAGGGATGGGCATAGAGTAATGTGCATGAGGGGGCAGGCCAGACCACAGAAGTTGCTCACGGTTTACTTTTCTGTATGCTCCGCTATTCGGCTCTGACAGGTGCTACAGAATATAAGCACACGTTTTACAATATTTTTAAGACCATGTATACACTTTAGGATCATTTGGAGGGAGTAGCTGTCATTCTGTTTCTGGGCCCACCTACACCTTTGACAGATGTGACATTAGGAGGAAGAGTAGTAGTCACGCAGCTTTTCATTTTTAAAATGTTCTCAGTATGGTTAAGCAGAGATTTTATTTTTTTATTTTTTCATCCGAAATGTAGAATATACAATTTTCAATGTAATTTAGGTTTACACAATGCCTAGCAAAGTAAACAGAAGCCACATCAAAGTGCACATTGATTTCCAAATAAATGAGGAATGTCAGTAAAGTGAGTGGAGCACTGTGGCTGGTAAAAGAAAATGTGTTTACCTTGTTCTCAGGGCGGCAGCCATGACGTTACGAACAGTGTTGTTATCATTGCAAGCGCTGCTGGCTGCAGCAGAACCAGATGATCCACAGGATGCAGTGGTTGCCAATCAGGTAAGGCTCATTACGTCTTCCCATGTTACGTTTATGGGCACCACTTTATCTGGGGTAATGGCTGAGCTTTCACCTTCATGTAAATTTTATTCAAACCCATGTGTAGGTAGCATCTGGAGTACATTCCATGGATCTGGCAGTATAGTACCAACCCAGCTTTGGATTCTCCTGTAGCTTTTTCTATCAATATCTCCTCAATTTCCCTCTCAGAATGATGGCTCTTCTTTCGAAACTTGAGGGAGTGGGGGGTGGTCAGCAGTTAGAGGAAATGTTCTACCTAAATATGCTTTTCTTGATCAAGACCCTTGTTTAACCACTTGAGCACTAGTCACTTAAACCGCCTTCCTAACCAGACCTGCCACATACAGAGGCCCAAGATGCAGGGAGCACCATCAGGTGTTCCAGGAGCATAAATTACACATAATTTCTAGACTACCTCTTACACTTTTGAAGGTCCTGGAGCACCAGGACAATGGAAACGCCCAAAAAATGACCCCATTTTGGAAATTAAACACCCCAATGTATATTCTACATGGCATTATGAGTCTTTTGAACATGTATTTTTTTTTTTTTATATATATATACTAGTTTTTGGAAAATGTGGAAAGAAAATAAACAGATTTTTTTTTTTTTTTTTTTTACACACAGTGGTTCATGTACAAGATATTTCTAACACCTAGCGTGTACATAACAAAAATTACACCCCAAAATATATTCTGCTACTCCTGAGTATGGCGATGTATGGCACATGCGCTCTGCAGATTTTATCTGTATCCTTCCAGAACGAAGGGCTCCCGCACGCATTCCGGAAGAAACACTGAGGAAACATGTCAACTCCCTCAGCAGTGACTGGGCACGCTGCGGGAGCTTGGTTCTAAGGTAAGTATTTCATAATGTGCTAGTATGCAATGCATACAAGCACATTATGCTATTGTCTTGCAGGTTTTTTTTTTTTCCTTTTGTCTTCTGTTCCAACTGCAATGCCGCTGCAGTTAAATGCCACCTCCTGCCTACACTTCCCCCCCCTTTGTCAGATGCTGTCCTTGGCATTGCAACACAGTAAAGAACAACATAACTACAAGTAACGTAATTCAGGCTCAAGAAAGAGAAGTTCAAACAACATAATCGGAGTACTTTGCAGGGAGCTGCCCGTGGTTAGACCGCAAGGGGCGGCCAACTACAGTGTTCCCTGTGGAGTCATGTTGCAAGAAAAAAACGCTGGGGAAAAAAAAAAAGTTTGGGGTTTTAAAACAAAAACAAATGATGTTGCAGCTGTCCCCCTCCAGCTCTGAGCCTGAAAACTAAGCTATCATATGACTGCTGATCACTGTCTTTCTCGGCTCCTCCAGCCCTCACAGGACCACTGGGCTGGGGAGGGGGCGAGAGCAACTTTTCTACGCTCTCATTGGTGCTCTCTGCCTGAGCCAGCTGCTGATCAGGCATCTTGGTGGATCCTGGCAATACATTCAGGGTCTTTCCAGAGCCTGGAGTGGCATTGTCGCATTACCTGACAGACGGTTTTGGCATGTAAGTGCACTCCCACAGTTCCTTGAAAAAGTATTCCACATTTTGTCATGTTACAACCAAAAACATAAATGTATTTTATTGGAATTTTATGTGATAGACCAACACAAAGGGACACATAATTGGATGGAAGGAAAATGATAAATGGATTTCCAAATGTTATACCAATAAACATCTGAAAAGTGTGGCGTGCATTTGTATTCAGCCCCTTTTACTCTGATACCCCTAACTGAAATCTAGTGGAACCAATTGCCTTGCGAAGTCCCCTAATTAGTAAATATCCACCTGTGTGTAATTTTAATCTCTGTATAAATACAGCTGTTCTGTGAAGCCCTCAGAGGTTTGTTGGAGAACCTTGGTGAATAAACAGCATCATGAAAGCCAAGGAACACACTGACAGGTCAGGGATAAAGTTGTGGCGAATTTTAAAGCAGGGTTAGGTTTTAAAAAAAAAACATCCCATGCTTTGAACATTTCAGGGAGCACTGTTCAATCCATCATCCGAAAATGGAAAGAGTGGCACAAATGCAAGCCTACCAAGACATGGCCGTCGACCTAAACCGACAGGCCGGGCAAGGAGAACATTAATCAGAGAAGTAGCCAAGAGGCCCATGGTAACTCTGGAGAAGCTGGAGAGATCCACAGCTCAGGTGGGAGAATCTCTCCACAGGACAACTATTAGTCGTGCACTCCACAAATTTGGCCTTTTATGGAAGAGTGGCAAGAAGAATCCATTGTTGAAAGAAAGCCATAAGAAGTCTCGTTTGCAATTTGTGAGAAGCAATGTGGGGGGGGGGGGGGGGTTGGGACACAGAAAACATGTGAAAGAAGGTACTCTGGTCAGATGAGACCAAAATGTAACTTTCTCCTGAAAGCAAAATGCCATGTGTGGTGGAAAACGAGCACTGCACTTCACATCACCCTGAACACGCCACCCCCACTGTGAAACATGGTGGCAGCATCATGTTGTGGGGATGCTTTTCTTCAGCAGGGACAGGGAAGCAGGTCAGAGTTGATGGGAAGATGGATGGAGCCAAATACAGGGCAATCTTAGACGAAAACCTGTTAGTCTGCAAAAGACTTGAGACTGTGGCAGAAATTCACCTTCCAGCAGGACAATGACCCCAAACATACAGCCAGAGCTACAATGGAATGGTTTTGATCAAAGCATATTCATGTGTTAGAATGGCCCAGTTAAAGTCTAGACCTAAATCCAATTGCGATTCTGTGGTAAGACTTGAAAATTGCTGTTTAGACGCTCTCCATCCAATCTGACAGAGCTTGAGCTATTTTGCAAAGAATGGGCAAAAAATAATAATCAATCTCCTAGATGTGCAAAGCTGGTAGAGACATCCCCAAAAAGACTTGCAGCTGCCATTTTGTGTTGGTCTATCACATAAAATCCCAATTGAAATACATTTACGTTTTTTGTTGTAACATGACAAAATGTGGAAAATTTTTAAGGGGTATGAATACTTTTTCAAGGCACTGTATGACCCAGAAGAGAAGTATGACCAAAAAAGTGTTCAGAGATTGGCCATTGTCCTGACATACGTTTAGCTGGCGTTTTTAGGAAGTGAAAGCATTTGTGGTTAATACTATCTAGGAATGGAGAGGGGTTTTCTACTAGTTTTGTGAAGTGAAAAAAAGTACCTTCTCTTATCGTCCATGGACTGACACAGCCTCTTCATACTGAACATGTGGGTATATGTCCCTGCTTGCAGGAGAAGATCTAGGCAGAATGTTAGATGTTACAACATACATTCTAAAAAACCAGAGCTGAACAGCCCCGCCCAGGGGGTGGTCCCTCCGGACATAACCCTCCTACCTGCAGTCAGCAGCCTCAGTTTTTTTTCCTGCCTAGCAGAGAAGACGTGGCTCTCTCAGGAGCCAGTCTCCTGAAAGATTTTTATTCCTTTGAGAATTTTATTTTTGAGATCTTCTATCAACTGTCGGCTGGGCAACAGGTTGGGTACACTGGTATCCTCGTAGTCTTCTCTGTCCGACCATCGAGCGTGCTGATCCTCGCCTTGTGTGCGTGAGACTCAGTTCACAACATACCCCATGACTCCAGGGGTGGCCGGTGGGCTTTTATGCTCCGCGGTTTTCACAAGATTTAGCAGTCCTGCTGTATCTTTTGCGGTGGACCGGGCCAACAGCTACTCAGTACCGCACTGTGATAGGTCTGTCAGAAACACACCAGTTGGTCCCTCTGGGGCGGGTAAGTAGTCTCTCCTGCTTGCAGGTGAGTACATGCTGGGTGTTTCTCTGTGTGGGGGATTTTCCCGGTCTCCCCCTTGTTATTGCTGCTCTCTGCACCTTTACTCTGGCGCTGTGCTGTGTGGGGTGCCTGGGGGTCACTCTGGCCTAGCGGGGGGGCCTCATGACTGTCTGCATGGAGCTGGGGGACTTTTCTGTGTGTCGGGCCTGGGCGCCATTCGGCGCCTTGTCTGTGGCGTTTTACTGTGTACACGGCGGCCATCTTACCGTGGATCTATGGCACAGTTGCATGCGGCCGGCGGCCATTTTCTTGAAGCCGTGTGCGCTTTTCACATTACTTGGCCTCTATCGCTGCTGGAATGGCGCGAATCTCCTCACGCTCTCCTCACGGCTCACTCGCGCTGGTACAGCATGGTACAGGCAGCGGAGCTGAGCGGTCCTCTCCGGGTTGGTGAGTCCTCTGCGTATACCCTCCTCAGTCAGCGCAGCCAGTGGGTGGACTTTTCTTCACTTTGTGCATTAAGGTCTCAGAGGGCGGCGAGTTATGGAGTCTGGTTCACCTGCTTCCACATTCATGTCAGAGGCAACAGGCAGTGCTCCAGCACCTGCGGTCCCTATGGACCAGTTGTCGGCAGTCCTGGAAACATTTCTTGTCAGGAGGGAAGCGGTGTGAGAGCGCAAGGGAGCTATAAAAAGCGCCCTCTCCCCACACAAGGGGGGCTGCTCTGATTCAGATATGGGCCTAGCTGCTGCTGCTCAGGACCCTAGCTCTGAATATTTTGATGTTTTTTTTGAACAGGACATTCCTTGTGAGGAAGACCCCAGTTCTGAGTCAGTAAATGACAGGGCGCTTGTAAGTGAACTCATTGATGCTGTGAGGGACACTCTCAAGCTGGATGCTGTGGCTGAGGTACCTCAGGTGGACGCTGTCTCCTTTGGTTCTTTTCAAGCTTTTCTTTTACACAGCTTCCTCACTGTTTCCTCACACACTGCGTCAAGAGCAGCATTGTTGATACAGTGGCACACAGTGCCCCCCCCCCCCCTGGCCGGTGCAGCATGGTGGGGGGGGGGACTTTATTCATTTATTTCTCTAGTCCCTGTGAGCCTTCTGTGTGATGTCTCTGAGGCAACAACAGGGGCTCTGCACCTGTGGTTTCCCGCAATTTCCTCGGGAACGCTCTGAGCTCTGACAGGACCACGGTCTGAGGTGTCAGAGGTTACTTTTTACCTGCATGCTTGCTTCGGCAGCACATTTAAGCAGGTTGGAACGATACAGAAAATATTATGTGCCTCGGCACCAAAATTTAAACTTATCTTATAACTCTACACTGGATACATTCACAGTGTATGTATGTGTTTATGGTCTCTGTGTCTGCGTGGGTGTGTCCCCCCCCCCCCCCCCCCCACGTTCCAATGCTGTGCCTTCGGTGCCATACACGGTATAAACATACACATTATGTTTATACACAACACTAAATACATTCACGGTATATGTATGTATGTATGTATTGTACTCTCTGGGTCTGAGTGGGTTTCCTCCGGGTACTCCGGTTTCCTCCCACGCGCCAACGGTGTGCGCGCCTTCGACGCTATGCACACATAAACATGTTCAAAATGTTTATCACACATACTATAGTACCTACACGGTATGTGTATGCAGTCTGCGTGGGTTTCATCCGGGTGCTCCGGTTTTCCTCCCGCGCTCCAATGGTGTGCGCGCTTTCGGCGCCATGCACAGCATAAACCTGTGCAATTTGTTTATTCGCATGCTAACATGCCTACACGGTTGTGTACGCAGTCTGCGTGGCTGGTTTCCGCCCACGCCCCAATGATGTGCGCACTTTCGTCGCTGGCACAGTATAAACGTGTTTAATATGTTTATCCACACATACTAAACTACATACACCGTATGTGGTTGTACTATGCTCTGTGGCTGGGTGAGTTTCCTCCCACGCTCCATTTGCGTGTTTTGACACAATACACAGTATAAACTATGTGTTTGTACAATCAGCACTTATCAATGAAGTAGCTGCTGGATGGAGCATTGTCATAAGGATATGTGTTTTTCTCTAGGAAGTTGAATCCCTGGTTTCAGGGGTACCACTTTCCAGGGGGGTCACCTGCCCTTCGGTGGTGATCAGAAGCGATCACCAGCGATGCTTGAACTGTGTTCGCAATGCTGAGGTTAACGTTACGCCCGTTAGTGGCTGCGTCTCTGGCGTTTCTGAAGCTCCATGACTGGGCAAAGCCTCTGCTTCATCTATCAGTCGACCAGCAGGTGCACTACAACTGCTTTAGCCTCTAGGGTCTCTGTGCCCGGGGTGGTTTTGCGCCACCTGTAGAGGTTGAGTTACTGGTCCTCTGACCTAGTTTCTAGGGAAGCTCTGTCGGGTTTGCCTTTCTTTGGCCAACAATTGAGGCACCCCGTAAGCCGGGGCCTCCCTTCTCCGATATATTGCAGGGTTTCTTTGGGATTGTCTTACCCATACCGCTGCAGGACGGTCCTGTCGGCCGTTTGCATTCCAGGGGAAGGGTCCTTGCATCCGGAGGTGTTCTCATCTCTTTTACCGGAGGTGGGGCACCGGATGTGGATCTTCTGGCCTCTCGACTCACTCGCAGGGTGTCGAGATTCGTGGCCAGGTCCAGGGATCCCTGGGCAGAGGCGTCAGACGCGCTTGTGGCCCCGTGGGGGCAGTATAGCCTGTTGTATGCTTACCCTCCGCTACGGTTGTTGCCTCGCCTGCTTCGCAGAGTAGGGGCCGAGGCCATTCCGGTGATCCTCATTGGTACGGTGTCATTGGTACGCCGATCTAGTGCGGCTAGTCGCAGACGTTCCTTGGCGACTGCCTCTGCGGGAGGACCTTCTGTCTCATGGTCCCATACTTCATCCTGCTTTTCGGTCCTTGGCTTTATCGGCATGGCTGTTGAAAGCCAGGTGCTGAGGGACAGGTCTCTCGGATTCGGTCATCTCATCTATGTTGAGGGCACGGCAATCTTCCTCCAGAAAGATCTATCACCGTATCTGGAAGGCTTGCATCGCTATGTGCGAGGAGCTTGTTTGGCGTCCACGGACGTATTCCGTTCCCAGGATTCTGCTGTTCTTACAGCATGGTGTGACCCAAAAGCTGGCCTTGGCCTTGGGATTTCGGCCCTGGCTGTCTTTTTCAACAACCGCTAGCGGGCCATTCCTTGATTTGACACCTTTTGTGCAGGGGGTTCGCCATGTGATCCCCCCTGTCAATCCTCCCCTTCGTCCTTGGGATCTGAATTTGGTGCTCTCGGTTCTCCAAGAACCTCCCTTTGAAAACATCAGAGATATTCCTCTCTTGACTTTGTCTCAGAAGGTGGCTTTCTTAGTGGCCATTACTTCTGTTAGACGGGTGTCTGAGTTGGCGGCCGTGTCCTGCAAGTCGCCTTACTTGGTCCTCCCTACTGATAAGGCGGTGTTGCGCCTACGACCGTCTTTCCTTCCAAAGGTTGTCTCAGCCTTTCACCTTAATGGGGACATTGTTCTTCCGTCCTTGTGTCCTCACCCATCGCATCCCAGAGAGTTTGCGCTTCACACATTGGATGAGGTACGAGCCTTACGGGTGTACCTGTCTGCTACTGCTTCCATTCGGAAGTCTGACTCACTGTTTGTGTCTGTCTCTGGTCCAAAACAGGGCCATGCGGTGTCGTCTGCCACCATTTCTAGGTGCATCAGGCAGCCCATCATACAGGCTTATGCCCTTAAGGGGCGGACGCCTCCCTTTCCGGTTACGGCGCATTCCACCAGGGCAATTGGTGCTTCCTGGGCTTTCCGACATCAAGGGTCGGTTGCACAAGTGTGCAAGGCGACGACCTTGTCGTCCGTTCATACCTTTTCTAAGTTCTATAAGATTGATGTGGCTGCATCTTCGGATGCTTCCTTCAAGCCGCAAGGTGTTGCAGGCCGCTGTTTAAAGTTGCAACTCCTCCGTTGAGGAGCTCTGCTCATTTGGAGTGAAGTTTGGTTTTTCCTTTACTACTGCTCCCACCCTCTTCTTTATACTGCTTTGGGACATCCCACGTGTTCAGTATGAAGAGGCTGTGTCAGTCCATGGACGATAAGAGAAAATTAGGATTTTTTTGTACTCACTGTAAAATCCGTTTCTCTGATGTCCATGGAATGACACAGCACCCACCCTTCCTTTTAAGGTTTGTACTGCTTTGTTACGAACTGAGGCTGCTGACTGCAGGTAGGAGGGTTATGTCCGAAGGGACCGCCCCCTGGGCGGGGCTGTTCAGCTCAGTTTTTTTGCCTAGATCTAACATTCTGCCTAGATCTTCTCCTGCAAGCAGGGACATATACCCACGTGTTCAGTATGAAGAGGCTGTGTCAGTCCATGGACGTCAGACAAACGGATTTTACGGTGAGTACAAAAATCCTATTTTTTAAATTGATTATATTGTTACTGTTTTTTTTCTTAGTACAAGCAAAATCCAGACATGTTTAAACAGACGGCTCGGCTTTGGGCACATGTATATGCAGGAGCACCTGTCACTAGTCCAGAATACACAAGAAAAATAGAAAACCTTTGTGCTATGGGTTTTGATAAAGTAAGTATTGTACTTGTGTATAATCTACAGTGGAGCAGTTTCACAGATTGTTTGTTTGGTCTATTCAGACTAGAGAATGCAACATCCATGTTTTTTTAATTTTCAGCTTCGATCTAAATAAGGCTTTGTTGCATTTTAATACCAAACTGCATGTTTCCTGACCATGTGGTTACCATCTTTATCCAATCACGGTGATCACACCGTAATCGCTGTCAGCTGCTTATTCTGGCCCCTTTCACATGGGCTGTCCGATCAGGTCCGCCTGTTCGGACCCTCCATTTACCCCTAAGAAGTGGCCGATGTCAGTGCTGAGCTATACAATCCAATCCTGTCCACAAAATCCAGACAGATGGCTGTCCGTTTTCACCCAATCTCCTCATAGGAGAGCGGGACTGGGTCCGTCTCGTCTCTGCTCAGTAAGCGGAGACAGACCTGTCATCCGTCTGCTCAGTGGAGTGATCCCCCGCTGGGCAAGTGGAGTCTGTCAAACTGAGGCTCCCATGTGAAAGGGGCCTTTTTAGTTTTTCTATTAAAAACTATAAGCCGATACCAGATTGAAATTTATCCCCATTCTTGATCTCCCATTAAATTAAGTTGTGTTTTTCTTTAGTCTGTTTTATTTTATTTTTTTGTTTTTGTTTTTATTTTTAATCATTTCAATTATAGGCTTAACATTTACAGCAGTGGTGGTCAGATTGCTATATAGTCGGGTAGGGGTGCACAGAATGTTTTTTTTGGTGCCGAAACCGAAAATGCTAAATACAAGATGCCGAAAATGACCAATACAGAAAATTTAGTGTTTTTAAAAAATATTTTTATATATTTTAAATAAAACGTATACACCGCTTTAAGATCGAGTACAAGTACAGATATTTTTTTTCCCAAGTACATGCCGATTACCGATACTTTTCAGGCTAGGATGGTATACAGGCAGGCTAGGACACGCAAGCTAGGACGGTATACAGGCAGGCTAGGACACGCAGGCTAGGACGGTTTACAGGCAGGCTAGGGTGGTTTACAGGCAGGCTAGGGCCGGTATGCACGCAGGCTAGGACCTAGCCTAGGGGGGAGAGAGAGGGGGGGGCGGGGTGAGAAGGTGCATAGCATAAAGGGGTGGGAACAGAGAGGGGGGTTATTATGGGGGTCTCACTCACCAATTATGCTCTCCCATTCAGACTGGTCTCCCCCAGGGCTGTGGCAGCTATTGTTTGAAAAGTGCTGCCCACAGAACTCCTCCTCTCACAGTACAGTGCATTGCATGCATGTGGCTGGAGTGTGGATGGGGCTGGGCGGGCACAAATGGGAGGCGGAGTATTGGATTGGACAAGCCGTGCAGTGAGGGAGGGGTTAAGAGGACAGTGGAGACAGACCACAGCCCAGCTCCTGCACAAGCTGGCTTTCCCCGCTCTCACTCTGACAGGATGCCAGAGGCTGTGCAGCGCCAGAGCTAGAGGGGAATAGCTATTCTTGATCTCCACACAGTACAAGTCTTGGTGCCTTGGAAAGAAGTCGCTCCTCCCTCAGCTACCCACACAGACTTTGCCCCCTGCTCCGCCGGTAACAGGGCATTTCTCGTCAGAACATTTTATCCTCATCCTCTGGCTTGTCACTCCGCAATAGAGCTCCAGTCTGCTCGGTGCGGCGCAGTGTGTGATAGCAGCCAGCGGTGCGGGGTCACTGTCAGCCCTGCACTCCCGCAATGGGCGGCACTCGGGGCGGGCTCCGCCTTCTTTCGGTATCGGCTGATTTTTGCTATCGGCCGATACCGAAAACACAATTTTCGGCTGTTAATTTTCGGTGCACCTCTATAGTCGGGGCCTAAACTGCCTCCCCTGACACACCCAGGGGATCACATGCAATATTCACTGTGTGTAATGTTGGAGAACATTGTCAGAAACTGGGAGAAGAGAACATATATCACATCATATAATGTGGATTTAGTGTTTCTGCAAAAGCATTTAATACAGTTCCCCAACTCTTAATTTACACGCTGAGGTCCGCAGGCATGGACCATAAGGTTTGTTCTTGGGTAAAAAAAATGGTTACAGGGGTGTGTCCAAAGGGTGGTGATAAAAAATGTGTGCTCAGACTGGTTTGGAGTGGTAAGTGGGGTACCCCAAGGTTCTGTCTTGGGACCAAATTTATTCATAAATGACTTTGAGGATGGGATAAATAGCTCAATCTCTGTTTTTGCAGACGACACAAAAATAAGCAGGGCAATAACTTCACATCAGGAATATAGAAATTTTACAGAAAGACCTGAATAAATTAATGGAGTGGGCAATACCATGGCAAATGCGGTTAAGACTGGCCCGTACACCTATAGATTATCTGCAGATTTTCTATGGTCAGATGGAAAAAGTGGAACAGATTCCTCCCATCTATGCTGAACTGTGTGGATGAAAGAATCTCCCACTTCCATTTCTTGCTAGTCGGCCCCGCTGGCTCTCACAATACCTGAACATTCTGATTGGGTGCAAGCATTGTTTAGGTTGAGAGCCAGTGGGGCCGACTAGCAAGATACTGAAGCTTGGCCCAGTGGGAGATTCCCCCATCTACACAGTTTAGCGTACATGGAGAAATATGTTGCACTTTTTCCATCTAACCATAGAAAATGTGCAGATATTCTATAGGTGTATGGCCAGCTTTAATGTGGAGAAAGGTAAAGTAATGCACTTGGGGGCAAAAAACATACATGCAAACTACTCACTAGGGGGAGAACCTCTGGGGGACTAGATGGAGAAAGATCTGGGGGTCCTAGTAGATGACAGACTAAGCAATATGCAATGTCAAGCTGCAGTTACCAAAGCTGACAGAATTTTAGCATGCATAAATGGGATATACTCCAGAGCTGAAACAATAATCCTGCCACTTTATGAAACGCTGATTAGGCCACATCTGGAGTACTCCATCCAGTTCTGGTCACCAGTCCTCAGAAGGCATGTGCTGGAACTGGAGGGCGTCCAAATAAGGGCAACAAAATTAATAAGGGGCCTGGACGACCTCAATTAAGCACTAAATTGTATTCTCTCTGGAGAAGCGACGCTTCAGAGGGGACATGATAGTGATTTACAAACACAGTGTAACCTCGGATTGCCAGTAACGCGGTTAACGAGCGTTTCGCAATACGAGCACTGTATTTGCTAAAATCCTAACTCGGTTTGCGAGTGTTGTCTTCCAATATGAGCAGGATTCAGGCCAAATCGGGTGCAGTACCGCGTTTGGCCTGAGGTTGGGGGGGCGCCGGAGCCGATCGGCGGCGTTCGGAAACAACCGGAAAGGCCAGAGGACAGTTTCGGCTGACCTCGGCAAACCTTGGAAAGGCTCGTGAACTAAGTTGTTCCGAGGTTTGCCGAGGTCAGCCGAACTGTCCTCGGGCCTTTCCCGCCGTTTTCGAGGCTCTCCGGCGCCCGCCTCTGGCCGCATGCGGTTTTGCATACCATTGAAGTCGATGCGTAACAAATTATTTTTGTTTCCATTGACTTCAATGGGGAAACTCGCTTTGATATGTCAGTACTTTGGATTATGAGCATTCTCCTGGAACAGATTATGCTCGTAATCCAACGTTCCACTGTATCTGAATGGTGATCCCAGCATAGGAAAAAAACTATTCAGTCTCAGTAGTGTAAGAGGACACAGGGTTGCACAAGAGATTGGAGAAGAAGCAGTTTAACCTTAAACTGCGCAGGGTTTTTTTCAACTCTCTTCCACAATTGGTGGTTGCAGCGGGGAGTATGGCTATTTTTAAAAGACTCTTGGATGTGCATCTTAAAGAACACAACATACAGGGATAAGGGAAATAATTATGGACACTGACACACGTACACCTACACAGGTTGAACTTATTGTGGTGTGTGTGTATATATAATCTATTAAATCAAACTGGACTTTCTGAATATCTGCAATGCTTGAGCACTTACCCAAGTAATTTCTTCAGTTTATATGAGAAGCAGATTTCATGACATGTAAACTCTTCTGTTCTCTACCCTGGTTAGGGAATTCTTGCTATCAGAAGAACTAAAGACACTTGGATGAAAGTCCAGATGTGTTTTACACGCACGCGTGCGGTACAGAAAGTATTCTGCCATTCCTCCTTGCAGATCCTCTCCAGTTCTGTCAGGTTGGATGGTAAACGTTGGTGGACAGCCATTTTTAGGTCTCTCCAGAGATGCTCAATTGGGTTTAAGTCAGGGCTCTGGCTGAGCCATTCAAGAACAGTCACGGAGTTGTTGTGAAGCCACTCCTTCGTTATTTTAGCTGTGTGCTTAGGGTCATTGTCTTGTGCACTCTCCTTTCTAAACTATATACCAAAAAGTCATACATCTTATAAACAATGCATATTTAGGTCCCTAAAATCAGAAGAAACGTAAGCTCAGGTTCACATTGGTGCAATTGCATTAATGTGAACAGAAACAATAAAGAATACTGAAATTTCTATTGTCGTGCATTGCAGCGTGATGGCAGATGCACCACAAATTGTACTAGTGGGAACAGGGCTAATACATATTTTTTGTAAATATGTGCATTCACACAAATTCAAAAATATTAGTAAAGTGTCTTGCTGAAATTAAGGTAACGAATAAATATGCCCTTTGCAAAGAAGTCCTTAATAATCAGCTTCTCTGCTGATCTAACCAACTACTTTGCCATATGGATGCATTTCCTAAAGGTACCCATGTTACTGAGATGACGTTTCAGCTGGATCAAGTAGCTTGATTTCTATGGATGTCTGCAAACACAGCAAGCTGGTCACTGTTCGAGAAACTAGTGAGCAGACAGGTTAGAAAACCCTGATGATAAGCAGGTTACTCCAGCATCCTCCCAGCCACTCTTCACTCTTCTTCCATTTACAAAGACTTGAAATTTTGGCAGTGCAACATATACATTAATGGAGTTTTCTGAAGATTTTCTCCCACACAGTGTTAGGATCATGCTTGCATGTCTGGCTGACCTCTAAAATCTGACAGCCATGGAAAGGTATCACACTCTTCAGAGTCTGCATTTCTTTGACGAAGGGAACATGGCCTAGCTAGTGACACCCACCCAAGTACCTTACTGTTGAGAATAGAGTGGGCACAAATCTCAGCTGGTAACAATGCTAAATTAAGTCATCAAACAATCTATATGTTAATACATTTGCGGAACTAAAGAATTATTTCTCTTGCGTTCATTAAAGTATACAGCTCGATCTCAATCTTGACCATAGGGTTATAAGCACCACCTTCAGTAGTAGGACATCAGGCAGAAAAAAAAAATGTATCGCTGCCTATGGGCAGCCTTAATTGGTGTCCAACCATTGCTGCAGTACAAGCATTAAGGAATAGTACAAGAATAATTCCAAGCAAACATAAAAATGCAAAACAGTCCAGAGTAATTTGCAAAAAAAATGCTAAGAAGTGACAGACACCGATGTATTTAAGTCCTGTGGATAACATCAGAAAACATACCAGAAAGGTGAAATAAATTATGAAGAGGATCAAGGATAAAAAAAGGGAGGGGTGGGTGTGTTTCTGGGAGGGTGGGAGCTAAGTAGGGGGAAAGAGGAAAAAGGGGTATCAAATAGTTATAGGGGATTGAGGGTGAAGGGAGGGGGGAGAGTGCCTACTCACCAGGACCACCCCTATGCTTGAGCCTAATAGTGTCTCTTCTCAGGTAACTTGGAGGATAAGGAATAACTGCAGCATACCCAGCTCTCATTGGGATATAATATTTTTATATGCTGGTTTTTACTTAAAATGGTTCCAGCAAGCGCAGACTATTCTGTGAAGTGTATATCTACGCTATAATTTCGGACATGCTATCCAAACTTGTTTACCACTTCTGTAGGGATGCCACTGACTTTTTACTCCAGTGGGTGGGAATGCATATTCTTGCTGCATTAACAATGTGTAAGGCTAACCTTTTATGACAGTTGTTGGCAGATATTGAGCCGGGTGAAAACTAGCTGGAATATGGATAGGTGTAAGACAATCTGGTGAACCTGTTGCCCGTACTGCTGAATCATAGGACATTGTCATACCATCAGGTGCTGAGTTTTTTTCCTGGATATTGACTAGTAGTAGTAGTAGTAATAGTAGTAGTAGTAGTAGGTGCTGTCTGACTCACTTGGCGGTGCACCTTTTTAGAGGCGCCATGATGGTAGCCCTATGTCAATCACCAGGGTGGAACAGGACGCTCTAGTGGGTGGAATTTCACACCCTGTCTCTCCGCCATCTACATTCCAGACTTGGAAAATTGGCAGGCAGATCAAATTTTGGACCAAGGAAAGTGGTCCCTGCATCTGGACATTTCCCACCGGTTATGCCTTCGATGGGGTACCTCAGATGTGGATCTCCTGGTATCCTGTCTCAACAGGAAGGTGTTGAGGTTTGTGGTGAGAACAAGGGATGCAACTGATGCTCTGGTGGTGTTGTGTAGCCATTACCATTTAGTTTATGCCTTCCTACCTCTCAAGCTTCTCTAATGTTTGTTGTATAGGAAAGAGGCAGATGGGATTTAAGTCTTTCTCGTGGCTCCGGATTGCCCTCCTCAACCCTCATACGCCAAAGGCTTACATTTCATGGTGCGAAACTGCAGGTTTACACCCTTGTACTTTCTCTGTGTCTTGTCTTTTCTCCAATGGGGCGTTGAGCAGAAACTGGCCTTGAGTACCATCAAGGGCCAAATTTTGGTTTGGTCTTCTTTGCAGCCACGGGACCTTGAGCTTGGTTCTTTCTGTAATACAGAGGCCTCCCTTTTGAGATTATAAGATTTTTCCTTGGTGACTATCACTTCTGCTTGCCACGCATTGGAGCTGGCAGCCTTGTCTTGTAAATCCCTGTATTTGGCTTTACGCAAGGTTGAAGTGGTTGTAAACCCGTGTTTAAAAAAAAAAAAAAAAAAACGCCTGCAAGACAAAGCCATAATGAGCTAGTATGACTAGCATACTAGCTCATTATGCATTACTTACCTTAGATCGTGGCCCCCGAAGCCGTCCTCGTCTCCCCCTCCAGCCGCAGCCATTGCTCCACAGATACCCAGAAGGTTACTTCCGGGTTTGGCTGGAGCGGCGAAGATGTCACTCCGCGCACGCGCGTGGGAGCCGGCAATGCCGGATTTGTGAATGGGGATTCTGACTGAATGCACTGTTGTCTGTACGCATGCGCCGTAGACATCGGTGCATGTCTTTTTTGCAAATATCTCCTAAACCGTGTAGGTTTAGGAGATATTTCTTGCACCTACAGGTAAGCCTTAATCTAGGCTTTACCTGTAGGTGCAAGTTGCATAAGTGGGTTTACAACCACTTTAAGGTGGTGTCTGATTTTCATCTGAATGAGGACATTATCCTTCTGTCCTTGCATCCTGGATGTGGTATGGACTGTACGTGTATCTTATCTGTCTGCCACGGGCTCCTTCCGTAGGCCAGACTTCCTTTCTGTGATTGCGGAAGGCCCATATAAGGATTTGGCGGCTTCCTCTGCCACAATTTTGTGTTGTATCAGACAGGTTGTTGTCCAGGCCTATGCCGTGAGGGGTCAATCTTCTCCCTTTTCTGTCACGGCGCATTCTACCAGCACCAGGCGTCTTTCTCAGGTGTGCAAAGTTGCTACTTGGTCATCTGTTCATACTTTTTACAAAATTTTACAAGATGTTTTGGCATCTTCGAATGCGTGCTTTGGCTGCAAGGTTTTGCAAGTGACCGTTTGAGGTCCATGTTCCTCTTCTGGGGTGTGTGTGTGTGTGTGTGTGTGTGTGTGTGTGTGTGTGTGTGTGTGTTTCCCAAGCTTGATCGCCTCTCATTGGACTGCTTTGAGATGTCTCTATGGTCTAGACTGATATCGAGCTGCGTCCTTTAGTGAATGTAAGAGAACTAGATTTGTTATGTCATAAAATCCCTTTTTTCTGAGTTCATTGGAGGACACAGCACCCACCCCTCTGCCATGTGTTTTTGGTATTGCTTTATGACTGGGGGGGGTAGCTACCATTTTACGCTGCATTATTTAATTTTTATTTTTCTGCCTAGTGTCCTTCTTTTGAAGGTGGCGCTATAACCTACAATCAAGATTAATATAGAGGTGTCTTTCAATAAACTCATAGAAAGGGATTTTACAGTGAGTAACAAAAATCCTGTTTTCATGACTTTTGTGGGAATACTGTATTGAACTAAAAGGGTTCTATATATTTGCTGGGAGATTTTTAAAGAGCTTATACATTTGTTTTTTAAATTATAACTTTCTATCAGTAAATATATTAAAGCAGAAGTGTAGTAAAACATTTTTTGAGCATTCCGCACCAGTGTAATAATGTGTTTCCTACCTCACAGTGATGGAGACTGTTCCCCCCCCCCCCCCCCCCCACCCGAAGTTCTAAACCGGGGGGGTGAAGAGAGTATTTCGGAGCGACTGAGTAACTTGCGTTGCTCAGAATTACTGTCCATTCAATAAAACTAGTATTCTTCTCCCATAATGCAATGCATTATGCATTCTGTAAATGGAGGAGGGACAGATGAACGCCAGGAACTCTCGTGCCCATTTACAGAGTACTTTGCATTCTGGAAGAGGCATGCTAGGAGTTTTGTAAATGGCTGAGAGGACAGAAAGGGGACGGTGTGTGGTGCAAGTCCTTCGTAATGTCACTGCTAGTGACTCCTACAGAGCTGGAAGTGCACACTTGTGGGTGGGTCTCTGACGTCACTGAGAGGTGTTTTTACAAAAAAAAAAAGAGCCAGTAGAACATGGGAATATATAGATCATTTTGAGGTGCTGTATGGCAAAAAAAATTTATATAATTTTTATAAGTTGTGGGCTCCACTGACTGTAACACACAGCATGATTTGTTACAACTCTCACTACTTTTCCTTTTCTTCTTCAGAATGCAGTAATAGCAGCTTTGTCATCAAAAGCATGGGACGTAGAAACTGCAACAGAATTACTCCTGAGTAACTGAAAGAGGTCACCTGATCCTGCTCGCCCCTTCCCAAACAGCACGCCATCTGTTATTTTTAGGATTCTGCATCAAAGGAAAATCCACAACACAAAAACGGCACTCCTGCGTGACAATGCTATTTAAACCGTTCTGGAGACTGATGGGAAAAGAAACTGCTCTGTAAATAAGGCAAATTTAAATGTGTAAATTAAACAACAACCAAACGGAGGGGAGGGGGGTGAGCATCCTTTAGGTTTTTTTTTCTTTTTTCGTTAATATTGTAAAAAACAAAAAACAAAAAAAAAAACTCAGAAAGAAATCTCGGAGCTGAACCAATAGGAAAAATATGCATTTGTTTTACCGTGTTACCGGGAGCGGCACAAAAGGCCCATTATGTTTTGGTTTTCTGCTTTGATCTCCTCCGTTGGAGGAGAAACCCTAGCAGACTTATCCTTTGGAGAGCTAGGCCTCCATTTGCCATTAATGTCTACAATACTGCTTGTACCAACCATTATTTGTGTCTGTGGACTTGCATGCATGTACACCGTATGGGTTAAATTCATTCATCAGAACAATTCATCTGTAATATGTTTGGTATTTTTGAGTTTAGATTGATCATTCTTTTTCTGGGTTGCTGGAGACAAGAAAATGATCACAATGACAAATTCATACATCTGGCCATGGCGGCTTGTTTTTTCCCCAGCCGGCATCCGTCTTGAGGGGGAGATATGTGGTGGAGAAAAAGCTTCCATACTCTGGCACTCTCCTCAACATAAGGGCCTAAATGGTAGATCAGTAGCTGTGTTATCAGTCCCTACTGGGATTTCTTTATCACTGTTGGTGATGTTAGGCTGTTGGAAACAATCATAAAACCCATCCTACTTTATCACCTCTGACATGGATAAATAAGGACCGGTGAAATGGTGGGCGTTCATCTTCACGGCCTCAAAGCTAGGGTGTAGGCGAAGAGTTCAAGAGTGGCCACTGTTATCAAAGGAAGGAACTGCTTGTCAGTTGCATGCATTTCCTCCCCACAGATTCCCCTTCTCAAAGTCCCAGCTGTTGCTCAGGAGTGCTGGAACTTGTAAACCTGCTACAAACTGTCAAATTTCACAACACAGATAATGCTTTAAGGTCGGAAGGAGCCAATTATTGAGAAAGCAAATTCAACGATTTGTCTTTAGCTCTAAAACTGACCCCACAAGTACAAGTAGCTCATAGTTATTGAAATCATAGGGTGTATTAGCAATGGTTTCCTAATGTAGTAGTTTAAGACGCACTTGACATTTACTGCAGAAATTACTTCAGCTCTGCAGTTGTTGACTAAATGAATCTGAAGTTTTCAAGATGTTTAATAAATTGCAGACCCTTGCTAAGGCTGAAGGGTATTTATACCCAGCAGTTTGATAAGCGATTTACAAATACATGTATCACCAAACTACCTTTGTAGACACAGACAAGACCCAGTATAGAGGTGTTATGACCTTGCGTCAGCGTTCCAAAGCTCCTAGTAGGAGGTATGTGGAATCAGATGTGGCCTGAACACAGCTTATATCTTTTTTCACATATTGCAGCATGACGTGAATAGTTTAGTGTAGCTACAGTATGTGCTGAGTAACTGTGTTTGGTACACTGTTCAGTCACTGCTTGGGAGATACCCAGTGGGGGCTGCATGCCCTGTTTTAAAGCCTTAAATATGCAGTTTAGGATCATGGCTTGCTACTGACTACCTGTGTTGTGCTAATACCAGACCTGCAACACTGGAAGGTACACGTTTTTAGCTGTGCATTTTTGTGCGCTGTGTATTTGCTGCTGTGCACCAGGTCTGATAGGCTCACATTGTCAGCATTGTCATTGATTTCCGACAGATTTAGATTACAATAGTTAAATAATGCGAGATGTGGATCTTATGTCTGAAAGAACACATAGCGGTTATATTTGAAGTATCAAAAACATGAAAGAAAAAATCTAGCTTTAGACTTTGTGTTTTGAAGTATAAAAGTGAGTGAGAATTAAAATGAGATTGAGGAGGCAAAACAAAACCAATTAAAAACCCATCACAAACACTTGCGATCCACTGAGAAACGAAAGGAAGTGTCTTATTACTGTTGCATGAACAGTAAACCCTACTGTTGATTAGAAGCCCATGGGTTCTCTGAGTTGTCCTTGGGTCCCAGCAGCACATGCTCTGCAAATTTTCCTTCAAGGGCATGGATGAATAATCCAGTTCTTGATCAAAGTAAGCAGCTGGATTTATCTGTGCTGTTGCAAGAAGTGCAAAGCATGCACAAATGGTGAGCGCCCTAAGGGCAAGTGTAGGAACCTTTTGTGTACAAGCCAGTCTCAGGCCTCATTCTCATTGTCTTGCATAAACATAAAAGCATATAAGCAGTGCGTCTTCATGGGCAGTGTTCTGC
Organism: Rana muscosa; assembly: GCA_029206835.1. NCBI lineage: Eukaryota > Metazoa > Chordata > Amphibia > Anura > Ranidae > Rana > Rana muscosa. The sequence goes on from CM055116.1 coordinate 188,231,633, forward strand.
CTGCAGTTGGGCCACTCCCAGTGTGCCATAGGTCTTGACATAAGGCATGACCACTACATTACAATTCCCTGACCCTCAGCTACAAAGTGTGAGCTGAGCCAGTTCACTACACAGTAATAATAGCTTGCGTGTGCAGGGTTATTGTCCGAGGTTAGAACTGTCTGCAAAGCATTCACAAACTGCCTGGAAGGGCCCCTGTGGGATTGAAGCCCTTAATACTAGTGCTTACATAACTGAACAGGTGGAAACCATTCCCATCCATATGCCATATTTCTTATTTTTTTTAATTTGTCTGTTTGCTGTTCTTTCTTAATTGTGCAGATAGACACCGGATTCTATAAAGATTTAGGGTTCACTGATTCATAAGTGAATCCTTGCATTTTTAATGAGCTGCTTAAAATTACCTGAATTCCCAATTCCTCTTCTGTAATAAACAGTTGAATGAAATCATGCAAGTCTTTGATGCCTAATTTTTATTTTGCATTTAAAGTTTGCTATAAGACATAAACAAGACCATTTGCTTACTCATATCTTGGCCTTTCTCTGATATGTTGCCAATTGCATCCCTTAAGGTGAATATGGTACCAAAAGTATGTTCTTTACCTTCATATTTTGTAGGTCTGTGCCATTTGCAGTAGCCCAAATAACTGTTTTAAAGGAAACATTAAGCTTTCAGATTATTGGAGTAATTTGCATACCTGTGGTACATTCCACACCATCTGACAGAGGTTTGGTATGTTTGGAATAGTGCAACAAATAAAGTTGAAAAAAGAAAAAAGAAAAAAAAAAACTTCCAAAAGAAAAATGTGTGTGATTTTTATTTATGACTATTGGGAGTATTGAAAAGATAGTTTTTTTTGTGATATTTTATACAAAATCAACAATCTATATATGAATATTTTTCTTGTCTGCGTTAAAGCAAATAGAAAAATATGGATTCTAATGGCTTACCAAATAGGAACGTGATTATTGTATCATATTTTGGTTTATCAGGTTGAAAATGAAGTTCATAGTTAAAGAAATGGCAAAAACCTTTCAATATAGACTTGTTTAAAAATACGTTGTTGCTTTTATAACTTGAGCATCTGGAAGCTGCCATCCCTGACCTGAAAATGCTAGGTGCCTGACTGTCTCAATCCAGCAAGTCATAACTCAATGGTTGTTCTGGGTCAGCAACTGAGTATTGATTCAATTGGATCAGTGTGACCACCAGGCAACAAGATTTTCAGAAGGAGAATGCAGCTGTGTTGCCCTTCTTCTTCTTTTTTTTTTTTTTTTTTTGTTTAGTAGGTTTCTTTCAGGGCCCATGTACACCTTTTTATTTTGGAGCATTGCTATAAGGCAGCCCATTTTGAAAGGGTTGCCAACTCACAAGAATGGGCAAAACAAAAACTTTGTTTTCAGCAAAACCATGCACCACAACACATAACCATGTGGCAGACAGGGGTGCTAATGCATGTACGTTGTGTTTCACAGTGCAGGTGTGAATAGTCATCAAAGAAAAGGGCCAATAAAATCTGATGATTCTGCTTTTTTTTTTTATTGTTAATAGCTACAAGCATGGTATTTTGGCATCAACTTGGACTGATTTGATTGTGTTCATAAATTGGTATACAGTATGTGTATTCTACTACTTTTTTTTTTCTTAGTATGTACACTGAAGACATCAGCCCTGTGCACTGATTGCTGAAGCTCCATCATGAAGAATAACACGTGCTCTTATTAGAAATGTGGTGTTTAGGATATGTAACATGTTGCTTTGTTGGTGTGGTGTTTTGTTTTATATACTGTACTGAAAACTCCAGGATGACTGATTTTTTTTTATTGGGGGATCTTTTCCATTTGAAACATTTATCACAAAGGCGCGTGCAGTAGTGTTTTACACTTGAGGAATAACGGTCATATTTGGACTAAAAATGTATGTTCTGTACCAGTGATGGCGAACCTTTTTGAGCCTGAGTGCCCAAACTGAAATAAATAGGTTGGTTTTAGTGCCAACACGGCAATTTGCGAGAGTGTGTGTGTGAGAGAGAGGGGGTGTGTGTGTGTGTGTGTGAGAAAAAGAGGGGTGTGTGTGTGTGTGAGAGAAAGAGGGGTGTGTGTGTGCGCGAGAAAGAGGGGTGTGTGAGAGAGAAAGAGGGGGGAGTTTGTGTGTGTGAGAGAGGAAGGGGGGGTTGTGTGTGTGAGAGGGGGGGGGTTGTGTGTGTGTGTGAGAGGGGTGTTAAAGAGAGGGACTGAAAAAGAGAGGGGGGCTAAGAGAGAATGAGGGGGGCTGAGAGGGGAGCGAGACCTCTATCCTCTTCTGCCATCCTTGCTCTGCCTCCGTGCCCCAGTCTTTGCAGGTAGTCGGTGTATAATTGTGCTCGGTACCTGTCTCCGTCCTTGATCCGGGAGAGCTCTCTGCTCTATTCTATCCAGCGGCTCGCTCACAGCCTGCACCTCTCGCCTGTCCTCGTCTTCAGGGCCCACAGTCTGCCTGTTCTCCGGGTCTGACTGTTGAAGAGGAGGTTTAAGGAGTCCAGGCTCCGGACGGCGCCAGGGATGCTGTGCCTGCTGCGCCCCTCTTTGGCCATCAAGTAAGCTGTAAAGCTCTTCTCCATCCCATGCTCTCAGGCCTGTAACATTCCTTGCAGAGGCTGCGGGGCTGCCCACTCACTCATTCGGGTAGATCATTTCCTGTACCTTGCCGCTACGTGCTTCTCTCCCTCCCATGCTCTCAGGGCTGTAACCTTCCGCGTGGAGGCTGCGGGCCGCCCATTCACTCGGGCAGATTCTTTTTCCTGCACCTTGCTGCCAGGCTCTCCCCATCGCGAACCTGATCCCTCTCGCGTGCCCACAGAGATGGCTCTGCGTGCCAGCTGTGGCACGCGTGCCATAGGTTCGCCATCACTGTTCTATACTTTATTACCTGCCCAGGCTAATTGATGAAAAATACCCCCCCCCCCCCCCCATATTTTGCTTTATTTACAGTCAGTCAATTTTTTTGCTTTTGGGGTAGCGATGCTGTCCCTGCTGCCATTGGCTGTAATTTAAAGCTCCCTAGGCTGTTAGTTACAAATCCTGGCCCATTATCCTGACTTCAGTGAAAGCGGACAGGTACTGAGGATTTAGCCACGCTGCACTAAGGAAACCAGCCAGACAGACAGACTTAAGGGGTCATCCAGCCCGATCCTTGCTTTACTGATGCCTTGGATTCTACAAAATAGTTTTCATTAGCTGCTGTACCTTGTTAATGTTAGTTCATGCATGTGGACTGTTGGTCAGATCTGTGTACAGACAGGAGCAGGACAGCTCCCTCTTATTGGTAGCAATGTTAATGGAAAAGAGTCACAGCCACTGAAGCTGAGGGGGAAAAAAAATGTATTCTGATAGGTGGTCGCTTATGTTGCCACTGTTTAGTTGACAATTTTCTGCCCAGCTCCTTTTTATTTTTCAATCAAAGCATATCAGGCGGGACCCACTAAGTGTACTCCGAGTGTCCAAGATTTGCTAATTGTGTGGCCAGCTTAAAGTGGTTGTAAACTTGAAAAAAAAAATAAGTACCCCTCTGCAGGTTAATGTCATGTGCTAGTATGCATTGCATACTAGCACATTGACAGATTTGCCTCACAAACCTGAGCCCTCCAGCGGAACGATGTCACTGCTGCAGGAGCATCCATCTTCGCCCAGTCTTCCTTCGCTTTCCTGTCGTTAGAATAGCTGGGCCACAATGATGTCACTCCTGCGTTTGGGAGTGGCCAAAGCCGCACAGTGCTTTCCATCATTCATAGCATGCTCTGTGTACCGTACATGCAGAGAAAACGTATGCGGCAAATACTTCATCAAATAAGGCCAATGCTATTATCTACTAGTGGAAGTTCAAGCTATTTAAAAGACACCTACAGGCCAGACATTTTATAGGCTTACTCCTATAATAAAGTAAAAAAAATTGCGTTAGTTTAAATGACAATTGCGCGGTTGTGCAACGTTGTACCCAAATAAAATCTCCCCCCCCCCCACAAATCTTTCTTTTGGTGTTATTTGATCACCTCTGCAGTTTACATTTTTTGTGCTATAAACAAAAAAAAGACTGACCGTATTTTTTACTTTTTGCTATAATGCATATCCCCCCAAAAATGTAATTTCTTCATCAATTTAGGTTAATATGTATTCTACATATTTGTGGTTAAAAAAAAAATCCCAATAAGCGTATTTTGATTGGTTTGCGCAACAGTTATAGCATCTACAAACTATAGGATAGATTTATGGACTTTTAATATTTTTTTTTTTTTTTACTGGAAATGGGGTGATTTTTAGCTGAATTGCAATGGACAAATCTGACCCTAAGTGACACTTTTTTGGGACCAGTGACACCAATACAGTGATCAGTGCTCAAAAAAAAAAATGCACTGTTTCTGTATAAATGAGTGGCAGGGAAGGGGTTCAGTGTGTTCCCTGACGGTGTTTTCTAACTGTGGGGGGAGGATGGCTGATTGGTTCTTCTGTGCAGCAGTCACGCGCCCACAGTATCTTTTGCACGAAATGATGTACAGGTTTGTTGTTTCGCGCAATATAGCCGGCCAGCCACAGTATATATGCGATGGGCGGTCTTTAAGAACTTACAGACCTGAAAAGATTCCCCCCCCCCCCTTAATGACCAGGCCATTGTTTGCGATCGGGCACTGCGGCGCTTTAACTGACAATTGCGCGGTCGTGCGACGCTGTACTCAAACAAAATCTTCCTTCTTTTTTTTTTCCCTCAGCTTTCTTTTGGTGGTATTTGATCACCTCTGTGGTGTTTGTTTTTTTATTTATTTTTTATTTTATTTTTTTTTGCGCTATAAACAAAGAGCGTCAATTTTGAAAATAAAATAATTTTTTACTTTTTGCTATAATATCCCAAAAAATTTAAAAGAAATTTCTTCATTAGTTTAGGCTGATATATATTCTACATATGTTTGATAAAAAAAAAATCTAAATAAGCGTATATTGGTTTGCGCAAAATGTATAGCGTCTACAAAGTAGGGGATAGATTTATGGCATTTTTATTATTATTTCTTTATTTTTTACTAGTAATGGCGGTGATCTGCGATTGCGGCGGACAGATCGGACACTTTTGACACTATTTTGGGACCATTGAAATTTATACAGCGATCAGTGCTATAAAAATGCACTGATAACTGTATAAATGTCACTGGTAGGGAAGGGGTTAACACTAGGGGGCACTCAAGGGGTTAAATATGTTCCCTTATGTGTTTTTAACTGGGGTGGGGGAAGGGAGTCACTGTAGGAGGAGACCTATCGCTGGTCCCAGATCACTAGGAACAGCAGATCTGTCTCTCCTTCTCTGTGTGTTTACATAAACACATCCCCGTTCTGGCTCTTGTGCCCGCGATCGCGGGTGGCCGGCAGACATTGCAGCCACGCGCATCAGGTCCCCCACCGTGCAGCGGGCGTTAACGTGCCTGCTATCGCCCTTAAAGGTGCCGACGTACACCTATGGCGATTTAAGGGATCGTGCCGACCTGCCCCAGTATGACAGCTGGTCGGCAAGTGGTTAAAGTGGATGTAAACCCGATTCATGAAATTTGAGCTGGGCACATATACCTGCAGTTTCTTCTTAGCTCTCCTCAAAGCACTGTGTCCTGTGCCTTTCTCCTGCTCCGCTCTTCTATCAGCCTGATAACTTTTAACTATTTCTGAGATAAAAGCAGGCTGAATTTTATGTTTGCGAGGGAGCTATAAATAGATTCGCAGGCAGCTTGTCCTGTCACAGACCACCTCTGAGATTCTTTGCCTATATGGAAAGGGGGGGTGTGCCTTTCCTCCAATCAGCTGTCTTGGCTTTGTGCCCAGACTTCACACTCAGTGTAAGGAGACTGTCTTCCTGTTTATAACACAATCTGAACTTTCTAAATGGTATTTAACCACGACCGCCCCATGTACATATACGTCGGCAGAATGGCACGGACAGGCACAATTACGTACCTGTACGTGCCTGCGTTCGGGCGGGTGGGGGGTCCGATTGGACCCCCCCCAGGTACATGCGGCGGTCGTTAAGCTGTAGGAGCGATCCGGAATTAGGGGGCGGCCATTGGTTTCTGGCCACCCCCTTGCGATCGCTCCCAGCGAATGAAATGCTTCCCCTGCCTGTGTAATGCATACACAGGCAGGAGGAAGTGATGTCATCTCTCCTCGAGGCAGTGTTTTTGACCGGAGCTCGAGGAGAGAAGACATCAGGTTAGTACACAAACACCACACTCACACGTAGGCACACTTTTCACCCCCCAGGTCACCCCCAGTCACAGTGCACTGATTGCAGTGATCATTTATTTACTGATCACTGCAATCAGTGTAATTTGTGACTGTAAAAAAATGTGTCAGGGCACTTAGGTTGAGGCCCCTTTAGGTCCAAGGTAGCCCCCTAACCCCCCCAATGAAGGTTTAACCCCTTGATCGCTCCTCAGGTAACCCTTTCACCCCCTATCACCAGTGTCACTGAGCAAACGTTTTTCTGATCGCTGTATTCGTGTCGCTGGTGCCGCTAGGTAGCCAGTTATTTTTTTTTAGGTTCGCCGCCAGGTTTTTATAGCATCAGGTACCCCCATATACGACCTAATAAAGGTTTTAACCCCCTGATTGCCCCTAGAGTTAACCCTTTTACCAGTGATCACCGTATAAGTGTCACTGGTGACACTGGTTAGCCAGTTCGTTATTTATGTTCCCCGTCAGGTTTTATATAGCGTCGGGTACCCCCATATATTACCTAATAAAGGTTTTAACCCCCTGATTGCCCCTAGTTAACCCTTTCACCAGTGATCACCGTATAAATGTTACAGGTGACGCTGGTTAGTTTGCTTTTTATAGTGTCAGGGCACCCGCCGTATATAACCCAATAAAGGTTTAACCCCCTGATCGCCCGGCGGGTGTTATCAATCAGGTTTTAGCGTCAGAGAGGGTCTGCGTTGCCCCAGGCAGCGTCAGGTTAGTGCCAGAAACGCCAACACCCACGCGCAAAGCATACACCTCCCTTAGTGGTATAGTATCTGAACAGATCGATATCTGATCAGATCTATACTGGCGTCCCCAGCAGTTTAGGGTTCTTAAAAACGCAGTGTTAGCGGGATCAGCCCAGATACCTGCTAGCACCTGCGTTTAGCCCCTCCGCCCAGCCCACCCAAGTGCAGTATCGATTGATCACTGTCACTTACAAAACACAACGCACATAACTGCAGCGTTCGCAGAGACACAGGCCTTATCCCTGCGACTCCAGTGCTGTAGGAGGTGATTTCACCACCACAGTTAAAAAAAAGAGCATATATGCCAAAGCATGGGGGCAGCAGGGGCGGAGGAGGCATTTTGCTCCTAATGCCGCGTACATACGGTCAAAATTCCGACGGAGGCATGCCTGTGGAAAAGTCAGACGTGTACGCGGCATAACTTTTGCAGGAGGATGCCCCCCATGCTTCAGCATATATAAATGGTGCATGTATGCCCATCAGTAGAAGTGGGTGGATGAAGGGAGGTATTCTAATGGTGGGCATACCCACCGATCAATCTCTTTTTTTTTTTTTCGTTCAGTCAACAGGCTGCATGGAGAAAAAAAAAAGATTACAATACATGTCCAACAAGGACCAGCAACGTACTGGTATACCAGAATGATGCCTGCGGGTTTAGGTATCATCTTGGTATCATTCTTTTCAGCCAGCGGCTGGCTTTCATGTCTAGTTAGCCTCTGGACTGCTTTTACAAGCAGTGGGAGGGAATGTCCCCCCCCCCCCGGATATAAAAAGCGCCATTGGAAAATCATTTTATCACATCGATCTTGGTGCGGTCCGATGCTTTGAGGGCAGAGGAAAGATCTAGGGTCTAATAGACCCCATTTTTTTTTTAAAAGAGTACCTGTCACTACCTATTGCTATCATAGGGGATATTTACATTCCCTGAGATAACAATAAAAATGATTAAAAAAAATGGAAGGAACAGTTTAAAAAAAAAAAAAAAAGCACCCCTGTCCCGCCCTGCTCTTGCGCAAAGGCGAATACCCTCCTCTGTAACTCTAATGTGGTAACCTGTAAAGGCTTTTAAAAATGTATGTAGTTTGTCTCCACTGCACGTTTGTGCGAAATTTTAAAGCATGTCGTGTTTGGTATCTATGTACTCGGTCTAAGATCATCTTTATTTCATCAAACATTTGGGCAATATAGTGTGTTTTAGTGCATTAAAATAAAAAAAAAGTGTATTTTTTCCCCCAAAAAAATGTTTGAAAAATCGCTGCGCAAATACTGTGTGGAAAAAAAAATGCAACACCGACCATTTTAATCTGTAGGGCCTTTGCTTTAAAAAATATATATATAATGTTTGGGGGTTCAACATAATTTTCTTGCAAAAAAAAATAAAAAATTCATGTAAACAAAGTGTCAGAAAGGGCTTTGTCTTCAAGTGGTTAGAGTGGATGATGTGTGACATAAGCTTCCTAATGTTGTGCATAAAATGCCGGGACAGTTCAAACCCCCCCCCCCCCCCCCCCCAAATGACCCCATTTTGGAAAGTAGACACCCCAAGCTATTTGCTGAGAGGCATGGCATAAGTTGCGGGAAAAAGACAATTTTTTATTTTTTGCACAAAGTTGTCACTAAATGATATATTGCTCAAACATGCCATGGGCATATGTGGAATTACACCCCAAAATACTTCCTGTTGCTTCTGAGTATGGGGATACCACATGTCTGATACTTTTTGGGAGCCTAGCTGCGTTCGGGACCCCAAAACCCAAGCACAACCTTCAGGCTTTCTAAGGGTGTAAATTTTTGATTGCACTCCTCACTGCCTATCACAGTTTTGGAGGCCATGGAATGCCCAGATGGCACAAAACTCCCCCCAAATGAGCCCATTTTGGAAAATAGATACCCCAAGCTATTTGCTGAGAGGTATGGTGAGTATTTTGCAGATCTCGCTTTTTGTCACAAAGTTTTGAAAATTGAAAAAAAATAAATTATTTTCTTTCTTCATTTTCAAAAACAAATGAGCTGTAAAATATTCACCATGCCTCTCAGCAAATAGCTTGGGGTGTCTACTTTCCAAAATGGGGTCATTTGGGGGGGGGTTTTGTGCTATTTTGGCATTTTATGGCCTTCGAAACTGTGATAGGTAGTGAGGAGTGAAATCAAAAATTTGCGCCCTTAGAAATCCTGAAGGCGGTGCTTGGTTTTCGGGGTCTTGTACGCGGCTAGGCTCCTAAAAAGTCCCACACGTGGTATCCCGGTACTCAGGAGAAGCAGCAAAATGTATTTTGGGGTGCAATTCCACATAACCATGGCGTGTGTGAGCAATATATCATTTAGTGACAATTTTTTGTAATTTAATTTTTTTCTTTGTCATTATTCAATCACTTGGGACAAAAAAAATTTTTTTCAATGGGCTCAACATGCCTCTTGGCAATTTCCTTAGGGTGTCTACTTTCTAAAATGGGGTCATTTGGGGGGGTTTTGTACTGCCCTGCCAATTTAGCACCTCAAGAAATGAGATAGGCAGTCATAAATGAAAAGCTGTGTAAATTCCAGAAAATGTACCCTAGTTTGTAGACGCTATAACTTTTGCGCAAACCAATAAATATACGCTTATTGACATTTTTTTTTTTTTAACTAAAGACATGTGGCTGAACACATTTTGGCCTAAATGTATGACTAAAATTGAGTTTATTCCATTTTTCTTATAACAAAAAGTAGAAAATATCATAATTTTTTCAAAATTTTCGTTCTTTTTCTGTTTATATCGCAAAAAATGAAAATCTCAGAGGCAATCAAATACCATCAAAAGAAAGCTCTATTTGTGGGAAGAAAAGGACGCAAATTTTGTTTGGGTACAACATTGCATGTCCGTGTAAATTCTAGTTAAAGCAGCGCAGTGCCAAATTGTAAAATCACCTCTGGTCTTTAAGCTGCGTATTGGTCCGGGGCTTAAGTGGTTAAAGCTGAAGACTGCAGATATATATGTAAAACTTCTAGGAAGATTTGTTTCAGCTCTGTGTATCTTCTGAGGCTGTTCACTTCACTGGATGTATGTGAGGGTTTACATCCACTTTAAGTGGTTAATACCACTTTAATAAGATGTGAGCTATTATTCCCGGGCACGGCCGTTGCTTGTAAAAATGGCCCCTGATGAGGAAAAGGTTGCTGGATCCATATGTTCACTAATTCAGCATTGTGGGCACATATAGTACTTTCAAAGGCTGGACAAGCTCGCAGCTGGTGATCTTGTTTCTGTGTTGCTCAGCAGGCTCGTGGCTTTTGTGTTGAACTGATAGAGCTGTCCACTCATTTTTTACTGAACGTGCACAGTCTGTGCTCAATCTGCCGGAGAGAAGGGCACGGAAGACATTAGGTGTCTAATAGACCCCTGATCTCTCCAAAAAGAGTACTCATCACTTGCCCAATGCTATCAGCTAGGGGGCGAGGTAACACCCTTGTGACGACAATAAAGTGAAGTGCCAAATAAAGTTTTAAAAAAGAAAATAACCCTGTTGGCCCTATGCCCACACAAATACACACACAGACATGAAGCACATCTACTGTATGTATGTAAATGATTGTGCGCTGCATGTGATATTTTGCTACACACCCCAAAGTGAAAGCAATAATGCTAGAGCTCTCATTTTACAGTTTACTCTAAACTGGTGTGCTGTGAAGGCATTTAAAGTGTTGCCAAAAATGATCATTTAAGTGCCATAATTATTTACGACTGCATGCAATTTTTCAGGCTTGATGTATTTGATATCTATAAATGCGATGCTACCTCACCTTTTTTATTTTTGTACCAAAAAATTTGGGATTAAATTGTGCTTGTGTGCACTACAGTTAATTTTATTGTATTTTTTTTTTTTTTTAAATAAATGTGCAAATATTGAGCAACATCAAAGTTGCAACTACAATCTTTTTTAATCTACAGGGGTTTTGGCAATAAGAAAATGTATAATAATATTATTATTATACTGTATTTATATTACGCCAACAGTATGCGCAGTGCTTAACAACATGAGGGCAGACAGTACAGTTACAATACAGGAGGAATCTGAGGCCCTGCTCATTAGAGTTTACAATCTAGAATGTTCAGGGGTTTTAGGTAATTTTATAGCTGAAAAAACTGAAAATTGAATTCAAATACTTACCGTAATTTTCCTTTCCTGACGAGCTCCATGTCAGCACAGCTGGGTGAGGCTCCGCCTACCCCCACGTGATCAGGACTTAACTATAAATTTTTCACTCGCCTCAACCTCAGCGTTTCGTAACTATTACTACTTAACTGGGCGGGTTCTGTGCTGACATGGAGCTCGTCAGGAAAGGAAAATTACGGTAAGTATTTGAATTAAATTTTCAGTTTTCCTGACGGCTCCATGTCAGCACAGCTGGGAATTAACTAGCCAAAACAGGGGAGGGATAATGCTACACACTCCAATTCTGACTAAAACGGTAACAGAAACCATAATGCCTCTGACAAACCCAACTGTCATGAATATGAATATTTTGGATTATGGATAGTTTGAGACACCCGGTGGGTGGCCCAACCCAAAATAACAGAGAGCATCCTGACATGGAAGTTCTTATTGACTTCTTGGACTAAGCATTTGCTTCCTTGTCTTTCCTGGACTCCCATCCAGAAAAGCGCAGGAGCTACGCTCTCTGGCGGGAGCGTGAGCGTGGACAATAACTCTTGAGTTTTCGGTCTTCTTTAACTCAGTAGACCTTCATCTTGAGGCCGGAGGCTAGACTGGCCACTATTTAATTTAGGCTTCCTCTTCTGCGATTAACCACTTAACGACCGCCCACTGTAAATATACGTCAGCAGAATGGCACCGACAGGCAGAATCACGTATATGTACGTGATTGCCTTTGTATAGTTGGGGGGTCCGATCGGACCCCCCTTCTTTACAGTGAGCGGTCGTTTTACCTTCGGGAGCGATCCGACATGAGGGGACGGCCGTTCGATTCCGGCCACCCCCTCTCGATCGCTCCCGGCGAATGAGAGAGCTTCCCCTGCCTGCCAGGAAGGAGGAAGTGATGTCATCTCTCCTGGGGCGCTCACATATACCGAGCGCCGTACAGGAGAAGATGCCAGGTTAGTACACAAAACAGCACACTGACACCAGGACACATAGGCACATAAATCGCCCCCCCAGACACCCCCAGATCACCCCCCAGCCACAGTGTCACTGATTGCAGTGACCATTTATTTAGTGATCACTGCAATCAGTGACATTTGTGACTGTAAAAGTGTCGCTACATTTAGTTTTAGGTCCAGTGTAGCCCCCTAACCCCCCCTAATAAAGGTTTAACCCCCTGATCACCCCCCAGGTAACCCTTTCACCCCCTAGCACCGCCGTCACTATGCGATCATTTTTCTGATCGATGTCTTAGCGTCGGTGATGCTGATCGGTAGCCAGTAATTTTTTTTAGGTTCGCCGCAGGTTTTTATAGCGTCAGGTACCCCCATATATTATCTAATAAAGGTTTAACCCCCTGATCGCCCCCCAGGTAACCCTTTCACCCCCTATCACCACTGTCGCTAAGCAATCGTTTTTATGATCGTTGTCTTAGTGTCGGTGATGCCGATAGGTAGCCAGTAATTTTTTTTTAGGTTCGCCGTCAGGTTTTTATATAGCGTCAGGTACCCCCATATATTACCTAATAAAGGTTTTAACCCCCTAATTGCCCCTAGTTAACCCTTTCACCAGTGATCATCATATAAGTGTTACGGGTGACGCTGGTTAGTTAGTTTGCTTTTTATAGTGTCAGGGCACCCGCCGTATATAACCCAATAAAGGTTTAACCCCCTGATCGCCCGGCGGGTGATATCAGTTAGGTTTTAGCGTCAGAGAGGGTCTGCGTCACACCCCAGGCAGCGTCAGGTTAGTGCCAGTAACGCTAACACCCACACGTGAAGCATACACCCCCCTTAGTGGTATAGTATCTGATCAGCTCAATATCTGATCTGATCAGATCTATACTAGCGTCCCCAGCAGTTTAGGGTTCCCAAAAACGCAGTGTTAGCGGGATCAGCCCAGATACCTGCTAGCACCTGCGTTTTGCCCCTCCGTCCAGCCCAGGCCACCGAAGTGCAGTATCTATCGATCACTGTCACTTACAAAACACAACACACATAACTGCAGCGTTCGCAGAGACAGGCCTGATCCCTGCGACTCCAGTGCTGTAGGAGGTAATTTCACCACCACAGTTAAAAAAAAAAAGCATATATGCCGAAGCATTGGGGCAGCAGGGGCGGAGGAGCGATTTTGCTCCTAATGCCGCGTATATACGGTCGAAATTCCGACGGAGGCTTGCCCGTGGAAAAGTCTGACCATGTATACGCGGCATAACTTTTGCGAGAAGATGCCTTCTTCGGCATATATAAATGGTGCATGTATGCCCATCATTAGAAGTGGGTGGATGAAGGGCGGTATTCTAATGGTGGGCATACCCACCGATCAATCTTTTTTTTTCGTTCAGCCAACAGGCTGCATGAAAAAAAAGATTACAATACATTTCCAACAAGGACCAGCAACGTACTGGTATGTTGCTGGACTTTGAATGTTTATACCAAATGCCTGTGGGGTTAGGTATCATCTTGGTATCATTCTTTTCAGCCAGCGGCCGGCTTTCATGTAAAAGCAATCCTAGTGGCTAATTAGCCTCTGGACTGCTTTTACAAGCAGTGGGAGGGAATGTCCCCCCCCCCCCCGGATATAAAAAGCGCCATTGGGAAAGCATTTTATCACACCGATCTTGGTGTGGTCAGATGCTTTGAGGGCAGAGGAAAGATCTAGGGTCCAATAGACCCCAGTTTTTTCAAAAAAGAGTACCTGTCATTACCTATTGCTATCATAGGGGATATTTACATTCCCTGAGATAACAATAAAAGTGATAAAAAATAAATAAATATGGAAGCAACAGTTTAAAAATAAAATAAAAAAGCAAAATTAATAATAAAAAAAAAAAAAAAAAAAAAAGCACCCGTCCTGCCCTGCTCTTGCCCAATGGCGAACGCAAGCGTCGGTCTGGCGTCATATGTAAACAGCAATTGCACCATGCATGTGAGGTATCACCGCGAAGGTCAGATCGAGGGCAGTAATTTTAGCAGTAGACCTCCTCTGTAAATCTAACGGGGTAACCTGTAAATGCTTTTAAAGGCTTTTAAAAATGTATGTAGTTTGTCGCCAATGCGCGTTTGTGCGAAATTTTAAAGCATGTCGTGTTTGGTATCTATGTACTCGGCCTAAGATCATCTTTTTTATTTCATCAAACATTTGGGCAATATAGTGTGTTTTAGTGCATTAAAATTAAAAAAAGTGTATTTTTCCCAAAAAAATGCGTTTGAAAAATCGCTGCGCAAATACTGTGTAGAAAAAAAAATGCAACACCCACCATTTTATTCTGTAGGGCCTTTGCTTTAAAAATATATATAATGTTTGGGGGTTCAACATAATTTTCTTGCAAAAAAAAATATGTTTTCATGTAAACAAAAAGTGTCAAAAAGGGCTTTGTCTTCAAGTGGTTAGAAGAGTGGATGTAAGCTTCCTAATGTTGTGTATAAAATGCCAGAACAGTTCAAAACCCCCCCAAATGACCCCATTTTGGAAAGTAGACACCCCAAGCTATATACTGAGAGGCATGTCGAGTCCATGGAATATTTTATATGTTGACACAAGTTGCGGAAAAAATATATATTTTTTTTTTTTTTTTTGCACAAAGTTGTCACTAAATGATATATTGCTCAAACATGCCATGAGCATATGTGGAATTACACCCCAAAATACATTCTGTTGCTTCTCCTGAGTACGGGGATACCACATGTGTGAGACTTTTTGGGAGCCTAGCCGCGTACGGGACCCCAAAAACCAAGCACCGCCTTCAGGCTCTCTTTTTTTATCAATAACTGTTTTATTTGAAGTTATGTCAGTTACAATTATAATGCGTCGGACTTACAACAAACAGAGTAATTGCTTTTTCTTCTTGGTTACATGTTTGTAATATTTCCTGAGCGTACCAGCACCGTACATCTGGCATCTATGCAGATTACTGGTCTCATCAGATTATCTTATCATTTACATACCGTGCTATCAACCAAAACCTTTGAACTGATAAGGCTATTAGATATTCAAGTACATGGGTCCCATAGGGACTCCCAGAGAAAGGGAAAGAGTAGAGAGGAAAGAGGAGAGAAGAAAAGAAAGAAAAAAGAGAGGGAAAGAATAAAGAGGCGAAGGAGAGAGAAGATGGGGGAGAGAGGGGGGGGGAATGTCATCAAAGTGTACCTGGCTCTGAATCACCGTGGTCCTCCCGGCGGCGCCACAGCTCCCAGACCATGTTGTGAGAGTCAAGGCGATCATGAATCCTCGCCGTCATCCTCTCCATTGATTCTACATCCCTAATCCTGGCATACAGCGCTCCCTCTGAAGGGGGGGAGCTGCGCTTCCAGTTCAGTGCCACCAAGCAGCGAGCTGCCGTAAGGACATGTCTGGTTAGTTTCTTGTATGGGCGAGGGGCCTTCAGAGACATCAGTCCCAGCAGGAAAAATTTGGGGGTGAATGGTACTTCCGTTTCTAGGAGGTGAGTCAGAAGTTGGTGAACTGAGTGCCAGTAAGGGGTTATCAGCGGGCACTCCCAATAGATATGGTATAGTGTTCCCTTTGCTCCCTGGCATCTCCAGCATCGGTCCGAACTGGCCGGGTGGATGGCATGGAGGACATCAGGAGTCAAGTACCAGAAGTACAGTATCTTGTATATATTTTCCTTGTATAGCGTGCATATCGACGTCTTGGATGCTTGATTCCACATGGCCCTCCATTGTTCCAGGGGTATCTCCTCTCCCAATGCCTTTTCCCACTTGATCATGTAATTGTGTTTGCCCATTGAGTCAAAGGGCCTCTCATTCAATATTTTGTAAATATTTGAGATCAGACCTCTCTGGGCAAAGCCTACCAGAATGAGGTTCTCAAAAGGGGTAGGGGGGGAAAATTGCAGCGTTGGTGCGAAGGACAAGACATAGTGGCGGATTTGGAGATACCCGTAGAAAGCCTGCTTAGGGAGGCCATATTGGGACTGCAGGTCGGCAAAGGGACGCAGTTTACGGGTGCGAGGATCCACCAAATTTCCAAAATGGAAGAGGTTTCTCGTAGTCCAGGGGGAGGACATTTGGTAGGTTAAGCTATCTGGCATTTTGGGGTTACAAGCAAATGAGATCAGGAGCGAGCTGTCAGAGACCAGTCTATGTTGTTGTGTCAGTTTACGCCACATCCTCCTGAGCTGCGCCATCGGGCCTAGCAATCGTGCTGGCTCTACCTCTGCGTTCGCATTCCACAGAAGGTTGTTTGGGTGTATCGGAGCTAACCACAGTTTCTCTATCTCGGTCCATTTGTTATAGGAACGGAGCGTGAACCAAGAAGTTATTGCCCTCAGTTGTGCCGCCTGATAGTATTTAGTGAGAGTGGGGAAAGCTAGGCCCCCATCCGACCTGGCCGCCTGCAACACCGACCGTGGGATTCTATGTCTCCCGTAGTTCCAGGTGAATCGTAGTAGGTCGGCTTGTAAGTGTTTCAGTTGGCCATAGGGGACGGGGATGGGCAAGGTCTGAAAGAGATACAACAGTTTCGGGAGGACCGTCATCTTCACAGATGCGATACTTCCAAGTAGAGAGATGTGGTGCTTTTTCCATTGCTGGAGGAGGGTCCTGATATTGTGGAAGAGGGGGGGGGAAGTTTTCTTGGTAAAGAGTAGAGTATTGTGGGGTAATATTAATTCCCAAGTATTTTAGGGCAGTATTTTTCCAGCTATAGGGGAAATTGGCTTTCAGGTGTTCTACCTCACCCTCTGGTATATTGAGTGGGAGGGCCTCCGACTTCGATGCATTGATTTTGTATCCCGATAGAGCCCCATAGCGGTCTAGTTCCGCGTGAAGGATTGGAAGGGAAGTCCTGGGTTGAACTAAGGAGAGAATGATGTCATCTGCAAACAGGGAGATTTTAAACTCCCTGTTCCGAACCCCTATGCCCTTAATGTCCGGGTTGCCACGGATTGTTGCTGCTAGGGGTTCAACACATAGTGCAAAGAGCAGGGGTGAGAGTGGACACCCCTGTCTGGTGCCATTCTGTATTGGCAACGGGGCGGACAGGGCGAAGGGGGTCCTGACTTGGGAAGATGGGTTTGTATATAGGTGTTGTATGGCTCTATAGAAGGGCCCCCTGAATCCCACATGGCGGAGCGTGGCGAACAGGAAGGGCCACCCCAGGCGGTCAAACGCTTTTTCTGCGTCCAAGCTCAACCGCAGGGCCTGTGCACCCTCCCTGTTCACCACCTCAACCAGGTCTATTATCTTCCTAGTATTGTCACCCGCCTGGCGGAAAGGGACGAATCCCACCTGATCTTTATGGATCAGGGAGGGTAAGACCGTGTTCAGGCGCATAGACAGGAGTTTAGTGAATATTTTAAGGTCCGAATTCAGCAGGGCAATTGGTCTGTAGTTAGCGCAGAGGGAGGGGTCCTTCCCGGGTTTGGGGATCACTGTGATAAAGGAGCTCTGCATATCTCTCGGGATCGGAGTGTCATGAAGGAAGGCATTGAAGAGCCTGCACATGTAGGGGAGGAGGGGAGGGAGAAATTCCTTGTAGTACTCGTATGGGAAGCCGTCCGGGCCTGGGGCTTTGCGATTGGGTAGGGATTTGATGGTCTGCTCTATTTCCTCTTGCGTGATCGGAGCATTCAAAGCATCCAGATCTGTGGACTGGAGCCGTGATACACCGCTAAGATCTAGGTATTGCTGAATACGGTTAGTCAGGTCAGGCGTGGGGGGGTTTGCGGGGATATCAGGGTTATTATACAAGGCCTTGTAGAAGACTTCAAAGGAATGGGCTACGTCAGTGGGGTGGGAGACCAGTCGGCCCGCGCTATTTTGGATCTGATGTGGGGTCGATACTTGAGCGTTGTCCCGGAGCTTCCGGGCTAGAAGCGTATGGGCCTTATTCCCCTTGTCATAGAACATCTGTTTTAGTTTGAGTAAGGCTTTTTCTACCCTGTTCAGGGCTAGGTCTCCCAACGTTGCCCTGAGGGCCGTAATTTTTTTCAGGAGAGCCAGAGTGGGGTTGGATTGAAGCTGCTTTTCTAGATTCCTAAGCTCCTGTTCTGTGTGCTTCTGCAGGGCCTGTGAGTCCCTTTTCATGGATGAGGAGAGGGCTATACATCTGCCCCTCATCACCGCCTTATGGGCTTCCCAAAATGTGGATATAGATACATCCCCCGTGTCATTGTCTGCCATATAATGTTGTAGCGTGGTATTTAGTTCAGTTTTTGAGGGGAGGTGTTGCAGTAGGAACGTATTTAGACGCCAGGTGCACGGTCTACGTGTTGGGGCATCTAAGTCCAGGGTTAACTCTACCGGGGCGTGGTCCGACCACGAGATCGGCAGGATCCGCGCAGTTCGAGCTTCAGGCTTTCTAAGGGTGTCAATTTTTGATTTCACTTCTCACTGCCTATCACAGTTTCGGAGGCCATGGAATGCCCAGATGGCACAAAACCCCCCCAAATGACCCCATTTTGGAAAGTAGACACCCCAAGCTATTTGCTGAGAGGTATTGTGAGTATTTTGCAGATCTCGCTTTTTGTCACAAAGTTTTGAAAATTGAAAAAAAAAAGAAAAAAAAATGTTCTTTCTTCATTTTCAAAAACAAATGAGAGCTGTAAAATACTCACCATGCCTCTCAGCAAACAGCTTGGGGTGTCTACTTTCCAAAATGGGGTCATTTGGGGGGGGTTTTGTGCTATTTTGGCATTTTATGGCCTTCAAAACTGTGATAGGTAGTGAGGAGTGAAATCAAAAATTTGCGCCCTTAGAAATCCTGGAGGCGGTGCTTGGTTTCCGGGGTCCCGTACGTGGCTAGGCTCCTAAAAAGTCCCACACATGTGGTATCCCCGTACTCAGGAGAAGCAGCAGAATGTATTTTGGGGTGCAATTCCACATATAACCATGGCATGTGTGAGCAATATATCATTTAGTGACAACTTTTTGTAATTTTTTTTTTTTTTTTTGTCATTATTCAATCACTTGGGACAAAAAAAAAATATTCAATGGGCTCAACAGGCCTCTCAGCAATTTCCTTGGGGTGTCTACTTTCTAAAATGGGGTCATTTGGGGGGGTTTTGTGCTATTTTGGCATTTTATGGCCTTCAAAACTGTGATAGGTAGTGAGGAGTGAAATCAAAAATTTGCGCCCTTAGAAATCCTGAAGGCGGTGCTTGGTTTCCGGGGTCCCATACGTGGCTAGGCTCCTAAAAAGTCCCACACATGTGGTATCCCCGTACTCAGGAGAAGCAGCAGAATGTATTTTGGGGTGCAATTCCACATATAACCATGGCATGTGTGAGCAATATATCATTTAGTGACAACTTTTTGTAATTTTTTTTTTTTTTTTGTCATTATTCAATCACTTGGGAAAAAAAAAAAAATATTCAATGGGCTCAACATGCCTCTCAGCAATTTCCTTGGGGTGTCTACTTTCTAAAAAGGGGTCATTTGGGGGGGTTTTGTACTGCCCTGTCATTTTAGCACCTCAAGAAATGAGATAGGCAGTCATAAATTAAAAGCTGTGTAAATTCCAGAAAATGTACCCTAGTTTGTAAACGCTATAACTTTTGCGCAAACCGATAAATATACGCTTATTGACATTTTTTTTACTAAAGACATGTGGCTGAATACATTTTGGCCTAAATGTATGACTAAAATTGAGTTTATTCGATTTTTCTTATAACAAAAAGTAGAAAATATCATTTTTTTTCAAAATTTTCGGTCTTTTTCCGTTTATATCGCAAAAAAAAAAAATCGCAGAGGCAATCAAATACCATTAAAAGAAAGCTCTATTTGTGGGAAGAAAAGGACGCAAATTTTGTTTGGGTACAACATTGCATGTCCGCACAATTTACAGTTAAAGCAGCGCAGTGCAAAAATCTGAATTCACCTCTGGTCCTTTAGCTACCAAATGGTCCGGGGCTTAAGTGGTTAAGAAAAAAATGCAGTGAGCGCGTTTGTCCTTGAGGGTCGCACCTTCTGATGGTAAGGTCATGTGAATGGCCGATCCCACAAGGGACACATACTACCCAGCGGGGTGGTCCCAACCCCTGGACCTCTATTCGTTCCAAAGGGCGTAACTTTGACATCCTGCTGTGACAATATCCTCCAATCTTGACGAACAAGCACTTGATCCATTCAACATCCAGCCGTCTTTTGGAGGTATTTAAAATGCTTCCAAAGTTTCACCTCTATACACAGGCATTTCACCAACCTTAGCAATCTGGACACAGGTCGTCCTCTTTCTCCTGTTCAGAAGAGACTGGAGAGAGTTGATTGGACCAAGAAGGCCCTGAAAGAAGGCTGGACATTGCCAAACAGATGGTCCCCATATGAGAAGAATCTAGTCATTCCTTCAGAGTGTCTTGAATATTTGCTTAATTGTGACAACTGGTTAGGTGTCATCATCTTTATCCTAGGTTGCTTGAACTAGGTAGCATCCTTGCCGTCTGTTTCTTTATGGAAGGATCTGAAGCGGATTGTTTGCTTGGGAAGGCTTGGAGAATTCACAGGGTGAGTGGAAACACTCCTTTAGAGCGTATTGACCACGTTTCATTAGTGCGACCACCTGTTAGGCGCCGTCATCCATATCCTTGGTTGCTTGATAAAGCAGACTGTGTGCAGTCATGTCCATCCGGAAGTTTGGAGAATGGGCTGCTTCACCTGGTATGGACAGGCGGCTTCTCATTATCAGAGCAGATAACCCTTTCATATGGTGAGCCGAAAACACCCCTTTAGAGTGTATTGGCAATTTGTTTATTGGGTGTAACACCTTTTAGGTGTCACCCTCCTCCCTGGCTGTTCCAGCCAGTGGGATACATACTGTCATGCTCATCCGGAAATTTGGAACATGCGCAGCTTCCCCTGGTGTGGACAGGCAGCTTCTCATTGTCAGAGCAGATGACCCCTTTTACAGGGTGAGCCGAAAACACCCCTTTAGAGCGTATTGGCAATTTGTTTATTGGGTGTAACACCTTTTAGGTGTCACCCTCCTCCCTGGCTGTTCCAGCCAGTGGGATACATACTGTCATGCTCATCCGGAAATTCTGAAAATTGGCTGTTTCACCTGGTGTGGACAGGCAGCTTCTCATTGTCAGAGCAGATGACCCTTTCACAGGGTAAGCCAGGAACACCCCTTTAGAGCGTATTGGCAATTTGTTCATTGGGTGTAACACCTTTTAGGTGTCACCCTCCTCTCCGGCTGTGTAAGCCAGTGGGATAAATACTGTCCTGCCCATCCGTGTATTCCTCTTATAGAGCTTGAGGAGGGATGTTTGCTTGGGAAAGTCATGAGACTGCTACTTCATGTTCATCCATGTCTTCTTATTGAAGGGCCTGAAGCATGTTCGTTCTGAGATTGGTAAACACTAATAGATAACCTCACCACAGGGCTTGTACACCATTCAGCAAACCAACCCATAGACCCGGATCACACTGGTGCGTTTTTAATATGCGACCCGACCAGTCAAATCGCATGAAAATATGCGGCAATCGCACCACCCTAATCGGTGCAACGCTGCATCAGCGGCGCCAAGCCAACTTCAACAAAGGCAGTTTTGTACTACCTTGCGATTTCGGGTTGTGACCTATATTGACATCCGCACAGAGACTTGCACAGATGTCTCTGAAAATTGCGTCCGGAACCGAGACTGACCAGCGGGAGACAAAGCTGAATAGCACAGCTTTATTCCCGCAACCCAGTGCGACCCTGGAATAGGGGAAAAAAAATGGTTAAATGCAGTAAATAGATTGCTTAGTAACAAACCCTGAGGGGTTAAACACAGCTAGAGGGAGGCAGAAGCTTCCATCTATAGCCCTGTTAACCAGATGGAGGTTAATTTGGCTAGGATCTAATCCTGGGAATCAGGTTATGATGAAAATGTTTGTTTCAGAACAGCAACACAAAGGTAGGAATTTGTAACAAAATTACAACCATGTGCAGTGTACACAAACCAAGGGAATTGTAGACATCATAAACATGCTTCTCCAAACTCTTTTTTCTTCTTGGTCTTCCTTAAAAAAAAAAAAAAAAAAGATCACATAGAAAAATACAAGGATATCCCATGTCTCCAAAGGCCATGGCTGGATTCAGTAGACATTTTTCAGGTGTGCTCCACATACCTTCTCTGCAAAATGCTGGTCTTTGGAGGGGTTTGGCATAGTGGCATGACAGTAAGCAAAACATGAGCAGCCTCCAACAGATTATATCCATGTGTGAACAGACATAGTGTTACTTTGTGTATCTGTTATGCAGAGTACTCCCTGTCCAGTAATGCAGCATACATTGGATACAAAGCATTTAGCTCACCCAACCTCCGTCATCCGACCGTCGACGTTGGCACAGCGCCGGGTGCGCGTGCATGGGGGAGTTCTCTGCCACAACCGCTGTCCATCTTGTTTGGACCAAGCGGACCCTAGACACGGCTGTTAGTCATGATAAAGCCGCCCCGAGGACCAGCAGCGGAGCTCCCTGGATTATGGTAATTTAGACTAGACACCAGGGACTTCGTCCAGCTTCATCCACACGTATGGACGGTCCGCCAGCCATTTAGACCGGCTAGGTAGAGGAGCACACCTCCGTCCTGCACGTAGGAGGAAAAGAGAAGAACGCTGAGGTTGAGGTGAGTGAAAAATTTATAGTTAAGTCCTGATCACGTGGGGGTGGGCGGAGCCTCACCCAGCTGTGCTGACATGGAGCCGTCAGGAAAGCTGATTGTAACGTGAAATTTTTTAACATTGCTTCAAAGGGAAGTGCTTCCACTTTTGCTGTTGGATTTAAAGTGGTACTAAACGCACACTGTTTAATTTACATTGTCCCTTTTATTTCTGTATATGGGTGATGGCACTGTAATTAATTATTTTAATTTAGATTTTAAAAAAAGTACCTTTTTCCAATCGATATACAGGTGTCACATGACCCAGATCTTTCCCAGCCCGTCTACAGGGAAACATAATCAGGAGGAGCTTCTAGTCTTCTGCTGCTAGTCACGTTGACAAAAAAAAAACTTTGGAATACAGAGTAAAAATAAATAAATATCAATAAACTGTTTTAAAGTGGCATACAAATATATATTTGAAATTAAATCTTTATTATTTTTGGCAATAACATGGTGTGGGTGGATTTCTGTCAATCACAGGCTGTGTCTAAAGCCTCATACACACTACTGTTATTTTCCGTTTAACCCATTGGGTTGAGTGAAAAAAAAAAAAACTGACGGCTCAGGTCAGAGCCGCTGTACTAACAACCCAATGTTAGTAGAACAATCTCCCCTGCTGTGCTATTGTGTTCTGACAGGGGGACAGCCCTTTTGAGATTGCTGATCGGGAGCCCTTCGGTAGACCCTTTTCAGTCATGACCCTACTACGATAGAAGGTTGTCGGACAGGCTGCCGTACACATGGGCCAAATGTCGGACGGTTTCTATAGAACCGGCCAATGCCGCCCGAAATTCAGCCTGTGGGTTCTAGGCTTTAGAACGGGGAGGTGAAGCCACAATCAATCCAGATGTAATATCCTGCCCCCATTGTGTTTAGCTGGTTAGTGGACATGGAGGAGGAGGGAGTGGGCTATCATTTGCCACTGTGTATACACCTACATGTGTGACTCTATAATCACATGGGCTGCTCAGATGTGATGGGGAGGAAATGCTCAGCATAGAAATTCACTGAAAATGGCAGACTGCAAGCATTTTTGAACAGTTTCAGTGTCAGTCTGGTTAAAGGACTGGCTAAGCTTCCTCTCATTAACATACAATACAGAAGGCCAACTTCTAAATCTTTATCCATTTATTAGGACAGATTGTTCAGATGCAGTTTACAACTAATGAGATCTGCCAGCACAGACAGGGTTAATCATGGCAAACATAGCTCTTTGGTCCCCTCTTAAAGAAAACCAAAGTATGATTTCTGTTCTGGCGTTATCAGAAAAGTACAGTAAAGCAGATTTTTTTTTAAATATTTTTTAAAGCCATGTGAATGGGGGCATGGAACAAATAATAAAGTAGGTGTGAAAATACACATTAACCTCTTTGCCTCCCAGGCCTTTAAGTGGTTTCAGATGCTGGGATTTATGATCATGTAAAATGGTGGGATGGGGGCGTGTCCAAGATGGCGATGTGAGGGGGCGTGTCCAAGATGGCGACGTGAGCGGTCGCTTCCTCCACGAGCTCCGCTGACCCTCTTCTACTTACCCGGCTCCACGGCCTGTATAACCCCTGATTTCATTCCAGGCGACACCTGGATGCAGCGGAGATCTTCCAGGTCACGGTCCGGGAGGGGCAAAGTGCTGAAGTTCCCCCCGATCCCGGAGGACACGCCATCGCCTCCCGGCCTGCACGAGAAGCTGCGCGCCAGACCCGCTCCCCTCATGGCCTCAATGACTACTCCTGTGGAGTCCCCGGACTCCAGACCTCCCTGGCAATCCACCCTGACGGCCAAAATAGAGGAGGTGCAGCTGGATGTCAGCCTCATCCGTCAGGACATTGATAAGCTCCGCTCCAGAGTCACGGAGACGGAGCAACGAATAGGGCTGGTGGAGGATGAATCCATGGAGCACTCAGCGTCTCTCCGCTCCCTCCATACCAGAGTGAAGGCCCTGGAATACAGAGCGGAGGATGCCGAGAACAGAAATCGGAGGAACAACCTCCGAATCATCGGCCTCCCGGAGGGGGCAGACCCGACGTCCTTTGTTGAATCCCTGCTGCGTTCCCTCCTCCCTGAGGCGCGCTTCTAACCCCACTACACTGCTGAAAGAGCGCATAGGGTCCCGCCGAAGCCGGGCCCTCCGGGGACCCCCCCGAGAACCTTCATACTTCGCCTCCTCAATTTCCGGGACCGGGACGAGGTCCTCCGGGCTTCCAGGTTGAAGGGTGACCTCCGCTATCAAAATGTCCGGCTGATGATATTCCCGGACTACTCCGTCGAGACCCAGAAGCTCCGTAAGTCCTTCGATCAGGTGAAGGGGGCTCTTAGGGCCCGAGGCATCAAATACAGCGTACGGTTTCCAGCCAGGCTCCGAGTCCAGGACGGCGAAACATCTCAGTTCTTTCATTCCCCTGCTGAGGCCTCGACCTGGCTGGATTCCTTGCCCCCACACCGTTGACTGCACTAACTTTGAGTACTTTCCACCCTGTGTGCTTGTGGGTCAGCGGGCGGGGATCCTGTCTAAAACTGATGATTTTTCCCTCTTGTAATGGCCGCCTGCTGAACCCCACTCTGATTGCTATTTGCTGCCCCCCCCTTGCTCACTGACTTCAGTGCCCCCACCTGAGGTTACAGTTAAACTGCTGTGCCCCTCCTGGATCTGGAAACCCGTGCCTGTTCACTCTCCTCCGGGGGTCCCTCGGCACTGCTGTCCTGGGGGGTTGTGGGGGGGGGGTTGGGTTTTTTTTTGTTTGTGTTTTGGGTTTTTGTAACACAAGTTTTCGGCCCCTGACAAGCGCAGGTGAAACGTTATTAAGCAAGAGGAAGAAAAATGTCCCAGGAACTTTGTATTCCCGTTGGATGCCGTTTACCCTGCAGTGGGGTCTGTGGAGACTTTTACCCCTTGACTCACCCTTATCTGATTCACACAGCCCCACTGCTTCTTCTGAATTGAGGGAGGAGTCGGCGGAGGGGGGAGGACGTGCTCACTTGGACACCCCCGGTTGAGATCCGGTGGGCTCCAGCTCGCCTCTTGGCCTTATCCCCCCTTTTGCAGCCCGTGTGCTGAGTTGGGTTTGGGGAATGGAAGCTCTTCCCGGTTTTGGGGGAAAGAGCAGGGTGGGGGGGTTTTGCCCTTTTTGGGCTTTTTTGGTTTGGTTTTTTGTTTATTTGTTTTAAGTTTAGATGTTTTATTGCTTATGTACTATTTAACACACTGTACTGCTTTATTTTCCTTGGGGTGCGAGATTCTGTCATTGTCCCGCCCCGGACTTCACCGCCAGGTCGCCTGAGCTTCGCACTACTGAATCCTATTTTTCCCTTAAAATTTGGCTACCATGTCAGCTCTTAATATTCTGTCTTGGAACACCAGGGGCCTCAACTCTCCGCTCAAGAGATCACTGGTGTTTCAATTCATAAAATCACATTGTCCCCACATATGTATTCTTCAAGAGACCCACCTGGTGGGTAGTAGAACCCTAGCTCTCAAGAAACCGTGGGTGGGCAGTAACTATCATGCTACCTACTCTACCTTTGCTAGAGGGGTGAGCATCCTGGTTAATAAATCGTTGCCGTTTAAGCTCCTTGACCTGGCGCTGGACCCGGACGGCCGTTATGTCATTCTTCATGCCAGAATCCTATCTCAGACTTGGTCTATTGTGGGCTTATACCTGCCTCCCCCGGCTTCGCTCACGCTGCTGAATAAAATAAAGGCTATCTTGGCTGATTTTGCCGCAGACCACATGATGCTGCTGGGAGATTTCAATATGGCCCCTGATCCAGGTGTCGACAGACTGGTGGGTGCGGGTCCCCTTAGCCCTGGGTTGTCAACCTGGGCGGCAACCTACGGCCTGACAGACGTCTGGAGGTGGAGACACCCTCAGGCGCGGGCCTACACCTGCCACTCTGCTTCACACGGTTCCCTCTCCCCGAATTGATTTGGCCTTCGCTGGTCAATCGACCCTGTCCAAGGTCAGGGACGTTAGGATACTGCCTAGAGGTATTTCTGACCATGCTCCACCGTTGGTGTGTGTGGGTAACCCCGGGTCCCCGAGCAGGCTGTGGCGGCTATCGCGGTTTTGGATCTCAGATCAGGACGTGGACTCCCGGTTCTCCGGGGCGATGGGGGAGTTTTGGGCAGTTAACCCGGACTCCTCCTCACCCATGGAGGTGTGGGACGCCTTCAAGGCATTTACCAGGGGTCAGTACCAGGCCATCATAGCTAGGATTAGAAGGGAAAGACGGTCTGCTCTGGTTAATGCCGAATCGCCAGCCAGTACCCAGGAGGCACTTTTCATTCGAACGCGTGACCCCCAAGACTACATCAGACTTCAGACTATGACCAGAGGGGCTCTCTCCATCCGGACGTCCCTGACTCGGAAGAGACTTCTCGCTCAATCCCATCGTATATTCGAACAGGGTGAGAGATCTGGTAGGCTCCTTGCTTGGCTCTCCAGGGAGCACTCGGGTGGGTTTAGTGTTCCCCACATCCTAGGACCTAGTGGTGATCTCCTTTACACCTCTGAAGAGATCAACAAATGTTTTGTCGCCTACTACCAGTCGCTCTACACTTCCAAAGTGACGTTCAGGGATGATGAACTGGTTGGCTACCTTGACGAGGTGGACGTTCCGGTCTTAACTGACAAATACAGGGATGGCCTGGACGGACCTATCTCCCTGGACGAGATACTTAAAGCCCTTAAATCTATGCAACCGGGCAAAACACCTGGCCCGGACGGGATTCCTGTAGAGCTCTACAAACAGTACCCTGACACTCTGGCCCCTAGGCTTCTTACAATGCTGACGGCTGCTGAACAACTGCATTCACTTCCGCACTCCATGAGTGATGCGGTCATTATTGTTATCCCGAAGCCAGGTAAAGACCCTTCTTTATGCCCCTCCTATAGGCCAATCTCGCTGTTGAATGTCGACGCTAAAATACTGGCCAAGGTTCTGGCTAATAGATTAAATACGGTCATCACGGCACTAGTGCACCCCGATCAAACGGGATTCATGCCGGGAAGGGGCACAGACATAAACCTCAGAAGATTATTTACCCACATAGCCAGGGCGGAGGGGGTGGGGCAGAGTCTCGTGGCCTCTCTGGACGCCGAGAAGGCCTTCGACTCTGTTGAGTGGAGGTACTTGTGGGCGATTCTTTCTAAATTCGGTTTTGGTAACAACTTTATCTCATGGGTGAAACTACTATATGCGGCTCCCCGGGCCAGGGTATACACCAATGCGTGTCTCTCAGAACCGTTCCCGCTGGGTCGTGGCACGCGTCAGGGCTGTCCCCTATCTCCGGGCCTGTTTGCCCTGGCGATGGAGCCCCTGGCTGCCCTTATCAGGGCGGATGCTGAGATAAGAGGTATACAGGTTGGGACTCTCCACGAAAAAAATCTCCCTTTACGCAGATGATGCCTTGCTATACTTGGCAGACTCTTCTGCTTCCCTTGATTGAGTCTTGGCCCAATTTGACCGATTTAGTGGTTTTTCGGGGGTACTCATCAATTGGGACAAATCTGAATTGTTCTCGCTCCATCTTTCCCCCATCAGCTCCAACTCCCAGACGCGACTTAATTGGGTGGCGGAAATTAAATATTTGGGGATAATGGTCACAGCGGACTTGGGGAAGTATATGGCCCGTAATAACCACCCTCTTATGCAGCAGGTCACCATCAAATGTGCGGCGTGGCGCTCCCTTCCCCTTACTCCTGTGGGCCGGGTTAATCTCCTTAAAATGGTGCTACTTCCCAAGTTCCTGTACTTTTTCAGGAACACCCCCGTCCACATCCCCAAGACATTTTTCCAGAAGCTGGAGGGACAGTTGGGGACTTTTATCTGGGCCGGGAGGACTCCCAGGGTGGCGAGGCGGACACTCCATCTCCCCCTTTCTGGTGGTGGTTTGGCGCTTCCCAACTTTCAAATTTATTACTGGGCAGCCATTTTGGTCACTGTCCGTTGGTGGTTCTCCCAGCCCAGACTGAATCCGGCGGTTACGTTGGAGGCTGCTGTACTCGGGTCGTATGCCGCTCTTAGCAATCTTGCATTTAGAGGTGAACGGGCCGCCCCCTCTGTTACTACCCCCATGAGGACCACGATTAGAGCCTGGCGCGAAGCCAGAGTCATTTACACAAAGCCCTCTCATGTATCCCCTCATACACCCCTTTGGGGCAACCCTACCCTCCCCCACTTCCACTCCCTACCAGATCCCTCGGTGTGGGCTGGGAAAGGAATAATGACCCTGAAACACATAGTTAGGGAGGGCAAACTTATGAGCTTCCAAGACATGAGGGACCGGTATTCGCTCCCGGCGAGATGGTTATTCCGCTATTGGCAGCTGAAGCATGCATTCGCTGCCCAATTCCCGGACGTACTTACGTTGGAGTCGGACTCCGTTGAGCGCCTCCTGACTTCCAGTGCGATGGGACGGCCCCTCTCCTCCCTGTACCTCTACCTGATGGTAGCCTACGACACCAAGCTGACCAAGACCCTTCTGAAATGGCGGGCTGACCTGCCCGATCTTGATGACGAGACCTGGGAGGACTGTGTGTCCACGTATATACCGACCCTAATAGCGGCTAGAGACAGATTTATACAGCTTAAGTTTTTGCACAGAGCCTACTTCGCCCCACTACGATTGGCCCGACTGTTTTCGGACAGGGACCCCCTCTGCCCTAGGTGTAGGCGGGAGGATGGCTCCTTCTGGCACATGGTTTGGTCGTGCCAGGAGATCCAACCTTTCTGGACACAGGTGGTGGACACTTTGAGCGCGGTCTCCGGCCTCAAGGTCCCCTTAGACCCCCTGACCCTTCTCCTGAGCCACTTGGACGAAAATCTAGGGGACAGATACACCAAACTTTTTCTGACTTTCTCCCTGTTCTATGCTAGACGTGAAATTCTTCTCAAATGGAAGTCGGGGAACCCACCCAGACTTGAATCCTGGATTACTACTGTCAACTCAGTGCTGCCCCTATACAGACTCACTTATGAGAGCAGACAGTGCCCAGCGAAGTTTGATAAGATTTGGTCGGGTTGGATTGATGCTAATGGTTGAGGTAGACCGCCAGGGGGGCTCACATGGTTATACATTCGAACATGCCTGTCTCTCTCTTAGGCCCCCCCCCCCCAAGAAATGGGATTTACCTGTCTATTTTCCGGTTTGGTAATCTGGTTAGGGTATCTACAATAATCATGCTGATTAATTACCCTAGTTGAAGATGGGGCCTGGTTGCCCTCCCTATAGTGGGAAGTTGTGTGCTTTGCTTGTAACTCGGGTACATTGCTTAACCTTATTAAGTCTGCTGTAACGGTCTGATTGCGATTTCTTCTGCATGTGTTACTGTAATCCTGTTTTGTCTTTCAATAAAACATCTCTGTTAAAAAAAAAAATGGTGGGGTAATACTGCGCCAACCAAAAAAATATTGAATATGAGCAGCCTACATAACAATTGACTATAATTGTGAATGCTAAAAGATGTATAAATGTGGGCGCTAAAGATGAGAGGTAGGTTTGCAAGAAATCCTACACATAAACGTTGTGTGAAAAAGGGGAATATTAACACAATGCAGTGAAAATAATATATATATATATATATATATATATATATATATATCAGGTGCGTGAATCAAATGTTAAGCGTTCAAACACAATGACGTTTACACAATAAAGTGAACAAATGACAACTGATGTGAGAAAATGTCAGTACGTGAATAAAATGTTTTAGGTGACCAAACACAGAACTGAACATGTGTGTGATCTACCCAAATGAATATATGCACCAGTGATACTAATAAATAGCAAAATCCTGTATAATCTAAAAGAAAACGACAAATATGTGAACAAATCGTAATTTTTTTTTTGCACAAAATCGTCTTCACTGCAAACTATACAGTGATCTTTTTGGAAAGATTATATATATATATATATATAATCTATGCATATGAGCAAGAGGTGACCATGTGTCTTATATTATATCTATGCTCAGGACAAATACACAATCTCTCCAGAGGGCATTATGTACCACAATCTCAAATGTCGACATATATTCTACGCCAATGGAGTGATTATATTAGATGGAGCAATTCATGCATGCATCTAAGGGTATAAGACCATCGTGGAAACAGGGTTCACAGGATAGGTGCTGACTAGCTTCACAATGTCCATCCAAAGGCAACTTATGGTGAAAAAGAAAGGTGCCTCAAAGTATTCCCTGATGAGTAAGGAGTTTCGCAGATTCTACAACGTCTTCACTCTAAGATAGTAAAGAGAATTGGATACTCTTACCGCAATCTCTGGACCCAAGTCACCATACGGTGGTGGGTCAACCAAGCTTGTGTCCACTTCAGGGACTCAAATCGTGGCAATCTGCAGGCGTCCTCCTTCCTCCTCTATCAGGGGTTCCAACCGGAACAGGATGTCCAAATAGTCAGCAAGCAGAAAAAAAACGTCTCCAAACATAAATGAAAAAAGGAAAAGACAAAAAAGATCCTCCGCATAGTGTGAAATCCAAATGACTGGGATTTATTTAAAAAAGCTTATACAACTTAAAAAAAAGGTTCAAACACTGGTGCATATATATATATATATATATATATATATAATCTTTCCAAAAAGATCACTCTATAGTTCGCAGTGAAGACGATTTTGTGCAAAAAAAAAATTTCATTAAGATTTGTTCACATATTTGTCGTTTTATTTTAGATTATACAGGATTTTGCTATTTATTAGTATCACTGGTGCATATATTCATTAGGGTAGATCACACACATGTTCAGTTCTGTGTTTGGTCACCTAAAACATTTTATTCACGTACTGAAATTTTCTCACATCAGTTGTCATTTGTTCACTTTATTGTGTAAATGTCATTGTGTTTGAACACTTAACATTTGATTCACGCACCTGATAGAGATATATATATATATATATATATATATATATATATATTTAACCACCTCCCTACTGTGCACGAAAACCCCCTTCCTGCCCAAGCCATTTTTCAGCTTTCAGCGCTGTCACACTTTGAATGACAATTGCACGGTCGTGCGACGTGGCTCCCAAACGAAATTTGTGTCCTTTTTTTCCCACAAATAGAGCTTTCTTTTGGTGGTATTTGATCACCTCTGCGGTTTTTATTTTTTGCGCTATAAACAAAAGAAGAGCGTCCAGTTTGGAAAAAAAACACTATTTTTTAATTTTTGCTATAATAAATACCCATTTTTTTTTTTTTTAATAAAATTTTCCTCAGTTTAGGCCGATACGTATTCTTCTACATATTTTTGGTAAAAAAAAAAAAAAAAAAAATCGCAATAAGCGCGTATTGATTGGTTTGCGCAAAAGTTATAGCGTGTACAAAATAGGGGATAGATTTATAGCATTTTTATTTTTTTATTAGTAATGGCGGCGATCTGCGATTTTTTATTGTGACTGCGATATTGCGGCGGACACATCGGACACTTTTGACACATTTTTGGGACCATTCACGTTTATACAGCGATCCCTGCTATAAAAATGCATTGATTACTGTATAAATGTGATTGGCAGGGAAGGGGTTAACCACTAGGGGGCGGGAAGGGGTTAAATATGTTCCCTCAATGTGTTTTTACTGTGGGGGGAGGGGACTGACTGGGGGAGGTGACCGATGGTTGTCCCTATGTACAAGGGACACACCATCGGTCCCCTCTCCCTCACAGGACGTGGATCTCTGTGTTTACACACAGAGACCCACTTTCCTGCTCGTTTCCCGGGCAATCGCGGGTGCCGCACCGGGGCCTCGTGAACGCGGCGGGCGCGCGCGCGCGCCGCTGGCTTCAAGCGCGCGCCTCCTAGCTCGTTTTAAAGGGAGGACGTCATATGACGTCCTCCCAGAACGAGAGTATCCTCCGCCCGCCGTCAATTGACAGTGGGCGGTGGACAAGTGGATATATACACATATACATATATTTTTTTTCACTGCATTGTGTTAATA
Organism: Rana muscosa; assembly: GCA_029206835.1. Lineage (NCBI taxonomy): Eukaryota > Metazoa > Chordata > Amphibia > Anura > Ranidae > Rana > Rana muscosa. The sequence goes on from CM055116.1 coordinate 188,264,328, forward strand.
CTCCCCTTTTTCACACAACGTTTATGTGTAGGATTTCTTGCACACCTACCTCTCATCTTTAGCGCCCACCTTTATACATCTTTTATGATCATGTGATTGCCGGTCACATGATTGGAAATCTCCCGATCGCAAGCAGTGTTTGGGAGCTTTCCATTAGCCACCGGTAACTGCCAGGATCGCACTGGGCATGTGCTCTTGCCACAGCTGTTTGCAGTGTGGTATGCAAATATGTGTCTACTCAGCGCCCCAAGGCCCATTGGCTGTGCTGTTGGCGTGAAGGGGTTAAATCATTCCTTTGGACCAAACTATTTTTTTGCATGCCAGTGCAGTAATATACTGCAGCAGTAGGAGACCTTCCCTTCTGCTGCCAGATATAAAGAGAGTTAGTCTTCGCACATCTCTACCCTTCAGGAGAAGCTGTGTGTGTGTGTGTGTTTGTGTGTGTATGTATGTGTGTATATGTATATATATATATATATGCATAGCTCCCAACCCGCACGGATTCTGCGGGTTTTTCCCGCAGTGACACCACTTTCCCGCAGTCCCGCGATACCTTCTGTATTCCCGCACAGCCACAGCAGGACACATTAGGCAGAGGACGGAGGAGGAGGGGGTAAGATCTGACGGACGTCCCTGTTGAGTGTTTAGTGATGTCTGGCCCCCTCCCCTTGTCGCGCCGCCCCCCCCTCGCTCATTAAGAAATAACTGCAACAACTTTAATGCTAGGGTAAAATATCTGAATGAATGTCCCGCAGAGGACATTTGAAAAGTTGGGAGGTATGTATATGTGTGTGTGTGCGCGTGCGTGCGTGCGTGCGCGTGTATATATATATATATATATATATATATTTTGTGAAGTACTAGCATCAAAAGGTAAAGCTTGAAGGACACCACCACTCGCTGGTTCTTCTTTTTAAGGGCTTTGTTTGCCCATTTTTATTAAAAGAAGTTCACAACAAAATCAAAGGTTTCCCTCGCATGGGGTTTCAGCACTCCTTTTCATCAACAAAATGACATTCAGCCTCCTGGCTTATACATACTGCAGTGCTGCTCAGTCCTTCCACTTCAGGCTCTCGTCTGACTCCTTCAGACTGTTCCCTTGCAAAGACCATCCATTTAGATAGCAGCCCCTCACTGCTTTGATCCTTAAGCCCCATACACACTATCAGTTTTCTTGCAGGTTTTTCTCTTCAGGTTTACCAAAACCATGTAGTGCAAGGGCCTGCCTGATTGCATACGAATTGAAACTCTTAAGGTTTGACCTCATATTAGATGGTTTTGGTAAACCTGAAGAGAAAAACCTGCAAGAAAACTGATAGTGTGTATGGGGCTTCAGACTTGGGTCTCTGGCTTCCACTGTACACCTGCACTCTATGGCTTCCCCAGTGCACACCTGCACTCGTCGGGAAGGTGGAGCCCAGAATGCTGGTCCTGACTCTACTATCAGGCCCACACACACCTGAACAATCAGTGTGCAGTTGAGTCTCAAAACCCGGATCCAGGACTGGGGATTTCATCCCACCCGGATCTCTAAGAAATCCCCAAGCTCCAGGTCCCAAAGTGGACTTTAGTAAATCATGAGGAAACTGAAAAGCCAGTTTCCTCCCAAACAAGCAAATACCCTGGAGCCCCTCAACCTGCCTGGTTGAGAATCCTGTATTCATACACTGGTGGGGTACCACACTACCACATACCCTCCCCCTTTGTTTCGATCCGGAGGGAGGAACACCAGCACCCATCATTATGGTTGGGACACCTCTGTGCTGGCTGTCAGCCACGTAGGCCCAACCTTTTTTACGGGTGCGCTTCCAGGTATGTCCCACCCTGGATCTTAACAAGGTCCTATATTTCCCTATACTCAGCCTTCTCCCTCTTCTTTTGGGGTTCCATAAGCACTGCCTCTCCTGAAATTTTAACAGGGCACCCCTGGTCTTTCTACCAACCCTTCTGCCTCCATGCTTCAGGTTCCCAGATTTTCCAATACCTTTGGACACCACACTGTCATGTACCTTTAACAAACTATTTGGTTCATCATTGACAGACATATTCAAACCAACATTACACCTCTCAACTTTGCACAGATCACCAATGCCTTTTTTTTTTGCATTTGCTAGGGCAGAGTCTGCAGAGGGCACACATACTGGAGGGCCGCCATCACCCACGGGAACCTCACAGGACGTCACCTCCCCGGGGTTCACCCACTCTGCAGGCAGCTGTCCTAGCACTTGACCTGTTCTGATGCCATCTGTATTTTTATCCATCTGAACAGACAAGCTCTTGTCTGATCCACATACAATTTTTACCGCACTTCTTATCCATTTCCCTGTCTCGGGGACCTTATTAGGTTTGTCACCTAAACCAAACATTGGACTGGGGACCCCAGTCTTTTTAACCACCTTCTGTTGAGCCCTGGTCAGGATTTCTGCTGCTTTCTGGTCCACACTTGGCCCTTCCATCGCATGTGATTCTTCCACTGGTACAGCATACACGCCCTTCACTGACAGCTGACCAGTACTACCTTGGACCATAGCAGCAGAAATGCCTTCTACCTGGCTGTTAGGTGGTGAAAACTCAGACACTTTATTTTCGCCAAAGCCTCTCCCATATACCTCTTGTACAGGAAGTAACCCATCAGCATACCTAGAGGCGATTTTTAACACTAGTAATACAGTCATAAATAAACCATTTCTGTCTTGTCTTCCTTTGTGCTGTATCACCTGCCACTCAGGGGTCCACCTAATGTTACTCCGCAGTACCAGACTGTCTGACTGTGGTGGAGACACCCCAGTATAGACTGGCTGTACATCCCAAAGTTTAAGCATCTCCTTTAATACTTTTGTTAGAAACCATACCCTTGGCTCCAGACCCAAGTCCTTCCTGGGGACTTTCCTGACACTGGGGATGCAGACAGACTCACTTGCTGAGACGTGAGAGGTTGCAAGGTTTAATGTAACCTTCTCCCAGCTGGAGACAACCACAGCCTGGTGCTCTACCAGAGAGCTGCCAGGTGCTTGACTCATACCCAACTTCTCAGGTTCAGCACCAATGAACTGCTTCACATTACCAGTGACAACGTCACTTTGACACGCCATGTCAGCATCATTTCTGTAGGTTACGGACAAAGTGTCTGCGGTGTGCTCGCCCTTATATGGTCCATATTTCTCACGAGGGTTAACCCCTGCAGCAGCCACCGCGCCCTCAGGTATAAGCTGTTCTGCCGTCCCTCCTGCTGGCACAGCAGAAACTTTGTCCACCTTATTTTTGTGCATGAAAGCCTCATCTATCAGGGACATTAGATTTTTACCCCAACTATCCCAATCCGTTGTAGCTGTGCTCCATTCATCGGCGCTCCTCAGCCCTGATCCTTCCACCCAAGGAGACACATTAGAACAGACGGGTTTAGTTGCAGATTCATCACCCAAATTACGAATCATGGCAGACTTCGGTAACCCATGTTTTAGCACCACAGGTTGCAATACACCACAACCACCACCTTGCTCGGGCGGCGCTTCATAAGTCTCACACACCTTTGGATTTTTCACAGGTTGTGTTAACCCACCATTTACCGGCACATTTTTAGTACTAGCAGCTTGTACTAACACATTACCATTACACGGTACAGTTCCACTCTGTCCCACCAGAGTGACATCGCAGTTGTCCATGGCAACCTCCGACTCCAATACATGAAGTTCCCTGGAGATTTCTGGGGACAACTGTGCTGTCTTACCACCAATTGCTACAGGCAACGACCCATTTGTGTCAACAGCTTTTGCTCTGGAAGAACCTGGGGTTTTCCCAACAGCAGTAAACTTTTCATTAACAGTAACACTTATAGCATTTTTAGTTTTTGCAGGCTGTCCTAGCCCACTGCCAACTTGAGGCTGGCAGACATTAGACACAACACTTTTAGTCATCAACACAGGTTCTGTTTGGACTTTAACCCCTGCATTCCCACTAGGTATGAAAAAGTCATTCTCAAGCGCACATTCTGTGGCCCCACTAACTGGGGTCACTCTCACATCATCATGGACAGTCTCGTAGCCAGTTCTTTTATACCTGAAATCAGCAGTTCCAGGCATCATTTCATTAAAGATAGTCTTACCCACCACAGTAGTTGGGGTCACCATCTTCATTTGAGTACGTTGTCTTGAGAACCAGTCCTCAGCTGCACATTTACTGGCCAACTCCCCCTGGTGGCCATGGGATGAAATCACAGCAGGCATCTCCCACTGTTTAGCACCCCCTGCAGACACCACAGAAAACTCCTTGTTGCCAGGGGTGACTGCAAACATATTTGCAAAGGGATCTTGGCCCACAGTTAAAGAGTTCTGCTCAGCAACATTACCTCCAGGTGCACCCCAGAATCTAGGGCAAGACAATATTTCGTGCCCCAGCTGGCCACATTCCAGGCATGGTACTGGACGACTTTTCCCCAGTGCGTTTCTCTCCTGATGATTCCTTCCAGGCACAACTTCCACTCTCGTTGCCATGGGAGATCGCAGTCTCCCAGCAGAGCTTTGCTGGCTCTCTCCAACATGCTGTATTGGCTCCTCCGGAAGCCACTTGTCATGACCCTTGGGAGGCACACCCCATGGTCCACAGACAGCCCGACTGGCCTCCTATGTGTTACTATGGGCAACCACTCTCTGTCCTGGCCTTTGATCAGCCTCTCTTCTGGCATATAACACAGGCTTCTCAGACCTTTATTTTGCCAGGTAGCTTTGCACTGGAGCCAGGGACAAAAGGCACTTGGAGACTGCATGCCCCCACTCACTGCACCGCAAACAGCGCACTTGGTTCCATGTCTTGTCAGGGTTTCCCACACTGCATCTGCTAGACCCTGTCTCAAGCTGTATCACTTTCACACTTTCTTTCTCGTACATCACGGGACACAGAGCGACATAGTCATTACTAATGGGTTATATAGATACCGTCAGGTGCTGGCACTGGCAACTTCCAAAACCGGAAGTACCCTCCCCTATATAAGCCCCTCCCATCCGGGAGCACCTCAGTTTTTTGCCAGTGCCAGTGTCTAAGGTGTTGGCCAAGAAGAAACATGTGTTTTTCACTGAGCTTGCGTACAGGTTCTTTTGGGCCTCAGTAAGCTATTCCGGATCCGACCAAAAAAGCTTCATAGCTAAACGGTCGGTACCCGGGCCTTGCAGAGAAGAGCAAGGTTTTGCCTGTAATGCTTCTCTTAGGAGAGCTGGACCCTGGGATCCAGAGCTCTGGTCATACCCACGACCAAGATGTTTTCTGTGCAGGGTGCTGTACAGGTCCAGGGGAGTGGAATCCTTGGGAACCCGGTCCCTGAAGGTTTGATTACAATGCCTGCCGTGATAGGTGAAGTTTGGGCTTCTGTGGACCAAACAAAGTCCTGCGGCGAGGAAAAGGTAAGTGGGGGCCCTCGGGAACTTGGTTCTATTGAGGGACCCCAAGCCTATTTTGTCTTTCTGCCTGTTACCTAAGGTATTCCCGCTAATATTCTGTGTATGCCTGTTACTACTGAGAAAATGTAAAAATTTTAATAGTAGGCAAAAAAAAAAAAAAAATGTAAGACCGCGGTACCTGGGTTAGACACTAGAGGCCGCTATGGTTCTTTTTCTTGTAATGTGGATTTTTTTCTTCCAGAATCAAATCCAGGCAGTTGGTATGTTCTCTGCTGGGAAGCTGTCTCCTCTGCCCTGTTGCTGCGCTCATCCATCCCCGGGCCCTGCGGCAAAGGGGGCCCTGGCTCCCATCTAGCTCCTTATTGTTTTTAAAAAAAGGCGCCGAAGGCGCACGTGCCCGTGCGCGTGCACGCGCCTCTATTCATAGAGGCGATCTGAAAAAAGGGGCGGAGCGGGTGGATGACGCTCAGGTGTGCGCCGCGGCGCTACTGCGCATGTGCGGGCGTCCAGCGTGTTTTAAAGCACATTATAGCTGGCTATTGAATGCACAGACAGAGCTAGCAACAGATAAAGGCACACAGAGGCGGTTGATGCAGGCATCCCCTAGAAAGGCACTTTAGTAGACACCAACTGTGATATAGCAGCAATTGTGCTAGACTATTCTCAGTAAAAGTGGTGTATTACGGCTGGAATACCTCAGCTTTAGGCTTAGGAATATGCCGTCCAGAAGCTCCGGAACTGAATCTTCCAGGAAGCGAAGGGGGTCTCATCGGGCTCTGAGGATCTTGGGCATGCTTCTGCTGCACCAGTCTCCCCTGAAGTTCAGAGGTAAGTGACCGTAGAGACCCCGCAGGGGTACTTGGTACTGTGGCTGTCCTCAGTTCACCTGCTCCTGTGTATGTAACAGAGGAGGTTTTTTCCTCAGCTCTGGGAGGATTAGAGAGAGATTGTCAACATTGATCGCTGCCTCCCTGTCAGGGAAAGCATGCCGATCTCCGTCTCCTCCTTCAGAGTGCCTGTTAGCAGAGCAACAGTCCCATACAGGGATCGACCTGCCTGAAGGGGATCAGGATGAGGTTGATTCTGTTATAGAGGAATCAACAGTGGGTTCAGTCTCTGACTAACATGGTCCGATCGGCATTTAAAAATGCACCTTGCGGAACCATCAACCACTACTGTATCCTCGTTGGGGTCGCTAGAAGCCCCCAGACTGTCTGTTCTTTTCCACTTCACCCTTTACTGAAAGGGCTTATTTACCAGGATTGGGAACGTCCTGAGAAAATATTTATTCCCCCAAGAGATTTCCGGTGGTCTATCCCATGGGGATAAGTTCATCAAAAAATAAATAAATGGAAGGTCCCTACAGTGGACGCAGCCATCTCTTGTATGTATAAATCACTGACATGTCCAGTGGATAATGTCCAAATGTTCAAGAACCCAATAGATAAAAGATTGGAGTCCTTATGAAAGTCTGCTTCTTTCTACAGCAAGCTTGGTGACACAACCAGCAGTAGCAGCTATTGGGGTCTGCTAAGCAGTGAAGGATCAGTTAAAACAGGTCTTGAGGGACTTGATAGATCAGCAGGCCTTGCCCTAGCTGATCTACCTAGAGCCTTAGGCTTTGCGGTTGACGCCATAAAGGATTCAGTCCATCAGGCCTCCCGCCTTACGCTGTCTATAGTACATATGCGTAGGCTTCTATGGCTCAAAAACTGGTCTGCTGAAGCTCCCTGTAAGGAATGGCTGGTTAGCGTCCCATTTCATGGTGAACGCTTATTCAGGGAAAACCTGGACAAATATATCCAGAAAATTTCCAGCGGTAAAAATACGCTCTTGCCGGTTAAAAACAGAGTTAGAGGTCCCTCTTTAAGAGGCCTGCTTCTCCAGTCCCTGGGGCATCGGCTGTGTAACAGTTCCGACGGCCTCCTCGGTCAATTCCCGGGGGTAAAAAACAGGGACAATAGCAGGGTAATGAGAAACCCTGGGTCAGGGGAGGTACAAAACCTCCCCCAAAGTTAAATTCATTGAAGGGTTGCCCCCACTCAGTCGGGTGGGGGGAGGACTCCAGTTGTTCACAAGAGACCTGGCGGGACACGATCAAGACAGATAGGTGCTCCCCGCAGTATGTTTGGGATACAGATTGGAGTTAAGAGACTCTCCTCCTTCCCATTTTTGAGGTCAAACGTGCCAAGGGATCCCCGGAGAGAGAGTCCCTCCTGTTGGCACTAGAACAACTATTGCTCCAAGGAGTAATTATGGAGGTTCCCCTGGAAGAATGAGGGTTCGGGTTTTACTCAAACCTCTTTACAGTCCCGAAGCAAACGCGGACGGGAGGCCCATATTAATTCTAAAAGGGCTATACAAATTCCTGTATATCAGGACTTTCCGATGAAGTCGATCCGATCGGTGGCCGCTGCCCTACAAGGGGAGGATTGGTTAGCCGCGATCGACATCAAAGATGCTTATTTGCACATTCCCATCTTTCCAGTCTACCAAAAGTTTCTACGCTTTGCAGTAGAAGGGCGCCATTTTCAGTTCAGAGCCTTACCCTTCGGTTTGGCCACAGCACCACGAGTGTTTACAAAAATTCTGGCCCTTTATTGGCCAATCTAAGAACACAAGGTGTAATGATAATGGCATATCTAGATGACTTGTTGCTGATAGACCACTCAGTGAAAAAACTAGACGTGGTCGTTCACAAGACAATCAAGTATCTGGAATCTCACGGTTGGATTATCAACCGAGACAAGTCAGCCCTAGAAACCAGTCAAAAGTCTGGAATACTTGGGGCTAAGGTTGGATTCAGGCCAGAGAAGAATATTCTTGCCTCGAGGAAAGGTGTTGTCTTTGAAAGATTTGATCCACTTAGTGGGTACAAAAAAGACAGCCGTCCATACGCCTGTGCATAAGGCTGCTGGGAAAAATGGTGGCATCATTCGAAGCAGTACCCTACGGTCAATTCCATTCAAGGAATTTGCAAGGGGCCATACTGTCAGCCTGGAACAAAAAAGTTCAGGCCCTAGACTTACAATGTCCTTGTCCCCTTCCGTTCGCAAGAGCCTCCGTTAGTGGTTGGTTCCCCAGAATCTGGAAAAAGGGAAATCCTTCAGTCTGATTTCTTGGAAGGTGGTCACTACAGATGCCAGCCTTATAGGCTGGGGAGCAGTACTGGAGCAATAGTCTCTCCAGGGCAGATGGTCGGATGCAGAAAAGGCCCTGCCCATCAATCTCTTAGAGATACGAGCAGCCCGGTATGCCCTAGTAGCATGGACATCCAAACTCCAAGGGTCCCCTGTCAGAATTCAATCAGACAATGCCACAGCAGTGGCATATATCAATCATCAGGGGGGCACCAGGAGTCGTGCAGCCCAGAGGGAAGTAAATTACATCCTGAAATGGGCAGAAAGATATGTCCCAGCCATATCTGCGGTATTCATTCCAGGAGTGGAGAATTGGAAGGCGGACTTTCTAAGTCGCCAGCAATTATGCCCAGAGGAAGGGTCCCTTCACCCCGAGGTTTCTGGACAATATGTCAGCGGTGGGGAACATCGGATGTAGATCTTCTAGCATCCAGATTCAACGCAAAGGTGGACAGGTTTGTCTCTCGGACAAGGGATCCCCTAGCTTGCGGCTCGGATGCCCTAGTGTTCCCTTGGGATCAGTTCAAGCTGATATATGCATTCACACCGCCAGAATGGTTACCTCGATTATTCCGCAGAATCAGGGTAGAAAAGAAACCAGTGATTCTGGTGGCTCCAGCGTGGCCCCGAAGAGCGTGGTACGCGGAGATTGTAAAATGTCAGTGGGGAGTCCTAGGACTCTCCCACGCCATCCGGACCTGCTTTCGCAAGGACCGATATACCACCCTTCCTTACCAGCCCTAGGTTTGACGGCCTGGCTATTGAAGCCCACATTCTAAAAAAGAGAGGGCTCTCTAATTCTGTGGTATCTACCATGATCAATGCCAGGAAGCCGGTATCCAGGCAGATCTACTATAGAATCTGGAAGGCGTACATCGCCTGGTGTGAGGCCAAGAAATGGCATCCACGTAAAAACGTAATAGGTAGGATTCTGGACTTCCTACAATGGGCTGTAGATAGGAAGCTTGCCTTGAGTAATATCAAGGGTCAGATTTCGGCCTTGTCAATATTTTTTCAAAGGCCCTTGGCTTCGCATTCACTAGTCAAAGCCTTTATACAAGGAGTGATGCGTATTAGTCCTCCGGTTAATATCCCCATATGTCCATGGGATCTAAACTTGGTTCTGTCGGTTCTACAGAAACAACCATTTGAACCATTACAGCATATTTCTTTGGTTCTTCTCACCAGGAAATTGATTTTTCTAGTAGCCATTTATTCGGCTAAAAGAGTGTCGGAATTAGCAGCTATGTCCTGTAAGGAGCCATATCTGGTTATCCATAAGGATAGAGTAATGTTACGCCCTCATCCAGCCTTTCTTCCTAAGGTGGTATCGAGGTTTCATTTGAACCAAGACGTGGTTCTTCCTTCTTTTTTCCCCAAACCTACTTCGGTAGAGGAAAAGTTATTGCATTCTTTGGATGTAGTAAGAGCAGTTAAAGCTTATCTAAAAGCCACTGCTCAGATTCGCAGAACGAATACTTTGTTTATTCTGCCGGAAGGCCCCAGAAGGGGTCAGGCAGCGTCAAAATCTACTTAGCCAAGTGGATTCGACAGGTCATAATGCAAGCCTATGGCTTGAGAAGTAGACCGCCTCCGTTCAAAGTTAGGGCGCACTCCACGAGAGCAGTTGGAACTTCATGGGCAGTGCATCACCAGGCCTCCCTGGCTCAAATCTGTAAGGCCGCAACATGGTCTTCAGTACACACGTTTACTAGGTTCTACCAGGTGGACGTTAGAAGTCAGGAGGATGTCGCCTTTGGGCGCAGTGTGTTGCAGGCCGCAAAAGATCCTCATGTCTGATAGCGCTCAGCTTATATATGGTGTATCCCCCCCCTCATTTGGCATTGCTTTAGGACATCCCATTAGTAATGACTATGTCGCTCTGTGTCCCGTGATGTACGAGAAAGAAAATAGGATTTTTATAACAGCTTACCTGTAAAATCCTTTTCTTGGAGTACATCACGGGACACAGAGCTCCCACCCCTCTTTGGGGACACTTATTGCTTTGCTACAAAACTGAGGTGCTCCCGGATGGGAGGGGCTTATATAGGGGAGGGTACTTCCGGTTTTGGAAGTTGCCAGTGCCAGCACCTGACGGTATCTATATAACCCATTAGTAATGACTATGTCGCTCTGTGTCCCGTGATGTACTCCAAGAAAAGGATTTTACAGGTAAGCTGTTATAAAAATCCTATTTTTCACAACAGCTGCTGGTTTAACTGCAGCAGTGTTGCCAGGGGCAACAACACCCCTCTCCCAGGCATGGACATCCGGCAGCTCTCTTTTTCTATCGAAGGTTGGCTTGCCTTCTACTTTAGCCTGGTCCAATCCTGCCAGGTGTCGCTTGCACCAATCCACTGCAGATTCAAACGCTGGTGGATTCTCCACACTAGCCGTCATCTGTGCATTCATTGCACCAGGGTTGCTAGGGACAACAGCAGCCCTCTTTTCCCTTGGAAAACTCTGTTTAGGCATGTATGGGGTTCAATCAGGCGGTAACAACCCCTCCAGCCACAGAGCTCTATCTATCATCTCAGCCATCCTTACTTCTTTTAGGCGTTTTGATCGCCCCATACTCACAATCACTCCCCAAAAAAAATTCACAGTTAAGCAACAAATTGGAGCACTGTCTTTTTAAGGCTAGTTACCTTTCTCTTGCAGGTTCTCCTCACCTGCACACACACAGATTATGCAGTTTCTGGCAATAAAAAAAACACAGTTCATATAACAGATGAACTTACTTGATTGTAGGGATCTCAGATTGTGCCAAAATTCTCCACCACATGTGAAGGACTAGCATCAAAAAGGTAAAGCTTGAAGGACACCGCCACTCGCTGGTTCTTCTTTTTAAGGGCTTTGTTTGCCCATTTTTATTAAAAGAAGTTCACAACAAAATCAAAGGTTTCCCTCGCAGGGGTTTCAGCACTCCTTTTCATCAACAAAATGACATTCAGCCTCCTGGCTTATACATACAGCAGTGCTGCTCAGTCCTTCCACTTCAGGCTCTCGTCTGACTCCTTCAGACTGTTCCCTTGCAAAGACCATCCATTTAGATAGCAGCCCCTCACTGCTTTGATCCTCAGACTTGGGTCTCTGGCTTCCACTGTGCACACCTGCATACATGCACTCTATGGCTTCCCCAGTGCACACCTGCACTCGTCGGGAGGGTGGAGCCCAGAATGCTGGTCCTGACTCTACTATCAGGCCCACACACACCTGAACAATCAGTGTGCAGTTGAGTCTCAAAACCCGGATCCAGGACTGGGGATTTCATCCCACCCGGATCTCTAAGAAATCCCCAAGCTCCAGGTCCCAAAGTGGACTTTAGTAAATCATGAGGAAACTGAAAAGCCAGTTTCCTCCCAAACAAGCAAATACCCTGGAGCCCCTCAACCTGCCTGGTTGAGAATCCTGTATTCATACACTGGTGGGGTACCACACTACCACATACCCTCCCCCTTTGTTTCGATCCGGAGGGAGGAACACCAGCACCCATCATTATGGTTGGGACACCTCTGTGCTGGCTGTCAGCCACGTAGGCCCAACCTTTTTTACGGGTGCGCTTCCAGGTATGTCCCACCCTGGATCTTAACAAGGTCCTATATTTCCCTACAATACAATACACCAGCTCCAGCTGACTTGACCACGCTGTCTTCATTTTTGTACTGCTGTGCTCTGGAGTGTCGTGGCTTTTCTTATATTTTGCTTTTTATATATTTGCTTTTTAAGAATTTTTACCGAGTGTTCACATTGCTTGAACTTTAAAACGGATGTTTTAATAAATCATTTTTGGATTTACACCATGTGGAGAATCTTTTCCCTGTTTTTCATGGCTATGACCTATTGAGGTGCTTTTCGATTTGGGATTGGATCGTTCTTGACAAAATAGAAGTGCTGCCAGCTCTAAGAGGAGGCGTTCTACAGACTCCGGTTGTCGCTCCCCTGTCTCTGGAAGAGACAAAGCCCGAAAGATCCATCCGCCGTACGGCGCATTGGATCCATCATAGCTGGTAAGAGTATCCCTTTCTCCTTTATGGATCCATGGTGAAGGCACTCCCGGGTGAAAGTATATACCTAGTGGTCTACTACATCCAACATACTTTCCGGTATACGGATAAGGTTATCCCAAGTTCTTCGGGAGATTCTTTGCTGGAACTTTCCTTTAGTGTATGACCATTATATTGGCAGACACTCATCAAAGTTACCCCATATGAACTTGACACCCATTATAATTACCGTATTTATCGGCGTATAACACGCACTTTTTTCCCCTGAAAATCAGGGGAAAATCGTGGGTGCGTGTTATACGCCGATACTGTCATCCCTGAGCTGTCTCCGCTGACTGTGAGCGGAGCGGAGCGAGATACACATAGCCGAATGTACTCGGCTATACTCGGCTTTTCTCGGCTCCGCTCACAGTCACGCCCAGTCCCGCCATTGGACCTGTGTTATGTCCATCATAGGGCGGGACTCGGCGTGACTGTGAGCGGAGCCGAGAAAAGCCGAGTATAGCCGAGTACACTCGGCTATGTGTATCTCGGCGGTGGCTCCGCCCAGTCCCTGCGTCCCCGGCGTTCGCACAGTCTCGGCGCCAATTTTAAAATGATGCACGGCGACACTGGGGGCAAGGCTGCACGGCGACACTGGGGGCAAGGCTGCACGGCGACTCTGGGGCAAGGCTGAAATGGACTCTGGGGCAAGGCTGCAATGGACACTGACAAGGCTGCACTGTGACAAGGCTGCAATGGACACTGACAAGGCTGCACTGTGACAACGCTGCAATGGACACTGACAAGGCTGCACTGTGACAAGGCTGCAATGGACACTGACAAGGCTGCATTTAAATGTAAGTTATTTTTCCTTAAACTTCCCTGCTAAAAGTTTTTTTCCCTAAAATTTCCTCCTAAACTTGGGGTGCGTGTTATACGCCGGTGCGTGTTATACGCCGATAAATACAGTAAGTTTTGTTTGTTTTGTTTGTATATGCACGATATAGCTATTGGTTCACCACCTGCTGACTGTCAGTAGAGACAGGTGGATGAGGCATCGTTTTATGCTATATGGTATTTTCATGTAAATTGTATATTATGCACATGTCACAGGGTATATTTATCACTACATTGTGTTCAATTTAAAATTTACATATACTTATTTCAGTATATTGCACGGTTGAGGTTCTTCCTCATCATTCATTGGCGCCACACTTTTTAAATATCTATATTTCCCTATACTCAGCCTTCTCCCTCTTCTTTTGGGGTTCCATAAGCACTGCCTCTCCTGAAATTTTAACAGGGCACCCCTGAAAAGCCAGTTTCCTCCCAAACAAGCAAATAGAGGAGAAGAAGTTGTCTGGACTGCCACACTCTGGTTAAACGCTTTATTAATGAAAAAAATTAAAATGCCCAAAAAAAATCCAAACAGAAATAAAATAACAAAATCCATCCAAAAGCAATCAAAGGTGAAGGGACATGCAGGGTAACGGCTAACGCGTTTCACATCAGGGTATGATGCTTACTCATAGCTCAGTAAGCATCATACCCTGATGTGAAACGCGTTAGCCGTTACCCTGCATGTCCCTTCACCTTTGATTGCTTTTGGATGGATTTTGTTTATTTATTTCTGTTTGGATTTTTTTTTGCCATTTTAATTTTTTTCATTAATAAAGCGTTTAACCAGAGTGCGGCAGTCCAGACAACTTCTTCTCCTCATGCATTAGAGCATAGCCAGCACCTGGGAGTGGAGCAGGGCGGGAGCTAATTGAAGGAACCTGGAACCTTCGAGCGGTACACCTTTCTTTCAAACAAGCAAATACCCTGGAGCCCCTCAACCTGCCTGGTTGAGAATCCTGTATTCATACACTGGTGGGGTACCACACTACCACAATATGTATGTATATATGTATATATATACACACAATTTTGATAAATACAAGACTTCCATTGATTGGCAAAGGTAGAGAGCTCGGTAGATGTCAAGATTCATTGAACAAGTTGAAGGCAAAAAGTTTAACTGACCTAGTTCTGCTATGCATGGCAGGCCCAATTAGCAGTAGAAGATACTGAGACACTTCTTCACTTTGTAAAGCTGGCTCTGTACACAAATAAAATTTCATTAGAACTTTTTCATTTTAAGAATTTTCCCATTTCTAAGCAGCGTTCTTTTTTTAAAAACAGTGACGATAAATTTCAAAAGGGATGGAGATTTTTATAAATTTTTTTGGATGAATTTGTAAAAGTGTATTTTGATTTTGTTTGGGAAATTTACATTCATTCCAAAAATGAATGTTAAAAGCAAAGTTTTACTTTGGAATGACATTCATCCAGTCTTGGAATATACAAAATTTTCCCAAGTCATCTTCCAGGACGGCTTACAGAGAGATAGGCTCATCCCACCTAGCACAGGAAACACATGATCCACATTATAAAAGACAGCCCTCAGGCAGTAGCCCCTCAATATTTGTGTTTTTCCTCTGGCCAGTCAGGAACTCCAAACAGATGTTTGTTATTTTTCTGGCCTTCGTGCTAGGTGGCAGGCGCCTCCCGACGTCCATACCCAGTGCAACAGGGGTCGTACTCCTGGGGTATGAGTCAGTTTGGGCCGCCCAGAGACCTGAAAGTGCGGTCTGGGGTGAATAAAAGGGACCCCCTCTCCCGATTGATGGCTGTATCCTCAGTGAGGTTACCTGTGAGGAGTGGAGGAGGTGATCCAGTGGGTCCATCTGGAATGGCACATCAGGGTGTTCTGGTGGAGGCACAGGCCGCATGGTTCTGGTGCTTTTCTCTGCTGTTCACAGAGATCCCCATGTTGCAGGGCTTCTCTATCCCCAGCATGTGGACCATGCTGGGGGCGCAGACTGATGTAACGTCCGTTGCGGTAGGAAGTGACATGGCAGGAAGTCCAGCGGCAGCCTATTTTGGTACACCCAGACGCCGGGAAATGAAGCCCTAGTAAGGGTATCTGAAGGATAACAGGCGTGCTGTGCATGAGGGCGGCGTTGGATCCACAGCGCCGCCACGGATTCTCCATACCTCCTTAAATAGGGGCCTGGATAAGAAGATGGCGCCGAAGGCTTCCACGATCCATGGAAGCAGGTCTGGAGGCGCCATTGGTTGAATCAGGCTCTAAGGTAAGAAAATAGGGGGCAGACTGCTCCTTCCCTTATCTTCCTGTGGTGGGGGCACAGGGGGCGTTTTTTTTCCAGAGCCTGTTTTTGTTTATGCTTATGGTGGACAGGTGTCGCGCATGCTAGCATAGGCTCTAGTGGTGGGTACTTTTAAAATTTTTTAGATTAGAATTGTGTTATCCACAGGGTGTTTCTGTTAATGGTATTTACTTCACTGGAAGTTATGTACTGGTGTCGGGCTTTGTCCTGCAATGAATCAAATGACAATGAGTCCAAAGATGGCAAAACAGAGACACCCAGAAAAATGTGCACCAAGAAAATGTCTTATGGGAAGTAAGGTGCATGTCAGGACTGTATAGTTTGGTAGCAGACACTGACCAGGTGGTCAGGGCTACAAGCTCCATGCACTGTTCCAGGGGAGGCGTCCGATCCACAGCACCAGACCGGGATCCTCACCTTTCAGGGCTACAGAGAAGGTGGTGAAAGACATTTTTTCTGCGCCAGTAAGTCACCAGGAAGGAGTATGTAAGCAGGAAAGCAGGTCTGGGACACCTGCAGACTCTGGGCCTAAGGTAAGAAAGAGGCAAATGGGGGTTCCTCTTTTCTTGCTCCCTGGTGAAGGGGGCACCGAGGGTTTTGAGATTATTCTCTGTACTATCCACAGACCGACAGAGCTGATCTGGGGAGTCTGGCTGTGTGTGTATCCCCAATTTTTCCATACTAGTTGTGGGGCTTCCTTTGGGTCTCCCTAGGTGGATGGGTGCTGTTCAGGGGGTGATCATCTGCACCTTGTCTCTCCTGGTAAAAGGCTCATTCCGCCTTGTGTCCTCTCCCTCTAGGACAGAGGATGGGAGCAAAAGGGGAGCCACCTAAGGGACAGATGCACAGCCTGGAAGTACAAGTTATCTACTACCTGGATACCAGCTCCAGTGCTGCAATGCTATTTGAAGGGGAGTCCAGGTTAAGGGATTCCTAAAGAGCATTGGAAAAATAAATGACAAACTTTTTTTCTTGAAGGCTCCTTCTCCGCCGGAGAAGCAGCTATCCTCGGGAGTGCTGAAGCTCAAGGGGAACCCTCACTTACTCACGTTTGGTCAAACACCATATCCTCTGTTACTGGTTGAAATCCTGTACCTCCTATAAACACGGGGTGAATGTGCTTTGTGCTCCTGTCCACCATTAATGTGGTCATTTGGAGGCAGAGGCCCTAACAGTTAAGTGTA
The DNA here is from genome assembly GCA_029206835.1 of Rana muscosa. Lineage (NCBI taxonomy): Eukaryota > Metazoa > Chordata > Amphibia > Anura > Ranidae > Rana > Rana muscosa. The sequence continues at coordinate 188,281,204 of CM055116.1, forward strand.
CAGCTCTCCTGGGCGTAACCTCCATGCAAGGTTTGCATGGACAAACCCGTGTTTAATGATTGATCATTAACACCTGCAGGTGTTGGCCTTCTGATTGCTTCTGTTGCAAACTTCAGGGCTTATTCAAAGGTGTCAGAAGCTTTCATTTATCACTAGATTTGGACATGTCTGTCTCCAACCTAAGTGTGGGCTATAGAAAGCAAAGTTAAGTGTACAGCAATCTCTGTTAACATACATTGTTTAAATATGTAGTTTAAGGAGACTCACTTTTTACTTCTGTTCAAAATAAAGTATTTGGTTATGTTTAGGAGCTGAAGCTGCACCTATTATGGGGTAACAGTATCTGCTATGCCCTCCAGTTTGTGTGCCTAGACTTCTATCACCTGGAGCTCCCTGGGTTCCGCCACTGAATAGATGTATAATTGGTAGCCAGAGGTTAGGCTATATCTATGACATGTGTTTATACGAATGGTTCGTATGAAGTGTGTATGTGTGTGTGTGTGTGTGGTATTAGACGAATACACTATATCTCTGACCTCACACTTCTCCAAGTATGTTATAAATCTATGTATTTAAATACACAACATTGGAGCTTATGTTTGTTATTTGAGTTATATTTTTTTGGTACTTTTTGTAGTTCATGCCTCATATGTGATCTAATAATGTATGGACTCTCTGAGGCTACGTTTCCGCTGTTGCGACTTTGGAGTGCAGCTTTGATCCAACTTTACAGCCTCTGGATCAGGGTTACATCAGAGGTCGCATCGGGGTAGTGCTGGGAACTTTTTTTAGGTCATTGCAACTTTGAGTCGCATAGATTGGAACGGGTGCCATTGAAATCAATGGGCCGGGACTCGTCATGCGACTTGGTGTCCAGGGTCGCATGGCGTGTAGCACTAGTGAAAACTGAACCTAATAGTTATAATGACCTGCTTGAAGTTTAGCCCTTTATTTGTATATGTGGCTGTATGAATTGGGAGGCTTTTACCTGACCTTTACCTTGTACGAGACAATCTTCAATTGGTTGTCTTAGGCCCCGTTCACACCTATGCGAATTGGTTGCGGCTTACACCGCATCCAATTTGCATAATATTTTAAAATACATTGATTTTAATGAGGCTGGTTCACATATGTGTGATGCATTCGCACTGTGCATTGCCCAAAAAACATGTGCGTTTTCTGGACATTGCGGTGCGAATTGTCTGCACATTATCTTCTATGGGAACGCATCTGATTCACTGCCCCCCCTCCCCCAGGTCAGCAAATCCGCAGCTACAACGCAGACGAACCGCTGAACAGCTCTGTTTTTATCTTCGCAGAGAAGAAAGAGCTGGAATTCGCACCACACAAGTGTGAACCCAGCCTTAATGCATTAATGTTCATAGACAGCAGGTGTGTAAATGTCTTAGAGAAGAAAATCTCTGGTCGATGAGACCTTACCAGGGTATTTTGTCTTTTGCATATATACAGCGAAGGCTTGTGTTTTTTTTTGCTGCTTAGCCTTCATTCAGCAGAGGATCAAATCCCTTACGTTCAGCATGCAATGTTTGCTACTGATTAATATGAGGTGAAGCAGCCATAGCCTACAGGTTAAATACTCTGATGCCGCGTACACACGATCGTGATTCACGGCGGTGAAAACACCGCCGTGAATCACGACATGAAAAAAAAATGAAAAACGAGGGAACGGCATGTTCCCCCACACACGACCGTTTTTCCCGTCATTTTTTTCTTTGTCGAGAAAAACGACCGTGTGTGGGCTCCGTGGCAGTGTTTCCCTATGGGAAAACTGCCGCGGAAAAAAATGCTGGAAAAAACGATGAGAAAAATTAGAACATGTTCTAATTTTTCTCATCGTGATTAATGCCGTTTTTCCCGTCGGGAAAAACGGCAAAAAGCCCACAGACGATCGTTTTTCTCGTCCAAAGGAAAAAATGATCGTGTGTACGCGGCATCACGGTCGGTGCAGCCATGGGAGACTTTCTGAACATGAGTTTTAATCCCTGTGTCTGCTTTTACCCATGAAGGGGCCACAACTCGCAGGTTAAGTACTCAGAAGGTCAGTGCAGCCATGGGAGACTTCCTGGAAGACGTTAGATGTTATCCTACCGTCGGCTCCTTGTGACCTTGGGCAAGTCACTTTAAAAGATGGATCATGGCCGCTGGCCTCCCCAAATCTTTTGAAGGGAGTACTGCATGGCTGGAGCGGAGGCATCCAGAGTCCCTGACTACCTCCCAGATGGGGAGAGGGGTACATGTCTGCCAAGGCAGGTAAACTAGGTTGGTAAGTCAGGACAGTATGCAGCCTGCTATGCTGCAGAGCCTCCTGAATGGCCAGCTATAGGGTGGTTTTGTGAGTATTGCCTGGTGCCATCATCAACTGACACCAGGGAGGGAGCACGTTCAGGGAAGCAGTTGGCGGACCTCAAACTTCCCAGGAATATTACGGCAGACTTCATCTGATTTGCAAAGCTGCACCATGTACTCTGGTTCCACCATGACACCTGCTTTAATTTTGGTAGATGGCCACAAGGTGGTTACCCTTAGGAGGATATCCTCTTTGGGTACTGGTTGCGGTGGGTGTTTGCAGCAGCACTAATGGGCAGGAATATGGCCTGTAGATGTGGGTTCACATCTTGCTATATCTCTGATTCCTATACCTGACTGGGTATGTTTTAGGTTCAGTACTTTGTATATGTTAAAAACATCATTGCATCTTTCTTTTACAGCCTTCCTTTCAGAACAGCTGTAGCAAGTCAAAGTAAATGTTCTGTTACTACTACTACAGGCTCGATCTTCTGGAGTAGTGATCTGCATAAACCTACCACCAGCATCACAATGTGCCTTATGAACTCAGACTTCCAACTTTGGGCAGAGCTCCTGTCATTCATGAAGTTGCCAGGTTCATTTTTACCCAGTTCCTTTTCAGACACTGATAGCTGCCATTCCAGCATTCAGAAGGGAGAAAGGTCATCAGCAGGGATGGACTGGCTATCGGGACTACCGGGAGTTTCCTGGTGGGCCGATGGCTCAGTGAGCCGGTTGTCACTCAGGGGCGTCGGGTGGGGGTGGCTAGAGCCTCGAATGGGTCCCCAAAAAGCCTGGAGTCTCACCCTGAGTGTAAACATCCAGTGATTTGTGGGCAAGCAGGGGCGTGCGGCCGCAGTGAGAGTGGAGCTGTTAAAACGAAGCACTGATGTCGGGGATGGGCGGGGGCCCGACATCAGTGCTTAGATTTGACAGCTCCACTCTCACTGCAGCCGCACGCCCTGATACCGATGTGCGGGGCCCTTTCGTCCAGTAGATAGCAAACACTGCCTGTATACACTCTGACAGTCAGAGTGTATACAGGCAGTGTTTGCTATGTACTGGACGAAGCGGCCCCGCACATCGGTATCGGGTCGTGCGGCTGCAGAGTCTGACTGCTGGCTGGGAGGAAGGTGGCGGAACCTGTTGCAACTACTGCACGTGCACGGTTCCAGTGCAGGCTGCAGAGTATCGCTAGTGGCCAAAAAAGGGTTAAAACCGCCCGCAATGCGCTGCTGAAGCAGCGCATTGCGGGCGGTATAGCTGCGCTGTCCCATTGATTTCAATGGGCAGGAGCGGTGGAGGAGGGGTAAACACACCGCTCCTTCACTGCTCCAAAGATGCGGCTAGCAGGACTTTTTTTTTTACCTTCCTGCTAGCGCAACGCTCCAGTTACAGATGAATGAATTTACTGGTTACAGAATAAAAAAGCAGTTTATACTTACAGTGGAATGTTTTTACTTATGTTTTTTTTTTGTGCAATTGCGTATAGTTTATATACTGTTTTTGTGTGTGTTTGCAAAAATAAAGTGGGCCGGTCTGGATGAAGTCCAGGGCCAAATTTTTGTCCCAGTCCAGCCCTGGTCATCAGTATGGGCATATGCATTTTGGCTATGGATAGATATATCTAGCATTAGGGTAGAAATCTTGCTGGATAATTAATAGGGCCTATTATCTAAATGTCCATGGGTAGGTATCTCATTGAATGAACATTGTGTAGGATGAGATCTATAGATGGGAGATCAACCTCTAGTTTTGCTTGTTCTGTAGCCCAGATAAAGGCAAGTAGACGTCAAATTATTACTATCACAGGGTGATTGAAATATGAAATGATGGAAGCCTACCAGGCATCATTGCTGTTTCCCCTGGAAAACATCGAAGCTCATTCACACAGAGCAGGGGCAATTTCTTGGGCTGGAAAGGTTAGCGCTTCTCCTTCCCAGATCTTTAAGACCACATCCGGGTCCAGCTTCCAAACCTTCATAAACATTACCTACCGGGCATGTTCTCTAACCAGAAACAGGCTGTTGGGAGGTAGGTGCTTAATACTGTGGTCCCGCCCTGATCAGGTAGTTCTATTCGGTCCTCTCTGTAAGCCGTCCTGGAAGATGACTTGGGAAAACAAGAGTTATTACCTGTTAACTAATTTTCCAGGAATCTTCCAGGACAGCGTCAGTTCCCTCCCTTGTTGTTATAAGTCTAATGATGTAATCCTAAGATAGTTGCACTAATGGGAGTTTTTTATTGTTTTATTTATGTCTTCGGTTATTTATTAATACTGAGGGGCTACTAAGTAGCCTGTGGGCTGTCTTTTATAATGTGGATCATGGTTTCCTGTGCTAGGTGGGAGGAGCCTATCTCTCTGTAAGCCGTCCTGGAAGATTCCTGGAAAATGAGTTAACAGGTAATAATGAATGGTCCTTTGAAAATCTTCCAGTGTATGTAGGATTACTTGCATGCTTCAGGAGATGTATTCTGAGTTGGAAAACGAGCAGAGGAAATATTTCCCAGTTCACATTTCTGTATTAAAGTATGTGAAAACACAATCCCTAAAATCTCATAGAATCCTTAAAGCGGAGTTCCACCCAAAAGTGGAACTTCCGCTCATTTGTCCCCCCCCCCTCAGGTGACCCATTTGGCACCTTTCGGGGGGGGGGGGGATGGATACCTGTCTTTAAAAGGTATCCTGTCCCCACTTCTGGGAGTCCAGGCTGCGGTGCATTACGTCAGCGCTCAGCTCCCTCCTCCTTCCCCCGCCGTCTGGCCAGTAGGAGAGTGCAGCGGTGCCTCGCGCACGCGCAGTAGGTACCCGGCGTGAAGCTGTAATGCTACACAACCGGGTTCCCCTAGTGTACCCACAATGGTGGCGGCAGCACCTGACAGCTGATGGAAACATCAGCTGCGGTGCCGACATCGCCGACATCGCTGGACTCCAGGACAGGTAAGTGTCCTATTATTAAAAGTCAGCAGCTGCAGTACGTGTAGCTGCTGGCTTTTCATTTTTGCAGGGGTGGGCGTTGCAAAACTACAAGTCTCATGACGCATTGCAAGGCTGATATTCACAAGCATGACTACTAAAGGCAGAGGTATGATGGGAATTGTAGTTTTGCAACAGCTGGAGGGCCACAGGTTGCGCACCATTGGCTGGGCCATTCTAGCAGCTGTATTTTCTTTCTTTGAAACCAATTGAGAGCTTCCTTGGCTTTGTGTTTGGGATCATTGTCTTGCTGAATTCTCCACCCTCGTTTCATCTTCATCATCCTGGTAGATGGCAGCAGATTTTTTTATCAAAAATGTCTTGGTACATTTTTCCATTCATCCTTTTTTCAATGATATGAAGTTTGCCAGTACCGTATGCTGAAAAACAGCCTAACACCATGATGTTCCCACCTCCAAAAGTCACTGTTGGAATGGTGTTTTTGGGGTGATGTGCAGTGCCATTTAACCTCCAAACACGGTGTGTATTATTTACTGCATCTAAAGAGTTCAATTTTGGTCCCATCTGACCAGACTATATTCTCCCAGTATTTCACAGGCTTGTCTAAATGTTGTGCAGCAAACTTTAAACGAGCTTCAACATGCTTTTTTTTCAGCAATGGAGTCTTGCGTAGTGAGTGTGCATACAGGCCATAACGGTTGAGTGCATTACTTATTATTTTTTTCCCAGATCTTTCTGAAGCTCGCCACAAGTGGTTCTTGGACAATTCTCCTGATAATTCTTTTCACTCCTCTGTCAGAAATCTTGCGAGGAGCACATGGCCGGTTTATGGTGAAATTTATGTTCTTTCCACTTCCGGATTATGACCCCAACAGGGGTCACTGGAACATTCAGAAGTTTCGAAATCTTACTATATCCAAAGGTATTGAGAGAGCTCTTTGCTTTTACCCATCATGAGATGTTTCTTGTTTGATACCTTGGTAATAAGACGCCTTTTTTATAGGCCATCAGGTGAGACTCAACTAGCTTGTAATGATACATTTTAGCTGGTGTCTTGGCTTTCCATGTCTTTTTGCGCCTCCCTTTCTTCATGTGTTCATTACTTTTTCCCGTGTTATTCAATCTTGTTGCACACAACTTCATTTCTGAACTTATCTGTTTTGGTTTATTCGGGTTGTTACTGACATGTGGTGAAAATGTAATGTCAATAGCACTTTTAGAGCTGGTTCACACAGGGACAACACGACTTTAACACGACTTCAGACTTCAACACGACTCAGACACGACTTGAGCATGAATCACAGAGCGACTAAGTGGTGATTTACAACACGACTGAAGTTGCCTCCAGGACAGGAGACATTCCAGTGGCCAATAAAACAAGAATCAGCTCTGTGGGAGGGAGGGGGAGGGAGGGGTTTGCCTGAGAAATGTATGTTATCTTCCTGTAAAGTTGCCTTCAAAATGAACAGTGATCAGACTTCTAAGCGACTTCCATTGAAATCAATGGTACAAGTTGCCTACAGGTCGCCTAGAAGTCTGATTGAAGTAGTACAGGAACCTTTTGAAGTCGGGTGCATTAAAACATTTCCATTCACTTCAATTAGTTTTAAAAATAGCACGACTTGGGGCAACTCGGGGCGACCAGAAGTCGCGTCCGGAGTCGCCCCTGTGTGAACCGGGTCTTAGAAATATATTTGCCTAGAAGAATGGTGATGCGTTCAATACTTATTTTACCTGGTGTATATCTGGATTGGTGTAACCTCAGCAATAGCTTTGGAGTCTGTACTCTGACCCCACTGGACTAGAATGTCTTAAGGACACTTCCAAATTGTAGTGCTTCATGGACCTGAATATATTGTGTTAACTGCTGAGCGCTTTCTGCGTCCAGAGCAGTGGCATTGCTTTTAATGTGACCCAGATTTTGAAGACTTGCTTTATGATTCATATCAAGAAGGTGCAAAAAAATAGGCCTAGATTGCACTTTCCGGCACCACAGTAGTGAAATACTAAATTTACAGTCTTCCTTTAATAGCCGTGAAGCTACAAAGGGTACTGGTTAAGTGTAATTAATAAATATATAAATACAGATAAAACAGAGTTAATAAATCACTAAATGTAAAATAAATAACATAGACTAATATTACACTGGATAAGAGCAATAAAAGCCAGCCAGCTGCTGTTTAAAACTCAAACGAGAAACCCCGTAAAAGTGCATAAATAAATAAAAGTTATCAAAAAGTCCTGAGACATAAAAGTCCAGATGATAAAACAGCGCTATAGTTGGATAAATGTCCACTTGCATAAAAACATTCGGGTGATGATACAGTAGTAAGTCTTTAAATCTGTGAGTGCGTGTAAACAGTTGATTAAAAGTGCATCCTACACCTGTTCCCAGACTTCACCACACGTGAGGCACTCTCACCCGTCGGGGTGCAAACTCACTACAATGGTGACACAATTGGGCCTGAGATATTAATACTGGTGGGCTCTCTCACTCGACCATCCGTCATCACCAAGCAGGGGACAGCAAGGGTTAACTCCATATACCATTCATATAAAACACAAAAGACACTAACATAGTGTAATCCTGCTTTAACCACTTGACAACTGGGCACTAAATCCCCTTCGTGCCCGGACCAATTTTCAGCTTTCAGTGCTCTCACACTTTGAATGACAATTACTCAGTCATGTAATACTGTAACCTAATGATTTTTTTGTCCTTTTTTTCATACAAATAGAGCTTTCTTTTGGTGGTATTTGATCACCTCTGGGTTTTTTATTTTTTGCGCTATAAATGAAAAAACACGGAAAATTTTGAAAAAAAAACACTTTTTTTTAGTTTATGTGATCAAATTTTGCAAATTATTAATTTTTCTTTATAAAATTTAGCCACAATTTATACTGCTACATATCTTTGGTAAAAATAACCCAAATTAGTGGATATTATTTGGTCTTTGTGAAAGTTATAGAGTCTACAAGCTGTGGTGCGGATCATAAACAATTGATCACACCTAATGTACTGGTGGCCTATCTCATTTCTTACGACCCGAACAAGCCAGCAAAGCACAAATACCCTCCAAATGACCCCTTTTTTTAAATTAGACATTCCAAGGTATTTAGTAAGATGCATCGTGAGGTTTTTGATGTTGTAATTTTTTCCCACAATTCTTTGCAAAATGAAGATTTTTTTTTATTTTTTTATTTTTTCCACAAAATTGTCATTATAATAGGTTATTTCTCTCACATGGCATGTGTATACCACAAATCACGCCCCAAAATACATTCTGCTACTCCTCCTGAGTATGGCAATACCAAATGTGTGAGACTTTTATACAGCCTGCCCACATACAGAGGCCCAATATTGAAATAGCACCTTCAGGCATTCTAGGAGCATAAATTACACATCTCATTTCTCAACCACCTATTACATTTTTGAAGGCCCTGGAGCACCAGGACAATGGAAACGCCCACAAAGTGACCCCATTTTGGAAAGCTAACACCCCAACGTATAATGTATGAGGCATAATGGGTCTTTTGAACGGTTCATTTTTTTCCTGAAGTTTTTGGAAATTGCGGGAAAAAAATGAAAACGCAATTTTTTTTTACGCAAAGTTGTCCATTTATAAGATATTGCCAACACATAGCATGTACATAGCAAAAATGACACCTCAAAATACATTCTGCTACTCCTCCTGAGTATGGCGATACCAAATGTGTGAGACTTTTATACAGCCTGCCCACATACAGAGGCCCAATATTGAAATGGCACCTTCAGGCATTCTAGGAGCATAAATTACACATCTCATTTCTCAACCACCTATTACACTTTTGAAGGCCCTGGAGCACCAGGACAATGGAAACGCCCACAAAGTGACCCCATTTTGGAAAGCTAACACCCCAACGTATAATCTATGAGGCATAATGAGTCTGTTGAACGGTTCATTTTTTTCCTGAAGTTTTTGGAAATTGCGGGAAAAAAATGAAAACGCAATTGTTTTACGCAAAGTTGTCCATTTATAAGATATTGCCAACACATAGCATGTACATAGCAAAAATGACACCTCAAAATACATTCTGCTACTCCTCCTGAGTATGGCGATACCAAATGTGTGAGACTTTTATACAGCCTGCCCACATACAGAGGCCCAATATTGAAATAGCACCTTCAGGCATTCTAGGAGCATAAATTACACATCTCATTTCTCAACCACCTATTACATTTTTGAAGGCCCTGGAGCACCAGGACAATGGAAACGCCCACAAAGTGACCCCATTTTGGAAAGCTAACACCCCAACGTATAATGTATGAGGCATAATGGGTCTTTTGAACGGTTCATTTTTTTCCTGAAGTTTTTGGAAATTGCGGGAAAAAAATGAAAACGCAATTTTTTTTTACGCAAAGTTGTCCATTTATAAGATATTGCCAACACATAGCATGTACATAGCAAAAATGACACCTCAAAATACATTCTGCTACTCCTCCTGAGTATGGCGATACCAAATGTGTGAGACTTTTATACAGCCTGCCCACATACAGAGGCCCAATATTGAAATGGCACCTTCAGGCATTCTAGGAGCATAAATTACACATCTCATTTCTCAACCACCTATTACACTTTTGAAGGCCCTGGAGCACCAGGACAATGGAAACGCCCACAAAGTGACCCCATTTTGGAAAGCTAACACCCCAACGTATAATCTATGAGGCATAATGAGTCTGTTGAACGGTTCATTTTTTTCCTGAAGTTTTTGGAAATTGCGGGAAAAAAATGAAAACGCAATTGTTTTACGCAAAGTTGTCCATTTATAAGATATTGCCAACACATAGCATGTACATAGCAAAAATGACACCTCAAAATACATTCTGCTACTCCTCCTGAGTATGGCGATACCAAATGTGTGAGACTTTTATACAACCTGGCCACATACAGAGGCCCAACATGCAAGGTACACCATCAGGTGTTCTAGGGACACATAGCATGAACATACCAAGAATTACACCCCAAAATACATTCTGCTGAGCAAATGGTAAACAAAAGATTACCTGTGGTTTTAGTAGCGCAGTTTTCCACAGGAGGACAGCACTGGTCCAGGCAAGAGGCAGGGACTTGGTCAGCAAAAGCGGTGTGGTCAGTTCATCCGACAGGCAGAGGCATGATGGCATAGGTCCTACAGGCAGTTGGCAGAAGTAGGGCCTCGTTCAGGACTGAATGGGGACAGGGGTAGAGGCTTCTCCCACCCAAATCTCTTTGAAGCCTCCGAGTCTCCAGACCCTAATCTGGGAATGAGAAAAACAAAAACAATTGTTTTCTTCATCCAGAAAAACAATTCTGGAGCCCCTCACATATGTGAGACCCCTGTGTTATGAATTCCACTAGTCCACTGGCAGGGTACAAGATCAGTCCAAGAGGCAGGCAAAAAGCATGGTCAAACAGTCCAGGGTCAGTTCCAGATCAGGCAGAGGTATAAACAGAATCGTTAGGCAGAAGCGTGGTCAAATAACAGTCCAGGGTCAGTTACAGAGAAAGCAGAGGCATAAGGGGTGTGAACATAAATGGCAGGAAGTGAACTAATAATTTATTTTGGTATGGTAATGGCGGAAGCAGTTGCCTATGCAGAGGCCTGGTTCTGAAGGACATTGGGCACAATGATAAATGGTGTCTCTTCTCTCTCCTCTTTTGGAGCACACCCGGCATTTTTTCTGGCGTTTTTGGCCTGTTGGTCTGGGAGGGATTTTATCTGGGAAGTGGCGCTTGGAGAGACGGCTAACGACATCGGATCTTATGTTTACTGGTGGGCTGTTCGGGTATAAAAGGGCAGTGGTGATTTCCTCCTGGAAGAAAAGGAAGGATTTGGGTCTTCTAGTGGATTTTCGATATATTACATATGAGTTGTACATGGCCAAATTGAACAAATAAATTGAAACTTTCTTATACCACTGGTATGATCTTCTTGTGGAAAGGTAGGGTTCGAGCATCTGGTCGTTGAAGTCGACACCCCCCATGAACTTATTGTAATCGTAGATGCATTTGGGTTTTTGGATCCGTCCATTCCTCCTGGTGACTTCAACAAATTTATTGTTGTGGATGGAAGAAAGCAAGTACACGTCTCTTCTGTCCCTCCACTTCACAGCCAAAATCTCCTCATTACGCAAACTCGCCGTCTCCCCTCTTCTCAATTTTTTGGTGACCAGGCTTTGAGGAAAGCCCTTCCGGTTCGTCCGTACGGTGCCGCATGCTGGAGTCTTCATTCTGTGCAAATTTCGGAACAGGGGCAAACTGGTATAAAAATTGTCCACATACAAGTGGTATCCTTTCTCTAGGAGTGGGTTTATGAGTTCCCAAACTACTTTCCCACTGGTTCCAATGTAGATTGGGCAATTAGGGGGGTTCAGTTCGGAGTCCTTCCCTTCATATATGATGAAGCCATACACATACCCAGTTTCTCTGTCGCACAATTTATACAGCTTCACCCCATAGCGGACCCTTTTGCTGGGTATAAATAGTTTTATGCCCAGCCTGCCAGAAAATTTGATAAGGGACTCATCTATGCATATGTGTTTGTCTGGGGTAAACAACTGGGGGAAGGTTTCAGAAAAATAATTTAGTAGCGGCCGAATTTTATAAAGTTTATCAAAATTTGGGTCATTTCGGGGAGGGCACTGGGTATTATCATTGAAGTGTAGGAATCTCATAATCATTAGATATCTGGACCTGGGCATTACTGAGGAAAAGATGGGCATATGATATATGGGGCGGGATGACCAATATGAACGTAATTGATTTTTTCCATTTAGTCCTATGCAGAATGTGAGGCCCAAAAAAATCCTAAACTCCTCCACTGTAAGGGCTTTCCACACGTAGGGACGGGCATAAGAGGACGTTGGGTTGCTGGTTATAAACTGTTGGGCATATAAGTTGCACTGGGCCACAATTGTTGCCAGCATGTCGTTAGTAAAAATTAAATTAAAAAAATCTATTGGGGAAAAGTTTTCTGTATCCACCTGGACTCCTGGCTGGGCAGTGAAAGGGGGAATGTTGGCTTCTCCTGAATTTGGAGGAAGCCACAAAGGGTACTGAAGGGAATAGGGAAGGCTGGCATGGGACCTAACCCTTTGGGGCTGAGGTGACACCCCACTGGTACGTGGCCTTGCTTCTCGAGGTACTGCGGTGCTGGTGGATGGCACTGCGGTGCTGGTGGATGGCACTGCCTCCTCAGCAGAATGCCTTCGTCTGGCGGGCGGGCCCTCCTCCTCTTCTTCTTCCTCCTCCTCCTCTGCCATCTCCGTCTCCTCCGTCACTGATTCACTGCTTATGACAGGCTCGTAGTCCACGTCAGACTCATCTGAATATGCGGAGGACTCCGAATCGGAGCGCTCCCCGTTGCTCCCGTCGGCCGCAAGAATTTCATACGCCTCCTCGGCTGAGAATACTCTTTTAGCCATTTGATGAGATGGCACTGGCAGGTGGCACTGGCAGTTGGGACTGGTGGCACAGATGGCACTGGCAGGTGGCACAGATGGCACTGACTGGTGGCAGATGGGACTGGTGGCACAGATGGCACTGGCAGGTGGCACAGATGGCACTGGCAGGTGGCACAGATGGTACTGACTGGTGTCACTGGTGGCAGATGGCACTGGTAGCAGATGGCACTGGCAGGGATTGTGGGCACTGTTTTTTACTTGTGTGTGTGTGTGTGTATTTTATCACTCACTATTACAAGCTGCAGCACAGATCTCTCTCCTCACACGCTGTCTCTGTGTGAGGAGAGAAAGCCGGCAATGAGAGATGATCTCATATGTTTACATTTGAGATCATCTCTCATTGGATAGTGAGATCGAGTGCTGAATGGCCTCTGTGATTGGCCATTCAGCACGATCTGTGATTGGCTGTGTCCAAGGGACACGGCCAACACAGATTTTCCCCGATGCGCGCTCGCGGGGGCGCGCGGGGGGGGGGGGAGAGGAGGACGTCCATGGACGTCCAGTCAGCACTTCGGCGCCGCAATGCAGACGTCTTTTGAGCATTGCCCGGGCGCGAAGTGGTTAATGAAATAAAAAATACCCCCATGCAGTAAACCCCCTGCTACAAATGCACGTACAGAAAAAAATCAGTCAAACAGCATGTGTATGTGTATATTCACCGCTTTGCATTTGACCACAGCAGCGTCTGTATTCCTGAGGAATTACTTCCTTGTTGTGGCCAGTCAGCAGGGACCAACATCCATTAGTTCTTAGTTAGAGAAGTGTCGTTGTAGCCACACCCTGACCGGTTTCGTCCAATCGAATTCAACACGCCCATCTGGACTTTTATGTCTCAGGACTTTTTGATAACTTTTATTTATTTGCTTTATGATTCAGCCAAGAACTGGGAGTTACCTAACTTCATGCACACTGGACGTTTTTACAGCTGCTGTTTTTGGCTTTAGATGTTTTTTTCTACAGTCAATAAACTCTCCAGCATGTTATCCTACGTGTCCATGCACACATAGGCTGTTATCAACTGTTCTTGGCTGGAAAAAAAAAACGTGTGCATTCTGAGAGGCGTTTTTCAGCTGGAAAAACGTTCTAATGTCAAAAAATGCAGATAAATGCTCAAAAACCCAGCGCACCAGCGGTTTTTAATCCATTTGAAAAAATAAAAATGCTAAACAACGCTACTGCAAAAACATTGAAAAACTCAAAGCTACGGTTGTTTTTTTATAACGTTAATACAACGTCCAGTGTTCATAAGGCCTAAGAACCATTGGTCGCCTTAATTATTTAAATTTTCCATTAGACAAGTTCATGCTAGAGTGATGATGCACTTAAAGGGAGTGAGTTGTGTATACTTGGTACTCTTGTCCCTGTCATTTCAGTGTGAGGTAACATCTCCCATTACTGTTCCTTGCCCCAAGTGACATGGGGACCTTTCTCTTTTTTTTTTAAAGATTTATTTATTGAGTTTTTTCACGTACAAAGCAAACAGTCTCGCAAATGGTTACATCACATGTATGTAACATTGCACATTAATGATAGCACCACAGGGCTATATGGTATTATCCAAAAAATTGTGAACCCCGGTTCCTCAACGGAGGAAAACGGAAAAAAAATAAAATAAGTAGGTCGACCAAAGTGGGCCACGTAGGGCCCCACTATGGGAGATCATAGCAGTGGAGATATAACCAAGTACAGTCACACACACACACACACACACACACACACCCTCACCGCCCACCACACCTCCAACCAGAACCCGAGAGCACCGAACCAACAACATTGTCCCCAGCAGGCTGCAGCCTTAGCAAGCCAACCCAGGGCAATACCCATTAGGGTTGGGAGAGCGGGGTGTCCTTCCAAAAGGAATCTGCAATGTCAAGCCAGGGCTGCCAAATCTTGGTAAACTTGGCAGGACAGGCCCTACCCTTGCAGATGCATTTAAAAATGGGTATAACCTTATTTATCATTCGGTACAACCTTTGAACATCTGGAGCAGAGGCACTCTTCCATTGTAACAGAATTAATTTCCTAGCGTAAAAAAGAATGGTGCACACTAGAATTCGAGCATGGGTCCTGGGTACGAACCAGCGGCGTTGCTAGCCAGGTGCGGGGGGGGGGGGGGTGGGCCGCACCCGGGTGACACCCACCAGAGGGGTGACACCCGTGGGTAGTGGCACGACACTAACACCGCCCGCCCGCTGCCCTGTGCCTCGGCTTGTGTCCCTCAGCGGAGCGGAAGGAAGCCGCTGCCCCCTCCTCTCTGTTTACATCCACTGAGGAGGAGGAGGCGGAGCCCGCGCTCGAGGGACACACCGCTGTGTGTATCTGCTCATTCTGCTGCCCTTTAAGGTAAGGGGGGCTGTAACTGGGGGTGTCTGCACTAGAGGGGGGGTTTGCACCAGGGGGGGCTGTAACTGGGGGTGTCTGCACTAGGGGGGTTTGCACCAGGGGGGGCTGTAACTGGGGGTGTCTGCACTACGGGGTGTCTGCACCAAGGGGGGGGGCTGTAACTGGGGGTGTCTGCACTAGGGGGTTTGCACCGGGGGGGCTGTAACTGGGGGTGTCTGCACTAGGGGGGGTTTGCACCAAGGGGGGGCTGTAACTGGGGGTGTCTGCACTAGGGGGGTTTGCACCAAGGGGGGCTGTAACTGGGGGTGTCTGCACTAGGGGGGGTTTGCACCAAGGGGGGCTGTAACTGGGGGTGTCTGCACTAAGGGGGGGCTGTAACTGGGGCTGTCTGCACTAGGGGGGTTTGCACCAAGGGGGGGCTGTAACTGGGGGTGTCTGTAACTGGAGGGGTCTGTAACTGAGGAAGGTCTGCACTGGGAGGGTCTGTAACTGAGGGGGTGTCTGTAACTGGGGGGGTTTGCACCAAGGGGGTGTCTGTAACTGAGAGGGGTCTGTAACTGAGGAAGGTCTGTAACTGAGGGGGTGTCTGTAACTGAGGGGGTGTCTGTAACTGAGGGGGTGTCTGTAACTGGGGAATGTCTGTAACTGAGGGGGGTCTGCACTGGGGAATGTCTGTAACTGAGGGGGGCCTGCACTGGGGGTGTCTGTAACTTGGGGATGTCTGTAACTAAGGGGGTCTGCACTGGGGGTGTCTGTAACTTAGGGGGTGTCTGTAACTGAGGGGGTGTCTGTACTGCTGGGGGTGTCTGCACTAGGGGGGTTTGCACCAAGGGGGGGCTGTAACTGGGGGGGTTTGCACCAAGGGGGGTCTGTAACTGAGGGGGGTCTGCACTGGGGGGGTCTGTAACTGGGGGGGTCTGTAACTGAGGGGGGTTTGCACCAAGGTGGGGGCTGTAACTGGGGGGGTCTGTAACTGGGGGGGTTTGCACCAAGGGGGGGCTGTAACTGGGGGGGTCTGTAGCTGGGGGGGACTGTAACTGAGGGGGGTCTGTAACTGAGGGGGGTCTGCACTGGGGGGATGTCTGTAACTGAGGGGGTGTCTGTACTGCTGGGGGGTCTGCACTGAGGTGGGGGTGTCTGTACTGATGGAGCGGTCTGCACTGAGGTGGGGGTGTCTGTACTGAGGGGGGAGATTTATACTGAGGGAGGGGGTCTATATTGATGGAGAGGGGGTCTGTACTTAGTGGGATGGTCTGTACTGAGGGAGGGGGATCTATACTGCGGGAGGGGGGTCTGTAGTTAGTGGAGGGGGGTCTGTACTGAGGGGGAACTATAGTTGGTGGGGGGGTGACACCATTTTTTTTCACACCGGGTGACACCAACCCTAGTGACGCCACTGGTACGAACTCATTAAGAACACCCAACAGTCCAACTTCCGGTGTACAAGGTATTGGTAAATGTAAGGTGTAAGATGCCACCGATTTATCCCACCCGACTCGTAACCCAGAGACCTTCCCAAACTCCTCCACAACACCCAGTAGCGAAACAAACGACTGCTCAGTCCCATCCAGGTAGATTAGGGCATCATCTGCATAGAGGGAAATCTTTTCAGTCAGGTCCCCATAGCAAATGCCACCTACCGTCGCCATCTGCCGCACCGCCAGAGCAAGAGGCTCTATGGCCAGAGCAAACAGAAGTGGCGAGAGCGGGCAGCCCTGCCTGGTTCCCCTCTGCAAAGTAAAGACATCAGAGACATCCTTATTAGTACTTATCCTAGCCCTAGGGTTGGTATAAAGCAAACGGACCCACTTAATAAATTGGAAGCTGAAGCCCATACATGGTTTCCCAAAGGAAGGACCAGTTAACTGTATCAAAGGCTTTGAGCACATCCAATGTAAACACCAGGCCACTCTTTTGGTCAGTGGCAGCCCTGTGAATGTGCAGATAGAGCCGGCGAATGTTGTCATACGTACTCTTCCAAGGCATGAACCCAGTCTGATCCCTATGAATGAGATGGAGAATGACCTTTTGTAGTCGTAGGGCTAGAATTTTGGCCAACACCTTGACGTCACTATTCAGTAGTGAGATTGGACGGTAAGACCCACACAACAGTTTTTCTTTTATCAGGTTTAGGCAGTACAACAATCAGGGCTTCACACATGGAGGAGGGGGCTCACCCTCCTTCAGTGCACGGCCAAACAGTGAGTGTAATTTCTGTGCCAGGTCTTCAGCATAGTTTCTGTACCATTCGGCGGGCAAACCGTCCAATCCAGGGGCTTTATTAGGGGGAGGAGAGAGCATATGGCCTCCGTGACTTCCTCAATCGTCAGGGGTTTGTCTAATATAAGGTTATGAGATTCCATGGGGACCTTTCTCAGTTGGGTTTTGCTGTCTGCCTACAGCAAGGGTGTCCAAACTTTTTTTTCATGAAGTGAACATGCGTGAGGGCCGACCTTTTTTCCTGGCATTCTTTGAACCATTAAAATTCGGTCTAAGTGTGTTCGTCCGAGCACTAATACACTGCCCAACAAGAATTCTCTTGCCTTTGTGGCTGTGTGTGGTGAAAAGATGAGCTTGGGCGTGTTATATTTATATTTATATATATATATATATATATATATATATATATATATATATAAAATATTGTAGCAGGGAGCCTGTAAAACAGGTTAAAATTTACAGGAAACTTGATATATGTTCCTCCACGGTTTCTTAGATTTGCAATCTAAGATAATACCAGCAAAGACTTTAGGATAAAGAAAGATCGTTCTTTATCCTGTGTTGGTAAAGTTTGTTCCGGGGCTGGTTTTATTGGGAGTCTGATAGAGCTCTGGGTGGGACAGGCTCCCAGGTCCGTGGAGGTTGGTTTCCTGCCAGGCCTTGATTAAGGCAGCTGGTCTCAGCTCTGAGAGAGAGAGAGAGTGTCTCCATGTGAAGAAAGAGTGTGTGTCTCCATGTGAGGAGGCATCCAGGAGCATGGCTGCTTACCCCTGATTATTGGATACAAAGGATTTACGTTTGTAAGGACACTTACTACAAGACCAAGGACTGGTCAGTCTATGAACACAGTAAGGCTCGGTAGAGCAGAAGTTTGTTTGATTGATGGGAAGATGTTTTTCTTCTGTTTGGGAATATCCTGTGGAATAAACGTGATGTTTTCCTAAAGAAACTGTGAGTTTGTCCCTGCATTCAGCCTAATCCCCCACAATATATATATATATAGATAGATAGATAGATAGATAGATAGATAGATAGATAGATAGATAGATAGAGATATATATATATATATATAGAGAGAGAGAGAGAGATGTATATATCTTTAGTGGTCCCAAACGACTAGGACTAAGAATGAGCTCAGGCGAGTTATTTGGATATACCGTATTTATCGGCATATAACACGCACCTTCATTTTAAGAGGGAAGTTTCAGGGAAAATTTTTTTTTTTATTAAGAACTGTAAAGCAAAATAAGGGTCAGTGCCCATCAATGCAGCATAATCGGTGCCCATCTGCAGCCTCACAAGTGCCATCAATGCAGCCTCTCCATTGACATAAATGCAGCCTGATCAATGCCCATCTGCAGCCTCGGGGGGGACGGGCGGGCGGGATGAGCACCAAAAGATTACATACAAGGGAATCTCCTGTTTTCTCAGCGGCCTCTAATACAAAGTCCCGCCTCCTATGATAAACAGAAGATGGGATTTCCTATTACAGAGGCTGCCATGTAAACAGGAAATTCTCACTGTATGTATTCTGTCGGCGCTTGTCCCGCCCCCTCCCTGTCCCCTCTGAGGCACCTATATACCTGTATTTTTATATATAGCCAAATTAACAGTGGGGCCGTTTTAAACCGGCCCGCGGGCCAGACTTTGGACATGCCTGGCCTACAGTGATCGCCCCATCAACTGAACCACTCCTGCTTCCAGTAGCTGATTTGTGAGTATCTAAGTTTTTTAACCTTATACTATGGGTCTGCTTTGGAGAGCTACATGTTAGATCCCAGGCACATGGGAGCAGTCCTGTTGTAGCAATGCCTCAGCTCTTTATCCACTAATGGCTCTGATGCTGCCCACCATGTACTCTGTAAAGGGATTCACACGGACAGCCAGGACTGTTGTCCTCTGCCTGAGTCAATACCTTCCTTGAAGTCTCTTTTAATGTTGCCAGGCATGGTTCCTTGCAGGTAAGAATAACATGTTAGTGATAATAAAGCCTTGCTTTTTTTTAAATTAAAGTTTGTTCTACATTTGGATCTGGATTAGTGTAACCTCAGCAATAGCGTTGGAGTCTGTACCCTGACCCCACTGGACTGGAATGTCTTTAGGTTGAAAAGTCAGCCTATGGCTTCTACCAGGGCTGCTACCTTAGTGTTTGCATTAACCTTCTATTATGTGAGCTGCAGCGTAAATGCTCTCTGCAGAGAGCATTTACAAGGCGGTCTCAGAATGAAGGGACCTGTACTGTGCTCCAAGAAATGGATTTATGGGCAAGTCAAAAATCAGATTCCCTTAGTTGTATAGTACACAGGACACAACATTTTTAGTCTTTAAAGTGATACTAAAGTCGCTGTTATTTAAAAAAAAAACTGACTGCTCTGTGCAATGGTGCTGCACAGAGCAGCCCAGATCCTCCTTTTCTCCGGTTCCTCACGCACTCCTGTCCCCTCCCTCCTGTTGTGTGCCCCCACAACAAGAAGCTTGCTATGGGGGCACCCAAGCCAAGCCACAGCTCCCGGTGTTCAGTCTGACATGGAGCTGTGACCTGGGCGGGCCCAGCTCTGCCCTCCCTATTGGCTCACTGACTGATTGACAGCAGCGGGAGCCAAAAGCGCTTCACTGCTGTCTCAGCCAATGAGGAGGCAGAGTCCCAGACAGCTGAGTCTCTGAGGCAACATGGCTGGATTGAGATGGGCACAGGTAAGTATGAGGGGGCTGCTGCACACAGAATGCTTTTTATCTGAATGCAATCAGATAATAATAATAATAAAAACCTTCTGCCTTTGGAACCACTTCAGCCCCGGAAGATTTGGCTGCTCAATGACCGGGCCATTTTTTGCGATACGACACTGCATCGCTTTAACTGACAATTGCGCGGTCCTGCAACGTTGTACCCAAACAAAATTGACATCCTTTTTTTCCCCCACAAATAGAGATTTCTTTTGGTGGTATATGATCAACTCTGCGGCTTTTATTTTTTGCGCTATAAACAAAAAAAAGAGAGACTATTTTGAAAAAAAACACAATATTTTGTACTTTTTGCTATAATAAATATCCCCAATTTATTTTTTTCGAAAAAGCTAATTATTTTTCAGTTTAGGCCAATATGTATTTTTATACATATTTCTGATAATAAAAATTGCAATAAGTGTATATTGATTGGTTTGCGCAAAAGTTATAGCATCTACAAAATAGGGGATAGATTTATGGCATTTTTATTATTATTAAAAGTAATGGCGGCGATCTGCAATTTTTTATTGGTACTGCGACATTATGGCAGACACATCGGACACTTTTGATACATTTTTGGGACCATGAGCATTTATACAGCGATTAGCGCTATAAAAATAGGATTTTTTTACTCACCGTAAAATCCTTTTCTCTGAGTTCATGGACCGACACAGCTTCTCTATTGACAAAGTGCTATTATCCATTAATTAGGAGTGACTAGGCAGAAAACTTGTAAAAAGTGTTGCATCACACCTTCTCCAGTACCGCCCAGGGGGCGGACCCTCTTGGTATAGCCCCCTCAGTCTGCATCTCGCAGATCAGTTCTTCAAAAAGCAGTACAAACTTAAAAGGAGGGGTGGGTGCTGTGTCGGTCCATGAACTCAGAGAAAAGGATTTTATGGTGAGTAAAAAATCCTATTTACTCTTTCGTTCATGGACCGACACAGCTTCTCTATTATCAAAGTGGGATGTCACGCAGTGTCAGAGAAAAAAAAACGAGGGGAGGTAACAGCATAAAAGTAAACTTCACCCCAAACACAAAACAGCACTCCTCCAACGGAGGAGTTGCAACTCTAAACGGCCGCCTGCAATATCTTGCGGCTGAAGGAAGCATCCGAAGATGCACACACCTTAACTTGTAAAGTTTAGTGAAAGTGTGAACGGACGAGCAGGTCGCCGCCTTACACACCTGGTGAAAACAAACGCTTGATGCTCTCAGAGCTCGGACAGCGTCCAAAATATACAACGTTGTTTTCTTAGGATTCGACGGATGAGGACACAAGGATGGCAGTACAATGTCTTCCTTGATGGAAGGTCAAAAGACCTTAGGAAGAAGGCTGCGGATGCAGCACCACCTATCCTTGTGGAAGATCAGATAAGGAGCCCTGCATGACAAGGCTGCTGGCTCAGAAAACCGTCTTACTGACGTAACACCAAGAGGCATCTATTGCCCTGGTTGAATGCGCCGGAATGGAGGCGCCTGACCCTTCATGGCGTAAGCCTGCTCACGATCTGTCGGATCCACCTAGAATGGTTGCCGACAAGACCGCTGGGGACCAGCCACTGAAAAATAAACAGTGAGCCTGGATTCTGGAACGGAGCAGTACCAGACAAGCATTCTCTTAGAGTTTGGACCACGTCCAAGAATGCAGCGTCGTCTCCTTAGGATTCAACGTCTGAGGACACAAGGATGGCAGTACAATGTCTTCCTTGAGATGGAAAGTCGAACACGACTTCTAGGAAGAAAAGAAGACTGCGGACGCAGCACCACCTTATCCTTGTGGAAGATCAGATAGGGAGGCTTGCATGACAAGGCTGCCCGCTCAGAAACCCGTCTTAGCTGGCGTAACAGCCACCAAGAGGACCACTTTCTAAAAAAAAAAATGTCAGAAAGGGAATCTCCCTGATGTTCTAAAACAGTGGTTTCTGAGACACTTAGAGGCCATGCCGTTGAAGCCATAGCCTGCAAGCAGGATGGCATATGGGACCCTGCACCAGCAGGTCCTCTCGTAGTGGTAGACGCCAAAAGGACGTCTGCTACACAAGCCCCACGGAGGTAGTGGAGGGTGGGCCGGGTGGGCCGGAGGGGCCGCCTGCCGAACCCTCTGTGCAAACGTTCTCACTAGAGAGTGAGCCACTAGGGGGCTTTGAAAGGACAGCCAGGGCAGATACCTGCCCCCCAATTGTACTTAACAGTAGAATTTTTGGCCCGTTCCCTGCTTAGAACAGCAGGACTCTGGAACCAAATAAGTACGCGGATGCCACCTCATTTCCTCACAAATGGATGTGTAGGTCTTCCAAGTGCAACGGTAAATCTTCCTAGGGGATGATTTCCGAGCACTCCTCATGGTAGATATCACCGAGTCTGACAGGTCCCGGTCTCTTAGCACCTGGCTCTCAAGCCAGTGACTGTAAAACAGGATGGCGTCTGGACCTTGCGAAAACAGGTCCTTCCTTAGTGTTAGCTGCCAAAAGGCGTCTGCTACCAGACGCACTAGATCGGCGTACCAAGGACGCCAAAGCCAATTTAGAGCAATTGGGACCATTGTAATCCTCTCTGTTTCCAATCTGTGAAGCAGATGAGGAAGGAGTTTCCGAGGAGGAAGCAATAGATTAGTCGGTACTGACTCCACAGTGCCATCAACGCATCTGTTGTGTTTGCCCATGGGTCACTAGACCTGGCCACAACCTCAATACCTTCCGATTGAATCGAGAAGTCAGGAGATATACGACTGGAATGTTTCCCCTCTGGTAAGGAAGCCCCTTAGGAGGTGAGCGACCTCCGATGCTGCAGCAGAGTTGCTTGCTCCTCCTTGATGATTGACATACGCCACAACTGTGGTGTTTGTCCGGCTGGATTCTGACTGGATGCCCTTGTAGCCTCTGAGACCATGTGGAGAGCCAAAGCCAGATCCCCCGACCTTCAGGTCAATGATCTGCAATGGGATTCCTCCGGAGTCCAGTGACCCAGGTTGACTGAGCTCTTCAGACTCCTCTGCAATCGTCCACCGTGACCACTATACAGTAAAAGGAAGGAACAACTTCCCAGACAGAATGCCGGTGAAGTCGGCCACCAACTAGGGAAGCCCTGTTTAGGTGGCTCACCCAGATCTGATAATCCAGGGATGAAGGGCACTTGACCCTTCAGGACAGAGTTACCCTCTGTAACACATGCGTGTGAAATAGTGCCTATGGTACCGCCTCGAAGAAGGCTACCATAAGGCTCAGGACTCGCCTGCAAAGGTGGCATGACAACCCCTCCTTGGGATGTCAACTGCAGCACCGCAACCCGACGGGTCTGCAACTTTCCCTTAGGGGGAAAAAAATGTATGCCTCTGAGGAGTCCAGAATCAACCCTAGATATACTAGGAGTTGGGACGGTACCAATACTGACTTCTAAGTGTTCAGCACCCAACCAAGTATCGGAGGCTCTGACAGGTTATAGACCCGCTCACTTCTAAATTTAAGTTTGAAGTGACCCTCAGAAGAAGATCGTCCAAGTTGCCCATGATAGCAATGCCACGCTGTCTTAGTAGGGCCAGCATTGTGGCAAGCACCTTGGTGAACACCCTTGGTGCTGATGCCAGGCCAAAGGGGAGAGCCACCATTGGTAGTGGTCTTCTCCGGCCGCCAACGCAGACATCTCTGATGCCTGGTGCATCTGGAGACATGCAGCATGCGTCCTTGATGATCAAGGATGCCGGAAAATCCCCTGGATGGAGGGCAGCGACAACAGAGCGAGCCAACTCCTTTCCGGAATCTTTGTACTCTTACAAAGCAGTTCAGGGTCCTGATATCCAAGATAGGACGAACCCTCTCCAGTACTACAAACAGATTTGAGTAGAACCCATTCCTGTACTAAGACAGGAAGGTTTACCCTGCGTATCAGCAGGTTTTGTACCGTCCCATGTAGGGCTTCCCGACAAGTCGGCAGAAGCTGGCGGTTAAGAGGTAAATATCTGTTCGGTAGGCAAGCCAGGTTGGGCTTGCAAACCCAGGGACGCTTCTGTCCCTCAGCAGGCGCTTTATCGGCCTGGGGTTGTTTACTTGCCGCACTAGGCGGACGAAGGGACCGCTTGTATGCGGTGAAGGAGGGCCCTAGCCCATGGCGTGGCTCCTTACCCTTATTTGGATTGCCGAAGCAATGTGCTCTTACCTCCTGTGGCATCTTAAATTATGTCATCCAGCAAGGCCCCAAAAGTCTGTCGCCCTAAAAGGGCAGATCCAACAGGGCCTTCTTGGAAGATTGGTCTGCAGACCAGCACCTTAGTCAGATCAGGTGACGTAGCGCCACCGCATAAACTGAGGCTCAAGACAGCAAGGGGATAGTATCCATGTCTGACTTGCATCAGACAAACCCCAGCCAATGCTGGAAGGACCTCGGAACCCCCGACTGTGTATAGGTAGCGAGTGTCCCTGAAGACAGGAGCCCCCTCCACTGGAATCGTGGTAACTTGTTAAGTCTGGACACAGGGGGGTCCACTATCGGGGGAGAGGTCCATCTTTTCAGAAACTCTCCTCAAGGGGTACCGGACCGCCCAAAAATAAAAAATAAAGACATTTTTTAGGGCTGAAAAAGGAAAAAACCTCAGTGGGTTTTCCCACTCCTTGTACAAGAGCTTATTAATATAAAAGACACACAAGGAACACCTTAGCAGTGCGGGCTGGCTTTAGGGAACCCAAAAAGGGGACCGGTGTCTCTGCTGCTTCTGCAGCATTCTCTATTCTTAGTGTACTCCGAACTGCAGTAATAGGTCAGATACCAAAGCCTTTTTGCTTGCTGACCTGGACTTGGAGCATTCTCACTGTCCGACAGGTCACGGTCTGCAGTCTCTGATGCATCATAATTCGGGTCATGAGCCATAGCTGGACCTGCTCCTGCATCAGAATTATCCCCAGAAGATTGCAGGGGACGGGGGCGTTTACTACCCCCTGTATTCACATGGGCTGCTTCCACCCTGGCGTCAAAAGCCTCTAGGATTGCTGACATAGTGCCCATAGACACATCAGGGGCACCAGCTGCTAAATCTGGTGTTTCAGGGGAAAAAACTTCTGGCTCAGACGCCATGCTGACCAGGCGCTGACACCCACAGGGCTCCAGGCAAGATATCAATAGGCCCCCATCCTAGCTGATCTGGGTGACCCAGCATCTCTGAGGACTCGCCACCCTTGGATCGGTACTGCTATGCTGCCGTGTGCTGCTCCTGTGATGCTATCCCACTGCTGCTGTGTCAGTCTGATACTTTATCAGCGTTTCCTGTGTAAATTTTTGCGCCAGTGTAATGCACCCTAGAGGCCGGAGACTATCGCAAAATGGCCGCCAAGTGGCTGTATGGAACATGTGGGCTCCAAGAAAATGGCCGCCGACCCGAATATAGAGGCAAAAGCGGCTGCGGACCCCAAAAAGATGGCCGCCGAGCGGCGGTAAACACATACAGCGTGAATCCTAGGAAACATGGCCGCCGAACAGTTTATACAGGCCAAGCAGGTGCGGACCACAAGAAAATGGCCACCAAGCGGCGATATATACATATAGGCGCAAAACTACAAGAAAATGGCCGCCGGGCTGTCACTAGAGGCCGAAACAGGCATGGACCACCGCAAAATGGCAGTCGACAGCATGGAGGGGGAAGAAGCACACACAGGTAAGCAGAAATTACATCTTTTAAATGCATAGTTACAGCCAGCCCCGCAACAGATGGAACCCCTTAGGTGACCCCCAGCACCCAGCAACCTTAGCTCAGAGCCCAGGGAGGAGGGAAGGCAGGGAGAGAAGACAGAAAGGGGCCACAACCACTTACTTGATCTCTCCAGGAATGTCCAGCCAAGTCACCCTGCTGAAGCAGGGAAGCTACTTACCGATCCTGCATGTCTCATGTTGGAAGACATTTCAAAACAGATCATCATCCGCACACGGAAGGTGACTGTCGGCCAGGCATGCTGTGATTGGACCCTGAGGCGCGATCATATGTATGCCCCGGAGCGCGACACTCACCGGACAGGCTGCTGCGACTCGGCTGTAAGGTCAGCCGAAGCTGAGTGATCCGATGCAAGCCTTGGAGCGTAAGCTCACCGGTCAGGCTACTGCGACTCGGCCGTAAGGTCAGTCGAAGCTGAGCGGTCCGATGCAGGCCCTGGAGTGTAAGCTCACCGGCCACCCGTAGGGCGACCTGTATGTCGTGGAAAACCCAGCGCGTAGCTAGGGTCGGCACACGCTCGATGGCCAAAACTGGGGGGACTACAAGGATCGAGGATCCAGCCTGTCACCCAGTCGGCAGTTGATCGAAGATCGCAGGAAACAAACAAAAAAACTAAATGTAGAAAAAAAAAAAAATAATTCCCCTGGACCAACATGGGCCCGAAGGGAGCCATGTCCTACTCCTTGCTAGGCAGAAAAAAAACTGATCTGCGAGATGCAGACTGAGGGGATATACCCAGAGGGTACGCCCCCTGGGCGGTACTGTAGAAGGTGTAATGCAACACTTTTTACAAGTTTTCTGCCTAGTCACTCCTAATTAACGGATAATACCACTTTGTCAATAGAGAAGCTGTGTCGGTCCATGAACGAAAGAGTAAATGCACTGATTACTGTGTAAATGTCACTGGCAGGGAAAGGGTTAACACTAGGGAGCGATCAAGGGGTTAATTGTGTTCCCTATTGTGTGTTCTAACGGTAGGGGGATGGGACGGGACTCACTATAAGAGATGACAGATTGTGGTTCCCAGTTTATAGGAACTCACGATCTGCATCTCCTCTCAGAACAGATTGGGTAAAGTGATGTGTGCTTTAACAGGAAAGGAAGGAATCCTATCCTTTAGGCTGGGTTCACACTTAAGCGAATTGGATGCAGAGGAATCCACATCCAATACACATGACAGGAGAGTGTGCCCGGCTCTCAATGAAGCCAGTTTACGCATTGCTGGGACGGCTGCAGCGCGAATAGCACAGGGGTCCTGTGGGTCTTTGGCTCCGTTTCAGGTCCTAATTCAGGCCTGAAACTGAGAAAAGGGACGCACTGGCGCCCCGCAATTTGTGGTGATTCTACCCACAAAACGAAACACCATGGTGTGATTGGAGCCTAATAGGTCAGAAGGGAAGCCTCTCAAGGATCAAAAGAACCAGGTTAAAGTTCCTTGGAGTCAAAGGGGCAGAAAACTGAAAACTCCCTATCAAATACTTACCGGAATTTTCCTTTCCTGATGGACTCCATGGCAGCATACGTATGGGTTAACCCCGCCTCCACTCCTCCCCTATAGACCCCACTCCCATAAATCTTTGCTCTAAGCCAGAGTCCGCATTCCGTAACTAGCCTACTCAAGACACTGGGAGGAACTCCTGCTGCCATGGAGTCCATCAGGAAAGAAAAATTACAGTAAGTATTTGATAGGAAATATGTATAGGTACTAACTAGCCATACACCCTATGGGTGGGCAATGCTGAACCAAAGGCTTTAATTTGTACTGTCAACAGACAAGACCTGAAAGCCAAATTAAACAGGATAAAGAAGCAGGCTCTACACAATAATGAGCCATAAATGTATTGATTGAGGACGACAAGGCCGCCATACAGATTACATTGGGAACCACATGCTGCGAAGCTGCCCATGATGTAGACCCACTCCTGGTTGAGTGAGCAATCACTACCTCAAAAGAAGCCAGGCCCTCTGCTCTGTGAGCCTGTCAGATGGCCTATACAATCCATGCCACAATCGTCCTAGAGGAGGCACGTTTCCCTTTGTCCCTTCCAGCAAAAAGAATGAACAGGCATTCTGAAGCCTGAAGGAAGCTGTAGCTTGTAGATATAACTTCACAATATCTAAGAGATTCCTAGAACCAATGAAGGGCACTGCTGAGAGTCAAACCCAGGATTCCTAGTTTACTAGACATGCGCTTTAACCAACTAAGCCACAGCACGACCTCTCCCACGTCTAAAGGACGCAAGTTAGTACTCTAAGGGTTGGCAGAACAATTTCTTGGTTCCCATGAAAGACTGAGGCACTTTTGGGAATTGAGTCAAGCATAGGTAATAGCACCGATTGAACTGGAAAGAACGTTAAGAAAAGTTCTCCATGACCAGTGAATCAATCTCTGAGGCTTTTTATGCCAACATGATGGCCAGGAGAAAGGTGAACTTGACAGAGAGGCCTTTAACGGAGACAGCCCTAGAACACTCCGCTCCACTTCCCGAGAAGGAGTTGAGAACGAGAGGGAGACTCCATTTGGAAAACCTCCGCTTACTCTGAGGTCTGAGCCTAGCTGCTCCCTTGAAGAATTGTTGGACAGGAAAAGATGCCTAGACCTGGATATACCTGGGAAGGCCGATAAAGCTGACACTTGTACTCTGAGGGAGCTGGCCAATAGAGCCAGATCTAGATCCAACTGGAGGAAGCCTAGAATATTTAGAACTTATAGATCTGTCAGCAGAAGACATGTATTGCACAAACTTTGACCACTATCTCCTGTAAACTGTTTGTGTTCATTCTTCTAGCATTCAAGAGAGCAGAGAGGACTCTGGAGGAGCAGCCGAGGACCAACAATCTCAAGAACCAGACCGTCGAACACAACCGTGCTGGACATGGATGTAGAATTGCACCCAGTGACAGAAGGTCTGGTTTGAGAAGGGGCACAGGGTTCCGGTAGCTGAACTGTGCTAGCAAGGGTAACCATGGCCTAATTGGCCAATAAGGCATCACTGCCACTACCTCCACAACCTCTGTCTTCGTAGAAACCCAAGGATGATCAGAACTGGAAGAAACGCACAAGTCCTTCTGCATTTCCAATGATCTGTCAAGGCATCTGTGCCTGAAAACCTCCAAATGTAGAGACCATTCGATGTTGTCCAATTGGACTCTGAAAAGAAAGTCTGTTAGAATATATTGGACTCCGGGGACAAAAGCTTCTGAGATGTAGGCTTGATTCTCCTGAGCCCAAGACATATTTGGCTCCGCTTCCTGTAATAGTGAACAGGCTGCGAGTCCCAGCCCCCCCCTTGTCTTTTAACGTAGGAGACCGCTGTAGTTTTGACTAGCCTAAGAGCACTGACGCTCCCTTTGTTATATGGTGAAAGGCCTGTAGGGTGCAGAAGGCTGCCCGTAGTTTCAGAATGTTCAACACAATCTTGTGAAATGGACAGCCCTGTCTGCTGTCCCCGACAGGCAGCAAGCCCCCCATCCCATATTGCTGGCATCGGACACGATTGTGAACCAGGAAATGGAGCAATGGAATGGCAAATGAGCCAGTTTCACCTTGGCATCCACCAGGGGACTCACTCTCATGACTGAGGTTATGTAGATGACCTGAATTCTGCTTCCTGGCTCCCACTGCTGGAGAAACCTGTTCCGGGAGGGCCGCCTTCTCCAGAGCGTCCACTTGAGCATCAGATCCGTAGACCTCATAGTGCCAATCATTATAGACACTGAAAGGCGCGCATGTGGGAAGAAAACAGGGCCAGAAGTATTCTGTTCCTGAACATCAGGATCCAGAGACAAAGCAATGGTCCTCTTGATTATATTGAACTGAGCCCCGAGGCACACAAGAGACAGAGTGGGCTCCAGGTGTCTCTTTTCCAGATTCAGCCGCCAGCCAAATTTGAAGAGCATTGAAAAGACCTGAGCTCTGGGCTCCAGCAGCTGCCCTCTGTCTTGGGACAGTAGGAGAAGGACATTCAAATAATTATGCACACATATGCAGCTTTTGATAAAGGCTATAATAACCAATAAGACCCTGAAAACACACAGTGTGATGTTGAAAGCCCAAATAGTAGACAAGCGAGCTGGTCTTGACCTACAGTGAACCAAAAGGTACTTGCGGAAGTCTTCTACAATGGGCACATAAAAGTAAGCATCTTTAGATCTATTGGAAATGAGCCAGTCATCTGGCTGGACCCCCTATGAATCAGGGACAACGTCTCCATCTTGAACTTCTTTTTGCTAAAAATTGTTTTCCTGTCGCATCATGGCAGCACACACTGGGTTGTGACTTTTCCCCCACAACCTGATAGGACTGGTTAGCTATGAGTTTTGAAGAGGAGTGCACTACAGCATTCTCCTTTTTTTTTTTCCCTCACCTGTTAGGACTGATTGTATAAAGCTCGGACCATTTACCGCATTACCCCCGCTAGGTTCAGCCTCTCCTGGTTGGAAGTCCCTTAAAAAAAAAAAAAAAAAAAAAAAAAAAACAGCCTTTTTCTCTGCAAACACTGATAGAAGGCTCTCCACTGTCCCAGCCTGCATATTCCTTCCCTCTGCTGCTGCCGTTCAGTGCCCACTATACTACACTGGTAAGGGATGCCTCTTCCTTCTTCCTGCATGATATTTGCTTTAGAAAAACCTCTTGCCTTTACCTCACTGGTGCTATTCTTACATTTCCTAGGTGTATACTATCCTCTGCCCCCAGCAGACCATCCACAGCCCATAAAGGTAAGGGTTGTCACAATTGGCAAGTAGAGAAGAGGAGAAAAAATTGGATTTTTTACTCACTGTAAAATCCTTTTCTCTGAGTTCATGGACCGACACAGCTTCTCTATTGACAAAGTTGGTATTATCCGTTAATTAGGAGTGACTAGGCAGAAAACTTGTAAAAAACAGTACCGCCCAGGGGGCGGACCCTCTGGGTATATCCCCTCAGTCTGCATCTCGCAGATCAGTTTGTCAAAAAGCAGTACAACCTTAAAAGGAGGGGTGGGTGCTGTGTCGGTCCATGAACTCAGAGAAAAGGATTTTACGGTGAGTAAAAAATCCTATTTACTCTTTCGTTCATGGACCGACACAGCTTCTCTATTGACAAAGTGGGATGTCCCAAAGCAGTGTCAGAGAAAAAAACGAGGGGTGGTAACAGCATAAAAAATAAACTTCACCCCAAACACAAAAACAGCACTCCTCCAACGGAGGAGTTGCAACTCAAAACTTTGCAGCCGAAAGAGGCATCCGAAGATGCACCTACATCAACTTTGTAGAATTTGGTGAACGTGTGAGCGGACGACCAAGTCGCCGCTTTACATAATTGGGAAACAGACGCTTGATGTCGGAATGCCCAAGAGACACCTATTGCCCTGGTCGAATGCGCCGTGACCGGAAAAGGGGGCGCTTGACCCTTTAAGGCGTAAGCCTGGATTACTAACTGTCAGATCCACCTAGAGATGGTGGCCGATGAGACTGCTTGCTTTGCCCTTCTTGGGACCAGCCACCAAAACAAACAGTGAGTCTGACTTCCGGAACAGGGACGTGGCAGATAGGTATACTCTCAAAGCTCGGACAACGTCCAAGGAATTCAACGCTGACTCCTTAGGATTCGACGGATGAGGACACAAGGATGGAAGTACAATGTCTTCGTTGAGATGAATAGCCGAAATGACTTTCGGAAGAAAGGAAGGCTGCAGCCGCAGCACCACCTTATCCATGTGGAAGATCAAATAGGGAGCCTTGGATGACAATGCTGCCAGCTCAGAAACTCGTCTAACTGACGTAACAGCCACCAAAAAGACCACTTTCTGAGAAAGTGTCAACAAGGGAATATCCCTAATAGTCTCAACGGTGCCTTCTGAAGCACCGAGAGGACCAGGTTCAAGTCCCACGGAGGTAGCGGGGGATGGATCGGAGGAGCCACATGTCGAACCCCCTGCACAAATGTACTCACAAGAGAGTGAGTCGCCAGGGGTCGCTGAAAAAAGACAGCCAGGGCAGATATCTGTCCCTTAATAGTACTTAAGGCAAGGTTTTGGTCCACCCCACGCTGTAAAAACAGCAGGATTCTGGAGACCAAATAAGTACGGGGATGCCACTTCATTTCCTCACACATGGAGATGTAGGCCTTCCAAGTGCGGTGATAAACCTTCCTAGAGGACGGCTTCCGAGCACTTCTCATAGTAGAGATTACTGAATCTGACAGGCCCCCGGTCTCTCAGTATCTGGTTCTCAATAGCCATGCCGTTAAAGCCAGTGACCGTAAAGCAGGATGGAGTATGGGACCTTGCGACAGCAGGTCCTCCTGTAGTGGTAGGCGCCAAGAGACATCTGTTACTAGACGTACTAGATCGGGGTACCAGGGATGCTGAGGCCAATCTGGAGCGATCAGGATCATTGGAATTCCCTCTGCCTCCACTCTGCGAAGCAGATGGGGAAGAAGCCTTAAGGGAGGGAAGGCATACATTAGCCGATACTGACCCCACAATGCCACCAACGCGTCTGTTGCGTCTGCCCATGGGTCCCTTGACCGGGTCACAAACCTCAATACCTTCCGATTGAGTTGGTAAGCCAGAAGGTCTACGTCTGGTGTGCCCCATCTTTGGCAGAGAAGCTGGAACACTTCCGGGTGTAAGAACCATTCTCCCTGGTCCAGCATCTGGCGACTCAGGTAGTCCGCCTGCCAATTCTCCACACACGGAATGTACACGGCCGACAGTGCCGGTACGCTCCTTTCTGCCCACCTCAGGATGTGAGCGACCTCCGATGCTGCAGCTGAGCTTCTTGTTCCTCCTTGATGATTGACATATGCCACTGCTGTGGCGTTGTCTGACTGGATCCTGACTGGCTGCCCTTGCAGCCTCTGAGACCATCTGAAGAGGCACAGCCTGATCACCCAAATCTCCAGGACATTGATCGGCAGGCAGGATTCCTCTGGGGTCCAGCGACCTTGCGTCGATTGAACACGCCAGACTCCCCCCCCAACCTGTAAGGCTGGCGTCCGTCGTGATCACTATCCAGTACACAGGAAGAAATTACTTCCCGGCTAGCAGAGCCAGTGATGTCAGCCACCATACCAGAGATCTCCTGACTAGGTGGCTTACCCGGATTTGATAATCCAGAGATGATGGACATTTGTTCCATCTGGACAGAACTTTCTTCTGTAACACTCGAGTGTAATATTGAGCATATGGGACCGCCTCGAAGGAGGCTACCATGAGGCCTAACACTCGCATGCAAAAGCGGAGTGACGACCACCTCTTGGATGTCAGCTGCCGCACTGCAGTCCGAAGGGTCTGCAACTTTTCCACAGGGAGGAATACTTTTGCCTCTGAGGAATCCAGAATCAACCCCAGGTACACTAGGCATTGAGTCGGGACCAATACTGACTCTTGCATGTTTAGTATCCATTCACAGTCTCGAAGAGTCTGACAGGTAATGGACACGCTTACCTCTAATTCTGAGCTTGAAGGGGCCTTCAGAAGAAGGTCGTCCAAGTAGCCTATGATAGCGATGCCCCGCTGTCTTAGGCGTACCAGAATGGGCGCGAGCACCTTGGTGAATGTCCTGGGTAGGGATGAGCTTCGTGTTCGAGTCGAACATACGTTCGACTCGAACATCGGCTGTTCGATCGTTCGACGAAGATCGAACGATTTGGGCCGTTCGCGCCAAATTCGAGTGACGCGAACGGCCCACAATGCACTACGCCATCGCAGTGTCATCCAGGCGCTGTGATTGGCCAAGCATGCACTGTGACCCCGCATGCTTGGCCAATCACAGCGCCGGCAGCGAGGAGAGCAATGATTGGCCACAGGCAGGATGCCTGTGGCCAATTATTGCTGAGGGTGTTTAGTACACGCCCCACACTATAAAAGGCCGCCAGCACGGCGGCCTAGTGTAGTGTGTTCCGGAGCAGGGATAGAGCAGCATAGGCAGGGACAGTGACTGTTATTTCTTTCTTGCTTAACCTGGATTCCTTTAGTTTAGGGAAAGAGAAGGATAGGTAGGGAGAGTGTCAGTGTGTTTTGTGCTTGTGCTATAGTGTGCTTAAAAAAAACATTTATTCTAGGGACAGAAAACTGTAGGTAGGGACAGTGTCAGTTTCTTTCACTCTGCAAGTCCTTGTTTCCAGGGACCTGGAAGGACAGTGAGTGAATTGTCCTTGTGCTATATTGTGCTTAAAAAAACATTTATTCTAGGGACAGAAAACTGTAGGTAGGGAGAGTGTCAGTTTCTTTCACTCTGCAAGTCCTTGTTTCCAGGGACCTGTAAGGACAGTGAGTGAATTGTCCTTGTGCTATATTGTGCTTAAAAAAAACATTTATTCTAGGGACAGAAAACTGTAGGTAGGGAGAGTGTCAGTTTATTTCACTCTGCAAGTCCTTGTTTCCAGGGACCTGGAAGGACAGTGACTGAATTGTCCTTGTGCTATATTGTGATTAAAAAAAACATTTATTCTAGGGACAGAAAACTGTAGGTAGGGAGAGTGTCAGTTTATTTCACTCTGCAAGTCCTTGTTTCCAGGGACCTGGAAGGACAGTGAGTGAATTGTCCTTGTGTTATATTGTGATTAAAAAAAACATTTTTTCTAGGGACAGAAAACTGTAGGTAGGGAGAGTGTTTTTTTTCTTTCACTCTGCAAGTCCTTGTTTCCAGGGACCTGGAAGGACAGTGAGTGAATTCTCCTTGTGCTATATTGTGCTTAAAAAAAACATTTATTCTAGGGACAGAAAACTGTAGGTAGGGAGAGTGTCAGTTTATTTCACTCTGCAAGTCCTTGTTTCCAGGGACCTGTAAGGACAGTGAGTGAATTGTCCTTGTGCTATATTGTGATTAAAAAAAACATTTATTCTAGGGACAGAAAACTGTAGGTAGGGAGAGTGTCAGTTTATTTCACTCTGCAAGTCCTTGTTTCCAGGGACCTGGAAGGACAGTGACTGAATTGTCCTTGTGCTATATTGTGATTAAAAAAAACATTTATTCTAGGGACAGAAAACTGTAGGTAGGGAGAGTGTCAGTTTATTTCACTCTGCAAGTCCTTGTTTCCAGGGACCTGGAAGGACAGTGACTGAATTGTCCTTGTGCTATATTGTGATTAAAAAAAACATTTATTCTAGGGACAGAAAACTGTAGGTAGGGAGAGTGTCAGTTTATTTCACTCTGCAAGTCCTTGTTTCCAGGGACCTGGAAGGACAGTGAGTGAATTGTCCTTGTGTTATATTGTGATTAAAAAAAACATTTTTTCTAGGGACAGAAAACTGTAGGTAGGGAGAGTGTTTTTTTTCTTTCACTCTGCAAGTCCTTGTTTCCAGGGACCTGGAAGGACAGTGAGTGAATTCTCCTTGTGCTATATTGTGCTTAAAAAAAACATTTATTCTAGGGACAGAAAACTGTAGGTAGGGAGAGTGTCAGTTTATTTCACTCTGCAAGTCCTTGTTTCCAGGGACCTGTAAGGACAGTGAGTGAATTGTCCTTGTGCTATATTGTGATTAAAAAAAACATTTATTCTAGGGACAGAAAACTGTAGGTAGGGAGAGTGTCAGTTTATTTCACTCTGCAAGTCCTTGTTTCCAGGGACCTGGAAGGACAGTGACTGAATTGTCCTTGTGCTATATTGTGATTAAAAAAAACATTTATTCTAGGGACAGAAAACTGTAGGTAGGGAGAGTGTCAGTTTATTTCACTCTGCAAGTCCTTGTTTCCAGGGACCTGGAAGGACAGTGACTGAATTGTCCTTGTGCTATATTGTGATTAAAAAAAACATTTATTCTAGGGACAGAAAACTGTAGGTAGGGAGAGTGTCAGTTTATTTCACTCTGCAAGTCCTTGTTTCCAGGGACCTGGAAGGACAGTGACTGAATTGTCCTTGTGCTATATTGTGATTAAAAAAAACATTTATTCTAGGGACAGAAAACTGTAGGTAGGGAGAGTGTCAGTTTATTTCACTCTGCAAGTCCTTGTTTCCAGGGACCTGGAAGGACAGTGAGTGAATTGTCCTTGTGTTATATTGTGATTAAAAAAAACATTTTTTCTAGGGACAGAAAACTGTAGGTAGGGAGAGTGTTTTTTTTCTTTCACTCTGCAAGTCCTTGTTTCCAGGGACCTGGAAGGACAGTGAGTGAATTCTCCTTGTGCTATATTGTGCTTAAAAAAAACATTTATTCTAGGGACAGAAAACTGTAGGTAGGGAGAGTGTCAGTTTATTTCACTCTGCAAGTCCTTGTTTCCAGGGACCTGTAAGGACAGTGAGTGAATTGTCCTTGTGCTATATTGTGATTAAAAAAAACATTTATTCTAGGGACAGAAAACTGTAGGTAGGGAGAGTGTCAGTTTATTTCACTCTGCAAGTCCTTGTTTCCAGGGACCTGGAAGGACAGTGACTGAATTGTCCTTGTGCTATATTGTGATTAAAAAAAACATTTATTCTAGGGACAGAAAACTGTAGGTAGGGAGAGTGTCAGTTTATTTCACTCTGCAAGTCCTTGTTTCCAGGGACCTGGAAGGACAGTGAGTGAATTGTCCTTGTGTTATATTGTGATTAAAAAAAACATTTTTTCTAGGGACAGAAAACTGTAGGTAGGGAGAGTGTTTTTTTTCTTTCACTCTGCAAGTCCTTGTTTCCAGGGACCTGTAAGGACAGTGAGTGAATTGTCCTTGTGCTATATTGTGCTTAAAAAAAACATTTATTCTAGGGACAGAAAACTGTAGGTAGGGAGAGTGTCAGTTTATTTCACTCTGCAAGTCCTTGTTTCCAGGGACCTGTAAGGACAGTGAGTGAATTGTCCTTGTGCTATATTGTGCTTAAAAAAAACATTTATTCTAGGGACAGAAAACTGTAGGTAGGGAGAGTGTCAGTTTATTTCACTCTGCAAGTCCTTGTTTCCAGGGACCTGGAAGGACAGTGACTGAATTGTCCTTGTGCTATATTGTGATTAAAAAAAACATTTATTCTAGGGACAGAAAACTGTAGGTAGGGAGAGTGTCAGTTTATTTCACTCTGCAAGTCCTTGTTTCCAGGGACCTGGAAGGACAGTGAGTGAATTGTCCTTGTGTTATATTGTGATTAAAAAAAACATTTTTTCTAGGGACAGAAAACTGTAGGTAGGGAGAGTGTTTTTTTTCTTTCACTCTGCAAGTCCTTGTTTCCAGGGACCTGGAAGGACAGTGACTGAATTGTCCTTGTGCTATATTGTGATTAAAAAAAACATTTATTCTAGGGACAGAAAACTGTAGGTAGGGAGAGTGTCAGTTTATTTCACTCTGCAAGTCCTTGTTTCCAGGGACCTGGAAGGACAGTGAGTGAATTGTCCTTGTGTTATATTGTGATTAAAAAAAACATTTTTTCTAGGGACAGAAAACTGTAGGTAGGGAGAGTGTTTTTTTTCTTTCACTCTGCAAGTCCTTGTTTCCAGGGACCTGGAAGGACAGTGACTGAATTGTCCTTGTGCTATATTGTGATTAAAAAAAACATTTATTCTAGAGACAGAAAACTGTAGGTAGGGAGAGTGTTTTTTTTCTTTCACTCTGCAAGTCCTTGTTTCCAGGGACCTGTAAGGACAGTGAGTGAATTGTCCTTGTGCTATATTGTGCTTAAAAAAAACATTTATTCTAGGGACAGAAAACTGTAGGTAGGGAGAGTGTCAGTTTATTTCACTCTGCAAGTCCTTGTTTCCAGGGACCTGGAAGGACAGTGAGTGAATTGTCCTTGTGTTATATTGTGATTAAAAAAAACATTTTTTCTAGGGACAGAAAACTGTAGGTAGGGAGAGTGTTTTTTTTCTTTCACTCTGCAAGTCCTTGTTTCCAGGGACCTGGAAGGACAGTGACTGAATTGTCCTTGTGCTATATTGTGATTAAAAAAAACATTTATTCTAGGGACAGAAAACTGTAGGTAGGGAGAGTGTCAGTTTATTTCACTCTGCAAGTCCTTGTTTCCAGGGACCTGGAAGGACAGTGAGTGAATTGTCCTTGTGTTATATTGTGATTAAAAAAAACATTTATTCTAGGGACAGAAAACTGTAGGTAGGGAGAGTGTCAGTTTATTTCACTGTGAAAGTCCTTGTTTCAAGGGACAGAGAAGGACACCTGAAGGTAGCCCTTATTGCTTTTTTCCCATCTCCCTGCAGGCCATCTATTAGAATGTCTGGAAGGCAAACAAGGAGAGGCAGACAGTCAGGAGGCAATAAAAGAGGGCAAGCAGGCTCTGTGTCTGGGGGCAACAGTGCTGGTCGTGGACGCGGTGCATTGTCATCAGCACATGGCCATGGGACACGCTTGTCCTTCTTTTCGGCAGCTGGACATGTTGAGCCACATCATGCCGAAGACTTGGTAGAGTGGATGACCAAGCCCTC
Organism: Rana muscosa; assembly: GCA_029206835.1. Classification (NCBI taxonomy): domain Eukaryota; kingdom Metazoa; phylum Chordata; class Amphibia; order Anura; family Ranidae; genus Rana; species Rana muscosa. The sequence continues at coordinate 188,319,250 of CM055116.1, forward strand.
CTCCTCCTCCTCATCCTCTCTCACCCAGGCTCAGGGTACTGGAAAAGCAGCTGCCAAAGCGTCGTCTTCCCTGGTATCAATGTCAGACAAATCATCAGTCACTCCTTCCCTAGACCCACCATGTCCTCCTCCTGAGGAGTCCCCCGAACTGTTTCAGCACAGTGTTGGGTACATGCTCCAGGAGGATGCCCAGCGTTTCGAAGGGTCTGATGATGAAACCCAGCTAGAGGAAGGCAGTAGCGTGAGAGCAGACAGAGGGGATGCTCAAGAAGGACACCAATCTGGCAGTCATGTTCCAGCAGCTGCAGCATACTGCCAGATTGGCTCCAGTGATGAGGAGGGAGGGGATGATGAGGTCACTGACTCCACGTGGGTGCCTAATAGGAGAGAGGAGGAGGAGGAGGATGAGGAGGAGGCACATCTCCAACGAGGCAGGATGCCCTTTGGTGGCCAGCGTAAGGGCAGTACACCGACGGAATCACACCGCAGAGCTCCGCCTGTGCAGGGCGCTGCCTCTGCCCGTCATTCAAAAAGTTCTTTGGTGTGGGCCTTTTTTGAGGCTAGTGCATCAGATCGCACAGCTGCTGTTTGCAACATATGTCTCAAGCGTATATCGCGTGGCCAAAACATCAGCCGCTTGGGTACCACATGCCTGACCAGACATATGTTGACCTGCCATGCAGCTCGTTGGCAAGCCTACCTCAAAGACCCACACCAAAGAACAAAGCGGACCTCTCCTTGCACCGCATCAGCTGGGATCTCCAACCCCACTATAACTTCAGTCCTCTCTGAAACATGCACTGAGAGGAATGAAGGTGTAGAATTAGGTGTGTCACAGCCAAGTACTTGCGCCCACTCTGCTAGCAGTACACCGACGTCCGATTCTAGCAGGCAAATTTCCCTGCCCCAGCTGCTGGACCGTCGAAAGAAGTTCACTCCCAGCCATCCACATGCCCAGCGGTTGAATGCTAGCTTGGCTAAATTGCTAGCGCTTCAACTGCTGCCTTTTCAGTTGGTAGACTCGGCCCCCTTCCGTGAGTTTGTGCAATGTGCAGTTCCTCAGTGGCAGGTTCCCAAACGCCACTTTTTCTCACGGAAGGCTATTCCGGCTCTCTACCGGCATGTGGAAGGCAATGTCTTGGCCTCGCTGGACAGGGCGGTCAGCGGTAAGGTGCATATTACCGCTGACTCATGGTCCAGCAGGCATGGACAGGGACGTTACCTTTCTTTCACGGCCCATTGGGTCACTCTTTTGGCAGCTGGGAAGGATTCAGGACAAGGTGCAGTAGTGTTGGAGGTTGTCCCACCGCCACGCCTCCAAAATGCTACTACTGGTTGTGACACACCTCTCTCCTCCACCCCCTCCTCTTCTTCTTCCTCCATGGCCTCTTCCTGTGGTTTGTCCTATGAACCAGCGGTGCTCCGTAGCCGTTCACGGGGCTACGCAAGTACGCAGGCAAAAAGATGCCATGCCGTGCTTGCGCTGGTGTGTTTGGGGGACAGAAGCCACACTGGGGCAGAGGTCCTGTCTGCTCTGCAGGGCCAGGCCGAGAGGTGGTTGACGCCACGCCAGCTTAAGCCAGGAATGGTGGTTTGCGACAATGGCACCAACCTCCTCTCCGCCCTCCGACAGGGACAACTGACCCATGTGCCCTGTGTGGCTCACGTCCTTAACCTGGTGGTGCAGCGCTTCTTGGGCAGGTACCCGGGCTTACAGGATGTCCTGAGGCAGGCCAGGAAAGTCTGTGTGCATTTCCGCAGATCTTATAATGCCAGTGCTCGCCTGGCTGAGCTGCAAAAGGAGTTGAACCTGCCCAAGAACCGCCTTATATGTGACATGCCCACCAGGTGGAACTCAACGTTGGCCATGCTGCAGCGGCTGCACACGCAGCAGAGGGCCATCAATGAGTACCTGTGCGACTACGGCACCAGGACAGGGTCAGGGGAGCTTGGTTTTTTTTCTCCACGCCAGTGGGGCATGATCAGGGATGCATGCACTGTCCTGGCACCATTTGAGGAGGCCACGAGGATGGTGAGCAGTGACAGTGCATGCATCAGTGACACTGTACCTCTTGTCCACCTGTTGGAGCACACGCTGCGTGGAATAATGGACAGGGCACTTGAGGCAGAACAGAGGCAGGAAGAGGAGGACTTCCTTGCCTCTCAAGGCCCCCTTTACCCAGACAGTGTTCCTTCTGTCCCACCCATCGCACAGGAAGAGGAGGAGGAGGAGGAGGAGGAGGAGGAGGAGGAGGAGGAGGAGGAGGATTGTGTCAGCATGGAGGTGGAGGCTGGCACTCAGCATCATCAGCAGCAGTCTTTTAGGGATGATTTACAGTCCCAAGAAACCAGTGGACTTGTACGTGGCTGGGAGGAGGTGGCTGCGGATCATGTCGTCCTTAGTGACCCAGAGGACTCCGGAGCGAATGCCTCAGCAAACCTACGCTGCATGGCCTCCCTGATCCTGCAAAGTCTGCGGAAGGATCCTCGTATTCTTCGGATCAAGGAGAGGGACCATTACTGGCTGGCCACTCTCCTTGATCCACGGTACAAGGGTAAGGTTGCGGACCTTATGTTACCGTCGCAGAGGGAGCAGAGGATGAGACAACTCCGGGAGGCCTTGCAGAAAGGTCTGTGCAACGCGTTCCCAGAGACTGGGAGGTTGCAAACTCCTGGTCCTGGACAACGAGTTGCTGAGGCTTCGGCCAGTCAAAGAAGGAGCGGTGGGGAAGGTGGCCGTCTGACCGATGCGTTCAGACAATTCTTTAGTCCGCAGCCCCAAAGTATGATCGGTTCCAGCAACCATCGCCAGCGTCTGATAAACATGGTGCAGGAATATCTAGGGGCAAGGTCAGACTTGGACACCTTCCCCACCGAAAATCCTCTGGCTTACTGGGTCTTGAGGATGGATCACTGGCCAGAGCTTGCACAGTATGCAATTGAGCTACTGGCCTGTCCTGCATCCAGCGTTCTTTCGGAACGCACATTCAGTGCTGCTGGAGGATTTGTCACGGATCACAGGGTGCGCCTGTCCACCGACTCGGTTGATCGACTGACTTTCATCAAGATGAACCAGTCTTGGATCACCACCAGCTACCACACACCTGATGCTGATATAACAGACTAATTGATTTTAACATGTCACATCCCTTCAAGACTGATGCTGATGCTGAGTGCCTGTGCTGTTATGTTGACTGGCTATCCTCCTCCTCCGAGTCCTCAATGATACGATTGATGATGATAGCTTGTAAGATCATTTTTGTTTATGGGTGCCGCCACCAGTGCCTAACGCCCAATTTTTCAGCCCCTGTTTAACAGGGGCGTGTAATTACAATTTTTGAAGCAATACTTTGCAACAGGGCTCATTGCTGTGCTCCAAGTACAGTATCTGTGAGGAGTTGCAGTGTTGTGCCACCAGTGCCTAACGCCCAATTTTTCAGCCCCTGTTTAACAGGGGCGTGTAATTACAATTTTTGAAGCAATACTTTGCAACAGGGCTCATTGCTGTGCTCCAAGTACAGTATCTGTGAGGAGTTGCAGTGTTGTGCCACCAGTGCCTAAGGCCCAATTTTTCAGCCCCTGTTTAACAGGGGCGTGTCATTACAATTTTTGAAGCAATACTTTGCAACAGGGCTCATTGGTGTGCTCCAAGTACAGTATCTGTGAGGAGTTGCAGTGTTGTGCCACCAGTGCCTAAGGCCCAATTTTTCAGCCCCTGTTTAACAGGGGCGTGTCATTACAATTTTTGAAGCAATACTTTGCAACAGGGCTCATTGCTGTGCTCCAAGTACAGTTGCTGTGAGGGGTTGCAGTGTTGTGCCACCAGTGCCTAAGGCCCAATTTTTCAGCCCCTGTTCAACAGGGGCATGTAATTACAATTCTTGATCTAATAATTCACAGCAGGGCCCATTGCTGCACCCACCAAGAGTAACTGTCAGGGCTTACAGTGTTGTGGCACCAGCACCACCATCAAAGGCCCAATTTTTACTACCACTGTTCAACAATTATATGTAATTAAAATTCCTGATATAATAGTTGACAGCAGGGCGTTCCAGCACCAACCAAGAGTAACTGTGAGTGCTTACAGTGTTGTGCCAACACCAACAACTAAGGGGCCTATTTCTGCAGAGTATATACGGCAGGTCCCTACTTTCAAACATCCAACTTACAAACGACTCCTACTTGCAAACGCAAGAAGACAACAGGAAGTGAGAGGAAATCTACCACTAGGAAGGAAAATTCTCTCCTGTAAGAATAAATATGGGAGAAAGGTGTCTCCTCTGTACTGATGCTTTATCAGCAATCCTTGTTTCAAGAAAAACACCACATTTCAAAAACAGTTGTCATTGGGACGGAAAGTGAGGTGAAATGTTCTGAACAGGGGCACAGACAGCAAAACAAATGTTACAGGGGTGATAACCCTTACCTATGTTTTCCAAAAAGTTTAAAAATAGATTTTTGGTCTGGAGCTACACTTCAACAATGTACCTGTTCAAAATTACAAACAGACTCTACATAAGAACAAACCTACAGTCCCTGTCTTGTATGCACCGCCTGTATAGGGCTGTTCAGAGTATATAGGGCCTTTTTTATTTTATGTGCGGGGTTCCCCTTAATATCCATACAAGACCCAAAGGGGCTGGTAATGGGCTGGGGTAGGGGGGGGGTCATGGGGTAGCTATGCCATTTTTCTTAAAGAATTTCATCCATATTACCGAGACCAGACATTACATTAAAGCCGCAAGCAGTTTTAAATGGCTTTTTTTTCCTTTAGAAGTGTCATTTTGTGCAGGGACAGTTCTAAACACGGGAAACACGTGGCACTTCACAGGCATACTTTAGACACCCCCCAGGTACGATATTTAAAGGAATATTTGACTTTTTTTTTTTCACTTTATGCATCATTAAAATGACTGCTCCCGAAAAACGACCGTTTTTAAAACTTCTTTTTGCATTGATACATGTCCCCTGGTGCAGAACCCGGGTTCCCAAACCCTTTTTAGGACAATAACATGCATAATAGTTGTTATAATTAGCACTTTAGAATTCGAACGTTCGCATCCATTGTATTTAATAGGGTTCTAATGTTCGTTCGAACTTTCGGTCCGTTCGCGGGTTCTGGTGCGAACCGAACCCGGGGGTGTTCGGCTCATCACTAGTCCTGGGTGCCGAAGCCAGGCCAAACGGTAGGGCCACAAACTGATAGTGGTTCTTCCCGATTGCGAATTGCAGAAACCTCTGGTGTCTGGAGTATATGGGAACATGCAGGTATGCATCCTTGATGTCCAAGGAGGCCATAAAGTCCCCCGGATAGAGAGCCGTGACTACAGATCGAACCGACTCCATCCAAAATCTTTGTACCTTCACAAAGCAATTGAGGGCCCTGAGATCCAAGATTGGACGAACCCCCTCCTTCTTTGGCACAATGAACAGATTTGAGTAAAAACCCTGACCCCGTTCCTGTTCTGGAACTGGAATGACCACCCCGCATTCCAGCAGACCCTGGACCGCCCCATACAGGGCCTCCCGACGGGTCAGCTGTAGCTGGAGGTTGGAGGGAACGAATCTGTCCGGAGGACAAGAGAGAAATTCTATCTTGTAGCCTGAGGAGATTACTTCGCAAAGCCACCTGTCGGAGATTAGAGCCGTCCACTGAGTAGTGAATTTGTGAAGTCGTCCCCCCACACGAGAGCTGGGTGGGGGCGGACCTTCATGCGAATGCAGATTTGTCCGCAGGCTTGTTGGGTTTGCGGAGCCAAGGACGCTTCTGTCCTTGGGCAGGCGCCTTGTCGGCCTGGGGTCTTTTCCCTGTCACCCTGGGCGGACGAAAAAAACGTTTGCGTGCAGTAAAGGAGGGTCCTTGCCCTTGGCGTGGTCCCTTACTCTTCTTAGTTTGAGGAAGCAAAGTGCTTTTACCTCCTGTGGCATCCTTGATGATGTCATCCAGAGAGTCCCCAAAAAGTCTGTCACCCTTAAAAGGCAAATCCAACAGGGCTTTTTTGGAGGCCTGGTCCGCAGACCAGCTTTTTAGCCAGATCAGGCGGCTTATTGCTACTGCATAAACCGAAGCTTTTGACAGCAGGGGAATAGTATCCATGTCCGACTCGCAGACAAACTTAAGGCCCTGTACCAACTGGTCGGCCAAAGTTATCTCATTAGGAGGGGCATCCCGCTCCTTTAACCCCTGTAGTAGCAATTTTGCCCATTCAGAAAGTGTCTGAGACACTAAGGCCCCCACCAATTCCGGGCGCACCACTGAGCCTACCACAGAGTATAAGTAGCGAGCGAGTGCTTCAGCTTTCTTATCCACAGGGTCCTTAAAAACAGGAGCCCCTTGTACTGGGATAGTGGTATCTCTGTTAAGTCTGGACACCGAAGGGTCCACGACAGGGGGAGAGGTCCATTTCTTCAGAAAACTCTCCTCAAAGGGGTACCGTACTGCAAAATTCTTTGGGGATGTAAAAACCCTTAGTGGGTTTTCCCACTCCTTTTATAAGAGCTTATCAAAATAAGACACACAAGGGAACACCTTAGCAGTGCGGGGAGGTTTACGGAACCTGAAGGGGACAGGAGTCTCTGCTGTTTCAGCAGCATTTTCCATTTTTAGCGTATCCCGCACTGCAGTAATAAGGTCAGATACCAAAGCCTTCTCGCGTATTGACCTGGACTTGGAGTCATTCTCACTGTCCGCTTGGTCACGGTCTTCAGTCTCTGATACATCAGAACCCGGGTCATGAGCAATAGCTGGACCTGGTTCTGCATCAGAATTATCCCCGGAAGATTGCAGGGGACAGGGGCGTTTACTAGCCCCTGTATTCCCGTGTGCTGCTTCCACCCGGGCAGCAAAGGCCTCTAGGTTTGCCGACATAGCGCCCATAGATACCTCAGGGGTACCCGCTGCCAATTCAGGTGTTTCAGGGGAAAAAACATCTGGCTCAGACGCCATGCTGACCACGTGCTGACACCCACAGGGCTTCAGGCAAGATATCAATAGGCCACCCTCCTTACTGCAGAGATGCTGGGTCTACCAGAGGACTCACCACCCTTGGATCGGTACCGCTATGCTGTGTGCTGCGCCTGTGATGCTATCCCACCGCTGCTGTGTCCATCTGATAGTTTTATCAGCGTTTCCTGTGTCATTTTCGCGCCAGTGAAAAGGATCCTAGAGGCCGGAGACTATCGCAAAATGGCCACCAAGCGGCTGTATGGAACAATGTGGGCTCCAAGAAAATGGCCTACGAGCCTACAGTAGAGGCAAAACATGGCCGCAGACCCCAAAAAGATGGCCACCGAGGGGCGGTATTTACCTACAGCCTGAATCCACAGAAACATGGCCACCGACAGTCGATAGAGGCCAAAGCGGTGTAAACCACAAGAAAATGGCGCCGAGCGGTGATATCTAGCTCTAGGCGCAAAACTACAGGAAAATGGCTGCCAGACAGTCACTAGAGGCCGAAACAGGCATGGAACCCCTTAGGTGACCCCCAGCACCCAGCAACCTTAGCTCAGAGCCCAGGGAGGAGGAAAGGCAGGTAGAGAAGACAGAAAGGGGCCACAACCACTTACTTGATCTCTCCAGGAATGTCCAGCCAAGTCACCCTCCCGAAGCAGGGGAGCTACTTACCTATCCTGCATGTCTCATGCTGGAAGACATTCCAAAACACATCATCTGCGCACGGAAGGGGACTGTCGGCCAGGCATGCTGTGATTGGACCCTGAGGAGCGATCATATGTATGCCCCGGAGCGCGACACTCACCGGACAGGCTGCTGCGACTCGGCCGTAAGGTCAGCCAAAGCTGAGCGGTTTCTGATGCAAGCCTTGGAGTGTAAGCTCACTGGTCAGGCTACTGCGACTCAGCCGTAAGGTCAGCCGAAGCTGAGCGGTCCGATGCAGGCCCTGGAGTGTAAGCTCACCGGCCACCCGTAGGGCGATGGGTATGTTGTGGAAAACCCAGCGCGTAGCTAGGGTCGGCACACGCTCGATGGCCGAAACTGGGGGGACTACAAGGATCGAGGATCCAGCCTGTCACCCAGTCGGCAGTTGATCGAAGATCGCAGGAAACAAACAAAAAAAAACAAATGTAGAAAAAAAATATTTTTTCCCCTGGACCAACATGGGCCCGAAGGGAGCCATGTTCTACTCCTTGCTAGACAGAAAAAAACTGATCTGCGAGATGCAGACTGAGGGGATATACCCAGAGGGTCCGCCCCCTGGGCGGTACTGTAGAAGGTGTGATGCAACACTTTTTACAAGTTTTCTGCCTAGTCACTCCTAATTAACGGATAATACCCACTTTGTCAATAGAGAAACTGTCGGTCCATGAATGAAAGAGTAAGAGCCATGCCACTAACATCATCTTATCCTGATAGCCCTGGCAGGTCATCAAGGTCTTCTCGCTCTAAACGCAGGGAGCATTCACATTCAAGGCACACAGGCTCTAGAAGTTGTTGGTCAAGAACCTCCTCCCATCACCGCCATTCCCACAGAAAATCATCAACTCACCGATCATAATAAATATCGTGCCCGCCCTACAGCTAATGGTTGCTGGGTATGCGGGTCTCAGGCCCTCCCTGACAACCTGGCATGCCAGGCCTGCTTTAAAGAGGCAACCAGAGAAAAAGACAGCTGCAAGGGAGGTATCCAATATAATCAGAGAATCCATAAAAGGACTCAATACTGCAAGTATCGGCTGCAGAACCGAATAGACCAGCTGAAATCGCTTCATCGGCTGTTTCATGTATCCCTCAAAAGTCAGATGAAGAAGAGTTGCAGGCTACCACTGGGGTTGATTTTACTTTAATAAAACTATTTGCAAAATCAGTAAAGGAAGCGATCGGTTGGGAAGAATCAGAAGCCACTCGCAAGCTCAGAAAATACTTTCCGAATTTAAAGAATCCAGAGACCTTCCCATTTATTGATGAGATAGAAGATTTAATAAAAGACGAATGGCTAAAACCTGACAAAGTCTAGCCTTAACAATAGGCTAGTAAAATTATACCCATTAAGGGAACCAAACATAAACCCACTTATCTCGGCACCAGTGGCGGAGGCATCCCTAATGCGCCTGGCTAGGCACGTAACCTTGCAAATTGAGGATGCAATAACCTTTAGAGACTTAGGCCAATAAAAAATAAAAAATCGACCTTGACCTTAAAAAAAAAAAAAAAAAAAACTATTCAGAAGCAGAAGGTGCCTGCAGACCAGCGATCACCCTAGCGGCGCTTGGTAGAGCAATTACTAGCTGGACCTCCAACATCGAGAAATTTATTTTGGAAGCAGCCGACCAAGAGAAAATTGTGTCTGCTTTCCAGGAGCTCAGCTTAGCAGGAGACTTTGTGGCAGAAGTATCAGTGGATATAATAAGATCATCAGCAAGAGCCATGCTGGCATCAGTTATTTCCAGAAGAGCACTGAGGTTAAAAAACCATATATCCACTATCCACGTGGGTCACAAGTGGAGATTCAAGTCCAAAATTCCTAAAAAAAAAAAACATTTTCAAGCAACCAAACTTCCATCATCTCTTCAAAAGCAAAGGTTCTTAACCAAGAATGTCCTAGAATTCATACAAACATGGGCAATTGCAGAAGTCCCACTAGATCAGAGAGGCACTGGGTTTTACTCTCCACTTTTTCCTCGTGAAGACAGGAGATGTGTGACCGGTACTAGATCTAAAGAGCCTCAACAGGAAGATCCTAGTCGAATCCTTCAAAATGGAGAGCCTCTAAATCGATATTACTGGCAGTAAACGGAAAAGATTGGATACTATCAATCGATTTATCAGATGCCTATCTACACGTCCCTATACAGCAGACTTTTCTAAAAATACCTGTGTTTTGCGGTAGAACAGCAACACTTTCAATTCCAGAGCCTGCCATTTGGAATATCGACTGCTCCCAGAACTTTCACGAAAGTTCAATCACCGGTGATAGCATATCAGAGAGAAGGGATTAAGAGTCCACCGTTTTCTCAACGATATCCTCCTCCACCATCAGGAAATACTAAAATCCACACTACAACAATGTGGGTGGATAATAAATTGGAAGAAAAGCTACTTGAAACCGACTTTGAAAATTACTTTCTTGGGAGCGGAACTTAACACCAACTCCAAAATGGTAGAACTCCCTCAGGAAAAAATAGGTCCGTTAGTTCAAAAGTTAGAGATTGATGGCAGCCGTTTACCTACCCGCTAGAGCATGCCTGAGCATTTTGGGATCGATGTCATCCACTTTCACAATGGTCCAGTGGGCTCAATGGCACATGAGGACATTTCAGAATTCGTTTTTAACACAATGGAATGGAACATCAATGCGTCAACAGATCCTTGTCAACAAAACGGTGAAAGAATCTGTATGGTGGTGGACCCGGGTCCGCAACCTCAAACGTCATCGGCCTATTGTTCCTCCCCGATCAGAAATAATCAAGTCAGATGCCAGTCTGCAAGTATGGGGAGCTCACTATCGGGTTCATGCGGCCCAGGCATTTCCGACCGCAGGGTATAGTCTCGAACACCCTGGAACTCAGAGCCGTCTTTCAAGCCCTCCTAGCATTCAGCCCATTTCTCAGAGGGGAAAAAAGTGTACTACTACGCATAGACAACAAGGTGGCAGTAGCTTACATACAGAGACAGGGTGGCACCAAGAGCAGCACACTCATGAAGTATGCCTTATCCTTGACTGGGCTCAGATACATCTGGCAGACCTGAAAGAAGTATACTTTCCAGCAGTACAGAACCAACAGAGTCATCAAGCCTTCTCTCTCTCCTGACTCACAGATGGGGTATTCCCAATATCGATCTGGCAGCAACCCCTTTGAACAATAAGTGTCCCAGACTTCTGGCGAGAGCCACCTACCCAACAGTGGTAGGGATCGACTGTCTCCACCAACCCTGGAATTTCCATCTGGGATATACATTTCCCCCAATACCTCCAATAGCAAGGTTCCTGGTCAGACTGAGAAATTCGACATCCACGGTCATAGCTGCAATACCGTTCTGGCCAAGGAGGCCATGGTTCACAACCATTCTGCAGCAGAATACAGAGGATCTGTTACCTCTACCAGTAACACCGGATTTGCTCTCACAAGGCCAGTTTCTGCACCCAGCACCGGAAAAACTACACCTGATGGCATGGAAATAGAAAGGGAGAGGCCACTAAGTCAAGGATGTTCACTTAAGGTGGTAGCTACCTTACAACAGGCTAGGAAGAAAACAACTAACAGCACTTACAATAGTGTGGGAAAGGTTTACTGCATTTGCATAGCAACAATCCTGGGATCGACTGTCACCAATAGTGTCACAAGTTCTTGAATTTCTGCAATTAGGCCTAGAAAGAGATCTATCCATAGTCCTGGAGGCGCTATCGAAAACTCCCTCCTCCCAGAGTCAATATTCCTATAGGATTTAACACTGAAATTAACCTTTCTAGTTGCCATAACCTCAGCAAAAAGTGTATCCGAGTCACACGCTTTCTTGATAAAAGAACCTCATCTGGTCTTCTATCCTGATAGAGTTGTACTTAAACCTTTCGGAACAGTAGCATCTGCTTTCCACTTCAATCCAGAAATCAACCTACCAGCGTTTCTCACTAGCCAGGGAGATGCACATCCATTGGATATCAAAACTATTATTACTGCATACTTGGAAGCTACTAGCCCATTCAGAAAATCTTCTGGTTATACCTCACGGCACTAAAAGGGGCCAGGCAGCTTATTCACATACAATAGCCTCATGGCTGATAAGAACCATCAAGAGAGCATACGCAGTACAACATCTTCCAATACCGGATGACCTGAAGGCTCATTCTACCAGGGCAGTGGCAACCTCATGGGCAGCATATTGTAGGGTGTCTCCAGAGACAATATGCAAGGCAGGAACTTGGTCCTCTAAAACCACATTCATGTCACATTACAGAATATATCCTGCACAATTAACGACTGTCGAGTTTGGAAGATCAGTTCTTCAAGCCAATTCTTCCATATCCTGTGGATAAAATAACCACCCACTAGGGATGAGCTTCGTGTTCGAGTCGAACACACGTTCGACTCGAACATCGGCTGTTCGATCGTTCGCAGTGCAATCCCGGCGCTGTGATTAGCCAAGCATGCACTGTGACCCCGCATGCTTGGCCAATCACAGCGCCGGCAGCGAGGAGAGCCATAATTGGCCACAGGCAGGATGCCTGTAGCCAATCATAGCTCAGGGGGGTTTAGTACACGCCCCACACTATAAAAGGCCGCCAGCGCGGCGGCCTTGTGCAGTGTGTTCCGGCGTGCAGGGAAAGAGATACATAGGCAGGGACAGTGTGTTCTATGTTCTGTTCTTTTCTCAGGCATCTGCAGGAGTTGCTGTTCATTTCTGTTCTCTAAGCTAGGCAGGCAGGGACAGTGTGTTCTTTTCTCAGGCATCTGCAGCAGTTAGTGGGTGTTGTGTGTCCCAGCACAGTATACACCTGTATATACCCGTCATTGCTGTTCTCTAAGCTAGATAGGCAGGCAGGGACAGTGTGTTCTTTTCTCAGGCATTTGCAGCAGTTAGTGGGTGTTGTGTGCCCCAGCACAGTATACACCTGTATATACCTGTCATTGCTGTTCTCTAATACAGGCATCTGCAGGAGTTAGTGGGTGTTGTGTGCCCTAGTACAGTATACACCTGTATATACCCGTCATTGCTGTTCTCTAATAAAGGCATCTGCTGGAGTTAGTGGGTGTTGTGTGCCTCCAGCACAATATACACTACCCAATTGCTGGTTTTCCCATCTCCCTGCAGGCCATTACTATGTCTGGAAGGCCAACAAGGAGAGGCAGACAGTCACGAGCCAATAAAAGAGGGAAGGGGCGTGGCCGGACCTTGCTACTGAATGGACGCCTGATCTGCGAGCTCCTGCCACCTCAGGATAATTTTGTTTGGTTTTAGAGGTCCTGACACCCCAGTTTCACCTCACACTTACCTTAAACGATGGGGACTGCTTCCAGGCAATCGTCGTCCTCCAGATCCCACTCGCCACTTGAACAACCGGGGGGTATGAGCCAGAATATCCCCGAGATGTTCAGACACAACAGGGGGAACTTGGCGGCGTCCCACCAAGGACATTCACAGAGCCGTTTCCAGGCACAATCCCCTAGTTTACCGGGAATACCCCTGTCAGCAGTCTCGACGGCTCCCTCTCCACCGGACAACGGGGGAGCGAGTCCCCCACAGCCTCTGCTAACCATACAGGACCTCCGTTCCATCGCCGCCGACATTAGGGATACCTTGTCGGCAGCCATTGCGGACCTCCGCCTAGACATTCATGACCTGAATGACAGGGTAGATTCCATGGAATTAGTTGCGGAACACCAGGAGAAGGACATTCATAGGGCCGCTAAGCAGATCGATACCCACACCCTCCAGCTCCGGGATATGCAGCGCCATATGGAAGATCTGGACAACAGGGGGCGCCGCCATAACCTCAGAGTGCGGGGAGTACCGGAATCCATTGAGGGCGATCAGATTCCCCTAACGGTGACTACCCTGTTTAACACCGTCCTCAATAGGCCTCCACAGACCCCGATAGCCATGGAGCGCATCCATCGCGCCCTCCGTCCCAAGGGCAGAGACACTGACCCCCCGCGTGATATTGTCCGCTGTTTGGTGGATTACACATTAAAGGAGGATATTCTCAGACAGGCGAGGGGTCAACAGTTGATGCACGAGGGAATACCAATACAACTATTCCAAGACCTATCGGGCATTACGCTACAACACCGCCGTGCCTTAAAACCCCTGCTGAACATTCTACGAGATAAGGGGATCAGATATAAGTGGAAATTTCCCTTCTGCCTGTCGGCCACCACTCTGGGACGCACGGCGCTTCTCAGAGTACCGGAGGACCTGCCCTCGTTTTGTGATGCTCTGGATATTCCTTGAGTGGCCGTCCCGGAATGGTACGCAAACTTCCGTTATGCTGTAAGCAGACCAACCAAATTCCGGGAAGAACCCATGGAAACCCAGGCTATCAGCTCCAGAAGGAGGCGCTCCCCATCGGGATCTAGATCACACGCCACTTCCCACCACTCCCGGCAGGATTTGAGCCACACGGATTCCCCAACTTCCAGTAGGGCCCGTCGTGATCGCTAGGTATTGTACACCTTGACCGCTCTAACTTGGCCCCAGTAATCCCTGTTTCATGTTCCTGCTCCTGTTTGAGGTTTCCCCTTAGTGACCGCAGTACGTTCGGTTTATTACTTTAACTTTTGACTTTGGTTGTTAGGCCTCTCTGCACTTTAGGCCTCATTCCGTTCCGCCTGCTGGAAGTGGCTCTCCCAGAGGCGTGCTCTCTCCTTAAGACTCCTTTCCAGCAGCTCGGCACCAGGACACTAACCCGCCCTCCCGCCTATGTAGTCTAGCCGATCAACGTGGACTACATCCCCCATGCCACACCACGGCTCGACGAACGTCACAGACGGCGCATCTTCTCAACACACTTCCGGCCGCGACGCACAGGATATACCTTTCAACAACATCCGACGAACACCGTATTCTCTTCTAGGCAGTGACCTTCTCTCGGCCGACGGGATCAAGAATGCCACCCACTTCGACTCGCCTCCCATGTGATGCCTGCTTCGATGCACTGCTGTTCCGGGACACCGGGTATGCTGACCGTGCTCCATAGCCCCCCCGTTCGAAGAGGATTGCGCTGAGTTCCTGCTCCAGCTTGTGCGGAGGTGAGCTGTCCCACACACAACGCTCCTATTTTCTCTTTGAGGGGACTTGCCGACTTCTTGACTCTCTTCCAATATCGCCTCTGGTCCCCACATGGCTAGATCTGAACTGCAGCTACCTGACTGACAATCCCTCCAGAATCCGCACACCACCGCTTTTGTTCCCACAGGTCCCACCCAGTTTCTGATTCCCCATTCTATTTGGCTTTGGCTTAAGTGCTCCATGGACATGGTGGTGTTGAACTGCCCGACCTAGCCATCACGAATACATTGAACGCTGGACTATTCGGCCCACTGCCGAGCACTTTTCCACAACTACACTATTTTACTTTATGCTACTTATAGGAGTAATGGCTCTCTGTCCCCTCCTTCCCCCGCCTCCTCTCCCCTCACCCCTTTTTCCCATCCTGTCCCCTCACCCCTTTTTCCCCATCCTCTTCCCCCCCACCCCCCTTTCCCATCCTCTTCCCCCCACCCCCTTTCCCATCCTCTTCCCCCCCTCCACCTTTCCCTCCCTCCTCCCCACACCCCCTCCTTTCCCCCCTCCCTCTGCCCTCCCCCCCCCCTTCCCCTCCCCCTCCCCCCCTCCTTTCCCCCCTTCCCTCCCCCCCTCCTTTCCCCTCCTCCTTCCCCCTCCCCCTTTCCTTCCCTCTCCTCCTTCCCCCTCCTCCTCCCCCCTTCCCCTGCTCCATCCCATCATCACCCCTCTTCCTCTCCCTCTCCTCGTTTCTACCCCCCTTCCCGTCTCCTCGTCTTCCCCTTCCCCCTTTCTCTCATTTGCTTCAGCTATCCATTGTGGCATTACAACCTTATTGTTAACCCTCTGGGCTTAGGATAGTGTTCCTCACTATCTACCTCCCCTGATCTACCTCTTAATGGGCGGGTGGGCGGGACTTTCACACTTGCTCCCCTGGAAATTTGGGGGTAGGCACCACTTATATGCTCTTAAAGGTACTGTATGGGGACTTCCGGTACAGTTCACACTCTATACCCTATACCTTTTACTGTTATTGTTAAGTTCGATTATTTCTGTGGTTAAATTGTTTGGGCACGATTCCTTAGGAGGTATTGGCCTCACTGAATGTTTTTGCACTCAGATACATTATACTCATGCTAGCAGGTTGTGCCGTCTTCATGCAGGTATGCCTGTGAAGAACCACACTAGGTATTCCGACGTGAACACGAGACCCAAGGCTATGCCCAATTTACTCGGGATACCATTCCACCCCCTATAACTCATACACGGTGCCATCGCACTAGGTATGGGTTCCCCTACCCTCAATAAGACCTATGGTCTACATAACCTTTAGTGACAGACCCTACATTTCCTTCGCCATTCTGGTGTCTGGTCCTTCACGTTTCAGAGATAGATTGTCCTGGGGTGGAGGGATATCGCCTGTACACATAATCTTTCTCCTTAATTTTAAAGTCCTTCACCGGCTCTGGTCTTGGTCAACCCCCACACGGCGGCGTGTGACGGTGCGAGCACGCCTAAAAGACGTGTGACCACCCTCCACGCCCTGTAACTCACCAATTACTTCCCATTATTGAGGGGTTTGGACGGGTTCCTCCCCCTCATCAGTATTCACCAATACATCCTCTCCTCTACAACATCTTAGAGGTGGTTTTAGCCCACCCGTAATGCCTGCTACTCTCACCCCCCCCCATTCCCCCCCATTTCCCCCCCCCTAGGAATGGCGGGTGAAATTCCAAGTGATGGTTCTGACCCTATGATCCCCAATCTCCCTACACAACTTAAACTATATTCTATTAATATGCGGGGTCTTAATACTCCCGAGAAACGATCTCAATTGCTATATGCCCTTCGCAGAGCTAAAACACATATCGCTCTTATCCAAGAAACCCATTTCCATACGAATAATATCCCCAAGCTCCATGACCTCCACTTTCCGACTGTTTATCACGCTACAAACGACGTAGCCAAATCAAAAGGGGTCTCCATCTTACTATCGAAACATTGTCCTCTCCTGATCACAGATACTGAAAGGGACGTCCATGGGAGATATCTCTTCCTTAAAGGTACACTCCATGGCAAACCCTTTACCATTGCAAACATCTATGCACCAGACTCTAAACAAGTGGCCTTCTACCGTAAGACTCTGGACCAACTCACAGCATTTCAATCTGGCACCTTAATTTTGGGGGGAGATTTTAATGTTCCTCTCGTCCCATCTCTTGACACTTCCAATGGCTCCTCCTATATGACCTATAGCGCCCTTCGTGCGATCAAGAATCGCCTAAGTACCTTGACTCTCCATGACACCTATCGCACGCTTCATCCGATGGTGAAAGACTTCACCTTTTATTCCGCACCTCACAACAAATACTCTAGACTTGATCATTTTTTCATAACGCAAGATGACCTGACCACACTTACGGACGCCACCATCGAACCCATGGTTCTGTCAGACCATCACCCCAAAACCAATGACTCTTAAACTTCCTTTCCAACGTACCAGATTGATGATCTGGCGCCAATGATGACTCACTTCTATTGGACGTAGATAATACCCTGAAACTGTCGGAATGCCTTACACACTACTTTAGGGAAAACTCCAATGGGGACACAGCTCCGACGGTTACGTGGGCCGCACACAAGTGTGTTATCAGGGGCGAGATCATATCTCTAGCGGCTAACGAAACAAACTTAGGAAGGCACACATCGAGGACCTATCAAACCGAGTGAAACGGCATGAAAACGTACACAAACGCTCATTGGCTGATAAATGCCTTGCTGACCTCCTAGCAGCTAGGGCTGACCTATTAGAAGAACTCCAGAAGTCTTTAAAGCGTAAATATACATTAACGCAGAAATTGTTCTATGAATTTGGGAACAAGGCGGGTAAACTATTAGCGAGAGCCCTACAACAGAAAAAATTGAAACACACCATCCACACTATCAAAACCCCTTCTAGCACCACTGTCAATCACACGGAAGACATAGCTAACCAATTTGTAGCATATTTCTCCAAACTGTACAACCTACCCAATCCACACTTGTCTGACCCTCTCTCTAAACGGCCCGAGATTATAAACAAGTTTTTATCCCAATACAGTCCATCTCCTCTTACCTCAGACGATTTAAAAGATCTGGACATACCAATCTCCATTGAGGAAGCCCTAAAGGCCCTGAAACAATTGAAACCGGGTAAGAGTCCAGGCCCGGACGGCCTAACGTCTAGTTACTACAAGTCACTCTCAGATATCTTACTTCCACATTTTGTAACGGCCTTTAATGAACTGCCTACCTCCTCCTCCCCACACAACAGGGATATTTTAGAAGCCTCCTCCGCAAAATCAGAGAAAACCCTGATATACAGGGGATTACCATTAAATGCAATCATTACAAGATTGCGGCCTACGCAGACAATATTCTTTTGTTTCTTTTAAATCCCTTGACTACCATCCCCAACCTTCTCAATGACTTTGCCTTCTTCAAACAACTTTCCAACCTACAAATCAA
Source organism: Rana muscosa (assembly GCA_029206835.1). NCBI lineage: Eukaryota > Metazoa > Chordata > Amphibia > Anura > Ranidae > Rana > Rana muscosa. The sequence goes on from CM055116.1 coordinate 188,337,434, forward strand.
CTTTGATAAATCTAAGGCGCTAAACATTTCCCTACCTCAACAAACGGTCCTACTCTGTCAAGCTAACTTCCCTTTTAGGTGGGAACCCAATGAACTCACTTAGGCATCAAAATTCCTACCAGACTATCCGATCTCTATGCCTTTCTCCCTGCCCTTCAAAATATACGGGAGGACTCAATTAAATGGCTGAAATGTCCCTTCTCATGGTTTGGCAGAGCTGCCATTTTAAAGATGAATGTGCTTCCTCGACTACTATATCTTTTACAAGCCATCCCGATCAAACTCCCCCCCTCTTATTTTGCCTCATTTAAGCGATTATGCAGGAACCTTCTATGGTCAGCGGGTCCCCCTCGTCTGAGCTGGGGAAAACTAACGCTTCCCAAGAGTAAAGGAGGCATCGGACTTCCAGACTTACACTCCTATTATAGGGCCTGCCAACTCACGAGAATCGTGGACTGGCACGCACATTCCACTAGCATAGCATGGATACAGGTAGAAAATTCTTTCTCCCAAATTCCTATTGCACATCTACCATGGATCAATCCATGCTCCATCCCAAAGGACTGCTCCGCTCACCCTCTGATAGGCCCAACGCTGTGTAACTTCAGAACGTCCTGCCGCATCCTCCAACTAACTCCTTTTCCTGGGCCATCGACGCCTCTCACCCAAAACCCAGATTTTCCGGCGGACATTCGTACTAACAACCGACACGTAGGGCCCATTGACCCACCGGTCAGAGCACATCAATGCTTTGATGCCGACGCGCTTCTCTCCCAGCCTGAGTTATCCTCCAAATTCCCTACCCTCCACATACCCTTCTTTAAATACCTCCAAATACGCCATTTCCTCCTTCATACTCGCCCCCCTCCCCAGTGGTCCAGGACTCTTACCCCCTTCGAACTCATCTGTACAGACCCGGAACCCCAAAGACATTTAATATCTACTCTGTATGCCCTTTTACTCTCAGGATTTCCCCCCGACACTCGAACTCACCGACAGTGGGCCACTGATTTATCCGTAGATCTTTGCACGGTAGACTGGGAACGTATTTGCGAACATACACATAGGTTCATTCAACATATCAGCACAGGAAAATAGATATAAGCTATACGCACGATGGTACCGTACTCCCGACAAAATACATCGATTCTTCCCGACCGTTTCCCCTCTCTGCTGGAGATGTCCGCCCCTGGTTCTTTTCTCCACATTTGGTGGGAATGCCCTCTGATACAACCATTCTGGAAAGAAATACATAATTTGATTGCCAAAATCACTACATATACTCCTGACTTTACCCCAGCACAATACTTACTGCACCACACATCCATACCCTGGTCTGCCTATCGCAAATCCCTTACCTTACACCTTATTAATGCGGCGACCCAATGCATACCGATCCACTGGAGAAGCACTGTCCCCCCCCTCCATTGCCGAATGGCATAGTAGAGTAGACAAGACAGCAGAGATGGAAAGACTTATTTTTCAAGCTAAAGATAATCCCACTAAATTCAGAACATGTGGGCATGCTGGATCCAATATAGGGATACCACGTCAACCACGACCCCACCACTGGCACCTATACCCATAGCGGGGACTTTCATACCCACCTAAGAACCTAATGTTTACCACTCCGATGATTCTGACTACCCCGTCATTCCCCCACCCCTACCCTTCCCCTTCTTCACCCTATCCCTTATTGGTAGTGCGACTTCAAGTCTAAACTAAGCATCTCACTAGACCAGGTCTTCCCTCACTATAGTTTTCTATTGATTTCTGTTGCTTATACTTAATACTTGAGGATGTTATAGTTTCTCTGACAGGATAGGTCTATCCTTCAGCAAGGTTGCAGGAGGGGAGGCAGTGCTGTTAAGGGTTTTAGGTCTTGCTATTTACCGATAAACCATCTGCGCTCCATTATTTGGTTAATAAGTACGGTCTCCTTTCCCGCTCACAGAATGTTCCCATTGGGGGTGAGCGGGAGGGTCGAGGCCTTCGCAGGTTTGTCCTACTTTATTTCTTTCTGCCCCTGCGCAGTACTTCTTTCCCTCCGACCCCCTGAGACTCGTTGATTCTGTCCTGCCTCAGAGCTCCAGTTTTAGACCATACTCCCCATATTATTGTGTATAGGCTTTGTTCCGAGCACTACTCTAATCCTCCTGTTAAGTCTCATACTTATCTGGTTAACTGGCTTAGACTCAAATACTGTTTTACTTTGGTACAATTTGTTCCTGTTATCTATGCCACGCTGTATGCTCTTTGTAACCCATGTTTTCATTGTTATGTACTTGTTATTGTGAAAACTTCAATAAAATTATTTAGGCCAAGCAGGCTCTGTGTCTAGAGACTACAGTGCTGGTCGTGGACACGGTGCATCGTCATCAGCATGTGGCCATTGGAACGCTTGTCCTTATTTTCGGCAGCTGGACGTGTTGAGCCGCATCATGTCGAAGACTTGGTAGAGTGGATGATTAAGCCCTCCTCATCCTCTCTCACCCAGGCTCAGGGAACTGGCAAAGCAGCTGCCAAAGCGTCCTCTTCCCTCGTATCAATGTCATCATCAGTCACTCCTTCCCTAGACCCAATGTGTCCTCCTGAGGAGTCCCCCGAACTGTTTGAGCACAGTGTTGAGTACATGCTCCAGGAGGATGCCCAGCGTTTCGAAGGGTCTGAAGATGATACCCAGCTAGAGGAAGGCAGCAGCGTGAGAGCAGAGAGAGGGGATGCTCAAGAAGGACAGCAATCTGGCAGTCATGTTCCAGCAGCTGCAGAATTCTGCCAGATTGGCTCCAGTGATGAGGAGGGAGGGGATGATGAGGTCACTGACTCCACGTGGGTGCCTGATAGGAGAGAGGAGGAGGAGGATGAGGAGGAGGCACATCTCCAACGAGGCAGGATGCACTCCGGGGGCCAGCATAAGGGCAGCACACCGACTGAATCACACCGCAGCGCTCCGCCTGTGCAGGGCGCTGCCTCTGCCCGTTATTACAAAAGTTCTTTGGTGTGGGCCTTTTTTGAGTCGAATGCATCAGATCGCACCGCTGCTGTTTGCAACATATGTCTCAAGCGTATCTCACATGGCCAAAACATCATCTGCTTGGGCACCACATGCTTGACCAGACATATGTTGACCTGCCATGCAGCTCGTTGGCAAGCGTACCTTAAAGACCCACACCAAAGAACAAAGCGGACCTCTCCTTGCTCCTCATCAGCTGGGATCTCCAACCCCACTGTACCTTTTAGTCCTCTCTGAAACCTGCACTGAGAGGAATGAAGGTGTAGAATTAGGTGTGTCACAGCCAAGTACTTGCGGGCACTCTTCTAGCAGTACACCGACGTCCGATTATAGCAGGCAAATTTCCCTGCCCCAGCTACTGGACCGTCAAAAGAAGTTCACTCCCAGCCATCCACATGCCCAGCGGTTGAATGTTAGCTTGGCTAAATTGCTAGCACTTCAACTGCTGCCTTTTCAGTTGGTAGACTCGGCCCCCTTCCGTGAGTTTGTGCAATGTGCGGTTCCTCAGTGGCAGGTTCCCAAACACCACTTTTTCTCACAGAAGGCGATTCCGGCTCTCTACCAGCATGTGGAAGGCAATGTCCATGCCTCGCTGGACAGGGCAGTCAGTGGTAAGGTGCATATTACCGCTGACTCATGGTCCAGCAGGCATGGACAGGGACGTTACCTTTCTTTCACGGCCCATTGGGTCACTCTTTTGGCAGCTGGGAAGGATGCAGGACAAGGTGCAGTAGTGTTGGAGGTTGTTCCGCCGCCACGCCTCCAAAATGCTACTACTGGTTGTGACACACCTCTCTCCTCCACCCCCTCCTCTTCTTCATCCTCCATGGCCTCTTCCTGTGCTTTGTCCTCGGACGTAGGCGTTCAAGGGGCTACGCAAGTACGCAGGCAAAAAGATGCCATGCCGTGCTTGCGCTGGTGTGTTTGGGGGACAGGAGCCACACTGGGGCAGAGGTTCTGGCAGCTCTGCAGGGGCAGGCCGAGAGGTGGTTGACGCCACGCCAGCTTAAGCCAGGAATGGTGGTTTGCGACAATGGCACCAACCTCCAACCTCCTCTCCGACCTCCGACAGGGACAACTGACCCATGTGCCCTGTGTGGCTCACGTCCTTAACCTGGTGGTGCAGCGGTTCTTGGGCAGGTACCCGGGCTTACAGGATGTCCTGAGGCAGGCCAGGAAAGTCTGTGTGCATTTCCGCAGATCATATAATGCCAGTGCTCGGCTGGCTGAGCTGCAAAAGGAGTTGAACCTGCCCAAGAACCGCCTTATATGTGACATGCCCACCGTCTGATATACATGGTGCAGGAATACCTAGGGGCAAGGTCAGACTTGGACACCTTTCCCACCGAAAATCCTCTGGCTTACTGGGTCTTGAGGATGGATCACTGGCCAGAGCTTGCACAGTATGCAATTGAGCTACTTCTTTCGGAACGCACATTCAGTGCTGCTGGAGGCTTTGTCACGGATCACAGGGTGCGCCTGTCCACCGACTCGGTTGATCGACTGACCTTCATAAAGATGAACCAGTCTTGGATCACCACCAGCTACCAAGCACCTGAAGCTGATATAACAGAATAATCTATTTTGAAATGTCACATCCCTTTATTTACAAAAATTTTATTAGGAAGTTCAGATGTACAGTTACATAGAGTGTTTATAAAGGTAATCAATAGTAAAAAAATCAAAAGAAGAGGAGATAATCGAGCTCATACATGAAGATAGTGATTATATAAAAAGTTTTCTGGTACACATCCCTTTAAGACTGCCTATGCTGATGCTGAGTGACTGTCCTGTTATGTTGACTGACTATCCTCCTCCTCCTCCTCCTCCTCCTCAATGAGCCGATTCATGATGATAGCTTGGAAGAACATTTTTGTTTCTGGGTGCCGCCACCAGTGGCTAAGGCCCAATTTTTCAGCCCCTGTTTAACAAGGGCATGTAATTACAATTTTTTATGCAATGCTTTGCAGCAGGGCTCATTCCTGCACTCCAACTAGAGTATCTGGGAGAGGTTGCAGTGTCGTGGCACCAGCACCAGTGCCTAAGGCCCAATTTTTCAGCCCCTGTTTAACAGGGGCATGTAATTAAAATTTTTGATGCAATACTTTGCAACAGGCTCATTGCTGTGCTCCAAGTACAGTATCTGTGAGGGGTTGCAGTGTTGTGGCACCAGTGCCTAAGGCCCAATTTTTCAGCCCCTGTTCAACAGGGGCATGTAGTTACAGTTCTTGATCTAATAATTCACAGCAGGGCCCATTCCTGCACCCACCAAGAGTAACTGTGAGGGCTTACAGTGTTGTGGCAACACCACCACCAAAGGCCCAATTTTTCTGCCCCTCTTCAACAGGGGCATGCAATTACAATTCTTGATCTAATAATTTACAGTAGGGCCCATTCATGCGCCCACCAAGAGTAACTGTGAGGGCTGACAGTGTTGTAGCACCAGCACCACCACCAAAGGCCCAATTTTTCCTACCACTGTTCAACAATGGCATGTAATTACAATTCCTGACATAATAGTTCACAGCAGGGCGTTCCAGCGCCCACCAAGAGTAACTGTGAGGGCTCACAGTGTTGTGGCAACACCAACACGTAAGGGGCAAATTTCAGCAGAGTATATAAGGCAGGCCCCTACTTTCAAACATCCAACTTACAAACGACTCCTACTTGCAAACGGAAGGAGACAACAGGAAGTGAGAGGAAATCTACCCCTAGGAAGGGAAATTCTCTCCTGTAAGAGTTAATATGGGAAAAGGGTGTCTCCTCTCTACTGATGCTTTATCACCAATCCTTGTTTCAATAAAAACCCCACTTTTCAAAAACATTTGTCATTGGGACGGAAAGTGAGGTGAAATGTTCTGAACAGGTGCACAGACAGCAAAACAAATGTTACAGGGGTGATAACCCTTCCCTATGTTTTCCAAAAAGCTTAAAAATAGATTTTTTGGCTAGAACTACACTTAAACAATGTACCTGTTCAAATCTACAAACAGATTCTACTTAAGAACAAACCTACAGTCCCTGTCTTGTGTGCACCGCCTGTATACTGCTGTTCAGAGTATATAGGGCCTTTTTTTATTTTGGGTGCGGGGTTCCCCTTAATATCCATACAAGACCCAAAGGGGCTGGTAATGGGCTGGGGTAGGGGGGGGGGGGGTGATGGGTTAGCCATGCCATTGTTCTCAAAGATTTTCATCCATATTACCGGGACCAGACATGACATTAAAGCCGCAAGCAGTTTTAAATGGCTTTTTTTCCTTTAGAAATGTCATTTTGTGCAGGGACAGTTCTAAACTCGGGAAACACATGCCACTTCACAGGCATACTTTAGACACCGCCCAGGTACAATATTTAAAGGAATATTTCACTTTTTTTTTTCACTTTATGCATCATTAACCACTTCAATACAGGGCTTTTTTTCCCTTTTCAATACCGGGCCTATTCTAGCACTTCTCTCCTACATGTACAAATCATCATTCTTTTGCTAGAAAATTACTCAGAACCCCCAAAAATTATATATGTTTTTTTTAGCAGACACCCTAGGGAATAAAATGACGGTCATTGCAACATTTTTTCTTGCACGATATTTGCGCAATAATTTTTCAAACGCCTTTTTAAAAAAAAAAAATGGTTTCATGAATTAAAAAATAACAAAACAGTAAAGTTAGCCCAATTTTTTGGGAAAATATGAAAGATAATGTTACGCCGAGTAAATAGATACCTAACATGTCACGCTTTAAAATTGCGCACACTCATGGAATGGCGCCAAACTTCGGTACTTAAAAATCTCCATAGGCGACGCTTAAATTTTTTTTACAGGTTACCAGGTTAGAATTACAGAGGAGGTCTAGTGCTAGAATTGTCGCACGCGCTCTAACGCACGTGGTGATACCTCACATGCGTGGTTTGAACGGCGTTTACATATGTGGGCGATTTACGTGTGCATTCGCTTCTGATCGCGAGCTACCGGGGACAGGGGCGTTTTAATTTTTTTTTTATTATTATTTATAAATTTTTTTTACTTATTTTTTTTTTTTTTTTACAATGATTTTACTTATTTTTTTTTTTTTATCACTTTTATTCCTATTACAAGGAATGAAAACATCCCTTGTAATAGGAATGTGTGTGACAGGTTCTCTTTATTGAGAGATGCGGGGTCAATAAGACCCCACATCTCTCCTCCAGGCTGGAAAGCATGAGATCAGTGAAAACATTTTCACTGATCTCATACTTACAGCCGCAATGGCGGCTTTGTTTACATTTGAGGCCCGGGCGTGATGTCATCACATCGCGCCCGGGCCTCCGACGATCATAGAGATGACTGGTGACCATCTGGTCACCAGTCATCTCTATGCTCATCACGTGACCCCACCAACGACGCCGGAAGATTTGCTCCGGGTCCCCGCTCGCACGGGGGAGCCCGGAGAAGCACCGGATGGCGGCGGGAGGGGGGGATGTCTGCTCCCGCCGCCTATAAGAACGATCAAGCGGCGGAACCGCCGCTATGATCGTTCTTATGGTGCGCAGAATCGCCGGCACTTCAAAAGGATATCTGAATGATGCCTCTAGCTGCAGGCATCATTCAGATATCCCCCTACAAAGCCGAGGACGTCATATGACGTCCACCCAGGATGGGAGATCCCATCTGTGGACGTCATTTGACTATAGGCGGGTAGGGAAGTGGTTAATCACTTCAATACCAGGCACTTATACACTTTCCTGTCCAAGCCAATTTTGAGCTTTCAGCGCTGTTGCAATTTGAATGACAATTGCGCAGTCATGTTACACTGTACCCAAACAAATTTTTTATCATTTTGTTCCCACAAATAGAGCTTTCTTTCGGTGGTATTTGATCGCCTGTGCGATTTTTATTTTTTGCACAACAAATAAAAAAAGAGCGAACATTTTGAAAAAAACTAAGTTTTTCTTTGTTTCTGTCAATTTTTTTTGTAAATAAGTACCTTTTTTACTTCAATGACGGGCACTGATAAGGCGGCACTGACGGGCACTGATAAGGCGACACTGATGGGCACCAATGAGGTGGCACTGATGGGCACTCATAGGTGGCACTGATGGGCACTCATAGGCGGCACTGATGGGCACTTATAGGCGGCACTGATGGGCACTTATGGGTGGCACTGATAGGTGGCACAGATGGGCACTGATAGGTGGGCACTTATAGGTGGCACTGTTGACACTGGTAGGTGGCATTGCACATTGTGGTGTGCCAGTCAGTGCCCATTTGTGGGCACTGATTGGCATATGTTTTTAGAGAAATTTTACATGTGGATGGCCATGGGGTACTTACCTGGCCATCCACATGCTTTGGGGTTCCCTGGTGGTCTAGTGTGGGCATCCGAGGGGGGGCTGCGCTGATAAACAAGCGCAAACCCCCCGTCAGGAGAGACGCCGATCAGCTCTCCTCTACTCGCGTCTGTCAGACGCGAGTGAGGAAGAGCCGATCAACGGCTCTTCCTGTTTACATCCTGATCAGCCGTGATTGGACACGGCTGATCACGTGGTAAAAAGCCTCCGCCGGAGGCTTTTTACCGAGATCAGTGTAGCGGTGTGTCAGACTGACACACCGCTCCACCGATCGCCGCGATGCGCGCCCCCCCCCCCGGCGCGCGGCGGCTGTTATCCTGCAGGACATCATATGACGTCCAGTGTGGATAACACAACCACTTCCCGGACGTCAATATGCTATTGACTGGGCGGGAAGTGGTTAAAATGACTGCTCCCGAAAAACGGCCATTTTTAAAACTTCGTTTTGCATTGATACATGTCCCCTGGGGCAGAACCCGGGTCCCCAAACCCTTTTTAGGACAATAACATGCATATTAGTCGTTATAATTAGCACTTTAGATTTCGAACATTCGCGTCCATTGCATTTAATAGGGTTCGAAAGTTCGCGCAAACTTTCGGTCCGTTCGAAGGTTCTGGTGCGAACCGAACCCGGGGGTGTTCGGCTCATCCCTACCACCCACCCGTATAGCGAGTAATTTTCCAGTGTGTGTGCTGCCATGATGCAACAGGAAACCGGAAAATTCTATACTCTTTCCATAATTTTCCTTTCTTGACGCATCCTATGGCAGCACACAGATGCCCACCCATTTAAGGCGATAGAAACATAGAATGCTGTGGTGGACTCCTCTTCAAAACTTATAGCTAACCAGTCCTATCAGGTTGTAAGGGCGGAGTCACAACCCAGTGTGTGTGCGCTGCCATAGGAAAGGAAAATGACGGAAAGGTGAGCATACAATTTCCCGCTTTAGGTGCGCAAAATCGGTCTCTTCATGACCATAAAGAGGGTCGAGTACATGCCCTGAAATCGCTTGCATTCGGAGATGGGCACAGCAGCACTTTGCGACACCAGTGACTTTGAGGTAAAAAAAAAAAAAAAAGCATATACTCTTGTTTTACTCTTGAACACTGCGCCCACATTCTTAATCCACATTTTCATAGTTTTAAACATGGCCACAAGAGTCCAGGCCAACTTTCAGGCTATTTTCCAAGGAAGAGCGACATGCTTGTTTTCCTTTAGATACTTCCCATCCTTATCTCTGAATGGATAGAGCTTGGCCACCTTTCACATCCTATGACCTTGCTTCACCCATCAAAATCGATGTCAGTTACTTTCATTAGGAATGAGAAATTAGAACGCTCTCTAGAGGTGCTTAAAGAACTTCCTTTTGCTGTGCAGGAGACACTACAGGCTCTATTCATGTAAATGCCCCCATCATTGCCTTTTCCAAAGGCGTTACAAGGGCAAAGTGACTCATCTCCCTCTGCCTCCCTGCGTGAGATCTTCATAGATGGATGGCTTGGTTGGGACAGTTCCAGTTCTTGTTCTTCCTGGTCATCCTAGTGGGAGAACACGGCATAATGGCCCCACTTCTTTCCCCACGCACCTCACCAGAGATTCCATTTCCCTCATTGAAGCGTCTGACATGGCGGTGGGTAAAGGTGGATTCAGAGCTTCTGCTATGAACGCTGGACCTTGACGGTGACCTATGTCGACTACATCTGGAAGAAGAATGTTGTGCCAGAATGAAATCTTAATCATCTCGTGCCGTGTATTGTCAATCCGACCTAGGACTCACAAAAAGCAATATAGGGTAGACAGGAAAAGGATTTTTTTTTTATGAAAAAAAAAAGTACCCGGGACAGCAAGGAAAAGGTTAAACACTACCTCTCATATCTGCTACACAAGGGGGCAGTGATACATCCACAGTGTGAAATTGCAGACAGCCAACCTGCACAGGTGATAGAATCATAACAGAATCCCACACAGGCAGCACACAAAGGTGTTAATGAAAAACATATACCTGTAGTGATTGCACACAGCATATAGGGAAACTGCTGCAAGCTGCCCACAGAGAAATCCCAATATCAACAGTACTGACCGCCGATTGAATTTCTCCACTGTAATGATGCCACAGCACACATGCGCTGAGTCCCTGTGAAAGTGTAACCCAGGGATGCCAGGCCAGAAGAGAGAGCAGCGGCTTGGAACGCAAATGCACTCCAGCCAGGGAAGAAAACAGACAAACACACAAAAACTGCTGCCATGGAATTGGCAATATAAAATCATACGTCACCGCGCATGGCATCCCCCACATCCATGCCCGGATCCAAAAGACGCTGCTGCACGGGTCCAGGGCGCTTATGGCCACCCACTAATAGCTAGGCTCTTGGCCATACTGCTGCTTTCCTGCAAATGGCCAGGCTTAAAGTGGAGTTCCACCCATTTTTGAGAGGTGGTCTTAAACTAAAGACCATCTCTTGGGGGGGGGGGGGGGTGTGTGACCGGATGTTGAGGTGAGAGGCCGTAGCCCATGGTGCACGCCGATTGAAGGTATGGCTGGAGGAAACAGGAAAAGGAGAGACAAGACATGAGTGGGATTGACTGAGCTGACCTTCCGTGGCATGACTCCCGGTGTCGGTATGCAGTTTGCTGGGCTTGGCTGGTGGTGAGACCGTTCGGACGGACCGTGCCGTTTTGTTGGTGTTGCGGCTCTGCGTGGTGGCTTCTGGTGACCTTTGTCTCGCTCCGGGGCAAAACTCGCTACATCCGGCCACATACATCTGACCAGCTGATCGTCACGCTTCGAATCACGTGATATCTGAATCAACGAATGCTCCATTTGTTCCCTGCCGCTAGCCGGAAACACCGCACTACCCCGCTAACATTACGGTCCCTGCTGCGACAGAAAGGAGCTTGATACAATTATCCTGCTTTCCCTGCCTGCATGCTGTGGGAGGTTGGAAGAAGATACTGCTAAGGTATGTTGGGACCTGTACTACCGGAGCCTGAGACGAGCGGATTTACTGCTGTATTTTGTCTGGTGGAGGAGGCGGGGAGAGTGGACTTTGCTGAACCTTTGCTGAATCCCTGAGGGACTATTTGGCTGCCGGAGCTTGCGGAGGACTAGTCTGTGGAGGGCAGTAGCAGCTGGAGGGGGGAAACTATAATACAACATATAATACTGAACCCCTATAATAGCACATCCACCGGAAAAATGCCGGGCACACTATCGGTGATGACCAGGAAGCCTCTAAGGAGGGGTCTAGCACAGGAGTACAACTACAGCTCCATTCTTAGCCCCAGTCACAGACACAGTCAGAACGGGGAACTAAAGCAAGTTAGGCTGCGGCGGCGGCAGCCAAGTTGGAAAAGTACGCACATGTACCAGCACATATAGCGGGCCACACACACCCACAAAAGGGCAAGGGGCTCAACAACTGAACCCTCAGCAGAGGAGTCAGGGCCAGACATTAACCACAGTGACATTGGGAAAGGCGGTGGGTGACCAGGGGTCTAAGGAAAAAACACCGGAAAAAATGGCAGAGACAACTACAGGATCAATGCTGGAGGGCGAGACTTCTATGAGAGAGATCTTCTCTGCAATTAATAACTGCAAATCCTCATTGTCTGAAATACTTGATCAATTGAGGGGGATAAAAGAGGACACGTCAGTGCTAAAACATGATATTCAGGGGGTTGGCGTGCGGACCTCTGCCTTGGAGGAGAGACTTTGTCAGGTCAAAGACGATGTTAACCCTATGATAAATGAGATGAAAGTAATGAGAGAACAGTTGAACATGTGCGTCAATAAAATTGACGACATGGAAAACAGATTGCGAAGGAAAAATATAAAAGTACTAGGTCTCCGAGAAAAGTGAAGGTAGCCGCTCTACTGAATTTATGGAAGATTGGCTCAAAGGAGTGTTTGGCAAGGACTGTTTATCGAAATACTTCTCAATTGAGCAGGCTCACAGACTTCCCTTTAGGGCATCAGCCGCGGGAGGTCAACCAAGACCTATCCTTATTAAACTTCTACATTTTACGGATAAAATTTTTCTTCAAAAGGCAAGAGAGATGAAAAACATACAATTTAATGGTGCAAGAATCTCAATTTACCTGGACTTTTCCCCCGAATTACAGAGGCAAAGGGCTAAATTTACTGAGTGCAAATATAGACTACAGCAAAAGGGAATCAAATATGCAATGTTTTATCCGGCACGTCTGCGGATAACTGTAAATGGGGAAAACATGTTTTTTAACACGCCCGCTGAATTGACACTATGGATGAACACAAAAGAAGGGGAGATCCAGCAGGGTGGAAATGAACAGCAAACACTAAAAACTTAGAGGCACTTTTTTTTTTTTTTATATATAAAAAGGAATATTTTTTTCTCTTCTCTAACATGGGAGTGGTGGTGGGGGGGGGGGGGGGGGGGAGTGGTGGTGGGGGGGGGAGGGTGGGAAGGAGAGAAGGGTTGATAAAGTGTATTTTTTGTGGAGAGTGGTAAAAAGGTGGAGAAAAAAGAACATATATCAAAATGCATGGAAGAGATGTGCAAGAGGGAATGATACACTTAAAACACTAATGCACGAATCAACAGGAGTAAAAGGGGGAGTTCTCACCTCAAAAGTAGGATACGGTCACTTTAGAAGCCCTCTATGGGCCCCAAGAAGGGCAAGGGGGGGGGGGGGTAGGAGGGAAGGAGTGGGAGGGAAGGTATGTTTGAGTGGGGCACTAGATGGGGAAGATTCACTAAAAACATGTTTTTGGGAACAGATATTAATAAGATACTTTTGCAAGGTGGGAAGTATATTGATAAGGGAGGAATTAAAATAGGGGTAGATGATGGATAATAGAGAGGATGGAAAAAGAACCCCCAAATCAAGGTAAAAGTATAAAGGTGTGTTCATGGAATGTTCGAGGGGTAAAAGACCCAACTAAAAGACAGGTAATTTTTTTTCAACAGCTGAAATTAGTAATATTAAAATGCTGTGTGTGCAGGAGACGCATCTGGATAAGGAAACTATCAAAATATTAAAGCATAGGAAATATCAAGTTCAGTATCATTGCATCCACACTTCTTATTCAAGGGGCGTGAGCGTTTTGATAGATTCTGGTGTGGTGTTCTCCTGCAGACAGAGTAAGATAGATGTCAAGGGACACTATGTGTTTCTTCATTGCTGGATAGAAACAAAGGAATATGTGGTGGCGAATATATATATCCCCCCCCCTTGTTCGATGCTGAAGTCCTGTGGGATTTAATAGTTTGTCATGGACAGGTAGGGTGTGCCCGTAATAGTGGCGGGGGATTTTAACATGACTATGGATTAAAAAAAAAAAAATGGACAGACTCCCGGCGGGTGTCCCCACCGGACATACGATTGGCAGCCCTCTCCACCAATTTTGTAAGGAGGTGGGTTTGATAGACGTGTGGAGGAGAAGACACCCGGGGGAAAAACAAACAATTTTCTTGCCACTCGGACGCACGCGACCTTGTCCAGGATAGATCTCGTACTTTGTAACGAGGAAGCGTTGGGGGAGGTGGTATATGAACCAAGAAGCATTTCAAACCATTCCTCAGTAATTTTCGAAATAAAGACGAATAGAGGGTATAGTAAAGGGGATTGGAAAATAAATCCATTCTGGCTGGAAGTAATTGAAGATCAGGTGGGAATATGTGCTAGTTTGAAGGAATTCATAATGGCAAATACCGGATCAGCCTCAATGGGAGTGATTTGGGATGCCCTGAAGGCATGTCTGCGGGGAATTTTAATTAAAAAAATATCATTTATTAAAAAACAAACATGTGCCAAGGAAATTGCAGCGAGAGATAGGGTGAAGAGGTCAGAGATTAACTATATAGGAAATCCAACCATAGAGAAATATAAGGAATGGTCAGAGACGCAGGAAGAGTATAATAAAATAGTAATAAGAAAGGCAGAAAATAAAAAATTATTTCAGAAACAGAATTTTTACGGGGAGGGTGAGAGAGTGGGGAGAATTCTGGCACTAATAGCTAGGGCCAGCACTCCCCTACCTGTCATCCTGGCAGTCTGTGAGGAGGGGGGGAATTAGGAGAGGGACATCAGAAATAAAAGAGGTCTTTAAATAATACTATAAGAATCTGTATAGTAGTACATCATATGGCAACAGAGGGAGAGATGGAAACCTTTTTTACAGGTTTGCAGATCCCTCGGCTATGAGAGGAGGACAGGGAGGGTCTGGAGGCACTGCTTACAGTGGAAGAGTTACAAAAGGCAACAACGGATATTGCAAACCAAAAGGACCCAGGGCCTGATAGCTTGCCAATAGAAACATACAAAACCTACAGTGAGGTGCTGCTTCCAGGACTCCTGGAGGTATTTAACTGGGCAGCCGAGGAAGGGAAGTTAGCTACGTTTATGACGGAAACAACAATCATAGTACTATTAAAAGAAGGGAAAGATCAATTGGAGACAGCCTCATATAGACCAATATCTCTGTGTGCCGATGTAAAAATCCTGGCCAAAATATTGGCAATGAGGTTAAGCAAGATAGTCTCAAAGCTGGTGCATCCGGACCAGACGGGATTCATCCCAGGTAGATCTACCAGCTCTAATATAAGAAGAGCATTTCTAAATACTCAGTTGCCAACAGAAGTAAAGAGGTCAAGAGCAATTTTATCCCTCAACGCAACCAAGGCGTTTGACAGCATTGAGTGGCACTACCTTTGGAAAGTCCTGGTAGAGTTTCAGTTTGGCCCTAATTTTATTCAAGGGATTAAAATACTGTATGAAAGCCCCAGGGCGAAGGTAAGGATAAACAGTGAATGTTCAGATTGGTTCCAATTGGGTAGGGGGACAAGGCAGGGATGCCCGCTGTCGCCCCTGCTTTTCGCCCTTGCCATGGAACCACTGGCCATTGCCATAAGGGCATCCCTGGGAATAAAGAGTTTCAAGAGGAGGCTGAGGGAGGAAAAGGTTGCTATGTATGCGGATGATGTACTGCTTTTCTTGGGGGATACGCAAGCCTCATTGGAGACGGTAATAGACATAATAGGGGAATTTGGTAAATTCTCTGGGCTGACAATTAACTGGGACAAATCGGCTCTTTTGCCGCTAGACCCATTGATAGGGCAGATAGATCAAGTAAAGGTGGTGGCCCAAATGAGATATTTAGGAATAAATATAACAAGGGATCCAGGGCAGCACATAGCTGGAAACTTAGTACCATTGCTGACAAAGCTTAGACAAAAATGCCAGGTTTGGAACAGGCTTCCACTTTCAGTGGCTGGCAAGAGCAACCTGGTAAAAAATGATATGGATGCCGCAAATTTTATATATCCTCCACAACTCCCCAGTATGGATTCCAAGACAGTGGTTTAAGAAAATAGATAGGGTGTTTAGGGAACTGATCTGGAGGAACGGAGCAGCAAGGATATGCTTACGAACCCTACAACAACCAAAAGAGAAGGGGGGACTGGTCCTTCTGAATCCTAGATACTATTTTCTAGCTGCTCAAGCGCAGCATATGAAGGGCAGTAACCGAATGGCAGGAAGAGAAATGGTAAAGGGGTTAACTCTGAATGATACATGCCACGATACAGAAGTGGAAGCGGACTCTTTTTGTTCTAAATGTCCTACAGTTCAATTAATGGTAAAATGTTGGAAAGAGGTTAAGAAGATCTTGGGATATAAAGTGATTCTCTGAATTCTCGCCCATAATGGGACAACAGTAATTTGCAGGAACTTAAAACTATGGGGAAGGTTGAGGAGTGGGATAGATTGGGTATACATCTATTGGCACAACTTTTTAAGGCAGGAAGAATAAAATCATTCCAAGAAATAAGGGAGGAGTATGCTGTTCCAAATAGATCATTTTACAGATATTTGCAAATTAGGCATACTCACAGTTTGGACAGAGCCCACCGGAATGGAATGATATGCCCCTTCTCCGTAAACTAGTAAATGCAGAGGCCTCCAGAGGGGCAATTTCAGATATGTACGATTCCTTAGAGAGGGCCGACCAGGGGGAGGTATTACCTAGTAAAAATAAGGTAAAATGGGAGAGAGATGTGGGCCCACTTTCGCAGGAACAATGGGAACAAATATTAGCAATGGGGCCCAGAGTGTCACTGTCACCTTCTCAAATAATGTCCCACCTCTATTTGATACATGGAGCGTATTACACGCCTCAAAGGATGTTCCAGTTTGGCAGGAGGTCGGACTTGAGATGTCAGAGATGTGGGGACAACTGGGGAGACCTAATACACATGGTTTGGAGATGCCCCAAGTTATATCAATACTGGAAGCAAATAGTTGAAAGGATAAACATTGTGTTTGCGACATCTTTGCAACCAGAAGCCAGGCTATGTGTATTGGGTCTCCTAGAAGAAAGGGGACTGTAAGAAGATGAACGAACAGCAATAATAAGATGTCTGTTTCAAGGAAGGAAAATTATTGTGCAGAAGTGGCAAGCGGAAAACCCCCCTACAGTGACATAATGGAGGAGGGTTATAGATGACACTGTTGCAAAAAGTATTTATATATATATATATATATATATATATATATATATATATATATATACACATATATATGAAGAGAGGAAATAAAAATAAATTTAATAATATGTGGAAAGAATGGATAGAAGTGGAAACACGTTTAAGGGTGGGTAAAGGATAAGTAAGGAGAGTGGGTGGTTGCAAAGAAGGGACAATGTGGGTCCTTTATATGTGATAAATTTATATGTGTATCATTGCAAACGGGAAAATTGATGTAAGTATGTTTTAAATATGTGGAAAAAGAAATAAAGAATATTTGATTTAAAAAAAACATCTCTCAACACCTCGTTTTTGGATATTACATTTTTTTTTCTCTTACCTTTTTGGAAGTACTTAGGGTAGTTTTGATCCAGCCGGGCCGCAGCCCATGATGTCACATCCTCTTTTGCGGCAAGCTCCCCCATTGTCTTCTTGGACCTGTGCGTGTCCCTGAAGACAAGCTGGCCATTCACAAATCGCTGCGCGACTCGCGCATGCACAGTAGTAAACTGGCAGTGAAGCCGCAAAGGGTCCACTGCCGGTTTCCTTTAGTTGGAATGGCCACGCCGGCACCCAATCCGATGGACGGATTGGCTTCAGGGGACTGACATCGCAGGCTCCCTGGACAGGTAAGTGTCCTTATTAAAAGTCAGCAGCTACAGTGTTTTTTTTTTTTTTTTAACCACTTAAGCCCCGGACCATTTTGTAGCTAAAGGACCAGAGGTGTTTTCAGAATTTGGCACTGCGCTGCTTTAACTGGAAATTGTGCGGACATGCAATGTTGTACCCAAACGAAATTTGCGTCCTTTTCTTCCCACAAATAGAGCTTTCTTTTAATGGTATTTGATTGCCTCTGCGATTTTTATTTTTTGCGATATGAAAACGGAAAAAAGACAGAAAATTTTGAAAAAAAAAAAAGATATTTTCTACTTTTTGTTATAAGAAAAATCGAATAAACTCAATTTTAGTCATACATTTAGGCCAAAATGTATTCAGCCACATGTCTTTAGTAAAAAAAATGTCAATAAGCGTATATTTATTGGTTTGCGCAAGTTATAGCGTCTACAAACTAGGGTACATTTCCTGGAATTTACACAGCTTTTAATTTATGACTGCCTATCTCATTTCTTGAGGTGCTAAAATGGAAGGGCAGTACAAACCCCCCCAAATGACCCCATTTTGGAAAGTAGACATCCCAAGGAAATTGCTGAGAGGCATGTTGAGCCCATTGAATATTTTTTTTTTGTCTCAAGTGATTGAATAATGACAAAAAAAAGAAAAAATTACCAATAGTTGTCACTAAATGATATATTGCTCACACATGCCATGGTTATATGTGGAATTGCACCCCAAAATACATTTTGCTGCTTCTCCTGAGTACGGGGATACCACATGTGTGGGACTTTTTGGGAGCCTAGCCGCGTACGGGCCCCCGAAAACCAAGCATCGCCTTCAGGATTTCTAAGGGCGCAAATTTTTGATTTGCTGAGAGGCATGGTGAGTATTTTACAGCTCTCATTTGTTTTTGAAAATGAAGAAAGAAAATAATTTTTTTTTTTTTTTCAATTTTCAAAATTTTGTGACAAAAAGCGAGATCTGCAAAATACTCACCATACCTCTCAGCAAATAGCTTGGGGTGTCTACTTTCCAAAATGGGGTCATTTGGGGGGGGGGGGTTGTGCCATCTGGGCATTCCATGGCCTCCAAAACTGTGATAGGCAGTGAGGAGTGAAATGCGGTGCTTGGTTTTTGGGGTCCGTACGCGGCTAGGCTCCCAAAAAGTGTCACACATGTGGTATCCCCGTACTCAGGAGAAGCAACAGAATGTATTTTGGGGTGTAATTCCACATATGCCCATGGCATGTTTGAGCAATATATCATTTAGTGACAACTTTGTGCAAAGAAAAAAAAAAAAATTGTATTTTTTTTCTCAACTTGTGTCAACATATAAAATATTCAATGGACTCGACATGCCTCTCAGTATATAGCTTGGGGTGTCTACTTTCCAAAATGGGGTCATTTGGGGGGGTTTTGAACTTTCCTGGCATTTTATACACAACATTAGGAAGCTTACATCCACTCTTCTAACCACTTGAAGACAAAGCCCTTTCTGACACTTTTTGTTTACATGAAAACATTTTTTTTTTTGCAAAAATACACTTTTTTTAATTTTAATGCACTAAAACACACTATATTGCCCAAATGTTTGATGAAATAAAAAAAAGATGATCTTAGGCCGAGTACATAGATACCAAACACAACATGCTTTAAAATTTCGCACAAACGCGCATTGGCGACAAACTACATACGCCTTTAAAAGCCTTTACAGGTTACCACGTTAGATTTACAGAGGAGGTCTACTGCTAAAATGACTGCCCTCGATCTGACCTTCGCGGTGATACCTCACATGCATGGTGCAATTGCTGTTTACATATGACGCCAGACCGACGCTTGCATTCGCCATTGCGCAAGAGCAGGGGTGCTTTTTTTAAATTTATTTTTATTATTAATTTTGCTTTTTTATTTTATTTTTAAACTGTTCCTTCCATATTTTTTTTTTTATCATTTTTATTGTTATCTCAGGGAATGTAAATATCCCCTATGATAGCAATAGGTAGTGACAGGTACTCTTTTTTTGAAAAAACTGGGGTCTATTAGACCCTAGATCAGTGGTTCTCAACTCCTGTCCTCAGGACCCACTAACAGGCCAGATTTTAAGTATTACCTTGGTGAGATGCAGACTAGAATACTGCAATCCCTGAGCAGCAAATTATATCACCTGTGATGCATTTCAGTTATCTTGCAAACCTGGCCTGTTGGTGGGCCCTGAGGACTGGAGTTGAGAACCACTGCCCTAGATCTTTCCTCTTCCCTCAAAGCATCTGACTACACCAAGATCGGTGTGATAAAATGCTTTCCCAATGGCGCTTTTTATATCCGGGGGGGGGGGGGGAGACATTCCCTCCCACTGCTTGTAAAAGCAGTCCAGAGGCTAATTAGCCACTAGGATTGCTTTTACATGAAAGCCGGCCGCTGGCTGAAAAGAATGATACCAAGATGATACCTAAACCCGCAGGCATCAATCTGGTATAACCATTCAAAGTCCAGCAACATACCAGTACGTTGCTGGTCCTTGTTGGGCATGTATTGTAATCTTTTTTTTCATGCAGCCTGTTGGCTGAACGAAAAAAGGAGATTGATCAGTGGGTATGCCCATTAGAATACCTCCCTTCATTCACCCACTTCTAATGATGGGCATACATGCACCATTTATATATGCCGAAGCATGGGGGCATCCTCCCGCAAAAGTTATGCCGCGTACACACGGTCAGACTTTTCCACGGGCAAGCCTCCGTCGGAATTTTGACCGTATGTACGCGGCATTAGGAGCAAAATCGCTCCTCCGCCCCTATGCTTCGGCATATATGCTTTTTTTTTTAACTGTGGTGGTGAAATCACCTCCTACAGCACTGGAGTCGCAGGGATCAGGCCTGTCTCTGCGAACGCTGCAGTTATGTGTGTTGTGTTTTGTAAGTGACAGTGATCGATCGATACTGCACTTGGGTGGCCTGGGCTGGACGGAGGGGCAAAACGCAGGTGCTAGCAGGTATCTGGGCTGATCCCGCTAACACTGCGTTTTTGGGAACCCTAAATTGCTGGGGACGCTAGTATAGATCTGATCAGATATTGATCTGTTCAGATACTATACCACTAAGGGAGGTGTATGCTTCACGTGTGGGTGTTAGCGTTACTGGCACTAACCTGACGCTGCCTGGGGCGACGCAGACCCTCTCTGACGCTAAAACCTAATTGATCTCACCCGCCGGGTGATCAGGGGGTTAAACCTTTATTGGGTTATATACGGCGGGTGCCCTGACACTATAAAAAGCAAACTAACTAACTAACCAGCGTCACGCGTCACACTTATATGGTGATCACTGGTGAAAGGGTTAACTAGGGGCAATCAGGGGGTTAAACCTTTATTAGGTAATATATGGGGGTACCCGACGCTATAAAAACCTGCGGCGAACCTAAAAAAAATAACTGGCTACCTATCGGCATCACCGACACTAAGACAGCGATCAGAAAAACTATTGCTTAGTGACACTGGCAAAAGGGGGTGAAAGGGTTACCTGGGGGGGCGATCAAGGGGTTAAACCTTTATTAGGTAATATATGGGGGTACCCGACGCTATGAAAACCTGCGGCGAACCTAAAAAAAATAACTGCCTACCTATCGGCATCACCGACACTAAAACAGCGATCAAAAAAAGATCGCTTAGTGACGGCGGTGCTAGGGGTGAAAGGGTTACCTGGGGGGCGATCAAGGGGTTAAACCTTTATTAGGGGGGGTTAGGGGGCTACACTGGACCTAAAACTAACTGCCCTGTCACTTTTACAGTCACAAATGTCACTGATTGCAGTGATCAGTAAATAAATGGTCACTGCAATCAGTGACACTGTGACTGGGGGCTGATCTGGGGGTGTCTGGGGGGGGGGATTTATGTACCTATGTGTCCTGGTGTTAATGTAGTTTTTGTGCACTAACCTGTGTGTCTTCTCTCATGCGGCGCTCGGTATATGTGAGCGCCGCATGAGGGATGACATCACTTCCTCCTGCCTGTGTAAACATTACACAGGCAGAGGAAGCATTTGATTCGCCGGGAGCGATCGCGAGGGGGTGGCCAGAATCGAATGGCGCCCCCCTCATCACGGATCGCTCCCGAAGTGATCCCGGCCGCTCACTGTACCGGAGGGGGTCCGATTGGACCCCCTACCCATACGAAGGCAGGCACGTACAGGTACGTGATTGTGCCTGTCCGTGCCATTCTGTCGACGTATATTTACAGTGGGCGGTCATTAAGTGATTAATGTCAGCAGCTACAAACTATTTCGGCTGGAACACCGCTTTAAGCTCTTCATGGCACTGCATCCATATCCTTTTCCATCCAGAAGACGATGCTGCACAGGTCCAGGAAATTTATGGCCACCTGTTAATAGCTGAGCTCTTAGGCCGTACTGCCGCTTGCCTACCAATGGCCAGGCTTAAGCTCTTCATGGCACTGCATTCAATCGCCCTTCACCACGCTAATAGCTGGGAACTGCTGGAGACTCCACACATCTTCCGGGGCACAACTTACTGAACAACCAGGCCGATCGGGGCACAACCATTCTGGTCCTAACAAAAAAGGAATGCGGCCTCAAAAGCAAAGATTTATGGGAGTGGGGTCCAAAAGGGGAGGAGTGGAGGTGGGGGTAAACCCATTCGTATGCTGCCATGTAGTCAGTCAGGAAATGTGTGGTCTTTAAAACAATGGCCAAAGCTGAGATTTTCCCCCTTGATGGTACTCAAGGCCAGATGCTGATCTAGACCAGACTGAAGGACAAGGTGTATTCCACCAAGTATTTTTTAGGATGATGTTTTATGGTATTGCAGCACACTCTAGGCTTTCCAGGTGCAATGGTAGACTTTGAGAAGTCAACTATTTAGCCTTCACAGGGGGTAGGGATGACCAAATCGCATGCCCCTTTCACTTAGGACCCTTGCGTCAACAACCATGCTGTTAAAACCAACAAAAACGAGAGGCAGGATGATGGTCCATCCCAAGACAAAAAAGGTCCAACTGGAGATACGGAAAGGCATAGATCAGGTGAAACTGATACAATGGAGTCACCAGAGTATCTACTGCGAAGGCCTAAGGCACTCTGGACCTAGCAACACACCTGTCCAGTTTGTTAAATTTGGATGGCTGAAGATCCACAAACAGCATCCTTGCACTTGGGCTCTCCACCCTGTGGTGTTCCAACCCATGTATCACATTTCCTCAGATTCCAGACACTGATGACTAAAAAAGACCATCTGTCAATTTTCTGGGTATGTGGATGGTGGACTGGGCCAGAACATGCAGTGTTGCTTATGAAAGCAGCAGAACTTCTGGTGCCTCCTCCATGGTTGATTTAGGTCACAGCTGTGGCATTGTCTGATTGGATTCTTGTTGGATGATATTGCAGCTAAGAGGTCCAGCATTGAGGGGGATAACCAAATTGTCCTGAGTCCCAGGATGTTGATGAGAAGATGGCTTTTTCCAATGACCAAGTCTCTTGTACGAAGAAGGCATTCCGAATAACTCCCGGACCCCGATAGAAACTTCTCATGGTGGATGCCAGCCTACGCCTTTGGGCATAGGGTTTTCCAAGGACCGAGTCTGTCCCACGCTGCTACAATGTAGAGTTGCAATGGTCCAGAGCAGAACTGGACATTTGGTACTGCCTTGGAGGCCACCATCAGGCCCAGGCAAGCACAATCGAGGGTTGACTCTGGGACCAAAAGGGCCTGGGCACCTGGGTGGAGGGACAAAAGTTTGAAAGCGGATAGCTTGGTGAGGAGTAAAAGGCAGGAATGCACAAATAAGCATCCCTAAATGCCATGAGGCTAGAAAATCCCCTGAAGAGAGCCACTGATTAATTTGGCCAGTTTCATTTGAACCTACAGAAACAAGCTGGGAGTTTTTAGATCCAGAATAAGACAAATGCCGCCATTTGCTTTAGGAACCGTAAACAGGTTCAAGTAGTCATCCTTAATCAGGACTGGGGTAATGACAGCGTGAGGAGCTGCCGAATAGTGGCAAGAAGATGATCTGCCGATTTTTGCAGGGAGGCACACATTTGAGAGCAAGGAGGAGGCAGAGCCCAAAACGTAACTGTAGCTCCAGGACCCAAACATTAGATTTGTTGGGACTAGAAGACATCCCCCATTCCGAGAAGAATGGGTGCCCCATCATTGGGAAGAGGGCTTGGAGCCAGACTTGGCTTAGAAGTCCAGTCCAGTCCACGTCTTTCTATGAATGTGTGTTCAGATGGACTTGGATCTTGAAAACCGAGGGATTAAAGATACCTCTCCTAGTCTTAGAATTAGGTGGTCTACCTGCAGGAGCACAAGACTTTCTGGGGGAGGAGAGTACTCTTGCCCACCATAATCTCCTCAAAGAACTTGTTCAAGTAGGTGCAAACCAGGCATTCTCTCTCGAAGGGCAACTGGTAAAGGCTCTTCTTGCTTGGGAGGTCCACCAACCAGCATTTGAGACAAAAAAAAATCTGCACATGGACAGAGGAGGCTTAACCTGGAGATTTGGCGAAGAGTATGCACCAAGCCATTAATGCAGTAGTGTGGGCTTGTAGGTAAAAGCTGCAGGTGGTGGTGTGGAAGGAACCATTAAAATGGAGCTAGGGTCTTGGGCTTTGCTTTTAGCTCAGACAACCCAGGTCTGGCAGACCAATCACGGAGGCAACTGCAGGATGCATGGTGGGGCACATCAAAAGGAAAAATGCCTGAACAAGGGATTATCTTCTGCTTAGACAGTTCGTGTCTTATTAAGACAATAAATGGCTGGGTCCACCAAAAGAGACTCTCCAGTTCTGCAGGAAACCTTCCACATATATTAGTGAACAAAAAGATTTAGTAGGAGCAAAGGGCTTTTCAGGGTGAGGTCCGTTACAATACAAGAAAGGCTCCAAGAACAAGGACTATAAAAGGTCTAAGCAGGTTTAGGAAATTTTAGCAAATCCATGTTGGGAGACCTTGCAGTTAGCGGGCTCCTCAATGCTAAACATCAGTGTACTACATCAATAAACGGTCACGATAGTATCCTTGAGCTTTGTTTAGATCTCAGCCAAAAGTGTCTCATCCTGATTCAATTTGCTCAGAAGAGGGGATCTCGAATAGACCACCCCCTTAGGGTAGGGTATCGGCTGCCAGATTAAATCAGGAGGGGAGACTGAAGGGACTCATTTGTGACCCCTGCAATCTACAGCCTCCAAAAAGGACCAAGATTCTGCCTATTAAATCAAACATGGCAGAAAATTCCGCTTTAGACAGGTTGGAGGAAGAGTGCGTGCAGCCAAGGGGCTAGCAGAGTGCCCAAAGAATAAGACTGGGAGCAGCGGTCAAAACAGAGGGTACTAGAACTTTTGGAGGAGAGGCTGTGAGCATGTACAGGTGCAGAAGTGGCTGTGTGACAAAATGGGCAGGGAAAAAAATGGTGCCAAATTTTAAACTGCAGCGTTCACACTCCACCACAGCTGAAGGCATTGGTGCATCCACACCCTAGCACAGATGGGCACAAGCTGAGACTTACTGCAGCATGGGGTCTTCGTACTCTGGGCAGAATGTTCCTAGATTTGCTCTCTATGGTTAGTATATTCTTAAAGGAGTCTTCAGGAGCAGGGCTTCACTGTTCACAGCACATGGACCTGTATAGCACCCCACGGCTAACCCGACAATGCACCACATGGCAAGGGGAGCACCTGAGGCAACATTACAGGCAGGCCCCACATCTTCTCCAGGCAGGGTCTGGAAGCTACAGAAAGGAGCCACATTGGCTATGGTGCAGCCAGGAAAAAAGGCTTTACATAAAGAGGAAAACTTCTCCCGGTAGACAGAAGATTTCCATCATCTAAAGGACCCCCCTACTCCTAGCGAGCCTCAGTTTTATTTTTTTATTTTTTTTGCAAGGGGTGTCCCTGCAGCTTTTTTTTTTTTTTTAAACCAGTGCCCAATAACTTGAAGGTGTTCTGTGCGACAAAGGTATTCTTTTGTTCTTATTGAAAAGACAATGTACAACAGTTTTCAACAGTATTATTGGTGGTTACATAAACGAAGAAAAAAATAAATAAAACTGTACATGCATTAAAACTGGGGTTGTCCCGATACCACTTTTTTAAGACCGAGTACAAGTACCGATACTTTTTTTTCAAGTACTCGCCGATACCGATTACCGATACTTTTTTTTAATGTCATGTGTCAGTATTTTTTTTTTACAGTGCTTTGTTTTTTTATTTTGTTTTTTTGGGGGGGGGGGGGAGTGGATTGTGTCAGTGTGTTTTTTTTATTTTTAATTATTTTTTACAATTCATTTTTTTTTTTGCGCTGTTGGGGGGCTTTGGTGAGATTTCAGGGGTCTTAACAGACCCCTGACATCTCCCCTATGAGACAGAGAAAGGGACTGAGAACACAGATTCCCCAGTCCCTTTCTCTGCAGCCTCAGATAAAATGAATGGACAGGAGGCTCCTCTCCATTGATAAACTGAAGCATCGTAAACACAGGTTACGATGTTTCAGTTATATGAATAAACAGAGTCAGTGATCACTGACTCTGTTCATTCGAAAAGGAAGGAGCCGGCTTTAGCGGCTCCTACCTCCGCTCTCCATCCTGAGATACCAAGGACAGAGGGGGTGGAGGAGGACATGGTGGGGGGACTCGGAGCGCAGAGGGGGAGAGCAGCAGGAGGGTGACACGGGGCGCCGACAGCAGCAGCACGGAGGGGGATACAAGGACACCCGGAGAAGGAGAGCAGCACAGAGGGGGACAACGAACCGGAGAGGGCGAGCAGCGCCGAGGGGGACACAGAGCGTGGAGGGGGAGAACAGCACACAGGGGGACACAGAGCACGGAGAGGGAGAACGGGACACAGAGCGTGGAGGAGTATAGCAGCAGCACGGAGAAAGATACAGTGACAGTCAGCGGTGATCAGTGCGTGTTGGGGGGGAGTTACAAGCACCGATCACCGCTGTATAAATTTCACTAAAGCAGCTAAAAAGGGGGGGGGGGGTCCGGGGAGAAGCTGTCAGGCTTTATTGAAATGTATACAGGCAGAGCAGTGCTTGTAATTCCCCCCGCCGCACCGATCATCCCCGACTGCCCAGGTATCGGGTGAAGCATCGGCGCATTTCCCCCCCCCCCCCGAGTACAAGTACTTGGGGAAATGCTCGGTATCGATACCGATACTAGTATCGGGACAACCCTAATTAAAACCACATGCAAAATTTTGAAATAACCATAAAATCTAAAATTAGGTCTCAATCCCAGAGCATTCTTCCCATTTCAAAAGATAATGGGCTCAATTCACAAAGCTAACACATCAGGACAACAAACTTTTTTCCCCCCCAGAAAATAGGATTTTTGACTCACCATAAAATCCTTATCTCTGAGTCCATGGACCGACACAGCTTCTCTATTGACAAAGTGGGTATTATCTGGTAATTAGGAGTGACTAGGCAGAAAAACTTGTAAAAAGTGTTGCATCACACCTTCTACAGTACCGCCCAGGGGGGCGGACCCTCTGGGTATATCCCCTCAGTCTGCATCTCGCAGATCAGTTTGTCAAAAAGCAGTACAAACTTAAAAAGGAGGGGTGGGTGCTGTGTCGGTCCATGGACTCAGAGAAAAGGATTTTACGGTGAGTAAAAAATTCTATTTACTCTTTCGTCCATGGACCGACACAGCTTCTCTATTCACAAAGTGGGACGTCCCAAAGCAGTGTCAGAGAAAAAACAAGGGGTGGTAAAAGCATAAAAATAAAAACTTCACCCCAAACACAAAACAGCACTCCAACAGAGGCGTTGTAACTCTAAACAGCTGCCTGCAAAAAACTTCGCGGCCGAAAGAGGCACCCGAAGATGCACCTACATCAACTTTGTAGAATTTGGTGAAAGTGTGAGCGGACGACCAAGTCGCCGCTTTACATAATTGGGAAACAGACGCTTGATGTCGGAATGCCCAAGAGACACCTATTGCCCTGGTCGAATGCGCCGTGACCGGAAAGGGGGGCGCTTGACCCTTTAAGGCGTAAGCCTGGATTACCAACTGTCGGATCCACCTAGAGATGGTGGCCGATGAGACTGCTTGCTTTGCCCTTCTTGGGACCAGCCACCAAAACAGTGAGTCTGACTTCCGGAACAGGGAAGTGGCAGATAGGTATACTCTCAAAGCTCGGACAACATCCAAGGAATTCAACGCCGACTCCTTAGGATTCGACAGATGAGGACACAAGAATGGAAGTACAATGTCTTCGTTGAGATGAAAACCCGAAACGGACTTTCGGAAGAAAGGAAGGCTGCAGCCGCAGCACCACCTTATCCATGTGGAAGATCAAATAGGAAGCCTTGGATGACAAGGCTGCCAGCTCAGAAACTTGTCTAACTGACGTAACCGCCACTTTCTGAGAAAGTGTCAACAGGGGGAATATCTCTAATATTCTCAAACGGTGCCTTCTGAAGCACCGAGAGGACCAGGTTCAAGTCCCGCGGGGGACGGACCGAAGGGGCCACATGTCGAACCCCCTGCACAAATGTACTCACGAGAGAGCGAGTCGCCAGGGGGTCGCTGAAAAAAAAAAAAAAAAACAGCCAAGGCAGATATCTGTCCCTTAATCGTACTCCATCCCATGCTGTAAAAACAGCAGGATTCTGGAAACCAAATAAGTACACGGATGCCATCTCATTTCCTCACACATGGAGATGTAGGCCTTCCAAGTGCGGTGATAAACCTTCCTAGAGGACGGCTTCCGAGCACTTCTCATAGTAGAGATTACTGAATCTGACAGGCCCCGGTCTCTCAGTACATGGTTCTCAACAGCCATGTCGTTAAAGCCAGTGACCCCATAAAGCAGGATGGAGTATGGGACCTTGGGATAGCAGGTCCTTCCGTAGTGGTAGGCGCCAGGGGACGTCTGCTACCAGACGTACTAGATCGGCATACCAAGGACGCTGAGGCCAATCTGGAGCGATTAGGATCATTGGAATTCCCTCTGCCTCCACTCTGCGGAGCAGAAGAGGAAGAAGCCTTAAGGGAGGGAAGGCATAGATTAGCCGATACTGACCCCATGATGCCTCCAACGTCCGTTGCGTCTGCCCATGGGTCTCTTGACCAGGCCACAAACCTCAATACCTTCCGATTGAGTCGAGAAGCCAGAAGATCTACGTCTGGTGTGCCCCATCTTTGGCAGAGAAGTTGAAACACCTCCGGGTGTAAGGACCATTCTCCCTGATCCAGCGGCTCAGGCAGTCCCAACTTGAGGAGTTTTTTGTGGATTTAAACAAGAATGATAGGGGTATTCGTTTTGTATACGAAGCAAGTCAAGATAGAATCCACTTCTTGGACCTTATAGTGATCAAAGAAGGGACTGACTTCAAAACAATATCATACTTTAAAGAGACGGATCGTAACGCTTATATACCTCTAGGAAGCTGCCATAAGGATTCCTGGCTCAAATCAGTGCCTAAAAGCCAATTCATAAGGATGAGGCGGAATTGCTCAGATATGGTGGACTATGCTCTTCAAGCCAATATCTTAAAAGAGAGATTGGTGGAGAAAGGGTATGACTTGAATTCCTTAGAAACAACAATAAAAGAGGTTGGGAAAATGGATAGAAGAGTCTTATTAGATGGAGGTCCAAAAAAGAAACGTGATGGACCACTCCTACCACTTGTCACCACTTATTCCACCCAACACTTCTTAGTGAAAAAGATCCCGCGGAAACACTGGCATGTGCTGAAGAGCGATCAAATTATTAGCACTTTTTTGCCAGCAGCACCACAGGTTATCTTTAGGGGAGTTCCCTCACTTCGTGATAAGGTAGCACCTAATGTGGTTGACCCACCACCCAAAAGAGTATCTTTTTTCCAGAATATTTCTGGATATCATCAGTGCCGCAGATGCCAAGTATGTAGACTCAATAAAATCAAATCTAAAAAAAACGGTTTCGTTTCAATCAACAAGTACCTCTAGTGAACATCAGATTGAGGCATTTGTCACCTGCAGTTCCACAGGGGTTGTATATTTATTGCAATGTCCCTGCGGGATGCAATATATAGGCCGCACAAAAAGATCGATGCAGGTGCGTTTGGGTGAGCATATTACCAACATTAAAAGTGGATTTAAAGACCACTCAGTATCAAGGCACTATGATTTACATCATGAGCGTAACCCAGCAGGTACAGTGTTCCTGGGGATAGATAGGTATAGCCCACATTGGAGGGGTGGCTCCCTAGTGAGGGAAATATCAAAAATGGAAATGGCTTGGATATATAAGGTACGTAGTTATACCCCCTACGGCCTGAACATAGACATAGATGTGAATGCATTTATAGATAATGCTTAGAATATCCACATGGAGTTACATTGTCTATGATGTTATCTGGGTGGTGGATTCAATGATCTGTGAACTAGATCTGATTTCTCAGTCGCCATGGGGATAGGATCTGCAATTTGGGAATAATTATTTGGATTCCTGCAGGGGGGGATTGTTTTCAGTATAGAGAGGATAGATCTGTCAATTAGATTTATGTTGATATCTTATGGACAGTGGTTCATTAATTTCATTGATTTCCTCATTGTCCATGATTTGTATTAGGGATATATTGGCCTTTTCCTTATTGTTAATCAGATAGAGGGGAAATGGTATGGGATAGACAATATTCTTGGAAAGAGGGAAATATTCTTTTCTAATTCATAATTTTCTATTAAGTATTTACTAACTCTTATGTCCCAATCATTATTCCCTATTCTGGGAGGTTGGTATCCTCAGAGATTGCGTTGTCTCATTAATTGGGGAGATGCAGCTCTGGGGTTAGACTGCCCTATTATCTCTGTTGGTTGGGGTTATGTTGGCTTTCGTTATGTCCGATGATTTTTTCCACTAAAGGGGTAGATTTCCCTTCAATCATATGAGCATGACATTGCCCTCATATTCTCAAAAGAACAAATATTTAACTATGTTCAAATATTTGGTTTTTATTAGCCCAGTAATTTGGGTTGTATTATGTACTTTTCTTCCTTTATACATTTAAATTTTACCAACACAAGTGCATTAGGCTGTCATTATGTACTACATGTTATATCCAGTAGGGGCCCTTAACTAATGGGATATACATTTTTACAGCCTATTGTAACGTTAATGGTATTTTTCAGTCATATTTTTGTGTTTTTAAGTCTGCGGACTTTTAACAGGAAATATCCTGTATCTAGGATGAATGGATGCGAGGCTCCACCAGCCCGCAGGATCCGTCTTGGATATGGGAAGTTTTAGAAGTATATTAGTGTTTTAAACAGACCTCTGATCCCGATATACTTAATATATTGTGGAGGTAAGAAGCCAGAATAGTGAAATATGGGGTACCATATTTAAGGGCAATTTTGCCCACTATTGAAATGGCAACTCATGCGGCAGCGACGCGGGGAGATTAGATTTGGGCGTCCCTGCTGTGTGTGTATAATAGTGTTTTAAATAGACCTCCGATTCTGATGTATTAATACATCGTGGAGGTATGAAGCCAGAATAGTACAGTATGGGGTACCATATTTAAGGGCAGTTTTGCCCATTACTAAAATGGCGATCCATGCGGCAGCGATGCGGGGAGATCAGATCTGGGCGTCCCTGCTGTGTGTGCACTATATATGGCGGTGGGTCAGCACGCCGCCCGTGCCCCAGGACGACGTCATTTGTGACGAAACGGCGTAGAGAGGAGCGGCGTGCTGACGTCACCAACATACCGAGAGTCCGGAAGGAACGGGCTGTCTTTAGCCGGCCGGCTATTATACTACATACCACACGCTTTTATATTACATCTCATTGTAAGTGCAACTTTTATTTAATAAATATCATTTTTTATACTGGATTACGCTATGGTGGCTCTCTTTTCCATTTGCATTTTGGATTCGGGTTGCATGGAGAGGACTGGCGTATAATCCTAGTGGAGGAATACAGATTCTAGCCACTCTTAGAGACCCTGGCAGGGGATATCAGCTATCTGCTTTTACTGATCTCAGATGGGATCGGGTGTTCCGGTAAGCGGCAGTAATCTCTAATGGTGGTGGAATCTTTGTCTATCAGAATAACAGCACTCTTTCATCTGGTGTTTGTGTTTGAAGTCACCAACAGTGAACTGAGGAGACCTTGATTCATTTATGTCATTCTACTGGACACTTTCTGTTAATTTTTTTATATACAGGACTATTTCTTTTATTTTGGCAGATTTATATTTAGTCACATTTTTGGATTAATTTGTCACTATTGTTTGTTTGCAATCATAAGGATTAGATTCTGGATAATCCTTTATTCACTCTAAGGATTTACTATTTACATATTTTGCGCAGCTTTTTTAAGTTTATTTGGATTTATTGTGTGTGTCTCACATTTAAGTTGCAGCATCTGTCACTGAAGCATATCAGGTTGCTATATAGCTAGTTATTTTTTCTTTTACACAGCGCAGTATATATTTTACTTTTTATGATCACTTAGATACACAGATATTGCAGCAGTCTGAGGCTTTCACTAGTCCGGTTCAGGATTTTTACATTTAATTTACGTTACTAATATAGTAGCGCCATTATTAAGGGGTGTGAATTATTTATAGGGGTTTAAATATAATCAAGTTTTTCAAATCCATTTAAGAATAAATCATAATAGATGGATATATTTGAATACAGAGCATCTAAGGTGGTCAACACTGAAGGTGTCTTTGAAACTTTTAGCACTAAAGATGGAGATTTGGGAGGGCTTTTTGTTCGCCTTAAAAATCGAACAATCTCGGAGATACATACTCAGTGGGATGTGGCTTTTTTGGAGACATACATCCGACTGAATATGGTACCAAGAAGCCTTAGGTGGGAGGTTTGCCCCCAAAAAGGAGAAGTAGATTTGGAAAGTTGGTTCCGATATTTCAATGAAGCTGGGATCAACTTTTTACGCTTCCTGGTGTTAAGGAAAAATGGCAAACTCTCCAGATTAGACACTGAAATAAAAACTCTGAAGGATTCTCTACTTCCTCACAAAGAAAGTGAGGAGTATAAAGAAAGAACAGTTAACCTTTTAAAGATTTTAGATAAGGAAGAAAAAGAACAGAAAAATAAAAAAAGGAAGAAATATAACAGGGACTATAGGGACTATGAGGCCAATAGTGTTTTCGACTGGCAGAAGAAACTGGCCAGTGAGGAATTAAATAAACAGGAATCTAGGATGGATGCTATTACCCAGGGAGAAGATGCTCTTACGGTCCCCGTAAGGGAAACCCAACATTTACCTGTCAAGGAGGTATCCCAGAAAGCTAAAAAAACTCAAAATAATAGCAAGTCCGGAAAAAAAGGGAGACGAGTGTCTTACCAATCTCCCTCTAGAACACATGGATCCGCTAAAGGAGCCCAGTATAGTAAGAACAGTGGATGGAACCATCAGTTTGGGCCAGGAGGAAACAACGATAGAGGATATGGTGCACAACCTAATAAATTCCAGTATCAACCTTATAGAGAACCACCTAGACCAAGGAGGGGCTCTGATAGAAGTTCGTACAATCATTATGGACAGGATAGACCTGTTTATCAGGAGGCATACCATAACGAGTGGACACGCCCAGAAAGAAACAGGGATGAATGGGACTCTAATGGTGGAGGAGATTCCCATAACCGTTTCTTTCCCTTAAGAGACAGAGAGGGTCCCACGGAATTTGATTATAGAGACCAAGAATTTACTTGGTCCTCCAGGGACCATTCAAATAGGTCTGAGGATAACCCTCAGGAACAATATCATTGGGGTTTTCCCAGGCAAAACCAGGGCACAAAATGACCCATCGAAAACAAAGAGGAGTCAGAGGGGGGAGGAGAGCACAATCAAAAAAAGTCAAAGATGTGACAGGGATGGGCATTTTTAACTTGAGCACTCAGGTTTTAACAACTTCTGAAACTGCTCTGTTAAATAAAGGCCTCAAATATGCTCCACCCAGAAAATTGAATACATTTGAGACATATATGGACATACACAAATATGTGAGACGAATTAATATTAAGAGACATTTTGCGAGTATGCCATTACCTCAGGGAGGATGCATCCCATCCAAATATCAATGTTCAGGATTGTCGAATGCATCAACATTTAACCCTCCAGGAACTCTGGCCCCGTCATTACGAGTTTTCCGTGATATAGTCCTGAAGGAATTGGAAACGGTAAAGGTTGCAAATAAAGGAACAGATAAGATTTTACAAGAGGGACTTGACTCGTTGTGCAATAAAAAGGAGCTGGTTATTCGCCCCGCAGATAAGGGGGGGGATAGTCATCTTAGATAGAAGTGACTATCTCCAGGAATTATCGAGAATAGTAGGCGATAAGGATACATATACACTTTTGCCAGGTAATCCAATAGTTCAGTATAAAAGTACGTTGGAAATACTTGTCCAGAAGGGCGTAAGGTTGGGTATATTGAATGAAAAAGAACAACTTTTTTTGATTCCAAAAGCACCAAGGGTGCCTGTTCTTTATTGCCTGCCGAAAATTCACAAAAGTCTTACTTGCCCCCCGGGACGCCCAATAGTGAGTGGAATTGATTCCATTACGTCCCGGGTGGGCAAGTATATAGACCACTTTTTGCAACCGTTGGTACAACAAATGCCCTCATACCTCAAAGACACACGTCATGTAATCAATCTATTGGCAGGCCAAAAGGTAACTGAACATACATGGATGGTCACGGCAGATGTGGCATCCCTTTATACTGTCATACCACACGTATTGGGATTGTCAGCAGTAAAATACTATTTAGAGTTGTTTTCTGCGATACCGCAGGAACAGCAATCTTTTGTCATGGATTTACTGGAATATGCGGCTGGCCACAACTACTTCTGGTTTAGCCACAATTTCTATAGACAAAGAAGGGGTGTCGCTATGGGGGCTAAATATGCCCCTAGTCTGGCCAATCTTTTTATGGCCAAATGGGAGGAGGACGTCATCTATAAGGAACGTAGTCCATACCTCGCCTTTTGGGCGAGGTATATTGATGACGTCCTCCTCCTATGGGAAGGTACTTTCTCCCAACTTGAGGAGTTTTTTGTGGATTTAAACAAGAATGATAGGGGTATTCGTTTTGTATACGAAGCAAGTCAAGATAGAATCCACTTCTTGGACCTTATAGTGATCAAAGAAGGGACTGACTTCAAAACAATATCATACTTTAAAGAGACGGATCGTAACACTTATATACCTCTAGGAAGCTGCCATAAGGATTCCTGGCTCAAATCAGTGCCTAAAAGCCAATTCATAAGGATGAGGCGGAATTGCTCAGATATGGTGGACTATGCTCTTCAAGCCAATATCTTAAAAGAGAGATTGGTGGAGAAAGGGTATGACTTGAATTCCTTAGAAACAACAATAAAAGAGGTTGGGAAAATGGATAGAAGAGTCTTATTAGATGGAGGTCCAAAAAAGAAACGTGATGGACCACTCCTACCACTTGTCACCACTTATTCCACCCAACACTTCTTAGTGAAAAAGATCCTGCGGAAACACTGGCATGTGCTGAAGAGCGATCAAATTATTAGCACTTTTTTGCCAGCAGCACCACAGGTTATCTTTAGGGGAGTTCCCTAACTTCGTGATAAGGTAGCACCTAATGTGGTTGACCCACCACCCAAAAGAGTATCTTTTTTCCAGAATATTTCTGGATATCATCAGTGCCGCAGATGCCAAGTATGTAGACTCAATAAAATCAAATCTAAAAAAACGGTTTTGTTTCAATCAACAAGTACCTCTAGTGAACATCAGATTGAGGCATTTGTCACCTGCAGTTCCACAGGGGTTGTATATTTATTGCAATGTCCCTGCGGGATGCAATATATAGGCCGCACAAAAAGATCGATGCAGGTGCGTTTGGGTGAGCATATTACCAACATTAAAAGTGGATTTAAAGACCACTCAGTATCAAGGCACTATGATTTACATCATGAGCGTAACCCAGCAGGTACAGTGTTCCTGGGGATAGATAGGTATAGCCCACATTGGAGGGGTGGCTCCCTAGTGAGGGAAATATCAAAAATGGAAATGGCTTGGATATATAAGGTACGTAGCTATACCCCCTACGGCCTGAACATAGACATAGATGTGAATGTATTTATAGATAATGCTTAGAATATCCACATGGAGTTACATTGTCTATGATGTTATCTGGGTGGTGGATTCAATGATCTGTGAACTAGATCTGATTTCTCAGTCGCCATGGGGATAGGATCTGCAATTTGGGAATAATTATTTGGATTCCTGCAGGGGGGGATTGTTTTCAGTATAGAGAGGATAGATCTGTCAATTAGATTTATGTTGATATCTTATGGACAGTGGTTCATTAATTTCATTGATTTCCTCATTGTCCATGATTTGTATTAGGGATATATTGGCCTTTTCCTTATTGTTAATCAGATAGAGGGGAAACGGTATGGGATAGACAATATTCTTGGAAAGAGAGGGAAATATTCTTTTCTAATTCATAATTTTCTATTAAGTATTTACTAACTCTTATGTCCCAATCATTATTCCCTATTCTGGGAGGTTGGTATCCTCAGAGATTGCGTTGTCTCATTAATTGGGGAGATGCAGCTCTGGGGTTAGACTGCCCTATTA
The DNA here is from genome assembly GCA_029206835.1 of Rana muscosa. NCBI lineage: Eukaryota > Metazoa > Chordata > Amphibia > Anura > Ranidae > Rana > Rana muscosa. The sequence goes on from CM055116.1 coordinate 188,373,491, forward strand.
TCTCTGTTGGTTGGGGTTATGTTGGCTTTCGTTATGTCCGATGATTTTTTCCACTAAAGGGGTAGATTTCCCTTCAATCATATGAGCATGACATTGCCCTCATATTCTCAAAAGAACAAATATTTAACTATGTTCAAATATTTGGTTTTTATTAGCCCAGTAATTTGGGTTGTATTATGTACTTTTCTTCCTTTATACATTTAAATTTTACCAACACAAGTGCATTAGGCTGTCATTATGTACTACATGTTATATCCAGTAGGGGCCCTTAACTAATGGGATATACATTTTTACAGCCTATTGTAACGTTAATGATATTTTTCAGTCATATTTTTGTGTTTTTAAGTCTGCGGACTTTTAACAGGAAATATCCTGTATCTAGGATGAATGGATGCGAGGCTCCACCAGCCCGCAGGATCCGTCTTGGATATGGGAAGTTTTAGAAGTATATTAGTGTTTTAAACAGACCTCTGATCCCGATATACTTAATATATTGTGGAGGTAAGAAGCCAGAATAGTGAAATATGGGGTACCATATTTAAGGGCAATTTTGCCCACTATTGAAATGGCGACTCATGCGGCAGCGACGCGGGGAGATTAGATTTGGGCGTCCCTGCTGTGTGTGTATAATAGTGTTTTAAGTAGAACTCCGATTCTGATGTATTAATACATCGCGGAGGTATGAAGCCAGAATAGTACAGTATGGGGTACCATATTTAAGGGCAGTTTTGCCCATTACTAAAATGGCGATCCATGCAGCAGCGATGCGGGGAGATCAGATCTGGGCGTCCCTGCTGTGTGTGCACTATATATGGCGGTGGGTCAGCACGCCGCCCGTGCCCCAGGACGACGTCATTTGTGACAAAACGGCGTAGGGAGGAGCGGCGTGCTGACGTCACCAACATACCGAGAGTCCGGAAGGAACGGGCTGTCTTTAGCCGGCCGGCTATTATACTACATACCACACGCTTTTATATTACATCTCATTGTAAGTGCAACTTTTATTTAATAAATATCATTTTTTATACTGGATTACGCTATGGTGGCTCTCTTTTCCATTTGCATTTTGGATTCGGGTTGCATGGAGAGGACTGGCGTATAATCCTAGTGGAGGAATACAGATTCTAGCCACTCTTAGAGACCCTGGCAGGGGATATCAGCTATCTGCTTTTACTGATCTCAGATGGGATCGGGTGTTCCGGTAAGCGGCAGTAATCTCTAATGGTGGTGGAATCTTTGTCTATCAGAATAACAGCACTCTTTCATCTGGTGTTTGTGTTTGAAGTCACCAACAGTGAACTGAGGAGACCTTGATTCATTTATGTCATTCTACTGGACACTTTCTGTTAATTTTTTTTATATACAGGACTATTTCTTTGATTTTGGCAGATTTATATTTAGTCACATTTTTGGATTAATTTGTCACTATTGTTTGTTTGCAATCATAAGGATTAGATTCTGGATAATCCTTTATTCACTCTAAGGATTTACTATTTACATATTTTGCGCAGCTTTTTTAAGTTTATTTGGATTTATTGTGTGTGTCTCACATTTAAGTTGCAGCATCTGTCACTGAAGCATATCAGGTTGCTATATAGCTAGTTATTTTTTTCTTTTACACAGCGCAGTATATATTTTACTTTTTAGGCTCAGGCAGTCCGCCTGCCAGTTTTCCACACCCGGAATGTACACGGCTGACAGTGCCGGTACGCTCCTCTCTGCCCACTTCAGGATGCGAGCAACCGTCGATGCTGCAGCTGAGCTTCTTGTTCCTCCTTGATGATTGACATATGCCACTGCTGTGGCGTTGTCCGACTGGATCCTGACTGGACACCCTTGCAGCCTCTGAGACCATTTGAAGAGGCACAGCCTGATCGCCCGGATTTCCAGGACATTGATCAGCAGGAGGGCTTCCTCTGGGGTCCAGCGACCTTGCGCCGACTGAACACCCCAGACTCCGCCCCAACCTGTAAAGCTGGAGTCCGTCGTGATCACTATCCAGTAAACCAGAAGAAATGACTTCCCGGCCATTAGAGCCGGTGCTGTCAGCCACCATACCAGGGATCTCCTAAATAGATGGCTCACTCGGATTTGATAATCCAGAGATGGACATCTGTTCCATCTGGACAAAACTTCCTTCTGTAACACTCGAGTGTGGTATTGAGCATATGGGACCGCCTCAAAGGAGGCTACCATGAGGCCTAACACTCGCATGCAAAAACAGAGTGACGACCAATTCCTGGAAGTCCGCTGCTGTACTGCAGCCCGGAGGGTCTGCAACTTCTCCACAGGGAGGAATACCTTTGCCTCTGAGGAATCCAGAATCAACCCCAGGTACACTAGGTGTTGAGTGGGCACCAATACTGACTTTTGCGTGTTTAGTATCCAACCACAGTCTCGAAGAGTCTGACAGGTAATGGACACGCTTACCTCTAATTCTGAGCTTGAAGGAGCCTTCAGTAGAAAGTCATCCAAGTAGCCCATGATAGCGATACCCCGATGTCTTAGAAGTGCCAGAATCGGAGCGAGCACCTTGGTGAGCATCCTGGGTGCTGAGGCAAGGCCAAACGGGAGGGCCACAAACTGGTAGTGGTTCTTCCCGATAGCAAATCGCAGAAACCTCTGGTGTCTGGGGTATATGGGGACATGCAGGTATGCATCCTTGATGTCCAAGGAGGCCAGAAGGTCCCCCGGATAGAGAGCCGTGACTACAGATCGAACCGACTCCATCCAAAATCTTTGTACCTTCACAAAGCAATTGAGGTCTCTGAGATCCAAGATTGGATGAACCCCATCCTTCTTCGGCACAATGAACAGATTTGAGTAAAAACCCTGACCCCGTTCCTGTTCTGGAATAACTACCCCGCGTTCCAGTAGACCCTGGACCGCCCCATACAGGGCCTCCCGACGGGTCGGTAGTAGCTGGAGATTGGAGGTGATGAATCTGTCCGGTGGACAAGAGAGAAATTCTATCTTGTAGCCTAGGGAGAGCTGGGTGGGGGGGAAGACCCTCATGCGGACGCAGATTTGTCCGCAGGCTTGTTGGGTTTGCAGGACCAAGGACGCTTTTGTCCTTGGGCAGGCGCCTTGTCGGCCTGGGGTCTTTTCCCTGTCGCCCTAGGGGGACGAAAAAAACGCTTGCGTGCAGTAAAGGAGGGCCCTTGCCCTTGGCGTGGCCCCTACCCTTGCTAGTTTGAGGAAGCAAAGTGCTTTTACCTCCTGTGGCATCCTTGATGATGTCATCCATAGAGGCCCCAAAAAGTCTGTCACCCTTAAAAGGCAGATCCAACAGAGCTTTCTTGGAGGTCTGGTCCGCAGAACAAGCCGTTTAGCCAGATGAGGCGGCGTATTGCTACTGCATAAACCAAAGCTTTTGACAACAGGGGAATAGTATCCATGTCTAACTCACAGACAAACCTAAGGCCCTGGACCAACTGGTCGGCCAATGTTATCTCATCAGGGGGAGCATCTTGCTCCTTAACCCCTGGAGTAGCAATCTTGCCCATTCAGTAAGTGTCTGAGACACTAGGGCCCCCGCCAATGCCAGGCGTACTGCCGAGCCTACCACTGAGTATAGGTAGCGAGTGCTTCAGCCTTCTTATCCACAGGGTCCTTGAAAACAGGAGCCCCTTCTACTGGAATTGTGGTGGCTCTATCAAGTCTGGACACCGGAGGGTCCACTATAGGGGGAGAGGTCCATTTCTTCAGAAAACTCTCCTCAAAAGGGGTTCCGTAACGCAAACCTCTTTGGGGCTGTAAAGACCCTCAGTGGGTTCTCCCATTCCTTGTAGAAGAGTTTATCAAAATAAGACACACAAGGGAACACCTTAGCAGTGCGGGCAGGTTTACGAAACCCAAAGTGGACCGGAGTCTCTGCTGCTTCTGCAGTATTTTCCAACTTTAGCGTATCCCGCACTGCAGTAATAAGGTCAGATACCAAAGCCGTCTCGCGTACTGACCTGGACTTGGAGTCATCCTCACTGTCCGGTCACGGTCTGCAGTCTGATGCGTCAGAATCTGGGCCCTGAGCCGTAGCTGGACCTGCATCAGAATTATCCCCAGAAGCTTGCAGGGGACGGGGGTGTTTACTACCCCCTGTATTCCGGTGTGCTGCCTCCACCCTGGCAGCAAACGCCTCTAGGATTGCCGTCATAGCGTTCATAGACACCTCAGGGGCACCAGCTGCTAAATCTGGTGTTTCGAGGGAGAAGACATCTGGCTCAGATGCCATGCTGACCACGTGCTGACACCCACAGGGCTCCAGGCAAGATATCAATAGGCCACCCTCCTGTTCTGCAGAGATGCTGGGTCACCCAGAGGACTCACCACCCTTGGATCAGTACCGCTATGCTGCCGTGCTGCGCCTGTGATGCTGTCCCACCGCTGCTGTGTCAGTCTGCTTCTTTTATCAGTGCTTCCTGTGTGAATTTCTCACGCCAGTGTAATGCACCCTAGAGGCCGGAGACTCTTGAAAAATGGCCGCCAAACGTCTGTATGGAAGATAATGTGGGCTCTAAGACCATGGCCGCAGAGCCGAAGACAGAGGCCAAAGCAGCCTTAGACCACAAAAAGATGGCCGCCGAACGGCAATATATACATACAGCGTGGATCAATACAAACATGGCCGCCGATCAGTCGATAGAGGCCAGAGGGTGTGGAACTACAAGAAAATGGCGCCGAAACCACAAGAAGATGGCCCCGGCATGGACCACAGTAAAATGGCCGCCGACAGCATGGAGGGGGAAAAAGCACACACACAGGTAAGCAGAAATTACATTTTTAAAAGTTACAGCCAGCCCCGCCCCAGTGGAACCCCCTAGGTGACCCCCAGCACCCTTAGCTAGAAGCCCAGGGAGGAGAGAAGCGGAAGGAGAGAGGGAAAAAAAGGGGCAACAACTACTTACTTGGTCTCTCCAGGAATGTCCAGCCAAATCACCCAGCCGAGGCAGGGGAGTTTACTTACCTATCCTGCAGGTATCATGCTGGAAGACATTCCAAACAGATCATCGTCCACGCACGGAAGGTGACTGTTGGCCAGGCATGCTGTGATTGGACCCAAGGGGACGATCATATGTATGCCCTGGAGTGCGACGCTCACCGGCCAGGCTGCTGCGACTCGGCCGTAAGGTCAGCCGAAGCTGAGCGGTCCAATGCAAGCCTTGGAGCGACAAGCTCACCGGCCACCCGTGGAGCGACGGGCATGTCGTGGAAAACCCAGCGTGTAGCTAGGGTCGGCACACGCTCGATGGCCGAAACTGGGGAGACTACAAGGATCGAGGATCCAGTCTGTCACCCAGTCGGCAATTGATCGAAGATCGCAGGAAACCAAAAAAAAAAATGTAGCAAAAAAATATATTTTCCCCCCGGACCAATGGGCCCGAAGGGAGCCATGTCCTACTCCTTTGCTAGACAGAAAAAAACTGATGTGCGAGATGCAGACTGAGAGGATATAGCCAGAGGGTCCGCCCCCTGGACGATACTGTAGAAGGTGTGATGCAACACTTTTTACAAGTTTTCTGCCTAGTCACTCCTAATTAACGGATAATACCCACTTTGTCAATAGAGAAGCTGTGTCGGTCCATGGACGAAAGAGTAAAAGCGCTTTACCGTCGAGTCCAATGAGATGTGAAAATTACAGCATCGCTAAAATAAAGATCCTTATTCTGTTAAAGCTTTGTGAATTAAGCAACATCTACTTTAAATCTTGGTACAAAATACTATTGTACCAAGCAAAAGGAATCAACCCTGCGCTCAGCTTCATGACTTATAAAAGGTTTCTGAAGGGGAAGTCCAATTCTAAAATTTCCCTCTCATCAAAACACCATGCTTGTATATCACATATTTGTCAAAATGTATGAACATTTTAGTGCTACCCACTGAAAAAAATAAATCACATTAACCAAGAAAAAGCTTCGTCAGTCCACATCAAACAGTTCTTTTCAGTTACCAAACAGCTAGAACAAAAAAAAAAACTCCTTACAATTTTGTGCAGGCTGAATTATATATTACAACTTCAAGTGGTTGTAAACGCTAATACAGCAGGTAAAAAGTATTGTACACGTCACCATCTTTCCAGGTAAATATTTTTTAAAAGATACTATTGACATGAAATTTTCACGTCGGTAACAACCCATGCAATGCACACTATGGAATTATCTTTAGTGCTTTCCATAGTTTCTATTGGATTCAAGTCAGATGATTGGCTGGGCCATTCTAGCAGCTTTATTTTGTCTCTGAAACCAATTAAGAGTTTCCTTGGCTTTGCGTTTGGGAATATTGTCCTGCTGAAAGGTCCACCCTCGTTTCATCTTCATCATCCTGGTAGATGGCAGCAGATTTATCAAGAATGTCTTGGTACATTTTTCTATTCAACCTTCATTTAATGAAATTAAGTCTACCAGTACCGTATGCTGAAAAACAGCCCCACACCATGGATGTTCCCACCTCCAGACTTTACTGTTGGTATGGGGGTGTTTTTAGGGTGATGTGCAGTGGCATCCAAAAAGTTCAATGTTGGTCTCATCTGTCCAGACTATATTCTGCCAGTATGTCACATGCTTGAGTGGTGAGCATGCATACAGGCCATGGCAGTTGAGTGCATTACTTATTGTTTTCTTTGAAACAATTGTACCTGCTAATTGCAGATCTGAAACTCTCCACAAGTGGTCCTTAGCCCTTTATTAACTCCAATTCTTTTCACTCCTGTCAGAAATCTTGCAAGGAAAACCTAGTCGTAGCCAGTTTATGGTGAAGTGATGTTCTTTCAACTTCCGGATTATGGCCCCAACAGTGCTCACTGGAACATTCAGAAGATTAGAAATCCTTCTGTAACCAATGCCATCAGTATGGTTTTGCAACAATAAGGTCTTGAGAGCTCTTTGCTTTTACCCATGATGAGAGGTTTCTTGTGACACCTTGGTCAGTTTAGACAACCAGTGGATATTAATTTGCACTGACAAGGGGCAGGAATGCTTTATAATTACCAATAGATTTTAGCTGGTGTCTTGGCTTGCTTTGCCTTTTTGCACCTCCATTTCTTCATGTGTTCGATACTGTTTCATTTTATTACACAAAACTTAATTTGTGAACTTATTTTAGTTTCTTTGATTGTATAGGTTGTTACCAACATGTGGGTCAATAGAAATATAGTGGAGCTCCAAGAGCTAGAGCATCCTTTCTCAACCTTTTCAACACAGAGGAACCCTTGAAATAGTTCTCTGGTCTCGGGGAACCCCTGCTAAAATGAGAAATCTACAATTCATGATACCTTTGTGTGATGGTCAGTGGGAAGGATGGTCCTTACACTTGTGGTCATTGGGAAGAATTACCTCCTTACAGATAGCTAAAAAGATCAATGGTGTCAGTAGGAAATGATCTGAGAGGCAGAAATTGCCCAATGCTGAAGGAACCCCTAGCAACCTCTGGAGGAACCCTAGGGTTCCACGGAACCCTGGTTGAGAATCACTGAGCTAGAGGGAAGGGAACCCCCCCCCCCCCCAGGGGTTCACAGGCTTTGTACTGCAGCTCCCTCCCATCACATTCTTTCTCTTGGTGTCAGGAAAACTTGTCAGAAGTGCCTCATTCAGATAGAGGAATGAGGCAGCAGACAGAAATGACACTTAGTGCTCTAAATTGAGACAAGCACCCACTCTAGATATATGCTTTGTTCATATTTCATGTCAGACTTTTACAACCACCTCAAATCTTTAAAAGTTTGCATACCTTTTTATCCACTTGAATCCCTGATTCTGTTTTAAAAGGTTTTTTGTCCAATTGAAATTTTAAAACAGAATTGCAACTCAGCAGCGCTATAGCATGCCCGGGTGGCTTTTAGCACTGGAATCACCAGCTGTTCGCTTCCACACTGTTTACATAGAAGGGATGTACATGGAACTTCCTGTGTTACAGAGGCCAGGATAGCGCTGATGAAGCCATTTCCTGCTTCAAATGTAGTAATAGATCATTATTAGAAATGATCTGCATGGGGGGGGGGCTGGATTAGGTCTGTGCAGACCTGATAGACACTACAAAAAAAAAAGATTACCTTTTCAGATCAAACCCAGGCTCCAACATTAACATTGGATGATCCTAAAGACATTTGCTTCATGACCATTCATGGATCAAGCAAATACAAGCGTCATTTTAGAAAGGCTGTGCAAAGTCACCAGTGTTCCAATATGCGTCCTTTATGACCAGACATGATTTTATGTTAAAGTTATGCTTAATAAAAAAAAAAAAAAGAATATGGTCTAGAAAGTAGGTTATAGGTAGTCCGAAAAGGCTCAAAAGCACTCAAGCATTTAAGAAGCTGGAACTAGTCACCACCCATAATACAGCAATTGCATAGGTCACACCAGTATGCATAAATATTTTGATCTTTTCCCTACACCTCTAAATTATCATATGCCAGCTACCTCTCTGGGAACCATAAACGAAAGATTGCAAAAGGCATATTGGCCAATCAGCTTTAAAAAACAAAACAAAAAACTCAAGAACTGTGAACATTAGCATTTGCTTAAATAGGTCATGCTACCAACAGACTTTTGCTGGACTGCAGTGATTTTTTCTCAGGCTATGCTCTTCTTGGATAGTGGATACAGCAAAAGGACGAGCTACACAAAAGATGAAATTTAAAGAATTATTGTAAGCATGTAGATGGATTAATGTTATTCATCAGTGAAATCGTTTTTTCAAACAATGGGCATTCTTAAATAGAACTAGAACAGTGAAATTTTAATTGCAATGGGATGCTGATGGTTCTCATATTTGGTGATGTTGCCCTGCTGCAGGTCCAACCAGAATCCTGGCCTATTACATACCCAATGCTGAGGGGCATGGGTCACATGGTCTCTAACACAGAGTGCTGGCATAAGGCAAAGCCAATGACTTTGGAAAATGCCATATACACATTGCCTTAAGATGCTAAGTGCTAGCAAGACTACAAAACAACAAACTCTTAAAAATATATAGGGCAACTGGCAACTTCCTCTCCCAAAACAGATTTTTTTTTTAGAACCTATAGAGTTTAAAGGAAAGGTCAGCACAGAAATATGGAGTGGCCACTGTTTGGAAAGTGCAAGCCCCAAGTTTGCCATTCATTGCTTTACTACTTACTGAATCAACAGAATGTCACTAGTTACAGGCTTCTTTTAAACTTTGTTGGTCCTCATATTCTGGATGTTTACTGGCAAAATATTTGCTCAAGCTCCGCAAACCAGCTGCACAAGTTATAACATGGTTTCAAACTCCCTTTGTTAGTTTCTGGGTCAGGTAGTACTTAAAAGGCAAGGTCTTATCACCTCAGTGTGTAAAAAGTGATTTTTATTAAGGATGGGGACAGAATTAACTTTACCAGCCCTATAACTTCTCACAATACTGTTGGTCAAAGTAAATATATAAATAAATTATATACTTGTGGAGGCGCTAAATATAATTACTCGTGATAAGTTAACAAAGTACCAAGTGTAAATTTAAACAATAAAAATTTTTTTTTTTTTGGTGACCCAAACACCAGCCTACCTAAACACACTAAATTAAACAGTGTTTAACCTGAGTGAAAATTATACAAAATTTTCCCAAATCTTGCATATATGTATATAGAGTGAAATCCTGTAGATCAATACAGAACAATTGAATACCTTAGTACAAATTTACATTTGTGAAAAAATTGAGATGTACATAAATGAGTTTATATATTAAGTGCCAATCAAATCCGTGAGACGCTTCCTGATGACATGTCATACGAAACGTACGTCGAGGCGGTACTAGGTCACGTACAGACACTACTTCCGGTCCCCCTGGCTCCTCCATCATCGCAGGTGGAACGCACGGCAGTTACCTACAGACGGGACACCGATTCTTTCTCCCTGTTACGCCATCCAGCCTCAGTGCCGGGTTTGTGGCACTTATACAAGTAAGCAGGCATTTGGCTTTTTAACTTTTGCACTAGTTTGGCTTAATAAACAGAATTACGCTATTGCTGCTTTATTTTCATTTCATATCCTTATTTGAGCCTCCATGAGGCTGTCGTTCTGGTCCGACATCATCTCCTCCATTTAACCCAAGCAAAGTTTTGCTGCAAGCGCATTTGACTTCTTTTTTAAGTAAAAGGGTCAACTTAATTTGGTAAGCTGCCATCCCTATTTGAGCACATTTGGGTGATTCGTTTTCAGTCGGTGAAGGTGGATTTCTGACAGTTGTCACAATCTTTGGATTTTCTGTTTGCAGTATTTCAGATTTTACATTTGACTTTCTTGTCATCTATTGATCTCACGGATTTGATTGGCACTTAATATATAAACTCATTATTTATGTACATCTCAATTTTTTCACAAATGTAAATTTGTACTAAGGTATTCAATTGTTCTGTATTGATCGACAGGATTTCACTCTATATACATATATGCAAGATTTGGGAAAATTTTGTATAATTTTCACTTAGGTTAAACACTGTTTAATTTAGTGTGTTTAGGTAGGCTGGTGTTTGGGTCACCAAAAAAAAATAAAAAATTTTTATTGTTTAAATTTACACTTGGTACTTTGTTAACTTATCACGAGTAATTATATTTAGCGCCTCCACAAGTATATAAATTTATATATTTACTTTGACCAATATTTTGTTCCACACCTTGGAATTTTTGGAGAGCAGCTTTAATTTATTTATGTTGTTATATTAGGCGCGAGATTTTTTTCTTTACTCACTTCTCACAATACTGTACTGGCCAAATAAAGGCTTTTTGCTGTTCAAGACTGAACAGTGTGAAGTTCCTAGTGATCAGACACATCTCACTTCAAAGAAAGAAGACAGGACTATGGTAAAGATGAAAAGAGAAAGCAAAATGAAAAAATGGAGACAACATGACACCTAGAAGCATTTATTTTATGCAACAAAACTTAAATATGACCATGTGTACATACAAGGTGCATAGGCAGCACTGGGCATACACTTTTAAGTGTCCACTACTTCACTGACAAAATGCTGAGTGCACACCTATTTACCTAAAATAAAAATATTTCAAGATGAGAGACATGAACTTTAGAACAGCAAAACCTCTAAAAATCGAAGCATCTGCATTTCTGAATTTTCTTTATAAAGCTGCCTAAAAATTGACTATTTCTGGGGAAAATTTTTTTTTTATTTTTTACATTAAAAATCTGTCAACCAACGTTATAAAATCAAATGCTGGACTGTCTTGCTATCCAGTACAGTATTCAAATGTGTTTGAGTAGAAGGACTTTATGATAGATATATGGTTAAAAAAAAAAAAAAAAAAAAAGGGAACAAAAATATGTACACATATCCCATATTATATTAACTCAGAAGGAAATAGACAATTGTTGCTCTGTGAAATGTTGCTTTTGGAACCAAAGTAATTTCACTCCCCATTTGTGCAGAGGAATAGAATGAAAACACAAAAGATTGATAAATTTCATAGTATGGAGTTAGAAAAAAACTGTACAATTAATTCTATTTAAAAAGTAGACTTGCCGCACAATTTTACATAAGACAAAAACCAATAAATGAATGCAACATTCCTTCAACAAGCTTTTTTTTCCCCTTGTCCCTGGCCGTAGCCATGTCTCTATGTACACCAGCAGAATACAATTAAAAATCTGCCAAGTAGGAGTCTATGTGCATGGAAAAATGATGAGACCCAAGATGGTTGTAGAGTCTCATCCTGGAACGGTACCTCTGTCAGATTTACAAAACAAAAACAGTACAGTCTTGTTTGTAACCAAGGAGCCCCACTAAACATGGCTTGTAATGTGGGTAGTCCTATTCTTTGCTCCATACAACCAGAGTGTAATTTTATTACATGGAAATGAAACTGTCTCGAAGAATTTGGTAAGTGTGAAAAGAACGTTTTTTGCAGGTGACGTCAATTTTTTTTTCATTTTATATATTTTTGATAAAAGTAAAAAGTTTTTGATGTTTGAGCAAGTTCATCTTCTGAATAGAAAAATGGAATAAGTCTTGAAGGGTGGAGCTTGCCTGCTGATAGACGCTCATTTCCTTCTCTTGTGCGGCACTTTTCTTTTTACCTGTGAAAACATAATAGAGAAGGTGAAGTAAAGCCATGTTCCTTTCAATTGTTTTTTAGGGCATTAAGCTAGCTGTACAAAAAACTTAAAGGATAGTTCCCCTTTTCCTAAAAAAATAACAAAAGTGCATTTTTTTGTATATTCCAGGAAAAAAACTGCATTTTTTTTATTGGGAGCCTGTGAAGCATTGCACCCATGATCAGCAGATCGTGGGTGCTATGCAGGGCTCTTGCAGACTGTGTAAGCGGTGTGCTTGTACCTCGTATGAGCATTTAGTTACACACCGACAGGAACTTTCAATGAACTACCACAGCGCCATGGTAGTTCATTAAGAGCTACAAAGGCTGTCAGTCGCTGTAGTTTACCATTCACAGAACATAGTTTTTGAACATTCTTTTGAATTGTGGCATCAGTCATAGGAAGAAGATCCCCAGTCTGCTGTCACAGCAGGGAGTCACTGGGGCAGCTGCAGAACATGTTACACCATGAATAAGGGTGTAACATGTAACAAAAGGTGAACTTATCCTGTAAGCTGGCCATACACAAATCTAAATTTGTCCGGTTTAGCAGGGACTGGTCAAATTTCAATGTGTGGCCACAATGGTTGAACAAACTCGATCTAATCGATTGACTTCTGTTTAATCTCCATGTTGGAAAATTTTCTCTCGATCGGCACTGTGGGCAATAGACTGCAGCACTGATCAGTGTATTCTGACTGTGGGGAAGTCTCCCCGCTGTCGCAATACAAAGAGACCGCAGGGAGGATTCCCCCATCCACCTTGAATACCTGGATGGGTGAATCAGGAATTCTTTCTTTCCGTTCAACCCACTGTTTGAAGGAAACAACTTACCCATCTACAGATAGCGTTAAAGTGCAAAGCCATTACATTTTTCCCAGGGTAGATGAGAGCTTAGGATATATACTCCCTCAACATTTGACCCATCAAGCGACTTCTATTGTCAGCCAAGTAGTAAGGGTAGATGAGAGCTTAGGATATATAGGATATATACTCCCTCAACATTTGACCCATCAAGCGACTTCTATTGTCAGCCAAGTAGTAAGGGTAGATGAGCGCTTAGGATATATAGGATATATAGTCCCTCAACATTTGACCCATCAAGCGACTTCTATTGTCAGCCAAGTAGTAAGGGTAGATGAGAGCTTAGGATATATACTCCCTCAACATTTGACCCATCAAGCGACTTCTATTGTCAGCCAAGTAGTAAGGGTTGATGTAGCAGTTGGGAAGTGGGTTACCACATTATAGCTTTCCAATGGTTGTAAATAAAGAGAATGATAACAAATGGGAAAAATATACCGTATATACTCGAGTATAAGCCGACCCGAATATAAGCCGAGGCACCTAATTTTACCACAAAAAACTGGGAAAACGTATTGACTCGAGTACAAGCCTAGGGTGTCCATGTGCATGCCTCACTGTGCCCATGACTAGACTGACGTTTAACATGGGAGTCTATGGAAGGGGTGCCCGGCTTTGAAGAGGGGGAAAAAAAAAAAATCGTTGCTCCCCGGCCGGAAGGCCCCAAGACAAAGTGCTTTGCACACTTAGAGCACCTAGAGAGAAATGGGGCTACATGTGTGTCAAGTTTCGGGTCCATGGGATACAGGACCGGCCGGTACCGGGTCCCAAAAGTCACCTCAGAAATAACCGTTTAACATGGGAGTCTATCGAAGGGGTGCCCGGCTTTGAAAAATCGGTGCTCTCCAGGCCATAGGTCCCCTGGACAAACCTTGCACAATTATAGAGGGAGAGTGGGGCTACATGTGTGCCAAGTTTGGGGTCCAGGGGACCTATGACCGGCTGGTATAAGGTCCCCAAAGTCCGGGAGATCAGGCTCAAAAAGGTGACTCGCGTATAAGCCGAGGGGGGCATTTTCAGCACAAAAAAAAATGTGCTGCAAAACTCGGCTTATACTCGGGTATATACGGTATTTGTTTTTGCAAAACCTTTAAATGAAAAAAGTTAGTCCTTGTGAGGGGTTCTTTACAATACAAAATATTACAGCCTCAAGTAGAATATGTAAAAGTTGGCTTACTACTACTTCAGGGACCTCACCTTCGTCGCCAGAGCCAAGGTTAGGCGTACCCGACCCCATTCTGCTGTTGAGGAGCAAGAACCGCAGGGCTCTCGTATTATGAAGCCGCTATTCCTTCTGGTAAACTGGCAAGCACCAGCGGCCTAGTACACCCTGGACGTACATCCAGCACTGCAGTAACACTTGGCGGGGGGGGTCCCTAAGTGCAGTTCAAGCTGTCGAGGTGGCAAGCACAAGTAGTGTCCCGCTGCCACCAAGAAGACAAAGGCAGGCCCATCGTGCCCTTCCTGCAGAATTCGCTAATCCTGATTGGGTCCCCACCACTTCTGCAGCACCCGTACTTCCCCCATTCACTGGCCAACCCAGTATTCAGGTGGAAACATCTGATTTTACGCCACTTGATAATTATTCACTGTTTTTCACGGAAGATATCTATAGATCTATTGTGGACCAGAGTAATTTATATGCTGGTCAATTAATCGCCGCTAATCCCCAGTTGATTTCCCTTGCCAGAGATTGGAAACCAATTACGGTTTCCGAATTTAAGACCTTTCTGGGCCTTTGCCTCAACATGGGCACACAAATTCACGTTGTTGCACGCCTATTGGTCCACACGCCTAATTGATCATATGCCCGTGTTCTCTGCCTCCATGTCCAGGAAACGATACGAGCAGATCTTGCGGTTCATGCACTTCAACGACAATGAACTTTGTCGTCCACGTGGAGACCCTGAATACGATCGGCTCTACAAAACTCGGCCCCTCATAAACCACTTCAACGAACGTTTTGCAGCCTTGTTTACTCCCGATCAAGTTGTCTGTGTTGATGAGTCCCTGATTAAATTTTCTGGCCGCTTGTCTTTCAAACAATACCTTCCCAGCAAGCGTGCCAGATACGGGGTCAAGCTCTATAAGTTCTGTGACAGGGCAACAGGCTATGTATGGAGCTTTATGAGGGAAAAGACAGTCATGAAGAGCCGGAGAACTGCCCAGATTACATAGGAAGTGCTGGCAAGATAGTGTGGAACTTGGTGTCACTCTAATTCGGAAAGGGGTACCACATGTGGACAATTATTACATGAGCGTGACACTTTTTAGTCACTTATTTGATCATCAGATTGGAGCATGTGGCACCGTGCGACCTAATCGCCGGGGCTTACCCCAGGGGCTTGTAGATTCTCGTCTTAGGCTGGGGGAGAGAGCCTGCTTGAAGTGTAATAATTTGCTCATTGTGAAGTGGAGGGATAATAAGAATGTCTTCGTTCTTACCTCCCTTCACGCAGACACGACAGTCCAAATTCGTACGGCGACTGGTGTTGGAGAAACCCCTCTGTGTCCACGAATATAACCAAAATATGGGAGGGGTGGACCTCAACGACCAGTTGTTGGCGCCGTACTTAATTGCCCATAAGGCCAGACGCTGGTACAAAAAAGTTTGTTTACTTATTTCAATTGGCTTTGCTGAACGCTCTTGTGCTATACAGAGCTTCAGGCGGGACTCTATCCTTCCTTACATTCCAAGAGATTGTCACAGATCTCCTGTATCCAGGCGGTTCTGCACCTCACCATGCCCAACCAAATGCAGTAAGCCGGCTGCATGAGAGGCATTTTCCATATGTCCTCGAGAGTACCCCTACCCAACGAGCCCCCCAAAAGATGTTGTGTCTGTAGCAAGCACGGATATAGGCGTGACACCCGTTATTGTCCACGCTGTCCCGACAATCCTGGTCTTTGCACTGGTAAATGTTTTGAGTGCTACCACACCCTAGTGAAGTTTTAGCATAGGGTACAGCATTTCACAGACTAGGACACACTTACACAGGGTCTCCCAAGATGCCATCGCATTTTGAGAGACCCGAACCGTTAGTAAAAAAAAAAGTGTAAAAAATAAATAAATAAAAAAAACACTTAAAAAATATCAAATAAAAAAACGAAAAATCATTGTTTTATTGTTCTCTATTGTTCTGCTCTTAACCGTATTCTATTCTGCAATGTTTTATTGTTATGTTTTATCATGCTTGCTTTTCAGGTATGCAATTTTTTTTTTACTTTACTGTGTATTATGGTTAACCATTTTTTTGTTTTCAGGTGCGCCATTCAGCTGCAGCACGGATTTATCTGGACAGCAACAGCGTTTGCTCCAGCGCTGTAGGAGGTGATTTCACCACCACGGTAAAAAAATAAAAAAAGAGCATATATGTTGAAGCATGGGGGGCAGCGGAGCAATTTTGCTCCTAATGCCGCGTACATATGGTCGAAATTCCGACGGAGGCTTGCCCGTGGAAAAGTCAGACCGTATGTACGCGGCATAACTTTTTTGCGGGAGGATGCCCCCATGCTTCGGCATATATAAATGGTGCATGTATGCCCATCATTAGAAGTGGGTGGATGAAAGGAGGTATTCTAATGGTGGGCATACCCACCGATCAATCTTTTTCGTTCAGCCAACAGGCTGCATGAAAAAAAAAAAAATTATAATACATGTGCAACAAGGACCAGCAACGTACGGTTATGTTGCTGGACTTTGAATGGTTATACCAGAATGATGCCTGCGGATTTAGGTATTCTTTTCAGCCAGCGGTCGGCTTTCATGTAAAAACAATCCTAGCGGCTAATTAGCCTCTAGACTGCTTTTACAAGCAGTGGGAGGGATGTCCCCCCCCAGATATAAACAGTGCCATTGGGAAATTGGGAAAGCATTTTATCACACCGATCTTGGTGTGGTCAGATGCTTTGAGGGCAGAGGAAAGATCTAGGGTCTAATTGACCCCAATTAAAAAAAAAAAAAAAAAGAAGGAGGAGTACCTGGTCACTACCTATTGCTATCATAGGGAATATTTACATTCCCTGAGATAACAATAAAAATGGTATAAAAAAAATGGAACGCAAGCGTTGGTCTGGCGTCATATGTAAACAGCAATTGCACCATGCATGTGAGGTATCACTGCAAAGGTCAGATCGAGGGCAGTAATTTTAGCAGTAGACCTCCTCCGTAAATCTAATGTGGTAACCGGTAAAGGATTTTAAAAATGTATGTAGTTTGTCGCCAGTGCGCAATTTTAAAGCATGTCGTGTTTGGTATCCATGTACTCGGCCCAAGATCATCTTTTTTATTTAAGCAAACATTTGGGCAATATAGTGTGTTTTAGTGCATTAAAATAAAAAATAGGATTTTTGTACTCACCGAAAAATCTGTTTCTCTGACGTCCATGGACTGACACAGCTCTCATACTGTTTACGTGTGGGTTTATGTCCCTGCTCACAGGAGAAGATCTAGGCAGAATGTTAGAAAAATACATTCTAGAACAAAACCAGAGCTGAACAGCCCCGCCCAGGGGGGGCGGTCCCTCCGGACATTACCCTCCCACCTGCAGCCAGCAGCCTCAGTTCGTAACAAAGCAGTACAAACCTTAAAAGAAGGGTGGGTGCTGTGTCAGTCCATGGACGTCAGAGAAACGGATTTTACGGCGAGTACAAAAATACTATTTTCTCTTATCGTCCATGGACGGACACAGCTCTCATACTGTTTACGTGTGGGACGTCCCAAAGCAGTATAAGAAAAGGGCGGGAGCAAATAGTAAAGGAACAACCAGAACTTCACGCCAAACCAGCAGAGCTCCTCAACGGAGGAGTTGCAACATTAAACAGCGGTCTGTAACACCTTATAGAATTTTGAAACTGTATGAATGGACGACCAGGTCGCCGCCTTGCACACTTGTCCAACCGACGCTTGATGTCAGAAAGCCCAGGAAGCACCAATTGCCCTGGTGAAATGCGCCGAAACCGGGAAGGGAGGCGCCCGCCCCTCAATGGCATAAGCCTGTATAACAGTCTGTCTGATCCACCTAGAAATGGTGGCAGACGACACCGCTTGGCCCGGTTTCGGACCAGAGACAGACACAAACAGTGAGTCAGACTTGCGAATAGAAGCAGTAGCCGCTAGGTACACCCGCAAGGCTCGCACCACATCTAAATTGTGAAACGCAAACTCTCTAGGATGCGATGGGTGAGGGCACAAGGACGGAAGGACAATGTGTCCTCATTAAGGTGAAAAGCCAAAACTACCTTTGGAAGGAAAGACGGTTGTGGTCGCAACACCGCCTTATCCTTGTGGACTAGGTAAGGCGACTTGCATGACAGAGCCACCAACTCAGACACCCGTCTAACAGAAGCGATGGCCACCAAGAAAGCCACCTTCTGAGACAAAGTTAAGAGGATTATCTCTGATATTTTCAAAAGGAGGTTCCTTCCGTGGACGCCAGCCTAGCTCTTTGCACATAGCGATGTAAGCTCTCCAGGTACGGTGATAGATCTTTCTAGAAGACTTCCGTGCCCTAAGCATGGTTGAAATTACCGAATCTGACAGGCCTCGGTCCTTCAGTACCTGGCTCTCAATAGCCATGCCGTTAAAGCCAGAGACTGTAAAGCAGGATGAAAGATAGGACCTTGAGACAGAAGGTCGTCCCTCAAGGGAAAGCGCCAAGGGACGTCCGCGATGAGACGTACCAGGTCGGCGTACCAGTGAAGCCGAGGCCAGCCCGGGGCAATGAGTATCACCGGAATGCCCTTGATCACCACCCTGCGCAGCAGACGAGGAATCAACTGCAGCGGAGGGTAAGCATACATCAAGCGATACTAACCCCACGGGGCCACCAACGCGTCCGAGGCATCCGCCCAGGGGTCCCTGGACCTGGCCACAAACCAAAACATTGCGATTGAGTAGAGATGCCATCAGGTCCACATCCGGTGTGTCCCACCGGCGGCAAAGTAGTTGAAACACCTC
The DNA here is from genome assembly GCA_029206835.1 of Rana muscosa. Classification (NCBI taxonomy): domain Eukaryota; kingdom Metazoa; phylum Chordata; class Amphibia; order Anura; family Ranidae; genus Rana; species Rana muscosa. The sequence continues at coordinate 188,392,373 of CM055116.1, forward strand.
CGGATGCAAGGACCACTCCCCCTGGTCCAGGGACTTGCGACTCAGATAGTCCACCTGCCAGTTTTTTACGGCCGGCACGCTCCTTTCCGCCCACCTTAGGAGGTGGGCGACCTCGGATGCCGCAGCCGAGCTCCAAGTGCCCCCCTGATGGTTGACATACGCCACGGCCGTGGGGTTGTCTGACTGAATCCTGATAGAGCGGCCCTGTAGCCTCTTCGACCACGCGGAGAGACACAGTCTGATCGCCCGCAATTCCAGGACGTTGATTGGTAAATGAGATTTGTCCGGAGTCCAGAGCCCTTGAGCTGACAGGGCTCCCCAAACTCCTCCCCAGCCCGTCAGGCTGGCGTCCGTCGTGACCACCGTCCACTGGATGGGGAGGAACGACTTCCCGGCCGGAAGAGCCGGGGAACCCAGCCACCACGTCAGGGACGCCTTGACAGAATGACTCACCTGGATCTGAAGATCCAATGACAATGGGGCTTGTCCCAAACAGACAGAATTCCCTTCTGCAATGCCCAAGTGTGTGATTGGGCATACGGAACTGCCTCGAAGGAGGCCACCATTAGTCCCAGAACTCTCATGCAGAAACGAATTGACGACCATTTTCAGGACGTCAGAACCCGCACTGCCGACTGAAGTGTCAGTAACTTCTCTGAAGGCAGAAACACCTTCGCTGCCAAAGTGTCCAGGATCAGACTCAGATACTCCAATCGTTGAGTCGGGACTAGAACTGACTTCTGTATGTTCAGAAGCCACCCGAAGTCCCGGAGGGTCTGACTAACTATTGTCATATTTTCCTACAATTCTGAGTAATTTTCTGCTCTGAGAAGGAGATCGTCCAGATAGCCCACGATAACAATTCCTCCCTGTCTCAGCAAAGCTAGAACCAGGGCAAGCACCTTGGTGAAAACCCGTGGTGCCGATGCTAGGCCGAAGGGTAGAGCCACAAACTGATAGTGGACTTTGCCTATGGCAAAGCGCAGAAACCTCTGGTGACTTGCGCAGATTAGAACGTGCAAGTAAGCGTCCTTGATATCCAAGGACTTAAGCCCACTTCTTAACCAGGTCCTCCTCAAAGGGGTACACCTTATGGCTAGGCGACACGGGACCGTCAAAGTCTTCTGCGGCTTATCCCAGACTTGGTCAATGAATGCATCAAAAAAAAAAAAAAAAAAAAAAAAAAAAAAAAAAAAAGGCGGCACATATCGAAAAACTTTTTTTGAAGAGACAGCTTTAAAAGGAACCAAAAAGGGAAAAGGCTTCCACCTGAGGTTCCTCAGTCTCAACATTCAGCTTGAGAGTGTCCCTCACAGCATCAATGAGTTCACTTACAAGCACCCTGTCAGTTACTGGTTCAGAACTGGGGTCTTACTCACAAGGAATGTCCTGTTCAAAAACATTAAAATCCTCAGAGCTAGGGTCCTGAGCAGCAGTAGCTAGGCCCATATCTGAGACAGAGCACTCCCCTACAGGAGAATGTGTGGGGAGGGGGCACTTCACAGCTCCCTTGCGCTCGCACACCGCTTCCATTCTGACAAAGAATGATTCCAGGACTGCCGACAACTGGTCCATAGGGACCGCAGGTGCAGGAGCACTGCCAGTTGCTTCTGACAAGTGTGGAGAAGCAGGTGTACCAGACTCCATACTGCCATCCTCTGAAACCCTATACACCTATTACAGTGAATAGTACAGTCCACCCACTGGCTGCGCTTTTGGCTGAGGAGGGGGATACCCAGGAGGACTCACCAACCCTTAAGGACCGCTCTGTTCCACTGTATGAAACCGCGCTGCAGCGCGAGTGAAGCCTGAGGAGAGTGAGGAGATTCGCGCCGCTAGAGGCCGAAACGAAAGTGAAAGCGCCGCGGCTTCAAGAAAATGTCCGCCAGCCGCATGTATTACTGCGCCATTAATCCACGGCAGGATGGCCGCCGAGCGCATTTTTCAAATTCACCACACAGTCCTAATGGCGCACGCAATGAAGTCCCCAACACTCACTCACTTTGTCCCAAAACACTGCTCCTCTCCACTACACAGATATGAGCGCCCCCAGTCAGGCCAGAGTGACCCCCAAGCACCCCCACACAGCAAAGGGTGCAGAGAGCAGCATAACAGGGGGGAGACAGGGAGAAACCCCCCATATAAAGAAACACAGCCAGCATGTACTCACCTGCAGCAGGAGAGGACTACTTACCCGTCCCAGAGGGACCCACTGGCTTTTTTCAGACAGACCTATCACAGAGTAGTACTGCGTAGTTGTCGACCCGGTCCACCGCGAAAGATACAGACAGGTACTGCTCAATCCTAAGAGGACCGCAGGAGCATAAAAGCAACCCGGCCACCCCTGGAGTCATGGGGCATGTAGTGAACTGAGTCTCACGCACACAAGGCGAGGATCAGCACGCTCGATGGTTGAACAGGGAAGACTACGAGGATACCAGTGTACCCAACCTGTTGCCCAGCCGACAGTTGATTGAAGGTCTCAAAAATAAAATAAAATTCCCAAAGGAATAAAATTTAAAAGTAAAATCTTCCAGGAGACTGGCTCCTGAGAGAGCCACGTCTTCCGCTAGGCAGAAGAAAAAAAAACTGAGGCTGCTGGCTGCAGGTAGGAGGGTTATGTCCGGAGGGACCGCCCCCCTGGGCGGTGCTGTTGAGCTCTGGTTTTGTTCTAGAATGTATGTTTCTAACATCTAAAAATTCTGCCTGGATCTTCTCTTGCGAGCAGGGACATATACCCACACGTAAACAGTATGAGAGCTGTGTCAGTCCATGGACGATGAGAAAAGTATTTTATCCCCAAAAAATGCGTTTGAAAAATCGCTGCGCAAATACTGTGTGGGAAAAAATCTGTAGGGCCTTTGCTTTAAAAAAAATATATAATGTTTGGGGGTTCAACTTAGTTTTCTTGCAAAAAAAATAAAAAAATAAATGTTTTCATGTAAACAAAAAGTGTCAGAAAGGGCTTTGTCTTGAAGTGGTTAGAAGAGTGGATGATGTGTGAAGCTTCCTAATGTTGTGCATAAAAATGCCAGGACAGTTCAAAACCCCCCCAAATGACCCCATTTGGGAAAGTAGACACCCCAAGCTATTTGCTGAGAGGCAGGTCGAGTCCATGGAATATTTTATATTTTGACACAAGTTGCGGGAAAAAGACAATTTTTTTTTTCTCCCACAAAGTTGTCACTAAATGATATATTGGTCAAACATGCCATGGGCATATGTGGAATTACACCCCAAAATACATTGTTGCTTCTGAGTATGGGGATACCACGTCCGATACTTTTTGGGAGCCTAGCCGCGTACGGGACCCCAAAACCCAAGCACCGCCTTCAGGCTTTCTAAGGGTGTAAATTTTGGATTTCACTCCTCACTGCCTATCACAGTTTTGGAGGCCATGGAATGCCCAGATGGCACAAACCCCCCAAATGACCCCATTTTGGAAAGTAGACACCCCAAGCCATTTACTGAGAGGTATGGTGAGTATTTTGCAGATCTCGCTTTTTGTCACAAAGTTTTGAAAAAAAAATAAAAAAATGTATTTTCTTTCTTAATTTTCAAAAACAAATGAGCTGTAAAATACTCACCATGCCTCAGCAAATAGCTTGGGGGTGTCTACTTTCCAAAATGGGGTCATTTGGGGGGGGGGGGGTTTGTGCCATCTTGGCATTTTATGGCTTTCGAAACTGTGATAGGTAGTGAGGCGTGAAATCAAAAATGTATGCCCTTAGTTAATCATGAAGGCGGTGCTTGGTTTTCGGGGTCCTGTACGCGGCTAGGCTCCCAAAAAGTCCCACACATGTGGTATCCCCATACTCAGGAGAAGCAGCAGAATGTATTTTGGGGTGTAATTTCACATATGCCCATGTCATGTGTGCGCAATATATCATTTAGTGACAACTTTGTGCAAAAAAAAAAGTTTGTAATATTCCCGAAACTTGTGGCAAAATATAAAATATTCCATGGACTCAACATGCCTCTCAGCAAATAGCTTGGAGTGTCTACTTTCCAAAATGGGGTCATTTGGGGGGGGGGGGGGGTTGTGCCATTTTGGCATTTTATGGGCCTTCGAAACCGATAGGTAGTGAGGAGTAAAATCAAAAATATGCGCCCTTAGAAATTCTGAAGGCGGTGATTGGCTTTTGGGGCCCCATACGCGGCTAGGCTCCCTAAAAGTCCCACACGTGGTATCCCTGTACTCAGAAGCAGCAAAATGTATTTTGGGGTGCAATTCCACATATAATCATGGCATGTTTGAGCAATAAACATTTTTCACAAAAAGTTATCACTAAATGATAATTTCTTTTTTGCAATTATTCAATCACTTGGGACAAAAAAAAAATATTCAATGGGCTCAACATGCCTCAATTTCCTTGGGGTGTCTACTTTCCAAAATGGGGTCATTTGGGGGGGGGGGGTTGTTGTACTGCCCTGCCATTTTAGCACCTCAGGGAATGAGATAGGCAGTCATAAATTAAAAGCTGTGTAAATTCCAGAAAATGTACCCTAGTTTGTAGATGCTTTAACTTTTGCGCAAACCAATAAATATACGCTTATTGACTTTTTTACTAAAGACATGTGGCCTAATACATTTTGGCCTAAATGTAGGTCTAAAATTGAGTTTATTAGATCTTCCTTATAACAAAAAGTAGAAAATTGTTTTTTCAAAATTTTCGATCTTTTTCCGTTTATATTGCAAAAAATAAAAATCGCAGAGGCAAATACCAGCAAAAGAAAGCTCCATTTGTGGGGAAAAAAAGGACGCAAATTTTGTTTGGGTACAACATTGCCTGACCACACAATTACCAGTTAAAGCAGCGCAGTGCCAAATTGTAAAAACCCCTCTGGTCTTTAAGCTGCATAAATGGTCCGGGGCTGAAGTGGTTAAAACCTACAGCTACTGACAAGTCAGTATCGTTCTAGGAAAAAGAAAATACCTCTCAAATAACATGAAACTGACATTTATTTCATATTTAAAAAAGTAGTTTGGCCTTACTTCACTTGTGGGTCACAGGAGTGCCATCCCAGAATCAGCAGACAGCGAGTTAAAACCTGATGTTGGTTGACATCACAGAGCTACTCCAGAGGGATCCAGACAATCTCAGGATCCACTCAAATGCCTTGCAGGCACTGCTCAGCCCCTCTGCATGCTGAGGGCTAGAATCGTGGTATTTGGCCATCACAACGGGGCGGGCACTCCCGGTGTAGTTTCCTGCGCCACTACGTGCTTTTACTGCGCATGCGCGAGAACGGGCGGTGCATTCTGGGAATACAGCAGTGCCGTATCCCGGAAGAATATGCTTGTGGACTTCGCCTGCCCACAAGATGGTAATGCCCGAGAAAGCTCAATTAAAAAAAGGTATTTTTTATTTATTTTTTAAATAAGAAATGAAGCGCTAATGACAAGAGTAACAATTGTATAAAATACATTCTGCAATAGTCTTAATTTGTTTTAAAAAAAAAATGTGGGTGTAACTCCGCTTTAAGGAGGTCCTGCCATGCTTTTTTTCTATTACAAGAGATGTTTACATTCCTTGTAATAGGAATAAAGGTGACACAAAATTTTATTTTTATTTAAAATAAACTTTCCTGTTTTTTTTTTCAAAAGAAACCGGTTGTCTTATTTCTTTAAGTCAAAAAAAGTGAATTTTCCCCACAAAAAAGTGTACTTGCAAGACCACTGCGCAAATACGGTGTGACAAAGTATTTCAATGACCGCCATTTTATTCTCTAGGATGTTAGAAAAACTATATAATGCTTGGGGGTTCCAAGTAATTTTCTAGCAAAAAAAAAAAGCGATTATAAACTTGTAAACAAAGAGTCTGAAAAATAGGCCCGGTCCTTAAGTGGTTAATATAAAATCAGACTTTGCATTTGAGTCAACTGAATATTTTGATTAACAAATGAAAATGCCATGGACAAAAATTATAGGACCCGTAACCCAATGTTTTGATGCACAACTTTTTAGGTAAGCACTGCAAATAAGTCCTTTTAACTGCCAAAAGGAAATTATTCCCACTCTTTAAATCTTTAGCTGTGTGTTCTGGGAGAGGACCCCGAGACCCCAAGCTTTCTGAGCAGCAGGTTTCACTTAGGAATTCCAACAAGGTCTTGAGATTTCATTGAACCCTGCAAAGATTAATGCAACAAAGCAGGCCCAAACCAAAACCCAACCTCCGTCATGTTTCAGGGTAGTTATGGATATATTTTCTTTAAGCCTAATTTTTTTCATCTGTGAGCACAGAACTGATATGAGTTGCCAAAAAGCTCCAGTTTTATTTCACCTGTCCAAAGGACTCAGTCACCCAGAAACATTGTGACTTGTCAATGTTGATTAGCCAATTCTATTCCGGCTTTTAAAGCTTTTTCTTTCAACAATGGAGTCAGTCCTTCATTTGTGCCCACTGTCACACAAAAAACGAGTGATGGTGCACGATTACACACTGATGTACTCTGACCTTGGAGTTCATATTGTATCTCAAGTTTGCCTTGGCTCTTTCTACAGTTTGCAAAATCCTTCTGTTAAATCTGTGGGGTCGATTTTCTATTTAGAGCCACGTTCAAGGAAGTTTGCTTTACCCCCATTAATCTAAACCTGATTCATGAAATTTGAGCTGGGCACATATCTGCAGTGTTTACTCATCTCTCTTCAAAGCCCCATGTCCCTTAGCAGTCTCCTGCTCCATTCTTCTGTTATCGGCATAACTTCTGACAAGTTCTCCGTCAATTGAGATAAAAGCAGCCCAAGTTGTGTTGGGGAGAATGCTATTAATAGATTAGCAGAGTGCTTAACTATTCAATGAACAGCTCTGAAAGACTCTAGCTATGAGGAGAGGGGGTGTGTGCCTTTCCTCCAATCAGCTGTCTTGGCTGTATGGCCAGAGTTCACTGCAGTGCTGAACAGGAAGATAAAATCTCCTAACATGATCTGAACTGTCTAAAGAATATATAAAGCTTTAGACAGCAGATATAACGTAAAACGTATGTAGGGAGATCGGTTTCATCCCCGTGCATCATCTGAGGCCTTTTACTTCACTGGGTATATGTGAGGGTTTACATCCACTTTAAACTTAATTGCACTTGTAATCATAGGAACATCAAGCTGCATGGAGATGGTCTTTACAGTATTTACCTTTGGTATTCAGGTCTAAATTTCTTCCTTCTCTCCTCAGACAACCCTTTCCTTTGTTTTGTCTGGACTATATGCACTGTGACCCCAAACACAGTGACCACTTTTCTCAATTTAAAGTCGAACTCCATTTTTAAACTTTGGCCAGCTTAATTTAGGATTAAAAATTTAAACTGAACTCCAGGTATTAATAAATAAGTCGATTACAAGACTGAAGACGTGTGATAGTCATAAAAAGAAAAAAAATATGTATATAATCTTTTCTAGCGGTAGAAGTAACTGTGTCCAGGCTATTATAGAATTATCAATAATTAATTTCACACTTTCTTTGCTTTACTCTGAAATACCAAAGTCATGCAGGTATAAAAGACAACTGCTTTTAATTCCATCACTTTTCAAGAGGAATATTATATCTGTATGTGATTGCATGTAAACAAGTGGTACCCACTTAATCTAATCCATCAGCTGTTTAAAATACACTTCAGTTTAAAAATTGTGTAGTCAAAGCAGACAAAACAGCACTGTTATGGATATGCAAATTTCAGTAACCAAGCTCTTATCCAACCACTTGCCTGACAGCTGATGTATACAAAGTACAGTGACGCATGACCGCCATGGGAACTTCAAGCTCTGCTTTGGAGATTTACTTTTTTTTTTTATCTAAAAGCTTTTCAATTGAGAGCAGTGTTTCTGTTCATTACCATGCTCAACTGAATAGTTTATATTTGACAATGGTTTCAGTAAAAAAAAAGAAAAAGCAAGGATGGCTTAGAGCCCATTCACCCCGGGGCGTCTTTGGATCCGACTCCAAATCGCCCCAGGTCGCCCCTAGTCGCCTCAGGTCGCGCTGGCTGAAGAAATCAATGTAAGTTAATGGAGCCATCCTTATGCACACTACTGCAGTCACTCAGACTTCAAAAAAGGTCCCTGTACTACTTCAATCCGACTTCTAGGCGACCTGTAACCATTCATTTCAATGGGAGTCGCCTCTCACTGTCTTAATAGGAGCAACTCTCCAGGAAGAAAACATACATATATCAGGCAAACCTCTCCCTCCCCCCCACAGAGCCGATTCTTGTTTGATTGGCCACTGGAATGTCTCCTGTCCTGCAGGCAACTTGGAGTTGCCTTGTAAGTAGCTCTAGGTCGTGCTGCGATTCATTCTCAAGTCGTGTCTGATTTGCCTCATAAAATCGCGCTGAAAGTAGTGTTGCCCCTGTGTGAATGGGCTCTTAGTATAGCCTACCACTATTTGTTTTACTAGGCTCATAAAATGTTACTCAAGTCACAACACTTTGTGCATTTCCCCTTGATTTACCCAGAACAGTATGGGATTGGCCCCTTACAGCTACAGATTTGGGTTGGTTCTCAATATACATCACTGTGAATTTTAAACTGCATGAAGAAACACAGGAGTTAAAAAGCTGAACATATTTACACTCTAATAAAAAGCTACAAAACTGCACCTGTAAGTAACCTGTCATCTCTAGCTGTGTTTCTTCCGATTCCTGGCTGCTTGAGATTGCACTAATTAGATCTGCACCATTAGAAACCTCTCCCGAACTGGAATCTAACTCCAAAAGAGAATCTCCTTCACTGCCCAGGTTCATGCTGCTGGAAGAATTGTAACATGCAGTTAAAACTGAAAATATCGCTTTCGTTACAAACTATTATCACAATCCTCCTTGGTTGCTAGGTTAAATACACCATGTGTTCAGCAGGTTTTGTGACTACGCTGTTTTATATCTTGTAACATAAGTACAGCAATGCATCTATGATGGACAGTAAGGCATCATTATATATGAACTGTATAAAACAAAAAGTGCTGTGTGGTTCTTTAGATTCTGAACCTCACAGACATGACTGATGAAAGATCAATATAGTGTCAATGTTTTTTTGGCTATTCACAAAATAGGCAGTGGTGTCATCAATGCAGCTACATCTTGTTCTCCCTATTTACATGCTTTGAAAGACGCAGAAAGTTGCATTTTAACAGCAGAGTGTTACATAAAAGCAGAAAGAGCATTGCTGATTGAGCACCAGCAGAGTTGTGCTTCAAGAATGAAGAATTGTAATGGCAATAGACTGTAAAAAAATGTCAAACAGTGCAAAAACGATCAATAGAAAATCCCATTGTGCATGGCTTGCAATTACCACAGGTTGTCTGTATTTATACAGGCCTATCACTATGACCAATCATAGCGATCATGCGATAACGGATCACTGTTACCGGTAATCGGGTGACAGTTGTCAGAATGCACCCACAATTCACTTATGGGTGCAATGCTTTTCAGGCTTCTGTAGAAAAAAAAAAAAAAAAAAAAAATCGCTTTTTTTCCCCCCCTTAAAACGGTGAACTATAGTGGATATTCCAGAGTCACAGGGAAATTGGGAACCACAAACACCCTATACACAAGTCCTAATCAAGGAATAGGAAGCCACTGGTCTCCGGAACAGGATCGCAACAAGGATCCAACCCTTAATAGTGCTGAGGGCCAAATGTTGGACCAAGTCAAGTTGTATGAAAGTGAATTTGTCATATACATATATGGGTTATGCTGCTGCCTTCAGGTGAATGGACACTGGCAAAAAAAAAAAAAAAAAGAAGAGGCATCCTCCACGCAGTCCCAGCTCAGCCAAGCTTCAGTTTTGTAGCACGCAACAGGAATACAAGCAAGAGATGAGATCTGTGTCCTGTGATGTACAGGTAAACAAAAAATCCTAACATCATAATTGTACATCACAGGACACTGTAGGGATCTGAATGATTCCAATTGGTCAAAGCTCTCACTTGCCGGCACTGACCATTCAGAGTAACTCTGATCTGTCCCAGCCTACCTAAGGATAGGCAGGGAAGAAAAGCAGAGATTTCAACTTTCCGGACCACTATAACAGCTACGTGGGCACTGACAGTTCATCACCCAAGGAGGTTAAGTGCATTTAATTTTTTCTGAAAAGGTGAACTAACCCTTTGAAGACCGGTGCATTCTACAAAGAGATGGCAGATGCTAAAACACAGCCGGACACACAAAGGTGGTACACTTCAACAAGGTTTTCAAACTCACAAACGCAACCTCCAGGCAGAGACGTGGCCAAGGCAACGCCAGAGGCTCTGGAAAGCACTTGAAGGCTAACTTTTATCAGACCAGGGTCTGAAAAGCACAACACATGGAACCAAGTTACTGGAGGTCACAATCAGGCAGGCCCCACAGTGACCACCAGAGTCCAAGTACAGCTCTCCAAAGCTAGGCTGCCCTGCCGAGAACAGCTGAAGCTGCTATGTAGTAAGAAATCTTGAATAAAAATAAAAAAAGAGTTAGTCCAACTATCCTCCAAGGACACTAACAAAAAAACCGAAGATGGTGTTAGTAGGAATGGTTATACTAAACTGGCCTACATTTTGATTGCATCCAATGTGCCTGTAGGCAGCAATATAACCCTAAGTTGACGACTTCCTGTGTCCTTTAGTAGACTAAAAAATAAATGTGCTTTACTGCTGTCCAGCATTAACAGACCAAACATTTGATTGTTTTTTGTTTGTTTTTTAAGTTACTGCACACTATCCTGCTGTCCGGCAAACACAGACCAACAGAATTCTGACTATTAGGTCTAAGTTACTACACACTGACACTATTTACACTGCTTTACTGAATCTTAGACTTGCCATAGACTAAAATCTCAAGCAGAGAATGACAGCGAAGGGTTGTACCGCTCTTTTAAGCTGTAGGGCTTTCAAAATGCTCCCGCCCTGATACTGGAACAGGTGCTGGCTCTGCACTGATGCATGGAAAAGAAAGGAGCCCTGGACTGCCGCACTCTGTATAAACGATTTTCAAAATTTCAAAATAAAATCCAAAATTAATCCATAAATTCAAAAAATCCAAACACAGGCAAAACACAGGCAAAACAGAAAACTGACATGCAGGGATGGATGGCTGACGCGTTTCACATCAAAGTAGATGCTTACTCATAGTCTTGTCCTCATTCATATGACCCAAATCTATTGCAATCATCTTGCTGACATGGTCAAAACATGTGCAACACACACATTATTGCCCTTTTTCTTACATTGTGCAAAGACTTCTAATCAAAAACCATGGCTGAAATTGATGTTTTATCTACCACTATCACTTTACGTATGGTCATCCTAGGGGCAATTCTGTGAAATGTGCTTAATATAAATATACATATATTGTAATACTGCCAATTAAATATTTCGCAGCTCACCTTTGCAAATCCATCTGCCTTTGTGCTGTCTTTTTGGCTGCTTGATCGTGTTTTGGTACTTTTGCATTGCCCACCTCATTTCCTGCTGGGCTATCTTGATTAGCTGATGCTCTCTTGCGCCCTCTCCCTGATGGCTTGCTTGGGTCATCATTTTTTGCTGCGCTACCCTGAGATGCAGATTTTGGAGGTCTCCCCCTTCTAGGCTTTGGTGGAGGTGCCTGGATTACATCATCTGGCTTCTTCTCTTCTGAATCCTTCTGAATATTTTCTGCACCCGGTGATGGCGCTGACCTTTTTTTTCCTCGCTCTGAACCAAGGTTAGGTGTTGTAGACTGATCTGAATTTACCTCCTGAAAAGATAGGCTGCTAGTTAAAAAACCTGCTACAAAGCTTTCAAAATTATAAAAATAGTTTCCTTAAAGATAAACTCCAGGTCACACACAGATGTGGTTTTACCAGCCTGTGACAGGACAATGACGGGGGAACGAGAGATTGATGAGGTCACCCTTTTTCTCCCCCCCCCCCCCCCCCCCGTCAGCACTGACTGTACACTGCAGGACATTTTAGTTGGCTTTTAGCACTGCCCTAATCTTAGTGCGAGTTATTGCTGTACAGCAGAAAGTCTGAAATCAAATAAAATGTAGGTATTTGCACCAATTACATTTAGGCCTCTTGCACACTACAGCTTTAAAAAGCTCAGGACAGTTTTTTTTTTTTTACCGAGCTAAAATGTAGCCCATTTACAACGTGCCTGAGCACACAGGCGCGTGAACGAGCGCAGAATATTCCTCAGTAAAAATAAAAAATAGGAAAATCTGCGTTCCCGGCTAGTGTTTTGTGCTGATGCTCACAAATATGTGCATACGAGCACAAGTATCGAATACTTGGCCAAAAAAGCATAAGCTCAATAATCAGTACCGTGTGCAAGAGGCCTTAAAAGTACATCTTTATTAAATACGTTTTATTTTATATATGCTTGTAGATCAAAGTTTATAGGAATATGTATATAATAAATGAGCAAGCAGGACGGTCCCTTACATACACTATTATAGTATTGCAGCCAAATGATCATTTTCAGTTTCTTACTTGGGATGTAGGTCTACCTCCACTCCTGTATTTAGCATAAGAGAGCCTACTGTACTAGCAACACCACATCTTGCCCCTAGCACACACACACTGATCTTTTATCTGTATCCTGCCCTGAGCACACACATCTCACTTCCAAGTATTCATACCACCAGTAAGATGGCCCCCTACAGTACACAGAGCGCACTAGACAGTTTTTTTTATATGTGCACTAGGTGCTTAGTGATTAGCCTCCACACTATGTACATGAACACTAAGCCTTCAAGTTGTCATTCTCAAGATTATGTGCAGTAAAACCCTAGATGACCAATTTTCATTTTACAAGCATTAACTTCTCAGTGACCAATCTCCATCAAATGCACATAAAAGTGAGCCCACTGCTTTACTAAAGTTGTCCATGAAACAACCGAGTCTTATATAATCCATCTGGTGCTCTTTCACAAAACATTGTAAAGGCCATATCTGGGCAATAGTGGCGTGTCGGTTGGAAAATAAACTGCAGTAGAATGCTGACCAGTGCTAAACCTATGCCCAGATGAATCATTTACAGTGAACTGAACAACAAAATTGTATTTTATGTGCCAGATTTCCAGTCACTCTTCTGAATAACTTTGCTGTCAAAATGCCATTCCACAACACATACATACAAAAACAGAAATTAAGGGAACATCCCACATACATAAAATTACAATGAACCTCTCATTTTAACAATTACCACCTGTTTAAGAAAAAGCACACTTTTGGCAGTCTACAAAAAGTATACCCTGAAAACCTTTTTAGAAAATTAAACCCCATACAGTATTCACTAAAACTGGCTACAGCTTCCTGTAGAGGAAGGGGAGGCAAAGGACTAGTAGAAAAGCACACTGTTTGAGGGCATGGTTAAAGGTCAAGTTTTTTTTACCTTCATGCAATCTATGCATACAGGTAAAAAACCTGTGTGCAGCAGCCCCTCATTACTTACCCGAGCCTCATTGTGATGCAGCCATGTGTGCCACCAGAGCCTCGGCTCTCGGGGCACTCACGCAACCCCCCCCCCCAAGCCTTTATTGGCTGGGACAGCAGTGGGCGCCATTGGCTCCCGCTGCTGTCAATCACAGCCAGTGAGTCAATGAGAAGAGAGGGGGTGGGGCCAAGCCACGGCTCTGTGCCTGAACGGACACGCAGAGCAGCGGCTTGGGAGCGAGCCTGCTTGGGTGCCCCCATAGCAAGCAGTTTGTTCCGGGGGCAGGAAGGAGGGGCCAGGAATGCCAGTGGGGGACCCGAAAAGAGGAGGAGTAGGGGTGCACTGTGCAAAAAACTACACAGAGCAGGCAAGTATAACATGTTTGTTATTTTTCATTTAAAAAAAATCTGCCTTTATTAAACACACCCCATTGTGAACAAGGGAAATAGGTTTTAAACATTAAGAGTATGTGAAATACAATGATCATATTCACATACATAACTAAAGATTCACTTATTGGTCAGCAAGGATAAATGACATTGTTATACAAAATGATACTGGTACACCATTTAGGGCCTGTGTCTACAGTTTTGGTTTGCTTCGAGCAGCTTCTGCATTCCAACACAAGTCTATAGAAGCAAAAAACACTTTACTACATTACCGAGCCTATTTCTGAGATTTGGTGTTTACAAGTTAAAAACAGTTTTTTTGCTAGAAAATTACTTTGAACCCCCAAACATGTATATATTTTTTTTCCCAACATCCTAGAGAATAAAATGGTGGTTGTTACAATACTTTGTCATATCGTAGTTGCGCAGCGGTCTTACAAGCGCACTTTTTGGGAAAAAAACACTTTTTTAAATTAAAAAATACAACAGTAAAGTTAGCCCAATTTGTTTTTATATTGTGAAAGATAATGTTACACCGAGTACTTCAAAATTGCGCCCGCTCGTGGAATGGCGACAAACTTTCGCCCTTTAAAATCTCCATAGGTGATGTTTAAAAAAATTCTACAGGTTGCATGTTTTGAGTTAGAGGAGGTCTAGGGCTAGAATGATTGCTCTCGCGCTACCGATCGCGGCGATACCTCACGTGTGGTTTGACCACCGTTTTCATATGCAGGCGCTTTTTACGTATGTGTTCGCTTTTGCACGCGAGCTCGGCGTTACCTTTTATTTTTTCAATGTTCTTAAAAAAATAAAATTGTGTCACTTTTAATTCCTATTACAAGGAATGTAAACATCCCTTGTGATAGAATAAAGTATGACAGGTCCTCTTAAATATGAGATCTGGGGTCAAAGAGACCTCAGATCTCATATTTACACTAAAATGCAATAAAAAAATTAAAAAAATAAAAATAGGATTTTTTACTCACCGTAAAAAACTTTTCTCTGAGTCCATGGACCGACACAGCTTCTCTATTGACAAAGTGGGTATTATCCGTTAATAAGGAGTGACTAGGCAGAAAAACTTGTAAAAAGTGTTGCATCACACCTTCTACAGTACCGCCCAAGGGGCGGACCCTCCGGGTATAACCTCTCAGTCTGCATCTTCGCAGATCAGTTCGTCAAAAAGCAGTACAAACTTAAAAAAGGAGGGGTGGGTGCTGTGTCGGTCCATGGACTCAGAAAAGGATTTTACGGTGAGTAAAAAATCCTTTTTACTCTTTCGTCCATGGACCGACACAGCTTCTCTATTGACAAAGTGGGACGTCCCAAAGCAGTGTCAGAAAAAACGAGGGGTGGTAACAGCATAAAAATAAACTTCACCACAAACACAAAACAGCACTCCTCCAACGGAGGAGCTGCAACTCTAAACAGCCGCTAGTAAAACCTTGCGGCCGAAAGAGGCATCTGAAGATGCACCTACATCAATTTTGTAGAATTTTGTGAAAGTGTGAGCGGACGACCAAGTCGCCGCTTTACATAATCGGGAAACAGACGCTTGATGTCGAAAAGCCCAAGAGGCACCTATTGCCCTGGTCGAATGCGCCGTGACCGGGAAGGGGGGCGCTTGACCCTTTAAGGCGTAAGCCTGGATTACTATCTGTCGGATCCACCTAGAGATGGTGGCCGATGAGACTGCTTGGCCCTTCTTGGGACCAGCCACCGAAACAAACAGTGAGTCTGACTTCCGGAACCGGGAAGTAGCAGATAGGTATACTCTCAAAGCTCGGACAACGTCCAAGGAACGCAACGCCGACTCCTTAGGATTCGACAGCTGAGGACACAAGAATGGAAGTACAATGTCTTCATTGAGAAAAAAAGCCGAAACGACTTTTGAAAGGAAGGCTGCGGCCGCAGCACCACCTTATCCTTGTGGAAAATCAAATAGGGAGCCTTGCAGGACAAGGCTACCAGCTCAGAGACTCGTCTAACTGACGTAACAGCCACCAAAAAGACCACTTTCTGAGAAAGTGTCAACAGGGGAATATCTCTAATATTCTCAAACGGTGCCTTCTGAAGCACCGAGACGAACAGGTTCAAGTCCCACGGAAGTAACGGGGGACGGACCGGAGGGGCCACATGTCGAACCCCCTGCACAAATGTACTCACGAGAGAGTGAGCAGCCAGGGGTCGCTGACAAAAAAGACAGCCAGGGCAGATATCTGTCCCTTAAAATCGTACTTAGGGCAAGCCCTTGGTCCACCCCATGCTGTAAAACCAGCAGGATTCTGGAAACCAAATAAGTACGCGTATGCCATTTCATTTCCTCACACATGGAGATGTGGGCCTTCCAAGTGCGGTGATAAACCTTCCTAGAGGACGGTTTCCGTGCACTTCTCATAGTAGAGATTACTGAATCTGACAGGCCCCGGTCTCTCAGTACCTGGTTCTCAATAGCCATGCCGTTAAAGCCAGTGACCGTAAAGCAGGATGGAGTATGGGACCTTGCGATAGCAGGTCCTTCCGTAGTGGTAGGCGCCAGGGGACGTCTGCTACCAGACGTACTAGATCGGCGTACCAAGGACGCTGAGACCAATCTGGAGCGATTAGGATCATTGGAATTCCCTCTGCCTCCACTCTGCGGAGCAGAAGAGGAAGAAGCCTTAAGGGAGGGAAGGCATAGATTAGCCGATACTGACCCCACGATGCTACCAACGCGTCCGTTGCGTCTGCCCATGGGTCTCTTGACCGGGTCACAAATATCTCAATACCTTCCGATTGAGTCGGGAAGCCAGAAGATCTACGTCTTGTGTGCCCCATCTTTGGCAGAGGAGTTAGAACACCTCCGGGTGTAAGGACCATTCTCCCTGGTCCAGCATCTGGCGGCTCAGGTAGTCCGCCTGCCAGCTTTCCACGCCCGGAATGTACACGGTTGATAGTGCCGGTACGCTCTTCTCTGCCCACTTCAGGATGCGAACAACCTCCAATGCTGCAGCTGAGCTTCTTGTTCCTCCTTGATGATTGACATATGCCACCGCTGTGGCGTTGTCTGACTGGACGCCCTTGCAGCCTCAGACCATTTGAAGAGGCACAGCTTGATCGCCCGGATCTCCAGGACATTGATCGGCAGGAGGGCTTCCTCTGGGGTCCAGCGACCTTGCGCCGACTGGACACCCCAGACTCCCCCCCAACCTGTAAGGCTGGCGTCCGTCGTGATCACTATCCAGTAAACCGGAAGAAATTACTTCCCGGCCATTAGAGCCGGTGCTGTCAGCCACCATACCAGGGATCTCCTGACTAGGTGGCTCACTCGGATTTGATAATCCAGAGATGAAGGGCATCTGTTCCATCTGGACAGAACTTCCTTCTGTAACACTCGAGTGTGGTATTGAACATATGGGACCGCCTCGAAAGAGGCTACCATGAGGCCCAACACTCGCATGCAAAAACGGAGTGACGACCAATTCCTGGAAGTCAGCTGCCGTACTGCAGCCCGGAGGGTCTGCAACTTCTCCACAGGGAGGAATACCTTTGCCTCTGAGGAATCCAGAATCAACCCCAGGTACACTAGGCGTTGCGTGGGCACCAATACTAATACTGACTTTTGCGTGTTTAGTATCCAACCACAGTCTCGAAGAGTCTGACAGGTAATGGACACGCTTACCTCTAATTCTGAGCTTGAAGGGGCCTTCAGCAGAAGGTCGTCCAAGTAGCCTGTGATAGCGATACCCCGCTGTCTTAGAAGTGCCAGAATCGGAGCGAGCACCTTGGTGAACGTCCTGGGTGCGGAGGCAAGGCCAAACGGGAGGGCCACAAACTGGTAGTGGTCCTTCCCGATAGCAAATCGCAGAAACCTCTGGTGCCTGGAGTATATGGGGACATGCAGGTATGCATCCTTGATGTCCAAGGAGGCCAGAAAGTCCCCCGGATGGAGAGCCGTGACTACAGATCGAACCGACTCCATCCAAAATCTTTGTACCTTCACAAAGCAATTGAAGGCTCTGAGATCCAAGCTTGGACGAACCCCCTCCTTCTTCGGCACAAAGAACAGATTTGAGTAAAAAAAAACCCGTTCCAGTTCTGGAACTGGAATAACTACCCCGCGTTCCAGTAGACCCTGGACCGCCCTATACAGGGCCTCCCGACGGGTCGGTAGTAGCTGGAGATTGGAGGTGTTGAATCTGTCCGGTGAACAAGAGAGAAACTATCTTGTAGCCTGAGGAGATTACTTCGCAAACCCAC
This sequence comes from Rana muscosa, assembly GCA_029206835.1. Classification (NCBI taxonomy): domain Eukaryota; kingdom Metazoa; phylum Chordata; class Amphibia; order Anura; family Ranidae; genus Rana; species Rana muscosa. The sequence continues at coordinate 188,410,389 of CM055116.1, forward strand.
CTGTCAGAGATTAGAGCTGTCCACTGAGTCGCGAATTTGTGAAGATGTCCCCCCACCCGAGAGCTGGGTGGGGGTGGACCTTCATGCGGACGCAAATTTGTCCGCAGGCTTTTTGGGTATGCGGGACCAAGGACGCTTTTGTCCTTGGGCAGACGCTTTATCGGCCTGGGGTCTTTCCCCTGTCACCCTAGGGTGACGAAAAAAACGCTTGTGTGCAGTAAAGGAGGGCCCTTGCCCCTTGGCGTGGCCCCTTACCCTTGCTAATTTGGGGAAGCAAAGTGCTTTTACTTCCTGTGGCATCCTTGATGATGTCATCCAGAGAAGCCCCAAAAAGTCTGTCACCCTTAAAAGGCAGATCCAACAGGGCTTTCTTGGAAGTCTGGTCTGCAGACCAGCCTTTTAGCCAGATCAGGCAGCGTATTGCTACTGCATAAACCGAAGTTTTAGACAGCAGGGGAATAGTATTCATGTCTGACTCGCAGACAAACCTAAGGCCCTGGACCAACTGGTCGGCCAATGTTATCTCATCAGGAGGAGCATCTCGCTCCTTAACCCCTGGAGTAGCAATCTTGCCCATTCAGTAAGTGTTTGAGACACTAGGGCCCCCGCCAATGCCGGGCGTACTCCCGAGCCTACCACTGAGTATAGGTAGCAAGCGAGTGCTTCAGCCTTCTTATCCACAGGGTCCTTGAAAACAGGAGCCCCTTCTACAGGAATTGTGGTGGCTCTATTAAGTCTGGACACCGGAGGGTCCACTATAGGGGGGAGAGGTCCATTTCTTCAGAAAACTCTCCTCAAAGGGGTACCGTACCGCAAACCTCTTTGGGGCTGTAAAGACCCTCACTGGGTTCTCCCATTCTTTGTATAAGAGTTTATCAAAAGACACACAAGGGAACACCTTAGCAGTGCGGGCAGGTCTATGAAACCCAAGTGGACCGGAGTCTCTGCTGCTTCTGCAGTATTTTCCAACTTTAGCATATCCCGCACTGCAGTAATAAGGTCAGATACCAAAGCCGTCTTGCGTACTGACCTGGACTTGGAGTCATCCTCACTGTCCGGTCACGGTCTGCAGTCTGATGCGTCAGTATCTGGGCCCCGAGCCGTAGCTGGACCTGGTTCTGCATCAGAATTATCCCCAGAAGCTTGCAGGGGACGGGGGCGTTTACTACCCCCTGTATTCCCGTGTGCTGCTTCCACCCTGGCAGCAAACGCCTCTAGAATTGCCGTCATAGCGTTCATAGACACCTCAGGGGCACCAGCTGCTAAATCTGGTGTTTCAGGGGAGAAGACATCTGGCTCAGATGCCATGCTGACCACACGCTGACACTCACAGGGCTCCAGGGCAAGATATCAATAGGCCACCCTCCTGTGCTGCAGAGAGGCTGGGTCACCCAGAGGACTCACCACCCTGGATAGGTACTGCTATGCTGCCGTGTGCTGCGCCTGTGATGCTGTCCCCCTGCTGCTGTGTCAGTCTGCTTCTTTTATCAGCATTTCCTGTGTGAATTTTCACACCAGTGTAATGCACCCTAGAGGCCGGAGGCTCTCGCAAAATGGTCGCCAAAAACATCTGTATGGAAGATAATGTGGGCTCTAAGAAAATGGCCGCCGACCAAAGATAGAGGTCAAGCAGCCATAGCCCACAAAAAGATGGCCGCCGAACGGCAATGTATGCATACAGGGTGGACAAACATGGCCGCCGATCAGCTGATAGGGGCCAGTGGGTGTGGCCGAACAACAGGAAGATGGCCGCCGGGCAGTCACAAGAGGCCGAACTCGGCATGGACCACCTCAAAAATGGCCGCCGACAGCATGGAGAAGGAAGCACACACACAGGTAAGCAGAAATGACATTTCTTTTAAATGTTAGTTACAGCCAGCCCCGCTCCAGTGGAACCCCCTAGGTGACCCCCAGCACCCAGCAACCTTTAGCTAGAAGCCCAGGGAGGAGGGAAAGGCAGGGAAAGAGGGAAGAAAGGGGCCACAACCACTTACTTGATCTCTCCAGGAATGTCCAGCTAAATCACCCAGCCGAGGCAGGGGAGTTTTACTTACCTATCCTGCATGTATTATGCTGGAAGACATTCCAAACAGGTCATCGTCCGCGCACAGAAGGTGACTGTTGGCCAGGCATGCTGTGATTGGACCCAAAAGGGACGATCATATGTATGCCCTGGAGCGTGACGCTCACCGGCCAGGCTGCTGCGACTCGGCCGTAAGGTCAGCCGAAGCTGAGCGGTCCGATGCAGGCCCTGGAGCGTAGGCTCACCGGCCACCCGTGGAGCGACGGGCATGTCGTGGAAAACCCAGCGCGTAGCTAGGGTCGGCACACGCTCGATGGCCAAAACTGGGGAGACTACAAGGATCGAGGATCCAGTCTGTCACCCAGTCGGCAGTTGATCGAAGATCGCAGGAAACAAAAATGTAGCAAAAAAATATATATCTTTTTCCCCCGGACCAATGGGCCCGAAGGGAGCCATGTCCTACTCCTTGCTAGACAGAAAAAAACTGATCTGCGAAGATGCAGACTGAGAGGTTATACCCGGAGGGTCCGCCCCCTGGGCGGTACTGTAGAAGGTGTGATGCAACACTTTTTACAAGTTTTTCTGCCTAGTCACTCCTAATTAACGGATAATACCCACTTTGTCAATAGAGAAGCTGTGTCGGTCCATGGACGAAAGAGTAATGTCCCTTTAAGAGCTATGGGCGGAAGTGACGTTTTGACGTCGCTTCCGCCCTGCAATGACTTGGAGACGGGTGGGGGCCATCTTCCCCTCACCCGTCTCCATGTCAGGCTATGGAAAGGTCCGGATTGCCTCTGCCGTTACCGACAGCCACGGCAAGCGGCGGAGGGCACCGGAGCGCGGCGGGAGGGGCCCCCTCCCGCCGCAGATAAAAGTGATCTTGCGGCGAATCTGCCGCAGAGACCACTTTTATCTGAAAGAGAACCGCTGGCTCTTGAAGAGGATACTGGGGGTTATGGTAGCTAGCTGCTACCATAACAACGGTATTCCGCTTCAAAGACAGGACGTTTATAGTCGTTCTGCGGGAAGCAAGTGGTTAAAGAAGGTCAAATGAAGTTCAGAAGGTAGTAAACTGCAGGTCAATTAATTCTTAATGACCTTAGAAGCATCTTAAACCGACATCATACTAATGGCATCAACACAAATGCAAAGGTCAAACACCACATGCCTTTACAAAGCTGTAATTGCAATTCTAGGCTGCCTAGCAATAAAAGTAGACAAAATATTAGTATGTTAGTTTTTTTTTTTACATTAAGCACAGCAGAGATGTAAAAATAAAGTAAAAATAAAGTCAATCAGGAATGAATTTACCTTTGTCTTAACAGAATCCACTTTAACTGGAGTTACAGAAATTCGGACCGGATTTTCTTCATTTTCACTGACCCCAGTTTCAGACACCTCAGAACTCTCAACCCTAAAAAATAAAAATGGTACATGATACGATGTTTGTAATTTTGAGTCTCTCAACTAACCTAGATACAAAAATTAAATTTAAATATATATATATATTATATATATATATATATATATATATATATATATATATATATTAGGGCTGTTACTGATTAAAATTTTCATGTTCGATTAATCGATTTTTTTTTTTAATCGACTAATTTCGATTAATTATAACGCACATACAGATCCAACTACTTTTAGCTGATCTACTTGCAGGCCGATTCCCAGTGCAGCTACCAACCACTGGAAAAATGGATAGCAGGATACAAAAAACACACAAAAGGCAGCACTCGATGGGAATAGCATTAAAACTTTTATAGTCTTCAAGTAGGTAACAAAATAAATATTGCACTGGAGATAAAATCGATGTAGCTACATAAACTGTAAAAATGGTGCGAGTAATACCAAACGGTAGCAAAAGCAGTCATAAAAACATGTAGCCAAGTATGATACTGGTATAAAAATGTGTACAACGATACCACTGCTGAATCCAGATGAGGAGGGGTTAACATCAGTCTGTCGGCATGTAGATGTCCTGTCAAGGGAACTATCAACTCCCGATGGATGGCTGTAGAATCCCAGGTTGATAGAGGGAAGTGATAGGGGGAAGTGTAACAGCCCTTGCGTGTGGCAGATAGTAAGGTAAAAAGAAAAGAGAAAGGAGGGCACACCAACCTCGTGCATTACCACTTAAAAGTTTTATTAAAATATAAATAAAAAGCAATGGTCCTACTCACAGACGGAGCTTAAGTGCAAGCTTATCGGACAATTTAGGCTGGAAATTCTTGGCACCCACCGACCGAACTTGATGACAGAGGGTCTGGCAGCACCTCAAACATCTATATAGCTGACGCGTTTCAGGGGCGCACCCCTTTCCTCAGAGCTAAGATGATCCGTGCTGCCGGACCCTCTCTGTCATCAAGTTCGGTCGGTGGGTGCCAAGAATTTCCAGCCTAAATTGTCCGATAAGCTTGCACTTAAGCTCCGTCTGAGTAGGACCATTGCTTTTTATTTATACTTTAATAAAACTTTTAAGTGGTAATAGACGAGGTTGGTGCGCCCTCCTTTCGCTTTTCTTTTTTCTAGCCATGTGAACACCCATTGTTCTGAGGAGGGCTGCAAGACTTTAGACTTTGCTTTTAGACGGAACCACACTACCCGTACCCTGACTGTACACTGAGAGCGCAGGAGATTGTTGTTTTTCTAGATAGTAAGGTCCCGCCGGCATGCAGATATGAAGGCACAGCAAAGGAGCCCTTCAGATGGACACGGCAAGCCCCGCGGGTGTCCGTGACGTCACCGGATCTCCGACGGAACTCCCTGAAGACGCGGAAGTCGGCAGGGAGGTGAGTACCGATCAAAAGATTAATCGATGAATTAATTTCCACAGCCTATATATATATATATATATATATATATATATATATATATATATATATATATATATATATATATTAGCCCACCTGCATGCTTAAAGTGGACGGTCAGGCAAGACTGGTGGAATAAATTTGCACTAAAGGATATCTTTAGTCTGCAAAATAATTCACACACCCACTTTATATTGGTTCTTTCACCTGTTTTTCATTAAATTATTTCTTAGTGTTTTCTTGCCTCCATGTAATAGACTGAGCTGCAGAATTTCTCTTTTTCACCCTCATTTCCATTTTTTGGAAGAAGCAGCGTTAAATATGGTCATGTGCATTGTTCTATGCACACTACAAATCCCTGAAGTCCATAATCCTAAATCCATGTTGGGAGCAAGCAAGAAGGCAGCTATGTTCCTACAAACAGCGGGCCCATGGAGAATGAATGTAGCCACCCTCTTACAGGAAGTCGGAACACAGAATCAAAAAATACAGCTTACCTGTAAAGTCCTTTTCTTAGAGTACATCGCGGGACACAGAGCTGGATAGTAATAACTTTATAGGATGTCCCAAAGCAATGCCCCTCGAGGGGAGGGACACAAAATAAAGCAGGGCGCCATCAGACGTGAGGACCTATACCGCTGCCTGCAGCACACTGCGCCCAAAGGCGATATCCTCATGCCTTTTTACATCCACTTGATAAAATCTAGTGAATGTACGTACTGAAGACCAAGTTGCGGCCTTGCAGATCTGAGTCAGAGGCTTGATGATACACCGCCCATGAAGCACTAACTGCTCTGGTAGAGTGAGCTCTAATTTGAAAAAGAGAAACTCTCCCTTTCAAACCATAAGCCAGAAAAATAACTTGTCTAATCCACTTGGAAATAGTAGATTTCAACGCTGCCTGCCCCTTCCTGGGGCCTTCTGGCAGTACAAACAAAACATCCGTTTTTTTAATCTGAGCAGTCGCCTTCAGATAGACCTTAACGGCTCTCACTACATCCAAGGAATGTAATGACATCTCTTCCGCAGAAAGAGGTTCTGGAAAAAATTAAGGGAGAACCACATCTTGGTTCAAATGAAAACCTGGTTGAGGACGCAAAACACTACCTTGTCCTTATGAATAACCAAATACGGCTCTTTACAAGAAAGAGCAGCCAATTCAGATACCCTTCTAGCAGAGGATATAGCCACCAGAAAGATTAATTTCCTTGTCAAAAGAACTAAGGGAATATGGTGTAAAGGTTCAAAAGGCTGCTTCTGCAATGCCGACAGAACCAAAATTCAAGTCACATGGACACAAGTGTGTCCTAACTGGCGGGTTGATCCGTGTTACCCCTTGTATAAAGGCCCGGACCAAAGAAAGCGTAGCCAGCGGTCTTTGAAACAATACCAACAAGGCCGAGACCTGACCCTTGATGGTACTCTAGGCCAGCTTAATTTCTACGCCCAACTGTAGAAAGGCAAGAATCCTACTAATGACATACTTTCGAGGAGGACAACCCTTGGATTCGCACCAAGCCACATATGCCTTCCAGACTCTACAATATATAACTCAGGAGGCCTGCTTCCTAGCATTAATCAGGGTAGACAACACTGAGCCTGAAAGACCCAGTTTCCTTAGAATGTGGGATTCAATAGCCAAACCGTTAAATTTAGCGTTTGTAAGGAAAGGTGGAATATTGGTCCCTGCGAGAGCAGGTCTGGATGCAGTGGAAGGGTTCATGGGTCCCCCACAGACATCCTTACGATCTCCGCGTACCAGGACCTTCTGAGCCAGGCCGGAGCAACAAGAACCACCGGCCTTCCTTCCCCCTTGATCCTGCGAAGAAGCCGCAGTGGCATCTGAACTTGGAGGGGGGGACAGACGGACGCATAAATCAGTGAGAACTGAGCGCAAGGGGTTACCAATGCATCCATCCCGCAAGCGAGCGGATCCCTTGACACAAAGTTGTCGACCTTGTTGAACCTGGACGCCAATAGATCTACGTCTGGGGGTCCCCCATCTTTGACATATGGCGAAGATGTCGGGGTGAAGAGACCATTCCCCCTGAGACAACAGCCGGTGACTCAAGAAGTCCGCCTGCCAATTCTCTATTCCCGGAATGAAGACTGAAGATATGCAAGGAACATGCCTCTCTGCCCAAGCTAGGATATGGTTCACTTTCCACTGGGCTGCGTGACTCCTGGTGCCCCCTTGGTGATTGATATAGGCCACTGCAGTGGCATGGTCGGATTAAATCCTGACAGGACAATTTCGTAACCTGAGCGACCTTACCTTCAGAGCCAGGTGGGCCGAATTTCCAGAATGTCGATGGGCAAAGTCTTCTCGGTCTCGGATCACCTGCCCTGGACAGTCATCTCCCCCAGGACTGCTCCCCAACCTGAAAGGCTGGCATCTGTTACCACCTTCCAGGTAACAGGGAAGAAAGACTTCCCTTTCTGCAGATTTCTGGACATCAACCACCAACTGAGGCTCTGACGCACCAACACTTTAGACACTGGCAAAAAAAAAAACTGAGGTACTCCCTATATGGGCAGCCTCAGTTCGTTACAAGCAGTACAAACTAAAAAAACAAAAAAAGGAGGGGTGGGAGCTGTGTCTGTCCATGGACGAATGGAGATAAGGATTTTACGGTGAGTAAAAAAAAAAAAAAATCCTATTTTCTCTTCATCGTCCATGGACGGACACAGCTCCATAAATCTTGACTGTTGGGACGTCCCAAAGCAGTGTCAACAAATGGAGGGGTGGGCACAGCAATCAAAAGAACCGATTTCAGCCCAAACAGAGCTCCTCAACGGAGGAGGTGCAACTTCAAACAGCCGCCTGCAAAACTTTGCGGCCGAAGCTAGCATCCAAAGATGCACTCACATCAACCCTGTAAAGCTTTAAAAAAGTGTGCACAGACGACCAGGTCGCTGCCTTACACACTAGTGAGACAGATGCTTGATGTCGGAAAGCCCAAGAGGCACCAACAGCCCCGGTCGAATGCACTGTAACGGGAAAAGGAGGCACCCGCCCTTTAAGGGCATAGGCCTAAATTACAATCTGCCTGATCCACAGAGAAATGGTGGACGACGAGACCGCTTAACCCTTCTGCGGACCAGACACAGACACAAACAGTGAGTCAGACCTCCGAAACGAAGCCGTAACAGACCGGTACACTCGCAAGGCACGTACCACGTCCAGGGAATGCAACGCAACCTCCCTGGCATGAGATGGCCGAGGACACAAGGATGGAAGCACAATGTCCTCATTCAGGTGAAAGGCCAAAACCACCTTAGGAAGGACGGAAGGCTGCAGGCGTAGCACCGCTTTATCCTTATGCAAGACTAAATATGGGGACTTGCAACACAAGGCCGCCAATTCAGAAACCCTCCAGACAGATGTAATGGCTACTAGGAAGGCCACCTTCTGAGAGAGTGTCAAAAGAGGAATCTCCCTAATGTCCTCAAAAGGAGGTTTCTGAAGGGCCGAGAGCACCAGATTCAAATCCCATGGAGGTAGTGGAGGTCGCACAGGAGGAGCCACATGTCAGACCCCTTGCACAAACGTACTCACTAGCGAATGAGACGCCAGGGGTCGCTGAAAGAAAGCCAAGGCTGAAATCTGCCCCTTAATGGTGCTTAGGGCCAGTTTCTGATCCACACCACGCTGCAAAAACAGCAGGATCCTGGAAACCTAATAAGTTCGTGGACGCCATTCCATCTCCTCACACAGAGATGTAGGCTCTCCATGTGCGATGATAGATCTCCCTAGAAGATTTCCGAGCCTTCAACATAGTTGAAATGACCGAATCCGACAGGCCCCGATCCCTCAGTACCTGGCTTTCAATAGCCACGCCGTTAAAGCCAGCGACTGTAAAGCAGGATGAAGAATGGGACCTTGCAATAGAAGGTCCTCCCTCAGTGGCAGCCGCCAGGGCACATTCGCCACCAGGCGCACAAGAACGGGGTACCAGGGCTGCCTGGGTCAATCTGCGGCGATTAGAATCACTGGAATTCCTTTGCACTCTACCCCGCGGAGTAGACGGGGGAGCAATTTCAGCGAGAGAAAGGCATAAATTAGCCGATACCGACCCCACGGAGCCACCAACGCTTCGGACGCGTCTGCCCAGGGATCTCTGGACCTGGCCACGAACCTCGATACCTTGCGATTGAGTCGAGAAGCCAGGAGATCCACGTCTGCCGTGCCCCATCTCTGGCAAAGGAGTTGAAAAACCTCTGGATGTAACGACCATGCCCCGTGGTCCAGCATCTGGCGACTCAGTCCGCCTGCCAGTTTTCCACGCCCGGAATGTAAACAGCCGATAGGGCTGGCACGCTCCTTTCCGCCCACCGCAGGATGTGCGCGACTTCCGAGGTTGCACTTCTTGTTCCTCCTTGATGATTGACGTATGCCACCACCGTGGCGTTGTCTGACTGGATCCTGACCGGACGCCCCTGCAGCCTCTGAGACCACTTGGAGAGGCACCGCCTGATCGCCAGGAGTTCCAGGCCCTGGGCCGCTTGAACCCCCCAGACTCCCCCCCCCCCAACCGGTCAGGCTGGCGTCCGTCGTGATCACCGTCCAAAGAAAGGGGAGGAAGGACTTCCCGGATCGAAGAGTCGGGGATCTCGGCCACCAATTCAGAGATGACCTGACAAGGTGACTTAACTGAATCTGCCGATCCAGAGACAACAGAGATTTGTTCCATTTGGAGAGAATCTCCTCCTGCAAGGCCCAAGTGTGGAATTGTGCATACGGTACTGCCTCGGAGGCCACCATGAGACCCAGAACGCGCATGCAGAAACGGAGAGACGACCACTTGCGGGATGTCAACACCCTGACTGCCGCCTGGAGTGTCTGTAGCTTCTCTGAGGGAAGAAAGACTCTGGCCTCCGAGGAGTCCAGAATCAACCCCAGGTACTCCAGACGCTGGGTCGGCACTAACACCGACTTCTGGAGGTTCAGTATCCACCCGAACTCCCGGGAGGGACCGACAATAGACACGTCCTCCTTTAATTCTGGAGAGAAAAGGATCACCGCTCCAGGTGAGTGCAATAGGCAATCAATGTCCTCCCCAGGAACCACGGGTGCTGGCAATGCTTTTGAAGCAGGAAAAAGATAGAACATATGGACAGCCGCACTCCAAAAAACGTTAAGGGCACAAGTCACAGCAAATAGTGGGATACAGCCAACGCGTTTCACACTACAGTCTAGTGCTTAGTCATGGGGATCCCCTGATGAAGTCACGATAGAGACGTCACGCGTAGGGACGGAGAGGCACTCAGATGGACGCAGGCCGACGAGCTCGCTGCTCGTAAAGGAGAGAAGTGTGTTTTTTAGGTTTAATGTGAGTACCCATTGACCGCTTTTATAATAAATATACCATACTGGTTTAAACGTACTACATGATACGGGACCCCCCTTTTTTCTTTTCAATCCTTGCTTCCACGAGAGACAAAGACACTACTTAGGATCCATACCTGGTCCAGGACCATAAAGGAGGAACAACCACCCCTAGTATTCTTATACATGCGGTTGCCTTATTACTGCAAGGTAAGAGGCCACTCTTGTGTGTGTCACACGAAGAAGAGATTCTTTATCTCTCCAGCACTTCTTTGCACAAGAAAATAATCACACTCTGAAGAATAAACTGTCGTTTTGCTCACAGTCTGAATGTGTGTTTGTTGCACACAATTCGCTGGATTGGACTTTATCTTTCCATTTCAGATTGGACTCAGTTGCACCTTAGTGTGTTTTGACATTTGCATTTAGCATTTGCACAGGAATACGTTTGTTTTTTGTTACCTGTCCTATATGGACATTTATGCATATTGACATATATGCACACTGCACCTTGATATCACGTTTTATATTTACTATCCACTTCCATTTTAGTATTTATGCACTTTGGAATATTATTGTTTTTACCGTTTAGTATTTTATGCCTTTTTTGAACCTTATGTTTCATGCGTTAGCAATTTTGCACTTAGGTAATTTATATCAGTTAGCACATATATTTAATATATTATCCACCAGAAACAGCGCAGAACCATCCCCTTTCCTTTAAGTCTGCATTTGTGGGTTTGGCTTAACCCTTTCGGTGTCTGCGGCAGTTTAATTTTTCTCATTTATTCTATATAGTAGTGCAGGAATAATCACACATTTTTTAAGCTTTGGCTTGTACTTCAAGAATACATGCTTAAATAATATTTAATGTCACTTTAAAGTGGTATTAAACCCCAAAATGTAATATACTGCAGCTTACCAATCAGATATGGTGGCTGCATTAGTTCTCTTTTAAACTTTTTCCCCCCACAGTGTTCACCTGGTAATCTGGCCAGTAACACCTCCTGTATTAAAGTGCCTACACTCTAGATAAAAGGAGCACAGAGGTACCTTAATAAAAAGCTGATCATTGTAAGTACCTATGAGTGGTAAATGGTTTGTCTCAACCCTCTAACTGCTACATCTGCAGGACAACTTGTTTGGTTGAAAAACAGCAGATTTATTGGCTGGATCACCAGGTGAAAATAAAGGAAAGCCTAAAGAAAACTAGAACAGACACCACATCTAAGAATTGAATAACACTCAAGGGATTGTGTTAACTTCTGAACTGCTTGTTTCCCTCCACACAAGACAATGGAAATCCAGTAGCAGCTTGATGCAGCTTAAAGGGTTAAATGCAAATCAGTAGCAGGCAATGAATGGGTGGAAAAACAGGAAGTCCAGCTGCTTGTTTACAATAGGGAAACCCATATAATAGCGCAAACATTAACTTGGCTTTGTTTCTCAAGACTGGTCAATTTGGGGCCACCATCAAATATCTGCCACCTTAGCAGTAAAGCACATGAAAAAAGTCAATATGTTTGAATTTACCTTTGCCGTACAGCGTCAGATTCAGAAATAATGCTGATGTTACTTCCACCGTCAGATCCGGTATTTCTGTGGTAAGGCCGTCTGCCAGTAGCTGATAGAGGCTTGTTTAGAGCACCAAGAACGGAGGTTGGCTTTGGCTAGAAAAGCAGTAGATTGTTAAGCAAACAGCCAATCTTTCAAACACATCAGAAGAGAGTTACTTAACCACTTAAGCCCCGGACCATTTGGTAGCTAAAGGACCAGAGGTGAATTCAGAATTTTGCACTGCGCTGCTTTAACTGTAAATTGTGCGGACATGCAATGTTGTACCCAAACGAAATTTGCGTCCTTTTCTTCCCACAAATAGAGCTTTCTTTTAATGGTATTTGATTGCCTCTGCGATTTTTCTTTTTTGCGATATAAACGGAAAAAGACCGAAAATTTTGAAAAAAAATAATATTTTCTACTTTTTGTTATAAGAAAAATCGAATAAACTCAATTTTAGTCATACATTTAGGCCAAAATGTATTCAGCCACATGTCTTTAGTAAAAAAAATGTCAATAAGCGTATATTTATTGGTTTGCGCAAAAGTTATAGCGTTTACAAACTAGGGTACATTTTCTGGAATTTACACAGCTTTAAATTTATGACTGCCTATCTCATTTCTTGAGGCGCTAAAATGGCAGGGCAGTACAAAACCCCCCCAAATGACCCCATTTTAGAAAGTAGACACCCCAAGGAAATTGCTGAGAGGCATGTTGAGCCCATTGAATATTTTTTTTTTGTCCCAAGTGATTGAATAATGACAAAAAAAAAAAATTACAAAAAGTTGTCACTAAATGATATATTGCGCACACATGCCATGGTTATATGTGGAATTGCACCCCAAAATACATTCTGCTGCTTCTCCTGAGTACGGGGATACCACATGTGTGAGACTTTTTAGGAGCCTAGCCACGTACGGGACCCCGGAAAGCAAGCACCGCCTTCAGGATTTCTAAGGGCGCAAATTTTTGATTTCACTCCTCACTACCTATCACAGTTTTGAAGGCCATAAAATGCCAAAATAGCACAAAACCCCCCCAAATGACCCCATTTTGGAACGTAGACACCCCAAGCTGTTTGCTGAGGAGGCATGGTGAGTATTTTACAGCTCTCATTTGTTTTTGAAAATGAAGAAAGAACATTTTTTTTTTCTTTTTTTTTTTTCAATTTTCAAAACTTTGTGACAAAAAGCGAGATCTGCAAAATACTCACAATACCTCTCAGCAAATAGCTTGGGGTGTCTACTTTCCAAAATGGGGTCATTTGGGGGGGTTTGTGCCATCTGGGCATTCCATGGCCTCCGAAACTGTGATAGGCAGTGAGAAGTGAAATCAAAAATTGACACCCTTAGAAAGCCTGAAGGCGGTGCTTGGTTTTTGGGGTCCCGTACGCGGCTAGGCTCCCAAAAAGTCTCACACGTGGTATCCCCGTACTCAGGAGAAGCAACAGAATGTATTTTGGGGTGTAATTCCACATATGCCCATGGCATGTTTGAGCAATATATCATTTAGTGACAACTTTGTGCAAAAAAAAAAAAAAAAAAAAATTGTATTTTTTCCGCAACTTGTGTCAACATATAAAATATTCCATGGACTCGACATGCCTCTCAGTATATAGCTTGGGGTGTCTACTTTCCAAAATGGGGTCATTTGGGGGGGTTTTGAACTGTTCTGGCATTTTATACACAACATTAGGAAGCTTACATCCACTCTTCTAACCACTTGAAGACAAAGCCCTTTTTGACACTTTTTGTTTACATGAAAACATATTTTTTTTTGCAAGAAAATTATGTTGAACCCCCAAACATTATATATATTTTTAAAGCAAAGGCCCTACAGAATAAAATAGTGGGTGTTGCATTTTTTTTTTCTACACAGTATTTGCGCAGCGATTTTTCAAACGCATTTTTTGGGGAAAAAATACACTTTTTTAAATTTTAATGCACTAAAACACACTATATTGCCCAAATGTTTGATGAAAAAAAAGATTATCTTAGGCCGAGTACATAGATACCAAACACGACATGCTTTAAAATTTCGCACAAACGCGCATTGGCGACAAACTACATACATTTTTAAAAGCCTTTTACAGGTTACCCTGTTAGATTTACAGAGGAGGTCTACTGCTAAAATTACTGCCCTCGATCTGACCTTCGCGGTGATACCTCACATGCATGATGCAATTGCCGTTTACATATGACGCCAGACCGACGCTTGCGTTCGCCATTGGGCAAGAGCAGGGCAGGACAGGGGTGCTTTTTTTTTTTTTTTTTTAATTATTAATTTTGCTTTTTTATTTTATTTTTAAACTGTTGCTTCCATATTTTTTTTTTTTTTTTTATCACTTTTATTGTTATCTCAGGGAATGTAAATATCCCCTATGATAGCAATAGGTAATGACAGGTACTCTTTTTTGAAAAAACTGGGGTCTATTGGACCCTAGATCCTTCCTCTGCCCTCAAAGCATCTGACCACACCAAGATCGGTGTGATAAAATGCTTTCCCAATGGCGCTTTTTATATCCGGGGGGGGGGGGGGGGGGGACGACATTCCCTCCCACTGCTTGTAAAAGCAGTCCAGAGGCTAATTAGCCACTAGGATTGCTTTTACATGAAAGCCGGCCGCTGGCTGAAAAGAATGATACCAAGATGATACCTAAACCTGCAGGCATCATTCTGGTATAAACATTCAAAGTCCAGCAACATACCAGTACGTTGCTGGTCCTTGTTTGACATGTATTGTAATCTTTTTTTTCATGCAGCCTGTTTGCTGAACGAAAAAAAAAGATTGATCGGTGGGTATGCCCACCATTAGAATACCGCCCTTCATCCACCCACTTCTAATGATGGGCATACATGCACCATTTATATATGCCGAAGCATGGGGGCATCTTCTCGCAAAAGTTATGCCGCGTACACATGGTCAGACTTTTCCACGGGCAAGCCTCCGTCGGAATTTCGACCATATGTACGCGGCATTAGGAGCAAAATCACTCCTCCGCCCCTGCTGCCCCAATGCTTCGGCATATATGCTTTTTTTTTTTTTTTTAACTGTGGTGGTGAAATCACCTCCTACAGCACTGGAGTTGCAGGGATCAGGCCTGTCTCTGCGAACGCTGCAGTTATGTGTGTTGTGTTTTGCAAGTGACAGTGATCGATCGATACTGCACTTGGGTGGCCTGGGCTGGACGGAGGGGCAAAACGCAGGTGCCAGCAGGTATCTGGGCTGATCCCGCTAACACTGCGTTTTTGGGAACCCTAAACTGCTGGGGACGCTAGTATAGATCTGATCAGATATTGAGCTGATCAGATACTATACCACTAAGGGGGGTGTATGCTTCACGCGTGGGTGTTAGCGCTACTGGCACTAACCTGACGCTGCCGGGGGGGGGGGGGGGGCACAGACCCTCTCTGACGCTAAAACCTAATTGATATCACCCGCCGGGCGATCAGGGGGTTAAACCTTTATTGGGTTATATACGGCGGGTGCCCTGACACTATAAAAAGCAAACTAACCAGTGTCACCCGTAACACTTATATGATGATCACTGGTGAAAGGGTTAACTAGGGGCAATTAGGGGGTTAAAACCTTTATTAGGTAATATATGGGGGTACCTGACGCTATAAAAACCTGACGGCGAACCTAAAAAAAAATTACTGGCTACCTATCGGCATCACCGACACTAAGACAACGATCATAAAAACGATCGCTTAGCGACAGTGGTGATAGGGGGTGAAAGGGTTACCTGGGGGGCAATCAGGGGGTTAAACCTTTATTAGATAATATATGGGGGTACCTGACGCTATAAAAACCTGCGGCGAACCTAAAAAAAATTACTGGCTACCGATCAGCATCACCGACGCTAAGACATCGATCAGAAAAATGATCGCATAGCGACGGCGGTGCTAGGGGGTGAAAGGGTTATCTGGGGGGTGATCAGGGGGTTAAACCTTTATTAGGGGGGGTTAGGGGGCTACACTGGACCTAAAACTAAATGTAGTGACACTTTTACAGTCACAAATGTCACTGATTGCAGTGATCACTAAATAAATGGTCACTGCAATCAGTGACACTGTGACTGGGGGGGGGCGATTTATGTGCTTATGTGTCCTGGTGTCAGTGTGCTGTTTTGTGTACTAACCTGCATCTTCTCCTGTACGGCGCTCGGTATATGTGAGCGCCGCAGGAGAGATGACATCACTTCCTCCTTCCTGGCAGGCAGGGGAAGCTCTCTCATTCGCCGGGAGCGATCGAGAGGGGGTGGCCGGAATCGAACGGCCGTCCCCTCATGCCGGATCGCTCCCGAAGGTAAAACGACCACCCACTGTAAAGAAGGCAATCACGTATATGTACGTGATTCTGCCTGTCGGTGCCATTCTGCTGACGTATATTTACAGTGGGCGGTCGTTAAGTGGTTAAATAAGTAAATTCCTCAACAGACCTACTGTTCCCATATGTGTATTTAAATAAAACTTTTTCTAAAAACTTTGTCTAATGTAAAATTCTCAATTTTACCTTTCCTGTTAGTAGATGAACCCTTGTCTCCTCAGATATGCAGCTCTTATCATTGATAAGTTCCTAGGAAACAAGAAAAAAATCAAAATAAATATACAAGATTTTTGTATTGGCTGTAGGTTCCTTTACCTGCAGTCTATCGAGCATACGTTTTTGTGTTTAAAGTAGAACTCCATGAATGATCTTTTTTGCAAACTTACATTGGTCCCCTTGCCTTGATCAAAGTACCCATATCTGATATGTGGAAGTCCACTGGGGCTAATGAAAATCAATACAGTAGCCTGCGGTATATACAGTGATTGCTATGATCTTCGCGTGATGCTTCAGGGGTTTCCCCTCTGCACACAGCAGCAGCACCATTCATAGAACACCTTGTATTTTTTCCAACTAAGGCTTTTTCTGGTTGGATAAAGGTGGAAAACCTGATATGTGCCCAAACTCTCCAATTCATCAAACTGATGGTGGTGTTGAACTACTGGGCGAGTGACCCTGTGCAAAGATGTCTAGATCACAGCAACTAGATCATTGCAAGTACAGTAGACAACTAGAGTGATTGTAGCTAACCCCATCAGCCGCCCAGGTATCAAATATGGTTACTTAAATCTAGAAAGGTTGGACCAATGCAAGTTTGCAAAAAAATAAAAAAACATGGTGTTGAGATCTGCTTTCAAGCAGCATCAAACTTGGCATTAAAGCAATTATATTGCAGCTTGCCTATTCTTAGATGTGATGGCTGCATTTATTTTCTTTTTTAGGCTTTCTTTTCCTTTCATCTAGTGATTTAGCCAGAAAGTCCGTTTTTTCAACAGGACAAGCTGTCCTGCAAATGCAGCAGTTAAGAGTGATGAGGCAAACCATTTAGCACTGATATGGGTTCTTACAATGATCAACTTTTTGTTTATGTAGCAGTTGATGACACTGCTTCGCAACTGCAGTGTGAACGGGAGTTTGGCTCTAATTTGGTGGTGTATTTTTTTTTTTTTTGTAAAAACTTTTTATTGAAGTTTTATAGACACACACATTTTGCCCACACATAGGCACAACATCTGCCCACGTAGGGGCCGTTACCCTGTTTCGGCAACATACCGCCACAGGGCAACAAATAACACATACACTTTAACTTAACTTACACTATAACCCCAAACTGGGGGAGAGGGTCCATTCAAGATAAGTCATGCTCAAAGTGATATCAATAGAGGGTAGGCTGAAAAAATTATTTGGGTTAATAAAATGATGATCTAATGATACTTTACAAGTCTAGACATTGGTCACTATATCACTTGCCGTGCTTCTGTCCTCTAGCAAACAACTCCACACCTTTTCAAATTTGTGCGGACAACCTCTGGACGAGTAAGTGGCTTTATATAGGGGCAAACTGGCATTAACTAATCTTTTCCAGAATTTACCAGAGGGGGGAGACGGTTGTTTCCAGTTCATCGTAATGGCTTTGCGCGCATAGTATAGTAGCAGGGATATGAGTGTTTTCCTGGCTCTGATCATTGGCAGTTGGTCAACTAGTCCTAGCAAACAGTATATAGGCATATATGGGACGCAAGTCCCAGTGGCCTTAGTGATCACCCGTAGCACTTCATTCCAATAGTGTACGATTGCTGGGCAAGCCCAGAAAATGTGGAAGAAACCCCCTGGTTGGTAGGAGCAACGCCAGCACTCCGGAGAATGCTCCGGCGACATCTGGTGTAGCCTGTGAGGTGTGTAGTGAGCTCTGTGTACAATTTTATATTGGACTAATTTATCCCTCGCTGAGACCAGGGGGGAGAAGGGAAAGTCTCAAACCTCCCTCCAGTCGTCTTCGTCCAATTTGGTGGTGTATTTAAATCTGCTAGTCCATCTAACACTCCCACTCCCTTAGTCTGACAACACTGCTGTCCAAAAGTATCCCTGGGCTCATTAATCTAGAGTAGGGACACCCTACAAAGGCTTTTGCACATGGGGTGCTTTCAGAGGTCAAGTCCTGGGAATAAAAGTGTATCAACTCACCCAAGTCCGATGGGGACTATGTCCCACGATGCTTTGCAGCTGCTGGAGTTCTGGCAGGCGATGGGCTCCCTCCCCCTGCCAAATGAGGAAGCAGGGGAGGGAACAGATCGGGCGGATGGGCTCTGCGAGCCGTGCTCGCACACTGCAGTATTAGGATAGGGAGGGGGGAAGAACCCCCGCAGGAACTGATAGGCTCCGAGTGAGAGCGAGCCTATCAGTGGATTAGTGTGAGCGCAATTGGCGGGAGGTGCAGGGCCCTGGGTGACAGAGCGGCCCCCACTACATAAGTGAGTGCCACTTGAGAATCGGCATCCCCCTCAGCTCACAGCCCTGGGCATATTTCAAAGGACAGTCCTGCAGGACGCGGCTGCCTAAGGCCTCTTGCACATGATACTCCTGTTTGAGCATCTACTTTTTCCAGCCTTTTTTTTTTTGGCATGCATTTGCACATATTTTCACATATATGCGTCTGCGCATGCAAACTTATTCTTGTGGTATCTTTCTGCGCAATATGTAAATGAGCATTTGTGCGCATGAGGTGTAAATTACCAACCAAATAAGCTTTTTTTTTACTGAAGAATGCACAGCACTTGTTTACGCACCCTGTGTGCATAGGCACATTACAATTAATGTTTTAATTTTAGCTAACAAAAACAAACACTGTACTGAGCTTCTAAAAAAGCATCAAAAAGCAATTAAAATTTAGGCGGAGCTCCACCCTAAAGTGGAACTTCCGCTCATCGTATTCCTTGCCCCCTCTGGTGCCACAATTGGCACCTTTCAGGGGAGTGCAGATACTTCTGGGCATAGATTCTGCGGGCAGTACGCCACTTCCCGTAACCCCCCCCCCCCGTTGTGTTCTGGGAAACAAGCGGCTCCCAAAACACAGCGAGGAACAGTTTGCACCGCTACTCGCGCGTGCGCAGTAGAAAACAGTGCAGTGAAGGCGCAACGCTTCACTTCCTGAGTCCCTCACCGATGATGGCGGTGGGGGCAGCCGATGTTCACTGGACTCCAGGACATGTTAGTGTCCATTTATTAAAAGTCAGCATCTGCAGTATTTGTAGCTGCTGGCTTTTAATATTTTTTTATGGCGGAGCTCCGCTTTAAGGCTAAACATTCATGTTTATAAATGCTTTAATGATAATATAAAGCATACCAGATAATATTACCTTATCAGGTGGAGTAAAAAATCTAGCTGGCAACATTGGTTCCTTTGGAGATTCTAGATGCATTGTTGTGATTTTGCTGTTCATAACGCATAGAGCCACATCACAGACCGTATATAATTTCTAAGAAAAAGACAACATTTTAAATAATTTATAACTCATAAACACTTGTTTCAGTGCAACACTGAACAGTACAATGTTGTTGATCATTACGCATAAAGGAATATTCTGGTAAACAAATCACACAATGCAAAACCAATAGACATGCTGCTTTTGTCAGTGTCTAATCAGGCATGCGTTCTTTACCATTTAATCAAACTAGATTCGTGTATGAACATACTGTTAGCATCAGCCAGTGGCTGGAACTCCCACTCAAATTCAGGCTTCATTGGCCAAAGATTGCAATGCGACAGTCTGCAAATCTGCACATTCATCCAGTCTATAGGATTCATTCAAAACACTTTTTTAAAACAACTTTACTGACAAAGACCATCTTTCTCCACATAAAGTGCTCATGTAAACCCAGAAGGCATTGGATCAAGCAGGCAAAATTCACACAGATGTGCCTGCTAAGGCCCCATGCACACGAGACGCTGTTATTTGCTGTTGAACGCGCGTTCAGAGGCAGTTGGACGCTTTTTTCAACTGCTCCTGAACCCATTCAATGTTATCCTATGTGTCCATGCACACACTCTCGTTTTTTGGCATTTACAAGCAGTTGCGTTTAACCTCGTTTTTCCAGAAGCAAAAAAATGGGTTCAGACGCAAAAGTTTTCCACGTTTCAGACGCTAAACGCGGCTAAACGCGGCTAAACGCGGTACCGGCGTTTTGCCGCGTTTATAAGCGTTTTTAAAGGTGACCTATTTTTTAACATTAGAAATCTCAAAAATGATGGCAAATGATGAAAAACTATTAAGAAAAATATAAAAGAAAACTGTAATTGCTTGCATTGCGGACAATCCACAACTTGTGGCAGGTAACGTGGCAAGTGGACAATCAACAACTTGTGTCAGGTGATGTGGCCAGGTGACGTGGCCAGTGGACAATCCACAGATTGTGGCAGGTGACGTGGCCAGTGACGTGGCAGGTAACTTGGCCAGGTGATGTGGCAAGTGGACAATCCACAATTTGTGGCAGGTGACGTGGCCAGGTGACGTGGCAGGTGATGTGGCAAGTGGACAATTCACAACTTGTGGCAGGTGACGTGGCACGTGATGTGGCCAGGTGACGTGGAAAGTGGACAATCCACAACTTGTGGCAGGTGACGTGGCTAGATGACGTGGCAGGTAATGTGGGCAGGTAACATGGCTAGGTGACGTGGCAGGTGACGTGGCAAGTGGACAATCCACAGCTTGTGGCAGGTGATGTTGCCAGGTGACGTGGCAGGTGATGTGGCCAGGTGACGTGGCAGGTAACGTGGCCAGGTGACGTGGCAAGTGGACAATCCACAACTTGTGGCAGGTGACGTGGCCAGGTGACGTGGCAAGTGATGTGGCAAGTGGACAATTCACAACTTGTGGCAGGTGACGTGGCACGTGATGTGGCCAGGTGACGTGGAAAGTGGACAATCCACAACTTGTGGCAGGTGACGTGGCTAGATGACGTGGCAGGTAATGTGGGCAGGTAACATGGCTAGGTGACGTGGCAGGTGACGTGGCAAGTGGACAATTCACAACTTGTGGCAGGTGACGTGGCCAGGTGACATGGCAAGTGGACAATCCACAACTTGTGGCAGGTGACGTGGCCAGGTGACGTGGCACGTGATGTGGCCAGGTGACATGGCAAGTGGACAATCCACAACTTGTGGCAGGTGACGTGGCCAGGTGACGTGGCAGGTGACGTGGCAAGTGACGTGGCAAGTGGACAATCCACAACTTGTGGCAGGTGACGTGGCCAGCTGACGTGGCAGGTAACGTGGCCAGGTGACGTGGCCAGGTAACGTGGCAAGTGGACAATCCACAACTTGTGGCAGGTGACGTGGCACGTGATGTGGCCAGGTGACGTGGCAAGTGGACAATCCACAACTTGTGGCAGGTGATGTGGCCAGGTGACGTGGCAGGTGACGTGGCAAGTGGACAATCCACAACTTGTGGCAGATGATGTGGCAAGTGATACGCTAAATACAAGTACACTGCTGCTCTCTCAGCTGCTGCTACTCACTCTGGTCTCACAAACTGGCTGAAATGGTTAAAATGTACTGTTTTTTGAGCTTAGGGAGGGTCTATGATGAAACGCTTATAAACGCAAACGCGGTTAAACGCCGCTAAACGCGGCCGCAAATGCGGCAAAACGCGCGTTTATAAACGCCGGTTTCAGCGTTTAAAAACGTGTGTTCAGCAGAGTTTGCACCTGCGTCTCGTGTGCATGGGGCCTTAGACAATTTATATTTTTCAGCCAGCGATTCTGTGCACCGCAAGAACAATCATAGCGGCACTTCAGCCACTTGATCCCCTCAATACGGTCCTTCTAGCAGCTCATTCGTGCGATCAGCGAACGAATCGGAAGCTGCCGGAAATTGAGCAGAGAGATTTCTATGACCCTAGGAGGCCCGAGCTCGACGTTATGACGTCACGTCCGGGCCGGCCGAAGTAAAACAATGCCAGGGACGCAGCTGGAAAGGCCGAGAGTTTATTTTTTTGATCTCTGTCTTTCCAGCCTATGGAGATTTTTACTTACCAAAGTTTGGAGCCATTCAACCAGTGTACGCAATTAGGTGCGACATGTTGGGTATTTACTCTGCATAACATCTTTCACATTATACCAAAAAATTGGGCTAACTTTACGGGTTTTTGTTAATTCAGGAGAAAAAAATAAATAAGAAAAGAAGTTTGAAAAAAAATCGCTGTGCAAATACCGTGCGACATAAAAAGTTGCAATGACCACCATATTATTGCCTATATATTATTGGTAAATGGTTAAACAGCTGCACTTGCGTTAGATATTACAAATCTGTCCACGTAATCCTCGAAGACCGGCAAATATGTGCAAACACATAAAAATAATGTATAACGGGGATAAACTAAAAAGTATGGTAAAATATTCATAATCTCCATACGTGCATATAAAGCCTAGGACCAGCATATATTCATTTTATAAACCTGGAATGTATGTATAACAACCTCAGGAGCAAGTTGTATGGGAGACAGACTAAAATAACTGGATTATATTCCAATAATTCTCTTCCACAGGCAGTAGTTTCAGCAGGGAGAATAAAAAAAAAATTAGATAAGCACCTGAACGACCACAACATACAGGGAACCACACATAGGTTGGACTTGTGTCTTTTTTTCAACCTTGTCTAGTGTGTGCGTCTAATAATTTTGATCTTTGTTGAGACCACTTGGATTGAGAGCGTTCAAAATTAGACAGGTGTGAAATGCTGTAAATTAAGAATACTTTCAGAAAAAATAGGATTTTTTGTACTCACCGTAAAATCCTTTTCTCTGACATCCATGGACTAACACAGTGTCTCTTTACACGTGGGTTATGTCCCTGCTTGCAGGAGAAGACCTAGGCAGAATGTGAAATTTTATACATACATTCTAAAAGCCAGAGCTGAACAGCCCCACCCAGGGGGCGGTCCCTCCGGACATAACCCTCCCACTACAGTCAGCAGACTTCAGTTCGTAACAAAGCAGTACAAACTTAAAAGAAAGGGTGGGTGCCGTGTCAGTCCATGGATGTCAGAGAAAAGGATTTTACGGTGAGTACAAAAAATCCTATTTTCTCTTACCATCCATGGACTGACACGGTGTCTCTTTACACTTTACACGTGGGATGTCCCAAAGCAGTGTCAAGAGGGATGGGAGCAGTATAAATGGAAAAACCAAAACTTCACTCCAAGAAGGCAGAGCTCCTCAACGGAGGAGTCGCAACTTTAAACAGCGGCCTGCGGCCGAAGGAAGCATCCGAAGATGCAGCCACATTAACCTTATAAAACTTAAAAGGCATGAACAGACGACCAGGTCGCCGCCTTGCACACTTGTGCAACCGACGCTTGATGTCGGGAAACCCAGGAAGCACCAATTGCCCTGGTGGAATGCGCCGTAACTGGAAAGGGAGGCGCCCGCCCTTTGAGAGCATAGGCTTGAATGACGGTTTGTCTGATTCCCCTAAAAATGATGGCAGACGAAACCGCTTGGCCCTGTTATGGACCAGAGACAGTCACAAACAGTGAGTCGGACTTCCGAATAGAAGCAGTAGCAGACAGGTACACCCGTAAGGCTCGTACCACCTCCAATATGTGCAGCGCAAAGTCTCTGGGATGCGATGGGTGAGGACACAAGGGCAATGTCCTCATGTAGGTGAAAGGTCGACACCACCTTTGGCAAAAAAGGAAGGTCGCGGATGCAACACCGCCTTATCCTTATGGATGACTAAATATGGCGACTTGTCAAACAGAAGTGATTGCCACTAAAAAGGCCACCTTCTGAGACAAGACAAGAGGGGAATATCCCGGATATTCCCAAAAGGAGGTTCCTGGAGGACCGAGAGCACCAAATTCAGTTTCCACGGTGGGAGAGGAGGCTTGACAGGAGGGAGCACATGGCGAACCCCCAACACAAGGTGCTAACCAAGAAAATTACCCGCTAGAGGTCGCTGAAAGAAGGCGGCCAAGGCCGAAATCTGATCCTTGATGGTACTCAAAGCAAGCTTTTGGGTCACTCCACACTGCAGAGGACGCAGGATTCTGGGGACGGAATACATCCGAGGACGCCAGTCCAGCGCTTCGCACATGGCGATATAAGCTTTCCAGGCACGGTGATAGATCTGCCTGGAGGAAGACTTCCGTGTCCTTAACATGGTCCCTCAACACCTGGCTTTTAACAGCCCTGCCGTTAAAGCCAGAGACTGTAAGCCGGATGAAACATAGGACCTTGAGACTGAAGGTCCTCCCTCATCGGTAACCGCCAGGGAACGTCCGCGACGAGACGTACCAGTGATGCTGAGGCCAATCCGGAACAATTAGGATCGCCGGAGTTTATATCAGGCGATAAGGACCCTATGGGGCCACCAACGCATCCGAGGCATCGCCCAAGGATCCCTGGATCTGGCCACAACCTCGACCCTTGTGATTGAGTCGAGAGGCCATCAGGTCCACATCCGGCGTGCCCCACCGTCGGTAAAGGAGTTGAAATAAGCAAGGACCACTCTTCTTGGTCCAGTTTCTGGCGATTGGCGACTCAGATAGTCCGCCTGCCCATTGTCTATGCCCAGAATGTAAAATGGCCTACAGAGCCGGCACGTTTCTTCCGGCCCACTTCAGGATACGGACTACTTCAGAAGCCGCAGCTGAGCTCCGAGTTCCCCCTTGATGGTTTACATACGCCACCGCCGTGGCGGTGTCCGACTGGCTCCTGATGGAGCGACCCCGTACTCTCTCTGACCTGAGGAGAGACACAGTCCGATGGCCTGTATTTCCAGAACAGTGATTGGTAAACGGGCTCGTCCGGAGTCCAAGGCCTGAGCCGACAGGACTCCCCAGACTCCACCCCAGCCCGTCAGGCTGGTGTCCGTCGTGAGTACCGTCCATTGGATGGGAGGGGAACGACTTTCCGGACCGAAGAGCCGAGGATCTCAACCACCATGTCAGGGGCGCCCTGACCAGGTGAATCACCTGGATCTGAAGATCCAAGGACAACGGGGATTTGTCCCAGGTGGACAAGATCTCCTTCTGCAATGCCCTGGTGTGTGATTGGGCATACGGAACGGCCGCGGAGGCCACCACGAGTCTCGGGACTCTCATGCAAAAAACGGATTGACAACCATTTTTGGGATGTCAGCACCCGCACCGCAGACTGAAGTGTCAGCAACTTCTCCAGAGGTAGGATACCTTTGCCTCCAAGGAGTCCAGAATCAGAACTAGATACTCCAGACACTGAGTCGGGACCAGGACTGACTCCCGAATGTTCAGGAACTACCCGAGTCCCTGAGGGTCTAATTGACGATAGTCACCTTTCCTCTAAGTCTGATCCACTTTCTGCTCTTAGCAGAAGATCGTCCAGATAGCCGACAGCAATACCTCGCTGTAACAGAAGGCTAGAACCGGAGCAAGCACCTTGGTGAACACCTTTGGTGCCGAGGCTAGGCCGAAAGGAAGAGCCACAATCGATAGTGGACTTCGCTGATCGCAAAGCGCAGAAACTTCTGGTGACTTGCGCAGATCGGAACATGCAAGTAGGCGTCCTTGAAGTCCAAGGACGCCAGAAGAAAATCCCTTTGGTGGAGTGTAGCGATCACCGCGCAAATGGATTCCATGCGGAATTTCTGCACCTTCTCGAAGGCATTCAGGGCCTTGAGGTCCAGGATAGGTTGAACCACATCCTATTTTTGGGACGACAAACAGATTCGAGTAGAATCCCTGAAAACTCTTGTGACGGAACGGGCACAATCACTCCGGACCTGATCAAATCCTGTACAGCCCCCAAGAGGGCTGCCCGACAGGTAGGAAAGAGGAAGATTTGAGGGAAAGAATCTGTCTGGGGGCCAGGATCGGAATACTATCCTGTATCCTGAGGTGACCACCTCGCACACCCACCAGTCGGAGATTCGGGAGGACCACCGATTTGTGACCTGCAAAGTCATCCCCCCACCCCAGAGTCGGGCGGAGGCAAGACTTCGCGCGCACTTGTGCCCACCAGCCGCACTGCCGTCAGTCTGAGAGGGCCTACCCGTGGACTCTGACTGACGAAAAAACCCCGTTTTGCTGGAAAGGAAGGCCCCTGTTTGCGGCGGGCCTCCTCACCCTTGCTAGTCTAAGGAAGAAGAGTGCTTTTACCTCCCATGACATCCATGACGATGTCATCCAGAGCAGCACCGAAAGGTCTACCACCTTTAAATGGTAGATCCGTCAGGAGCTTCTTAAGGCTAGGTCAGCAGACCAGCACTTCAACCAGATAAGACGCCGCAATACCACCGCTGAGACAGAGGCCCTGGATATTAAAGGGGACGCGTCCAACGTGGCGTCACACACATAAACCAGGCCCTGAACCAGTTGGTGGGCCAAAGCAACTGTGTCTGGAGGAAGAATATGCTCCTATACAGCTAGGTGCAACATTTTTGCCCAACCTATAAGTGTTTAAGACACAAGGGTCGCCGCTACCACAGGCCGTAGGGCGGATCCCAACAAGGCAAACATGGCTCTGCTCACCACTTCTGACCTCCTGTCAGTGGGGTCCTCAAATGCAGGCGTCCCCTCCATCGGGAGAGTGATGGCCTTGTTCAACCGGGCGACTGGAGGGTCGACCCTGGGGGAGAAGCCCACTTTAAGTAGGGCATCTTCAAGGGGTATCTGATAGACAAACGCCGCGGGACCATAAAAAAATTCTTCTGCGGCTTTTCCCAGACCTTATCAATGAGCTGGTCAAAGAAAGTACATATGGAAAAACCTCTTTAGAAGGCCTGGCCTTAAAAAACAAACAAAAAGGAGACTGTATCCGCCTGAGGTTCTGCATCCGCAGCATTTTAGCTTGAGAGTGTCCCTCACCGCAGTCATGAGTACACTAACAAGCGCCCTGTCATTTACTGACTCAGAACCGGAGTTTTCCTCATAAGGAATGTCCTGTTCAAAACCATCCAATACATTCAGAACTAGGGTCCTGAGCGGTAGTGGCTAGGCCCATATCTGAATCAGCGCACTGCCCTCATGAAGTAAAGTGGGGAGAGGGCGCTTTTTTGCTCCCTTGCGCTTGCACACAGCTCCCATCCTGGTCAGAAATTATTCCAGGACTGCCCACAACTGGTCCCTAGGGACCGCAGGTGCTGAAGCACTGCCTGTTGTCCACTGACATTTAGGGGAAGCTGGTGACTCCTCAGATAAAAAGTCCACCCACAGGCTGTGCTGACTGAGGAGGGGGCGCCCAGGGGACTCACCAAACCGGACCAGGGACCGCTCAGTTCCGCTGTCTGTACCGCGCTGTGTCAGCGCTGGTGAGCTGTGAGGAGATTCGCGCTGTTACAGCAGCGCTAGAGGCCAAAACTAGTGCTGAAGAACGCGCGGGCTACAAGAAAATGGCCGCCGCGCTTCACTGAGGCGATCCGCGGCAAGATGGCCGCCATGACTCAGCAAAAGTGAAAAAAAAAAACAGCACACACACAGCGCCACTCGGCGCTCAGGCCCCAAAACACACAAAAAAAGGCCCCAAGCATATCTGCAGACCAGCATTAGCCCCTCCAAGAACAGTGTGACCCCCAGGCACCCCACAGCACAGCGCCAGCAATGGTGACAGAGAGTGACAATGAAATACAGGGGGAGACAGGGAAAATCCCCCACAGAGAAACACACAGCCTTTTGTACTCACCTGCAGGCAGGAGAGACTACTTACCCGTCCCCTGAGGGACCCACTGGTGTGTTTCTGACAGGACTATCACAGTGCAGTACTGAGTAGCTGTCGGCCCGATCCACCGCGAAAGATACAGTCAGTCAGGAACTGTTCAGTCTTGAGAGGACCGTGGGAGCATGAAAGCAAACCCGGCCACCCCTGGAGTCATGGGGCCTGTCGTGAACTGAGTCTCACGCACACAAGGCGAGGATCAGCACGCTCGATGGTCGGACAGGGAAGACGAGGATATCTTGTACCCAACCTGTTGCCCAGCCGACAGTTGATAGAAAATTCTCAAAAATAAAATAAAAAAGAATTCCAGAAAAGGAATAAAAATAGGTCAGGAGACTGGCTCCTGAGAGAGCCACGTCTTCTCCTTCTGCTAGGCAGAAAAAAACTGAAGTCTGCTGACTGTAGTGGGAGGGTTATGTCCGGTGGGGCTGTTCAGCTCTGGCTTTTAGAATGTATGTATAACATTTCACATTCTGCCTAGGTCTTCTCCTGCAAGCAGGGACATAACCCACGTGTAAAGTGTAAAGAGACACCGTGTCAGTCCATGGATGGTAAGAGAAAGAAGGGTTATTGATGTATCAAACAACAAAATGGAAAGTAAATTTCAAACAGAGGAGAAATCCAAATCAATATTTGGTGTGATCACCCTTTTCTTTCAAAACCACATCAATTCTTCAAGGTTCACTTGCACTCAGTTTTTGAAGGAACTTGGCAGGTAGGTTGTTCAAACATCCTGGAGAACTAACCACAGATCTTCTGTGGATGTAGGCCTTCTCAAATCCTTCTGTTTTTTCATGTAATCCCAGATAAACTGGGAGATTAGGGATCTGTGGGGGCCAAACTACTTCCAGGACTCCTTGTTCTTCTCAACCCTGAAGAGAGTTCCTAATGACATTGGCTGTATATGTTTTGGGTCATCATCCTCCTGAATAAATTTGGGGCCAATCATGTGCCTCCCAGATGGTATGGCATGATTGACAAATATCTATTTCTCAGCATTGAGGACACCACTGAGTGGGACTAAATATCCAACTCCATTTGCAGAAATGCTGCCCCAGACTTGCAAGAAACCTCCACCATGCTTCACTGTTGCCTGTATATTGTACACCACTACTACGGCGTTGTCCGACTGGGTCTAGTCAAGATGGCCCTCCAACAAGATGGTCCATATTGATTAGGAGACGAGATGACTCCGACCATGTCCTCTGCACCAACAAGTGGCCAGGATTAATCCCCTGTTATAGAGGGTGGGACTTGTGAGGATCGTCCAAAAAAATATAAAGAAAGGACTTTCCAGATTCCAGAGCTGGATTCCTGAGCTACCAAGCCAGGGACAACTTGGTTCTCTATGTCAACCCAAACTTTTCTGCCCAGGGACTGAATTAACATGCACAACAAATAGCAGGGCATCAGAACAGGTTATGTAGGGGTCTGACAGACACAGCATAGGAGATGCTGATATGCAGGTAAACCAGGGGGCATATAGGTACAAAAGAGATTCCCCTGGTGAAGGGAGGTAACAGACTTGGTGGTTTCTATTCAGAATTTTTGAACCTCAATGAAGACATTTATAGTTTTAGGATCCAGATCCAAGATTGGGCGAACATCACCTTTGGGTTTAGGTACTGTAGGGAGGCTGGGACAAAACCCCCAAAACTGTTGTGCAATGGGAACTGGAAGTGAGAAACCTTGAAGGAGGAGGGGAGAAAAACTTTAGCATGTTGGAAACTACCTCCCCCACCCCGCCCAATAACCTCAGATGCAAACTGTCCAAGTTTTATAGAGCAACAACCACCCGACCTCCCCTCAAAAGTGGAACTTCCGTGCATTTGTCTCCCCCCCCCCCCCCCATCTCCAGGTGTCCTGTCCCCACTTCCGGGAGTCGGGGCCGCATCAAATTACACAGCTTGGCTCCCTCGTCCTCGTACCCCCCCCCCCCCGACGGGCCAGGAGAGCGCAGCGGTGCCTTGCACATGCACAGTAGGGCCCCAGCGTGAAGCCGTAATGCTACACTGCCGGCTTTCCTTACCAGAAATTGCGGCGGCGGCAGCAGAACTCGACAGCCGATGGAAACATTAGCTGCAGTGCCAACATCGCTGGACTCCAGTTCAGGCAAATGTTCCATTATTAAAAGTCAGTAGCTGCAGTATGTGTCGCTGCTGGCTTAATTTTTGCAGGGGTGGGCGGACTTCCCATTTAAAGTTGATGTAAACCCTCACATATACCCAGTGAAGTGAACAGCCTCAGATACACAGGGATGAAACAAATCTCAGTATACAAGTTTTACTTGTATATCTGCAGGCTTCAGCTTTATATATCCTTTAAAAAGTGCACATTGTGTTAGATTTTTCTCTTCCTGTTCAGCACTGTTCAGCAGTGGATTATTGGCATACAGCCAATTGGAGGAAAGTCACACGCCACATTGGCAAAGGAAGTAATGCGCAGAGCTCTGCTGTGAAAAGGAAAGCTATCTGCTAATTTATAGCAACCTCCCACGACACAAATTTCAGGCTGCTTTTATCTGCTGTGTCGGAAAACCTGTCAGACGTCATCAGGCTGATAACAGAGCTACGGAGCAGGAGAAAGACATGAGACTCATTGCTTTGGAGAGAGATAAAGCAATACAGACATACGTGCCCAGCGCAAATTTCATGAATCGGGTTTACATTCACTTTAACCACTTGCCGACCAGCTCACGCCGATACACGTGGGCAGAATGACACGGCTGGGCAGATTAACGTATATATACATCGCCCTTTAAGACGCGGCATTGTGGTTGTGCGTGCCCGCCGTGAGCTTGACCGCGGATTCGATGTCAGCCAGGAGTCCCGCGATCCTCTCTGTGAGACTAAGAACGGGGAATTGCTAATGTAAATAAGCATTTCCCCATTCTTCCTAATGACAAGGACACTCATCACAGCTCTCTGATCGGGAGCGGTGATCAGCGTCATGTCACACGTAGCCCATCCCCGCTAGTTAGAACAAATACAAATAGGTTTTGGCAAAGGAGGGTCACAGCCAAGATGGGAGAAAGGGCAGAGCCTGCTTGTAAAAACAGAGCTCTAAAAGGGGGCTTCCAAATACTTATTAGCTGAACCCTACAGACAAATGCATCCTTCACTGGAATGGTGGTCACCTAGTTAAGGCAAGACACTGCTGTATCCACAGTGCGGACAGACCATTCTTACAAAATCCTTTTCAAAACCGATAGAAAGTGACTGGGGGTGGAGAAAACATGTCAGGGTTTTCCCAATTTTCATAGAGGACTCAGTACAGGGGATAGCACTAATAGAAGCAATAGTCTAAGCTCACAGTCGCTAAATTTAGGATAAATGGAAGACTTCATCCAGCAAGAACTGGAGCAAGGTGGCTGCATAACCCAAAAAAGGTGAATGACTTCCGGTGCCCCAAAATGGATGAGAAAGAAAATCCATTTTAATAAGGGATTCAAAGGAGGGATATGTTGTGTCCCTGCAGCACTGGCTGGGGAACGACAGCGGGCAAACACAGACAGCTGAAACAAAGATACTTTGTGCACATTCTATCAAATTCTTCATTAAAAGCAGTAGCAAGCTTTCTGAATTATACTCTTTCCAGACATCTGGGCTTCAAGCTGGTAAAAGGTTAATACAAATACGTACTTCGTTAGCCTTTGGATCATCTGGTGCCTGAGCATCTCGAGTTTGTTTAATGCTTTCGGACATTTTCTTCATGAACATATGACTGTTATTTTCATTCTTAGCCATTAAAACTTCAAGCATAAACCAAAGGCACCTGGTATAGGAAAACAATACATCAGTGTTGTACAGGACATCATTTTAGATTCTTACTGAATATATGTTCTACCAGGAGACAAAAAAACAAACGTCTGGCGTATAGCACCAATGCAAGGAATACATATTTATGTGAATAAAAGCTAAAAGCAAACGGCTAAAAACACAGATCTATAACACATACATTCAGAGTCACCAGCATGGAGACTACATACAAATCAGAACGCCTAAGTTCTGTTCTAGGTCAGCGGCAGAGAAGACACAAACTATGACCACCCCCACTTCCAGAGAACTTGCATTGTTAAATGGATAGGTCAACAATGGCAGCCTTTTAACATAAGTACAGGCTCCCTTTACAAAACAAAAATATCCACCATGGTGTACCTCAGATGTACCTAAACAAGATAAGGTAAGAAGCATACTGATGCGTTCATTAGTCTAGCAGTGCTGCCCCCAATCTGTGCACTACACGATGATATTAAGACATTGTCACACTTTCAAGGTGTAAGGCTGGGTTCACACTAGTGCCAATTTGATGCGGGTTTCACTGCATCAATTCACATGACAGGAGAGTGTGCCCGGCTCTCAATAGAGCTGGTTCACACATCCCTGTGGTGACTGCGGAGCAGATTGCACAGGTGGCAAAAATTCTGGCCCAATTCATCCCTGAAACAGAGAACAGGGACGCACCGGACCCCTGCTGTGAGCCGCATCCGCACTAAGTGTACCACATGTTTTTTAAATTTGCCCGAGACCCATTTAATGTGCAGTCAAACAGTATAATCCCTCAGTCACTGTTTTAGGACCATCTTCCTGAAATCTAAACTGCATTTTTAGCTAGGGCTGAAAGTGAAAGCAAGCATGAATGTCATCTGTGTAAGTTTTAGGACAGCAAGTTTGACCATAAAGTATCAGAACACTTACTCTTTGATATCACGTAGTTGGTCAATATCCTGAGGTTTTGTAAAATCTGGGTCATGAGCCAGGAGATGAATCATGTATGGTACAACATATTCAGGCAGTAAGGATAACAGCTTCTCTATGGAGACATGATCAATGTAACAAATCAAGCAAAATGAAACATTCCATTTGTCTTTTCAATTTCCCCAATAAAACATTTGGAGATGACCTTTGATGGTAAGCAATAAGTGGCACATTTATTGTTATTACCACCATTTACCAATGTACAACTGATGAAACCTACCGCTTGATACTGGATTCTGCTTTATATATTCCCGTCGTATGCTAATGTTCTTAAGTAAGCACTGTCTTGCATGAGCTCTTCTTTCTTTTACTGGGTCCTTGGCACACAGGGCAAAGATAGCCATATACTCAAGTGGAAGCTGCAGCTTCACCAAAGCTTTGTGCAACTTCTGAGCAAAGATCTGTCGCACCTGATAGCACTCATCCTACAAACAAGAGAAGAAAACTCAGGACTGCACATTCCTCTAGCTTGTTCTTCTATGTACAAATTGAAATGGGACGGATGAAAAGGTTGGGACTAGAAGTTGTCTGATCTGAAACTTGTCAAACTAAATCAGAGTATAACGAGACGTTGAGAGACACGTTTACAATGTTGTTAAAAATATGAGTATAAAGGGGGCATATTTTTAGATTATGCAATGCTAGCAAAAAATTTCCCTACTCATTAAATTTGTTAGCAAGTCCCAGCAGTAAGAAAAACCTCTGTTGGTGATTATAAGCAGTATATAAATAGACCACAGCTTTTGAAGGATGCAATGTACAGCATGGTGTAATAAATGGGGGGAGGCTAAAGCAGTGGTTCTCAACCTTCATTTTGCCGATGCAAGAGATTAGCATTAGTCGTTTTCAAATGAATAGAAGACATTTTGACCTACTGCATTCCAAGATATGGAATTTACAGGTAAAGGACACATGCTGAGCATTGATTGACCGTGGGTTATAGGCTTGTACCTTCAAGTGACTGGACACTGGCAAAGTTTGAGGACAAGCTACTTGTTTCAGGTTTGTTACTTGGTTGCTCCCTTATAACCCTACCCTGAGTCCCCAGTTTTGTAGCAAGCAAAGTAGAGTAACCAAGCAATAGAGTGAGGGGGTTGCCTCATTCTTACTAGTTTCCAGGTACGGACTGCTAATCCGGTCAAGATTCTTGCCGAATTCCAAAATCGGTCTAAACTATATTCAGCACTGGTGGCTCGTCCTACTATAGACATTAACGCTTTCCTAGCTGATTGCTCTCTCCCAGCCTTATCAGATGCACAGCAAGACACCTATGACAGACAGAAAATAAAGGATCTGAAGGCTCATAAACGTCTGGGCACAGATGGCTTCAGACTTTTTTTATAAAAAGCTACCGACACTACTGTTCCACCCCTTACTTCCATGTTCAATAGGCTTAGGGATGGCGCTAGCCTTACTCCCAACATCCTCAGAGCCAATATAGTAATTATGCCAAAACCAGATCAGGACACAGTCGTGGGCCAACTTTTGCCCAATTTCCCTCTTGAACGTTGATCTCAAACTACTGACTAAAATTATTGCATCTCGACTGAACAAGGTCATTCAAGCCCTAATCCATAGGATAACATCCGACGTACAATCCTTCTTACTCACTATGTGCATTAGGGGTCACAGTAACTTATGCTGCTCTCTCTGGACCTTCGCAAGGCCTTCGACACTTTCCTGGACCTACCTGTGAGCAGTTTTACACCATAGAGGGTTAAGCGATTGGTTCTGGTCTAGGTTTGATTCCCTTTATAGTACCCCTTCAGCCTGGTCTTGGCTTGATTCCCTTTATAGTACCCCCTTCAGCCTGGTCTTGGCTTGATTCCCTTTATAGTACCCCTTCAGCCTGGTCTTGATTCCCTTTATAGTACCCCTTCAGCCTTGGTGAAATACATGGGCTAGGAGTCTCCCCATCTTCCCCATCGTGAGAGGCATGAGGCAAGGATACCCTTGGTCTCCACTCTGGTTTATATTCGCACTAAAACCTCTAGCGGCCCATATACACGCTAACAGGAACATAAGAGAAGTGGGAGTTGGATGGAGTTAATCACAAGTAAGCAATTTATTCAGATGACATGCTTTTAGATGTCTCCCCCTCCGCTTACCACCTTTCCAAACCTACTCTCCCCTCATGGGCAATTTTGCAACCATCTTGGGTCTTCATATCACCCCATCCAAATCACAGGATTTAAACGTTTCCTTACCAGATTCCCTTAACGATTCTTTGCAAGCGCAATTACCATTCCAGTGGACATCTTTCACTACTGTACTTGGGGATTTATCTCAACGCTTTTTTCCATTCTCTATAACGCTGCTTATTACCCCCCTCATATTCTCTCTGAAATGTTTGCTAGATACTTGGGACATTCCCCATATTCTCCTGGATGGGTCATATCCACACCATCAAAATAGCCTTCCTTCCCAAAATATTATACTCATTTAGGGTTCTTCCTATCGCTGTTCCCCTTCAGATCTAGAAATTTGGGGAAGAACTAGACCACAGATAAATAGATCCCTTCTGTACACCCAGAAAGTCAGGGGAGGATTGGGTGTCCCCAATATTGTTTACTATTATAAAGCTGCCCAGATCGCTCCTATAGTCCAACTACAGGCGGGTAATTTGGCACCCCTATGGCAGTGGTGGCTGTTTTATTTTTTTGGAAGGGGGTGCGGACAGCGTCTCGTGTGCCCTTTCCTCCATTATGGTGGTCGTGCATCTCCTCCCCTCCTCCTAGGCATCCAATAGCATCACCTGTCCTGTCAGCCAATCGGGTGATAGGTTTCAAGACCGGCTTCCTGATTGGCTGGGAGAAGGATCAGTGTAACAATAGCGAATGTTCATTTGCTGGGTGGGCTCCGTCTGCATTCTCTACGCCTGAGCTTACCCCATTGAAGCCTCTGGCTTTAAATCGGGGGCTTCAAAAAACCACC
Source organism: Rana muscosa (assembly GCA_029206835.1). NCBI lineage: Eukaryota > Metazoa > Chordata > Amphibia > Anura > Ranidae > Rana > Rana muscosa. Next base: position 188,445,827 of record CM055116.1, read on the forward strand.
CACCCCTCATTAGAATCCATGCATCCGTCGTCCAGAAAGGTACCAGACTCATGGATTGGGTGGGGGGTGGGCTGCCCTTGCCCTATGGACTCTTATAGATGTCTTGGATGATGACCCAATCCCTCCTTCTGTACAATGGATTCATCCCATGCACCATCTCAAATCTCCAAACTCGATTTTGGCCCACATCCTCTGGGATTCCATTAGTGCCTGAAACTGTTTGAACCCAGGGTTTGATAGAACTTGGTGTAAGTATATTATGCTGTACCTAGCTCAGACCACCGAATCGGGAATCCCTGCCAGTTCCGGCATATGGCTGTTAAGCCACAATGGGGTATGAGAATAAAACTTCCCAACATTTTGTTTAAGGGATATTTCCCATATCCGCTGGTGATGTAGCAACATCCCTGCGTTGTGCCTCAATGCCTGCTTATGTGGTAGTTTCCCGCGGAGGATAGCCTGTAGGGGCGTGTGCGTCGGATGCCCGGGTTTATCGCAAACTAAAGACCTATAGCGTTGGCGTTCCGAGGTATTGAAGTGGTATAGGTGAGAGAGCTGTGAGGCCAAATAGTAGTCATGGAAGTCTGGGAGGGAAGCACCGCCCATGTCCGTTGGGTTCCTTAAAATGTGCAAAGCTAGTTTGTCTGCCAGTCCCCCAAACTAATGAATTCAGAATAGCTTCCAATAGCTAGTGGGCATACCCTTAAAGGGGTATTCAGAGTCTGGCTTCCATAGAAATGGACAACGGTGGAGCGTGGCCTGACACTGCATGGAGTAGGACGCTTTCACGAGTAGCTCCGTACATTACTTCTGTAATCCAGAGACGACCCACCCGCTCCTACCCTGACTCCCTCATTGCTCAGGACCTCCAGCGGCATGTCTCCATCGAAAACCCAGAAATCCACGGCCATAGCGAAGCTGGTCCAATACCGCTGCCAGGATAGAGAGGAGGCAGACGAAGATGGTGCCGCGGTGAAGGCGGGGGGAGAGCAAACGGCGGGAGACACAGACCGATTCATGGAGGCCATCACCTTCTGCCGGACCTCGCTAACGGCTCAATTTGAGGAGGTCAAGGTAGATATCTCCCTAATCAGAGAGGACCTCCATAAACTCCGAGACCGGGTCAAAACAGCGGAGACCAGGCTCAGCAACGTGGAGGACACCCCCCCTTCAGGAAAGCACACACCGCATGCAGCGCCAGATCCGCCAGCTCTTCTCCAAGCAAGATGACAGAGAACAGACTCGGAAGGTGCAATCTGAGGTTCATTGGCCTGCCTGAGGGTGCGGAGGGTAAGTATCCTACTGTGTTTCTTGAACAGTTGCTTATCAATACTTATGGCAGAGAGGCCTTCTCTCCCCTGCTTACTGTAGAGAGGGCCCACCGCATGCCTGCTAGGCTGCCCCCGCAGGGCGCTCCCCCTCGTATTTTCATCGCTAAGCTTCTTAACCACTTAAGCCCCGGACCATTTTGTTGCTAAAAGGACCAGGCCCTCTTTTGCGATTCGGCACTGCGTCGCTTTAACGGACAATTGCGCGGTCATGCGACATGGCTCCCAAACAAAATTTACGTCCTTTTTTCCCACAAATAGAGCTTTCTTTTGGTGGCATTTGATCACCTCTGGTTTTTATTTTTTGCGCTATAAAAAAAAATAGAGCGACAATTTAGAAAAAAAATTAGAGTTACGCTTACCGGTAACGTCTTTTCCAGTAGTCTTTCAGGACAGCCACAATGAGAGACCTAGGCTCCTCCCTTTCCACAGGAAACACTGCGCCAGCATACATAAATTCTTACTTCCCCTGCCGGCCTTCAGTTTTTCTGAGATCACCTCCGGACAGCTGGGGAGACACAAGAACACATTAATAGCATACTATTATCTCTATCATGCTGCGTTCCGGTCTTTAGTAAGACCTGCCAATTTTAGGGTGGGTACTAGGGCTGTCCTGAAAGACTACTGGAAAAGACGTTACCGGTAAGCGTAACTCTAATTTTCCCTATTCGTCTTTCAGGACAGCCACAATGAGAGGATAGACGAGCACTTACCAACTAGGGTGGGACTATGGCTTGCAAAACCTTTCGCCCAAAGGCTTGCTCACCTGCCGACACCAGGTCCACTCTGTAATGCCTAACAAAGGTAGCGTAGCTGGACCAAGTTGCTGCCTTGCATATTTGTTCTGGCGTTGCTCCAGCCTTTTCTGCCCGAGAGGCTGCCAGAGCTCTGGTGGAGTGTTCCTTTATTCCTGTAGGGACCTCTTTACCCGCTAAGGAATATGCCTGTCCTATGGCTGTTCTGAGCCATCTGGCAATAGTGCGTCGAGATGCCTTGTAGCCCTTTCTGACCCCAGAAAATAAAATAAACAGAGTCTGACTTCCTAAAGACTCTCGTCTGTTCCAGATAATGCAGGATGCATCTCCTGACATCCAAGGTGTGAAATTTCCACTCCCCTTCACCTGAGGGGTTTGGACAAAAAGGCGGCAAGATTACTTCCTGATTCCTGTGGAATTTTGAAGTAACCTTGGGCAAAAATGCCGGATCGGTCTTTAAAACGACCCGATCCGGAAAAATACAAAAAAGGGGGTCTAATGGATAGAGCTTCTCACTCACTGACCCTCCTAGCAGTGGTCACTGCAATCAAAAAAACTGTCTTTAAAGTTAGATCCCTTATTAGACACTTCTCTAAGGGTTCGAAGGGAGCGCCCCTAAGGGTCTGCAAGACCAAAAGACAGGTCCCAACTGGGAAATGGTGGATTCTGGAGTTGGTCCAAGTCTTGATAGGGCTCTGAAAAATCTGACAACCCAGGGATCAGAGGCCAGAGGTTTCTCTAAGTAAGCACTGAGTGCTGATATCTGACTTTTAAGGGTAGCTATGGAAAGTCCCTTATCTGCCCCACATTGAAGGAATTCCAGGATGGACGTGGAATTATGGACCGAACAGGAACAGTCCGCACACCACTTGTTAAAACGGAGCCAGACTCTTCTATAGATCTGGCGAGTCTCCTTTTTCCTACTATTAAGGAGGGTGGTAACTAGCTTTTCTGAAAAGCCCTTGGCTTTTAACATGCCCTCCTCAGTAGCCTCCATCTGTGTACCTGGGGGCAAAGGACTGGACCCTGTGAGAGGAGATCCTCTTGAGGTGGGAGGAAGAAGGGGGGTTCTACAGCCAACTGTTTGAGAACTGAGAACCATGCTCTCTTGGGCCAATGTGGTGCCACTAGAATCAGGGAAGTGTTTTCTACCTGAAACTTCCTTAGAACAGCGGGCAACAGAACCGGTGGTGGGAATGCATAACACATTCTGAATTCCCAACTTTGGGTTAGTGCGTCCACTCCCAACTCTCCCTCTCCCCTGTTTAGAGAGAAGAAACAGGGGGTTTTCACGTTTTTTCTTGACGCAAAGAGGTCCACCTCTGGTGGGCCCCACCTCCTGGTTAAGAGCAGGAAAACCTCCTGATTGAGGACCCATTCGCTCTGTTGTGTCCGACTGAGGAAGTCTGCTATGACGTTCCTCTCGCCTCTCAGGAAGATTGCTGAGAGTGAGAGTGTGTTGATTTCGGCCCAGCCCAGAATGTCTGCTGCTAGGGCCGACAAGACCCCGCTCTTTGTGCCGCCCTGCTTGTTCAAATAGGCTACGGTCGAAGAGTTGTCTGACCTCACCTGAGTGTGGTGACCCCGGAGTTGTTCCTGGAAAAACTTGAGAGCTAGACCCACTGGTCTCAGCTCCTTCCAATTGGACGACCTGTTTAGTTCCTCTAACTCCCAGGTGCCTTGTGCTGGAAGGGATCCCAGGTGTGCCCCCCAGCCTCTGCCACTTGCGTCCGTGGTTACCACCCGAGATACCGGAATAAACCACAGACGCCCCTGCGACAGGTTTGAAACCCTCCTCCACCACCAGAGGGATCTCTTTACCTGAGCAGGTACCTGAACCAGGTTGTCTAGAGCTTCTAGACTGTGGTCCCAGATCTTCAAAACGAAGGTCTGTAGTGGGCGAAAGTGCAGTCCTGCCCATTGGACTGCTGGGAGGGTAGATGTCAACAGACCCAATGTCGACATCGGATATCTTATTGTCACTTGGAGGTTGCTCTGAAGGGACGTTACTGCCCTAACTTTAGGATCTTCTCCATCGGTAGGAATGCTCTCAAAAGAGTTGAATCCAAAGTGTACCCTAGGTACGTTATCCTCTGTGATGGGACTAGGTTGGACTTCTCTAAATTTAGAAGCCACCCTAGGTCCGTAAGAACATTTTGTCCTTTCCAGATCTCTGGATAGCTGTTCTGGGGATGCTGCGAATAGAAGCAGATCGTCCAGGTAGGCTATGATGGATACTCCCTGAAGTCGCAGAAACGCCAACGGTTCCGCCAGAACCTTGGTGAAAATGCGGGGCGATGAGGATAGCCCGAATGGCAGAGCTTGGAACTGTAGGTGTACTACTGTTCCGTCTAGGTTGACTGCTAGACGTAGAAAACGTTGAGAGTTTTCTGCGATTGGGATGTGCAGGTATGCGTCCCTGAGATCCAGGGACACCATGAAGCAATCGGGGGGGAGGAGGGCCCTGACAGAAAAAATTGACTCCATCCGGAATCGTCTGTATACAATCGATCTGTTCAGGGGCTTTAGATTCAGAATTAGTCTGAATCCTCCGGAAGCTTTCTTTACCACAAAAATGTGAGAATAGAATCCCCTTCCCTCCTCTGCTTCTGAAACTCTGCGTATTACGTTCTGAGTTTCCAGATCTTCCAGAGCTCCCAACAAGGCTTGGGACTTGTCCCTGCACTTGGGAAGAGATGTGACAAGATATCTCTAAATGGTACCCCCTTCTTATGATCCCCAGAATAAATTGGTTGGGGGAAATTGTCTCCCATTGTGGGAGGAAGATCCCCAGTCTTCCTCCCACCCTGACTAGAGAGTCAGGGGTTTTTCCCGGGCTGTTGAGGGCGAAAAATTGCTCCACCTCTGCCTTTAGGAGGTCCAAGTCTTTTTCTGTCTTTTAGACCTGGGAGCCCCCTTCTGACCCTGCGGACGAAACCCCTTTTTTGATAATACTGGGGCCTTCCGCTTAGGGGGAAAGGACTTTTTTTATCTGCCGTCCGGTCCAGAACAGAATCGAGACCGGGGCCGAAAAGTAGGTCTCCCGTTAGGGGCATCCCGCACAGCTTAGCCTTGGAGGCACTGTCACCTGGCCAAGTCTTCAGCCAGAGGGCTCTTCTGGCAGAATTGGCCAGGGCTGCCGACCTGGCTGACATGCGGACTGATTCCGCAGAGGCGTCCGCTATATAAGCAATTCCTTGCAGGATAGTCGGAAAGGAGGCTAGAATTGTTTCTTTAGCTGTCCCAGCCTCAATGTGCTCCTGTATTTTAAGGAGCCAATGTTCCAAGTTGCGGGCCACAACTGTCACGGCCATCTCCGGCTTTAGATTTCCCAAGTAGAGTCCCATGTTTTCTTTAGTAGGGAGTCTATCCTTTTGTCCATGACGTCCGCCAAGGCTCCCATGTCCTCGAATGCTAGGTCCGTGTTCCTAGAGACCTGGGAGAAGGCGGCGTGTAATTTGGGGTTCTTATTCCAAATGGACGTTGGGTCATCCGAGAAAGGAAACCTTCTTTTTAGGGATGTAGAAAAGAAGGGCTTCCTCTCGGGGTCCTGCCATTCCCTTTTGACAGTGTCAATAAGTACATCATGTACAGGGAAGACTTTTTTCTTTTGTTCACCCAGACCCTTATACATTTTATCATGAAGGGTCAAGGGCTTTTTATCGGTCTGTATACCGAGGGTGGTATAAATTGCCCCCAAGAGGTCCTCTACCTCATCCAGGGACAACTTATACCTGGAGATTTTCCTGGACTCCCCGTCCTGGGCTTCTCCATCTGAGTCCTCTTGAGACTCAGAGGTGACACTATCTGGATGTGCCTGTTGTACACCGGAAGGGCCTGAAACCTCCTCTGCCCTTGAAGTAGTGGCAGGATTAGCCGGTACAGAGCCCTGAGCCGGTGGGGGGGGGGGGGGGGGGGTTGTATCCTGGGAAGTGGGAACAGAGGGGAGTTGAAATCTTTCAAATAGACTTTTGAAAGACGAAAAGGTGGACGAGAGCTCCTTCACGGAAGCTGCCAGTCCAGACTCCTGCTCTGAATCCCTCTTTCACCAGGGTGTCAATACAACTTTTACAAAGGACCTTCCCCCATGCCCCCCCTAGCGTGTCCCTACAGGAGGCACACTTCTTCTTAGAGGTATGGGTAGATCTCGATTTCTCTGTAGCCTTCTAAAATACAGGAAGACAATAAAACCATACAAAAAAAAATGTTAGTAAAAAATTTGACAACAGGTACAACCCCCGGAGTGCGCTGAACCTTCTAACATGCAAGGAACCAGTGCCCCCCCCCTGACCACCCAGGGGGATTACCCCCCCATGGACAGGAACCATGCATGGAGGGGTATTCCTAGGTAGAGAGGAACCCACCCCAGGGTACTCTTACCTTAGGAAGGCTGGAGGTGGTGTCAGTGTGTGCCGCTTGAGCCTCTGCTTCCGACATGCTGACTGCAGGTGGCTGCCTTCCCTGAGTCCCACGCTGCCTGTGCACGATATGGACTCTCTCCAGCTTCTGCCTGGGCCCCTATCAGCGACGCGACCCGGAACCGGAAGTCGCGGATTAAAGGGAAAGCATCCGCCCTCCGCCGGAAGTGACGTCGCCACGTCGTCCGGCCCGCGGGTTCCAAAAATGCGGCATGTATCCATATACACGGAGGGCGGATTGCCTCCTTGCTGCGGCCCTGTGGACGCGATAGGGGTCCCCCTCAGCCGCACTCGACCAGGCTGGGATGGCTCACGGAAGGTGGGTGACCAACCCACAACACCCTGGAAGCCCCTGCTTCCTTTCAGGTAAGAAAATGCCTCAGTCCCCTGACTGATCTAGTCTGGCTCCTGCACAGTGTCTCCCCTCCGGAGGAAACACTAACAACGGAAGGCTGGCAGGGGAAGTAAGAATTTATGTATGCTGGCGCAGTGTTTCCTGTGGAAAGGGAGGAGCCTAGGTCTCATTGTGGCTGTCCTGAAAGACGAATTAGGGAAAAATGCAATATTTTTAACTTTTTGCTATAATAAATATCCCCCAAAAATATATATAAAAAAAAAAATCTTCCTCAGTTTAGGCCGATACGCATTCTTCTACATATTTTTTTTTTATACCAAAAAGTTATAGCGTCTACAAAATAGGGGATAGTTTTATGGCAGCGATCAGCAATTTTTATCGTTACTGCGACATTATGGCGGACACTTGACACTATTTTGGGACCAGTGTCATTTTTACAGCGATCAGTGCTATAAAAATGCACAGATTACTGTCAAAACGACACTGGCAGTGAAGGTGTTAACCTGTAGGGGGCGCTGAAGGTGTTAAGTGTTTCCTAGGGAGTGATTACTACTGTGTGGGGGCGTGTGACGTCACTGATCATCGTTACCTATGACAGGAAACAGACGATCAGTGACACACTAGGAAGCACGGGGAGAGGTTTGTTTACAGAAAAAAAGGGAGCCGCTCAGGTGTGGGAATCCTCCAATCACCTCCTCCCAGCAGCCAAGGGTGCAGACAATGCTACTAACAGCAAACAGGAACAAAAAAGTCTTCTTGACTGCAGCACTCCAAAGATAAAAGCCTTTATTAAAATAGGAAATCCAAAATGCACACTGTACAACGGTACACAGGTCAAAAAAATCTGGCCAACATGTTTCGCACTGTGCTAGTGCTTATTCATAGCTACCCAATGCACAAAAGTTAAACTAATATATACGCTAAAAAAAGGGGGAAGATCATGTGATCTGACACCACGTGAAAACAATAATTCAATGATTCAATCAGCACAGTGCGAAACATGTTAGCCAGATTATTTTAATAAAGGCTTTTATCTTTGGAGTGCTGCAGTCCAGAAAACTTTTTTGTTCCCGTTTGCTGAGAGGTTTGTTTACACTTACCTCCCCCCGTTCTTCAGCTCTGTGACCCGATCGTGGGACACCGGCTGCGATCAGGTCCACGGGTCCCGCGGAGCTCAGGACCGGGTCACGCGCGACCCACGGCTGGGCTTCTTAAAGACAACTTACCTGTACGTGCTTGTGCCCAGCCGTGCCATTCTGCCGACATATATCGGCGTGAGGCGGTCCTTAAGTGGCTAATTATAAAGGACCGTGATGAAGCCTTGAGGATGGCCAGAGAAAAGGGCAACATCCCAGTTGGAAATGTTAGTCATTTTTCCAGACTTCTTGGCTGAGGTCCAACGCCGTCGCCAAGGGTTTATGAAGGCCAAACGCAGACTGAGTGCTCACCATCTCAAGTATGCCATGCTAATCCCAGCCCGCCTTAGGGTGGAACACGACAGCCGCACACTTTTTTTTGAGGACCCTGAAGAGGTGATCACCTTGCTGGAACGCCGAGCAGCACCAGAGAAGGCCGACTGACGCCTTTGTGAGCATCCTCCCTTACATACTTTTTCACATACTTGGCAGTGGGCTAGGCTCCTTTGCGCGCGCGCGCGTTTGACTAGGGCCGTGCGCCAGGTTGGGTGCACTAAATCACACACTTGACACTGTTGGTTTGTTCCTCTGCACCATGTACCCAGGTCCACTGCCTGATGTGATTTACTGTTGGTGTTGGACTGGGCGAGCACCTGCGTTTTGGTTCTCCCCACTGCGAGAGTCAAGTTAAAACTGTATCCTTCATTCTCCTGGGGTCTCATGCAACCCAGTCTGTTGTATTGGAGGCCGGAGCCTCAGGCTGGTGGTAGACCTACCCGTTAAGTGCAAAGTGCAGCGAGACTATCCCCCACTCAGCACTCAGGAATACAGTTGCAATGCTTGGAGCAGCTGCAGAACATTACTTTGTGACACCCACGCATTGCAGGGTTTGAACCAACACTCCTTTTCACTTCAACAGCTCCTACTTTTATTTCTACCAAGCAACGTTTTTTGTTTTACTGTTTGAATGTTCAGGGATGATGCCCGCACCAGTTTTCTGGGGTGCAGGGCAGGGTGGGGAAGCATGTTCGTTGAGTAAATTGATGTATCTAAAACGCAGATTGCAAAGCAAACTTTAATACTATTACAGGTCTTATGTAGTATGCTTAGTTTATTCTCATCTAGGATGTTTATGTCTTATGTGATTCCCGGGGACTTCACCGGCAGAGATAGGCTGCATCATTCCTCACGTTGGGACCCATGGCGTCATTGAAATTCCTCACCTGGAATGTCAGGGGTCTCCGTGAGAAAGTCAAGCGGTCGGCAGCCCTTGCCTTCCTTAAGAAGCAACATGCCGACAGTGGTGTTAGTTGAGACTCATGTGGAGGGCAGATTACAGACGGCGCTCCGTCGCCCGTGGGTGGGGTGGGCATTTTTCGACCCACTCGGCTCATGCACGCGGAGTTTCCATACTCATTGCCAAATCGGTGCATTTTGAATTATATGAAGCGCTTCTACTGACCCACAGGGCACTTATGTCTTCCTGTCTACTAAGCTGTTTGGGGAGCCCCTCCTTCTGGCCCATGTCCCTCCTCCATTCTCCACGTTCATAATACTAGAGGGGATTGCATTTATGACACGACATCCCTCAGTCCAAGCAGTTTGGCTGGGGGATTTCAATACCACGCTGAACCCTACTCTGGATAGACTCCAGCTCTCGCCTCCCACTTCAGGGATAGCGACAGATACTAAATTTTCCAAACCAATTTCCTCCTTCCACCCGATTGACACTTGGAGACACAATTTCCCACAATCATATTTCTGCTTTTCCTCTTCGCACAATTCTATGTCTAGGATTAACTTCATCCTTATTTCACAGGGCCTTACACCTCGACTACTAGAGACAAAGTTCTGCCCCAGGCGGTCGTCTGATCACAGCCCGTACTGGATTACACTAAGCGCGCCAATAGAAAAACCAATGCGAGCATGGCGTCTGAACCCATTCTGGCTCTCACTGTTGCCTGAAGATGACAAGCTTATTACTGAGTGGAAGATATACTTCAGGGAGAATGACCGCTCTTGCCCCTGCGGCGGCGGTATGGGAGTCCTTCAAGCTCCATGCCCGCATGTCCTTAACCTCTTGCATAATAAGATCAAGGCGGACTCAACTGATGCCTTTGACAAGGCGGTGGCGAAGTTGTCATTCACAGAACAGGGATATGCGGCTGCTCCTACCCCTGAAGGAGCGAGTGCGCTCAAATTGCAAACAAGAGTAGTAACCCAACTTCAATATGAAAAAGCCAGGCAGAAACAGTTTTTTGCTAAACAAAAGATATTAGCGCATGGGGAGAAGGCTGGCAAACTTTTGGCTTACCTGGTCCACAGCGAGGACAGACCCCCAGTGGTTATTTCCTTACACGGCCCTAATGGCCAACAAATTACGGATCCTTCTGAGGTGTCCTCCGTGTTCCGAGATTTTTCAAATGAGCTGTATACAATCAAGAGCTCAGCTGATGAGGGCCCGATGAACTGCTTTTTGGAGGGCATTGTGCTCCCTCACTTAACTACCGATCAGATCAAAATTCTCGAGGCGCCTCTTACCACGGAGGAGATAGAAGCTATTGCTGGATTTGCCAGACCCAAATCCCTGGGCTCGGACGGCCCTCCAATTGAATTTTCTCAATACAGTGAGGTCCTGACCCCTAAGCTGTTGGCCTTATACAATGACCTGTTTGAAACATTTACGCTGCCCTCTTCTATGAGAGAGGCAACTATAGTAATTATTCCCAAACCAGGAAAGGACCCAGGCTACCCAGAGCCTTACCGCCCCCATCTCCCTCCTACAGGTGGATGTTAAAATACTCGCCAAAGTCCTAGCTAATAGGCTTAATCAGGTTATACTTTCTTTGATACATACGGATCAGGCGGGTTTCATGCCTGGTCATAATACCTCCTTCCAACTGCGCAGGCTTTACATTAACTTTACAGGCCACACATGAAAATTTAGGATCTAGAGTAGTTGTGACATTGGACACGGCTAAGGCATTTGACTCAGTGGAATCTGTGGCGTTGCCTGGAGAGATATGGCTTTGGTCCTCGATTCCGTAAATGGGTTAGACTACTTTATCAGGAACCTACAGCAAAGGTGGTGGCGAATGGTTGGCCGTCTCCGGTGTTTGCCCTCAGCAGGGGTACGAGACAGGGCTGCCCGCTCTCCCCACTACTCTATGCTCTAGCTGCAGAACCGTTGGCCGTGTCCATTCGCACAAACCGAGATAAAAGGATTAACAGGTGGGACCCTTAACTGAAAAGATTAGTATGTATGCGGACTATACGCTGCTTTATCTTGCCGATTCGGGTCCCTCCCTTCAAACCGCACTCCAGACAATCGAACAGTTCGGAACCTTTTCCGGGCTTAAGATCAACTGGGGGAAATCACAGATTCTACCTATTGATAGCTTCCCATCGCCCGAGTCCCAGGCAGGAATACTACTTCAACGGGTTGATACCATTAAGTACTTGGGCATACACATTTCTAGGAGTCCGGCTGATTATATCGCTCTCAACATAGAACCCTTATTCACTTTGGTTAGGGAAAAGATCCGGGTTTGGGCCCGTTTGCCTTTGGGGGTGTGGGAGCACATAAACCTCATAAAAATGGCTCTCCTTGGCCGAAATCTTGTATGTCCTATGGCACACCCCGATATACCTACCCCATAAGTATTTTAAATCGCTCAAAGCTCTCAAACCATTTGTCTGGGGCACCGGTAGGCATAACCTTGCTTGGCAAGCTCTTAAAAATCCGACAGATATGGGAGGTTCGGCCTTGCCAGATTTTAATCTTTATTATATTGCGTCCCAATTGTTTCACGTTGACAAGACAGACCGTATTCGGTTTCTACTGTTGCTTTGCTCTCGGGGGGGCTCAACTCACTGGAGATGCGCTATACACAATCTCAGCGAGGTCTGGGAGTGCTGAACCGTTGGGGGATGGGAAGTCCCTGCTGTATCACTATAGGTGCATATGGGACCTGACCTCTACCAAATTGGGGATACCCCAGCACAATGATTATACGCCACTATGGCATAACAGGAGCTTACAAGAATTCCTCCATGCTCTGAGCTGTGGGCTGCACAGGGTGTCTATTACCTACATCACCTACTTTTAGACGGAGATCTCAAAACCTACCAAATGCTTTAAGAATTCACACTGCATAAATTGCATGCTATTCAGGTTTTTGCAGATCAGACACGCGGCCCAAGTGCAATTTTCACATACTTATCCGCAACCTACCCCACACCCAGTCATGGCCATAGTCAAGAACACAGATCCGCGCGGATTGATCTCCACTCCCATTTCAACTAAACTAGCATTTGATTTGAAACCTTGCTGGGAGAGGGAGGTGGGATCACTGGATGATGAGGAGTGGTAGGAGGCATTGGAGACCTGTAAGGCAATATTCTCCTAGGCTCTCAGACAGATTGTCTCAAATCTTCATAACTCACAGGGCGCATCTTACCCCTATACGCGTGGCGAGATACAAACGTAACCAGTCTACCCTGTGTTTGTTGTGTGGCCAAGAGACGGGCACGTTCTTTCACCTCCTTTAGACTTGCCCGAAACTCCAAGACTTTTGGAAACAAATAGTGACCTTCCTGCATGTTACCATGGGTTCTCCTATTACACTTGACCCCAAACAATGTCTGCTTGGGATATTTCCTGATGTTGTGGATAAGTACACCAAGATATTGCTCTACGAATCACTGTTCTCAGCCAGGAAATGGATGAGGCTGTTATCCTCCAGTTTTTCAGAATGGAAGGCAGAAGTAAACATGACCCTGCCCTATAAAAAATGCATATACACCAATAGAGGCTGCCCGGCCAAATATGATAAAATCTGGGACCGTTTGCTGAAAGATTCAGAGACATGCAGTTAACGGTAGACCTCTTAGTTACGATTGTTAAAAACGCTATTGCTTGCTTATCCTTTATTTTTTTGAAGCTCTTATGCCTGCAACTCCATAGCTGTCCCCTAGTACATACTCAATATATAAAGCTTGTTATAGATGTCCTGGATGTAACATTTGCTCTATGAGAAAGTAATGTGACCTGTGTATGTGAATATTTTGGTTTTTGAATTTGTATGTGTCTTTTTACTCAAACACCTTGTTCAATAAAAAAAAAAAGAAAAAAAAAAAAGAAATGGACAACGGTCCTGGGCCTGTATAACACACTGCAGCTAACACATGTTGCACAAAGCGCCAGAGAGCACTCACGCAGGATCCAGTGCCTGAATCAACATTACAAGCAATCCCAGCAGTGTGGGATCCAGCTGCTTTTTTTTTTTTTAAAAACAAAGGTTGCAACAATGCAGATACACTGCTTCTATTGCAATATCCAAAGACAGTGAAGAGTTGACGGAAGACTCGGAAGATAAAATAAAGTTAGTATAGCAAAGAAGGGAGAAAAAGGGCCATAAATTTAAGACACTAGAAATAACTGAGGCCTCATAGCTTGAAGTAGGGTTAGTGGTGGAGTCCAATCAACCTGAAGGTACAAGCCTATAACCCAGGGTCATTGCATACTCAGCCTGTGTCCTGTACATTACAATTAAAATAATTTTACATTTATTTGAAGTTTACTGAAAACTTACATTAATAACCAGTGCACATAACTGGAATTGCTCTGGAGTAATAATTTCATGGTAACATGGCTCCTGGGCCAGCTTCATGATGGCTCCACCAGCTGCTAATCTCAGACGAGACATATCAGACTTACTGAAACACAGAAGGACAATATTCCTCATAAAAATAATGACCAATTAATAGTTATTCATGAATATGACTGCTTTATACAAATACATGCATGCATAGCAAGGCAGCAATATTTTTTATCCTTGTAGCTCTGTCTTTACAATTCTTACAGTACAGGGTATATCAAATAAATCTCCAACTGCCTGCAGTTAATGTTCATCTAAGTATGTGTACACTATACAAGAGTCCAGTATGTTTGTAATATTGGGGGGGGGGGACCGAGACCGGAAGTCTTTGAATCTAATGATGCCGACTATTCCAAGACTAAGGACGTCGTATTTTGCATAGCGGAAGAACAACGTTTTATACTTATGCCCAACCACTGCTTAAGCTTTTGCCTGGCCTGGTGCTCCAAGGAGAAGAGTGGAGCGGAAATTGAAGATAACAATTACCAGAAGCGCTACTAGACCCGTTGGGGTCTTTGAGGTGAGAGGCTGGGGGCAAAAACTATTGGTGATTACGGATGGTGGAAGCAATTGTAAATACACATTTTAAGAATTGATACATTTTCCCTGAACTTGACTGCTACACAGACAAACCTATGATTTTTTTTTAATTGCACATGCACTTTCGATTATTGGAATCAAGGCATATACCTTTTTGCAAATGCGCTTTTGTGAATTTGGATTTTTATTTCAGTGATTGGATTTTAATTATGGATCGGATTGATTTATTGATTATGTGATTTTTGCTTGCTTATTAGCATTTATTGAGATAGCACCACATTTATATATTCAATAAACATAAAAAATAGGGCTGTGGAGATTAACTATTAATTCCTCGATTAATCGATTGTTTTGAAAATTCTTTTGACCGGTACTCACCTCTCCGCCGGCTTCCGGATCTTCAGGGAGATCCGGTGACGTCACGGACACCGGCGGGGCTTGCCATGTCCATCTGAATGGCTCCTTTGCTGTGCCTTCATATCTGCATGCCGGCGGGACCTTACTATCTGCCACACGCAAGGGCTGTTACACTTCCCTCTATCAACCTGGGATTCTACAGCCATTCACTGGGAGTTGTGATAGTTCCCTTCACGGGACATCTACATGCCGACGGACTGATGTTAGTTCTCATCTGGATTCAGCAGTGGTATCGTTGTACACATTTTTATACCAGTATCATACCTGGCTACATGTTTTTATGACTGCTTTTGCTACCGTTTGGCATTACTCGCACCATTTTTACAGTTTATGTAGCTACATCGATTTTATCTCCAGTGCAATATTTATTTTGTTACCTACTTGAAGACTATAAAAGTTTTAATGCTATTCCCATCGAGCGCTGCCTTTGTGTGTTTTTTGTATCCTGCTATCCATTTTTCCAGTGGTTGGTAGCTGCACTGGGAATCGGCCTGCAAGGAGATCAGCTAAAAGTAGTTGGATCTATGTGCATTATAATTAATCGAAATTAGTCGATTAATCGATTAAAAAAATAAAAAAAACGGATTAATCGAACACGAAAATTTTAAATCAGTAACAGCCCTAATAAAAAATGATTGCAGTCACTGCACTGTGTGTCCTATTTACACTACAATGCAGCCCAGAGCTGCGTTGCAGTGATCTGCTATAAAAAGCAGATATGCCACATTTTAATCGTGGTGTCCCAGGCTGGATCGCATGTACAGTAGAGCAGCACACCATGATTTTATACAGTGACAAGTGTGACTTTTGAACACTTCAAAGAACGTCTGTACAAAAAAAAAAAAAAAATATATAAGAGCTGAATCAAGAACCACACACCGCCCCCCTACCGCTGGGCTTACTGCAGCTACAATGGACATCTGCTGCACACTAAAGTGCTGGGGTTTAGTGTGCAGCAGCTGTCTGTTGCTATGTGAATGGGTTCTAAAAGTGCTGCCAAGTGGCATCCACATCAGCCACAGTAAGCTTTGTACTTGGTCCCAGAACGCTATCACAATCTAACTCCTCACTGCCTGGCAGACGGAACACAAACTTTTTCCCTGATGCTCCAGTCCCTCGCTGTCATGTACAATGCAGGACTATTCGACCTATGTTGTACTTGATGTCACAATTCCTGTGTCCACCATAAAATAAGATGCTGCAGGACCTGGTCTTAGAATGTGATCGGAGCTTGAAAACTGGGGATTGGATGAGTAAAAGTTCTTGTATAGAGTACCTTAGGCATAAACAAGCGATTAACGCTTGCAGTACAGGGGAGAAGCCCAACTGCAAGGAAAACCAATTTTCATTGGAGTTCAACTTTAAAGTGGCTTACAACCCTTATATACCCAGTGACGTGACCAGCCCCAGGTGATACACAGATGGAAAAAAAAAAAAATGTATATCATCCTACATGTTGTACTCGTTACTCTGCAACACTTTCACATTAGCTCAAAGTGCAGGATTTATACAGTTTGTCTGAGCTTTCAGAAAGTGGGGGGTTAAAGTCACAAACTGCACAGCTCATAAAGCAGAGCTTTGCGAGCGGAAGGGAGGGACAGACGCACCACCACACACACGAAATGTGCTACCTCTTGGAGTTGGAAACCTGTCAAAAGTGACTCATGCAGAAAGCAAAAAAAAAAAAAAAAAAACACAACAGGCAGCAGAGATAAAAAACACTTAAGATTTAGACAAGCACACACTATTGAAAAATATTCTTTGTTCATAGTTCATGTCAGAGATTTACAACCACTTTAAGACATTAAAAGGAATGTGAATTGTATTTGCATTTGCTATATGAAGTATGTTGTAGTGGGGAAAAGATGAAAACCTGCATATAAAATATTTACCTTTTGCAAACAGGTGATGATGAAAGCTGAACCAACCCTCTAAGACTAGTTAATTATATGAATAAAGGTGGCAACCAAAAGCTGTGGTTATGACATGTAGTCACTGAAGCCTTGCTGCTACATTACAGCTCACCTAATTCTCTTATGCTCTGTCAAGTCTCCTTCGCTGACCAACATGGCAGACAACAATCTCAAGGTGGAGTTGGCCGACTTGGACAGATTGTTCTTCATCCCCAGAAGCCAGCGGACCAGTAGTTTTATGGCTTGTACCTACAGTCGTAAGTAAAATACAAAGATATGTTCAAAATATTCAATATAACAAACAACATGTACAGAATATTCAAGGAGGGGGAAAAAAAATAAAGATTTACATGAGACAAAGATTTTTTTTAAAATGGAGATAAAACCAGCGTATAAATCATACCTTAGCCAAAACTTCTGGTGAAACTTCTTCATCTGGGGACCAGAGTTTGCCATTTTTGTCTCCAGTTGACTACAGAGAGGAAAACAAATTGAACTAATTCGAACTCAATAACTGCTAAATTAAAAATCAATACAATATTCTGAGTCTCACCCGATCATTCATTAGAAGATCTTTCACAATAAAATTTGCCACAACGGACTTCATTGGAGAAGCAAACTGATCAGGAGCCAGCATGGAAATGTGACCCAGTGATACTAGAGGAGTTACTAGCTGCTCAGGTACATCTGCATTAAGACTTCGGCTGAGAGGCTAAAGAAAAGATAAGATATTAAGCTTATAAACTGTAAAAAAAAAATAAAAAAAAAATGTTGCAATATACAACAGCAGAACAGAAATATGTACACAGGAAACTACTATTTATAGAAAGCTCATTCAAACACCTAGCACACAAGGGGAATGTATAAAAATTGGAGCAGACAGATTTTTAAACAGCTGTGCAAAATAACCAGCTTCTAGCTTTCATTTTCAAAGCTTTGAGAGGTTGTGACCTTTATATAAAAAATAAAATAAAAAATGCTCCAGTTGCTTTAAAGCATTATCAATACCACAGTGCTTTTGCAGTGTAATTTTTCCAATTATATGTTTAAAATACCTGGTTGATCCTGCCTGTTCGTGTCCCACTAGGTTTACTGACCACGATAATTATGGCAGATGACCCCATGATACCATGTGGTCAGGTTATGTGCCTCCGTCATTCTTCTGTGTGTACAGTCTCTCCCCCTCTGCCTGTCATTTCGTAGTCTGTTATGAGTTGATCTCCTCTCCTCTTCCCCCACCCTTAACAGTGCAGCCACATGACCTCCCTCTGCTGGCTGGCATATGTCAGAGGGCAATCTCAGCCTCTCCTGCTGCACTCCTTAGATCTGGGAAGGAGAGTGGAGGGAGGTCATATGACCACAGAGCGTCACTGTGCAAGAAGGTATTTAGGATTAAAAAAATAAACCTGACACTACGCAATATCTTCATAGGAGGGGATGCAAGTGATTTCTGAAACTGACTTTACAACCACTAACTGAGCAAGCTGAAGATAGACGCTGATTGGTTGCCACATCCAACTGCGCTAGATTCTATCTGCTCCAGCTTTGATCAATCACATATGAGGTATCGCCGCGATCGTCAGAGCGAGAGAAATAATTCTAGCACTAGACCTTCTCTGTAACTGTAACCTGGTAACCATTATTTTTTTTAAAGCGTCGCCTATGGAGATTTTTAGGTACCGTAGTTTGTCATTGTACAAGTGTGCAAAAAAAAAAAAAAAAAAAAAAAAAAAAAAAAAAAAAAAAGGACACTCACCTGTCCCACAATCCAGCGACGTGGCCACCCCAACCCTCCATTCTCTCCACCGCCTGTCCACGGTGCTGGCACTACTGTGGGCATCCGGCTGTGACAGCTTGCAGCTTCACAGCCGTTCACTGCACTGTCCTGCATAGTCGGGCAATCTCCTGGGACCTGTGATGTGTCCCAGAAGATTGCAGGGAGGCTAGGCGGCCCAAGCGGAAGTGAGAGCTTGTCAGTAATTGTGATGCATCGCCGAATCGAATCGTTGACAAGATGACCGTAATCGAATCGTGAGACCAGTGAATATGCACACCCCTAATAAATATCACCTAAACTTGCAGACTATTGCCCTTTAAAATGTGTACCCCCTACTATCCAGATTTCGGGACAAAATTAACACATGGAACAATCTTAAACTTTCGCTGGCGGGTAGAGCAAACTTAAAAATTATACTCATGCCAAGGCTACTATACTTTCTACACAACTCAGTTGTGATTCACTTGAAAATATTTAGGGTGGTTAACACCCTTTTTAGACGCCTACTGTGGAACACAGGCCCCCCCCAGAATTAAATTAGAACAGTTGCAGCACCCCAAGGACAGTGGAGGATTGGCAGTGCCCAATCCTTGGGCTGTACTTTATTGCAGCCCAAATGCAGCATCTGATTGGATCCATGGCCCATGTTCCCGTGGGCTCTTCAACAAGATTGATGCCGATTGGCTCTGGAGCAGAGACTGTTCCAATGGGCTTGGAGGCACAGATGTTTCATAAGTCTAATAGACAGACACCCACTCTTACTCTAATCCAGAAAATATAGAACAAGGGCAGATACAGGAGGTAATGGGCTTCACTGAATATAGTCCGATGTGGGGGAATCTCTCCCACGTCGAACAAAATTACAACAGGGACCCAGGTGGCGCTCCTCACACATTTCAGGACGGCAAGTTGCCATCTTTCCCTGAGTTATGAAAAAGATTAAAAATTTGCCCTCTACCATGTACTACTCCTATCTCCAGCTCAGGCACGCAGTGGGTGCGCAGGGAGACGCTAACCACTGGGCTCAATACCCCCATTTTCTACCTGTTACAAACTAGTACTGAAACTAAAAGGATCATCTCACATTGCTACCAAATGTTATTGACACACCATTTAAAAGCTCACCCCACCAAGGCACCGTCCCTATGGGAAAAAGACGTAGGTCCACTTACAGGAGACCAATGGGAGGAAGTCCTGCAATCAATAACTACCTGCTCTCTCAACGTGGCCCAAAGGGTCTCCCAACTATACATAGTACTTCGGGTGCACTATACCCCACTTAGACTACATAAGATGGGGGCAGGCGGCCAAACCCCCTATGTGGCAGATGTAAGCGACACAAGGGAGATCTCATTCACCTGCTCTGGAGGTGCCCAAGGCTCCACCGGTACTGGAGTGCGGTGCTTGGGACACTTAATCGAGTGTTCCAGACGACTGTCCCCCTGGACTCAATTCACTGTATCTTAGGGGTTCTAGAGCACTGTTCTAGGCTCGTAAACTCATTTTGATGAGCTGCAAATTGGTCTCACCACCCACGGTAGCCTCCTGGATAACACATATATTTTTCCATGTGTTCCCCATATCTATCAACACAGGGGAAGCCCAAGTAGATTCGAAAGAATCTGGGCACCGTGGCTAGATACCCCTGGAATACCCCAGAGAATTGATGATGTCCAGACTCTTGCAATGAGCTGCAAAATGCTCACCATGCCTCTTAGCAAATACCTTGGGGTGTCTACTTTCCAAAATGGGGTAATTTGGGGGTGTTTGTGATATATTGACATTGTAGGGCCTACGAAACTGATAACTAGCGAGTAAAATCACCATTTTCCGCCCTTAGAAAGCCTGAAGGTAGCGATTGTTTTTTTAGGGTCCTGTACACAGCTAGGCTCCCAAAAAGTCTCACATAGTTACATAGGTAACAGGTTGAAAAAAAGACACAAGTCCATCTAGTTCAACTAAAAATAAATAAAAAATATTGTACACTCTCATATACCCAATTCTATACCCACAGTTGATCCAGAGAAAGGCAAAAAACCCCAGCAGAGCATGCTCCAATTTGCTACAGCAGGGGAAAAAATTACTTCCTGATCCCCCGAGAGGCAAATCGGATTTTCCCTGGATCAACTTTACCTGTAAATGTTAGTACCCAGTTAGATTATGTACATTTAGGAAAGTATCCAGACCTTTCTTAAAGCAATCTACTGAGCTAGCCAGAACCTCCTCCTCCGGGAGTCTATTCCACATTTTCACAGCTCTTACTGTGAAGAAACCTTTCCGTATTTGGAAATGAAATCTCTTTTCCTCTAGACGTAAGGAGTGGTGCCCCCGTGTTGACCGTAAAGTGAATAACTCAACACCAAGTTCACGATGTGGACCCCTTATATATTTGTACATGTTGATCATATCCCCCCTTATTCTCCTCTTCTCAATAGTGAATAAATTCAGTTCCTCTAATCTTTCCTCATAGCTGAGCTCCTCCATGCCTCTTATCAGTTTGGTTGCCCTTCTCTGCACTTTCTCCTGTTCCCCGATATCCTTTTAGAGCACTGGTGCCCAAAACGGAACTGCATATTCCAGGTGAGGTCCTACTATGATTTGAACAGGGGCAAAATTATATCTCTCTGGAGTCCATACCTCTCTGAATACAAGAAAGGACTTTGCTCGCTTTGGAAAGCGCAGCTTGGCATTGCATGCTATTATTGAGCTTATAATCTACCAAAACACCCAGATCCTTCACTACGGATTCACCCAGTTGTACTCACCCTAGCATGTAGGATACATGCATATTCTTAGCCCCCAAGTGCATAACTTTACAATTGTCAACATTAAAGCGGAGGCCCAGCGAAAAAAAAATTAAAAGCCAGCAGCTACAAATACTGCAGCTGCTGACTTTTAATATTAGGACACTTACCTGTCCTGGAGTCCATCGATGTTGGCAGCCGAAGCCAAGCAATCACTCCTCTCTCGGCTGCCCCCGCCACCATACTCTGTTGAGGGAATCGGGAAGTGAAGTGTTGCGGCTTCACTGCCCGGTTCCCTACTGCGCATGCGCGAGTTGCGCCGCCGCCTTTCACTGGTGCCCGCTATCTCCTGGGAGCAGTGTGTTTCCCAGAAGACAGCGGAAGGGGTGACGCGAAGGGACGTGACTCCCACAGGAGTCAATACTTGGAAGTGGTGCAAATACCTGTTTTATACAGGTATCTGCACCCCCCCTCCCCCCTGAAAGGTGCCAAATGTGACACCTGAGGGGGGAGGGTTCCGAAAAGCAGAAGTTCTATTTTTGGGTGGAACTCCTCTTTAAAGCTCATCTGCCACATAGTCACCCAATTAGACAGAGCATTGAGGTTGGCTTGTAAATTGGAGACAACCTGTAAGGACGTTATTCCACTGCTTAGCTTGGTGTCATCGGCACAGACAGAAATTTTACTTTTGATCCCACATGTGGTATCCCTGTACTCAGAAGCAGCAGAATGTATTTTGGGGTGCAATTTCCCAATATACCCATGCTATGTTTAAGCAATATATCTCATTTAGTGACAACTTTTTTTATACAAATTGATAATTTTCCCAAATCTTGTCACTATGGCAAAATAAATAATATTCCATGGACTCAACATGCCTCTCAGCAAATAGCTTGAGGTGTCTACTTTCCAAAATGGGGTCATTTGGGGGAGGGGGTGTTGCAATTTTTTTCACAAAGTATTTGTGCAGTGATTTTTCTAACGCAATTTTTTTTGGGTGAAAAAAAAAAAACACTTTGGATTTTAATGCACAAAGGCAACTATATTGCCAAAATGTTTGGGTGACATAAAAGATGATCTTATGCCAAGTACATAGATACCAAACACCACGTGCTTTAAAGCTATGCACACCCGTGCAGCAGCGACAAACTGTACACATTTTTAAAAGCCTTTACTTACAGGTTACCACTTTAGATTTACAGGTCTACTGCTCTCGATCTGACGTTGGCAGTGACATACATGGTGCAATTGCCATTTACATACGACACGAGACCGACGTTTGCATTCACCTGTGCGCGTGTGCACGGGGAGACCGGGGTACTTTAAAAAAAATTGTATTATTCATTTTGCTTTTTATTTAATTTTTCCACTGTCCCCCCCCCCCCCCCCGTAAATATCCCCTATGATAGCAATATGTATGGTTGGGGTCTATTAGACTCTAGATCTCTCCTCAGCCTTTAAAGCAGGGATATGCAATTAGCGAACCTCCAGCTGTTGCCAAACTACAAGTCCCATGAGGCATAGCGAGACTCTGACAGCAGCAAGCATGACACCCAGAGGCAGAGGCATGATGGGACTTGTAGTTTTGCAACAGCTGGAGGTACGCTAATTGCATATCCCTGCTTTAAAGCATCTGACCACACCAAGATCGGTGTGATAAGGTGCTTTCCCAATGGTGCTGTTTATATCCGGCGGAAGCAAAGTCATGAAATGCTCGTAGCTTCTGGTTTTAGGCCATACTGGTCCTTGTTGGGCATATGATGTAATGTTCTTTTTTTTCATGCAACCTGTGGGCTGAACGAAAGTGCTAGATATTTTCCATTCAAGAGATTTATCCATTCAAATAGATTGATCAGTGATATGCTCACCATTAGAATATTGCCCTGCATCCACCCAATTCTAATGATGGGCATACAATAAAAATACATGCCAAAGCATAAAGGCGATTCGCCCCCATCTCCACCCCTGCCCCATGCTTCAGCAAATATGCTGTTTTTTTCTGTCGAGGTAAAAAATAAATAAAAAAATCACCTCTTACAGCGCTGGAGTCACGGATTTAGGTATCATGCGAGCAAACCCTGTTGCTGTCAAAATAAATAAACCCATGCTGCAGCTGTATGGCATACCTGCAAAGCAAATGGTTAATAAAATAAATTAACATTACAGTATAACAGTAGGACATACCTGCAAAGCAAACACGATAAAATAAAGTAACAATAAAACATTACAGTTAAGCAAAAAAACACTAAAACAGACCGAAGGAGAACAGAGAATAAAAACGACAATTTTGGGCTTTTTAAATGTTTAAAAAAAAAAAAAAAAAAAAAGTTTACACTTATTAGAACTTTGAACGTTATCACATTTTCTCTAGGTGGTATAGCTGCCCTACTATTCTACATAAATTTGATCCAAATGTATCGCACATATGCTGGAGATGCTTGCAGGCCCCATGACACATTTGGGGTACGTGGCCACGTGTTACCCCCTTTTGGGATAAGATTCTCTATGACAAACTTGTAGGGGACAAATATCCCAATGAACCCCGCATAACAGGCCTGTGTTGCTGGGATCCTACAAGCAGATCAAAGAGAGCTTAATACACCATTTTCTGACAACTGCCCAGTCTATTATTGCTAGATCTTGGCGTCAATCGGTGGTCCCCTCTCTAGCTGATTGGGCACATGAAGTGGACAGGATCGGACATATAGAATGTATGGTAGCGTGGGATGCTGATAAAAGCGAGTCCCACACTATTATGTGGATTGTTTGGATACACTTCCGGTTCTCCCCAGATTTTTATACTTTTGTGTCAGATGCAACTAATGCTACTTCCCCAGGGGTCTCTCATAAGCAGTTTGCTATACCCTTTGGCCACTTTCCTTCGCTCTCCTAATATTTAAAACAGATTCAACATGACTTTGCATGTTCCAGGTTAGGGACTCTCAAAATGAGATGGCCATCTAACATCTTTTGAGACCCTGTGCAAGTGTGCCCTAGGACTGTACCGTGCTGTACCCTATGCCAATACTCAACTAGTGTATGGTAGCGACGGAAACAGTCACCGATGCAAAGACCAGGTTGATCAGGAAAAAATCTGAGGAAAACGCTTGGACAGCCGCACTGCAAAAAAGGTTCTTTTATTTAAAACAAAAGCACAAACATGCCACAGCAAAAAAACAGCAAGTATGAGCTGACGTTTCGCACTGCGATTCAGTGCTTAATCATAGCTGATGATTAAGCACTGAATCGCAGTGCGAAACGTCAGCTCATACTTGCTGTTTTTTTGCTGTGGCAGGTTTGTGCTTTTGTTTTAAATATAAGAACCTTTTTTGGAGTGCGGCTGTCCAAGCGTTTTCCTCAGATTTTTTGCATTGTCATATGCATTGCCTGCACCCACGGCTCTGGATCTTGTGAATGAGTCACCAGTCACATCTGAGCGGTAACTCTCTCCTTCAGGCTGATCAGGACATGAGACAATAGCGGGTGTCACACCTGTATCTGCGTTTTCTACAGATACAACATCTTCTTTGGAAACAGATCAGCTGTGATGATCTCTTCCTGGAATTTTAGGAAGGAACCAGTTCGTCCTGACACTTTGTATAGCACATAAGCGTTCAGCAGGGCAAATTGAAATAAGTATACAGACACTTTATACCAGCGTCTGGCCTTATGGGCAATTAAGTATGGCGTCATCATCTGGTCGTTGAAGTCCACCCCTCCCATTTTAAGGTTGTATTCGTGGACACAGAGGGGCTTCTCAGCACGAGTCGCCGTTGGAATTTGGACTGTCGTATCTGCGTGAATGGAGGACAGAACTTAAACATTCCCTGTGTCCCTCCACTTCACTGCAAGTAATTTATTACACTTCAAACAGGCTCTCTCCCTCCATCTAAGTCGGGATTCTACAAGCCGTTGGGGGAAGCCCCAACAATTAGATCGCCTTTCCGAATAAGAGTGACACCAAGTCCCAAACAATCTGACCGCTGCTCCCCATGTAGTCTGGGCAGTTGGGGGGGCTCCAAGCTGCAATCTTTTCTCTCGTAAACCAAAAAACTACATGTATAGCCTTTGGCCCTGTCACAGAGCTTATACATCTTGACCCCATATCTGGCACACTTGCTGGGGAGAAACTGTTTGAAAGACAGGCAGCCAAAAAACGTAATCAGGGACTCATCAACGTAGACAACTTGATCGGGAATAAACAAGGCTGCAAACTGTTGGTTGAAGTGGTCTACCAGTGCCCGAATTTGGTGGAGCTGATTGTATTGAGGGTCACCCCGAGGACGACAGGGTTCATGGTCATTGAAATGCATGACCCGCAAGATTTGCTTGTATCTAGTCCTGGTCATGGAAGCAGAGAACACGGGCATATGGTGAATTGGGTCAGTGGACCAATATGACCACAACTAACTCTTTTTAGGTATGCCCATGAGGAGGGATAGGCCCAGAAAAGTCTTAAATTTGGGAACAGTTATAGGTTTCCAGTCAAATTCTCTGGCAAGGGTCAAATTTGGATTTGCAGCGATAAGTTGACAAGCGTGTAAATTGCTTTGGTCCACAATAGATCTGTACAGATCTTCTGTGAAAAACAGCTTGTAAAAGTCAAGGATACTAATATCCGCTGTTTCCACCTGAATTTCGGGTTGGCCAGTGAATGGAGGAAGTACGGGCGCTGCAGAAGTAAAGAGAAAACTTGCTCTAGGCGTCTGTACCTAAATAACACCTTCCTTGCCAAGGGTGCTGGCTCAGTATGTGGAATGCATATGAGCAAACATCTGGATAGCCGCACTGCAAAAATTGTCGTTTCCTTTATTGAAGATACAGTCCGTACAAAAACAGATTAAAATTGCAAACTGCCAACGTGTTTCACACCGCTCTCACTGGTGCTTAATCAGAGCTAGCCGAAGAAGTGGTGGGCTGCCAATCAGGATTAGCAAACGCAGCGGGAAGGACACTATGGGCTCTATGAGCTTGTCTTTGAATTCTTGGTGGCTGCGGCGCACTAGCTTAAACTAGGGCTGGGAAAAAAAATCGATTTTAATCTTGAATCGAGTTTTGAGTTCAAATCGATTCAGATTTGAAGAAAATCGTTTTTTTTAGATTTTTTTATTGAATTTTTTTTTCCCGTCAAAGTTTCCGTAGCAGGGCTGCAGGGGACGTATCGGGAATGGCACTGGGCGGCGTTACCACAATTAAAGCTACTCGCCGCAGCGAGTAGATGTAATGTAACACTAACTAACCGCAAGCCGCCGTCTGCCTACCTGATCAGCGTGTCATTCAGACAGACGGCGGCCATTGCAGTGTTCAAAAGCCGCGCCTCCCGAGTCCTCGTCGTCTGTGATAAGCGGAACACTCAATTTCACAGCAGGCAGTGTTCAGCCTATCACGGACATCCTCTCATCCTCGTCTGTGTTATGAGGATGAGCGGATGTCCATGATAGGCAGAACACTGAATGCTGGGAAATTGAGTGTTCCGCCTATCACAGACGAGGAGGAGGCGCGGCTTTTGAATACTGGAATGGCTGCCGGTGTAGCAGTAAAATCCGTATACCATGAAAATCTGCATCAGGTACAGGCACAGTGATTGAAGCACGGGCACAGTGAGACACGGGCACAGTGAGACACGGGCACAGTGAGACACGGGCACAGTGAGACACGGGCACAGTGAGACACGGGCACAGTTCAATTCAACTAAGAGTAACCTCAAGATTTTTTGTTGTTTTATTAGCTAAATCCAAATACAGTATTCATAATTTGGAGGTTTAACAATCTTTGTTGCACACTGACTTTGCAGTTAGAGAAAGGGTTTGCCTTTGCAATTTTGTTTGTTGATGCACTTCAATACAATAAATAAAATCGAATTGAATCGTAAATCGAGTTTATAAAAAAAAAAGCAGATTTTTTTTGGGGGAAAATCGCCCAGCCCTAGCTTGAACTGCACTTACGGGACTCGCCAAATCACCAAGTGTTACTGCAGTGCTGGTTTGTCTACAACCAGGATGTACTAGGCCGCTGGTGCTTGCCAGTTCACCAGAAGGTTGAGCGGCACTAGTACTGGCTCTCGGGGGTGAAAAGCGTGCCTACGTGTACTGCAGTGTTTGGTGTACTCATAGTAGATGTCTTCTCTTCTCGCACTGGAACTGAAAAGGGCTCAACGAGAGGAGGAGACATCACTTCCTCTGCCTGCGTTTACATTACACAGGCAGAGGACAGTCTGCCATTCCCCAAAAAAAACATTGGCCTGAACCTGAAGACTGGTTGGTTCTTTACCGAACCGGATCGCCACGTGCGACCGGACACCTACGGCGGTTTGCAGTATATTGAAGGCACCTGGTCAGTAACAGGTTACAGTGGTTTTAAAGGCCCAAGATTTTGTTTAACTTCATGCAATCTATGCATGAAGGTAAGAAAAACTTGTGCAGCAGCACCAACCCCCCACAGACACTCGCCTGAGCTCTCTCGATCCAGTGATGTGCACGAGAGCAGAGTTTCTCACAGGTCTCATGCCTCACTGGCTGGGACAGAAGCAGGAGCCGTTGGCTGCTACTGTCAATCACAGCCAGCGAACCAATGAGAGGAGAGCGAGGGGGCCGGGTCGTGGCTCTGTGTCTCTTCTAGACACAGAGTGGGGCTCAGGAGTGGCGGCACGCACCAGTGCCCTATAACAAGCAGTTTGCCATCGGGAACACTGGCTGAGGGGGAGCACTGGAGGGGGATCCAAAAAGAGGAGAATCGGGGCAGCCATGAGCAAAACCACTGCACAGAGCAGGCAAGCATGACATGTTGGTCATTTAAAAATAAAAAATAAAAAGAGAAATTAACCTTTGATGTCACTTTAAAGATTTACCTAGCCTCACCTTCAGAGTAATGTCAAGGAGAGAACTGGGGAGTCATATTTAACAGGTGGATGTAAACCCCATTCATGAAATTTGACCTGAGCACATCTGTAGGGTTTACTTATCTCTCTCTCCAAAGCCCAATGACTGGTGTATTTTTTCTGCACTGGTCAAATAAGTTTTCCATGTGCCCCCTTCCAACCACAATTTTGGTGTGATGTTTGGTGCACAGCAGAAAAATGCAAACCTGCAACATTTTTCCACAGCGCAGTGGATGGCACTGCATGTCAACACACTGCTATGAAGACATGAAGTGTCCTTTCAAAGAAAAGTAGTGGCATTCACTGAAACATGCATTGCAAGACCTCAGACTAACCTCTACTGCACAATAAAACTCTGCTCGTTACCGTGCGGGCCAGTGTGAACAAGTCCTTAAAGTATTTTAGCTTGGTCTGTCCCCACTTTGAAATTGCTCAGAACAGCCTGCAAGTCATGTATAAATCTGCTCCAAACATCCAACCGGAAAGATAATATATTTTTTTTAATAACTTCTAGGTATGATGTGTTAATGAGAACACAAACATAGTGGGGGGGTCTCACATTTGACTGCAAAAGTGGAGCTACATACTAAAAATCAGACAGCTTTTTAAATTCTATAAAAATACACATAAAAAGCAGCCATGATGTGAGGAGTATTCCACTCAATTTAACATCTGAACACCAAAGTATGCATCCTATAACATAAGTTATGTATGCATTTGCAGAAATTGAGGGGGAAAAAAACAACAAGCCTGAGACGCAACAGTGCACCACAGTAAAAATTGACACGTCTCTTAAAGACCAGCATACTACAAACAATTCAAGACATGGAAAAAAAAAGTAAAATTACCTCAAATATCTGGGCCAGTTGCACTTCTTTATTGGAGAAGATAGCGTGGATACAATGTATTGCCTGCTTAGCTTGATGCGGTGTACCCCTCTTGGCCTTTTGATGCAAAACTGGAATAAGTGCCCTATTAAATTACAGATTTGGCATAGGTATTAGAAATCACTGATCGGACAGATCATAAAAGCATTCTAAAACAAAAAAAAAAAAAAAAAAAAAAAAGTATTTATGCTCTACAATCTAGTTTCTTTTGACCAACATCTTGTGTGCTAGTAATTCAATAAGCTTAGATCACCATTTACAAGAAGCAGGGTGTATGTGCTTCCAAATCTTACCATGAGCTATTGAGCTCTGCAAACAAGTTTAACAAGTGGTTACACCAAAAAACATGTTTAAAGAAGCCGAGAAAATAGATATTGGTGAGAAATTAAAAAGCATATAAAATTGGATTTTTATATTCACTGTAAAATTATTTTCTTGGAGTCTGTTGAAAGACATGGAATGTTATACTGCTGCCTGCAGGAGAAGTGGACAAAGTTAAAAAAACTGTAGACCACCCCAGGATGATCCCTCTCACTACCAGCATACCTCAGTTTTGTAGAAAGGCAGTATGGATAGCATCAAAACATCAAAACACAGGAGGGGTGGGACCTTGGTGGGACTTGAAAAGGATTTTAAAATGGTACAAAAAGCTAATTTTTTTTTTCTCTTCTATTGAGACATTGAAGTTTTTAACCTTCGGTATGTTGAAAAACAGGAGTGGGGAAAAAAAAATAATAGGATTTTTGTACTCACCGTAAAATCCATTTCTCCGACGTCCATGGACTGACACAGCTGGATACTGTAAACGTGTGGGTATATGTCCCTGCTCGCAGGAGAAGATCTAGGCAGAATGTTAGATGTTAAAACATTCTAGAACAAACCAGAGTTGAACAGCCCCGTCCAGGGGGGCGGTCCCTCCGGACATTACCCTCCCACCTGCAGCTAGCAGACCTCAGTTCGTAACAAAGCAGTACAAACCTTAAAAAGGAAGGGTAGGTTCTGTGTCAGTCCATGGACGTCAGAGAAATGGATTTTACGGTGCGTACAAAAATCCTATTTTCTCTTATCGTCCATGGACTGACACAGCTGGATACTGTAAACGTGTGGGACGTCCCAAAAGCAGTATCAGAAGGGTGGGAGCAATAGCAAAGGAACAACCAAAACTTCACTCCAAACAAGCAGAGCTCCTGAACGGAGGAGTTGCAACATTAAACAGCGGCCTGCAATGCTTTGCGGCCGAAGGGAGCATCCGAAGATGCAGCCACATCAACCTTATAAAATCTTGAAAAGGTATGAACGGACGACCAGGTCGTCGCCTTGCACACTTGCGCAACCGACGCTTGATGTCGGAAGGCCCGGGAAGCACCAATTGCTTGGTGGAATGCGCCGCAACCGGAAAGGGAGGCGCCCGCCCCTTAAGGGCATAGGCCTGTATGACTGTCTACCTGATCCACCTAAAGACGGTGGCAGACGACACCGCTCGGCCCCGTTTTGGACCAGACACAGATTTCCGAATGGAAACAGTAGCAGACAGGTACACTCGTAAGGCCTGTACCCATCTTAATGTATGAAGCGCAAACACTCAGGGATGCGATGGGTGAGGACACAAGGACGGAAGAACAATGTCCTTCTTAAGGTGAAAGGCCGAGACCATCCTTAGAAAAGAAGGATGGTCGTGGGCGCAACACCAACATATCCTTATGGAGGACCAAGTAAAGCGACTTGCCGGACAAGGCCGCCAACTCAGACACCCGTCTAACCGAAGCAATGGCCACTAAGGCCAACTTCTGGGACAAGGTCAAGAGAGTAATCTCTCTGATATTCTCAAAAGGGATGTTCTTGGAGAACCGAGATGCATCAAAATCAGATCCCAAGTAGGGAGAGGAAACTTGACAGGGGGGGATCACATGGCGAACCCCCTGCACAAAAAGGTGCTGCTAATCAAGGAATGGCCCGGTAGCAGTCGTTGAAAGAGACAGCCCGGGCCGAAATCCGACCCTCAAAAAAGGTATGCAAGGCCAGCTTTTGGGTCACACCACACTCTAAGAACAGCAAAATCTTGGGAACGGAATACATCCGAGGATGCCACTCAAGTTTCCTCGCACATAGCGATGCAAGCCTTCCAGGTACAGTGAGATATCTTTCTGGAGGAAGATTCCCGTGTCAACAACATAGAAGAGATGACTGAATACGAGAGACCTCGGTCCTTCAGCACCTGGCTTTAAACCGCCATGCCATTAAAGCCAAGGACTGTAAAGCAGGATGAAGTATGGGATCATGAGGCAGAAGGTCGATCCCAATAGGCCATCGCCAGGAATGTCTGCGACTAGCTGAAGTAGATAGGCGTACCAATGTCGCCATTCCGGAGCACTGGAATGGCCTCAGCCCCTACTCTGCGAAGCAACAACAGTAGTGGAGGGTAAGCATATATCAGGCGATACTGCCCCCATGGGCGTCTGACGCGTCCGCCCAGGGGTCCCTGGACCTGACCACGATCTTGCCACCTTGCGAGTGAGTCGAGAGGCCACAAGGTCCACTTCCGGTGCCCCACCTCCGGTAAAGAAGGTGGAAACACCTCCAGATGCAAGGACCCTTCGCCTGCAATGCACACGGCCGACAGGACCGTCTTGCAGCGAGATGTATGAAAATCCCAAAGAGACTCCGCAATGTATCGGAGAAGGGAGGCCCCAGTGTACAGGGTGTCTCAAATGTTGGCCAATAAAGGCAACTTGACGGAACTTCCCTAGAAACTCGGTCAGAGGACTAGTACCTCAGCCTCCACAGGTGGCGCAAACCCACCCCGGGCACAGAGACCCTAAAGGCTAAAGCAGTTGTAGTGCACCTGCTAGACTGATGGATGAAGCAGAGGCTTTTGCCCAGTCATTGAGCTACAAAAAAATGCCAGAGACGCAGCCACTAACGGGCGTAACGCTAACCCCAGCCTGGCGAACACAGTCCAAGCCAGCGCTTCTGATCACCACTGAAAGCAGGTGGAAAGTGATACCCCTGAAACCAGGGATCCTTGTGACAATGCTCCATCCAGCAGCTACCCATGGATAGGTGCTGATTGTGCAAACACATAGTTTATACTAAATATTGCGTCAAACGCACAAATGGAGAGTGTGGGAGGAAACCCACCCAGCCACAAAGAGCATAATACCACCACATACGGCGTATGTAGTTTAGTATTTGTGGATAAACCTATTAAAACACGTATATGCTGTGCCAGCGACGAAGGCGCGCACATCATCGGGGCCTGGACGTAAACCAGCCACGCAGATTGCGTACACAACCGTGTAGGTATGTTAGCCTGCGAATAAACAAATTGCACATGTTTATACTGTGCCTAGCGCTGAGAATGCGCACACCATTGGAACGCAGGGGAGAAACCTGAGCACCCGGATGAAACCCATGCAGACTGCATACGCATACCATGTATGGTATTATAGTATGTGTGCTAAACATTTTGCACAAGCCCATGTGTGCATAGCACCGAAGGCGCGCACACTATTGGCGCGTGGGAGTAACCAAAGTACCCCATGCATACTCAGAGAATGCAATACCTACAGCTACTGTAAATGTATTTAGTGTAGTGTATAGACATAATGTGTATGTTTACACGGTGTATTGTACCAAAAGCATGCATGTCATGTAGCATGGGCAGAAACCCACGCAGACTGCATACGCATAACCGTGTAGGTATTATAGTGTGTGTACTAAACATTTTGCACAAGCTCATGTGTGCATAGCACCGAAGGCGCGCACACCGTTGGCACGTGGGAGTTACAGAAGTACCCCACGCATACTCAGAGAATGCAATACCTACAACTACTGTGAATGTATTTAGTGTATAAACATAATGTGTAGGTTTACATCGTGTATTGCACCAAAGGCATGCATGTCATGTAGCGTGGGCGGAAACCCACACAGACTGCAAAGACATACCGGGTAGGTATGTTAGTATGTGGATATCCAATCGCACAAATTTAGACTGTGCATAGCACCGAAGCGCCCATACCAATGGAGTGTGGGAGGGAACCGGAGTACCCGGAGGAAAACCACACAGACTGCCTACACATACCGTGTAGGTATTATAGCATGCGTGATAAACATTGAACATGTTTACTGTGCAGAAGGCCAAAGGCACACATACCATCAGCGCGTGGGAGGAAACCGGAACACTCGGAAGAACTCCACGCAGACAGCACACAGATACCGTGTAGGAATGATAGCATGCGAATCAACATATTGCACATGTTTATGCTGTGCATTTCCATTGGAGCGTGGGGGGAAACCGGAGTACCCGGAGGAACCCCACGCAAACAGTATACCCATACTGTAAACATGTATAATATGTGCAATAAACATATTGAACATGTCTATACTGTGCAGAGAGCCGAAGCGCACATACCATGAGAGCGCGGGAGGACACCGGAGCCCCCGCCAACCCAGAGAGTATAATACATACATATACTCTGAATGTATCTTGAGTCGTGCATAAACATATTTTGTACGTTTATATCATGTATGGCACTGAAGCACAGCATTGGAACGTGGGGACAGCAACGCAGACACAGAGACCAATAACACATACATACACTGTGAATGTATGCAGTGTAGAAGTATAGGATGAGTTTAAATTATGGCGCAGAGGCGCATAATCTCTGTATCATTCCAACCTGCTTGACCGTGCTGCTGAAGCAGCATGCAGGTAACCTCTGATCCTCAGACCGTGTGTCTGTCAGAGCTCAAATCATTCCCCAGGAAATGGCGGGAAATGTTACCTCAGGATATCACACACACACACACACACACACACACACACACAAATAAAGTCCTCCCTCATCCATGCTGCTCTTGAGGCAGTGTGAGGAAAACAGTGAGGAAACTGTGTAAAAGAAAAGCTTGTCACAGCAATTCCAGCCTGAGAGTGTTTCTCAAATCATCAATGAGATCACTTACAAGCACCCTGTCATTCACTGACACAGAACTGGAGTCTTCCTCACAAGGGAATGTCCTGTTCATAAACATTAAATATTCAGAGGTAGGGTCCTGAGCATAGTAGCTAGGCCCATATCTGACTCAGAGCACCCTTCAGTAAAGATTTTTGTGGGGCGAGGGGGCTTATAGCTCCTTTTGCTCGCACACCGCTTCCATTCTGACAGGAATGATTCCAGGACTGCTGACAACTGGTCCATAAGGACCGCAGGTGCAGGAAACATATGAACATGTTTAACTGTGCAGCACTGCCAGTTGCCCCAGGCAAGTGTGGAGAGCAGGTGTATCAGACTCCATAACGCCACCCTCAGACCTTATACACTATACAGTGAATATACAGTCCACCCACTGGCTACGCTGAGGCTGAGGGGGGGGGGGGGATATCCGGGGAGGACCCACCAACCCTTAAGGACCACTCAGTCTGTGAGGAGATTGTGAGGGGATTCGCGCCGCCGCCAGAAATAAATGCGCGGGGGGCCACAAGAAAATGGCTGCCGGCGGCTATAACTGCGCCACTGAACGCCAAGATGGCCGCCGAGCGCAAAATTCAAAGCTCTAATGCACGCCAATGGCGACGCAATAACCACCTCAAACAGCGCCAATGGCGCACGCAATAATCACCTCACACACCAGAAAAGACTGCAGACATGAGCGCCCAGCCAGGCCAGAGTGACCCCCAAGCACCCCACAGCACAGCACCAGTACAGGGTGCAGAGAGCAGCATAACAGGGGGGGGGGGAGACAGGGAGAAACCCCCACACACAGAAACACAGCCAGCATGTACTCACCTGCAGTAGGAGAGACTACTTACCCGTCCCTTTCAGGGACCCACTGGCTTGTTTCAGACAGACCTATCACAGAGTCGTACTGCGTAGCTGTCGGCCCGGTCCACCGCGAGAGATAGTCAGTCAAGTACTGTTCAATCTTGAGAGGACCGCGGGAGCATGAAAGCAACCCGGCCACCCCTGGAGTCATGGGGTATGTCGTGAACTGAGTCTCACGCACACAAGGCGAGGATCAGCAGGCTCGATGGTCGGACAGGGAAGACTACGAGGATACTAGTGTACCCAACCTGTTGCCCAGCTGACAGTTGATTGAAGGTCTCAAAAATAAAATAATAAAATTCCCAAAGGAATAAAATTTAAAAGTAAAATATCTTCCAGGACACTGGCTCCTAAGAGAGCCACGTCTTCTTCTGCTAGGCAGAAAAAAACTGAGGTCTGCTAGCTGCAGGTGGGAGGGTAATGTCCGGAGGGACCGCCCCCCTGGACGGGGCTGTTAAACTCTGGTTTGTTCTAGAATCTTTTAACATCTAACATTCTGCCTAGATCTTCTCCTGCGAGCAGGGACATATACCCACACGTTTAGAGTATCCAGCTGCGTCAGTCCATGGACGATAAGAGAAAACAATTACAGGCCCAAGAAAACAGAATCAGGGACTGCCAGCACCTCAGTGTTGCCTGAAGTATGTCCAAAGTCGGCACTAGATTGGGTCGCAACATCCACCTAGTAGAACTTCAAGAATGTAACCAAGATTTGCAGCTATGCAAATCTGTGAAACAGTTGCTTGATCTAAAATTATTAAAGCCAACAACCATGAAAAGTAGGATGATAAAATCAGTCCTCGAAACAGAAGGCCCTCGAGATTTGATAGAGCCCCAAAGAATTGGCTAGGAGTCTTTCTAGGTCAATGTACCACCTCCACCTGAATATTTGACCTAGACCAGCATTTTCCTTGAGTACCATCAGACTGGAGGAAGGAAAGTATGCATCCTAGAGTACTTCCCCGAAGGAATCACTCATCCTGATCATATTTCTCATCCACCTACTAGTCAAGCAGTATATCTGCAACACAGGCAAGATGCTCAGATGAGAAGGCTAAAAGAGGTTTGCTTGTGATCGGTTATCTTTGGCCTCTAATATGACTTAACACCTGCCCACAAAAATTCTTCCCTGGACAAGTAGGAAGAGGGTTGTTCAGGCAAAGGGCCAGAAGAGTGCCTAGGAGGAAGGCAGGGAGTCAGACTGGGAGCAACTGGCCAAACATAGGGTACCTGTAGAGCCATGTGGATAGAAACTAAATCCCCCACACCCTTGCCAGAAGCCATGTGCCGAGTGTGGCCATATAGGGAAGTGGTGAAGCCTTTTGGCCCGTCACTATAGGCTACTGAACCCAGACAGGCATCCAATGATTGGTGTGCTGTCAGTCCATGTCAGTAGTTCTCAGCTTCCTCAGTACAGCAAAAAAAAAAAAAAAAGCCGCATGCACAGTAATGCGTCCAAAAAAAAAAAAGGAGGCGCAGAAGCACCCGATTTGACAGACTTGAGCCACACCACCAGATAAAGAATGAATCTTGTGGTGCCCATTCTATGGCTGTAACACATTGTTTAAAGCAGGGATATGCAATTAGCGGACCTCCAGCTGTTGCCAAACTACAAGTCCCATGAGGTATAGCCAGACCCTGACAGCAGCAAGCATGACACCCGGAGGCAGAGGCATGATGGGACTTGTAGTTTTGCAACAGCTGGAGGTCCGCTAATTGCATATCCATGGTTTAAAGTGTCACAGCCTGGCCCCTCCATAGCTTCAGCATAGAGGCACCATGGGACAGAATTTAAGGGAGCAAACCTTGGACTGAGATGTCTTCACACTCTGGGCAAGGTGTAAGGGATTAGAACCCATTCTGGCTTCACCTGACAGGGCTCTGCTGCAGGCAAACCATGACCCTGGACCTGTATAGCAACATGTGGCCAATTCACAACTCCTATAGAAGAGGTAAGCTTCTCTAAGAGTTAAGAGCCCTACCATATAGATATGGTCTCTGCAGCTTCTTTTTTTTTTGCAAGTGTACAATCCCCTAAAGGTAGATGCATATAACCAATAAGTACTAAAAAATGTGTGCTATATTGTACAACAAAGAAAAAAAAAAAAAAAAAAAAAAGAGCACGAGATGGGTTTTAACAAGCAGCCATACTCGTGAAGCGAAACTTGTTTAGCGGGTACACATACCCGGATGTGTCACCGCAGGTAGGATTTAGTTTAGTTGCTTGTTGTGTCATCATCCACCTCAAGGTTTGGTCTGCATATAGCTGGGATCAATCACTGACCCTATGTATTCCACACTGAGGTGTGGAGTGCACGCCATTGCTTGGCCTACATATTGCTGGGACCAATCAGCTGACCCCATGTTCTTCCAAACACAGACGTGGAGCGCACGCCATGGTGCCATTTTCCTTTACACAGGAAGTGATTGCTGGTTGGATGAGCCCTGTGGGAGGTCCTTGCCAATTGGGGAGCCATAGCATCTATAAATTGTGTGAGGGCAACAGTGGAGGTACACCCCAGACAATGCAATCTATTGCGAAACGCGTCGGGAGACTCCACTGCTGCCACTGACTATATCCAAAGCGTTTGTTTATTGATGTAATGTAAGTGTTCCTACCTACATTAATAAATTGTTTTAAGACTGTATCACGCTATGTGCCCTCCTTCTCTTTTCCCATTCTGATATTGGTCCATCCTGGGCTACCGTTACTGTGTTGTTGGATTCCGAGATTCGGTTCAATCATCTGTCTCGAGTTACTGAATAGTTCCATCTAGGTATTTCCAGCGGAGGATCCTACTTCAACAGGGGGACACGTTAAAGCTTGAGTTGACCCCGTAGACGTACGTTTACTTGGGTCCACTCATTCCGGTAAGCCTCTTGATTTGGTGGTGGTCATCCTATATTCACCTTATCAAGATTGTGTGGATAACCAACTATTCTTTCTACCATTTTCTCATCCTGGATTGTTAGATTCATCTATCAAAGTATCCACATTAGAGACTTTCGTATATTCACATATGTGTTGAATTTTGGACTGACATCATTTACATTCATTCACTTGGGTGTTATGCATTTGTCGTTTTTAGTAATAGCGCTACATTTTTTTGTTATCTTGTTTTTACCTTTTGTCTTATTGGGTTTGTAGCTGCTTACACTCACGGGCAGAGCAAAAAAATTTTTTTTATCCATTTCCATACTTGTGAAGCAGCATGGCTGAGATGCATCCGCCAAAACATAACCGGACTAAATTACTAAGGGCTCACTTACACTTGCTTCGGCTTCAACAAGGCTTCGGACACACTTTCTTAAAGCTCTCTGAATGCTAGTCAAAGCTCCTGTCAGTAAAAATGGTTAGCTTCCGGTCCTGTTTACACCTGCTTTTTCTTCAATAATTATACCCCATGTAGCTTCAGTGGTGCTTCAAAGCGTCTTCAAAGCCTCCATACAAGTCTATGGCAAAGCTCTCTTGAAGCCCCACCGAAGCACCAAGCAAAAGCAGGTGTAAACCGGACTGCAAGCTAACCATTTTATTTATTGACAGGGGCTTTGACTGGCGTTCGAGAGCTTTAACAAAGCGTGTCCGAAGCCATGTTTTGAAGCAAGTGTAAACTAGCCCTTAAATTTGTTGGAAGAAAAAACAAGAATGACTGAACTGTGCTACTATTATATAAAAAAAAAAAAAAACTTTTGAAGTACATAAATATATTTTTGGGCCATCACCCTTAAACAACTAAATTCAACTTGGTGAAAGTGCACAACACGCCTTTAAAACAATACTATAAATCACAAATGGTGTAAATCTATAACATAAGCGATTAGTTTTATTAAAGATAGTTTATGTGCCCCCCCCCCCCCCTTTGATTGGACTTCATTCAAAAAACGCTTATGTTATAAATTTACACTATATGCGCTTTGTCCAATTTAAAGATTTATTTTCTTTAAAAAGTGTTAGACATGGATGTCAAGGCTCTCTCAAAAGAACCCAATCCCCTTTGCTCTAACGCAGGGGTCTCAAACTGGTGGCCCTCCAGCTGTTGCGAAACTACAAGTCCCATCATGCCTCTGCCAGTGGGAGTCATGCTTGTGCCTGTCAGCCTTGCAATGCCTCATGGGATTTGTAGTTTTGCAAAAGCTGGAGGGCCGCCAGTTTGAGACCCCTGCTCTAACCCATCTGATATAAGCAATGCCAAATGAAGTCTTACGATCGTATCTGTGGTAAATCGATTTCAATCCTGTGCCCAGTATTGCGAAATATCTGGATTGCTGCCTCTGCCACTTTGTCGTCATCCATGCGAAGGCACTGAAGTAATGATTCATAGGTCTCTGAAGAGTGGAATGCAGTCGGGTGGGTAAAGGACAACACCTAAGCATCAGATTATCACACAGAATTAGTGTATTTGTCACTACCTCACGTGCTAGACAAAAATTAACAGCAAGTGATCGATTTTCTAAATAAAATCACACATTAAGATAATGCAATAAAATAGTAAAATCTGAAAAACTATTTTATTGACATAACCCCAATGAAAAGAAAATTAGGATTTTTGCATTACCTGTAAAATGCTGTTCTTGGGAAAACATCACAAGACACAGTACACTTCATAACTACTTGGGTTATGCCATCGCCTTAGGTGGATGGACACTGGCCAACAAAAGCAGGAATTGCCAGCCCAGGGATAAACCCTCACACAGCTCAGCAAAGCTGCAGTTTCACAGCAAGCAATGACGAAAAAACAAAACCAGGAGGGAGAGACCATGGTGTCCCATTATGTACTGTCAGTTGCCTCTGACAAGAGTGGGGAAGCACGTGAACCAGACTCCATATTTGCCACCCTCTGAGACCTTCTATACTATAAAGTGAATAATACAGTCCACCCACTGGCTGGGCTGAGGCTGAGGGGGGGGGGGGGGGTACCCAGGACTTACCAACCCTTGTAAGGAACGCTCAGCTCTGCTGTATGTCACCGTGCTGCCAGCGCGAGTGAAGCCTGAGGAGAGTGTGAGGAGATTCGTGCCGCAGCAGCGGCGATGGAGGCCAAAACCAAAAGTGAAAGCGCAGCTTAAACAGTAAAAGCCATGCCAGCTAGTGGCTTCTCCAAACACAAACCTCACAGCCCCAGCACACAGACATGAGCGCCCCCCGCGAGGCCAGAGTGACCCCCACACAGCACAGCGCCAGTACAGGGTGCAGAGAGCAGCATAACAGGGGGGAGACAGGGAGAAACCCCCCGAACAGAGAAACACAGCCAGCATGTACTCGCCTGAAGCAGAAGAGACTACTTACCCATCCCATAGTGACCCACTGGCTTGTTTCAGACAGACCTATCACAGAGTTGTACTGAGTAGCTGTCGGCCCGGTCCACCGCGAAATATACAGCAGGTACTGTTCAATCTTGCGAGGACTGCGGGAGCATAAAAGCTACCTGGCCACCCCTGGGGTCATGGGGCATGTTGTGAACTGAGTCTCACGCACACAAGGTGAGGATCAGCACGCTCGATGGTCGGTCAGGGAAGACTACGAGGATACCAGTGTACCCAACCTGTTGCCGAGCCGCCAGTTGATTGAAGGTCTCAAATATAAAATTCCCAAAGAAATAAAAATAAAATCTTCCAGGAGACTGGCTCCTGAGAGAGCCACGTCTTTCTCCTTCTGCTAGGCAGAAAAAAACTGAGACTGCTAGCTGCAGGTAGGAGGGTTATGTCTGGAGGGACCACCGCCCCCCCCCCCCCCTGGGCGGGGCTGTTCAGCTCTGGTTTGTTCTAGAATGTATGTTTCTAACATTCTACCTAGAACTTCTCCTGCGAGCAGGGACATATACCCACGTGTTTCAGTATTAGAGCTGTGTCAGTCCATGGACGATAAGAGAAAAAGGAATTTTACAGGTAAACCATCTTGCTTGAGGTGATTGCAGCCATATTAGTGCACTCGTGACAAACAATCGAGTACCGTTTGTGATACTTTTTTTTATTTGCACTGACATACAATTTTTCAGGACAAGCTTTCGGGGTATGCCTCCAAGGTCTGAGCAGTACCAATTTCACAAAAGTTTTAGCAGAATTTTTAAAAAGGCCATCTCTGAGGGAAAGGGAAAAAAAAAAACACACACACACAAAAAGGCAATGGCAATAAAACTAGCATAGTGAGTGAGATAAGACAGAGGGGGAGCTATAGACTGGGGGTGGGGTGGATGACAGAGACAGAGGGGGCTGTAAAACCGTTGGATAATGAGTACAAAAAAAAAAAAAACACCCATACTTAAATGTAGTTAGTTCTCTTTTGTGTCAAATAGAACTAATCAGGTAAACCAAAAATCCAAACCTTTTAGTCGTACATCACATGACACTTCATATTAATGACTAATTTGAACGCCCCAAAGCACTGAACAGTGAAGAGGGGTGGGCAATAGCAACAAAATCAACATGTTCAAAAACAATAGGGGAGAACCCCACTACATAGGCCACTGCAAGACCTTTCAAACCCTGGTGTCCACAGAGGCATGAACTCCTATCTGGAACAGAATTACGAAGTTCTGGTTCACACTGATGCAATTTTGAATGTGCTCAAGAACACATGGTGTTGCATGACAAGTGAAACAATTTTCTATGAAGGCTGTTCATATATATGCAGTTTGAACGTGTGTAGTTTTTAAAAGGGTCTTGTGCATCTTTAGAGCAGTGCATTGTGATTTTGACATTCATGGACTTATGTTAGTCGCATGTCAAACACTTATGCATAAAAAATAAATAAAAAAAATCGCAATGTTGTGTAAGAAGCAACAAGGGGTTCTCTTGGAAACGGTTCAAAAGATCCAATTACGGTACCATTGGAACAAAGTGGGATACACAACCAGAACAATCTGTAAAAAAGGTTAGAATGAGTGTCTTAAACAGAACGACCAATGCAAAGGGCGAAGATCTGCCCATTGGTACTTCTAAGTGGTTTTAAACGCAGAAGTTTTTATTTCCCCCCCCCCCCATCTTAAATGCCTTACATGCATTAAGATAAAAAGCCTTCTGTGTGCAGCGGCCCCCCTAATACTTACCCGAGACACCTCTCTACCCAGCGATTTAGGATTGTTTCGGCTGCCTTGAGACTCCCCTTCTCATTGGCTGAGACAGCAGTGCAGCGCCACTGGCCCCCGCTGCTGTCAAAGTCAGTCAGCCAATGAGAAGAAAAAGGGGCGGTGCCAGACCGCAGCTCCATGTCTGAATGGATATACTGAGCTGCAGCTATGCAGCCCCCAAAGCAAGCTGCTTGATGTGGGGGCACTCGTCAGGAGCCTAGGAGTGCCAGCGACGGACCCGAGAAGAGGATCCAGGCTGCCCTGTGCAATTCCACTGCACAGAGCAGGTAAGCAACAGGTTTTTTTTTTTTTTTAAACAAACGAGACTTTACAATCATTTTAAGGTGCAAGAATCTACACACCAGCCTGGAGAAAGGACAAAATACACCCCACAATGAAACTTGGGAGCCTCACAGAGGTGAAATAAGCCTTCCATGTACGACGGTACACCTTCCTGGAATATGATTTTCTTGATTTGAGAAAAGTAGGGATTAAAAGAGTCAGAAACACCCCCATCCCTC
This sequence comes from Rana muscosa, assembly GCA_029206835.1. Taxonomy (NCBI): domain Eukaryota; kingdom Metazoa; phylum Chordata; class Amphibia; order Anura; family Ranidae; genus Rana; species Rana muscosa. The sequence continues at coordinate 188,488,044 of CM055116.1, forward strand.
AGAACTCAGGCTTCAAAAGCCAAGTCAGCAAAGCTAAAGACCTTAAAGCAGTCTGAAGATATTTATGGTGTATGCATACCACGTACCTTTTTGGCCAAGCACGTGCAATCAAAAATCACTGGCAAGCCCTCTAATACTGCGCAACAGACAAAGAAGAAGCTGCAGTGAAGGGAAAGCATACCGTCCCAAGTAGTTATCAGGGCATCCAATAGAAATGCCTGAGGATCCCTGGTCCTGGACACAGACCTGTCCAGTATGTTGTTGAATCTACACACCAAGAGAGCCACATCTGAGCTCCCCACCCACAGTTAAAATGCCATCACCCCTGGGTGAAGAGTTAATTTCCCTTGGATTGAGCTGCTAGCGGCTGAGAAAGTCTGCCTGCCAACTTTCCACACCGGGAATATGCACACCAGACAGGGCCAGAAGTTCTACCCAAGACCAGATCAGTTCTACGTCAAGCAGCACGACTTTGTGGGTAGTGGATGATATATGTGTAGCAGGTGCCCCACAATTCCTGCGCCGCCGCAATGTACACTGGCTTTGCAGCTAGGAGAGAACACCTGTCAGCTCTGGGAAATATCCCCACCCCCCCCACCTTTTCTTTTTTACTGGAGACTGACCTTGGTAATGCAAGTGGCGCTAGCACAGACATCTGCCCGCTCTCTGCTCCATCCCCCTGTGCTCCTATTGGCAAGAGTAAAAGCCAAGTTCAGGAGCCAATCTGAGGGACTGTGACAAGCTGCAGGAGCAGCTGCAATGGATTCTGGGACATGTGGTCCCCATGCCAAAAGGCCCCATAGGCTTTTATGGGGACATGAACTACAAAGTCCAGCATGCTCTGGGAGCAGAGGGTCAGAGACTCGATTTTAATTTCCTGAGGAGAAATGAGACAGCACAGGCGGGAGGAAGAGATGCTGTCCCTCAGGTGATTTCACCACGCGATTTAGGTCTCCGCCACCAGTCGGGACATCCAGCCTAAAAGGGGGATCCCAGGTGCACCTGCAACGACGGTGAAGCGTTCCAGTGTGAGGTGACCAGTCGGGTTACCAGGAGAGCCTGCTGTTCCAGGACATTTGTTTGGGCCTTGACCGTAGGGCTGGGTGAGAGGGCTTTTTCTTAGTTATCTTGCTGACACGGCTAAAAGTTAAGGCCATCCATTTCCAGGGACACTGTATACAGACACCATTGTCCTTTCACCTTGCTGAGAAAGATCCTGCCTTCTTCACTTGGTAATCCGGACAAGTTATGTTTGGCCCTGCTATTCAGGAGTTTAGTGCACCAACAAAAGTGGGTAACTGAAGACAGTTTTATCTGTTCTTCAAAAGGACTGAAGCTACTAGTGCCATACGGACGCGCACACAAATTCATCCCATGTGCTTGTGGGACAGTTAATCTAGGAAGTTAAGCCATTACATGTTGATCTGAATAAAGTGTTTAAAGTTGGGCTTGTGGTGTCAGGGGACAGGAGAGAGGCCTGAAACAAAGAGGGTCATTGCTCTGCTCTCCTCCTGCCTGGACTCAGATCCAACCTGATCAAAGGTAACCAATCTGATACGGATTGCCATATTGTGATTTGCCATGTAATGGTGCCTCTGCTTTTGGGGTTATTCTTAGGTTTTGAATCCCCTGAAAGCAGCCTGAATATAGTATTGAGCTATATTGCTCATAACCTTAGTTATTGCTCTCACATTGCATTCCTTGAACAATTATATTGTTACTTTTCCAAAGAAATATTGCAGTAAATACAATTTGTGTTCTATCAGAACATGTGTGTTCTCATTGGTTATTTCCCTTCCACCATTGCCAGGTGTGCCAGAGGGGGCTGAGACTGTTACTGGGGTTGAGACTAATGGACCGAACAAACTTAAGCGGCTCCAATGGGGGTAGCGCTACATATGCCACCGCAGTCGCATTCTGTCTATCCCGACATGAAGACAGCGAAGGAAAACAGACCAAAGCAGGAGAGCATCTCGAATCACTGAAGTTTCAGGATGTTAATCAGCAATGTACACTACTTTGACGACCATGTTCCCTGAACCAAAAGTTTCTCCAGAACACCTCCCCAGCCAGACAAGGCCATTGTCAAGACCTCCCAAGTCAATGGAAGGATCTCTCGATAACGACCATTTAAGAATAGAGCTGGTCTTGGAAACCAGATGCATTGGCAGATCCAGTCCCACACTGACAGAATATTGAATCAAAAAGCTCTGGAGTGAAACTGGGCATAGAGAACAAAATGGTCTCCAGCACCTTCATGTAGCCTAAATCCAGGGACTTTCCAACAACCTTGAACTCCACTTAGGATCAAAAAAACAGCTATTTCTTTATTCAGAACTTCACCTGAGCCATGTACTAAGCCTAAGTACTGCAAGTATTATGTGGAAACCAGGGCCAACATCCAACCGAACCTTTGCAGGACCTGTACTGTCTGGACATTTCATGTCAGCTTCTGAGCAGACTGCTCCATACAGAGCAGTTCATCCAGATACCCACCCCTCAAATAAAAAATTTTTACACTCTGCTATAAAACATATCTAATAATAATAAAAAAAAAAGAAGAATCAAAATTTCTCTCTCAATTTAGGCCAATACATATTTTTAGAATACATATCCCAATAAGCGCATGTTGATTGTAGATGCTATAACTTTTGTGCAAAACAAACTATGGGATATATTTATGTATTTTTATTTTTTTACTAGTAATGGCGGGGATCAACGACTTAATGCAGGACTGCGATATTGCGGCGGACAAAATCTGACACCGACACTTTGGGGGAACAGTGACACTAATAGTGATCAGTGCTAAAAAATAAATAAAAAATAAAATAAAAAATAAAATATGCAGTCACTGCACTGACACTGGCTGGGGAGGGGTCAACATCAGGGGTTATCAAAGGGTTAATTGTGTGCCTAGCCAGGGCTTGTGTACTGTGTGGGTGGTGCTTTTACTAGGGGGAGGCATTGATCCATGTTCCTGCTTTGCAGGAACACAGGATCAATGCCTTCCCTACTATAACAGCGCCCTGCCTTGTTTACATAGGCAGAGAGCCAGAAAAAGGGATTTTTATAACAGCTTACCTGTAAAATCCTTTTCTTGGAGTACATCACGGGACACAGAGCGACATAGTCATTACTAATGGGTTATATAGTTTACCTTCAGGTGCTGGCACTGGCAACTTCCAAACCGGAAGTACCCTCCCCTATATAAGCCCCTCCCACCCGGGAGCACCTCAGTTTTGTAGCAAAGCAATAAGTGTCCCAAAAAGAGGGGTGGGAGCTCTGTGTCCCGTGATGTACTCCAAGAAAAGGATTTTACAGATAAGCTGTTATAAAAATCCCTTTTTCGTACATCACGGGACACAGAGCGACTTAGTCATTACTAATGGGACGTCCCAAAGCAATGCCAAATGAGGGGAGGGATACATAAGCTGGGCGCCATCAGGCATGAGGATCTTTTGCGGCCTGCAACACACTGCGCCCAAAGGCGACATCCTCCTGACTTCTAACGTCTACCTGGTAGAATCTAGTAAACGTGTGTACCGAAGACCATGTTGCGGCCTTACATACTTGAGCCAGGGAGGCCTGGTGATGCACTGCCCATGAAGTTCCAACTGCTCTTGTGGAGTGCGCCCTAACTTTGAATGGAGGCGGTCTCTTTCTCAAGCCATAGGCTTGTATTATGACCTGTCGAATCCACTTGGCTAAAGTAGATTTTGATGCTGCCTGACCCTTTCTGGGGCCTTCCGGCAGAATAAACAAAGTATCCGTTCTGCGAATCTGAGCAGTGGCTTTTAGATAAGCTTTAACTGCGCTCTTACTACATCCAAAGAATGCAATAACTTTTCCTCTACCGAGCTAGGTTTGGGGAAAAAAGAAGGAAGAACCACATCTTGGTTCAAATGAAACCTCGATACCACCTTGGGAAGAAAGGCTGGATGAGGACGTAATACTACTCTGTCCTTATGGACAACCAGATATGGCTCCTTACAGGACAAGGCGGCTAATTCCGATACTCTTTTAGCCGAACAAATGGCTACTAAGAAAATCAATTTTCTGGTGAGAAGAACCAAGGAAATGTGTTGCAATGGTTCAAACGGTTGTTTCTGTAGAACCGACAGAACCAAGTTTAAGTCCCATGGACATATGGGAATACTAACCGGAGGGCTAATACGCATCACTCCTTGTATGAAAGCTTTGACTAGTGAATGCGAAGCCAAGGGCCTTTGAAAAAATATTGACAAGGCCGAAATCTGACCCTTGATAGTACTCAAGGCCAGCTTCCTATCTACAGCCCACTGTAGGAAGTCCAAAATCCTACCTATTACGTACTTGCGTGGATGCCATTTCTTGGCCTCACACCATGTAATGTACGCCTTCCAGATCCTATAATAGATCTGCCTGGATACCGGCTTCCTGGCATTGATCATGGTAGATACCACAGGATTAGAGAGCCCTCTCTTTTTCAGAATGTGGGCTTCAATAGCCAGGCCGTCAAACCTAGGGCTGGTAAGGAAGGGTGGTATATCGGTCCTTGCGACAGCAGGTCCGGACGATGTGGGAGGGTCCAAGGACTCCTCACTGACATTTTTACAATCTCCGCGTACCATGCCCTTCGGGGCCACGCTGGAGCCACCAGAATCTCTGGTTTCTTTTCTACCCTGATTCTGCGGATTAATCGCGGTAACAATTGTGGCGGTGGGAATGCATATATCAGCTTGAACTGATCCCAAGGGAACACTAGGGCATCCGAGCCGCAAGCTAGGGGATCCCTTGTGCGAGACACAAATCTGTCCACCTTTGCGTTGAACCTGGATGCTAGCAGATCTACATCCGGTGTGCCCCACCGCTGGCATATTGCCTGGAAAACCTCGGGGTGAAGAGACCATTCCCCCGGGCATAATTGCTGGCGACTTAAGTCCGCTTTCCAATTTTCCACTCCTGGGATGAAAACCGCGGATATGGCTGGGACATATTTTTCTGCCCATTCCAGGATGCAATTCGCTTCCCTCTGGGCTGCACGACTCCTGGTGCCACCTTGGTGATTGATATATGCCACTGCTGTGGCATTGTCTGATTGAATTCTGACAGGGGACCCTTGGAGTTTGGATGTCCATGCTACTAGGGCATACCGGGCTGCTCGTATCTCTAAGAGATTGATGGGCAGGGCCTTCTCTGCTTCTGACCACTTGCCCTGGAGAGACCATTGCTCCAGTACTGCCCCCCAGCCTATGAGGCTGGCATCTGTAGTGACCACCTTACAAGAAACCGGACTGAAGGGTTTCCAGATTCTGGGGCACCAACCACCAATGGAGGCTCTTGCGAACGGAAGGGGACAGGGACATTGGTAAGTCTAAAGCCTGAACTTTTTTGTTCCAGGCTGACAGTATGGCCCTTTGCAAATTCCTTGAATGGAATTGACCGTAGGGTACTGCTTCGAATGAAGCCACCATTTTTCCCAGCAGCCTCATGCACAGGCGTATGGATGGTTTTCTTTTTGTACCCACTAAGTGGGTCAAATCTTTTAAAGACGACACCTTCTCTGGAGGTAAGAAAATCTTTCTCTGATTTGAATCCAGCCTTAGCCCTAAGTATTCCAGACTTTTGACTGGTCTTAGAGCTGACTTGTCCCGGTTGATAATCCAACCGTAATATTCCAGATACTTGATTGTCTTGTGAATAGCTACTTCCAGCTTTTCCACTGAGTGGTCTATTAGTAGCAGGTTGTCTAGATATGCCATTATCGTTACACCTTGTGTTCTTAGATTGGCCAATAGTGGGGCCAGAATTTTTGTGAACACTCGTGGTGCTGTGGCCAGACCGAAAGGTAAGGCTCTGAACTGAAAATGGTGCCCTTCTACTGCAAAGCGTAGAAATTTCTGGTGGGCCGGAAAGATGGGAATATGCAGATAAGCATCCCTTATGTCGATCGAGGCTAACCATTCCTGCCCTTGTAGGGCGGTGGCCACCGATCGGATCGACTCCATCCGAAAAGTCCTGATATTTAGGAACTTGTTTAGCCCTTTTAGATTTAATATGGGCCTCACGTCCCCATTTGGTTTGGGGACTGTGAAAAGGTTTGAGTAAAACCCGAATCCGCTTTCTTCCAGGGGAACCTTCATGATTACACCTTGGAGCAATAGTTGTTCTAGTGCCAGAAGGAGGGATCCTCTCTTCTGGGGATCTCTTGGCACGTTTGACCTCATAAATTGGGCAGGAGGAGTGTCTTAACTCCAGCTTGTATCCCAGACTTACTGCGGAGAGCACCCATCTGTCTCTGATGGTGTCCCGCCAGGTCTCTGTGAACTGAAGTCTTCCCCCCACCCGATTGAGTGGGGGCAACGCTTCATGACTTGGGGGGAGGTTTTGTACCTCTTGATCCAGGGTTTCTTGTTACCCTGTGATTGTCCCTGATTTCTGCCCCCTGAATTTGACCGCGGAGGCCGTCGGAACCGTTTCACAGCCGATGTGCCAGGGACTGGAGAAGTAGGCCTCTTAAAAGAAGGACTTCTACTTTTGTTCTTAACCGGTAAGAGTGAACTTTTACCGGCAGAAATTTTCTGGATATATTTGTCCAGATCTTCTCCAAATAAGCGTTCTCCATGAAATGGGAAGCTAACCAGCAATTTCTTACAGGGAGCTTCAGCAGACCAGTTTTTGAGCCATAGAAGCCTACGCATATGTACTACAGACAGCGTAAAGCAGGAGGCCTGTTGGATTGTATCCTTTATGGCGTCCACCGCAAAACACAAGGCTCTAGGCAGGTCAGCTAGGGCCAGAGCCTGCTGATCTGGTAAGTCCCTTAAGACTTGTTTCAACTGATCTTTCACCGCTTGGCAGACTCCAATCGCTGCAACCGCAGGTTGTGTCACCATGCTTGCTATAGAGAAAGCAGATTTTAGTAAAGACTCCAATTTTTTATCTATTGGGTCTTTGAACATTGGAACATTATCTACTGGACATGTCAGTGATTTGTTCACAGAAGAGATGGCTGCGTCCACTGTAGGGACCCTCCATTTTTTTATGAACTTATCCTCCATGGGATAGATCACCGGAAATCTCTTGGGGGGAGCAAATATTTTATCAGGATGCTCCCAATCCTGGTAAATAAGCCCTTCTAATAAAGGGTGGATTGGGAAGGAACAGACAGCCTGGGGAGCTTTTAGCGACCCCAGCGAGGAAACCGTAGTGGTTGATGGTTCCGCCAGAGGCATTTTAAATGCTGATCGGACCATGTTGGTCAGAGACTGAACCCATAATCTTTCAGCCTGAGATGCTGAGAAAGGTTCTTCCACTGTTGATTCCTCCATAACTGAATCAACCTCATCCTGATCCCCTTCAGGTAGGTCGATCTCTGTGTGGGGCTGTTCCTCCATTAACAGGCACTCTGAAGGAGGAGACGGAGATCGGACGCGCTTTCCCTGTGACAGGGAAGCAGCGATCAATGCTGTTAATCTCTCTTCCAATCCTCCCAGAGTTGAGGATAAAACCTCCTCTGTTATATATACAGGAGCAGGTGGACTGGGGACAGCCGCAGCACCAGGCACTCCTGCGGGGTTCCTACGGCTACTGACCTGAATTCTCAGGGGAGATTGGTGCAGTACAAGCATGCCCAATATCCTCAGAGCCCGATGGAGACCCCTTTGGCTTCCTGGAAGACTTATTTCCGGAGCGTCTGGACGACATATCCTTTAAGCACAAAGCTGAGGTATTCCCGTCGTCATACACCAATTTTGCTGGTAATAGTCTAACACAGTTGCTGCTATATACCAGCTGGTGTCCACTAAAGTGCCTTTCTATGGGGATGCCTGCATCAACCGCCTCTGTGTGCCACTGTTTGTTGCTAGCTCTGTTTGCATCCAGCTGACACTTGTACTGTGTCTTTTATACAAGCTGGGACGCCTGCACATGCGCAGAAGCGCTGTGGCGCGCATCGAGCGTCATCCACCCGCCCCGCCCCTTTTTTTCATAGGAGGCGCGTGCGCGCGCGCCCGTGGCGCCCTTTTCGAAAACCAAACAAGGACTAGGAGCCAGGGCCCTTTTTGCCGGAGGGCCTGTGCGGTGGATGAGCGCAGCAACAGGGCAGAGGAAGTGGATTCCCACAGAGAACTTACCAACTGCCTGGATCTTTTGACTTGAGAAAACCAAAGATCCACATGACAAAAAAAAATGGACCACAGCGGCCTCTCGTGTTTAACACAGGTACCGCGGTCCTCTTTTTTTTTCTTGACTATTAAAATTTTACATTTTTCAGTAGTTACAGGCACACAGATATTTGCGGGAATACCGTTAGGTAACAGACAGAAAGACAAATTAGGCTTGGGGGTCCCCCAATAGAACCAAGTTCCTGGGGGCCCCCACTTACCTGTTCCCCGCCGCAGGACTTTGTTTGGTCCACAGAAGCCCAAACTTCACCTATCACGGCAGGCATTGTAATTAAACCTTCAGGGACCGGGTTCCCAAGGATTCCACTCCCCTGGACCTGTATAGCACCCTGCACAGAAAACATCTTGGTCGTGGGTATGACCAGAGCTCTGGATCCCAGGGTCCAGCCCTCCTAAGAGAGGCATTACAGGCAAAACCTTGCTCTTCTGTTGCAAGGCCCGGGTACCGACCGTTTAGCTATGAAGCTTTTTTGGTGGGATCCGGAACAGCTTACTAAGGCCCGTAAAAGAACCTGTACGCAAGCCCAGGAAAACACATGTTACTCTTTGGCCAACACCTTAGACACTGGCAAAAAACTGAGGTGCTCCCGGGTGGGAGGGGCTTATATAGGGGAGGGTACTTCCGGTTTGGAAGTTGCCAGTGCCAGCACCTGAAGGTAAACTATATAACCCATTAGTAATGACTAAGTCGCTCTGTGTCCCGTGATGTACGAAAAAGAAAGGCTGCCTAATGATTGGTGGGGGCTGGTGGACAGAGTCCGCAGGACACGCAAATGAGCTCCAGCTTTGTATAAGCACAGCGGGAAAAGGTCTCCGGCAGAGCGCATGTGCGCCCAGACCCGGAAGTGCAGGCTCACATATTTGGTACGTGATCCCGCACAGCACAAACGCCTTGCCGCCATATATGAGTGAGTGAATACCTTGTATAGCGCTACAAATGCGAACTAAAATCACCTCAAGGCGCTTTGCATCCATTGTTGTCCTAATCCTTCAGAAGAGGTGGGTCTGGAGTTTTTTTTCTGAAGGCCCGATGGTTTTCTTCCATACGGATATTAGTTGGTAGCGCGTTCCAAAGCCGTGGTCCTTGGACTGCAAATCTTCTGTCTCCTTTAGATTTGCAGCGGGACTTGGGGACGTGGAGGAGGTTTTGATTAGTTGATAGGAGAACGCGATTGGGGTTGTATTTAATTTTCTCGCATAAGTATTGAGGAGCGTTCCCTTGTGTGCATTTGTGAGAGAGGCAGAGGGTCTTGAAAGTAACCCGATCCTTAACGGCTAGCCAGTGGAGGGTTTTGAGGGACGGGGTGATTGATTCCCATGGTTTTTTTCCCGTTACCAGTCTGGCTGTAGTGTTCTGGACAACTTGTAAATGAGAAATCTGGTATTTCGGTAGTCCTAGGTAGGAGGGAGATTGCATAGTCGAGTCGGGAATTGATGATTGTTCCAACAACTACTGCTGTATCCTTTTCCGGGATGAAGGGGATGAGTCTTCGTAGCAGGCAAACAAGATGGTGAGATCCGCTGACTACTGATCCTATTTGGGCGTCCATGGTCATGTCTGAGTTGAAGATGACTCCTAGAATTTTGACTTGGGGTGATGGTTTGTCCAAGGATGGTGGGTGGTGTCCATGTCGTCCTCCAGTTTGTCTTTCGGTTTGCGTGAAGAATAAAGTTCTGTTTTGGATCCATTAAGTTTGAGGGAACTCTCCATCATCCAATTGTCTATCAAGGTAAGGCATTGTTCTAGTCCGTGATATTGGTCTTTATTGCTGATGCGCAAGTTGAGTGTCAGCGTAGGAGTGGTAGAGCAGGTCCTGTTTGCTGATGATTTTGAGGAGTGGGCGGAGGTATATGTTGAAGAGCACGGGCAACAGGGGTGAGCCTTGAGCGACTCCGCATGTAATGGTGTGTGCTTCCGAAGTGAAGGCTCCTAGTTTCACTGTCTGGGATCGGTTCTCCAGGAACTATGCGAACCAGGGTAGATCAGAGTCTGCGACTCCCGCTACTTCTGTGAGATGAGTGAGCAAAATTGTGGTCTGTGTCGAAAGTTGCACTGAGGTCCAGCAGCACCAGGAGACACGATTCTCAGTCATCTGCTGCTTTGAGGGCGTCATCTCATATTTTGAGAAGTGCAGTTTCTGTCCCGTGGCCTGGGCGGAAACCCGATTGTAGTGGGTCCAGGAGTTTGTGGGTGTCCAAATGGAGTTGTAGCTGTTGTACTACTGCTTTCTCAATGATCTTGGAGAAGATGTTGAGGCTTGTTACCGGTCTGCAGTGGTTTGGGTCTTTGGGGGGGAGATTAGGGTTCTTTAGGAGGGGCTTGATTATTCCTTGCTTGAGGGAGGTCGGAACAATTCCTTTTTTGAACGATTGATTTATGAGATGTGTGATGGTGGAAGCCAAGATGTCGGTACATTCTTTCAGGAGTTGTGGAAATAATGTTGTTTGGTGATGTACTGTCTGAGGCTTCTGATGCTTTTGGTGGTGTCAATGGTGATTGGGACCAGAGTAAATTTAGTTGATTGTAGAATATTTATATTGATTTTTCCTTCTTGCTTTGTCAGAGTGAGGTTGTTTGTTTTTTTTTCTGTTGAATTGTTTCAGGAATGTTTTCGATTTTGTCAATAAAAAATCAGATAGTTCATTGCAGAATTCTTGTGTTTCATTTGTTGATGGCTCTAGGCTGGTGGGGTTCATAGTTTGAGCGGACTAGTTTGAAAAGTTCGCAGGGACAGTTTAGGGCTTTTGAGATGGTGGTAGAGAAGTGTTCTTTTTTGCTTTGAAGATTGTTTTGTGGTATTTCTTGGTGAGTAATTTGTAGTTTGTGTGGTTTTCCTTTGTTGTTTCTTCTCCAGGCTCCTTCAGCTCTTCTGCATTCTTGCTTCAGTAATGTAAGAACCAACAGGAATTATTTTGCGGATGAGTGCTCTGCGTCTCGGAGCGACTGTTTCTGCTGTCTGTAGTAATGCATTGTTAAGGGAGTTGAGTGTTTCTTTCATTAAGTGTTTTTTATTTAGCATTGTTATTTTGTTCGATAGCGTGGTTTTGAAGAGTTGCGAGTGTAGTTTCTTCTGTGATCTTGTCCAGTGTGTTATTGAGTGTCGGTTTTTTGAGGATGGTGTTGGTGGTTATTTTAAATTTGATAGCGTGGTGGTCCGTCCATGGTAAAGGCGTGTTTTCCAGTGTGTTGATGTCCATATTCTGTTTGAAGAGGTCATCAAGAGTGTCCCGAAACATGCATGGGAGCGTATATCAGTGAGAGGAGGAATGTCAGGGGATAGTGGTGAGAGTGCTCAGGTGTAGAAAAATGGCCGCTACTTACCAGGTTGGATCCCTGGTTCGTCCTTCAGACTCCCGATTGTGAGTGGCCTGGCGGGGGGGTAGCCGACAGTTGGCTAGTACCAGGTGAGTCCTGTGGGATGAATCCGGCAGGGGTGACTGGGGGGTAGGGAGAAGGCGTTTGGTGCCCAGGCTGGGTGGACCAAGATGGCCGCTGCAGCCAGAGCTAGGCCTGAGCCACTGTCTGTCCTGAGGGGATCGGGCAGCTACCACTGTGACTTCGGGAGGCCCACTGACGGCTGGGGGGAGCTCCGGGGAAGTAGACAGCAAGCGGGCCCGCTAGAGAAGGGGTCTAGTGTCCTAGAACGAACGCCCGGATGGCGGCAGGCAGCGGCTGCGGCACTGGTAAGTAAGGGGAAGCTGGGCTGGGGGAGAACCGGGTCTGGGGGGGGCGTAGACCGGCTGGCAACGCGAGTGCAATCCGTGGATTAGACCTGGCTGTCAGGATCTGCTTGCACACACGACCGTGTGTGTGTGTTTTGGTCTGTACTGAGCTGTATGCAAGGTATACAGTCGGCAAGCGGTTAGAGAGGTAGCCCTGAAAGGACCAATGCTTAATATGTCAAACCAAACCATTGCACAAGCCATGCTTTAGGGATTGGTTACGTCTTAGATCATTTTCCTATACTTGGGCGACAACTTCTTCAATAACACATACTAATGATACAGTTTTCTTTTAAATTCACTGCCCATGATATTTTTGCATAACTTTGTTTACCTTTAGCAATTCTAATCCTGCTCTTATTGCAGAATCAGGACTTACACCCTCCTCTTCATCATCTATTGTACCCTCAATAGATTTATTCATCAGTTTCACCAATGCACTGAAAGACAGTATAAAAAGCATAAGATGGGAAACATGTACAAAAAGACATCGGCAAATGACTTACAAAGTACATTACCAAAAAAAAAAACACCCACAGCACACACACTACATCTCCTTTGAGATTTAAAAATATTCCAATATAACCACAGCAACAGTCAAATTATATACACAGACCCAAGCAAGTATCCTATACAAAAGGAGATTTAATAAAAAAAAACAAAAAAAAAAAAACATGCCTGAACAGAAATTCTTAGAAAGAGAACTAGTTGTATGCATGGAAAACAATTACGTACCTGATAGCCTCTGAATCTATATGTACTGGGGCAATTCTTTCTAATAAGAATTTTACCATTTCTAAAAAGGGGTTTGTAGGTTGCTTTGGATTAGCAAGTTTCCGGGCAATTTCCCTCTAAGATTAAAAACACACGAAACAAGAAAACATAGGTCAATACATATTTTGGGATGTCCATGTTCTTTAACTACAGGTGGTCCCCCCTAGTTACAAACATCTGACTTACAAATGACTCCTACTTACGGAGGGAGACAACAGGAAGTGATGAAATCTACCCCTAGGAAGGGAAATTTACTCCTGTAAGTTATTATGGGAAAAAGGTGTCTCCACTGATGCTTTATCACCCAGGCTTGTTTCCACAACAACCAAAAATGTTCAAAATCCAATTGTCATTGGGACAAAACGTGAGGTGAAATCTTCTGAATAGGGGCACAGAGATAAAAACAATACATTACAGGGGTGTTAACCCTTTCCTGTGCTATCCAAAAAGCTTAAAATTTGTTTTTTTGGCTGGAGCTACACTTAAATGTTTTTACCTGTTCCGACTTAGATTCAAATTAACAAACCTACAGACCCTATATCTTGTTTGTAACCCGGGGACCGTCTGTATAGCGAAAGCATGCAAATAAAGCTGCAATTAAAGCTTCTTACCACACAAACATCAGCTTGTTTACAGGAGCATGTTGGGCTTATGAGCATTTCTAGCTGAGACCTCAATTTCTCATCATCTCCCAAAACCTGATTAAATTTCTTGACAAAATCTTGTGCTTTTCCTGGATCTGGTAAATTCTCTATAAGTTAAGAAGTAGAATTTGAATTCCAAGCTGGCTTTTTTCTTAAATAGCACAACTGGCATACATTACAATGAACATATCATTTGAACAATCCTATTTAACATCAAGCATTAAGGACTCATGCACACTGGACATTTTTACAGCTGCAGTTTTGGCAGTAGATGTTTTCTAGTCATTAAACTCTGCATGTTATCCTATGTGTCCATGCACACATAGGCTGTTATCAGCAGTTTTAGGCAGTGGCGTTTTTTTTTTGTTGTTTTTTTTTTACACTGCTCAAAAAACAAAACTAGTGGGTTCTGTCTGAGATATGTTTCTTAGCTGTAAAAACGCTCTAACACTGATAAAAGTTGATAAACGTTCAAAAACGCCGCTCAATAGCGTTTTTGATTAATTTGGGAAAAAAAAAACAACGCTAAAAACCGCTAACGCCAAAAACCGCTATTGCAAAAAAGTTGAAAAACCTCACTTCAAAGCTACTGGCGTTTTTATAACGTTATGTTAACGTCCAGTGTGCATGAGGCCTAACAGTCCCATATTGTTCATTTAACTCTTTTGTGCCTAAAAGGTTAATGCTTAAGCACAATTTGGCAACTTTGAAACATGTTAGTAAACTGGACTTTGTGCAACCAGGTTGATACCTTTTTTTCTTCAGGACAAATTGGCCTTACATTTGGTGGTAAATGGTAAGGGTTATCCCCTGTTTTTGGTTTTCTTATTATCAAACGAAAACTGTCCCAAAAAGTAAAAAAAAAAAAAAAAAAAAAAAAAAAAAACTTTAAAAAAAAATGTTTAGTTTCTTGCTACAACCATAACATAACCAAAGAACAACTCATAATAAATTCTCCTGCTCCCGACGATCGCACCGATACTACATATGTGTATGCTAGTTGTATGCACATAAACAGAGGGAGAAAGAGTGCACATCTGCACTAGTGTGATATTGTTTTCTAAGAACAATGATTAAAATCTCCAGTCAATACACTGACATTTGGTAGTAAGTTGTCTCAGCCTCCTCTTCTAGATTGCCACTGAGGGTGCTGGCTGTGAGCATCAGATCATCAAGAAGCAAACTGGGGGTATTTATTATAGCAAAAAGTAAAAAAAAAATATTGCTTTTTTTTCAAAATTGTCGCTCTTGTTTATAGCGCAAAAAATAAAAAACCACAGGTGATCAAATACCACGAAAAGAAAGCTCCATTTGTGGGACAAAAAAGGGACACATTTTGTTTGGGTACAGCATCGCACGACCACGAAATTGTCAGTTAAAGTGATGCAGTGCCATATCGCAAAAAAGAAAAATCATGTTACCAATTTTCCACCTCTGGTATGTAGATAGCGAGCTGGAATGCGTTCTTCCACACAGGAGAGAATCAGGCATGCGTCTGTCAGGGCTGTCTGACTTCTGGTACCACCATGGAGGTTCTTGAAGGCCACAGCATTGTCCAGCCACACCAACTCGTTGACCTTGTAGGAGTGTCTTAGGGCCCTGTTGCATAACTTTGGTACTGAGCATTGATTTCTGTGGGGACCAGCTTCCCTGAAAAGTCAGGGAAGTGTAGACTCCACTCCCAGACCTTCCAGAGAGCAAAGTTTCAACTACCTAGATTCTAGGACCAACTTGGAATCCTGGCATCCAGCATGCCAGGGATACTTTTGCCTGACTGGACAGCAGTAGGTGGAGATCCAGAGAAAACGTGGTTGTTTCACTTCATGAGAATGTCAATCTGCAAGGGTCTTGGGTGGAATGGACCAAAGAGGAATGCTTACAACCAGGCTACCATGAGTGCACAATTTTTTTTGCAGAAGTCCTGGGATGTCTGGTTGGCCAGAGAACCTGGCAATTGGACCCAAGCGAAACAATCTTTCCCTAAGGAAGGACATTTTTTTGCCTGGGTCGTTTTCCAGCCCCAAATACTTCAGGTGATGGGAAGACAGACAATTTGAAGATAACCCAATTTTGAAGGAACTAGATTGTTTTTTGAATGTTGTAAAACAGGACCATGGATGAGGAATCTTAACAGCAGGTTCTCCGGGTAACCAATGACATGAATGCCCTGAGATCTTAGAGACAGTACTTTTGTAAAGACTCTTGGTGCAGAGGAGAGCCTGAACTCTCCTGAGCCTGAATAGCAGTGCAACAAAATTAAAATCGTAGAAGGTGTTGCTGTGCTGAAAAGGCAGGAATATGAAGGCATGCATCTTTTGTGTTTAACGATGCCAGATATTTCCACGATTTGAGAAGCAATGACAGATCTTGCAGACTCCATGTGGAATCTGGGGACATGCAGATATAAGTTTAGTAATTTGTCCCATTTTGGACCCAAAATCTGTATTCAGTTTTGGAACTGAATATTTGAGTGAAACCCTTTGAGCCTTTCCTCTGCAGGAAGTGGGATTACAACTCATTGCATCTGCAGCAGACTCAAGGCTGCACACAAATCTGCTTGGTCTTTGTAGCATTTGATAGTTTGATTACAGATGCCCTTGGGTGGTAATCAACACCCTAGATAGCGATTTTGCCACGTCCTACAGTAATTGAACATATAAAGAAAATGGACTTTGTAGGCACGTGAAAAATTAACAAAAGTTGTTGATTACATAAAGTAGTACAAAAAGATTTTTTTTCATTAAATGCATCCAATGGAATACACAAAAAAAAACATTAAAACAAAGAACCATGTGATGGACCAAAGAAGATACTTACTGTATTTATTGGCGTAGAACACTCACTTTTTTACCCTGAAAATAGAGGGTAAACTGTGCCTACGTGTTATACGCAGGAGGCTGTGGAAAGTTTTTTCCTGAAACTTCCCTCTTAAAGTTAGGGTGCATGTTATACGCCGATAAATGGTATATCAAAATATTGCACTCGCTGCGGGGATATATAACAAAGGGTGCCCACGCTGGTGTGTGACGAGAAAGAGCATCTCCTTGGTAGGTGTCCACGTAGTTCTTGTATTGCTAAAATTAGCTCAACATGTTTCGCAAATATAAGGAAATCGCTTCCTTAGTAATATATCCCCGCAGCGAGTGCAATATTTTGATATAAGTATCTTCCTTTGGTCTATCATGTGGTTCTTTGTTTTAATGTTTTCTATTGTGTATTCCATTGGATGCATTTAATGAAAAAAAAATCTTTGTACTACTTTATGTAAAATTAAACAACTTTTGTTAATTTTTCATGTGCCTACAAAGTCCATTTTCTTTCTCCATGTTCAATTCAATGGTCTTTGTAGCAGGCAGACTGGAGGTAAGCATTCCAAGAGGGGGCAGGGATAGATATTCTATTTTGGAAGCCCTTGGTAACAAACGACTGGACCCATAGGTCTGGGATATCAGATTCATATTGGCACAAATGTCAACAGAAGTCCCCCAGCTCTCCATTATGAGAGCTTCTGGGTAGGCTTGAGATGGAAAGGCTGGAACCCTTTTTTTGACTTGGATACCTGGGTGGAGGGAAAAAAATAGGATTTTTGTACTCACCGTAAAATCCATTTCTGACGTCCATGGACTGACACAGCTGGATACTGTAAACGTGTGGGTATATGTCCCTGCTCGCAGGAGAAGATCTAGGCAGAATGTTAGATACATACATTCTAGAACAAACCAGAGCTGAACAGCCCCGCCCAGGGGGCAGTCCCTCATGACATTACCCTCCCACCTGCAGTCAGCAGACCTCAGTTCGTAACAAAGCAGCACAAACCTTAAAAAGGAAGGGTGGGTGCTGTGTCAGTCCATGGACGTCAGAGAAATGGATTTTACGGCGAGTACAAAAATCCTATTTTCTCTTACCGTCCATGGACTAACACAGCTGGATACTGTAAACGTGTGGGACGTCCCAAAGCAGTATCAGAAGGGTGGGAGCAGTAGTAAAGGAACAACCAAAACTTCACTCCAAACAAGCAGAGCTCCTCAACGGAGGAGTTGCAACATTAAACAGCGGCCTGTAATGCTTTGCGGCCGAAGGGAGCATCCGAAGATGCAGCCACATCAACCTTATCAAATTTTGAAAAGGTATGAACGGACGACCAGGTCGTCGCCTTGCACACTTGTGCAACCGACGCTTGATGTCGGAAGGCCCAGAAAGCACCAATTGCCTTAGTGGAATGCGCCGCAACCGGAAAGGGAGGCGCCCGCCCCTTAAGGGCATAGGCCCGTATGACGGTCTGCCTGATCCACCTAGAGACGGTGGCAGATGACACCGCTCGGCCCTGTTTTGGACCAGACACAGACTTCCGAATGGAAACAGTAGCAGACAGGTACACTCGTAAGGCTTGTACCCATCTTGATGTATGAAGCGCAAACTCTCAGGAATGCGATGGGTGAGGACACCAGGATGGAACAACAATGTCCTTCTTAAGGTGAAAGGCCGAGACCATCTTTTGAAAGGACGGTCGTGGGCGCAACACCGCCATTTACTTATGGAGGACAAAGTAAGGCGACTTGCAGGACAAGGCCGCCAACTCAGACACCCGTCTAACCGAAGCAATGGCCACTAAGGCCACCTTTTGGGACAAGGTCAAGAGAGGAATCTCTCTGATATTCTCAAAGGAATGTTCT
Source organism: Rana muscosa (assembly GCA_029206835.1). Taxonomy (NCBI): domain Eukaryota; kingdom Metazoa; phylum Chordata; class Amphibia; order Anura; family Ranidae; genus Rana; species Rana muscosa. The sequence goes on from CM055116.1 coordinate 188,506,023, forward strand.
TGGAGAACCGAGATGCATCAAATTCAGATCCCAAGTAGGGAGAGGAGGCTTGACAGGGGGGGGGGGGGGGGGATCACATGGCGAACCCCCTGCACAAAAGGTGCTATCAAGGAATGGCACGGTAGCGGTCATGGAAAAAGACAGCCCAGGCCGAAATCAGACCCTCAAAAAAAGGTATGCAAAAAAAAAAAAAAAAAAAAAAGGTATGCAAGGCCAGCTTTTGGGTCACACCACGCTGTAAGAACAGCAAAATCCTGGGAATGGAATACATCTGAGGAAGCCACTCAAGTTCCTCGCACATAGCGATGTAAGCCTTCCAGGTACGGTGAGATATCTTCCTGGAGGAAGATTCCCGTGTCAACAACATTGATGACCGAATACGAGAGAACTCGGTCCTTCAGCACCTGGCTTTAAACAGCCATGCCATTAAAGCCAAGGACTGTAAAGCAGGATGAAGTATGGGATCATGAGACAGAAGAGTCCACCCCAATAGGAAGTCGCCAGGAACGTCTGCGACTAGCCGAAGTAGATCGGCGTACCAATGTCGCCGTTCCAGAGCAATGAGGATCACTGGAATAGCCTCAGCCCCTACTCTGCGAAGCCAGCGAGGCAACAGTAGCGGGGGGTAAGCATATATCAGGCGATACTGCCCCCATGGGCTTCCAACGCGTCTGACGCGTCCGCCCATGGGTCCCTGGACCTGACCATGATCTTGCCACCTTGCGAGTGAGTCGAGAGGCCATAAGGTCCATTTCTGGTGCCCCACCTCTGGTAACAGAGGTGGAAACACCTCCGGATGCAAGGACCCTTCCCCTGCAATGCACACGGCCGACAGGACCGTCTTGCAGCGAGATGTATGAAAATCCCAAAGAGACTCCGCAATGTAATCGGAGAAGAGGCCCCGGTGTACAGGGTGCCTCAACTGTTGGCCAATAAAGGCAACTTTACAGAGCTTCCCTAGAAACTCGGTCAGAGGACCAGTACCTCAGCCTCCACAGGTGGCGCAAACCCACCCTGGACACAGAGACCCTAAAGGCTAAAAAACAGTTGCAGTGCACCTGCTAGACGACTGATGGATGAAGCAGAGGCTTTTGCCCAGTCATTGAGCTACAAAAAACGCCAGAGACGCAGCCACTAACGGGCCTAACGCTAACCTCAGCCTGGCGAACACAGTCCAAGCCAGCGCTTCTGATCACCACTGAAAGCAGGTGGAAAGTGGTACCCCTGAAATCCTTGTGACAATGCTCCATCCAGCAGCTACCCATGGATAAGTGCTGATTGTACAAACACATAGTTTATACTATGTATTGCGTCAAACGCGCAAATAGAGTGTGGGAGGAAACCCACCCAGCCACAAAGAGCATAATACCACCACATACGGCGTATGTAGTTTAGTATGTGTGGATAAACCTATTAAACACGTATATACTGTGCCAGTGACGAAGGCGCGCACATCGGGGCTTGGACGTTAACCAGCCACGCAGATTGCGTACACAACCGTGTAGGTATGTTAGCCTGCGACTAAACAAATTGCACATGTTTATACTGTGCATAGCGCTGCAAATGTGCACACCATTGGAACGCAGGGGAGAAACCTGAGCACCCGGATGCATTTAGTGTAGTGTATAGACATAATGTGTATGTTTACACCGTGTATTGCACCAAAGGCATGCATGTCATGTAGCGCGGGCGGAAACCCACGCAGACTGCATACGCATACCGTGTAGGTATTATAGTGTGTGTGTGCTAAACATTTTGCACAAGCCCATGTGTGCATAGCACCGAAGGCGCGCACACTGTTGGCGCTTGGGAGGAACCGAAGTACCCCGCGCATACTCAGAGAATGCAATACATACAACTACTGTGAATGTATTTAGTGTAGTGTATAAACATAGTGTATGTTTACACCGTGTATTGCACCAAAAGCATGCATGTCATGTAGCGTGGGCGGAAACCCACGCAGACTGCACAGACATACCGGGTAGGTATGTTAGTATGTGGATATCCAATCGCACAAATTTAGACTATGCATAGCGCCGAAGCGCCTATACCAATGGAGTGTGGGAGGGAACCGGAGTACCCGGAGGAAAACCACACAGGACTGCCTACACATACCCGTCTAGGTATTATAACATGCGTGATAAACATTGAACATGTTTAACTGTGAAGAAGGCCAAAGGCGCACATACCGTCAGCGCGTGGGAGGAAACCGGAACACCCGGAAAAACTCCACGCAGACAGCACACAGATACCGTGTAGGAATGATAGCATGTGAATAAACATATTGCACATGTTTATGCTATGCATTTCCATTGGAGCGTTGGGGGAAACCGGAGTACCCGGAGGAACCCCACGCAAAACAGTATACCCATACTGTAATATGTCTAAACCGTGCAGAGAGCCGAAGCGCACATACCATGAGAGCGCGGGAGGACACCGGAGCCCCCGGCAGAAACCCGCGCCGACCCAGAGAGTATAATACATACATATACTGTGAATGTATCTGGAGTTGTGCATAAACATATTTTGTACGTTTATATCATGTATGGCACTGAAACAGCATTGGAACGTGGGGGGACACCCACGCAGACACAGACCAATAACACATACATACACTGTGAATGTATGCAGTGTAGAGGTATAGGAGGAGTTTAAATTATGGCGCAGAGGCGCATAATCTTCTCTATCATTCCAACCTGCTTGACTGTGCTGCCGAAGCAGCATGCAGGTAATAGGTAACCTCTGACCCTCAGACCATGTGTCTGGCAGAGCTCAAAGCGTTCCCCAGGAAATGGCGGGAAATGTTGCCTCAGGATATCACACAGAAGGCTCACAGGGACTAGAGACATAAATGAATAAAGTCCTCCCCCCCCACCATGCTGCACCGACCAGGGGGAGGGAAACACTGTGTACCACTGTATCATCCATGCTGCTCTTGACGCAGCGTGTGAGGAAAACAGTGAGGAAGCTGTGTAAAAGAAAGGTTTGAAGGAACCAAGGGAAACAGCGTCCCTGAGGTACCTCAGCCGCAGCAATTCCAGCTTGAGAGTGTTCCTCACATCCTCAATGAGATCACTTACAAGCGCCCTGTCATTCACTGATACAGAACTGGAGGAGTCTTCCTCACAAGGGAATGTCCTGTTCATAAACATTAAATATTCAGAGCTAGGGTCCTGAGCACAGTAGCTAGGCCCATATCTGAATCAGAGCACTCCTACACTAAAGATTAGTGTGGGGAGAGGGGGCTTATAGCTCCTTTTGCTCGCACACCGCTTCCATTCTGACAGGAATGATTCCAGGACTGCTGACAACTGGTCCATAAGGACCGCAGGTGCAGGAAACATATGAACATGTTTAACTGTGCAGCACTGCCAGTTGCCCCAGGCAAGTGTGGAGAGCAGGTGTATCAGACTCCATAATGCCACCCTCTGAGACCTTTTACACTATACAGTGAATATACAGTCCACCCACTGGCTACGCTGAGGCTGAGAAGGGGATACCCGGAGGACTCACCAACCCTTAAGGACCGCTCAATCCTGCTGTAGCGCACTGTGAGCCTGAGAAGAGTGAAGAATGTGAGGAGATTGTGAGGAGATTCGCGCCGCCGCTAGAGGCCGAAACCGAACATAAATGCGCGGCGGCCACAAGAAAAATGGCCGCCGGCCACAGCTATAACCGCGCCATTGAACCACCTAATATTGCCGCAGAGCGCAAAATTCAACCTCTAACGCGCGCTAATGGCGCACGCAATAACCACCTCAAACAGTGATAATGCGCGCGCTAATGGCGCACGCAATAAACACCTCACACACCAGAAAAAACTGCCCCTCTCTCCAGAACCCACTACAGACATGAGCGCCCAGCCCGGCCAGAGTGACCCCCAAGCACCAGTACAGGGTGCAGAGAGCAGCATAAAACAGGGGGGAGACAGGAAGAAACCCCCCATATAAAGAAACACAGCCAGCATGTACTCACCTGCAGTAGGAGAGACTACTTACCCGTCCCTTTCAGGGACCCACTGGCTTGTTTCAGACAGACCTAATCACAGCAGTACTGCGTAGCTGTCGGGCCCGGTCCACCGCGAGAGATAGTCAGGTACTGTTCAATCTTGAAAGGACCGCGGGAGCATGAAAGCAACCCGGCCACCTCTGGAGTCATGGGGCATGTCGTGAACCGAGTCTCACGCACACACGGCGAGTATCAGCACGCTCGATGGTCGGACAGGGAAGACTACGAGGATACCAGTGTACCCAACTTGTTGCCCAGCCGACAGTTGTTTGAAGGTCTCAAAAATAAAATAAAATTCCCAAAGGAATAAAATTCAAAAAGTAAAATCTTCCAGTTGACTGGCTCCTGAGAGCCACGTCTTCTTCTGCTAGACAGAAAAAAAAACTGAGGTCTGCTGACTGCAGGTGGGAGGGTAATGTCCGGAGGAACCGCCCCCCTGGGCTGGGCTGTCCAGCTCTGGTTTGTTCTAGAATGCATGTTTCCAACATCCAACATTCTGAATAGATCTTCTGCGAGCAGGGACATATACTAGCACGTTTACAGTATCCAGCTGTGTCAGTCCATGGACGGTAAGAGAAAGACCCCTTTAAGTGAAAAGAGGTAATAGCCATGATACTAGCAGGCATAGGCTGTTTGTGGCAGTAGAAGTAACTTCCCCCGCTAACTTCAATTGTTTTACCCAAACAGGTGTTCACCATCAAAACGCATGTGTAAAAGGTGCTTTTTAGCATGCAGGTTCAGCCAACCAATGCACAAAGAGCAGTGTTATCACAGAGACCTAGTGCAGTACATTCTCTAGGGCATCAATACAAAATCAGAGCCAAAGGCATAAGCTTCAATTGTTCTAGCAGAACATGGTCCTCAGACAGGATTGTGTTCACCATTCATCTGCCTGGTCAGCGACTTTGACAAATAGGCGTAGTAGCAATTGCCGGTTGTAAGGCAGAACCAGCGAGCGCAAAAGTTACTTTCACTAGGTTTCCTAGGTGTCTTAACGTAATCCTTAAAAAGGAGGGAAAACCCTCAACAGGTGGATAGTCTTGTTGCGAACAGACCATTTTTAAAAATAATTTCCACTATATTTCCTTTTTCATAGGATATAACTCCAAAGCTTTTTAAAAGGTGGAACACCTTTTTTGGATTTGGCCAGTCCTCATGCAAAGCACAGTTAACTAGCGTGTACAAAGGAAAAACCTTTCTAAAGTTTGTCTGCCATTTCGTGCCCATAGAAGCTTTTTTTAGGCGATTCTGGTGCTGCTAGTCAAATACTAGTACAGTACACACTGAATCAATGAGTTCACAGTAGAAAGCATATCGTGTAAAGCCTTGGCTTGTGTTTCATAACATGCACAAGAGGAAATTTCCTCTACAGGATCCCCTTCTGCTTCCTTAATATCTTCAAAGCAATAAGCAGGTTTGGGGTTATACTCCTGAATAGATTCAAGTGGTAGAAAGGCAGAAGAGTGACTTAAGTCCGAGAGACTAAAGGCTCTAGAACAGTGGTTCTCAACTCCTGTCCTCAGGACCCACTAACAGGCCAGATTTTAAGTATTACCTTGGTGAGATGCAGACTAGAACACTGCAATCCCTGAGCAGCAAATTATATCACCTGTGATGCATTTCAGTTATCTTGCAAACCTGGCCTGTTGTTGGGCCCTGAGGACTGGAGTTGAGAACCACTGCTCTCGAAGAACAAAGGGTTTTTCAAAGAAATCAGACATAGTTGCAGTGAATTCTGTTTTAGTCAGATAGGCCATCCGGTTCTGAGAGGGTGCTAGAATTAGAGGAAGGGAGCCGTCAACAAATGGCTTTGCTCCAGTGTAGGGGAACGGCTATCACCCTCAGCGTTTCTCATTTCCTCAGTGCCCTCTGAGGGTCCCCCCCACCCCCCTTTTAACTTGGGCGCCAACTAAAGTCCTGTTACTGTGTCTCTGGAAGGTAGGCAGGCAGAAGGCATATTGCAACCAGGTCAACACACATTACGCAACGCCAAGAGGAAAAAACAACCAAATTTAAAAAAAAGGGGAACGTTATAAAAAATTACCTACCACGTAGTAGACTTTTACAGAGGGGGATAAACGACTGGTTAAACACACTCCATGAATAACATCACACATTTGAAAGCAGGACCTGGTTATCACCTCCAGTGGGAGGCTGAACTTGGGAAACAACTTGATCTGGAGGACTGGCAAATCATGACCATTGCACTGTCCAAATGCTCCAAGAATGTTCTTTCTAGAAAACGCCTACAAAAGGTGTTCTATAGGTGGTATTACACCCCGGCCAGATTGGTGAGCTTTATTCCATCCTATTCCCCTCTATGCTTCCGTGGGTGCTCTCAAGAGGGTACAATGGCGCACATCTGGTGGACCTGCCCCAGGGTATGCAGACTGTGGTTCAGAGTCTACGCGATGCTCCGCAACATTTTCAACTCCAACCTAAAGAAGGACCCTTTTGAGGCCCTATTGTGGAAACCAATCACAGAGCTTCTTTGCCCTGAACACCAATTGGCAGCGCATATCTTTACTGCAACCAAGTTGACCATAGCGAGGGCCTGGAAGACCCCAGCCCTCAGTTTTGTAGCAGTCAAAAACTGCGTGAATGACATCATGGTAAATGAGAAACTTACTGGTATATTATCGGATACTCATAAGTTCCTCCGGATATGGCAACCCTGAGTGACCTACAACCACCCTTCACAATTTAACCCAGCGCTCCTCTCCCTTTAATGAGCCTCTGTCGCCCCCCCCCCCCCCCCCCGCCCCCGCGGTCCCCCTCCCTTTTTTTTCTTCTCCCTCTCCTATCCCCCTTTCCCTATTTCTCCCTCTTTTCTTTCTCTTTAGCATTATATGCTTACGCTAATCTTCTTTCTGGTTATCTTTTTTCTCACCGTTTCTCTCTTCTCTCTGTTGCTCTGGCCCTCAGGCTTGGTCCCGCTGGGATCGGACACATGCGACGCTGTTTATTTTGCATATTGGTGAACGTTACCCTCCTTTAAATAACTTTTTTAGTTTGTTCTCCTTTTGTAATGCTACATGTTATATCGTCGCCTCGCCATAAGTTTCACATATGTCCTGGCGAGACAGCCGATATGTAACCTAGATCAGCATACCATCACTTAACCAGGATTTACGAGCTACAGACTTCCTTTTGCTGGTCGCCTGTGCCCCCCCTCGGACTTCTAAGGGCAGGTTCAACTCTCAGGATTACAGATTAATCTTTCCGATGCCTGCAGTTTTATGCCTGTTAGTCCATGATGTGTCCACCGCTGTTTTTGTACTATCCTGCTGAAGTGTATTTTCAATAAAAACACTTTGTACAAGAAAGCAGGACCCGGTCACAATACAGGGAAACCCCTTATCCACTATTCGGGTTCCGAGAGGAAACCCCAAGATTACACATCACTGCTGAAATACTCCTGGAGGGATCTTCAATGTCCCAGGGTTCATAGGAATGTACCACAGCCCTGGACCTTTATAGCAACCATGGCCAACTACACCTGGCATCACATACTAAGGTGCGTGTTGAACACAAAATCCAGTGGATCCAGAGGAAACATTACAGGCTAGCCCTGCTACTGTGGAGTCCGGGTATGGTTCTCAAGATGCATATCGAAGGTTAACCGATCCGGAAACTGCTAGTAAGTCCCGAAGAAAACAGTCAGATCTTGACTAAAGTGTCAAATGTAGTAGTAACGAAAATAGTTTTAAACATCTCCATCAGGAGCAGAATTACTTAACCTAGGGACACTAGCAAAAAAAAAAAAAAAACAGAGCCCCAAAGAGTGGGTGGGGTTATTCGGGTGCAATCACCTGAAGGTAGTGACATACAACATGCTCTATAAAACACAAGTGCTTTGTCTTGTACTGTATAAGCAAGGTACTTTGAATTTACCATTACTCTGACTGCAAATGAATATGCATTACGTAGTGCAACCTTTACACAAATCTGCCGTAACTGCATCAAGTGTCTAAGCTGGCATCATGAACAGGCATGAACAGTAGGAATAAAAAAACCTCTAGGCTTCTAATAAGTAACCCCGACTGCTGTATGATACAGTTGTGGTAAAAATGACAAATACTCACTTGCTATAGTCATCAATTTCCCAAACATGGCTGTGTTGTTTGCTTCTGACTGCAGGAAAGAAACATTTAGACAGAGAACATAGGTATGTAATTTGGCCTCTAAGCTTCAAGTTGATTGCAATGCACATATACAGTAATAAAATAAAATCAAAACATAGTCCATATCAAAAACCAGTTTTTCAATTCAACACCAGTTCAACCTTAACCGCTTTAGGACTGCCCACATCGTACTGCGGACGGGCGGCTCCTACAGGCACAGTGACGAACTCGTTTCCGGGTTTCACAGCGCATGTTTTTTTTTTTTACTTTTTGAATGGATATATTTTTAACTTTCTGCTATACAACCTATTTTCAAAATGTTCGGTATTTTTCGTTCATACAATATACATACATAAAAAAAGTGGTGCACAAATATCACCAAAATAAAGCTCTATTTGCGTGAAAAGATATAAATTTCATTAGCAATTACTAGTTAATGTAGCGCAGTGCAAAATAGCAAAAAATGGCTTGGTCATGAAGGGGGTAAAACCTTCGGGAGCTCAAGTGGTTAAAGTGGAAGATGAGGCAAAATTACAAGTATTCCTAAATATATTGCCTACTCTTAACTGTGCTGTATAGCCTGTATAAAACAAAAAAACATTACACAATATTTTTTACAATTAGCTCTGCCATGGCCCAGTGACTCTCGTGTCAGAAGAGGGGAGGGAGCGCCAACAGGGAGGCAATGGGAGTCAGCAAGTTACATTACGACTCCTAGAATTCAGAGCGTCTGTTGAGCACACATTTTTGAATCTCTCATTCTCCCAATTCTGCATACTTTTCGGGCCAGTGATTAATACAAGTGAAACCAGTGGGTCAGCACTACAGGTAAACACCAAGCATTTTCAGAATAAAGTTAATAATGGCAGCAGCCCATTTATTTATTTAAAGACCGGTTTACCTGTCTTTAACAGGACAAACATAAAAGACTGGGAACGTGAATTAATATGAACTTACAGGTGGCTGTTTGTGCAAGTCTAATAACTCCCGGACATGGCTTCTCAGCATATTCTGACACTTCCACATTTCATTTAGTGCCCTGGATATAGACAAAATAAATCAAAATACATAACCATGTTAAAGAATAAAAACATCATCTGAATATACACACATAAGCTTAAATTAGAACTAAGGGCAAAACATTTTTTTAAATAAAGTTAATTAAGGAAGGGTTATCACCCTGTCGGTTTATTTTTGCAATTAGTGTTTCATTTGGTAGATTTCCATTCCTGTCCCAAAGCCAAAAAAGGTGGTGAGGAAATCCCTCTAAAGTGACTAGTGCCTCATGGGAAGATTTCCCCTCCACAACTGTCCTGCGATTTTTTTTTTAAGCAAGTTTTCATTGCACACAGAAAACAGGATAAGTAGAGCAGGTGAATCTCCCCAACTGGGACACAGACTGCAGTAAAAATGTGACAGGTGTTTTAATCCCTCTCCACTCAGTCGAAAAAAAAAAGTTTACCGAGATTATATATATATATATATATATATATATATATATATATAAAATCTACAAAGATTAGCCTTTTCAATGTTCCAAATGTACTGTTCCTTTCCAGGTACAAAGGCTGTATGACTGTTACATTAGGCAAAATGACAGACCACCATCATCCATCACTCACTTTACAGCATTAGGGTCCAGGCTCGCATACAAATAATAGAGACATTTCATTCTTTCTTCGGTTTCCAGATTGTGAGGAACTATGTACTGAGCAAAGATTTTCTCTACAAGTAACCTGAAAGAGAGAGAGAACGTTAGTACACCATTAGACCTACAAGAAATTATTTGCTTGATTTACATTTTCTATGCAACTCAGTCTAGAACTTTGAAATACATCAGAATTCAAAAAAAGATTGCAAAGCGCTAGTCTAGACAGTTAACACTTTGTTCAACTGTCTTTATGCAGGTACAGAGTACCCTTCCGCTACTGTGCAAATCGGACGTTAGAAACTCTCACTGGGCATTAGCAAAGGGCCTTTTTTATTATACCAGACGCGTTTCCAGTTTAACACCTTCGTCAGAGGTATAGGATAGAGATAAGTAGGGTCATAAATAAGTTCCCAGATGTGTTTTAAACAGGTAGGTAGCAGCAACTAAATTCCAGTAGTTGAATTTAGACAGTATTTGTTCTGCGGAAGGTCGGGACGGGAGCTAGCCGGAGCCTCCAAAGTCAGTGGTTAACACCAAGCAGTCCCTATCTTCATACGTTGGCCAGGTATGGATAAACGTATCTATATACGTGGAGTCTCCCCTCTCTGCATTGTATATAGATACGTTCATACATACCTGGCCAACGTATGAAGACAGGGACTCTGGTGTTACCCACCGACTTTGGAGCTTCAGTGGAGGCTCCGGCTAGCTCCCATCCCCGACCTTCTGCAGAACAAATACGGTCTAAATTCAACTACTGGAATTCAGTTGCTGCTACCTACCTGTTTTAAAACACATCTGGGAACTTATTACCTTAAGCCCAGATTGATATTGGGCTGGCATTCATCTGCACCCCCGTCCTGACCGTTGCCTCACCCACTCTTCACGGAATCAGTCTAGTTGAGTAAAAACTATTTATGACCCAACTTATCTCTATCCTATATCCCTGATGAAGGTGTTAAACTGGAAACGAATCGGGTATCGGGGATTACTATCTATTGGAGAGTAATAGTGTCATTTTGCATGAATAGTTGTATTTTGTTTGTTGTTGTTTTTGTCATATGTACACCTTGTTAGACGCTCGACTTTTTTTTTTTTTTTTTTTTTTTTAACATTGATCATTCTGTTGGATCTGGAATCTTATGCATCAATAATTTTTTTTTCTTTTTTTTTTATGACTTTTGTTCCTATTACAGGGAATGTAAACATCCCTTGTAATAGGAAAAGTGTGTGACCAGTCCTCTTTACAGCGAGATCTGAGGTCAATAAATCCTCACACCTCACCTCTCTTCCCAGCCAAGGCAGCAGCATTTTTTCAAATGACGTCATAACTTTGCACCCAGCCTCCAAAAGATTACAGAGACATCTGGCGGCCATCTGGCCCGCAGGATTCTCTATGGTAAACTTCCGGCATGGGCCGATTCCTTCTCCCTCTCACCGACTATGATTGTTCTTACAGTGCAGGGAATCACCAGCTCTTAATGAAGATATCTGATGCCTGTAGCTGCAGGCATCATTCAGGTATCCGCACTCAAAGTTGACGTATAACCGGAAGTGGTTTTTAACCAAATTCTAACATGTTGATGTTCACACCTCCTGTGAGTGCCGTTTTTGGGTGGAAGGTCTTGCAGGTGGCTTTGTAGTGACATTCCCCCTTGCTTTCTGCTTTTGGATTTTGGGTGTTTTTGGCCTTAGTGATGTTCTGCCCAACCCTTGTGTTCAGTGCTTTAGGATATCCCCAGTAGTCTTAAAGCAGTGTTCCGCCCCCAAAAAAATAATTAAAAACCAGCAGCTACAGATACTGCAGATACAGACACTTACTTGCCTGTCCTGGAGTCCTGCGATGTCGGCACCCGCAGCTGATGTTTCCATCAGCTGTCGGGTGCCGCCATTGCTGGTAAGAGAAGAAAGGTTTTCACCATGTCAGGTTTAAACAGTGTAGTAGCCACATCCCTGGGATATATAGATCAAAAGGAAAAATCCCCCTTCAATGGGACTTTAACTACTTCCCACCCAGCCACTGTATATATACGGCCGGGTGGGCGCTCTCTCCTAAGTGGACGTTCAGGAACGTCCCTCAGAAGGAGGGGGATTGCGCGCGCGTTCCCGCGCAGCTGCACGATCCCGATGCACGCGTGTCACCCGGACACAGCGCATCTCGATTCGGCAGGAGGGCTCTGATTGGCCCTCCTGATCACATGACGGCCGTGTCCAATCACAGCCGTCATGTGATGTAAACAGAGAGCCGGTTGCTAGGCAATCAGCTCTCCTCACACAGTCGTCGGTGAGGAGAGCGGATCGCTGCAGCTGGCTGGTGATCAGTGAGTATGAGCTGTTTTTTTTCCAGCTTTTTACTCACTGATCACCAGCCTAGTGTCCCCACACAGTGTAAACACAAACATGTCCCCAAAATACATGTCCCCACACACACACACGTCCCCACATAGTAAAAACACCTGTCCCCCACATATGTGACAGTAAAATCATATGTCCCCCGTGATCACTTGCGCACATATGTCCCCCGTGATCACTTGCGCACATATGTCCCCCGTGATCACTTGCGCACATATGTCCCCCGTGATCACTTGCGCACATATGTCCCCCGTGATCACTTGCGCACATATGTCCCCCGTGATCACTTGCGCACATATGTCCCCCGTGATCACTTGCGCACATATGTCCCCCGTGATCACTTGCGCACATATGTCCCCCGTGATCACTTGCGCACATATGTCCCCCGTGATCACTTGCGCACATATGTCCCCCGTGATCACTTGCGCACATATGTCCCCCGTGATCACTTGCGCACATATGTCCCCCGTGATCACTTGCGCACATATGTCCCCCGTGATCACTTGCGCACATATGTCCCCCGTGATCACTTGCGCACATATGTCCCCCGTGATCACTTGCGCACATATGTCCCCCGTGATCACTTGCGCACATATGTCCCCCGTGATCACTTGCGCACATATGTCCCCCGTGATCACTTGCGCACATATGTCCCCCGTGATCACTTGCGCACATATGTCCCCCGTGATCACTTGCGCACATATGTCCCCCGTGATCACTTGCGCACATATGTCCCCCGTGATCACTTGCGCACATATGTCCCCCGTGATCACACAAACCAATTATTATACACTTAACGGAATTTTTTTTACCAAAAACATGTAGTAGAATACATTTTGGCCTAAATTTATGACAATTCGATTTTATTGGATTTTTTTAAAAATAGAAAGACGAAAATATATATATATTTTTTTACAAATTTCCGCTCTTTCGCTTATCGCAAAAAATTTAAAAACGTAGTAGTGAATAAATACCACCAGAAGAAAGCTCTATTTGTGTAAACAAAATGATAAAAATTTCATTTGGGTACAGTGTAGCATGACCGCGCAATTGTCATTGAAAATGTGAGAGCGCTGAAAATTGGTCTGGGAAGGAAGGGGGCTAAAGTGCCCAGTATTGATGTGGTTAAAGGCCACAAACACTATTATGTATAGAAAAAAAATAGGATTTTTTACTCACCGTAAAATCCTTTTCTCTGAGTCCATGGACCGACACAGCTTCTCCATTGACAAAGTGGGTATTATCCGTTAATTAGGAGTGACTAGGCAGAAAACTTGTAAAAAAGTGTTGCATCACACCTACAGTACTGCCCAGGGGGCGGACCCTCTGGGTATATCCCCTCAGTCTGCATCTCGTAGATCAGTTCATCAAAAAGCAGTACAAACTTAGGAGGGGTGGGTGCTGTGTTGGTCCATGGACTCAGAGAAAAGGATTTTACAGTGAGTAAAAAAAATCCTATTTACTCTTTCGTCCATGGACCGACACAGCTTCTCTATTGACATAGTGGGACGTCCCAAAGCAGTGTCAGAGAAAAAACGAGGGGTGGTAACAGCATAAAAATAAACTTCACCCCAAACACAAAACAGCACTCCTCCAACGGAGGAGTTGCAACTCTAAACAGCAGCCTGCAAAACCTTGCGGCCGAAAGAGGCATCCGAAGATGCACCTACATCAACTTTGTAGAATTTTGTGAAAGTGTGAGCGGACGACCAAGTCGCCGCTTTACATAATTGGGAAACAGACGCTTGATGTCGGAAAGCCCAAGAGGCACCTATTGCCCTGGTCGAATGCGCCGTAACCGGAAAAAGGGGTGCTTGACCCTTTAAGGTGTAAGCCTGGATTACTCTGTCGGATCCACCTAGAGATGGTGGCCGACGAGACTGCTTGGCCCTTCTTGGGACCAGCCACCGAAACAAACAGTGAGTCTGACTTCCGGAAAAGGGAAGTAGCAGATAGGTATACTCTCAAAGCTCGGACAATGTCCAAGGAATGCAACGCTGACTCCTTAGGATTTGACAGATGAGGACACAAGGATGGAAGTACAAGGTCTTTGTTGAGATGAAAAGCCGAAACGACCTTCGGAAGAAAGGAAGGCTGCGGCCGCAGCACCACCTTATCCTTGTGGAAAATCAAATAGGGAGCCTTGCAGGACAAGGCTGCCAGCTCAGAGACTCGTCTAACTGACGTAACAGCCACCAAAGGCCACTTTCCGAGAAAGTGTCATCAGGGCAATCTCTCTAATATTCTCAAACGGTGCCCTATGAAGCACCAAGAGGACCAGGTTCAAGTCCCACGGAGGTAGAGGGGGACGGACCGGAGGGGCCACATGTCGAACCCCCTGCACAAATGTACTCACGAGAGAGTGAGTCGCCAGGGGTCGCTGAAAAAAGGACAGCCAGGGCAGATATCTGTCCCTTAAATCGTACTTAGGGCAAGCCTTTGTTCCACCCCATGCTGTAAAAACAGCAGGATTCTGGAAATCAAATAAGTACGCGGATGCCATCTCATTTCCTCACACATGGAGATGTAGGCCTTCCAAGTGTGGTGATAAACCTTCCTAGAGGACCGTTTCCGAGCACTTCTCATAGTAGAGATTACTGAATCTGATAGGCCCCGGTCTCAGTACCTGGCTCTCAGAAGCCATGCCGTTAAAGCCAGTGACCGTAAAGCAGGAAGGAGTATGGGACCTTGCGATAGCAGGTCCTTCTGTAGTGGTAGGCGCCAGGGGACGCCTGCTACCAGACGTACTAGATCGGCGTACCAAGGATGCTGAGGCCACTCTGGAGCGATTAGGATCATTGGAATTCCCTCTGCCTCCACTCTGCGGAGCAGAAGCCTTAAGGGAGGGAAGGCATAGATTAGCCGATACTGACCCCATGATGCCACCAACGCGTCCGTTGTGTCTGCCCATGGGTCCCTTGACCGGTCACAAACCTCAATACCTTTCGATTGATTCGGGAAGCCAGAAGATCTACGTCTGGTGTGCCTTATCTTTGGCAGAGGAGCTGGAACACCTCCGGGTGTAAGGACCATTCTCCCTGGTCCAGCATTTGGCGACTCAGGTAGTCCGCCTGCCAGTTTTCCACACCCGGAACGTACACGGCCGATAGTGCCGGTACGCTCCTCTCTGCCCACTTCAGGATGTGAGCGACCTTCGATGCTGCAGCTGAGATTCTTGTTCCTCCTTGATGATTGACATATGCCACTGCTGTGGGGTTGTCTGACTGGATCCCGACTGGACGCCCTTGCAGCCTCTGAGACCATTTGAAGAGGCACAGCCTGATCGCCCGGATTTCCAGGACATTGATTGGCAGGCGGGATTCCTCTGAGGTCCAGCGACCTTGCGCCAACTGAACACCCGACTCCCCCCCCCCCCCCCCAACCTGTAAGGCTGGCATCCGTCGTGATCACTATCTAGTAAACCGGAAGAAATGAATTCCCGGCCAGAAAAGCCGGTGCTGTCAGCCACCATACCAGGGATCTCTGACTAGGTGGGCTCACTCGGATTTGATAATCCAGAGCTGATGGACATCTGTTCCATCTGGACATAACTTCCTTCTGTAACACTCGTGTGGTATTGAGCATATGGGATCGCCTCGAAGGAGGCTACCATGAGGCCTAACACTCGCATGCAAAAACGGAGTGACAACCAATTCCTGGAAGTCACCTGCCATACTGTAGCCCCGAAGGGTCTGCAACTTCTCCAGGAATACCTTTGCCTCTGAGGAATCCAGAATCAACCCCAGGTACACTAGGCGTTGAGTGGGCACCAATACTGACTTTTGCGTGTTTAGTATCCAACCACAGTCTCGAAGAGTCTGACAGGTAATGGACACGCTTACCTCTAATTCTGAGCTTGAAGGGGCCTTCAGAAGACGGTCGTCCAAGTAGCCCACGATAGCGATACCCCGCTGTCTTAGAAGTGCCAGAATCGGAGCGAGCACCTTGGTGAACGTCCTGGGTGCTGAGGCAAGGCCAAACGGGAGGGCCACAAACTGGTAGTGGTTCTTCCAGATAGCAAAATCGCAGAAACCTCTGGTGTCTGGAGTATATGGGGACATGCAGGTGGTATGCGTCCTTGATGTCCAAGGAGGCCAGAAGGTCCCCCGGATGGAGAGCCATGACTACAGATCGAACCGACTCCATCCGAAATCTTTGTACCTTCACAAAGCAATTGAGGGCTCTGAGATCCAAGATTGGATGAACCCCATCCTTCTTCGGCACAATGAACAGATTTGAGTAAAAACCCTGACCCCGTTCCTGTTCTGGAATAACTACCCCGCGTTCCAGTAGACCCTGGACCGCCCCATACAGGGCCTCCCGACGGGTCGGTAGTAGCTGGAGATTGGAAGTGACGAATCTGTCCGGTGAACAAGAGAGAAATTCTATTTTGTAGCCTGAGGAGATTACTTCGCAAACCCACCTGTCGGAGACTAGAGCTGTCCACTGAGTCGCGAATTTGCGAAGACGTCCCCCTACCTGAGAGCTGGGTGGGGGCGGACCTTCATGCAGACGCAGATTTGTCCGCAGGCTTGTTGGGTTTGCGGGACCAAGGATGCTTTTGTCCTTGGGCAGGCGCCTTGTCGGGCCGGGGTATTTTCCCTGTCGCCCTAGGGGGACGAAAAAACCGCTTGCGTGCAGTAAAGGAGGGCCCTTGCCCTTGGCGTGGCTCCTGCCCCTTTTACCTCCTGTGGCATCCTTGATGATGTCATCCAGAGAGGCCCCAAAAAGTCTGTCGCCCTTAAAAGGCAGATCCCAAAAAGGGCTTTCCTGGAGGTCTGGTCCGCAGACCAGCCCTTTAGCCAGATCAGGCGGCGTATTGCTACTGCATAAACCGAAGCTTTTGATTGCAGGGGAATAGTATCCATGTCTAACTAGCAGACAAACCTAAGGCCCTGGACCAACTGGTTGGCCAATGTTATCTCATCAGGAGGAGCATCTCGCTCCTTAACCCCTGGAGTAGTAATCTCGCCCATTCAGCAAGTGTCTGAGACACTAGGGCCCCCGCCAATGCTGGGCGTACTGCCGAGCCTACCACTGAGTATAGGTAGCAAGCGAGTGCTTCAGCCTTCTTATCCACAGGGTCCTTGAAAACAGGAGCCCCTTCTACAGGAATTGTGGTGGCTCTATTAAGTCTGGACACCGGAGGGTCCACTATAGGGGGAGAGGTCCATTTCTTCAGAAAACTCTCCTCAAAAGGGGTACCGTACCGCAAACCTCTTTGGGACTGTAAACACCCTCAGTGGGTTCTCCCATTCCTTGTATAAGAGCTTATCAAAATAAGACACAAGGGAATACCCTTAGCAGTGCGGGCAGGTTTACGAAACCTAAAGGGGACCGGAGTCTCTGCTGCTTCTGCAGTATTTTGCAACTTTAGCGTATCCCACACTGCAGTAATAAGGTCAGATACCAAAGCCGTCTCACGTACTGACCTGGAGTCATCCTCACTGTCCGGTCACAGTCTGCAGTCTGATGCGTCAGAATCTGGGCCATGAGCCGTAGTTGGACCTGGTTCTGCATCAGAATTATCCCCAGAAGCTTGCAGGGGATGGGGGCGTTTACTAACCCCTGTATTCCCGTGTGCTGCTTCCACCCTGGCAGCAAACGCCTCTAGGATTGCTGTCATAGCCTTCATAGACACCTCAGGGGCACCAGCTGCTAAATCTGGTGTTTCAGAGGAGAAGACATCTGGCTCAGATGCCATGCTGACCATGCGCTGACACCCACAGGGCTCCAGGCAAGATATCAATAGGCCACCCACCTGTGCTGCAGAGATGCTGGGTCACCCAGAGGACTCACCACCCTTGGATCGGTACCACTATGCTGCAATGCTGCGCCTGTGATGTTTTTCCACCGCTGCTGTGTCAGTCTGCTTCTTTTATCAGTGCTTCCTGTGTGAATTTCTCGCGCCAGTGTAATGCACCCTAGAGGCCAGAGACTCTCGCAAAATGCCTGCCAAACGTCTGTATGGAAGATAATGTGGGCTCTAAGAAAATGGCCGCCGAGCCGAAAATAGAGGCCAAAGCAGCCGTAGACAACAAAAAGATGGCCGCCGAACGGCAATACAGTAAACCCCCGTTATATCGCGGTCCCAATATATTGCGTTTTTTGCTGTAAGACCTATTAACATTATTTTATTGATTAAATCGTTAAATATTTGTGTTTTCCATTGCTCTTGCTATGTCTCTCAGTATCTTTTATGTGTTTAAATGTGTTTCTATTGCTTTAAAAGTGACTTTAAAGACCTTAAAATGCTTTTAAAAGTACAGTGAAAGTTATAAAAACATGCCTAGTGTGTATTTAAATAGGGTATTTCTATTTCGCGGATTTTCACTCATTGCGGGTGGGTCTGGAACGTAACCCCCGCGATGGAGGGGGGTTTACTGTATTATACATACAGCGTGGATCATTACAAACATGGCCGCCGATCAGTCGATAGAGGCCAGTGGGTGTGGAACTACAAGACGATGGCCCCGAAACCACAGGAAGATGGCCGCCGGGCAGTCACTATAGGCCGAAACCGGCATGGACCACCGCAAAATGGCCGCCGACAGCATGGAGGGAGGAAGCACATACAGGTAAGCAGAAATGACATTTCTTTTAAATGTTAGTTACAGCCAGCCCCGCTCCAGTGGAACCCCTTAGGTGACCCCTAGCAACCTTTAGCTAGAAGCCCAGGGAGGAGGGAAGAAAGGGGCCACAGCCACTTGGTCTCTCCAGGAATGTCCAGCCAAATCACACAGCCGAGGCAGAGGAGTTTACTTACCTATCCCTGCATGTATCATGCTTGAAGACATTCCAAACAGATCATCGTCCGCGCACGGAAGGTGACTGTCGGCCAGGCATGCTGTGATTGGACCCTAGGGGACGATCATATGTATATGCCCTGGAGTGCGACGCTCACCGGCCAGGCTGCTGCGACTCGGTCGTAAGGTCAGCCGAAGCTGAGCGGTTCGATGCAGGCCCTGGAGCGTAGGCTCACCGGCCACCCATGGAGCGACGGGCATGTCGTGGAAAACCCAGCGCATAGCTAGGGTCGGCACACGCTCGATGGCCGAAACTGGGGAGACTACAAGGATCGAGGATCCAGCCTGCCACCCAGTCGGCAATTGATAGAAGATCGCAGGAAACAAAAAAATAAAAAAATAAAAAATGTAGCAAAAAAATATATTTTTCCCCCGGACCAATGGGCCCGAAGGGAGCCATGCCCTACTCCTTGCTAGACAGAAAACAACTGAGATGCAGACTGAGGGGATATACCCAGAGGGTCCACCCCCTGGGCGGTACTGTAGAAGGTGTGATGAAACACTTTTTACAAGTTTTCTGCTTAGTCACTCCTAATTAACAGATAATACCCACTATGTCAATAGAGAAGCTGTGTCGGTCCATGGACGAAAGAGTAAATAAGTTTTTAAAGCGCCCCCGTCCCCACGCAAAGAAACGAGGGCATACGTAGGTAGCGCCCACATGTAAACAACGTTAAAACCACACGTGAGGCATCACCACAAACGTTAGAGCAAGAGCAATAATTTAAAGTGTCGCCTATGTGGATTTTTAAGCACTGAAGTTTGGTGCCATTCCATGAGTGGGCGCAATTTTATAGCGTGACATGTTAGATATTTACTTGGCGTATCATCTTTCACACTGTGGCAAAAAAATTTGACTAACTTTATGGTGTTTTTTTTAATACATAAAAGAAAAAGCGTTTGAAAAATTACTGCGCCAATACCGTGCGAGATAAAAGTTACGACCACCATTTTATTCCCTAGGGTCTCTGATAAACAATAAACCAAAAAAAAAAAAGGGACGAATACACCTAGAAAAAAAAAAAAGAGTAATGAGAAGTAGCCCGATTCCTGACAGGAACCTCACGCAGAACAGAGCGGAATCGGACAAAACAAAGCTATGGACTTCAGATAAAAATCGAAAAGCTCAATGATCATCCAAAAAGTGAAGCACCTTGTAATGCTTAGGACAAAAAACAGCAACACTGTCAGTATCCATATGAACCTGACAAATTTTAGCTGTGCAGGCGAATTCCATATCCATTTACTCAAACAGGCTGCCTCTGCATGCAGCTCAGCAATAGGACATAAAAGTAAACAGAGGGCCGTTTACACTGTACAGGACTGAGCGCCAATGTGGATGAGCATTAACCACCTGCTTACTGGACACTTAAACCCTTCCTGCCCAGGTCAATTTTCAGCTTTCAATGCAGTCAATCTTTGAACGACAATTGTGCAGTCCTGCTACACTGTACCCATAATAAAATGATAAAAATTTAATAACACAAATCGTGCTTTCTTTTGGTGGTATTTTAATCACCACTGGGGTGTTTATTTTTTGGCTAAACAAAAAAAGACCAAAAATGTTTGGGAACATTTTTTTTTCATAGCTTGTTATAACATTTTGCAAACTGGTAATTTTTCTCCTTCACTGATGGGTGGCACTGCTTAGTAGTGCCGATATGCACTGGTAGTTGGCATTGCTCAGAAGAAGTGGGTCTGGAGTTTGTGGGACTGATTTCTGCTTTTTTTCCCTCACTCTATAAAGCCGTATCCGGGTCTGTTTACATTACATGGTCAGCTGACCACGTAGTAAGGGGCCCCTTACTCCAATCAGCCGAGTCTCATGGACTCGCTGATCATCAGAGCGAGCCACGCAGACATCACATGCACGGGAGGACGTACATGGACACCCTCCCAGAAATTCAGGCCCACAGTGTAGCCTTCTTTCGGCTATAGCGCGGGCAGCAAGAGGGAAAGCAGTTTTTCACTACAGGAACATGCCAAAAGGAAAAAAAAATAAATAAAAATATGCTGGAACACTATCTGGAAGAGGGAGACTTGGGTTTAGGATGGGTAATATTTGGACACTATCACATCACCACTCAGCAGCACGCCTTGACATAGGCCAATTTAGGAATCAGAGAGGAATCCTTTCTAAATACCACTCTCAGGAACCTTTAGTTGGCAATTTTTTTGGGGCATGAAGTCAGTTATTGTGTTCCATAAATATAAAAAGAAATGTTCTTATATTCTGTCAATGCTCTAGAACAGGTGTAGGAAAGCTCAACATCCCAGCTCTTTTGAAACTACAAATCTAATCATGCCTCCAACCTCTGAGTCCCTACTGTGGTTGCCCAAGTCTTGCAAGGTTTCATGGGATTTGCAGTGTCACCACAGCTGGAGTGCCGAGATTGCCTACCCCTGCTCTAAAAGAATTAAGCAGCATCTAGCTTCCAACATGGACAGCTTATTCTCCACTTAGAAAACCAAGCAAATAGGCAAGCAATCATTTAAATGGATTGTTTCCATGTCATTCTAGCAGCCCACATTTGCACAAATGTTAATTTCCACAGCCCTTTAACCAAGTTTATAACAGATACCTACTTGTCATCAATGCTGTTTTGATAGTAAATGTGCAGAAGTTTATCCTTTATCCAGTTAACTTTCTCTGCAGCTTCCTTCCCAGCTTCAGCATGCAGGCAGTATTTCTTATATAGCTGGGCAAGACCCATCATTGCTTCTTTCCTTACTCTCCACTAGAGGGCGAGAGAGTGCATGTTGAGAGACTGAATGGTTGACAGCAATACATTGTGTACAAATGTCACTTTACCAAAACACACAACCTTAGGGATTACTACTTATCAAGAGCCAGTGGGATCAATGTCCTTTCCAAAAATATTGGCCCACTTCGTGTGAGCCAAAACGCTAAAACCAAGATAGTGGCATACAAGCCAAGGAGTAAATATAAAAATGGGAAAAACATTACAATTTCATATCTGTAGTGCTCAGAAATATCAAAAACAGCCCATGCAGAGGAGGCAGCAGCCTTGTTCGTTGGGATTGGGGTAGATCCACCACAGATGCAGAGGGACACTTCTAAAGAAAGACCTCTGTGTGGGGGAGGACAGCAGAAATGTTTGAGGGACAAAGGTGCTATATAGGAGCATAACAAGATTTATAAAAAAAAAAAAAAGTACTGAGAAATCGTCTAAATTCCACAATCTTCCAACTGATGGCTTAAAGCGATATTACACCCAAAAATAATAATGTAATATATTGCAGTTTACCAATACATTTTTTTTTAAGGCATTTTCCCCCTCTGTTTTCACCTGGTAATCTGGCCAGTAACACACCTCATGTATTAAAGTGCCAGACTCTGGATGAAGGAGCACAGGGGGCACATTTGGACATCAGCACGGTCAGGCTGGGAGGAGGGGGGTGTTAAATGTACTAACTAATTTAGATACACTAACAAATTGAAGCCAAAACACCAGCTAACACTTTTTAAGCAGCTACAGCAAACAGTTTTTTTTTTGGAGGGGGACAAATAAGAGCTGATCATTGCAACCAGCCCCTGCTTTTGTTAAATGGTTTGTTTGATCCCTGTAAACTGAAACTTGTGCCTGGTGAAAACCAAAGAAAGCAAGCCTAACACATAAATGAATGCAGCCACCTCTAAAAAATTCTAAGCTGCAATTAAATATGTTTGCTTTTACTGCTTGAAGAGGGAAAACCTTGCAAAAGTATCAAGGACAGCAGAGCGGTTCCACTAACTTTTACAACTTGGTCTTAAAGTAAAAACGACACCTCGTTTTTTTGGATAACTTAAAAAAAATTCTTACCTTTGAGTACATAGTGTACTTCCGTCCTAGCTCGGCCACGGCACAGTGCATCACTACTCTTTCTGCAGCGGGCCCTCCTCCTTCTAAGACCAGTGCGTGTCCAAGAAGACGATAGGGCCATCCAGAAAGCGCAGCACGACTCACGCATGCACAGTAGGAAACTGGCTGTGAAGCCTGAAGGCTCCACTGCCAGTTTCCCTTCGTTACAATGGCGGTGCCTGCACCCGAGCCAATGGACGGATCGGCCTCGGTGGGGCTGACATCGCAGGCTCCCTGGACAGGCAAGTGTCCTTATTAAAAGTCAGCAGCTGCAGTGTTAGTAGCTGCTGACTTAAAACACTGAGCGTGGAACTCAGCTTTAAATATGAACTAAATAAGTTAGACTAAAAGTTGAACGTGTGTTTAAAACGGTTGTATACCGCAGAAAGGCATATCGAGCTAGTATGCACCGCATCCTAGCTCATTATGAAATGCTTACCTTAGAACGAGGCGTCGGCAGGTGATCCCGGTCCACGCCGAGGGAGCGGACATTTTCCCTCAGCGCATCTTCCGGGTATCGTGGCTCCGGCGCCGTGAGTGGCCGGAGCCGCGATGCAGTCACCGCGGGAGAATTCTTTCCTGCAACGTCTGCCGGACCTTCAGCCGGGCATTCAGAGCGCATGCGCCGCTGACATCAGCGGCTGCATGCAAAGGGAATATCTCCTAAACCGTATAGGTTTAGGAGATGTTCTTTTTACCTACAAGCAAGTCTTATAGCTTACCTGTAGGTAAAAAAAAGATTTTAAAAAAGGGGTACACGACCGCTTTAAGCTCCCTGATATTACCAAAGTCTCAGAGAGTTTGCGCTTTATAAAATTAAACTTAAAAACAAAAAAAAAAAAAAAAAACACAAAACAAGAAAGTGAAACGATGCAACAAAACAGAATGAATAACTGTGTACAAGTAGTAAACAGATTTTTAAAAAGTGATCCTCATTAAATTCACAATGTACACAAGCAGACATTCTGGCTTACCCTTTTATCCAATGTTCTCTCACGTACAAACCCAAGTAGCTGGTCATTTACTAGACAAAGGTCTTTCTTCCCTGCAGTTATTATAGTTACTATAACATCATGCCGGATTGCTTCTTCGGGATCGTGAGACCTCACCTTCAGGAACTCTGCAGAAACATATGCACAAATCAAAATATTTGTGTATAAAATTTTATTAACCCCTTAATGCCTGAAGGTAAATGAAATATTAACTACTGAACACAGTTTTGGAATGCTGGCATGCGAGTAAAACTGTACATATAACCATTTAATGTATCCACTTTTTTTTCCCCCCAGGATAAAATTTGACCTTTATTTGGTGGCAGATGTTGACAAATATCGCCTGATTTTATTATCAAAGAAAAAACTCTAGCTAGGAGACAAAGATGCAATAAGCCGAACATGGCTGGCAGTCAAACCGTGCTGGGATAATCAGATAATTTACTGGGGAAAGTTTATGCCCTTATGCCCAAGGTGTTAGACTAAAAAACACTGAGGGGTTACTTTCAGGGCTGGTTCACACCACAAAAAAACGCACTCCAGATCCATTTTGGATGAGTTTCTGAATGTGCGTTCCAGTGCATTATTGATGCGTTTCCAGATGCTCTCCCCCCCTTTTACTTTTTTCACTGTAATGGGGTCCGGTGCATTTTTGATGCGTTCCAGTACAGTCCAGTGCAGGAAAAATGCAGCATGTTCTACTTTTTTTATGGAACTGGAAAGCCCTGGAACTTGACTGCACTGGTGTGAACTATCCCATTGCAAACCATATAACCTAGAAAAATATTGAAACAGCGCTAAATGTCCATGTGCAAACAAGTAATTTAAGTGAAAACGTGCTATAATCCAATAAAAATAACTAATGGCAAGTGCAAAAATGACCAAAAATATAAATTAATGTGTCCCAAAAGGTAATAAGAAAAGTTCACACAAATAGTGATCTCCCAGAAAAATAAAAGTATCCAGCAACCAAAGATCGGAGAGAGGGAAAAACACACAGGTGTGGAAGTCCAGCTTGTCACATCAATAAGGAATCAGTAGGGAAACAACCATAACAGGTGTAAATGCATAATCCTCCCCCCGATGACACCAGCCTCTCACCTTACTGATGGACCCCCAAAGGGTCAGATAAAGCCTTAATTTATCTCCAACAACTCCAGATGATGCTCTCCAATTCTTGTATACAAACAGGGATTGCTGCCGCCTTTTCCACCGCTTCCCACCGTATCTTCCTATAATATATCTTGCTCCAAGGTTCAGGAATAAAAAAAAAAAAGAAAGGACTCCATGGTGAAGTATGTATAAGAAAGCCAAAAAACTGCGTTTATTTAAAATATATGGCTTAAAAATCTGATTAAAAAACATCAAGCAATAAAAACGCCAAATGGAGTACACACTTCCGGTTCACGGCCGTAAACCGGAAGTCAACGTCACCAAGCTCAACGTCACGCTGAACCGGAAGTGTGTACTCCATTTGGCGTTTTTATTGCTTGATGTTTTTTTAATCTCTGTTTTTAAGCCATATATTTGAAATAAAACGCAGTTTTTTGGCTTTCTTATACTTACTTCACCATGGAGTCCTTTGTTTTATTCCTGAACCTTGGAGCAAGATATAATATAAGAAGATACGGTGGGAAGCTGTGGAAAAGGCGGCAGCAATCCCGGTTTGTATACAAGAATTGGAGAGCATCACCTGGAGTGTTGGAGCTAAATTAAGGCTTTATCTGACCCTTTGGGGGTCCATCAGTAAGGCGAGAGGCTGGTGTCATCGGGGGGAGGATTATGCATTTACACCTGTTATGGTTGTTTCCCTACTGATTCCTTATTGATGTGACAAGCTGGACTTCCACACCTGTGTTTTTTTCCCTCTCCGTTCTTAGGTTGCTGGATACTTTTATTTTTCTGGGAGATCACTATTTGTGTGAACTTTTCTTATTACTTTTTGGGACACATTAATATTTTATATTTTTGGTAATTTTTGCACTTACCATTAGTCATTTTTATTGGATTATAGCTCGTTTTCACTTAAAATTACTTGTTTGCACATGGACATTTAGCGCTGCTTCAATATTTTTCTATTTTTTGTCAGTTGGTTACACTATAGAAGGAAGTTAGCTGCTGTATGTCATTTATATTTATATTAGCACTTTATATTAGCACTGTTTACTTGCACTTTATATATTTGTTTAGTTGTACCTATTGGCAGGCGCATAGGTACCCTTTTATAACAAACCATATAACCTACTTTCCATAGTTTTTGATGCAGAAAGAAAAAAAAACGCACTGACTGCATGTGGTGTGAACTGTCCCCAAGTCTGTGGTTAAGAGCACAGAAAGAAAAATAGGATTTTTTTGTCATACTTACCTGCAAAATCCTTTTCTTTGAATACATCACGAAACACAGAATTAGGCCATTATTCATTACTACTGGGTTATACGTGAACAAGAATGTTGCGCTTAAAATGAAAAACTGTAAATATAAAAAAAGTGAGTCCAAGAGTCACAAATGTGACAATAGTGAAAGGTTGACTGTTGTGTCACCAACTTCCTTCACCTTGTGCAACCACTACCAAAAATAAGTAAACAGGATGCGCCCTTGCCAAAGGGTGTTGACCACCCATTTTTTTTGGGGGGTGGTCACACAAGGTGGAGGAAGTTGGTGACAACCTACAAACTTTTACTATTGTGTTACATTTGTGACTCTTGGACTCACTTGTTTATATTATCTCACTTGATTGTTGTTTTTGCTTATCATAAGCGCAGTTGTTTTGATTTTTACTACTGAGTTATATGCCATCTTCAGGTGAATGGACACTGGTAGACAAAGTCTTGGACAGAAAGCCTGCGGTGCTATATAACTCCTTCCATACAGGAAGACTTCAGTTTTGTAGCAAGCACTGAATCCTCAAAAGAGGGGAGAGACCTCTGTGTCCCGTGACGTATTCAAAGAAAGATTTCACAGGTAAAGTATGATGAACATTTTTCATTTTCTTTATCATACATCACGGGACACAGAGTTAGGCCATTATTCAATACTTACTGGGACATTCCAGAGCAATAGCCTTGAGAGGAGGGAGACACCCTGCCAAACAAAAATAGCCAGACTTTAAAACGGCAGCCTGTAGTACACTACGGCCGAAAGCCGAATCTTTGGCTGCTCCAACATTTACCTGATAAAATCTTGTGAACGTATGCACTGAAGACCAGGTAGCAGCCTTACAAATCTGAGCCACAGATACCTGATGGCGAAAAGCCCAGGAGGTTCCTACACCCCTGGTAGAATGAGCTCTCACCCTGAAGGGGGAGTCGTATGTTTTAGACTATAGGCCTGAACAATCAATTGGCAGACCAAATTGGCAATGGAATCTTTGGATGCTGCGTGCCCCTTCTTGGGTCCTTCTGGTAAAACAAAAAGGAGTCTGATCCTCGGATCTCCGCAGATCTAGACAAACTCAGACTGCCCAAGAAAAAAGGAAAAAAACAATGTCCCCATTTAAATAGAAGGCAGTCACCATCTTCGGCAAGAAGAATGGAATAGTACGCAACACCATCTTGTCATGGTGCAGAACTAGGAATGGTTCCCTACATTAAAGGGCTGCCAATTCCAACACCCTTCTTGCCGAGGTGATGGCCATCAGGAAGGCTAGCTTACGTGACAGCAAGACTAATGGAATTTCCTTGATGGCCTCAAATGGTTGTTTCTGCAACACAGACAGAACCAAAATTTAAAGTTCCAAGGACACATAGGTGACCTAATGGGGGGAAGCAAACAAGTTTCCCCTGCATAAAGGTTCGAAACAGTGAATGGGAGGCTAAAAAAACTTTGGAATAATACCAACAGGGCCGAAATCTGACCTCTGATTGTATTCAAAGCCAATCTGATTTCCACAGCCAACTGTAGAAAAGAGAAATCTCCCAATCACGTATTTCCGAGGATGCCATTTACTGGCTTCACACCAAGCAATAATAGGATTTTTATAACAGCTTACCTGTAAAATCCTTTTCTTGGAGTACACCACGGGACACAGAGCCATTCATTACATAATGGGTTAAGGGTCACCAGCGGTGATTGGACACTGGCACAACCAATGGAAGACAGTTCCCCTCCATATAACCCCTCCCATCAGGGAAGTACCTCAGTTTTGTAGCAAAGCAGTAAGGTTCCCATAAGAAGGGTGGGACCTCTGTGTCCCGTGGTGTACTCCAAGAAAAGGATTTTACAGGTAAGCTGTTATAAAAATCCTATTTTCTTTATCGTACACCACGGGACACAGAGCCAGTCATTACATAATGGGACGTCCCAGAGCAATGCTCATATGAAGGGGGGGAGACACAGATCAAACCGACCGCTTGCGGACCAGAAGCCCTATACTGCTGCCTGCAGATACACCCTTACCGCTCTCACTAGATCTAGAGAGTGTAATAATTTTTCCCCCGCCGTCCGCGGGTTTGGAAAAAAGGAAGGCAGAACAATGTCTTGATTCAAGTGAAAAGCCGACACCACCTTAGGCAGAAAAGCCGGATGGGGTCGTAGTACGATCTTGTCCTTGTGACAAATTAGAAAAGGCTCTTTACAAGAAAGCTGCTAGCTCTGATACTCTCCTAGCAGAAGCTATAGCAATCAGAAAGGCCAATTTCCTACTTAATATAATTAAAAGGAATATGGCGAATAGGTTCAAAAGGTTGCTTTTGCAACACTGACAATACCAAATTCAAATCCCATGGACACAAGGGAGACCTGACTGGAGGATTTATCCTCAGTACCCCCTGAATGAATGTCCGAACTAGGGAGTGAGATGCCAATGGTCTCTGAAAAGACTGATAGAGCCGATATTTGCCCTTTGATGGTGCTAAGGGCTAATTTCATATCCACTCCTAACTGGCAAAAAGCAAGAATCCTACTTATTTCATATTTCAGAGGATTCCAACTTCTGGATTCACACCAGGAAACGTATGCTTTCCAGACTCTATGATAGATGAGTCTGGAGGCTGGCTTTCTAGCATTAATGAGCGTAGAAAGAGCCAGGCCAGAGACCCCTCTCTTTTTCAAAATGTGGGTCTCAGCAGCCAGGCCGTCAAATTTAGCCTTTGTAAGGAAGGGTGGAATACTGGACCCTGTGACAACAGGTCGTGTCGAAGTGGAAGCTTCCAGGGCCTTCCTATCGCCATTTTTACGATCTCGGCATACCAAGGCCTCCTGGGCCAGTTTGGGGCCACTAGGATTACTGGTATTCCCTCCTCCTTGATCCTGCGAAGCAGTCTTTGTAGAAGAGGGATCGGAGGGAATGCATAGATCAGTGAGAACTGATTCCATGGAGTTATTAGAGCGTCTGTCCCGTAGGCTAGAGGATCTCTCGTTCTGGACACAAAGTTGTCCAATTTCTTGTTGAACCTGGAAGCTAGCAGGTCTACATCTGGGTTTCCCCATCTCAGACATATGGCCTGAAAGATCTCTGGGTGAAGAGACCACTCTCCTGGTAGCAGCTGCTGACGACTCAGGTAGTCTGCTTGCCAGTTTTCTATCCCTGGAATGAAGATTGCAGAGATGCAAGGTACATGCTCTTCTGCCCATGCCAAGATCCGGTTCACCTCTCTTTGGGCTGCCCGACTGTGGGTGCCTCCTTGGTGATTGATGTAAGCTACTGCCGTAGCATTGTCGGATTGAACCCGAACTGGGTAGCCCTGTAACCTGTATGTCCAGGTTTTGAGGGCTAGATATACCGCCCGGATCTCTAGCACATTGATGGGCAGGATCCCCTGAGTCTTGGCCCAGGTTCCCTGGGTAGAAGCCTCCTCGAATACTGCACCCCAGCCCGATAGGCTGGCATCCGTAGATACCACCTTCCAGGCCACTGGGAGGAAGGACTTTCCCTTCCGTAAATTCCTGGCTTCTAGCCACCAATTGAAGCTGTGGCGTACTTGTGAGGACAGGCGCATGGGTATATCCAGAGCTTGGCCCTTGAAGTAGTCTCGAATGAAACTGGGCATAAGGGACCGCCTCGAAAGAGGCTACCATCTTTCCCAATAGTCTCATGCAAAGGCGAATAGACGGCCTCTTGTTTGCTTTGACCTTGTGGATCAGGTCTTTCAGAGACTGTATCTTTGGCTCTGGCAGGTATACCCTGTTTTGGGCTGTATCTATGATCATGCCCAGGTACACTATCCTTCTTTGGGCCTGGAGAGAGGATTTTTGTAAGTTTATAATCCATCCTAAATGCTCCAGGTATCCTACTGTAGTGTCTACAGCGTGATCCAATCCCTCCTTTGACTGATCTATTAATAGTAGATCGTCTAGATAGGCTGTTACCGCAATGCCCCGTGTTCTTAGGTTTGCTAACAGAGGAGCTAGCACCTTTGTGAATACTCTGGGCGCGGTGGCTACACCAAATGGCAGGGCCACAAATTGAAAGTGGCGATCTTCTACCGCAAACCTTAGGAATCTTTGGTGAGCGGGGAGGATTGGTATGTGTAGATATGCGTCTTTGATATCTATGGACGCAATGAATTCTCCGCCTTTTAAAGTAGCGACCACGGATCGAATCGTTTCCATTCGAAAATGGCGAACGTTCAGAAACTGGTTTAGATTTTTTAGATCCAGGATGGGTCTGACTTCTCCGTTCGGTTTTGGAATCACAAAGAGGTTTGAGTAAAAACCTGAACCTTGCTCCTTTTGGGGTACCTCTGTAACCACACCTTGAGCTATTAAGTGATTCAAACCTTTGAAGAAGGATCCTCTTTTTTGTGGCTCCTTGGAGAGTCTTGAACTTCGGAATTGAGAAGATGGGATCTCTCGAAATTCCAGTCTGTACCCTGAGGATATTGTGGATACCACCCATTTGTCCTGGGTTTCTGTCCGCCAAGTCGCTGAGAACTGACAAAGCCTTCCCCCCACTCGGCCGAGCGGGGGCGCCCCTTCAATGAGAGGTTTTGGGGGCTTGCTTATTAGCTCTTGAACCCCACGGCTTCTTGTTCTTTTGAGCCTGTTCTTTGGCTTTTTTGGGCGGCTGAAAAGGCCGTCGCCACTGGCTGGAGTCAGATTTCCCGGGAGCTGGGGAGAGAGTGTGTTTAAAACAAGGTCTCTTGTTTTTCTTTCTCTCAGGTAAAAGTGTCATTTTACCACTTGATATCTTTTGGATATATCTTTCTAAATCTTCCCCAAAAAGGCGTTCGCCATGGAACGGGAAACTTGCCAACAACTTTTTGCATGGGGCTTCCGCTGACCAATGCTTAAGCCAAAGTACTCTGCGCATCTGTACCAGCTGGAGTGTAAGGCGTGATGCCTGTATGATAGAATCTCTCATGGCATCCACTGTGAAGCATAAGGCTTTAGGCAAATTCTCCCAATTTTTAGCCTGCTCTGAAGGCAGCTCCTTCAGCCCCTGCTTTACCTGTTGGCTGACGACCTGACACATACCGACTGCTGCTACTGCAGGTTGGATAATTGAGCCGGCCAAAAGGAAGGAGGATTTCAGTAAGGATTCCAACTTCTTCTCAGAAGGATCTTTAAACACTTGTACATTATCCACTGGACATGTCAGGTTTTTATTTACACAAGAAATAGCCGCATCTACCGTAGGCAGGCTCCATTTCTTTAAAAAAATTTCCTCCATAGGATAAAGAATGTTAAACTTTTTTGGAGGTGAAAAACGCTTATCTGGATGTTGCCAGTCTGCGTACAATAGATCCTCTAGTAACGGATGAACCGGGAAGGAGCATGCACCTTGCAGGGATCTTAATGATCCTAGGGAGGAGACAGGTGATTCTGTTACCTCCAAAGAGGGTAACCTAAATGCAGCTCGCACGGCTCCTGCATAGCATTGCACCTGTGACTTTAAAATCTGGGATACCGAAAAAGGCTCATCCGATATCCCTGATCCGTCTGACTCCTCATCCTCTGCTGATGTAGCCTCCTCCTCATCCTCCTCCTCCTCCTCCTCAGGTACTTCTGAAGGGAGGTCCAATACTGGAGGAGATCTGCTTCGCTTATTGTCCTTTTTAGAGGATTTAGCGATTAAAGTAGCCATTTTCTCCTCCAGATTATTTAGGGCAGCTGATAAAGTGTCCTCAGTGACATATGCAGGCCCAGGCTTCACTGGGGAAGCCGCCATACCTGACAGAGGTAATGGCTCATCCTGTACAGGTGCTTTTGGCAACACAGGAGAGGAAGGTACCGAGTCAGCACAGCTAGAGCCCCCTGTCTCAGGCGGTGGTGCTCTTTTATCTCTTTTTGTCCGCATTACTTCCCCTGGAAGACTTACTGTTTAGACAAAATACAAGGTACCTAAATGCATATACTACCGTGTTCAGTTTAGCAAATACATTAAGTATGCAACTTTTAACACATAACTATGCATAACATGGATGTCTTCTAGGAAGTACCCAATCCAACCACATGGAGTCTTACGTCCCTGTATAGCTGCTGTGTTTCTCTGCCAGGAACAAGAGAACTAACGAGCTTGCTTGCTGCTGCAGTGCTTTTTACACTGACAGTCTTTTAAATTTGGCGCCGTTTCTGTGCCTGCGCGCGCCACGTGCCCGCCTTCGCCCCCTCCGATAAAGCGCGCGCGCGGCCTTTAGCGCTATGGTGGTGGCCATAGTGAGAGAGGACTCTCATCAGCCCCTGTCCCCACTTACCTGCATCTGCAGGTGTCTGTATCGGCCACCGGAAGGAGGAGCGGGGAGCTCAAGCAAGCTCAGCAGCGGAGGTGACGAGCAGTGTACTTCGCCGAAGCCGACACTGAACAGAGTGAGGAGTATATTCAGCTCTTTACTCCCCCCAGTGGTGGAAAAAAAAGAAGACATCCACTTTTTTGAAAAAGGTCCCAACCTAGTTATGGACCTTCTAATCTCACCTTATCCACGCCGCAGGTTTTTCTGCTGAAAGTTTTCAGACAGATACCAAACTTCACCCTTCACGGTGGGCTATGTGTGCCAACCTTCAGGGATATGGGTTCCTATTTAAAGGATACCTCTCCCCTGGGCCTTGTACAAGACTCTTACCAGGACTTTATAGCGAAATAGCGAAAGTGCTGGATCTTAGAGCCCAGTCCTCCGAAGAGACATTACAGGCGACGCCTCATGGATGAGGCCCGGATCCCATCCAGATTCAGCTCATTTGTAGGCGTCTTGGATGGATCCGAAAGCATAGCTCTTTTACCCCCAGAGGGTCTCTTTGGTAGAGCTTTCCTTTAGCACCTCCTAACGCGTCCGACACTGGCGAAAAAACTGAGGTACTTCCCTGATGGGAGGGGTTATATGGAGGGGAACTGTCTTCCATTGGTTGTGCCAGTGTCCAATCACCGCTGGTGACCCTTAACCCATTATGTAATGACTGGCTCTGTGTCCTGTGGTGTACGATAAAGAAACAAGTCTTCCAGACCTTATGATGAATCTTCCTAGTAACCGCTTTCCTAGCATTCACTAGGGTAGACACCACCGGTCCCGAGATACAATCCTTCAGCACCCTGGCTTCAATATCCTTGCCGTCAATTGCCAAGACTAAATTGGGGTGGAATATGGGACAGTAGATCGGGATGGCGCGGAAGCATCCATGGCCCGTCTATTGCCAATCTCCGGGAACCAGGGCCTTCTGGATGGGGGGGGGGGGGGGGGGAGAGGGGGCATAAACCAGGGAGTACTGGCTCCATGAAACTACCAGAGCATCTGCTCTGATTGCCAGGGGATCCCTTCCTTGTTCGGGACACAAACTGATGTAGCTCGTTGTTGAACCTGGATGCAAATAGATCGACATCTAGCCAACCCCAACGCTGGCAAATTTCCCAGAACACCTTAGGGTGTAGGGACCATTCACTCGGGCAGATCTGCTGGCGGCTGAGATAATCAGCCCTCAAGTTCTCTACCCCCCAGGATATGAACCGCCACATGTCCCTCTGCCCAGGCCAATCTGTGTTTTTACCTTTTCCTGAACGACTCCTGGTACCACCCCTAGTGTATTATATAGGCCACCGCAGTGGCATTTTTGGACTAAACCTTGATAGGTCAGTCCTGAAGCACCACTGTCCATGACCGTAGGGCCAGACGTACTGCCTGCAACTCCAGGATGTTGGACAGGCTCTGCTCTTCACTTGACCATCTTCCCAGAGCTGCAAGCCCCTCTAGGGTCGCTTTCCAGCCCGAGAGACTGGCGTCTGTGGTCAGTACTCTCCAAGACACCAGGGAGGAAAGATCTTCCCATTCGCAGGTTCTAATCCTGCAACCACCAGTTTAGGCTTAAGCGCGACTGGGAGATAAGAACATGGGGTAACCCAGGATTTTCCCTCTCCTGCTCCAAGCCGACAAGATGTCTTGTTGTATGGGCCTGGAATGGAACTGGGCGTAGGGAACTGCCTCAAGAAGGACACCATCCTCACCAGAAGACTCATACAGAGCCGAAGAGAGGGTTGCCTGGTGCCCCTTTATCTGATGCACCTGATCCTTCAGGGCACAGATCCTTACGGGTGGCAAAGATACCCTTGCCTGGACCGTATCTAGGATCAGACCTAAATACTTCAGACTAAGCTGGTCTCAAGGCCAACTTTTCAGTATTTATGACCCAGCCCTTCTAAATACCACACTGTGCAGGCTATGCTCTGTTCTAGGGCCTGTAGTAAGTGATCTCTGAGCAAGAGGTCGTCCAGATATCAGAGAACCAAAATTCCCAGGGCCCTTAAAAAGACCCAGTACTGTTGCTAGGACCTTTGTTAACAACCGGGTGCTGTGGCATGCTCGAAGGGCAAAGCCACAAACTGTAAATGACATTCCTCTACTGCAAATCACAGGAACCCCTAATGAGGTTGAAAGATAGGTACGTGTAAAATACGCGTCCTTGATATTGGAGGCTAAGAAGTCTCCCATCTGGAGCAAGGCTACTACCGAGCGGACTGACTCCACCCAAAAGTACTGGATACATGCTGGTTCAGGGATCTTAGAACCAAAATGGGCCTTGTGTCCCCGTTATTTATTTTTGAACCGTGAACAAGTTCGAATAAAACCCAGCGCCCCGTTTCAGATACAGGAACCTGTATAACCACTCCCTGATGCACTAAATGATCTAGTGCCTAACAATAGGTTTCTCTTTGGAGGATCTGAGGGAACGCTAGATCTTAAAAACCTCTGAGGCAGAACCCCTCCGTAATTCCAGCTTGTAATGGCGAAATACAGTCGAGGTGACCCACTCGTCCTGAACCACTGTTCTCCAAATCTCCGCAAAGTGCAGCATTCTTCCCCCCACTCAGAGTGCGGGCATCCTCTCTAAAGGAGGGCTTGGTGTCAGGTTTAGTAGAGATTTGGACCCAGGCTATCTTCTGGCCCTGCGGCCTGCCCCTGGCTCTAGCACCCTGTTGGCAGTGGAACTGCCTTGGCGCCGAGACACCCGCGGAAGCGGTGCCTGAGGTTTTAACCGAGGGACGCCTGGTTCTCTTTACAGGAAGTAGAGAGCTCTTCCCTCCAGAAATATTTTGGATAGATTTGTCCAAGTCATCACCAAATGTTCACAATGGAAGGGGAACCCTGCCAAAAACGTCTTACAATGAAGTTTGGATGACCAGTTCTTACGCCATAGAAGTCTTTGCAGGTGTACAAACAGGAGAGCCATACAAGAGAAGTTAATTAAAACCTGCAAGGGAGCAAATTAAAACCTGCAAGGGAGCAGTATAGTCATTAGACCCTCTGCAGGACTGATTTTATCCTGGCCTTTAGAAAATCAAAACAAGCAGATCTCCCGTCTAAGAACTTACCTGTAAGATCTTTAGCCAAATCTGGATGGTTCATTAAGCAGTGGCTTGCAAATTTGACACTTTCTAATCTCACAGGAACGTGGATATCATTAAACCTAGTTAAGAGGGGGAAAAAAAATAAAAAAGGCAATGAACATAATAAAATGCAAACCAAACTCTTCCTTGCTCTATTGTGGAGAGAAAAAAAAGGAGGGCGGCAGGGTCCGCTGTTGGTCCATGTAATCAGTTTATATACGCAAGAATAATTTCAGGCATCGGCATGTTATTTAAAGTTTCATTACCAGTGTAATTGTGTATATGACATACCTGTCCGATGCCTCTGGAAGCTGAAAAAAACACTGAAGTAGACACTTTCCACTCTTGTAATCTCTACATGTTTTTGGTTCCCATGCTGAGCCTGATACATTATATATTCACAAAATCAGCCACTCAGCATGGGCACCATTTAAAGAATTCTTTGCATTCTCTGAATGAATGCGTTCTCCAATAGGACAAGGTGGAAAGCGTGACATCACCAACCCACCGCTCCTAAAAACAGAGAACACTTTGCTGTCATTCTCTGAATTTCACCCGAGCAGACAACCTCCTACAATGCAGGACAGCAGACACTTGGCGCAGGACCTGGAAGTAAATATCACTGGAGTAGCAGTGTCTACCTCAGTGATTTCCAGCAGCATCAGCCATAGAGGGCATATACATAGTTACACAATACTCAGGGCCAAACTGGACCTATGTAAAATATGCCGATGCCTGGAATTTTTTTATTTTTTTTTATTTAAAGAATAAAGCAGTAGCCATTTATATTGTCCCAAGGCTGTCGATAAAGCAAACTGGCAGTAGGTTTAGAAGTTTCGTTAATTTTCACATCAGTTCTCTTGGGTATTCAAAACCATATACATTTTAGATCTTAAAGCAGTACTAAATTCTTAATTTAAAAAAAAAAAAACACATGTTATACTTACCTGCTCTGGGCAATGGTTTTATTCAGACACTGCGCCACAGTTTGTCCCCACCACCCCTGTCTCCTCATTGGCTCCCTGACTGACAGCAATCGGAGCCAATGGCACCCTGCCGTCTCAGCCAAGAGGTGGGAGAGTTCCGGGCAGGAGACACTCTCGTGCAACATAGCTGCATCAAGATGGGGCTCTGGTAAGTATTATGGGGGCTGCTGCACACAGGTTTGTGATCTTAATGCATAGAGAACACATTAGGATGAAAAACCTTCTGACTTTAGAACCACTTTTAAAACAAATTCAAAACAATTTAGACGAGATTTTTTTTTTTTAGTTAAATACATTTTTGCCAAAATGAATCTAATGAATTTGTCATACAAACATAACACATGTACCAAAATACACCAGCATATAAAGAATAGAATTCTACAAAGATAAGGGGTTACATCTTCTGTATGCAATATCAAAATTTCAATGCAAATAGTTTTCCGAGACATTAAGAGACTGTATATGCAGAAATTTTACCAACCTATACGAACGGAATCAAAGAAAAAAAAAATAGGATTTTTTTGTACTCACCGTAAAATCCTTTACTCTGACGTCCATAGACTGACACAGCATCTTCAATCTTGACAAAGTGGGTTATGTTCCTGCTCATAGGAGAAGACTGTCAAGATTGAAGATGCTGTGTCAGTCCATGGACGGTAAGAGAAGATAGGATTTTTTTTACGCACCGTAAAATCCTTTTCTTTGAGTTCATGGACAGACAGCCTTAATCTTGACAAAGTGGGTATTAGCACTTTCTGCCTAGCCACTCCTGAAGGAATGCTAACAACTTCAAAGCTGAAAAGCCCCGCCCAGGGGGTAGTCCAACTGGCTATATCCCCTCAACCTGCACTAAATCAGATCAGTTTGTCAAAAAACAGTACCAACTTAAAAAAGGAGGGGTGGGTGCTGTGTCCATCCATGAACTCAGAGAAAAGGATTTTACGGCGAGTAAAATCCTATTTTCCCTTTCGTTCTTGGAAGGACACAGCCTTAATCTTGACAAAGTGGGACGTCCCAAAGCAGTGTCAAAAACGAGGGGTGGGAACAGCATTAAAACAACTTCACTCCAAAACAAAACAGAACTCAACTGAGGAGTTATAACTCTAAACTTGTAAAGTTTATTGAAAGTGTGAATGAACGACCAGGTCGCCGTCTTACACACGTGGGAAACAAACACTTGATGCTCTCAGAGCTCAGACAGCGTCCAAGAAATACAAAGTAGTCTCCTTAGGATTCGACGGATTCTTAGCTAGGCAGAAAAAAAAAAAAATAGTATTTTTGTACTCAACGTAAAATCCATTTCTCTGACGTCCATGGACTGACACAGCTGGATACTGTAAACGTGTGGGTATATGTCCAAGTTAGATGTTAGAAACACACATTCTAGAACAAACCAGAGCTAAACAGCCCTGCACAGGGGGGCGGTCCCTCCGGACATTACCCTCCCACCTGCAGTCAGCAGACCTCAGTTCGTAACAAAGCAGTACACACCTTAAAAAGTAAGGGTGGGTGCTGTGTCAGTCCATGGACGTCAGAGAAATGGATTTTACGGTGAGTACAAAAATCCTATTTTCTCTTACCGTCCATGGACTGACACAGCTGGATACTGTAAACATGTGGGACGTCCCAAAGCAGTATCAGAAGGGTGGGAGCAGTAGTAAAGGAACAACCAAAACTTCACTCCAAACAGAGCTCCTCAACGGAGGAGTTGCAACATTAAACAGCGGCCTGCAATGCTTTGCGGCCGAAGGGAGCATCCGAAGATGCAGCCACATCAACCCTATAAAATCTTGAAAAGGTATGAACGGACGACCAGGTCGTCGCCTTGCACACTTGTGCAACCGACGCTTGATGTCGGAAGGCCCAGGAAGCACCAATTGCCTTGGTGGAATGGACCTGCAACCGGAAAGGAAGGCGCCCGCCCCTTAAGGGCATAGGCCCGCATGACGTCTGCCTGATCCACCTAGAGACGGTGGCAGACGACACCGCTCGGCCCTGTTTTGGACCAGACTTCCGAATGGAAACAGTAGCAGACAGGTACACATCTTAATGTATGAAGCGCAAACTCTCAGGGATGCGATGGGTGAGGACACCAGGACGGAAGAACAATGTCCTTAAGGTGAAAGGCCGAGACCATCTTTTGAAAGAAGGACGGTCGTGGGCGCAACACCAAGTAAGGCGACTTGCAGGACAAGGCCGCCAACTCAGACACCCGTCTAACCGAAGCAATGGCCACTAAGGCCACTTTCCGGGACAAGGTCAAGAGAGGAATTTCTCTCATTCTCAAAAGGGATGTTCTTGGAGAACCGAGATGCATCAAATTCAGATCCCAAGTAGGGAAAGGAGGCTTGAGAGGGGGGGGGGGGGGGGAATCACATGGCAAACCCCCTGCACAAAAGGTGCTATCAAGGAATGGCCTGATGGCAGTCATTGAAAAAGACAGCCCGAGCCGAAAGCCGACCCTCAAAAAAAAAAAAAAAAAAAAAAAAAAAAAAAAAAGGTATGCAAGGCCAGCTTTTGGGTCACACCACGCTGTAAGAACAGCAAAATCCTGGGAACGGAATACATCCGAGGACGCCACTCAAGTTCCTCGCACATAGCGATGCAAGCCTTCCAGGTACGGTGAGATCGTCCTGGAGGAAGATTCCCGTGTCAACAACATAGAAGAGATGACCGAATACGAGAGAACTCGGTCCTTCAGCACCTGGCTTTAAACAGCCATGCCATTAAAGCCAAGGACTGTAAAAGCAGGATGAAGTATGGGATCATGAGACAGAAGGTCCACCCCAATAGGCAGTCGCCAGGAACGTCTGCGACTAGCCGAAGTAGATCGGCGTACCAATGTCGCCGCTCCGGAGCAATGAGCATCACTGGAATGGCCTCAGCCCCTACTCTGCGAAGCCGGCGAGGCAACAGTAGCGGAGGGTAAGCATATATCAGGCGATACTGCCCCCATGGGCTTCCAATGCGTCTGACGCGTCCGCCCACGATCTTGTCACCTTGCGAGTGAGTCGAGAGGCCATAAGGTCCATTTCCGGTGCCCCACCTCCGGTAAAGGAGGTGGAAACACCTCCGGATGCAAGGACCCTTCCCCTGCAATGCACACGGCCGGCAGGACCGTCTTGCAGCGAGATGTATGAAAATCCCAAAGAGACTCCGCAATGTATCGGAGAAGGGAGGCCCCGGTGTACAGGGTGCCTCAACTGTTGGCCAATAAAGGCAGCTTTACAGAGCTTCCCTAGAAACTCGATCAGAGGACCAGCACCTCAGCCTCCACAGGTGGCGCAAACCCACCCCGGGCACAGAGACCCTAAAGGCTAAAACAGTTGCAGTGCACCTGCTAGACGACTGATGGATGAAGCAGAGGCTTTTGCCCAGTCATTGAGCTACATGCCAGAGACGCAACCACTAACGGGCGGAACGCTAACCTCAGCCTGGCGAACACAGTCCAAGCCAGCGCTTCTGATCACCACTGAAAGCAGGTGGAAAGTGGTACCCCTGAAACCAGGGATCATTGTGACAATGCTCCATCCAGCAGCTACCCATGGATAAGTGCTGATTGTACAAACACATAGTTTATACTATGTATTGCGTCAAACGCGCAAATAGAGTGTGGGAGGAAACCCACCCAGCCACAAAGAGCATAATACCACCACATACGGCGTATGTAGTTTAGTATGTGTGGATAAACCTATTAAACACGTTTATACTGTGCCAGCGACGAAGGCGCGCACATCGGGGCTTGGACGTTAACCAGCCACGCAGATTGCGTACACAACCGTGTAGGTAGGTTAGCCTGAGAATAAACAAACTGCACATGTTTATACTGTGCATAGCGCTGAAAATGCGCACACCATTGGAACGCAGGGGAGAAACCTGAGCACCCGGATGTAGTGTATAGACATAATGTGTATGTTTACACCGTGTATTGCACCAAAGGCATGCATGTCATGTAGCGTGGGCGGAAACCCACGCAGACTGCATACACATACCGTGTAGGTATTATAGTGTGTGTGCTAAACATTTTGCACAAGCCCATGTGTGCATAGCACCAAAGGCGCGCACACTGTTGGCGCGTGGGAGGAACTGAAGTACCCCACGCATACTCAGAGAATGCAATACCTACAACTACTGTGAATGTATTTAGTGTATAAACATAATGTGTATGTTTACACTGTGTATTGCACCAAAAGAATGCATATCATGTAGCGTGGGCGGAAACCCACGCAGACTGCACAGACATACCGGGTAGGTATGTTAGTATGTGGATATCCAATCGCACAAATTTAGACTGTGCATAGCGTCGAAGCGCCCATACCAATGGAGTGTGGGAGGGAACCGGAGTACCCGGAGGAAACCACACAGACTGCCTACACATACCGTCTAGGTATTATAGCATGCGTGATAAACATTGAACATGTTTAACTGTGCAGAAGGCCAAAGGCGCACATACCGCCAGCGCGTGGGAGGAAACCGGAACACCCGGAAGAACTCCACGCAGACAGCAAACAGATACCGTGTAGGAATGATAGCATGTGAATAAACATATTGCACATGTTTATGCTATGCATTTCCATTGGAGCGTGGGGGGAAACCGGACTACTCGGAGGAACCCCACGCAAACAGCATACCCATACTGTAAACATGTATAGTATGTGCAATAAACATATTGAACATGTCTATACTGTGCAGAGAGCTGAAGCGCACATATCATGAGAGCGCGGGAGGACACCGGAGCCCCCGGCGGAAACCCGCGCCGACCCAGAGAGTATAATACATACATATACTGTGAATGTATCTGGAGTCGTGCATAAACATATTTTGTACGTTTATATCATGTATGGCACTGAAACACAGCATTGGAACGTGGGGGGGACACCCACGCAGACACAGACCAATAACACATACATACACTGTGAATGTATGCAGTGTAGAAGTATAGGATGAGTTTAAATTATGGCGCAGAGGCGCATAATCTCTGTATCATTCCAACCTGCTTGACTGTGCTGCCGAAGCAGCATGCAGGTAACAGGTAACCTCTGACCCTCTGTCTGGCAGAGCTCAAAGCGTTCCCCAGAAAATGGCGGGAAATGTTGCCTCAGGATATCACACAGAAGGCTCACAGGGACTGGAGACATAAATGAATAAAGTCCTCCACCCCGCCATGCTGCACCGACCAGGGCGAGGGAAACACTGTGTACCACTGTATCATCCATGCTGCTCTTGACGCAGCGTGTGAGGGAAAACAGTGAGGAAGCTGTGTAAAAGAAAGGCTTGAAGGAACCAAGGGAAACAGCGTCCCTGAGGTACCTCAGCCACAGCAATTCCAGCTTGAGAGTGTTCCTCACATCATCGAGTTCACTTACAAGCGCCCTGTCATTCACTGACACAGAACTGGAGTCTTCCTCACAAGGGAATGTCCTGTTCATAAACATTAAATATTCCGAGCTAGGGTCCTGAGCACAGTAGCTAGGCCCATATCTGAATCAGAGTACTCCTACACTAAAGATTAGTGTGGGGAGAGGGGGCTTATAGCTCCTTTTGCTCGCACACCGCTTCCATTCTGACAGGAATGATTCCAGGACTGCTGACAACTGGTCCATAAGGACCGCAGGTGCAGGAAACATATGAACATTTTTAACTGTGCAGCACTGCCAGTTGCCCCAGACAAGTGTGGATAGCAGGTGTATCAGACTCCATAACGCCACCCTCTGAGACCTTATACACTATACAGTGAATATACAGTCCACCCTCTGGCTACGCTGAAGAGGGGATACCCGGAGGACTCACCAACCCTTAAGGACCGCTCAGTCCTGCTGAAGCGTGCTGTGAGCCTGAGAGTGAAGAATCTGTGAGGAGATTGTGAGGAGATTCGCGCCGCAGCGCAGCTAGAGGCCGCAACTGAAAATAAATGCGCGGCAACCACAAGAAAAATGTCTGCCAGCCACAGCTATAACTGCGCCATTGAACCACCCAAGATAGCCGCAGAGCGCGAAATTCAAGCTCTAATGCGCGCTAATGGCGCACGCAATAAACACCTCACACCAGAAAAAACTACCCCTCTCTCCAGAACCCACTACAGACATGAGCGCCCAGCCAGGCCAGAGTGACCCCAAAGCACAGCACCAGTACAAGGTGCAGCATAACGGGGGAGACAGGGAGAAAACCCCCATATAAAGAAACACAGCCAGCATGTACTCACCTGCAGTAGGAGAGACTACTTACCCATCCCTTTCAGGGACCCACTGGCTTGTTTCAGACAGAGCAGTACTGCGTAGCTGTCAGCCCGGTCCACCACGAGACATACAGTCAGTCAGGTACTGTTCAATCCTGAGGACCGCGGGAGCATGAAAGCAACCCGGCCACCCCTGGAGTCATGGGGCATGTCGTGAACTGAGTCTCACGCACACAAGGCGAGGATCAGCACGCTCGATGGTCAGACAGGGAAGACGAGGATACCAGTGTACCCAACCTGTTGCCCAGCTGACAGTTGATTGAAGGTCTCAAAAATAAAATAAACTTCCCAAAGGAATAAAAAAAATGTAAAAAGTAAAATCTTCCAGGAGACTGGCTCCTGAGAGAGCCACATCTTCTCCTCCTGCTAAGCAGAAAAAAAACTGAGGTCTGACTGCAGGTGGGAGGGTAATGTCCGGAGGGACCGCCCCCCTGGGCGGGGCTGTTCAGCTCTGGTTTGTTCTAGCATGTATGTTTCTAACATCTAACATTCTGCCTAGATCTTCTCCTGCGAGCAGGGACATATACCCACACGTTTACAGTATCCAGCTGTGTCAGTCCATGGACGGTAAGAGAAAACTGATCTGCTTAGTGCAGGCTGAGGGGATATAGCCAGTAGGATTGCCCCCTGGGCGGGGCTGTTCAGCTTTGAAATTCACACTTTCTGAAAGGTCACTCCTGAAGGAAGGCTAATACCCACTTTGTCAAGATTAAGGCGGTGTCTGTCCATGAACGAAAGAGAAAACAATGTATCTTCTTCTATGTAACCACTTGCGGACTTCCCACCGTACATATGCAGCAGGGCGGCCGCTTTGTGCCAGATCACGTACCTAGTACGTGATCTGACACTTCCAGGTCTAGGGCACTTGTCAAGTGTGACCCGCTGTGATCACACACACCCAGCAACGGGTAACGCAGACCATGTCTGCCGGCACCCGCCGATTACACAGACCTTGCTCTAGCTCCCTAAAAACCTCCTCCCATATTCGCCTCCAGGACTTCTTCCGAGCTTCTTCCATCCTCTGGAATACCCTACCCCAATCTGTCAGACTATGTCCAAATCTATCTACTTTTAGGCGATCCCTCAAACAGTTATTCTTTAGGGAAGCCCACCCAGCTGTTTTTTTTTAATTTTTCTTCTTTATCAGCTAATGCCCCCACAGTTATTACCCTTTCGTATCACTTGACCCTCCCTCTTCGATTGTAAGCTCTAATGAGCAGGGCCCTCTGATTACTAGTGTATTGAATAGTATTGTAACTGTACTGTCTACCCTAATGTTGTAAAGCGTTATGCAAACTGTCCGCCCTATATAAATCCTGAATATTATTAATAAATAATAGTCAGGCAGAAACAAGGCAGATTGACGCTCTGTCAGAAGGGAAGGTATCGATACAGAGTTCGATACAGAGTTCCTGCTTTGCAAAGCATGAACACAGACCATTGCCTTCCCTTAGTCAAATCAGTGAGTAAGCACAGGCTAGGCACACATTTAAACCTTTGATTGGCCTTGATGTTAACCCCTTCCCAGCCAGAGCCATGATTACAGTGACACTGCATTTTTTTTAGCATTAATCTCTGTATTAAAAGTCACTGGTCCCCAAAAATGTCAAGTGTTAGTTAGGTGTCTGATTTGTGTCCCGCAATATTGCAGTCCCGCTATAAGTCGCTAATTGACGCCATTACTGGTAAAATAAAAATATACCCTAGTTTGTAGACGCTATACCGTTTTCACAAACCAATCAATATACGCTTATTTGGGATTTTTACCAAAAATATGTAGCAGAATACATATTAGCCTAAATTGAAGAAATTTGATTTTGATTTTTTTTTAATTGGGTATGTTTTTTCACAATTCTCATTTGTTTATAGCGCATAAAAAAACAAACAAAAAAACAAAAAATGCAGAGGTGATCAAATACCACCAAAAGAAAGCTCTACTTGTGGGGGTAAAAAAAAAAAAAAAAAAAGTTACTTGGGTACAGCGTTGCATGACCTTGCAATTGTTAAAGTAACGCAGTGCCGTATCG
Organism: Rana muscosa; assembly: GCA_029206835.1. NCBI lineage: Eukaryota > Metazoa > Chordata > Amphibia > Anura > Ranidae > Rana > Rana muscosa. The sequence goes on from CM055116.1 coordinate 188,550,817, forward strand.
CAAAAAATGGCCTGGTCATGAAGGGGGGGAATCTTCTAGAGGTCAAGTGGTTAAAATTACATCTTTATATTTAGCCTAGGTTCACATCTTCATGGTTCTGCATACCACGTTTGCATGGGTACACCAGCCCATTCATTTAAACGGGCTGCTGTACCTGCATTACCAGCTTAAAAAAATAAAAATAAAAAAAAAATTAAAAAAAGGGTGTCGGAAAAGGTGTCTATTTTTTAAACGTGGCCACACAAAAACATGGTGCTAGGGCACACGTGTGTGGGAAAGTTTTATCCCATCTCCCTGATTCTCTCTCCCATAACAGCAGCCTGTGAACTTCAGCACTGTAAAGCTTCTGTTAGCCTTCTTCTCTAACTTTGCAAATCGCGGCGTTTTTTGCGCGTTTAATAGCGTCAGGCGTTTTTGAAGCTCGAACCTGGAGCTCCAGAACGCACTGGAATTGGGTTTTTTTTGCAGCTGGAAAACGCCTATGCCACTTGGAGCTCATAAAAGCTCTAGTGTGCATGACACAATAGAATAACATGGATGGGCGTTTTGAAGCTGTAAAAAAAAACGTCTAAAGCTGCTGTTAGCCGCTGCAAAAACGCCCTGTGTGCATGGGGCCTAAAGCGTGATCTGAATGTGGACCACGCTTCAGACAGCAACACAAATGTAAACAAGGCCAAAATCTCAAGAGTGTTTTCTCGTTTTTGGCGGTCTTGATTCCGTACATTATACCTTGTAACATTTGTAGTCTACCCCAACATTTCATAGCACTGTTTTTGGGACAGATAGGGTTTTAAATTAAGCAGCAGATATGGATACATATAAAGTGTATCTACTTGGGTTTTTATTGGCAATATGCAATTTAGTTTAATAAAATAAAAATTCCTATTTTTTCCCAAAGCAAAGTTTACATAAATTTGCATTTCACCATATATTTACAGACTTGCAACTTTTTTGTAATGCTGGGGAATTTTAAAGCTCAATGTGAACATATGCATTTTATTTTAGTAGTGTGTTATTCCTCTAACATTACATTGTGGCGCATGCAGTAGAAAAAGACAGTTTACGTAAATGGTTAGTGCAACACCAATTCGGGTTGACACAAATTAGCAAAAACAGCAACTTTACACAGGTCTGCGATCACATACATTACAAGCAACATTTTCAGTTATGCTTGCACAAAAAGGTCATCCAGATTATCGGATGTCCTTGTCAGGGCCTGGGAAAAATGCTGAGGGGGATTTTTTGTTTTGTATGCGTTATGATGTATACTTGTATATGTATATATTTTTTTTTACACGGGGAGATTAGATCTGGTCAATGAAGCCCAGACCACCCAATAAAAGCTGTTTAACTGTAGATCACTTCTAATAGTAATCTATTGCTGGCTGCAATCTTTTGCTGCAGGGAGACATTGCATTGAGCTAGAACAGCTATGCCAGCCTCAGTACTCAGGGGAAATGTGGCGTCACATCCCTGCAATGTAAATACAAATGCGGAAGCATTATTCCAGGAGCCGATTGCTGATCCTGGGTTTAGTGCTGGTTTCCGGCAGTCACAGACAGCTGGTGGTTCCAGCACTAAAGCTAAAGGGGCCCCAAAAACTGGAGCTAGGATGGCTCTGGGAGAAAAAGCCTCTATCTGTGGCATTTTAAAAAGTTGTATACCTCGTAGCAAAGGTCGGTTTTACATGGACGTCATCTGTCTAGTCACTTTTCTTTTAAAAAGAAAAAACGGATTTAGTTTACATCCGTTTGTCAAATCGGTCTAGTCTACATCAGTTTTTCCTAGTTGTAGCAGAAACAAAAAAGTATAAAAAAAAAAAGAAAAGAAAAGTTTCTCGCCTAAAAAAGGGATAAACGGAAGCCATTCTTTTACATCTGTCTAAACGGAAAAAGAGACGCATCCTTGTTTATTTTTTAAATAGACCTGAACTGACATGAATATAGGCTGGTGTAAACGGATAATGATCAGTTTACATCTACCCACTTAGACATACATTGATTGATGGATCTAGACTGAATGCCTATGTGAAAAAGGCCTTACAATTGTTAAAGAGCTGGAAACTGAAAAAAAAAAAAAAAAAACGGCATTTAACATCAGTATCTGCACCGTCTTTCTCAATTTATAAACTTGAAAATACAGAAACAGTAAAAAACACGTGAGAAATGCTCACCGCCCCAGAAAACACTGCCAAAGAGGTCGGTTTTGATTGGCCAGGTCTGAGTCCTTAGAACCAAACAGCTTTGCTAGCAGCCTTACAACAGCCAATCGTTCTTCCCCATCATTACTCTGAAAATGAGGACAAAATTATACTAGTGAAAAAGCACATATAAGCAATAACCACTATAATTGTTTTAGTTATTTCACAGACTCAATGAAAAACACACATTTTATATCTGAAATTTTAAATTTTAGATCTGAAAGGATCCCAAGCCCCTTACAAAACAATATATAGAGGACCTAGAATGGGAAAAGAGAATTTTGTTATTTATAATAGGTGTGCCCATCATACTTATTAAAATGGCAGTTGCCTGGCTCTGTCTTGTGTTGAAGTAGTATAGTCAGAAGTAAAAAATCCTTGTTGATCCACCCAGAAGACCCAATGCACTTGGTCGTCTTCAGATCTGTGCGCTGGTTTCGAAATTAATGACCTTTGTCTGCAGCACCACTTCAGGATTAAGGGCAAGCTGATGCTGGTTTTACACATAGGTGAGGTTGGAAGAAAAAAAAGAAAAAACACACCAACCTGTGTGTGTGTGCTCGCTCTTATGTCAGTAATACCTTGTATATCCCTGTATGTTGTGGTCGTTCAGGTGCCTATCCAATAGTTTTTTTAAATCGATGCTCCCCAGTGAAACCACTGCCTGTGGAAGACCGCTTTCTCTTCTAATTGTAGTGAATGGCCGCGTGTCTTTTTAAATTCCCTTTCGCAGAAGTTTTATCCCTATTGTGGGGGTCACCAGTACAGTATTCGTACATTGAAATCACATCCCCTCTCAAGCGTCTCTTCTCCAGAGAATACATTCAGTGCTCATAACTAAATATCCTCCAGTCCCTTTATTAGCTTTATTGCCCTTCTCTGGACTCTCTCCAGTTCCCGTACATCCTTCCTGAGGACCGTGCCCAGAACTGGACAGCAAACTCCAGGTGAGGCCGGACCAGTCTTGTAGAGCGGGAGAATTATCCTTTTATCTCTTAAAAAGTTAATCCCCTTTTTAGTGCATGCCAATATTCTGTTTGCTTTGCTTGCAGCAGCTTGGCATTGCATGCCATTGCTGAGCCTGTCATCTTCTAGGACCCCTAGGTCCATTTCCATCCTAGATTCCCCAAGGAGGTTCTGCCCCCAGCGAGTAGATTGCATTAAAAAAATTGCCACCCAAATGCATTTTAGATTTTTCTACATTAAACCTCATGTGTCATCTAGATGCCCACCACATTAATTTGGTCATAACTTCTTGCAAGTTTCCCACATCCAGCAGAGAAATTGGCCTGCTTAGCATCGTCTGTAAATAGAGATTGAGTTGTTTATCCCATCCTCCAGGTCGTTTATGAATTAAATAGGATTGGTCCCAGCACAGAACCACTGCACTGATCTATGTGTACTGGGCCCCTTGGTGGATTTAAGGGGGATTTTTTACTTCTGGCAATATTTTCTCTTTAGAAATACTTTCCTTTACTGCATACTTTGCTGGATGCTATGGTAAAGTCAGAACTCTTCCAATTCAATATTGAGGCCACATTAGAACAGTCAGGCAACTAGCATTTACAGAAGATGACATCAATGGTAGCCTTTTGAGCTAGAGTTTGTGCCCATGGCAATATTTTCTGCCGTCAATAAAGTTTATCTGCATGATATGGGTAGGAAGCAAAGACTAAAGGGCAAAAATGTAAGATCATTGTTCTGTCGCGCCTTTGAAATCAAATCCCAGTGCGACTTTGGCACGACTTGCATGCAACTTGATTAGCAGAAGTCAATGCAATTCGTACCGAAGTTGGACCAAAAGTAGTGCCGGACCCTTTCTAAGATAGAGCAACTTAAGTCGCACCGATTAGAAGGGTCCCATTGCACTGAATGGGGTGCGACATGTGCTTAAAAGTCGTAGTGTTTGTTGCATCCATGTGAGACGGGCCTAAGAGAATATTGGGACCCTCTACCAATTTAACCAAATTGACAGCTGGCATGAACAAAAATGTAATTCCTATAACAATTGTATTTTACTGTAATTTATCAATGTCAGATTTTAAAACGGCGAGGGATAAAAGAGCAGGGCTTGGATCCGAGCTGCCCTTTTTTTTTTTTTTTTTTAAACAAACCCTTGTATACATTAGGTGTCCAAATCGGATCCTTACCTTCAGTTTGAATTCCAGCTGCGGCATCACAGAAACCAGCAAGTTAGGATCTATTGCAAAGAGCTCCTGAATAAGGTCAAAGACATGTTCTGACAAGTCACTAACAGATGACTTTCCCAGCACCAATACCTGGTTAAAAAACTGTATTGAAAAGAAAAAAATTATTTTATTTTTTTTAAAATGCAGTTAAAACATTGCTACAATCTAAAACTAAACTCCATTGCTACACCTACAGATTATTATGGAGTTATATCAACTGCCTAATATAAGTTTTGTCGCTCGCCCCAAGAATTAGAATTTACACAAAAGAGGGAAATGATCAAGGGGTATAACTAGCAGAGCTTTTTTAAGGGTGGGGAACATCTTTAGCAATTTCAAAAGTGTATAATGGTTTTAACTTCAATATTATGCCGTTATTTCAGTTATGCAAAATATCTAATATAAAATTATACCCTATTGCAAAGAACAATCATAAATCGAAGGCTGCATGTAAATCGTATTTTACACTTACATTTGCAATACAAGGCTCAATTGTTTGAACAGTCCTCTTTAAAAGTACTTTGGCAAGGTCAAATGCTTGCTTGTTAAGATTCTGGGGGGGGAAATACAGATCAGAAATATTTAATGCATATGATGAGAAATGCCAATACAAATAATTAAAATAAATGTTATACGTAAAACAGGTAGTTTGCCTGTCCAGCTCACACCTTTCATTTACTGGATAAGAAACCTGATGCTAGGTAAACGTCATGTAAAATAAATGCATGGCAACACTTATGGTTCGTTTACACCTCTGGTTGGGGGGGGGGGGCCTGAAAAATCAGATACGCCTGCCTGCTGAACACCATGGCTTTAGGGAGACTGAAAATTTTAATTCTACCATCAGTTTTCTTATAAATATTTTTGAAGAAAACTCAAGTACCCCATAAAAAAGAAAAGAAAAAAAAAAAAAAACACTGCAAACATACAAAAAGTAGTATTCTTAAAATATGCATTACAAATACAAATTTGCGTAGTAGGCCATGTAGGAAAAAAAACTAAAAAATAAATAAAAAAAAGGGGGGACTGACTGTAAATTCCATCTCTTGTAGTACAATACAGGTCACCAGCAATTTATTCAGACACCATAGGTTATAGGCTTGTTCTTCACCATGAGCCCTCAGTTTTGTAGCAAACAATGCAGAACAAAGAGTGTTTTTGCAGAGTGGCCTGTGTCCCAAGATATGTAATTTACATGCAAGACAAAATTCCTCTTATACTGAGCATATAGTACAGGACAAAAGGTAACTTATTCATACACCATGGGATGTCCCCAAGCAATAAATACAAAGAGTGGGCAACAACTAGGCAAATCGGAACTGTGCCAAAAGGCCCAATAATCAAGTCCACAGTAGTGCTGCAAGAAACTTGTGGTTGAAAGCTGCATCTGCAGACTGTGCCCACCTGGTAAAGCTTGAGAAAGTATTAACAGAAGAAGACCTAGGGGCAGCCTTCCACTGTTGGGAAACAGAGGCTTGGTGCCTAAATGCCCAGAATACTCCTACAGATCTAATGAAGTGGACACAACAGTGCGGGAGTGGTTTTGTTTAGGAGCATAAGCGTTTGCAAACAAGTTTCTGAGCCACCCATCAATGCTGAACACCCTATAAAGCACCCAGGAGAAAAATTAAGTATCTGCCCAACTCAGCATGTCCAAGGTCAAGGTCTCTATCCCTCGACATTTAACAAGACCAAACCTTATGGCTGGGTTCACACCTATGCGAATTGGATGCGGTTTCCCCACATCCAATTTACATAACAGGAGAATGTGACCGGCTCTCTATGGAGCCGGTCTACATATCTCAGTTGCGGCTTGCACAGGAGTGCTGTGCGTCTTTGGCTCCGTTTAAGGACCAAATTCAGGAAACAATTCATCCCTTAAAACGAAGAACAGGGACACACCAGACCCCTGTCGCGAGCCGCATCTGGAGGTTGAACCCAGCCTGAACGTAGGTTGCAAGGCTGCCTACAACAGCAAAAGAGGCTTTAAAAAAAGGCCTCAAGCCAACTGTACAAAACAGGTTTAAAATTCCGGGACCTTGTCCACTCGAACAATAAGGGTCTTATTGGTATGGGAAACTGCCAGATCCACCAAAGACACACTTGTTAGTGAACTCACTTTTCATGGGAAATTGTTGAGCAAATAGTTTTGGCAGAGCATCTTTTTAGGACGAGCTCAGGCCACATGTAATATATCCTTTAAATGAGGATGCTCTGGCGGGTGCCATGATCCATTCCTGTAACCTCTGGGGCAGAGGATTCAGTATGTGGTCATTTTAAAGTGGGATGCATTAAGCTAAAAAAACCTTCTGACTTTACAAAACCTTTAAGCAGGATGAAAAAGAAGGTACAAGCACAAAATTTCCCTAACCAGGAGTAATTGCTACCACCACAGCACTCACAATTCCATGGTGCAAGGCACCCATTTTGGCAGGCTAATGCCACAAATGACTTCAGGGACTCGATACCTCAGCTGCAGATCACTGCCTAGAACCCTGTATCTACAGGTTCGCAAGGCAATATATTATTGCACAGACTCCAATTAGGCAGAGTCCAGTGCTGAATGGAAACATTACAGGCTGCCCGTGTCAGGATGCCACTCTTAGTCATAGGCAACAGATCCAGATAAGCCAGTCTTTTGTCTCAGATGGAAATCTTGTGAAAACTATCCAAAACAAAACAATTTTGTGTAGAGACTGCACAAGCATGGTCATCACCTTAAGACACTAGCAAATAACTGAAATGCTGACTAGCTGTGTTCTGAAGGTGGCAGCATAAATCTATCGTAATGTATATGAAGATAACCTGTATCCTTGGATCTACGATTAAAAAATGGGATTTTGTCCTTTAGTAACAGCCAGTGAAAGAATTCCTCTCCCTACGACAATCACAGATCAAATAAAATTCAATACTGTATTAGAATTCTAACAATTACTAGAAATAGGAAGCCATGCAATCTTTCTAAGGGCCCATTTTCAAAGAGACCAATGAACTCTAACCCAGTAGGGCATGGAAGGTTCATCATTCTTTTTCTGAACATGAAAACACATATTTTGCATTGCAAAAGGTAAAAACATCAAGGAGTCTCAAGAACAAAAATTAAATACAAAGACACCTTCATGCCATTTGAGCTATTGTAATCTAAAAGTTAGCATTCATTATTAAATAAGGCAACGTCACAAGATAAGCTGCTCCATTAAAATATAGGACATATATGAAAAGTGCTGACCTTGTGAGCAGGGATGAGATTAATGAGGATAGAATCCAGCAGTTCTTGTGTAACTCCATCTCCTTCCATGGTTATTGAGCTCATTAAATCCAACATGTGCATTTGAACTTTCTGGTTGTGGCTGTTACTGTAGAATCAAAAACATTGAATGAAGAATTTATGTGGGATAACATGAAGTGGTAGGTACACAACATACAGCCCAATGACCAGAGTAATCAACTAAAATAAATAAATATCTAAGTAAAAAAAAAAAACGTGTGCACTAAAGACCACACATTTTCTGGTACTTGTTTACATGTGAAAATAAGTATTTTGCTAGAAAATTAAATTGGTTACAACGGCCAAACATAATATATATATATATATATATATATATATATATATATATATATATATATATATATATATATATATATATATATATATATATATATATATACATACACACACACACACATATATACACACATATACTACTGCCCATGATCCGACGTTCGCGACGATACCTCACGTGTGGGAGGATCACAGTTTGCATGCGTTCGGGGCTGACACGCGGGTTCGCCTTTTCGTGCTAGCACTTTACATTTTAAAAATAACTTTTTTTAATTTATAAGGCCCCTTTCACACTGGAAGCCTCAGCTACAATCCCAGTGTGAAAGCCTGAGTGCTTTCACACTGGGGCGCTACGCTGGCAGGCAGGGCAGAAAAAAAATTCCTGCCAGCAGTTACTTTGCACCGCTCCTAAAGCGCCCCTGCCCATTGAAATCAATGGGCAGCACCACCGAACTGCCGCTTTTAACCCTTTTTCGGCTAGCAGCGGGGGTTAAAAGCGCCTTACTAGCGCCCGAAAAGTGCCGCGAAGACGGTAAAGCGCTGCTAAAAATAGGCGCTGTGTGTGACACTGCTGCTTTAAAAAATATTAATCACCTTTATTGCTGTCACAAGGAATGACAGGTAATCTTTATGGAGGGATCTGGGGTCTACAAGACAAATTCCTCCTTTGCACTTGAAAGCATTAAAAAAAAAAAAAAAAAAAAAAAAAAAAACACCAAGATCTGCGTTTTTGAATACTTTTTTTTTTTTTTTTAAACTGGCGCTTTTAAACTGCCAGTAAACCGGAAGCGATGTCATGACATCACTTCCAGATTACCATATCTGAGAACCGATCACGGCTTTCTTCAGGTCTCCGGCCAGCCACGAGAGGCGAAATGTCCCCTCCAGCTGCTTGCAATAACATCCAACTGTCTGCTCTAAACAAAGATAACGGGGTGATGCCTGCAGCTGCAGGCATCATTCCGGTAAAACCACCTGAAGTCAAATGACGTAGATGCATGTGAATTGGTGGCAAGTGGTTAAAGAAACCTGTTCAAAAACAGAGGTAGCTCTAGCATGCCAATTCTATACAGTCAAGCAATTTCTGCAGCCTCCCAACTTAGAAATGTAAAGAGTAGCTGTCTCCAAGATGCTTTTTAGCATAGGCAGCACTGCCAACCCACCACCCAAATGACAAAGCCTAGGCCTGAATTGCAGGATAAACAGCAAGAGTTCCAAACATTATGGCACTGGAATGAGTCTGCAAAACGCAAACTGCTCCAATTGCTTACTTAGTCATTTACTAAGAACACTAGGTTTACTTCCACAGGTCTGAATTAACTAAAAGTCTGAGACGCAACCACATATTGCCTTGTTAAATGAACCTGTTAAGCACCTACCTTGATCTAAGCAACAATTGATCTTTTTTTATGCTCTTGGTGGCTAAGCTTACTGTAGCGCGTTAATTAAAGACGACCTCTGTATGCATGTCGCTATATAGACAAAAAAGTATCCTGGATCATGCTCAAGGAGCAAATTTCTAGTGTGAGTAATGATACTGCAAAACTATTTGAAGCCATCTGGAGCCCTTGGGCAACCTATGTACAAGTGAGGCTCTAGAAGTCTTGGTCATATTAGGGCCATCCCCAGGGAGCTGCACTCAGTCTTTCTCCCCACTTTCCATTCTCTTTGCTTTTCTCATTTCTTTCCATTCGGTCTTTCCCGAAATCTATTGGTTTACGGGACCTCTATCCCATGAAATGTCACAGGCAGAGCTCCTGCCACTCGGTATGTTCCAGGACAGTGAGAAGGCTGCTTTGATTTGTTATACCCTCAACAAGTCATTTGGAAATGCATTACAAGTTTCTGACCCTCCCTTGCTTGGGAGGGCAATGGTATGGGTCTTTTAGATTTCACCTTATTCGTTTTAGAAATTGTGGATGTGTTTACCATTCTGTGTTTTTGTCAGCCTGTGCCAGGGTTCTGGCTGTTGTGACGATAAATGTGATTTCTCTTGGTCTGATTGTCAAACTGCTAATAAAAATGATTGAAAGTAAAGTCTGTCAGACAACTTATACACCAGCAGGAAATAATTGGAACAACTGCACATATTTAAACATCACAAGTCTTATACCCAGTATCCAAAGAGTGTCCCATCAGTGCCATAAGTGACGCTGAGTTCAGAGCACATTTAGCAGATCTATACAATCCCTTGAAAAAGTATTCATACCCCTTGAAATTTTCCACATTTTGTCATGTTACATCCAAAAACGTAAATGTATTTTATTGGGATTTTATGTGATAGACCAACACAAAGTGGCACATCATTTGTGAAGTGTAAGGAAAATGATAAATGGTTTACAAATAAATGTGTGAAAAGTGTGGCGTGCATTTGTATTCTCAATTGGATTTAGGTCTGGACTTTGACTGGGCCAGACTAACACATGAATATGCTTTGATCTAAACCATTCTATTGTAGCTCTGGCTGTATGTTTGGGGTCGTTGTCCTGCTGGAAGGTGAACCTCCGCCCAAGTCTTTTGCAGACTCAAACAGGTTTTCTTCTAAGATTGCCCTATATTTGGCTCCATCCATCTTCCCATCAACTCTGACCAGCTTCCCTGTCCCTGCTGAAGAAAAGCATCTCAACAACATGATGCTGCCACCACCATGTTTCACAGTGGGGATGGTATGTGCAGGGTGATGTGCCGTGTTAGTTTTCTTCCATATGTAGAGTTTTGCTTTTAGGCCAAAAAGTTCAAATTTGGTCTCATTTGACCAGAACACCTTCCACATGTTTGCCGTGTCCCCCCACATAGTTTCTTGCAAATAGCAACAGGTCTTTCATGGCTCTCATCACCTTTCCATTAAGGCCAGATTTGTGGAGTGCACAGTTGTCCTGTGGAGAGATTCTCCCACCTGACCCATGGCTCTCTGCAGCTCCTCCAGAGTTACTATGGGCCTCTTGGCTGCTTCTCCAATTAATGCGCTCTTTGCCTGACCTGTAAATTTAGGTGGACGGCCATGTCTTGGTAGGTTTGCAGTTGTGCCATACGCGTTCCATTTTTGGATAATGGATTGAACAGTGCTCCGTGAGATGTTCAAATCTAGGGTTATTTTTTATTTTATTTTTATAACCCAACCCTGCTTTAAAAAAACTTCTACACAACTTTATCCCTGACCGGTCTGGCGTGTTACTTGGCCTTCGTGATGCTGTTTGTTCACCAAGGTTCTCCAACAAACCTCCGAAGGCTTCACAGAAAAGCTGTATTTATCCGGAGATTAAAATTACACAGGTGGACAATTTACTAATTAGATGACCTTTAAAAAGGTAATTAGTTCCACTAGATTTTAGTTAGGGGTATCAGAGTAAAAAGGGGGCTGAACACAAATGCACGCCACAATTTTCAGAAATTTGTAAATTTTGAAAAGCATTATTTTCCTTTCACTTCACAATTATGTGCCACTGTGTTGGTACATCACATAAAAATCCCAATTAAAAAAAAGGGATTTTTATAACAGCTTACCTGTAAAATCCTTTTCTTGGAGTACATCACGGGACACAGAGCGACTTAGTCATTACTAATGGGTTATATAGTTTACCTTCAGGTGCTGGCACTGGCAACTTCCAAACCAGAAGTACCCTCCCCTATATAAGCCCCTCCCATCCGGGAGCACCTCAGTTTTGTAGCAAAGCAATAAGTGTCCCAAAAAGAGGGGTGGGAGCTCTGTGTCCCGTGATGTACTCCAAGAAAAGGATTTTACAGGTAAGCTGTTATAAAAATCCCTTTTTCTTACATCACGGGACACAGAGCGACTTAGTCATTACTAATGGGACGTCCCAAAGCAATGCCAAATGAGGGGAGGGATACATAAGCTGGGCACCATCAGGCATGAGGAATCTTTTGCGGCCTGCAACACACTGCGCCCAAAGGCAACATCCTCCTGACTTCTAACGTCTACCTGGTAGAATCTAGTAAACGTGTGTACCGAAGACCATGTTGCGGCCTTACATACTTGAGCCAGGGAGGCCTGGTGATGCACTGCCCATGAAGTTCCAACTGCTCTTGTGGAGTGCGCCCTAACTTTGAGCGGAGGCGGTCTCTTTCTCAAGCCATAGGCTTGTATTATGACCTGTCGAATCCACTTGGCTAAAGTAGATTTTGATGCTGCCTGACCCTTTCTAGGGCCTTCCGGCAGAATAAACAAAGTATCCGTTCTGCGAATCTGAGCAGTGGCTTTTAGATAAGCTTTAACTGCTCTTACTACATCCAAAGAATGCAATAACTTTAACTCTACCGAGCTAGGTTTGGGGAAAAAAGAAGGAAGAACCACATCTTGGTTCAAATGAAACCTCGATACCACCTTGGGAAGAAAGGCTGGATGAGGACGTAATACTACTCTGTCCTTATGGACAACCAGATATGGCTCCTTACAGGACAAGGCGGCTAATTCCGATACTCTTTTAGCCGAACAAATGGCTACTAAGAAAATCAATTTCCTGGTGAGAAGAACCAAGGAAATGTGTTGCAATGGTTCAAACGGTTGTTTCTGTAGAACCGACAGAACCAGGTTTAAGTCCCATGGACATATGGGAATACTAACCGGAGGGCTAATACGCATCACTCCTTGTATGAAAGCTTTGACTAGTGAATGCGAAGCCAAGGGCCTTTGAAAAAATATTGACAAGGCCGAAATCTGACCCTTGATAGTACTCAAAGCCAGCTTCCTATCTACAGCCCACTGTAGGAAGTCCAAAATCCTACCTATCACGTACTTACGTGGATGCCATTTCTTGGCCTCACACCACGTGATGTACGCCTTCCAGATCCTATAATAGATCTGCCTGGATACCGGCTTCCTGGCATTGATCATGGTAGATACCACAGAATTAGAGAGCCCTCTCTTTTTCAGAATGTGGGCTTCAATAGCCAGGCCGTCAAACCTAGGGCTGGTAAGGAAGGGTGGTATATCGGTCCTTGCGACAGCAGGTCTGGACGATGTGGGAGGGTCCAAGGACTCCTCACTGACATTTTTACAATCTCCGCGTACCATGCCCTTCGGGGCCACGCTGGAGCCACCAGAATCACTGGTTTCTTTTCTACCCTGATTCTGCGGAGTAATCGCGTTAACAATTGTGGCGGTGGGAATGCATATATCAGCTTGAACTGATCCCAAGGGAACACTAGGGCATCCGAGCCGCAAGCTAGGGGATCCCTTGTGCGAGACACAAATCTGTCCACCTTTGCGTTGAATCTGGATGCTAGCAGATCTACATCCGGTGTTCCCCACCGCTGGCATATTGCCTGGAAAACCTCGGGGTGAAGAGACCATTCCCCCGGGCATAATTGTTGGCGACTTAAAAAGTCCGCTCTCCAATTTTCCACTCCTGGGATGAAAACCGCAGATATGGCTGGGACATATCTTTCTGCCCACTCCAGGATGCAATTTGCTTCCCTCTGGGCTGCACGACTCCTGGTGCCACCCTGGTGATTGATATATGCCACTGCTGTGGCATTGTCTGATTGAATTCTGACAGGGGACCCTTGGAGTTTGGATGTCCATGCTACTAGGGCATACCGGGCTGCTCGTATCTCTAAGAGATTGATGGGCAGGGCCTTTTCTGCTTCTGACCACTTGCCCTGGAGAGACCATTGCTCCAGTACTGCCCCCCAGCCTATGAGGCTGGCATCTGTAGTGACCACCTTCCAAGAAACCGGACTGAAGGGTTTCCCTTTTTCCAGATTCTGGGGCACCAACCACCAATGGAGGCTCTTGCGAACGGAAGGGGACAGGGACATTGGTAAGTCTAAAGCCTGAACTTTTTTGTTCCAGGCTGACAGTATGGCCCTTTGCAAATTCCTTGAATGGAATTGACCGTAGGGTACCGCTTCGAAATGAAGCCACCATTTTTCCCAGCAACCTCATGCACAGGCGTATGGATGGTTTTCTTTTTGTACCCACTAAGTGGGTCAAATCTTTTAAAGACGACACCTTCTCTGGAGGTAAGAAAATCTTTCTCTGATTTGAATCCAGCCTTAGCCCTAAGTATTTCAGACTTTTGACTGGTCTTAGAGCTGACTTGTCCCGGTTGATAATCCAACCGTGATATTCCAGATACTTGATTGTCTTGTGAATAGCTACTTCCAGCTTTTCCACTGAGTGGTCTATTAGTAGCAGGTCGTCTAGATATGCCATTATCGTTACACCTTGTGTTCTTAGATTGGCCAATAGTGGGGCCAGAACCTTTGTGAACACTCGTGGTGCTGTGGCCAGACCGAAAGGTAAGGCTCTGAACTGAAAATGGCGCCCTTCTACTGCAAAGCGTAGAAATTTCTGGTGGGCCGGAAAGATGGGAATATGCAGATAAGCATCCCTTATGTCAATCGAGGCTAACCATTCCTGCCCTTGTAGGGCGGTGGCCACCGATCGGATCGACTCCATCCGAAAAGTCCTGATATTTAGGAACTTGTTTAGCCCTTTTAGATTTAATATGGGCCTCACGTCCCCATTTGGTTTGGGGACTGTGAAAAGGTTCGAGTAAAACCCGAATCCGCTTTCTTCCAGGGGAACCTTCATGATTACACCTTGGAGCAATAGTTGTTCTAGTGCCAGAAGGAGGGATCCTCTCTTCTGGGGATCTTTTGGCACGTTTGACCTCAAAAATTGGGCAGGAGTGCCTTTTAACTCCAGCTTGTATCCCAGACTTACTGCGGAGAGCACCCATCTGTCTCTGATGGTGTCCCGCCAGGTCTCTGTGAACAACTGAAGCCTTCCCCCCACCCGATTGAGTGGGGGCAACGCTTCATGACTTGGGGGGAGGTTTTGTACCTCTTGACCCAGGGTTTCTTGTTACCCTGTGATTGTCCCTGATTTCTGCCCCCTGAAATTTGACCGCGGAGGCCGTCGGAACTGCTTCACAGCCGATGTGCCCGGGACTGGAGAAGTAGGCCTCTTAAAAGAAGGACTTCTACTCTTGTTCTTAACCGGTAAGAGTGAACTTTTACCAGCAGAAATTTTCTGGATATATTTGTCCAGATCTTCTCCAAATAAGCGTTCTCCATGAAATGGGAAGCTAACCAGCAGTTTCTTACAGGGAGCTTCAGCAGACCAGTTTTTGAGCCACAGAAGCCTACGCATATGTACTACAGACAGCGTAAAGCGGGAGGCCTGTTGGATTGTATCCTTTATGGCGTCCACCGCAAAACACAAGGCTCTAGGCAGGTCAGCTAGGGCAAGAGCCTGCTGATCTGGTAAGTCCCTTAAGACTTGTTTCAACTGATCTTTCACTGCTTGGCAGACTCCAATCGCTGCTACCGCAGGTTGTGTCACCATGCTTGCTGTAGAGAAAGCAGATTTTAGTAAAGACTCCAATTTTTTATCTATTGGGTCTTTGAACATTGGAACATTATCTACTGGACATGTCAGTGATTTGTTCACAGAAGAGATGGCTGCGTCCACTGTAGGGACCCTCCATTTTTTTATGAACTTATCCTCCATGGGATAGATCACCGGAAATCTCTTGGGGGGAGCAAATATTTTATCAGGATGCTCCCAATCCTGGTAAATAAGCCCTTCTAATAAAGGGTGGATTGGGAAGGAACAGACAGCCTGGGGAGCTTTTAGCGACCCCAGCGAGGAAACCGTAGTGGTTGGTGGTTCCGCCAGAGGCATTTTAAATGCTGATCGGACCATGTTAGTCAGAGACTGAACCCATAATCTTTCAGCCTGAGATGCTGAGAAAGGTTCTTCCACTGTTGATTCCTCCATAACTGAATCAACCTCATCCCGATCCCCTTCAGGTAGGTCGATCTCTGTGTGGGGCTGTTCCTCCACTAACAGGCACTCTGAAGGAGGAGACGGAGATCGGACGCGCTTTCCCTGTGACACGGAAGCCGCGATCAATGCTGTTAATCTCTCTTTCAATCCTCCCAGAGTTGAGGATAAAACCTCCTCTGTTATATATACAGGAGCAGGTGGACTGGGGACAGCCGCAGCACCAGGCACTCCTGCTGGGTTTCTACGGCTACTGACCTCTGAATTCTCAGGGGAGATTGGTGCAGTACAAGCATGCTCAATATCCTCAGAGCCCGATGGAGACCCCTTTGGCTTCCTGGAAGACTTATTTCCGGAGCGTCTGGACGACATATCCTTTAAGCACAAAGCTGAGGTATTCCCGTCGTCATACACCAATTTTGCTGGTAATAGTCTAACACAGTTGCTGCTATATACCAGCTGGTGTCCACTAAAGTGCCTTTCTATGGGGATGCCTGCATCCACCGCCTCTGTGTGCTACTGTTTGTTGCTAGCTCTGTTTGCATCCAGCTGACACTTGTACTGTCTTTATACAAGCTGGGACGCCTGCACATGCGCAGAAGCGCCGTGGCGCGCATCGAGCGTCATCCACCCGCCCCGCCCCTTTTTTTTTCATAGGAGGCGCGTGCACGCGCCCGCGCGCCACTGGCGCCCTTTTCGAAAATCAAACAGGGACTAGGAGCCAGGGCCCTTTTTGCCGGAGGGCCTGTGCGGTGGATGAGCGCAGCAACAGGGCAGAGGAAGTGGATTCCCACAGAGAAACTTACCAACTGCCTAGATCTTTTGACTTGAGAAAACCAAAGATCCACATGACAAGAAAAATGGACCACAGCGGCCTCTAGTGGTTTAACACGTACCGCGGTCCTCTTTTTTTTTTCTTGACTACTATTAAAATTTTACATTTTCAGTAGTTACAGGCATACACAGATATTAGCGGGAATATCGTTAGGTAACAGACAGAAAGAAATTAGGCTTGGGGGTCCCCCAATAGAACCAAGTTCCTGGGGGCCCCCACTTACCTGTTCCCCGCCGCAGGACTTTGTTTGGTCCACAGAAGCCCAAACTTCACCTATCACGGCAGGCATTGTAATTAAACCTTCAGGGACCGGGTTCCCAAGGATTCCACTCCCCTGGACCTGTATAGCACCCTGCACAGACAACATCTTGGTCGTGGGTATGACCAGAGCTCTGGATCCCAGGGTCCAGCCCTCCTAAGAGAGGCATTACAGGCAAAACCTTGCTCTTCTGCTGCAAGGCCCGGGTACCGACCGTTTAGCTATGAAGCTTTTTTGGTGGGATCCGGAACAGCTTACTAAGGCCCAAAAGAACCTGTACGCAAGCCCAGTGAAAACACATGTTACTCTTTGGCCAACACCTTAGACACTGGCAAAAAACTGAGGTGCTCCCGGGTGGGAGGGGCTTATATAGGGGAGGGTACTTCCGGTTTGGAAGTTGCCAGTGCCAGCACCTGAAGGTAAACTATATAACCCATTAGTAATGACTAAGTCGCTCTGTGTCCCGTGATGTACGAAAAAGAAATAGGATTTTTGTACTCACCGTAAAATCCATTTCTCTTCCGTTCATGGACGGACACAGCAGCATCTTGACATTAGGGTATTATCCTCCCGTTAGATTGACTAGGCAGAAAAAACAGCATGTTAAGTGCTAAAACACATCACACAGTACCGCCCAGGGGGCGGCCCCCCTGGGTACATCCCCTCTCCCTGCATCTTGCAGCTCAGTTCGTAAAAAAGCAGTAAAAACATACAAAAAAGGAGGAGGAGGGGTGGGTGCTGTGTCTGTCCATGAACTCAGAAATGGATTTTACGGTGAGTACAAAAATCCTATTTTCTCTTCTGTTCATGGACGGACACAGCAGCATCTTGACATTAGGGATGTCCCCAAGTAGTGTAAAAAAAACGAGGGGTGGAAAAACAGCATAAAACAAACCAGAGCTCAATGGAAGAGTTGCAACCTTAAACAGCCGACTGTAAAACCTTGTGGCCGAAGGAAGCATCCGAAGATGCACTCACATCGTGTGAATGGACGACCAGGTCGCCGCCTTACACACCTGGGAAACAGACGCCTGATGTCGGAAAGCCCAAGAGGCACCTATTGCCCTGGTCGAATGTGCCGTAACCGGGAAGCGAGGCGGCCACCCTTTTAGAGCTTAGGCCTGAATCACAACCTGTCTGATCCACCTAGAGATGGTGGCCGAAGAGACCGCCAGACCCTTCTTAGGACCAGCCACCATCACGAACAGTAAATCCGACCTCCGGAACGGAGCAGTCGCAGACAGGTATACACGCAGCGCACGGACGATGTCCAAGGAATGCAACGCAGCCTCTGTGGGATGCGCCGGCCGAGGACACAAAGACGAAAGAACGATGTCCTCATTAAGGTGAAAGGCCGAAACAACCTTAGGAACGACTGCTGCACACGCAGCACCACCTTATCCTTGTGGAAGATCAAATAGGGAGCCTTGCATGACAAGGCCGCCAATTCAGAAACCCGTCTGACTGACGTAATTGCCACCAAAAAAGCCACCTTCTGGGAGAGCGTCAACAAGGGAATCCCCCTAATTTTCTCAAACGGTGGTTTCTGAAGTACCGAGGAGGACCAGATTCAAGTCCCACGGAAATAGTGGAGGACGTACCGGAGGGGCCACATGTCGAACACCGTGCACAAATGTACACACTAAAGTGCGTCGCCAAAAGAAGACAGCCAAGGCCGAAATCTGCCCCTTAATAGTACTTAAGGCGAGTTTAAGGCGAAGCACGTCCGGGTGTAGCGACCATTCTCCTTGGTCCAGCGTCTGGCGACTTAGGTAGTCCGCTTGCGAGTTCTGCACGCCCGGAATGTACACAGCTGATAGAGCCGGCACGCTCCGTACTGCCCACCTCAGGATGTGAGCGACCTCTTCCGCTGCTGCCGAGCTTCTTGTTCCTCCCCGATGAATGACATACGCCACTGCTGTGGCGTTGTCCGACTGGATCCTGACCGGACGTCCTTGTAGTCTTTGAGACCACTCGGAGAGGCACAGCCTGATCACCTGAAGTTCCAGGACATTGATCAGCAGGCGGGATTCTTCCGAGTCCAGCACCCCTGGGCCGACTGAACTCCCCATACTCGCCCCCAGCCTGAGATGCTGGCGTCCGTGTGATCACAGTCCAGCGAAAAACAGAAGGAACGACTTCCCGCCCTGAAGAGTCGGAGACGTCAGCCACCACACCAGGGAGGAACTGACCAGGTGGCTCACCCAGATTTGACAATCCAGAGACTATGGGCATTTGTCCCAAAGTGACAGAATTTCTCTGTAACACTCGAGTGTGAAATTGAGCATACAGCACCGCCTCAAAAAAGGAGGCTACCATGAGACCCAGGACTCGCATGCAAAAGTAGAACGATAACCATTTTTGGGATGTCAACCACTGCACCGCAGAGTTTGCAGTTTCTCCCTGGGAAGAAAAACTCGCCTCTGAGGAATCCAGGACCAGCCCCAGGTATTCTAGGCGTTGAGACGGCACCAACACCGATATCTGAATGTTTAGCACCCAACCGAATTCTCGGAGGGTCCGGCAGGTGATGGAGGAAGATGTGTCCAATTCTGAGCTTTTAGAGGCTCTCAGAAGAAGGTCGTCCAGGTAACCTACAATAGCGATTCCACACTGCCTCAGCAAGGCCAGAATCGGGGCGAGCACCTTGGTGAATACCCTCGGCGCCAAAGCCAGACCGAAGGGAAGAGCCACAAATTGATAGTGGTCTTCCCTGACTGCAAAGCGCAGAAAAATGATGCCTGGAGCATATGGGGACATGCAAGTATGCGTCCTTGATGTCCAAGGACGCCAGAAAATCCCCCGGATGGAGAGCAGCGAAGACAAAGCGGGCCGATTCCATCCTGAATCTTTGCACTTTCACAAAGCAATTGCGGGCCTTGAGAGCCAGGATTGGACAGACCCCTTCCTTCTTGGGGACCACAAACAGATTGGAGTAAAACCCCTAAAACCGTTCCTGTAAAAGGGACAGGAACCATCACCCGCCCCCCGCACCAGCAAATCCTGAACTGCCCCAAACAGGGCCTCCCGACGACTAGGAGGAAGCTGGAGGTTGGATGGAAAAAAAATCTGTTCGGCGGGCAAGAGAGAAACTCAATTTTGTACCCCGAGGAAATTACTTTGCAAACCCACCGGTCGGAGAGCAGAGATGTCCACCGAGCCACGAATTCGCGAAGACGGCCCCCCACCCGAGTGTCGGGCGGGGGCAGACCTTCATACGAACGCAGGCTTGTTGGGCTTGTGGAACCAGGGACGCTTTTGCCCTTAAGCAGGCGGCTTGGGAGCGCTTACCTGCAGCACCAGGCGGACAAAAAAAAACCGCTTGTGGGTGGTAAATGAGGGCCGTTGCCTACAGCGAAGCTCCTGACCTTAACTGGATAGTGGGAGAAGAGTGCCCTTACCTCCCGTGGCATCCTTTATAATGGCATCCAGAGAGGTCCCAAAAAGTCTTTCACCCTTAAAGAGCAAGTCTACCAAGGCCTTCTTAGAAGGCTGTCCGCGGACCAACACTTCAGTCAGACCAGGCGGCGTAACTCCAGTCCCTGCACCAACTGTTCAGCCAGTGCCACACAGGCCAGGGGAGCCTGATGCTGTTTCAACCACTGGAGCAACAGTTTTGCCCATTCAGTAAGTGTCTGAGACACTAGAGCCCCGGCCACGACCGGTCGCACCGCTGACCCCACCACCGTGAACAGGGAGAGTGCCACTGCCCTCAGCCCTCCTGTCTGTGGGGTCCTTGAAAGCTGGAGCCCCTTCCACAGGTATCATGGTCACCTTGTTCAGTCTGGACACGGGGGTCCACTGTCGGGGGAGAAGTAAATTTTTTCAGGAATTTCTCCTCAAAAGGATAACAGACTGCTAAACATTTTGGGGCTGAAATTTTTTTGCGGCCGATCTCATTCCGTGTACAAAAGTTTATCCAGATAAGGTACACAAGGGAACACCTTAGCAGTGCGGGCCGGCTTACGGAACCCAAAAGTGACCGACATCTGTCGCCTCTGCCGTATCCTCCATTTTCAGGGTATCGCGCACTGCAGTGATAAGTGCTCCTACAAGCTCCCTATCATGCGCTGACCCTGAGCCAGAGTCATCCTCACTGTCCGCATGGTCGAGGTTCGCAGCCTCTGACACATCAGAACCAGGGCCGGGAGCAGTAGCTGGGCCCGATTCTGCGTCAGAAGTATCCCCAGAAGATGGCGAGGGGAGGGGACGCTTCCCCCCCCTTTTTCCCCACGCGCCGCTTCCACCATGGCAACAAAGGCCTCCAGGACCACCGACATAGCGTTCACAGAAATAGCAGGTGCACCAGTTGCCAATTCAGATATGTCTGGGGGAAGAGGCGTCCGCTTCCGACGCCATGCTGACCCACTCGCCTGACACCCCTAGGGACGTAAGGCAAGACACACGGACCACCCTCCTAGCTGCCGCAGAGGACTCGCCACCCGGAGCAGGGACCGCACAGCTGCTGTCCGCCTAAGCCTTTTAAGCTGCTGTCACCTGTGCCGTCCCTCAGGAAGTGTGCCGCAATAGTTTGCGCCGAGAATCTGGCCACTGGAGGCCAAACCACCACCCAAAATGGCCGCCGACCCGCCGCTCTGTAAGCAGAGCGCGCAGGCTACAAGAAAATGGCCGCCGATGATGTATAATAGCGCTGGGCGCAGCCAAAATGGTGGCCGCGAGTGAAAGTAAAAACATGCACAAACAGCACATAATGGCAGCGAACACCTGGGACTCCCACGGCACCCAGACAGCACCCCCTGGAGAGCGGCCATGCAGCCCCCAGCCCTAGGATGGAGCCCCCCCCCCAGTTAAAGCCCCGTATCACAGCCATCCTAGATTCCCAGAGCCTAGGGGGAAGGGAGAGAGGAAAGGAAGGGTAGAACCCTCCATCGACCTCCCCAGAAACGCCCAGCCGTAGCGCCCTGCCGGAGCAGGGGAACTGCTACTTACCCGTCCTGCGAGGACCAGCTGAAGGCATTCCAGACAGACCCAACCTCAGCGTGGTTACGGCATGGCTGTCAGCCAGGCACACGGACCTAAAAGCCCGTTCATACGTGTGCCCCGGAGCATATAGCTCACCGGCCACCCCTGGAGCAACGGGGCAAGTCGTTGACGGCCCAGCGCGTAGCTAAAAGGCCGGCACACGCTTGATGGCCGAACTGGGGAGACTACAAAGATCCAGCCTGTGACCCAGTCGGCAGTTGATAGTAGAGCTCAGGATCAAAAAAAAATAAAAAAAATTTGAAAAAAATCCCCAGGCCACATGGGCCCACAGGGAGCCATGTCATTCTATGCTAGGCAGAAAAAAAAACTGAGCTGCAAGATGCAGGGAGAGGAGAATGTACCCCTGGGCGGTACTGTACTGTGTTTTAACACTTAACATGCTGTTTTTCTTTCTAGTCAATCTCCTAACAGGAGGATAATACCCTAATGTCAAGATGCTGCCGTGTCCGTCCATGAACGGAAGAGAAATACATGTTTTTGGTTGTAACATGACAAAATGGACAATTTCAAGGGTTATGAATACTTTAAGGCACTGTATATACACACACAAACTGTATGCAGATATGATATGGAGGGCAGTACTTTCGAGAAAAGCAAAGAAAAAAAAAAAAGTAAAGTCACAAAACAAAAGAGGTTTTAACTTACTTAATTACCGAGAACAGAGTTTTAAAGAGTTGAATAAATATTTCATTGCAATCCTCCAATTCAAAACAAATGTTGTAGGATTTGACCCATGCCAAATTCTAAAATGAGAAGGGAAATTTTTAGTAGTCAATGAAGGGTTGAGCGCCAACATTTACACACACACACACTTTTATTCATTAGGGGTGCAACGAATCGGTGGTGATCCGTGATCTGAACGGGTCACCCTGTTCGGATCGGATCACCACACGATCCACGGAGCGCTCCGGAGCCTCGGCCGTAGGAAAGGCCGCAGCTTCGGCCTAGCTCCGGAGCGGTGGCCATCTTGGTACATCCGGCGGCGGCCGCTGTAATGACGTTTCGCCGCCATCTTGCTCCACCCCACACTCCTGCACAGTAATGAGAGAAGGAGCCAAGCGGACATCTTGTTACACCCAACGATTCAACACAAAACGAAGCTTATCAGCTTTAATACATTATTTGGAAATCCATCGGACTGTTTACATTTTAAAAGCAGCAGCAAACCTTACATGATTGCTAATGTGACGGAACACCTCCGATTTTCACATTTAACATTTAGTTAAATGTGAAAATCAGGTGTTCTGTCACATTAGCAACCATGTAAGGTCAGCAGGTTTGCTGCTGCTTTTAAAATTTAACATGTAAAGAGTCCGTTTGATTTACAAATACTGTATTTAAGCTTATAAGCTCCGTTTTGTGTTGAAAATAACTAAAATCGAAATCGGGTTCAAATTTTTTTTTCCTTTGCCGATCCGAAAATGATCCGATCCGTGGCTCTGATCCGAGGATCGATCCGTGAGTTTTTTGATCCATTGCACCCCTAATATACATACACTCCAAGTACTTTGTAAAAAAGTGCTACAGATTTCACTAGGGTAAAAAACAAAAAAAACAAATACCTCCAACAGATAAAAATATCTATTGAACTGAGGGCTTTTTGTGTCTTCCAGACCTTTCAGTTGTCTTGTTATAAACAAGAATATGTCCTGCAAAAAAGAAAGGGAAAAAAATGTATTTTAGAAATGCATTTAAAATGTGAAGTTTATTTTTTGAAGAAAAAAAATTAAAAATAAAAAAACGGACTATCACACTATTAGACATGAAATACCAATTTAGGCTGGCCAAATTAAGTTTGTAAAATCAGCCAGTCGATAAAAAAAATAAAAAAACAGATTTTCCCATCCACACATTTGAGGTAGATGAAGGCATCCTCCCCACTGTGCCATTGTACTCTGACAGTGGGACCCCTCTGCTGTCAGGATACATTCAACAGTGCTGCAGTCAATTGGCTGCATGCGCTGCTCAAACACAAATTATTGTGATCGCTAGGTCAACTCCTACCCAACAGAAACCACCATAGATGGATGGAACCTCGGCTGGTCTAAGGCCAGCTTAGGAGTAAATGTTCATCTACGTCCATCAACCAAAGGGAAACTATAATCTGCCCATAATGGCAGGCACAAGTTATCCACTATAGCAGGGATATGCAATTAGCAGACTTACCAGCTGTTGCAAAACTACAGGTCCCATCATGCCTCTGCCTCTGGGTGTCATGCTTGTGGCTGTCAGTCTTGCTATGGCTCATAGGACTTGTAGTTCTGCAACAGCTGAGGTCCGCTAATTGCATATTCCTGCACTATAGGGTATCTGGTTCCACTTTCCTCACCCCAATCCAATGCCAGAGCTTTGACAAAAAAAAAAAAAAAAAAAAAAAAAAAAAAAATAGGATTTTTTGTACTCCCCGTAAAATCCTTTTCTCTGTCGTCCATGGACAGACAACAGTTCCTTAAATCTTGACATGTTCCTGTCCATAGGAAAGGACTAGGCAGAACTTGTTACCTTAAAACATGTAACTTTAACAGAGTTGAACAGCCCCGCCCAGGGGGCGGTCCCTCCCGTCATAACCCCTCACCCTGCAGCTCAGTTCGTCAAAAAGCAGTACAAACTTAGGAGGGGTGGGTGCTGTGTCCGCCCATGGACGACAGAGAAAAGGATTTTACGGTGAGTACAAAAAAAAAAATCCTATTTTCTCTTTTCGTCCATGGACGGACACAGCTCCTTAAATCGTGACATGTGGGATGTCCCCAAGCAGTGTCAGAAAAAACGAGGGGTGGGAACAGCAATCAAAAGACTTCACCCCAAACGGAGGAGTTACAACCTCAAAACAGCCGTCTGCAAAACCTTGCGGCTAAAGGAAGCATCCGAAGATGCACTCACATTAATCTTCTAAAACTTTGAGAAAGTGTGAACAGAGGACCAGGTCGCCGCATTACACACCTGTGAGACTTGATGTCGGAAAGCCCAATTGCCCTGGTCGAAAGCACAGTGACAGGAAAGGGAGGCGCCCGCCCCACCTGGATGACGGTCTGCCTGATACACCTAGAAAAGGTGGCAGACGAAAACCGCCAGGCCCTACTGTGGACCAGACACCATCACGAACAGTGAGTCAGATCTCCGGAACCGTAGCAAAAAGGTACACCCGTAGGGCACGTACCCCGTTCAACGTATGTAGCGCAAGCTCCATGGGAATGCGAAGGCCAAGGACACAAGGATGAAAGTACAATGTCCTCGTTTAGGTGAAAAGCCGAAACTACCTTAGGAAGGATTGAGGGCTGCGGGCACAGCACCGCTTATCCGTATGGAGGACCAAGTAAGGAGACTTGCAAGACAAGGCCACCAATTCAGAAACCCTTCTGACCGATGCAATGGCAACTAGAAAAACTATTTCCTGAGAAAGCGTCGAGAGGAATACTCCCTGCTGTTCTCAAAGGAAGGTTCCAGAAGTACAGAAAGAACCAGATTCAAGTTCCACGGAAGAAGCGGTGGTCGAATCAGGGGAATCGCGTGTCAGACCCCCTGTACAAACATACTTACCAGTGAGTGAGCCGCTAGGGGTCGTTGGAAGACCGCCAAGGCTGAAATCTGCCCCCAATAGTGCTTAAGGCAAGTTTCTGATCTACTCCGCGCTGTAAGAACAGCAGGATCCGAGAAACCGAATATGCCAGTGGGCGC
Source organism: Rana muscosa (assembly GCA_029206835.1). NCBI lineage: Eukaryota > Metazoa > Chordata > Amphibia > Anura > Ranidae > Rana > Rana muscosa. Next base: position 188,576,294 of record CM055116.1, read on the forward strand.
CAAGACATCTCTCCACACAAATATGTATGCTTTCCAGTGCAATGGTAGATCTTCCGGGAAGAAGATTTCCAGGCCCTCAACATGGTAGAGATTACCAAATCTGACAGACCACGGCCCCCCAGTATCTGGCTTTCGATAGCATGCCGTTAAAGCCAGCGACTGTAAAGCAGAATGAAGTATGGAACCTTGAGACAGAAGGTCCTCCCGCATTGGCAGACAGCAGGGAGCGTCTGCTACCAGTCTCACGAGGTTGGCGTACCAGGGACGCCGGGGCCAGTCTGGGGCGATTAGAATCACTGGAATCCCCTTGGCCTCCACTCCGCGGAGCAGAGGAGGAAGCATATTCATTGGGGAAAGGCATAAATTTGCCGATACTGACCCCATGGAGCCACTAACGCGTCTGCCCAGGGATCCCTGGACCTGGCCACAAACCTCTACACCTTGCGATTGAGTCGAGAGGCCAGGAGATCCACATCTGGTGTGCCCCACTTCTGACAAGGAGTTGAAACACCTCCGGGTGTAACGACCATTCCCCGTGGTCCAGCATCTGGCAACTCAGTCCGCCGGCCAGTTATTACGCCCAGAATGTAAGCAGCTGATAGAGCCGGTACGCTCCTTTCAGCCCATCATCTCAGGATGTGAGCGACCTCCGACCGAACTCCTTGTTCCACCCTGATGGTTGACATAAGCCACCTCTCCATGGCGTTGCCTGACTGGATCCTGACCGGACGCCCTTGAAGCCCATGCGACCACTTGGAGAGGCAGTCTAATCGCTCGAAGTTAGAGGACATTGATCGGTAGGAAAGACCGAACCCCCCAGACCCCCAAATTATTGGCGAGTCTGACTGGCTATAGACACGTCGTCCTCCAATTCTGGGCTGGGAGCAGCTCTCAGAAGACGATTGTCTAAGTAACCTATGACGGCAATACCTCGCTGTCTCAGCAAAGCTAGAATAGGGGCAAGCACCCTGGTGAAAACTCTTGGTACTGACGCTAGGCCAAAGGGAAGAGCCACAAATTGATAGTGGTCCTCGCCGATCGCAAAAGTACAGAAAACCTCTGATGCCTGTCGCATATGGGGACATGCAAGTAGGCGCCCTCTATGTCCAGGGACGCCAGAAAATCCCCCGGATGATTTCGCACCCTCACAAAAGGCATTGAGGGCCAAGAGGTCAAAGATTGGACGGACACACCCCTCCTTTGGGACTATAAACAGAGTCGAATAGAATCCCTTAAACCCTTCCTCCAGGGGCACAGGTAAATTACACCGCACCTACTAATGGTTGGGTCTCAGAGCCCTTTCCTCTTTTCAGGGGTACTCATCAGGGGTGCCCCCTTTCCCCCCGCCTCTTTGCCCTTGCGTTGGAGCCCCTGGCGATTGCTGTCCGTGAGTCCCGTGCGATTACGGGGCTGTCGATTGGGAGGCTGGAGGAAAGGATATCCCTCTATGCGGATGATGCCCTCCTGTACCTGAATGACGTAGGTCCCTCGCTGCTGGCCGCCCTGGAGACGGTCAAGGTTTTTGGGAGGTTTTCTGGAGTTAGAATAAACTGGTCCAAGTCGGTACTCTTTCCGCTGGATGCTCGAGCCCCCTCTCTGGCTAGCCTGTCCCCCTTAAAGTGGGTAACTGAATTTAAATACTTGAGAGTAGTGGTGACAAGGGAGGCTGCCCAATACTATGCCCGTAATGTTCCCCCCCTGCTAACTACATTAAAAGGAAAAGTGTTTGGCTTGGTCTGGTCTTCCCTTGAATCTCAGGCCGCATCAACATTTTTAAGATGGTTCTGCTACCAAAGTTTAATTATGTCTTTCGGAACAGCCCGGTCTGGATCCCGGCTTCCTTCTTTAGAGCTGTTAATGGGTGCATTACCTCCTTCCTGTGGAATGGGGCTGTCCCCAGGCTTGCTAGGTCTACCCTTCATCTCCCTACGCAGCTGGGGGGGGGGGCTTGCTTTACCTGATCTTATGGTTTACTTCTGGGCAGCTGTCCTGGTGACGGCACACTGGTGGGAGGCGGGTGATAGATCTAATGCGGCAGTGTGCCTTGAGGCTGCCTGTCTGGGATCCCTGATGGACCTGCGGAACCTGATCTACAGAGGGGCGGGGGCATATTCTACGGTTCCGGACCCCACTAAAACTACCCTTAAGGTCTGGGCGGCTGCTAAGAAACGTTTCTCCCTGGTAATCCTGGACTGCCACACTTTAGATCGATTCCTGATCCGCAGGTCTGGGCCAGATACGGGGTAAAAACACTGAAAGATATTATGCCAAGTGGGGTACTTCTAACCTTTGCTCAGCAGGCAGTTTGTTGCCGGGATGGATGCTCTTCCGATACCTCCAGGGCGCAGTTTCCCACTAGGCCCCTGTTGGAACTCGACCCTGTTGAGTCGCTCTTGGCCCAGGAAGACCTCAAGAAGCCGCTCTCTGTATTGTATGGGACATTGCTCAAGCTAGATACCCCGAGACTGGACAGGCTGTGGGATAAGTGGAGGGCGGATATTCCATCTCTGGGAAAAGAGGAGTGGGAGGAGGCATTTAAAGGAATGCCCCAAGCTAGTGATTTCCTCCCGAGACAAACTGACACAAATCAAACTGCTGCACAGGGTATATTTTACACCAGTAAGGCTCCATAGGATCTACCCAGACCGGGATCCCTGCTGCGCTAGATGTCGGGCCCACCCTGGTACCCTTATACATCTGCTTTGTGAGTGTCCCAAGATGCAGGTATTTTGGAGGGAGGTTTTTGAATTGATTAACCTGAAATTGGACTTAGCGCTTCCCGTGTCACCAGAGCTGGCCTTGTTTGGGGTCCCGGATGATGAGCAGAGACGCCGCCATAGAAACCTGTTGATTGCGTATTTGTTATTTTATGCAAAAAAAGTCTATTTGCAAGTGGCTATCCCCCTAGCCCTCCGTCTGTGTCCTCCTGGCTGGCCATGGTTGATGCTGCTATTCCAATGTACAGGCTGATATAGCAGAGGATGCCCCTGGAAGTTCGACAAGGTGTGGTTGCCCTGGATATCACCTTGACCAATCCTTCCACCCCCTCCTTGATCCTTGTCTTTAGTTTGGGTCTTGCGGCCTCTGGGGGGGGGAGCCCGGGGACGTCCGGTGGGGATTTAGGGATCTCTGGCGGTGGCTCGCGGTTTCCTGGTAACTTCGCCCTTGGAAATTTTGGCCCTGCAGTATTCTTTACTGTAACTAATGCCTGTTGAATATACTGATTTGTAAGTCACTAGTTGTACTGTCATGTTCCTCGGCTATGTTGGCAGAGTTCTGTTTTTCTATTCATGTATACATAACTGCTCAATAAACACAACCTGATTGTAAAAAAAAAAATAAAAAAATATTACACTGCACCTGAGCAAGTCTCGTACTGCTCCTATCAAAGCAGACCTATGAGCCAGAAGGAGAGGAAGATTTGAGGGAAAGAATCGGTATGGTGGACAAGAAAGAAACTATCTTGTACCCCGAAGCGACCACCTCGCAGACCCACTGGTCAGAGAGCAGGGAGGACCACCGAGCTACAAACTCATAAAGCCGTCCCCGCACCTTGAGTCGGGTAGGGGCAAAACCTCATGCGGTAACAAGCTTATTTAGCGCCTTGTTCAGCTTACGCACACAGGGACACCCATGTCCCCCCAACAGAAGCCTGACAGTCAGGGAGGATCTGACGAAAATACCGCTTCTGCGCAGAATAGGAGGGCCCCGCTTACGGCGTGGCTCCTTCCCCATAGACGACAGTTGCTCTAACCTCCAGTGACATCTTTAATAATGTCATCCAGCGAGGTACCAAAAAGCCTCCCACATTTGAAGGGCAAATCTGCTAGAGCTTTTTCTGGAAGCTTGGTCAGCGGACCAGAATGTCACAGGCGGCGCAGTACCACCGCAGATACAGAGGCTCTGGAAATCCAGAGGGCCACATCCAGAGTGGCATCACAGACATACACAAGGCCCTGTACCATTGGTCAGTCAGCCTTACGCACTCTTGAGGAAGCTGATGCTCCTCAACTGTCAGTTGCAAAATCTTTGCCCATTCAGTGAGAGTGTCTGAGGCACCAAAGCCGCAGCTAATATAGGTTGCAACTCTAACCCCAGCATGGCGAACATGAAGCGGGTCACCGTTCCAGACCTATCAACAGGGCCTTTAAAGGCAGGGGTCCCCTCTACCGGGAGAGAGGTTACCCTATGTAGCCGAGAGACCGGGGGTCCACGACCGGAAGAGAGGCCCATTTTTCAAAAGGCTCTCCTCAAAAGGATAAAGGACCACAAAAATAGGATTTTTATAACAGCTTACCTGTAAAATCCTTTTCTTGGAGTACATCACGGGACACAGAGCGACATAGTCATTACTAATGGGTTATATAGATACCGTCAGGTGCTGGCACTGGCAACTTCCAAAACCGGAAGTACCCTCCCCTATATAAGCCCCTCCCATCCGGGAGCACCTCAGTTTTGTAGCAAAGCAATAAGTGTCCCCAAAGAGGGGCGGGAGCTCTGTGTCCCGTGATGTACTCCAAGAAAAGGATTTTACAGGTAAGCTGTTATAAAAATCCTATTTTCTTTCTCATACATCACGGGACACAGAGCGACATAGTCATTACTAATGGGATGTCCTAAAGCAATGCCAAATGAGGGGGGGGGGGATACACCATATATAAGCTGAGCGCTATCAGACATGAGGATCTTTTGCGGCCTGCAACACACTGCGCCCAAAGGCGACATCCTCCTGACTTCTAACGTCCACCTGGTAGAACCTAGTAAACGTGTGTACTGAAGACCATGTTGCGGCCTTACAGATTTGAGCCAGGGAGGCCTGGTGATGCACTGCCCATGAAGTTCCAACTGCTCTCGTGGAGTGCGCTCTAACTTTGAACGGAGGCGGTCTCCTTCTCAAGCCATAGGCTTGTATTATGACCTGTCGAATCCACTTGGCTAAAGTAGATTTTGACGCTGCCTGACCCTTTCTGGGGCCTTCCGGCAGAATAAACAAAGTATCCGTTCTGCGAATCTGAGCAGTGGCTTTTAGATAAGCTTTAACTGCTCTTACTACATCCAAAGAATGTAATAACTTTTCCTCTACCGAAGTAGGTTTGGGGAAAAAAGAAGGAAGAACCACATCTTGGTTCAAATGAAACCTCGATACCACCTTAGGAAGAAAGGCTGGATGAGGACGTAACACTACTCTGTCCTTATGGATAACCAGATATGGCTCCTTACAGGACATAGCTGCTAATTCCGATACTCTTTTAGCCGAACAAATGGCTACTAGAAAAATCAATTCCCTGGTGAGAAGCACCAAGGAAATATGCTGTAATGGTTCAAATGGTTGTTTCTGTAGAACCGACAGAACCAAGTTTAGACCCCATGGACATATGGGAATATTAACCGGAGGACTAATACGCATCACTCCTTGTATAAAGGCTTTGACTAGTGAATGCGAAGCCAAGGGCCTTTGAAAAAATATTGACAAGGCCGAAATCTGACCCTTGATAGTACTCAAGGCAAGCTTCCTATCTACAGCCCACTGTAGGAAGTCTAGAATCCTACCTATTACGTACTTATGTGGATGCCATTTCTTGGCCTCACACCACGCGATGTACGCCCCCCAGATTCTATAGTAGATCTGCCTGGATACCGGCTTCCTGGCATTGATCATGGTAGATACCACAGCATTAGAGAGCCCTCTCTTTTTTAGAATGTGGGCTTCAATAGCCAGGCCGTCAAACCTAGGGCTGGTAAGGAAGGGTGGTATATCGGTCCTTGCGAAAGCAGGTCCGGACGACGTGGGAGAGTCCAAGGACTCCCCACTAAAATTTTACAATCTCCGCGTACCACGCTCTTCGGGGCCACGCTGGAACCACCGGAATCACTGTTTCTTTTCTACCCTGATTCTGCGGAGTAATCGAGGTAACCATTGTGGCGGTGTGAATGCATATATCAGCTTGAACTGATCCCAAGGGAACACTAGGGCATCCGAGCCGCAAGCTAGGGGATCCCTTGTCCGAGAGACAAACCTGTCCCCCTTTGCGTTGAATCTGGATGCTAGAAGATCTACATCCGTTGTTCCCCACCGCTGACATATTGTCCAGAAAACCTCGGGGTGAAGGGACCCTTCCTCTGGGCCTAATTGCTGGCGACTTAGAAAGTCCGCCTTCCAATTCTCCACTCCTGGAATGAATACCGCAGATATGGCTGGGACATATTTTTCTGCCCATTTCAGGATGTAATTTACTTCCCTCTGGGCTGCACGACTCCTGGTGCCCCCCTGATGATTGATATATGCCACTGCTGTGGCATTGTCTGATTGAATTCTGACAGGGGACCCTTGGAGTTTGGATGTCCATGCTACTAGGGCATACCGGGCTGCTCGTATCTCTAAGAGATTGATGGACAGGGCCTTTTCTGCATCCGACCATCTGCCCTGGAGAGACTATTGCTCCAGTACTGCTCCCCAGCCTATAAGGCTGGCATCTGTAGTGACCACCTTCCAAGAAAATCGGACTGAAGGATTTCCCTTTTTCCAGATTCTGGGGAACCAACCACCAACGGAGGCTCTTGCGAACGGAAGGGGACAAGGACATTGTAAGTCTAGGGCCTGAACTTTTTTGTTCCAGGCTGACAGTATGGCCCCTTGCAAATTCCTTGAATGGAATTGACCGTAGGGTACTGCTTCGAATGATGCCACCATTTTTCCCAGCAGCCTCATGCACAGGCGTATGGACGGCTGTCTTTTTTGTACCCACTAAGTGGATCAAATCTTTCAAAGACAACACCTTTCCTCGAGGCAAGAATATTTTTCTCTGGCCTGAATCCAACCTTAGCCCCAAGTATTCCAGACTTTTGACTGGTTTTTAGGGCTGACTTGTCTCGGTTGATAATTCAACCGTGAGATTCCAGATACTTGATTGTCTTGTGAACGACCACGTCTAGTTTTTTCACTGAGTGGTCTATCAGCAACAAGTCATCTAGATATGCCATTATCATTACACCTTGTGTTCTTAGATTGGCCAATAAAGGGCCAGAATTTTTGTAGACACTCGTGGTGCTGTGGCCAGACCGAAGGGTAAGGCTCTGAACTGAAAAAGGTGCCCTACTTCAAAGCGTAGAAATTTTTGGTGGACTGGAAAGATGGGAATGTGCAAATAAGCATCTTTGATGTCGATCGCGGCTAACCAATCCTCCCCTTGTAGGGCAGTGGCCACCGATCGGATCGACTCCATCGGAAAGTCCTGATATACAGGAATTTGTTTAGCCCTTTTAGAATTAATATGGGCCTCCCGTCCCCGTTTGCTTCGGGACTGTAAAGAGGTTTGAGTAAAACCCGAACCCCCATTCTTCCAGGGGAACCTCCATAATTACTCCTTGGAGCAATAGTTGTTCTAGTGCCAACAGGAGGGACTCTCTCTTCCGGGGATCCCTGGCACGTTTGACCTCAAAAATGGGAAGGAGGAGAGTCTTTTAACTCCAATCTGTATCCCAAACATACTGCGGTGAGCACCTATCTGTTTTGATCGTGTCCCGCCAGGTCTCTTGCGAACAACTGGAGTCCTCCCCCCACCCGACTGAGTGGGGGCAACCCTTCAATGAATTTAACTTTGGGGGAGGTTTTGTACCTCCCCTGACCCAGGGTTTCTCATTACCCTGCGATTGTCCCTGTTTTTTACCCCCGGGAATTGACCGAGGAGGCCGTCGGAACTGTTACACAGCCGATGCCCCAGGGACTAGAGAAGCAGGCCTCTTAAAGAGGGACCTCTAACTCTGTTTTTAACCGGCAAGAGTGTATTTCTCTCTCGTACATCACGGGACACAGAGCGACATAGTCATTACTAATGGGTTATATAGATACCGTCAGGTGCTGGCACTGGCAACTTCCAAAACCGGAAGTACCCTCCCCTATATAAGCCCCTCCCATCCGGGAGCACCTCAGTTTTTTGCCAGTGTCTAAGGTGTTGGCCAAGAAGAAACATGTGTTTTTCACTGAGCTTGCGTACAGGTTCTTTTGGGCCTCAGTAAGCTATTCCGGATCCGACCAAAAAAGCTTCATAGCTAAACGGTCGGTACCCGGGCCTTGCAGAGAAGAGCAAGGTTTTGCCTGTAATGCTTCTCTTAGGAGAGCTGGACCCTGGGATCCAGAGCTCTGGTCATACCCACGACCAAGATGTTTTCTGTGCAGGGTGCTATACAGGTCCAGGGGAGTGGAATCCTTGGGAACCCGGTCCCTGAAGGTTTGATTACAATGCCTGCCGTGATAGGTGAAGTTTGGGCTTTTGTGGACCAAACAAAGTCCTGCGGCGGGGAACAGGTAAGTGGGGGCCCCCAGGAACTTGGTTCTATTGGGGGACCCCCAAGCCTAATTTGTCTTTCTGTCTGTTACCTAATGGTATTCCCGCAAAATTCTGTGCATGCCTGTAACTACTAAAAAAATGTAATAATTTTTAATGGTGGTCAAGAAAAAAAAAAAAAAAAAAAATTTTTTTATATATATTTAATATATTAGACTGCGGGACCTGTGTTTGTCCACTAGAGGCCGCTGTGGAATGTTTTCTTGTCATGTGGACTAGCTTCTTCTCAGCAGAGCAAAGTCCAGGCAGATGGTGAGTTCTCTTATAGGAAACTGCTTCCTCTGCCATGTTGCAGTGCTCGTCCATCCCCCGGCCTGCGGCAAAGAGGGGCCCTGGCTCCTGTCCCTTGTTACCATATTTAAAATTAGCGCCGAAGGCGCACGTGCCCGCGCACGCGCCTCTATATATAGAGGTGAGCCGGGAAAGGGGGCGGAGCCTGGGGGATGACGCTCTGTGCGCGCCGCAGCGCTTCTGCGCATGTGCGGGCGTCCCAGCAGTTTAAAAAAACCACAATATTGTAGTGAGCTGGCTATGAAGTACAGAGACAGAGCTGGCAACATTTAAAGGCATACAGCAAGCGGTTGATACAGGCATCCCCTAGAAAGGCACATTAGTAGACACCAACTGTGATATAGCAGCAATTGTGCTAGACTATTCTCAGTAAAAGTGGTGTATTACGGCTGGAATACCTCAGCTTTAGGCTTAGGAATATGCCGTCCAGAAGCTCCGGAACTGAATCTTCCAGGAAGCGAAGGGGGTCTCATCGGGCTCGGAGGATCTTGGGCATACTCCTGCTGCACCAGTCTCCCCTGAAGTTCAGAGGTAAGTGACCGTAGAGACCCCGCAGGGGTACTTGGTACTGTGGCTGTCCTCAGTTCACCTGCTCCTGTGTATGTAACAGAGGAGGTTTTTTCCTCAGCTCTGGGAGGATTAGAGAGAGATTGTCAACATTTATCGCTGCATCCCTGTCAGGGAAAGCACGCCCGATCTCCGTCTCCTCCTTCAGAGTGCCTGTTAGCAGAGCAACAGTCCCATACAGGGATCGACCTGCCTGAAGGGGATCAGGATAAGGTTGATTCTGTTATAGAGGAATCAACAGTGGGGGAACCTTTTCTCAGCATCTCAAGCTGAAAGATTATGGGTTCAGTCTCTGACTAACATGGTCCGATCAGCATTTAAAAATGCACCTTGCGGAACCATCAACCACTACTGTATCCTCGTTGGGGTCGCTAGAAGCCCCCAGACTGTTTGTTCTTTTCCACTTCACCCTTTACTGAAAGGGCTCATTTACCAGGATTGGGAACGTCCTGAGAAAATATTTATTCCCCCCAAGAGATTTCCGGTGGTCTATCCCATGGAGGATAAGTTCATCAAAAAAAAAAAAAAAAAATGGAAGGTCCCTACAGTGGACGCAGCCATCTCTTGTATGTATAAATCACTGACATGTCCAGTGGATAATGTCCAAATGTTCAAGAACCCAATAGATAAAAGATTGGAGTCCTTATGAAAATCTGCTTGGTGATACAACCAGCAGTAGCAGCTATTGGGGTCTGCTAAGCAGTGAAGGATCAGTTGAAACAGGTCTTGAGGGACTTGACAGATCAGCAGGCTTTGCCCTAGCTGATCTACCTAGAGCCTTAGGCTTTGCGGTTGACGCCATAGAGGATTCAGTCCATCAGGCCTCCCGCCTTACGCTGTCTATAGTACATATGCGTAGGCTCCTATGGCTCAAAAACTGGTCTGCTGAAGCTCCCTTTAAAGAATGGCTGGTTAGCGTCCCATTTCATGGTGAATGCTTATTCAGGGAAAACCTGGACAAATATATCCAGAAAATTTCCAGCGGTAAAAATACGCTCTTGCCGGTTAAAAGCAGAGTTAGAGGTCCCTCTTTAAGAGGCCTGCTTCTCCAGTCCCTGGGGCATCGGCTGTGTAACAGTTCCGACGGCCTCCTCGGTCAAATCCCGGGGGTAAAAAACAGGGACAGTAGCAGGGTAATGAGAAACCCTGGGTCAGGGGAGGTACAAAACCTCCCCCAAAGTTAAATTCATGAAGCCCCCACTCAGTCGGGTGGGGGGAGGACTCCAGTTGTTCGCAAGAGACCTGGCGGGACACGATCAAGACAGATAGGTGCTCTCCGCAGTAGGTTTGGGATACAGTTTGGAGTTAAAAGACTCTCCTCCTTCCCATTTTTGAGGTCAAACGTGCCAAGGGATCCCCGGAAGAGAGAGTCCCTCCTGTTGGCACTAGAACAACTATTGCTCCAAGGAGTAATTATGGAGGTTCCCCTGGAAGAATGAGGGTTCGGGTTTTTACTCAAACCTCTTTACAGTCCCGAAGCAAACGCGGACGGGAGGCCCATATTAATTCTAAAAGGGCTATACAAATTCCTGTATATCAGGACTTTCCGATGGAGTCGATCCGATCGGTGGCCACTGCCCTACAAGGGGAGGATTGGTTAGCCACGATCGACATCAAAGATGCTTATTTGCACATTCCCATCTTTCCAGTCCACCAAAAATTTCTACGCTTTGCAGTAGAAGGGCGCCATTTTCAGTTCAGAGCCTTACCCTTCGGTTTGGCCACAGCACCACGAGTGTTTACAAAAATTCTGGCCCTTTATTGGCCAATCTAAGAACACAAGGTGCAATGATAATGGCATATCTGGATGACTTGTTGCTGATAGACCACTCAGTGAAAAAACTAGACGTGGTCGTTCACAAGACAATCAAGTATCTGGAATCTCACGGTTGGATTATCAACCGAGACAAGTCAGCCCTAAAAACCAGTCAAAAGTCTGGAATACTTGGGGCTAAGGTTGGATTCAGGCCAGAGAAAAATATTCTTGCCTCGAGGAAAGGTGTTGTCTTTGAAAGATTTGATCCACTTAGTGGGTACAAAAAAAAGACAGCCGTCCATACGCCTGTATATGAGGCTGCTGGGAAAAATGGTGGCATCATTCGAAGCAGTACCCTACGGTCAATTCCATTCAAGGAATTTGCAAGGGGCCATACTGTCAGCCTGGAACAAAAAAGTTCAGGCCCTAGACTTACAATGTCCTTGTCCCCTTCCGTTCGCAAGAGCCTCCGTTGGTGGTTGGTTCCCCAGAATCTGGAAAAAAGGAAATCCTTCAGTCCGATTTCTTGGAAGGTGGTCACTACAGATGCCAGCCTTATAGGCTGGGGAGCAGTACTGGAGCAATAGTCTCTCCAGGGCAGATGGTCGGATGCAGAAAAGGCCCTGCCCATCAATCTCTTAGAGATACGAGCAGCCCGGTATGCCCTAGTAGCATGGACATCCAAACTCCAAGGGTCCCCTGTCAGAATTCAATCAGACAATGCCACAGCAGTGGCATATATCAATCATCAGGGGGGCACCAGGAGTCGTGCAGCCCAGAGGGAAGTAAATTACATCCTGAAATGGGCAGAAAAATATGTCCCAGCCATATCTGCGGTATTCATTCCAGGAGTGGAGAATTGGAAGGCGGACTTTCTAAGTCGCCAGCAATTAGGCCCAGAGGAAGGGTCCCTTCACCCCGAGGTTTTCTGGACAATATGTCAGCGGTGGGGAACATCGGATGTAGATCTTCTAGCATCCAGATTCAACGCAAAGGGGGACAGGTTTGTCTCTCGGACAAGGGATCCCCTAGCTTGCGGCTCGGATGCCCTAGTGTTCCCTTGGGATCAGTTCAAACTGATATATGCATTCACACCGCCACAATGGTTACCTCGATTACTCCGCAGAATCAGGGTAGAAAAGAAACCAGTGATTCCGGTGGCTCCAGCGTGGCCCCGAAGAGCGTGGTACGCGGAGATTGTAAAATTTCAGTGGGGAGTCCTTGGACTCTCCCACGTCGTCCGGCTTTCGCAAGGACCGATATACCACCCTTCCTTACCAGCCCTAGGTTTGACGGCCTGGCTATTGAAGCCCACATTCTAAAAAAGAGAGGGCTCTCTAATGCGGTGGTATCTACCATGATCAATGCCAGGAAGCCGGTATCCAGGCAGATCTACTATAGAATCTGGAAGGCGTACATCGCGTGGTGTGAGGCCAAGAAATGGCATCCACATAAGTACGTAATAGGTAGGATTCTGGACTTCCTACAGTGGGCTGTAGATAGGAAGCTTGCCTTGAGTACTATCAAGGGTCAGATTTCGGCCTTGTCAATATTTTTTCAAAGGCCCTTGGCTTCGCATTCACTAGTCAAAGCCTTTATACAAGGAGTGATGCGTATTAGTCCTCCGGTTAATATTCCCATATGTCCATGGGATCTAAACTTGGTTCTGTCGGTTCTACAGAAACAACCATTTGAACCATTACAGCATATTTCCTTGGTGCTTCTCACCAGGAAATTGATTTTTCTAGTAGCCATTTGTTCGGCTAAAAGAGTATCGGAATTAGCAGCTATGTCCTGTAAGGAGCCATATCTGGTTATCCATAAGGACAGAGTAGTGTTACGTCCTCATCCAGCCTTTCTTCCTAAGGTGGTATCGAGGTTTCATTTGAACCAAGATGTGGTTCTTCCTTCTTTTTTCCCCAAACCTACTTCGGTAGAGGAAAAGTTATTGCATTCTTTGGATGTAGTAAGAGCAGTTAAAGCTTATCTAAAAGCCACTGCTCAGATTCGCAGAACGGACACTTTGTTTATTCTGCCGGAAGGCCCCAGAAAGGGTCAGGCAGCGTCAAAATCTACTTTAGCCAAGTGGATTCGACAGGTCATTATGCAAGCTCATGGCTTGAGAAGGAGACCGCCTCCGTTCAAAGTTAGAGCGCACTCCACGAGAGCAGTTGGAACTTCATGGGCAGTGCATCACCAGGCCTCCCTGGCTCAAATCTGTAAGGCCGCAACATGGTCTTCGGTACACACGTTTACTAGGTCCTACCAGGTGGACGTTAGAAGTCAGGAGGATGTCGCCTTTGGGCGCAGTGTGTTGCAGGCCGCAAAAGATCCTCATGTCTGATAGCGCTCAGCTTATATATGGTGTATCCCCCCCCCCTCATTTGGCATTGCTTTAGGACATCCCATTAGTAATGACTATGTCGCTCTGTGTCCCGTGATGTACGAGAAAGAAAATAGGATTTTTATAACAGCTTACCTGTAAAATCCTTTTCTTGGAGTACATCACGGGACACAGAGCTCCCACCCCTCTTTGGGGACACTTATTGCTTTGCTACAAAACTGAGGTGCTCCCGGATGGGAGGGGCTTATATAGGGGAGGGTACTTCCGGTTTTGGAAGTTGCCAGTGCCAGCACCTGACGGTATCTATATAACCCATTAGTAATGACTATGTCGCTCTGTGTCCCGTGATGTACTCCAAGAAAAGGATTTTACAGGTAAGCTGTTATAAAAATCCTATTTTTTACCGCTGGAAATTTTCTGGATATATTTGTCCAGGTCTTCCCTGAATAAGCGTTCACCATGAAATGGGACGCTAACCAGCCATTCTTTACAGGGAGCTTCAGCAGACCAGTTTTTGAGCCATAGAAGCCTACGCATATGTACTACAGACAGCGTAAGGCGGGAGGCCTGATGGATTGAATCCTTTATGGCGTCAACCGCAAAGCCTAAGGCTCTAGGTAGATCAGCTAGGGCAAGGGCCTGCTGATCTGTCAAGTCCCTCAAGACCTGTTTCAACTGATCCTTCACTGCTTAGCAGACCCCACTGCTGGTTGTGTCACCAAGCTTGCTGTAGAAAGAAGCAGATTTTCATAAGGACTCCAATCTTTTATCTATTGGGTTCTTGAACATTTGGACATTATCCACTGGACATGTCAGTGATTTATACACACAAGAGATGGCTGCGTCCACTGTAGGGACCTTCCATTTTTTGATGAACTTATCCTCCATGGGATAGACCACCGGAAATCTCTTGGGGGGGAATAAATATTTTCTCAGGATGTTCCCAATCCTGGTAAATGAGCCCTTTCAGTAAAGGGTGAAGTGGAAAAGAACAGTCTGGGGGCTTCTAGCGACCCCAACGAGGATACAGTAGTGGTTGATGGTTCCGCAAGGTGCATTTTTAAATGCTGATCGGACCATGTTAGTCAGAGACTGAACCCATAATCTTTCAGCTTGAGATGCTGAGAAAAGGTTCCTCCACTGTGGATTCCTCTATAACAGAATCAACCTCATCCTGATCCCCTTCAGGCAGGTCGATCCCTGTATGGGACTGTTGCTCTGCTAACAGGCACTCTGAAGGAGGAGACGGAGATCGGGCGTGCTTTCCCTGACAGGGAGGCAGCGATCAATGTTGACAATCTCTCTCTAAGCCTCCCAGAGCTGAGGAAAAAACCTCCTCTATTACATACACAGGAGCAGGTGAACTGAGGACAGCCACAGTACCAAGTACCCCTGCGGGGTCTCTACGGTCACTTACCTCTGAACTTCAGGGGAGACTGGTGCAGCAGAAGCATGCCCAAGATCCTCAGAGCCCGATGAGACCCCCTTCGCTTCCTGGAAGATTCAGTTCCGGAGCTTCTGGACGGCATATTCCTAAGCCTAAAGCTGAGGTATTCCAGCCGTAATACACCACTTTTACTGAGAATAGTCTAGCACAATTGCTGCTATATAACAGTTGGTGTCTACTAAAGTGCCTTTCTAGGGGATGCCTGCATCAACCGCCTCTGTGTGCCTTTATACTGTTGCTAGCTCTGTCTGTGCACTTCAATAGCCAGCTATGATTGTGCTTTAAAACACGCTGGACGCCCGCACATGCGCAGTAGCGCCGCGGCGCACACCGAGCGTCATCCACCCTCTCCGCCCCTTTCCAGATAGCCTCTATATATAGAGGCGCACGTGCGCCTTCGGCGCTTTTGAAAAAAAATAAGGAGCTAGATGGGAGCCAGGGTCCCTGCCGCAGGGCCCGGGGATGGATGAGCGCAGCAACAGGGCAGAGGAGACAGCTTCCCAGCAGAGAACTTACCAACTGCCTGGATTTGATTTTGGAAGAAAAAAATCCACATTACAAGAAAAAGAACCATAGCGGCCTCTAGTGTCTAACACAGGTACCGCGGTCTTACATTTTTTTTATTTTTATTTTTTCTTGCCTACTACTAAAATTTTTACATTTTCTCAGTAGTAACAGGCATGCACAGAATATTAGCGGGAATACCTTAGGTAACAGGCAGAAAGACAAATTAGGCTTGGGGGTCCCCCAATAGAACCAAGTTCCTGAGGGCCCCCACTTACCTTTTCCTCGCCGCAGGACTCTGTTTGGTCCACAGAAGCCCAAACTTCACCTATCACGGCAGGCATTGTAATTAAACCTTCAGGGACCGGGTTCCCAAGGATTCCACTCCCCTGGACCTGTATAGCACCCTGCACAGACAACATCTTGGTCGTGGGTATGACCAGAGCTCTGGATCCCAGGGTCCAGCCCTCCTAAGAGAGGCATTACAGGCAAAACCTTGCTCTTCTCTTGTAAGGCCCGGGTACCGACCGTTTAGCTATGAAGCTTTTTTTGGTCGGATCCGGAATAGCTTACTGAGGCCCAAAAGAACCTGTACGCAAGCTCAGTGAAAAACACATGTTACTTCTTGGCCAACACCTTAGACACTGGCAAAAAACTGAGGTGAGGTGCTCCCGGATGGGAGGGGCTTATATAGGGGAGGGTACTTCCGGTTTTGGAAGTTGCCAGTGCCAGCACCTGAAGGTATCTATATAACCCACATAGTAATGACTATGCCGCTCTGTGTCCCGTGATGTACGAGAAAGAAAATGGCGTTTTAAAAAATGGCGCCTGAGCACCGCAATGTGGATGAGAAGGCCGTGCAGGGACTTTGAGGAGACAGACCCCCCACAGGTACACCCCGGTCGCAGCGGGCCCTAGGGCATGAAGGGAAAGGGTGACAGAGATCAGGGAAAGGGAGGACAGGAGAACCCCTTAATCCCGGGAATGCCCAGCTGTTCCATCCTGCCGAGACAGGAGGAACCGTACTTGCACGTCCTTGCGAGGACTTGCTGGCGCGCCCCTGACAGACCCACAACCGATGGTACGGAGTAGCTGTCGGCCCAGTTCACTGTGAGAGTGAGACAATAGCCCAGTCATATGTGGACCCCGGAGCATATGCTCACAGGCCACCCCCAGAGCCATGTCACGCTCGATGGCTGGACTGGGAAGACTACAAGGATCTATAATATCCAGCCTGTCGCCCAGTGGCAGTTGATAGAAGAAATCGAAAAATAAAAAATAATTCTTCAGGACTCTGGGCGCAAAGGGAGCCACGTCCTTCTCTGCTAGGCAGAAAAAAACTGAGCTGCATGCTGCAGGGTGAGGGGTTAAGACCTGAGGGACCGCCCCCTGGGCGGGGCTGTTCAACTCTGTTAAAGTTACATGTTAAGATAACCAACATGCTCTGCCTAGTCCTCTCCTATGAACAGGAACATAACCCACGTCAAGATTTAAGGAGCTGTGTCAGTCCATGGACGAAAAAGAGAAAAAAACCACAAACTTCAGGGTAAGGGATACATTAGGTATTTCCTCCTGCACACCACAAGTCAGTCATTGGTATCAGAGTAGTCAATTACCAGGTCTCAGCTCTATCATATGGGGTATTAGTAGGAGGGAATACTCGTGAAGGTGAACATCAAAGTTCATATCCGTATAGCACTATCAGGGCTCTGGCAGCAGATTTGAGCATGTAGTAATGCAGTGAAATCAACAGCAGGCACCTAACAAAGTCTAAATTCAAATGAAATTAGTGCAGCGCAACCACTCTTACATTACATACATCAAATCAATCTCTGAAAGTTCAGCAGTTCCTGCACAGGATTCAATGTAAAACATAATATATAAGATAGTAAAAAGAAAAACATGCTTAGAGCCCATTCACACAGGGGCAACACGACTTCCAGCGTGATTTTATGAGGCAACTCAGACAGGACCTGAGTATGAATCACAGCGCCACCTGGAGCCATTTACAAGGCAACTCCAAGTTGCCTGCAGGACAAGAGACATTCCAGTGGCCAATCAAACAAGAATCAGCTCTGTGGGAGGGAGGGGGGGAGAGAGAGTTTTGCAGGAGAAATGTATGTTATCTTCCTGGAGAGTCGCTCCTATTAAGACAGGGAGAGGCGACTCCCATTGAAATGAATGGTTACAGGTCGCCTAGGAGTCGGATTGAAGTAGTACAGGGACCTTTTTTGAAGTCGGAGCGACTGCAGTAGTGTGCATAAGGACGGCTCCATTAACTTACATTGATTTCTTCAGCCAGCGTGACCTGAGGCGACTAGGGGCGACCTGGGGCGATTTGGAGTCGGATCCAAAGACGCCCCTGTGTGAATGGGCTCTTACTGTACATAAAATATAAAATCACTAAATAGGACTTGAAGTAGCAATAAAAGTGGGATAAACACAGCTAAAAATGTAAAAGACAATCACGCTAATAAGTCCACAAGAATAAATTGAGTCCAATATGGCAGGCTGGTATATGGAATCACAAAGACTTCATAGGTACTGAATAAACCTTGTAAAATGCGTGCTTACCAGAGAAGTAAGCCAATAGGGCAGATGGCTACAACTCAGCCAGGGCCTTTGTTTAGCACCACAGTACCGACTTCTTTAGAAGGGATGGAATCCAAACGATGGTAAACTTACTCCATGGTATGTAAACAACCAGACCAAAGAAAAAAAAAAAAAAAAGGAAAAGAAAAAAAAAAAACATAGCGTGATCCTGCCACAATTTATGATCCTACGATCAGATCAATAATTAAGGACAACACCCAGTGAAGGAAACAAGCATAAGTGAACCACCACCGCACAGTTGGTCTCCTTACCAGACTGCACTGATAGCAGGCCTTAGATTGTTTATCACCCGAGACACCCCAAGCAACCCTGATGTGAGCCACCACCTTACGAGCAATCTCCTTACCAGATCAACCAAACTTTGAGGCTTGAAACCAGAATCTTCAAAGGGACTGCAAGCTCAAATGTGGAGGGATGGATGTAGGCTCTCCCAACTGGGACCGTATCTCCGTATATGTTGTAAACAGCATATGTACCCAAGAAAGAAATAGGGAACTAGATAGTGTATTACCTTCCAAGCGTTTAATAAAAAAGGCAAAATTACACTTACATGAAAGATGTTGTTAAAAACAAGTAGAAAATTAAGCCGACCGGCTGCAATGCAAAACTCCCATCCTGCGAACGCGGTGACGTTAGCACGTACCCCCTCAGACGTGTTTTGTCCAAGACATTCTCTATATCCCTTATCACCCGATACATACCAAGCCTCAAAGTTTGGTTGATCTGGTAAAGGAGAAACTACTTGTAAGGTGGTGGATCACATCAGAGTTGCTTGGGGTGTCTGTTTATCACCTAAGGCCTGCTATCAGTGCAGTCTGGTAAGGAGACTAACTGTGCGGTGGTGGTTCACTTATGCTAGTTTCCTTCACTGGGTGTTGTCCTTAATTATTGATCCGATCATAAATTGTGGCAGGATCACGCAATGTTTTTTTCTTTGGTCTGGTTGTTTATATATACCGTGGAGTAAGTTTTCCATCATTTGGATTCCATCCCTTCTGGAGAAGTTAGTACTGTGGTGCTAACCAAAAGCCCTGTCTGGGTTGTAGCCATTTGCCCTATTGGCTTACTTCTAAAGGTAAGCATGCATTTCACAAGGTTTATTCAGTACCTATGAAGTCTTTGATTCCATATACCAGCCTGCCATATTGGACTCAAATTTATTCTTTTGGACTTATTAGCGTGATTTTCACACACACACAAAAAAAAAATATATATATATTATAAAAATCAAAAAATGAGTTAAAAAAGCCCAGTGCTCCCCAAAAAGAAAAAAAAAAAAAACACTGAATTCCTTCTTTCCTCCAGTGGTTCATACTCCTCCACAAACCAGTTGAAAAACCTGCTCACCTTAAGCACATTTATACATGTTCATCTGTGTTATCCACCCGTTAAAGCTCATATGGTATTCCCTCTTCACACCTATTCAGATCTTGGATGATCTCGCCTTCCAACCCCCAATGTCCTTGTATCTCAAATTTGGATTACATGGAGTAGAAAGGCGGATACGTAGTGCTTCCCGTTTTAAATATTTAGTCATATGCCCCCACAATAAAAATCCACTCAAGATAAAAATGACATTGCGCTTGTTAAAATCACATTAGCCAGCTCAGCATTACTATGCAATGGCGTGACGGTACGGGCTTAACTCCTCCCTCCTAGATGCGTTGCGCCCTTGCAAGTGGATTTTTATTGTAGGGTTATATGAATATTTAAAATTGGGAAGTCCTACATATCTACCTCTATCCCATGTAAACCAAATTTGAGATATGAGGACATTGGGAGTTGGAAGCCGAGATCATCCTGTGTCTGAAGAGGAATGAAGAGGGATTACCATATGAGATGTACCGAGTGGATAACACAAATGAGCATGTTTAAATGTGCTTAAAAAGGTGAGCAGGTTTTTCACCTGGTGTGTGGAGTGCACGAATCACTGGAGGAAGGAAGGACTTAAAGACCTTTTGGGGAGCACTGGACTTTTATTTCGCTTTACAAATTTTTTTTGCACCCAATCTAGATTTGAGTTTTTGCCTCAGATCCTATGCAGGGACTGTTGGACTTTCACAGATACGGATTTAATTTGTGTGTGTAACATATATTGATTAGAATGTTTGGTTGCGGTGCACCAATTTATTTTGAATTTAAGTATAGGAGATGGTGTTGTAAAATCACTATATATAGCGTTTAGCTGGCAACTTATTGTATATAGTTAATTTATTTTGATTTAATATGATTTGAGGATATTAGGGGTTGCACTGATTGAAATTGGATATTTTAATACCTTATAAAGTCTGCTATGTAGTGTGACAAAGTACAGGTTCACATTAAAACTGCAAAACACAGAGTCTAAAGCCTCGTACGCGCGATCGGATTTTCCGATGGGAATTGTGTGACGACAGGCTGTTGACGGAAAATCTGACGGTTTGTATGCTCCATCGGACAATTGTTGTTGGATTTTCCAGACAAAATGTTGGATGGCAGGCTTTAAAATTTTCCGAACAGCCTGTTGTCAGATTTTCTGAGCATGTGTACACAATTCCGGACAAAATTCCAAAGTACAAAAACGCATGGTCGGAATCAATGCTCACCAAACACGACATTAGCAGGTGGTGTCCAAAGGGTGGCGATAAAGAGCTGAAAAGCCACGTAACTACATTCGTGTTTGTTGGCAGACAATTGTGTTTTGTTTGTATGCAAGACAAGTTTTTGGCCAACGCCCTTCGGACAAAAATCTGATTTTCCACAGAGAAAGACTCGGATCGTGTGTACGAGGCTTACGTTTCTAAAGGAAATAAGTAAGGACTAGCCAAGGGGGAGAACCGTGTGAAAAAAAAAAAAAAAATAAAAAAAAAAAAATCACTAGATACAAAAAAGGGTCAAGTCTTAAAATTGTGTGCGCCCGCGATATCCAAAAAACTATGCTACTCAAAAAACGCAACAGATGAGACTTTAAGACCATCTGTTTAGTGGGTACCTGTGGGCTATGCTAGAATTACTGCTCTCACCCAGACATTTGCAGCAATACCTCACGTGTCATGCAATCATGGTTTACATACACATGTGCAGGGAAATTGGGGTTAATGTATAATCTTTTGTTTAATAAACTTTGCTGTAATTTAATTTTTATTGCCATCACAAGGGGGTTAACACCCCCCCCCCCCCACCCCCCCGTGAGATCTTTGAGAACTGAACTGGTTAAATACAATATCATGTCCTCCCCGCGAGTACAGATCAGGAGTTTTTTTAGTACACGAGTAGACTGTACCTTTAATTTATCATGAGATGTATATGGGGCTTCTGGTGCATATATTCTGAAGATATCAGCCAAACAGCAGGCTACTAAAAGGCGAACATCTTTGTTAGGATTCCTGAGGAAGAATTCAGATGAAAGGTGCAGAGCTAAAGGGAGATATTGCTGTTTCTCATCTTCTGAATCCTGGTCCATATCCATAAAAGTTTTAACCACCATCTAGAAGAAAAACAGAGAATTGTAAAAAATAGAGGACACCTTTATGCTTGCTATATTGTCTGCTTTTCTTTGGAGGGTTGCGACACTGTGGCCTTTTTCAACCAATACAATGGGTAAAGTGTATGTATCCCTCAATAGAGAACCCTTTAAAAAAAAAAAAAGTCAATTATAAAACTTAATTTGCAAACATATAAACCATGCTTCCAGAAAAATGCATAGTTTATGCATAGAATGTGCAACAAACGTTTGCTGAAATAGCTAGGAAACAATCTCAATGTTTTCCCCAACATTCAGTATGTACCCTGCCTCTGATTAGAAGAGAGAACCCCAGCGGGTGTTCCCGTGATTAGATGCAAGAGGTAGCCCCATTGAAAGCAATGGATGGCTGCCGTCTCCCGCAACTAGCCACTCGCATGTAGTCACACGTGCAGTGATTGGCCTTGGATGCAGACTGCCTGCACCCAGAGTGGAGGACTTGCATTTGATCGCTGTGACAGAGATTAGATACTGTATGTGACTCCCAAGTTGACATAACGTGTTGGCCTGAGCTTAAGCACAATAAGGTCATCACATTCCTAGGGAGGAGGAAGAGGGCATTTCTCCAGACCATGCATTTCTCCAGACCACACAATTGCAGCCATTTTACACTAAGGCCTCATGCACACTGGACAAGTGAACAGCTCCCGTTTAACTTTAGGCGTTTTTCTGCAGCCAGTGAACTCCCCAGCATGTTGTCCTATGTGTCCATACACACATAGGCTGTTATCAGCAATTTTTGGCAGGGGCATTTTCGGTCTGAAAACAAACCCCTAGAAATAGTAGGTATTTAGGGGAGTTTATCAGCTGTAAAAAGACTGATAAAAAGCTGAAAAACACAGCTATTTGACGTATATCGGCGTTTTCGAGCCATGAGCTTTTGTGGGAGTATAGTTTTGCTAAAAAAAACCGCTGAATACCACTTCTGCAAAACTCATTCTACAGCTAACGCTACTGTTTTTTTTATAAAGGTCCAATGTGCATGAGGCCGAATTGAAGAAAGAAAGGAAGGTCTTCTGGACGCAGCACTCCGGTTAAAAAGCCTTTATTCCAAAAAAAAGGTTCAGGAAACCAAAAACACTCTGCACAACACAACAAACTGATCTAGTTTGGCTGACGCGTTTCACACTATTAAAAGTGCTTATTCAGCTATGAATAAGCACTTTAAATAGTGTGAAACGCTTCAGCCAAACTAGATCAGTTTGTTGTGCAGAGTGTTTTTGGTTTCCTGAACCTTTTTTTGGAATAAAGGCTTTTTAACCGGAGTGCTGCGTCCAGAAGACCTTCCTTTCTTTCTTCAATTGCACTTGCATTTGCCTGCACCCTTGGTTGCTGGGAGGAGGTAATTCCAGGGACTTCCACACCTGAGCGGCTCCCTTCCTCCTGCATGAGGCCTAAGGCAGGATTCAAATGGGTCTTTAGCCATGCTGAGAATTCCAGCAGCAAAAATCTATCGATGTGTGCAGATAGCTGCAGCCACCGAGCCTGTACAGTGTAATGACAAGGTGTTGGCATAGTCAGTTAACCAAAGCGTCCCTCTGTTTAGTTATTAGTAAATTTGGCTACGCGAGGATGGTGGTTCTTTGTTTCATATGTCATCCTTGAGAGCTGCTGCTGGTCATCTGTCAAGAAGCTTTGTTTCTAGGGCTGCGGAAATTAAAGATTAATTGTTCGATTAATTGTTAATTTCTTTGATCGAGGAAAATTCGCAGAGTGAGCTCCGCGGTCTCATCCATAGGAAAGGCCGTGGCTTCGGCCTAGCTCTGGAGCCGCGGCCATCTTGGTCCACCTGGCGGCAGCCTAGTAGCGGCGCACTGACATCAACAGCCGCCTGCTTGTGCCGTCTACTCTGCGGACTGTTCTGCCTGGATTTTACGATATGTGGGGAGATGTGGACATTACGGGGGAGATGGACATTCCAGTATGGGGGGCAGATGTGGAAAATTGGAAAAACAGTATGTGCGTTATAATTGATCGAAATTAATCGATTAAAAAAAAAAACGATTAATCGAACGCGAAAATTTTAATCAGTAACAGCCCTATTTGTTTCTATTACAAGCGCCTTGAGATCAGCTTACCGATTTAACTGGTCATTTCAATCTGCATGGATTTTTGATGATTCAAAAAGGTGTTTGCTACAACAAAAAAAAAAAAAAAAAAAAAAAAAACACCAGATTTCAATTATACACTGGGTACAGTACTGAAGGATTTTACTTATGGATTGGAAGTTGTGGAAAAAAAAATAGGATTTTTGTACTCACCATAAAATCCATTTCTCTGACGTCCATGGACTGACACAGCTGGATACTGTAAACGTGTGGGTATAATTCCCTGCTCGCAGGAGAAGATCTAGGCAGAATGTTAGATGTTAAAACATTCTAGAAAAACCAGAGCTGAACAGCCCCGGACATTACCCTCCCATCTGCAGCTAGCAGACCTCAGTTTGTAACAAAGAAGTACAAACCTTAAAAGGAAGGGGGGGGGGGGTGCTGTGTCAGTCCATGGACGTCAGAGAAATGGATTTTATGGTGAGTACAAAAATCCTATTTTCTCTCATCGTCCATGGACTGACACAGCTGGATACTGTAAACGTGTGGGACGTCCCAAAGCAGTAACAGAAGGGTGGGAGCAGTAGAAAAGGAACAACCAAAAACTTCACTCCAAACAAGCAGAGCTCCTCAACGGAGGAGTTGCGACATTAAACAGCGGCCTGCAATGCTTTGCAGCCGAAGGGAGCATCCGAAGATGTAGCCACATCAACCTTATAAAATCTTGAAAAGGTATGAACGGACGACCAGGTCGTCGCCTTGCACACTTGGGCAACTGACGCTTGATGTCGGAAGGCCCGGGAAGCACCAATTGCCTTGGTGGAATGCGCCGCAACCGGAAAGGGGGGCGCCCGCCCCTTAAGGGCATAGGCCTGTATGACGGTCTGCCTGATCCACCTAAAGTCGGTGGCAGACGACACCGCTCGGCCCCGTTTTGGACCAGACACAGATTTCCGAATGTGAACAGTAGCAGACAGGTACACACGTAAGGCTTGTACCCATCTTAATGTATGAAGCGCAAACTCTCAGGGATGCGATGGGTGAGGACACAAGGACGGAAGAACAATGTCCTTCTTAAAGTGAAAGGCCGAGACCATCCTTAGAAAAGGAAGGACGGCCGTAGGCACAACACCAACATATCCTTATGGAGGACCAAGTAAGGCGACTTGTCGGACAAGGCCGCCAACTCAGACAGACACCCGTCTAACCGAAGCAATGGCCACTAAGGCCAACTTCCGGGACAAGGTCAAGAGGAATCTCTGACATTCTCAAAGGGATGTTCTTGGAGAACCGAGATGCATCAAAATCAGATCCCAAGTAGGGAGAGGAGGCTTGACAGGGGGGATCACATGGCGAACCCCCTGCACAAAAGGTGCTAATCAAGGAATGGCCCGGTAGCGGACGTTGAAAAAGACAGCCCGGGCCGAAATCCGACCCTCAAAAAAAGGTATGCAAGGCCAGCTTTTGGGTCACACCACGCTGTAAGAACAGCAAAATCCTGGGAACGGAATACATCCGAGGATGCCACTCAAGTTCCTCGCAGATAGCGATGTAAGCCTTCCAGGTACGGTGAGATATCTTTCTGGAGGAAGATTCCCGTGTCAACAACATAGAAGAGATGACCGAATACGAGAGAACTCGGTCCTTCAGCACCTGGCTTTAAACAGCCATGCCATTAAAGCCAAGGACTGTAAAGCAGGATGAAGTATGGGATCATGAAACATAAGGTCCACCCCAATAGGCCGTCGCCAGCAATGTCTGCGACTAGCCGAAGTAGATCTGCGTACCAATGTCGCCGTTCCGGAGCACTGGAATGGCCTCAGCCCCTACTCTGCGAAGCAACAACAGTAGCGGAGGTTAAGCATATATCAGGCGATACTGCCCCCACGGGCTTCCAACGCGTCTGACGCGTCCACCCAGGGGTCCCTGGACCTGACCACGATCTTGCCACCTTGCGAGTGAGTCGAGAGGCCACAAGGTCCACTTCCGGTGCCCCACCTCCGGTAAAGAAGGTGGAAACACCTCCGGATGCAAGGACCCTTCGCCTGCAATGCACACGGCCAACCGGACCGTCTTGCAGCGAGATGTATGAAAATCCCAAAGAGACTCTGCAATGTATCGGAGAAGGGAGGCCCCAGTGTACAGGGTGCCTCAAATGTTGGCCAATAAAGGCAACTTGACGGAACTTCCCTAGAAACTCTGTCAGAGGACTAGTACTTCAGCCTCCACAGGTGGCGCAAACCCACCCCGGGCACAGAGACCCTAAAGGCTAAAGCAGTTGTAGTGCACCTGCTAGACGACTGATGGATGAAGCAGAGGCTTTTGCCCAGTCATTGAGCTACATGCCAGAGACGCAACCACTAACGGGCGTAACGCTAACCCCAGCCTGGCCAACACAGCCCAAGCCAGCGCTTCCGATCACCACTGAAACCAGGGATCCTTGTGACAATGCTCCATCCAGCAGCTACCCATGGATAGGTGCCGATTGTGCAAACACATAGTTTATACTATGTATTGCGTCAAACGCACAAATGGAGAGTGTGGGAGGAAACCCACCCAGCCACAAAGAGCATAATACCACCACATACGGCGTATGTAGTTTAGTATTTGTGGATAAACCTATTAAAACACGTATATACTGTGCTAGCGACGAAGGCGCGCACATCGGGGCCTGGACGTAAACCAGCCACGCATATTGCGTACACAACCGTGTAGGTATGTTAGCCTGCGAATAAACAAATTGCACATGTTTATACTGTGCCTAGCGCTGAGAATGCGCACACCATTGGAACGCAGGGGAGAAACCTGAGCACCCGGATACCCATGCAGACTGCATACGCATACCATGTATGGTATTATAGTATGTGTGCTAAACATTTTGCACAAGCCCATGTGTGCATAGCACCGAAGGCGCGCACACTGTTGGCACGTGGGAGGAACCGAAGTACCCCATGCATACTCAGAGAATGCAATACCTACAGCTACTGTAAATGTATTTAGTGTAGTGTATAGACATAAGGTGTATGTTTACACCGTGTATTGCACCAAAGGCATGCATGTCATGTAGCGTGGGCGGAAACCCACACAGACTGCAAAGACATACCGGGTAGGCATGTTAGTATGTGGATATCCAATCGCACAAATTTTGACTGTGCATAGCGCCGAAGCGCCCATACCAATTGAGTGTGGGAGGGAACCGGAGTAACCGGAGGAAAACCACACAGACTGCCTACACATACCGTGTAGGTATTATAGCATGCGTGATAAACATTGAACATGTTTAACTGTGCAGAAGGCCAAAGGCGCACATACCGTCAGCGCGTGGGAGGAAACCGGAACACTCGCAAGAACTCCACGCAGACAGCACACAGATACCGTGTAGGAATGATAGCATGTGAATCAACATATTGCACATGTTTATGCTATGCATTTCCATTGGAGCGTGGGGGGAAACCGGAGTACCCGGAGGAACCCCACGCAAACAGTATACCCATACTGTAAACATGTATAATATGTGCAATAAACATATTGAGCATGTCTATACTGTGTAGAGAGCCGAAGCGCACACACCATGAGAGTGCGGGAGGACACCGGAGCCCCCGCCAACCCAGAGAGTATAATACATACATATACTGTGAATGTATCTGGAGTCGTGCATAAACATATTTTGTATGTTTATATCATGTATGGCACTGAAACACAGCATTGGAACGTGGGGACAGCCACGCAGACACAGAGACCAATAACACATACATACACTGTGAATAGGATGAGTTTAAATTATGGTGCAGAGGCGCATAATCTTCTCTGTATCATTCCAACCTGCTTGACTGTGCTGCCGAAGCAGCATGCAGGTAACAGGTAACCTCTGATCCTCAGACCGTGCGTCTGTCAGAGCTCAAATCATTCCCCAGGAAATGGCAGGAAATGTTACCTCAGGTATCACACATAAGGCTCACAGGAACTAGATACATAAATGAATAAAGTCCTCCCTCATCCATGCTGCTCTTGAGGCAGCGTGAGGAAAACAGTGAGGAAACTGTGTAAAAGAAAAGCTTGTCACAGCAATTCCAGCCTGAGTGTGTTTCTCACATCATCAATGAGATCACTTACAAGCACCCTGTCATTCACTGACAGAACTGGAGTCTTCCTCAAAAGGGAATGTCCTGTTCATGAACATTAAATATTCAGAGGTAGGGTCCTGAGCATAGTAGCTAGGCCCATATCTGACTCAGAGCACCCCTTCAGTAAAGATTTTTGTGGGGGGAGGCGGCTTATAGCTCCTTTTGCTCGCACACCGCTTCCATTCCGACAGGAATGATTCCAGGACTGCTGACAACTGGTCCATAAAGGACCGCAGGTGCAGGAAACATATGAACATGTTTAACTGTGCAGCACTGCCAGTTGCATCAGGCAAGTGTGGGGAGCAGGTGTATCAGACTCCATAACGCCACCCTCTGAGACCTTATACACTATACAGTGAATATACAGTCCACCCACTGGCTACGCTGAGGAGGGGATACCCGGGAGGACCCACCAACCCTTAAGGACCGCTCAGTCTGTGAGGAGATTGTGAGGGGATTCGCGCCGCCGCCAGAAATGAAAGCGCGGCGGCCACAAGAAAATGCTATAACTGCGCTACTGAATGCCAAGATGGCCGCCGAGCGCGAAATTCAGAGCTCTAATGCGCGCCAGTGGCGCACGCAATAACCACCTCAAACCGCGACAATGGCGCACGCAATAATCACCTCACACACCAGAAAAAACTGCAGACATGAGCGCCCAGCCAGGCCAGAGTGACCCCCAAGCACCCCACAGCACCAGTACAGGGTGCAGAGAGCAGCATAACAGGGGGGAGACAGGGAGAAAACCCCCACACACAGAAACACAGCCAGAATGTTCTCACCTGTAGGAGAGACTACTTACCCGTCCCTTTCAGGGACCCACTGGCTTGTTCCAGACAGACCTATTACAGAGTCGTACTGCGTAGCTGTTGGCCCGGTCCACCGCGAGAGATACAGTCAGTCAAGTACTGTTCAATCTTGAGAGGACCGCGGGAGCATGAAAGCAACCCGGCCACCCCTGGAGTCATGGGGTATGTCGTGAACTGAGTCTCACGCACGCAAGGCGAGGATCAGCACGCTCGATGGTCGGACATGGAAGACTACGAGGATACTAGTGTACCCAACCTGTTGCCCAGCCGACAGTTGATTGAAGGTCTCAAAAATAAAATAATAAAATTCCCAAAGGAATAAAATTTAAAAGTAAAATCTTCCAGGAGACTGGCTCCTGAGAGAGCCACGTCTTCTCCTCCTGCTAGGCAGAAAAAAACTGAGGCCTGCTAGCTGCAGATGGGAGGGTAATGTCCGGAGGGACCGCCCCCCTGGGCGGGGCTGTTCAGCTCTGGTTTTTCTAGAATGTTTTAACATCTAACATTCTGCCTAGATCTTCTCCTGCGAGCAGGGACATATACCCACACGTTTACAGTATCCAGCTGTGTCAGTCCATGGACGATAAGAGAAATAGGATTTTTGTACTCACTGTAAAATCTGTTTCTCTGACGTCCATGGACTGACACAGCTGGATACTGTAAACGTGTGGGTATATGTCCCTGCTCGCAGGAGAAGGTCTAGGCAGAATGTTAGAAACATACATTCTAGAACAAACCAGAGCTGAACAGCCCCGCCCAGGGGGGCGGTCCCTCCGGACATTACCCTCCCACTTGCAGCTAGCAGCCTCAGTTCATAACAAAGCAGTACAAACCTTAAGGAAGAGTGGGTGCTGTGTCAGTCCATGGACGTCAGAGAAACGGATTTTACGGTGAATACAAAAATCCTATTTCTCTTATCGTCCATGGACTGACACAGCTGGATACTGTAAAACGCGTGACACATCCCAAAAGCAGTATCAGAAGGGTGGGAGCAGTAGTAAAGGAACAACCAAAAACTTCACTCCAAACAAGCAGAGCTCCTCAACGGAGGAGTTGCAACATGAAACAGCGGCCTGCAATGCTTTGCGGCCGAAGGAAGCATCCGAAGATGCAGCCACATCAACCTTATAGAATTGTATGACGGTCTGCCTGAGCCACCTAAAGACGGTGGCAGACGACACTGCTCGGCCCTGTATTGGACCAGAGAGACAAAAACAGTGAGTCAGACTTCCGAATGGAAACCGTAGCAGACAGGTACACCCGTAAGGCTTGTACCCATCTTAAATGTATGAAGCGCAAACTCTCAGGGATGCGATGGGTTAGGACACAAGGACGGAAGAACAATGTCCTCAAGGTGAAAAGGCCGAGACCATCTTTTGAAAAGAAGGACGGTCGTGGGCGCAACACCGCCATATTCTTATGGAGGACCAACTAAAGCGACTTGCAGGACAAGGCCGCCAACTCAGACACCCGTCTAACCGAAGCAATGGCCACTAAGAAGGCCACCTTCTGGGACAAGGTCAAGAGAGGAATCCCTCTGATATTCTCAAAGGAATGTTCTTGGAGAACCGAGATGCATCAAATTCAGATCCCACGTAGGGAGAGGAGGCTTGACTGGGGCGGGGGGGGGGGGGGAAATCACATGGCGAACCCTCTGCACAAAAGGTGCTAATCAAGGAATGGCCCGGTAGCGGTCATTGAAAAAGACAGCCCGAGCCGAAATCCGACCCTCAATGGTACGCAAGGCCAGTTTTTGGGTCACACCACGCTGTAAGAACAGCAAAATCCTGGGAACGGAATACGTCCGAGGACGCCAATCAAGTTCCTCGCACATAGCGACGGTACGGTGATATATCTTTCTGGAGGAAGATTCCCGTGCCAACAACATAGATGAGATGACCGAATCCGGGAGACCTCGGTCCTTCAGCACCTGGCTTTAAACAGACATGCCATTAAAGCCAAGGACTGTAAAGCAGGATGAAGTATGGGATCATGAGACAGAAGGTCCACCCCAATAGGCAGTCGCCAAGGAACGTCTGCAACTAGCCGAAGTAGATCGGCGTACCAATGTCGCCGTTCTGGAGCAATGAGGATCACCAGAATGGCCTCAGCCCCTACTCTGCGAAGCAACAACAGTAGCGGAGGGTAAGCATATATCAGGCGATACTGCCCCCAAGGGCTACCAACGCATCTGACGCGTCTGCCCAGGGGTCACTGGACCTGGCCACGATCTTGACACCTTGCGAGTCGAGAGGCCATAAGGTCCACATCCGGTGCCCCACCTCCGTTAAAGGAGGTGGAAACACCTCCGGACGCAAGGACCCTTCCCCTGCAATGCACATGGCCGACAGGACTGTCCTGCAGTGAGATGTATGAAAATCCCAAAGAGACTCCGCAACGTTTTGGAGAAGAGAGGCCCCGGTGTACAGGGTGCCTCAACTGTTGGCCAATAAAGTCAACTTGACAGAGCTTCCCTAGAAACTCGGTCAGAGGACCAGTAACTCAGCCTCCACAGGTGGCGCAAACGCACCCCGGGCACAGAGACCCTAAAGGCTAAAACAGTTGCAGTGCACCTGCTAGTCAACTGATAGATGAAGCAGAGGCTTTTGCCCAGTCATTGAGCTTCAGAAACGCCAGAGACGCAGCCACTAACGGGCGTAACGCTAACCTCAGCCTGGCGAACAGTCCAAGCCAGCGCTTCTGATCACCACTGAAAGCAGGTGGAAAATGATACCAGGGATCCTTATGACAATGCTCCATCCAGCAGCTACCCATGGATAATTGCTGATTGTACAAACACAGTTTATACTGTGTATTGCGTCAAACGTGCAAATAGGGTGTGGGAGGAAACCCACCCAGCCACGAAGAGCATAATACTAAACTACATACACCGTATGTGGTTGTATGTGTGGATAAACCTATTCAACATGTTTTTACTGTGCCAGCGACGAAGGCGCGCACATCGGGGCTTGGACGTTAACCAGCCACGCAGATTGCGTACACAACCGTGTAGGTATGTTAGCCTGCGCATAGCGCTAAAAATGCGCACACCATTGGAGCGCGGGGGAGAAACCGGAGCACCCGGATGAAATCCATGCAGACTGCATACCGTGTAGGTATTATAGTATGTGTGATAAACATTTTGCACAAGCCTATGTGTGCATAACACCGAAGGCGCACACACCGTTGGCGCGTGGGAGTAACCAAAGTACCCCACGCATACCCAGATAATGCAATACCTACAACTACTGTGAATGTATTTAGTGTTGTGTATAAACATAATGGGTATGTTTACACTGTGTACTGCACCAAAGGCATGCATGTCATGTAGCGTGGGCAGAAACCCAGAGGAAACCCACGCAGACTGCACAGACATACCGGGTAGGTATGTTAGTATGTGGATAGCAAATCGCACAAATTTAGGCTGTGCATAGCGCCGAAAGCGCCCATACCACTGGAGTGCGGGAGGGAACCGTAGTACCCGGAGGAAACCCACACAGACTGCACACACATACCGTGTAGGTATCATAGCATGCGTGATAAACATTGAACATGTTTAACTGTGCAGAGGGCCAAAGGCGCATATACCGTCAGTACGTGGGAGGAAACCGGAACAAACCCACGCAGACAGCACACAGATACCGTGTAGCAATGATAGCATGTGAATAAACATATTGAAATGCACAGCATAAACATGTGCAATTGGAGCGTGGGGGGAAACCGGAGTACCCGGAGGAACCCCACGCAAACAGTATACCCATACTGTAAACATGTATAGTGTGTGCAATATACACATTGAACATGTCTATACTGTGCAGAGAGCCGAAGCGCACATACCATGAGAGCACGGGAGGACACCGGAGCCCCCGGCGGAAACCCGCGCCAACCCAGAGAGTATAATACATTCATATACTGTGAATGTATCTGGAGTTGTGCATAAACATATTTTGTACGTTTATATCATGTATGGCACTGAAACACAGCATTGGAACGTGGGGGGACACCCACGCAGACACAGAGACCAATGACACATACATACACTGTCAATGTATGCAGTGTAGAGGTATAGGATGAGTTTAAATTATGGCGCAGAGGCGCATAATCTTCGCTGTATCATTCCAACCTGCTTGACTGTGCTGCCGAAGCAGCATGCAGGCAACAGGTAACCTCCGATCCACAGACCGTGTGTCTGGCAGAGCTCAGAGCGTTCCCCAGGAAATGGCAGGAAACCACAGGTGCAGAGACCCTGCTGTTGCCTCAGGACATCACACAGAAGGCTCACAGGGACTAGAGACATAAATTAATCAAGTCCCCCCCCCCCCCCCACCATGCTGCACCGACCAGGGGGAGGGAAACACTGTGTACCACTGTATGATCCATGCTGCTCTCGACGCAGCGTGTGAGGAAAACAGTGAGGAAGCTGTGTAAAAAGAAATGCTTGAGGGAACCAAGGGAAACAGTGTCCCCCTGAGGTACCACAGCCACAGCGATTCCAGCTTGAGGGTGTTCCTCACATCAATGAGTTCACTTACAAGCGCCCTGTCATTCACCGACACAGAACTGGAGTCTTCCTCACAAGGGAATGTCCTGTTCATAAACATTAAAAAATATTCAGAGCTAGGATCCTGAGCACAGTAGCTAGGCCCATATCTGAATCAGAGCACTCCTACACTAAAGAATTTTGTGGGGAGAGGGGGCTTATAGCGCCCTTCGCTCGCACACCGCTTCCATTCTGACAAGGAATGATTCCAGGACTGCCGACAACTGGTCCATAAGGACC
This sequence comes from Rana muscosa, assembly GCA_029206835.1. Lineage (NCBI taxonomy): Eukaryota > Metazoa > Chordata > Amphibia > Anura > Ranidae > Rana > Rana muscosa. The sequence continues at coordinate 188,609,421 of CM055116.1, forward strand.
GCAGGTGCACTGCCAGTTGCCTCAGGCAAGTGTGGAGAAGCAGGTGTATCAGACTCCATATCGCCACCCTCTGAGACCTTATACACAGAAAAGGGGATTGGGTCCTCTGCTCACTAAATAAGGAATTACTGTGCTGTTTATATGTCAAACGCACAGTGTGGCATTAAGGGCTGACTAACCCATCAAAATATACAGTCCACCCACTGGCTACGCTGAGGAGGGGCTAACCGGGAGGACTCACCAACCCTTAAGAACCGCTCAGGTCTGCTGAAGAACCCGCGCTGTGAGCCTGAGGAGAGTGAAGAATCTGTGGAGGAGATTGTGAGGAGGATATTTGCACTGCAGCGCCGCCGCTAGAGGCCAAAACCGAAAGTAAATGCACAGCGGCTACAAGAAAATGGCCGCCGCCGGCGGCAGCTATAGCTGGCCATAGAACATCATGTAGTGGCATTTTTAAGCTGTAAAAAACACTCCTAAAAGCAGCTTTACAGCCTGTGGGCATGAGGCCTTATTCCTAATAAAATTAATGTAAACATCCCTTGTAATAGAAATAGGGATAAAAAGGTCCGCTTCATGGAGGGATCTGGGGTCAAAAAAGACCCCAAATCTCTCCTTTACCGGCAAAAAAAAAAAAAAAAATTTGTTAACCAATTAAGGACCGCCGCCTGTACATATACGTCAGCAGAATGGCACGGCTGGGCATAAGCATGTATATATTAGAGCTGCACAATCGTTAAAAAAAATCGTGATCTCGATTCAACCCCCCCAACGATCTCCAATGCAGAGTTTGCCGATTCTTTTGGTCCGGGCAGCCTGCAAAGTTTTTACTAACATGAAACATTGTAACCAACTTCCGTCTTAGGGCTCTTTCACACGGGTCGGATCAGTCATGATCCGCCCCGTGAAAGCGGGGATCGCTCCGTTGATCCCCGCTGAGCCGGCGGATGACTGGGCGGTCCCCTCGCCCTGTCAGAGCGCCACTCTCCCCTATGGGGAATCGGATGACGACGGACCGTAGAGTCCGTTGTCATCCTATCCGCTCCGCTGACGGAAGGAAAAATAGGGTTTTCTTCCGTCACACTTTGGCGGAGCGGATGTCAGCGGACATGTCACCGCTGACATCCGTGCCTCCATAGGGCTACATGGAGCGTCCGTTCAGGTCCGCCTAAAAAACTGACAGGCGGACCTGAACGGACCCTCCGTGTGAAAGGGGCCTTAGGCCCCTTTCACACTGAGGCATTGCAATAACGCGCTAAAACCGATTAGCGTTACCGCGATAACGCCTATGCGTTTACCGCAGTAAAAAGTATTTCTTGGTATCCCACAATCCTCTACTGCGGTCATGCGACCTTCCCACAGCTTCTGGGCGTTTTTACAGCGGTACTCATTCATTTCAATGGGGATAGGCATTTTTACAGCGCTATTTTATGCGCCCCCAAAAAGCTGTTTGCAGGATTTTTTTCCAACGCACAGCCAGCACAACGCCTCAGTGTGAAATCCCTTAGGGCTTTCACATTCAGAATGCTGGGGCAGGATTTCAGGCGTTTTTAAAGCGCTATTTTTAGCGCTAAAACGCCTGAAAAACAGTGTGAAAGGGGGGCCTTAGAGCAAACTTCTGTGTGTAAATGCAGGAAGTTTACCCAACCACTTAAAGTCCAAACCTTTTTCAGACACTTAAGTTAAAATCAATATTTTTTGCAAGAAAATTACTTGGAACCCCAAAACATTATATATATTTTATCAGATTCCCTAGGGAATAAAATGGCAATTGCTGCAATATTTTATGTCACACTGTATTTGCCCAGCGGTCTTTCAAATGCAATTTTTTGGGAAAAAACACACTTCAATGAATACTTAAAAAAAAAAAAAAAAAAAAAAAAAAGAAGAAGTGAGGCCCGGTTCACATAGGGGCGACTCGGTCACCTGACGAGTCGCGTCCCGCTCTGTTAAATGGAACCGTTCTAATAGCAGCGACTCAGGTCTTAGCACCGACTTAGAAAAAGGTTTCTGTACTGCTTTTGGGGGCGACTATACAGAAGTCTTTATGCAAATTGCCTGAACCGGGCGTCTCAAGTCGTCTTGAGATAGCGCCGCCGAGTCGCCCCCAAAGTCGTGCCGCCCCTGTGTGAACCGGGCCTAAAAAGTTAGCCCAATTTTTTTTGTTTTAATGTGAAAGATGTTACGCCGCGAGAATCGTGATCCATCTTCTAAAGCAAAATATATATATATCGTGATTCTCATTTTAGACAGATTCGTGCAGCTCTAGTATATATACGTTAAGATGCCCAGCCGTGGGTCGCGGCGCGCGCTCGCGACCCGGTCCCGATCAGGTCACACAGCTGAAGAACGGGGAGAGGCGAGTGTAAACAAACCATTCCCCGTTCTTCCTAGTGAGTGTCACTGATCGTCTGTTCCCTGTCATAAGGAACGACGATCAGTGACGTCACACCACGCCCCCACACAGCAAGAATCACTCGTTAGGTTACACTTCACCCCTTCAGCACCCCTACAGATTAACCTCTTCACTGCCATTTTCATAATAATCAGTGCATATTTTTAGCACTGATCGCTGTAAAAATGACAATCGTCCCAAAATGGTGTCAAAAGTGTCCGACATGTCCGCCATAATGTCGCAGTCACGATAAAAAATAAATTAAAAAAAAAATTATGTTTACTTCTGCCCTAGAACAGATGCTGCTCTGGTCCCCCAAGGCCATAGAGGCAAATCAGACAATCTAGTCTCACTGATTCTGACCAGCCGGCCACACCGTCGAGTGGTTTCTCAGGCACGCAGGTGGAAACTAAGCCAGAGAAACACCAGCGAATGGTGCAAGGGGGTGGAATATCCCCTCCCACCGCTTAGGAAAACAATCCAGTGGCTAATGAGCCACTCGAATAGCTTTCATGAAAAAAGCCAGCCGCTAGCAGAAAAAATAAAATATGTTACCGGTGTTCTGGTTGGTAGCTTCAGCCATAACCCCAGTAAACCACTTGCGAACCTCAACGGATATGTACGTATTGCGGTGGGCAAGTGGTTATTTTGCGACTTCGGATCAACATTAGAACAGGATTTGCCCAGATATAACATTTCCAAGAAATTTTAGTGAGCTTGCAGCCAGGTGGGGGTTTTACTGCACGAATCCAAATCCAGGAGGTTGAAAGAACTGGGAACTCATTGAGCCAGTAAAGCATTAGAGAAAAAAAGTGCCTATTTTATCCTCCTTAGCCCATCTGTATTGATCACCGTTTAGGCGCATGTTGTCACAGTCCAGATTTTTTTTTCCCGTATATCCAATAACAGAGTGCCAATAACTGGTAGAAGAACTAGTTAGAAGTACCAGTTAAAGCAGAACTTTACCCATAGCAACTTGATAAATAACGTTCCTCAGCAAAGGAACATACATTATACAAAATTAGTGGGTGCTGTAAATTGCCTCCAGTATTGCTCCCATTTTTCTGAAGCCCAGAGACCCTGTGCAGCACTACATCTTTAGTTTTTCAGTAGAGATGAGCCTCCCAGTGGCTCCGATTTTGGCCACAATGCCAAAATGAAAAGCAACCGAGCATGTGCAGAGCTAAAAATAGCAGCGTTTTACTGCTGACGCCCAGCGCTGCTCAGTGTGGAAGCAGCCTTAACCACTTGCCGACGGCTGGCCATCATATGCTGTCCTGGGCATCTCTGAATGATGCCTGCAGCGATTCACTACACAATAAGAATGATCATAGCGGCTTGATCGTTTTTACGGGCAGCGAGAAGGGACGTCCCTCCTCCCCCCGTTGCTTCTACCGACTCATCCCTGCGATCGGCGAGTCGGGGAACGGATCCACCGGCCCCGGATGTTCACCATAGAGATTTCCGGTGTACCAGATGGTCGCTGGAGTGTCTATGATCGTCAGAGGCTGGGCATGATGTTATGACATCACACCTGGCCTCTGCATTCAAACAAGGCCGCCTCGGCTGGGAAGCCGTGATCGTTTTTTTTATTTTTATTTCAAGCTTCCCAGCCTAGAGGGGAGATGTAAAGGGTGTTATTAACCCCATATCTCACTGTAAAGAGTTCCGATCATGCCATATTCCTATTACAGGGGATGTTTACATTCCTTTTAATAGGAATAAAAGTGATCAAATTTTTTTTATTTTTTTTTTAAGTTTCAAACTAAAAAGTAAGAAGTAGACTTAATAAAAACAATTTTTAAAGTGCCCGTCCCCGTGTGCTCGCACGCAGAAGCGAACACATACGCAAGTCCTGCCCACATATGAAAACCGTGTTCAAACCACACATGTGAGGTGTTGCCGTGAACATCAGAGCGAGAGCAATCATTTTAGCCCTAGACCTCCTCTGCAACTCAAAACATGTAACCAGTAAAAAAAAAAAAAAATTTAGATTTTTAAGTACCAAAGTTTGGGGCCATTCCACAAGCGTGTGCAATTTTGAAGCGTGACAGGTTAGGTATCCATTTACTCGGCGTAACTTCATCTTTCACATTATGGGAAAAATAAGTGGGCTAACTTCACCGTTTATTTTTAAAGCATGGAACAGTTTTTTTACCCCAAAAATAAAAACGCGTTTGAAAAATTGCTGCACAAATACTGTGCGAGATAAAAAGTTACAATGACCGCCATTGTATCCTCTAGGGTCTCTGCTAAAACATATATAATGTTTGGGGGTTCTATGTAAATTTTCTAGCAGGAAAAAAAATGGATTTTACGGTGAGTACAAAAAAAAAAAAGAAATCCTTTTTCGTCCATGGATGGATCCTTAAATCTTGACAAAATGGGTTTCATAGGAGAGGACTAGGCAGAACATGTTAGTCATCTTAAAACAAGTAACTTTAGCCCAGGGGGCACATAACCCTCCTACCTGCAGTCAGCAGCCTCAGTTCGTAGTAAAGCAGTACAAACTAAAAAAGGAGGGGTGGGTGCTGTGTCCGTTCATGGACAAAAGAGAAGGATTTTACGGGGAGTACAAAAAAAAATCCTATTTTCTCTTCTCGTCCATTGACAAACACAGCTCCTTCAAAGCAGTGTAGAAAAACGAGGGGTGGGCACAGCAATCAAAAAAGAAAACAGTTTCACCCCAAACAGGCAGAGTTCCTCAACGGAGGAGTTGCAACCTCAAACAGCCGCCTGCAACTTGGCAGGGGTGTCCCGTCGCCTCTGTTGTTCGCCATTGCCAAAGAACCTATGGCAGCATTGGTGCGTTCCAACCCCTCACTAACCGTCCTTAAATATGGACAGATACACGAGAAACTCACGCTGTATGCGGATGTTACCATGTTGTTACTAGGGGACACGTTGGGATCCCTAGGTGAGGCCATGGCAATAGTACAAATCTTTGGTTTATACTCCGGCCTGGTAATCAACTGAAACAAATCCACAATTATGATGCTGGACTCTGCAGCTCCACAGGGCCCGACGTTACAGAACATCCCGGAATCCACAAAATTTAAATTTCTCTTATCCATGGACCGACACGGCGGCTCTTAATCACTGAACGTGTGGGTATATGTCCCTGCTTGCAGGAGAAGACGTAGGCAGAATGTTAAATGTTAAAACATTCTAGAACAAACCAGAGCTGAACAGCCCCGCCCAGGGGGGTGGTCCCTCCGGACATTATACTCCCACCTGCAGCTAGCAGACCTTAGTTTTTTTCTGCCTAGCAGAAGACGTGGCTCTCTCAGGAGCCAGTCTCCTGGAAGATTTTACTTTTGAATTTTATTCCTTTGGGAATTTTATTATTTTATTTTTGAGACCTTCAATTAACTGTCAGCTGGGCAACAGGTTGGGTACACTAGTATCCTCGTAGTCTTCCCTGTCCGACCATCGAGCGTGCTGATCCTCGCCTTGTGTGCGCGAGACTCAGTTCACGACATACCCCATGGCTCCAGGGGTGGCCGGGTTGCTTTCATGCTCCCGCGGTCCTCTCAAGATCGAACAGTACCTACTGTATCTTTCGCGGTTGACCGGGCCGACAGCTACACAGTACGACTCTGTGATAGGTCTGTCTGAAACAAGCCAGTGAGTCCCTCTATTGGCACCGAGGGTGTTCTCCAAGGTGCTTGCGGGACGGGTAAGTAGTCTCTCCTGCTGCAAGGTGAGTACATGCTGGCTGTGTTTCTGTGTGTGGGGGTGTTCTCCCTGTCTCCCCCGTTATGCTGCTCTCTGCACCCTGTTCTGCTGCTGCGCTGTGTGGGGATGCTTGGCGCTCCATGTCTGTTAATGTGTTTTGGAAAGTGTTCTGGGGGAATGTGTGGCGTTTTTTCGTGCGCCATTGGCGCAGTGTTTTAAATTTAAAAAGTGCGCCGGCTCTAATCAGTTATACAGGCGCCCGGTGGCTATTTTCTTGTAGCCGCGGCGCTTTCAGTTTAGTTTTCTGCCTCTAGTGGCGCTGCTGAACGGCACAAATTCCACATCTCACAGATTCTTCACGATCCTCAGACTCGCGCTACAGCGCGGCTCAGACAGCGGTACCGAGCGGTCCCTAGGGGTGGTGAGTACTCCGGGTATCCCCTCCTCAGCCCCAGCATAGCCAGCGGGTGGGCTGTATTATTCACTGTAATGGTGAATAAGGTCTCGGAGGGTGGCAACATGGAGTCTGGTTCACCTGTTTCTTCACACTTGTTAGCGACAACTGGCAGTGCTCCTGCACCTGCGGTCCTTATGGACCAGTTGTCGGCAGTCCTGGAGTCATTCTGATTAGGAGGGAAGCAGTGTGTGAGCGCAAGGGAGCAAAAAAGTCCCTCTCCCCACTTTATTTCCCCCCCCAAAAAAAAAAAAAAAAGAAGAAGGGGGGGTGTGCGCTGATGCAGATATGGGCCTAGCCACTACCGCTCAGGACCCTAGCTCTGAATATATTTGATGGTTTTGAACAGGACATTCCTTGCGAGGAAAAATCCAGTTCTGAGTCAGTAAATGACAGGGCGCTTGTTAGTGAACTCATTGCTGCGGTGAGGGACACTCGCAAGCTAAATGCTGCGGATGCAGAACCTCAGTCTCCTCTGGTTCCTTAGGGCCGGGCCTTCTAAAAACGTTTTTTCCCCATATGTACCTTTCTTTGACCAGCTCATTGATAAGGTCTGGGGAAAAAGCCGCAGAAGACTTTTATGGTCACGCGGCGTTTGCCTATCAGATACCCCTTTGAAGATGCCCTACTTAAAAACGTGGGCTTCTCCCTCAGTGGTCGACCCTCCAGTCGCCCGGTTGAACAAGGCCACCACTCTCACGATGGAGGGGACTCCTGCATTTAAGGACCCCACTGACAGGTCAGAAGTGGTGAGCAGAGCCATGTTTGCCTTTTTGGGGTCCGCCCTACAGCCTGTGGTAGCGGCGACACTTGTGTCTCAGACACTTACGGGTTGGGCAGAAAATGTTGCACCAATCTGTACAGGAGCATAATCTTCCTCCAGACACTATTGCTCTGGCCCACCTAATGGTGCAGGGCCTGGTTTATGTTGCGACGCCACGTTAGACGAGGCCCCTTATATCTCAGGGCCTCCGTCTTGGCGGTGGTATTGCGTTGTCTGATCTGGTTGAAATGCTGGTCTGCTGACCTAGCTTCTAAAAAGCCTCTGACGAGTCTACCATTTAAAAGGTGGTAGGATTTTTGGTGCTGCGCTGGATGACATCATCAAGGATGTCACGGGAGGTAAAAGCACTCTTCCTCAGGCTAGCGAGGGTAAGGAGGCCGCTGTAAGCAGGGTCCTTCCTTTCCAGCAGTGGTGCGGCTGGTGGACACAAGCGCCCCTGGGTGCGTAAGCCAAACAAGCCGGCTCCCCAAGCCCGCCTCCGTGTGAAGTCTTGCCCCCACCCGACTCTGGGGTAGGGGGGACGACTTTGCAGGTTCACGGATCGGTGGACCTCCCGGATCTCCTGCCGGTGGGTGGGCGAGGTGATCACCTCAGGTTACAGTATAGGTTTCCGTTCCTGGTCCCAGACAGATTCTTCGCTCAAATCTTCCTCTCCTTCCTGCCCGTCGGGCAGCCCTATGGGGCCTATTCAGGATTGCTCAGGTCCGAGTGATCGTGCCGGTTCCATAACAGGGGAGGTTTCAGGGATTCTACTCAAATTCATTTTTCGTCCCAAAACAGGGACGAGTTCGGCCTATCTTGGACCTCCAGGTCCTGAATGCCTTTGTGAAGGTGCAAAAGTTCCACATGGAATCCATTCGCACGGTGATCAGTACACTCCGTCAAGGGGATTTCCTGGTGACCTTGGACATCAAGGACGCCTACTTGCATGTTCCGATCTGCGCAAGTCACCAGAAGTTTCTGCGCTTGCGATCGGCGAAGTCCACTATCAATTTGTGGCTCCTCCTTTCGGCCTAGCCTCGGCACCGAGGGTGTTCACCAAGGTGCTTGTGAAGGTTCTAGCTTGCTGAGACAGCCCACGACAGCAATGCCTCGCTATCTGGACGATCTTCTCCGAGCAGGAAATGGCGCAGAATTAGAAGACAGTGTGACTATCGTCAGTCAGACCGTCCGGGACTTCGGGTGACTCCTAAACATTCAGGAGTCAGTCCTGGTCCCGACTCAAGGTCTGGAGTATCTCGGTCTGATTCTGGACTCCTTGGAGGCGGCAAAGGTATTCCTACCTCCGGGGAAGCTACTGACATCCCAAAACATGGTCGTCAATCCGTTTTTGCACGGGAGTCCTGGGACTCATGGTGACCTCTTTCGATGCCATTCCGTATGCCCAATCACACACCAGGGCATTGCAGAAGGAGATCTTGTTCCCTTGGGACAAATCCCCGTTGTCTTTGGATTTTCCGATCCAGGTGAGTCACCTGGTCAGGGCGTCCCTGACATGGTGGTTTGGATCCCCGGCTCTTCGGTCCGGGAAGTCGTTCCTCCCTGTCCAATGGACGGTGTCCACTACGGACGCCAGCCTGAAGGGCTGGGGTGTAGTCTGGGGAGTCCTGTTGGCCCAAGGGCTTGGACTCCAGACGAAGCCCGTTTGCCGATTCAATGTTCTGGAAATACGGGCCATCAGACTGTGCCTCTCCTCGTGGTCAGAGATTGCAGGATCGCTTCATTAGGATCCAGTCGGACAAAGTCACAGCGGTGGCATATGTTGACCATCAAGAGGGGACTCGGAGCTCAGCTGCGGCTTCCAGGGTCCCCCGTACCCTGAAGTGGGCTAAAAGAAGCGTGCCGGCTCTGTCGGCCGTTTACATTCCGGGCATAGAACTGGCGGACTATTTGAGTCGCCAGACGTTGGACCAGGGAGAGTGGTCCTTGCACCCGGAGGTATTTCAACTTCTTTGCCACACAGACGGTGGGGCACGCCGGAGGTGGACCCGATGGCCTCTTGACTCAATAGTTGTCGAGGTTTGTGGCCAGATCCAGGGATCCTTGGGCGGATGCCTCAGAGGCGTTAGTGGCCCATGGGGTCATTATCACCTGATATATGTTTATCCTCCGCTGCAGTTGCTCCCTCGCCTGCTGCGCAGGGTGGCGACCGAGGGAATTCCGGTGATCCTCATTGCTCCGGATTGGCCTCGACTTCACTGGTACGTCTCGTCGCGGCCGTTCCCTGGCAGTTGCCAATAAGGGAGGACTTTGTCTCAAAGTCATATATTTCACCCTGCCTTTACAGTCTCTGGCCTTAATGGCATGGCTGTTGAAAGCCAGGTGTTTAGAGACCGAGGTCTCTCGAATCAGTCATTTCGTCCATATTAAGGGCACGGAAGTCTTCCTCCAGAATGATCTATCTCTGTACCTGGAAAGCTTACATCACCATGTGCGAAGAGCTGGACTCGCGTCCTCGGACGTATTCCGTCCCTAGAATCCTGCGTTTCCTGCAGCATAGAGTGGCCCAAAAGGCTTGCTTTGAGTATCATTAAGGGTCAGATTTCGGCCTCGGCCGTCTTCTTTCGGCGACCACTACCGGGTCATTCCTTGGTTAGCACCCTTGTGCAGGGGGTTCGCCATGTACTCCCTCCTGTCAAGTCTCCTCTTCCCCCGTGGGATCGGAATTTGTACTCTCGGTTCTCCAGGAACCTCCTTTTGAGAATATCAGGGATATTCCCCTCTTGCTTTGTCTCAGAAGGTGGCCCTTTTAGTGGCAATCACTTCTGTTAGACGAGTGTCTGAGTTGGCGACCTTGTACTGCAAGTCACCATATTTAGTCATCCATAAGGATAAGGCGGTGTTCCATCCGCAACTTTCTCTTTTAAGGGTGATCTCGACCTTTCACCTAAATGAGGACATTGTCCTCCCGTCCTTGTGTCCTCACCCATCGCATCCCAGAGAGTGTGCGTGGCACACTTTGAATGTGGTACGAGCCTTGCGGGTGTGCGTGTCTGCTACCGATTCTATTCGGAAGTCTGACTCTGACTGTCTCTGGTCAGAAACAGGGCCAAGCGGCTTCGTCTGCCACCATTTCTAGGTGGATCGGACAAACCGTCTTTCAAGCCTATGCTTTCATGGGGCGGGCGCCTCCCTTTCCGGTTACGGCTCATTCCACCAGGGCAATTGGTGCTTGCTGGGTTTTCTGACATCAAGCGTCGGTTGCACAAGTGTGCAAGGCGGCGACCTGGTCGTCTGTTCATACCTTTTCTACGTTTATAGGGTTGATGTGGCTGCATCTCCGGATGCTTCCTTCGGCCGCAAGGTGTTGCAGGCTGCTGTTTAAAGTGGCAACTCCTCCGTTGAGGAGCTCTGCCTTGTTTGAAGTGAAGTTTTTTTGTTTTTCCATTTTTACTGCTCCCATCCCTCACGTTCAGTGATTAAGAGCCGCCGTGTTGGTCCATGGATAAGAGAAAATAGGATTTTTGTACTCACCGTAAAATCCATTTCTCTGACATCCACGGACCGACACGTCACCCACCCTTCCTGTTAAGTTTGTACTGCTTTGTTACGAACTGAGGTCTGCTAGCTGCAGGTGGGAGGGTAATGTCCGGAGGGACCGCCCCCCTGGGCGGGGCTGTTCAGCTCTGTTTTTTTCTAGAATGTTTTAACATTTAACATTCTGCCTAGGTCTTCTCCTGCAAGCAGGGACATATACCCCACACGTTCAGTGATTAAGAGCAGCCGTGTCGGTCCATGGATGTCAGAGAAATGGATTTTACGGTGAGTACAAAAATCCTATTTTTGGTCCCAAGACCAAGACTAAATCGAAATTTGCTGCCAAAATTAACACTGCTCTGAACAGGGATACATGTCGAACCCCTCTCCTGCTGGAGCTGCCCAACTCAGGTTACAAACCAGGGTGGTCAATCAGCTACAACACGAGACGGCCAGGAAAAAACTTCTTTGCCAGACAAAAATTGTATGAACATGGGGAGAGAGCGGGTAAACTGTTGGCCTATCTAGCACATAGTGAGGCTAGACCCCCTACTGTCATTTCCCTCAAAGGTCCTAATGGGGAAAAGATTACTGAACCTCAGGCTGTCACTTCCACATTTAGGGACTTCTTTTCTCAACTCTATACGTCCCAGGTATCCACCACTGAAGCTCAATTGGAGGATCTACTGTCGGAAATCAATCTCTCCACAGCTGGATAATGCCCAAATGGCTATGCTAGACGCACCTCTTACACTTGACGAAATAACCACAGCGATTGCGAGCTTCGCCAAATCCAAGGCCCCAGGTTCCGATGGGTTACCCATAGAATTTTACGCCCAATACTGCGAGATACTTGCCCCCAAGTTATTGTCCCTTTGACAATTTCACCTTACCCTCCCCATCGATGGGCGAGGCGGTAATTATCCTCATACCTAAGCCGGGCAAGGACACAGGCCTCCCGGAATCTTATAGACCCATATCGCTCCTCCAGGTAGACAAAGATTCTGGCTAAAGTACTTGCCCTACGCCTTAACCAAGTGATTCTAACCCTGATCCATGCTGACCAGGCTGGATTTATGCCAGGGCATAACACCCCATTCAACCTCAGAAAATGGTATATTAACTTACAAGCGACACATACTAATGTTGGGTCCCGGGTGGTGGTGGCTTTGGACACTGCCAAGGCCATTGACTCTGTGGAGTGGCGGTACCTTTGGGGATGCCTCCATAGCTTTGGTTTTGGACCTAAATTCATCAAGTGGGTTCAATTATTATATCTGGCACCCAGGGGTAAAGTAGTGGCCAACGGGAGGGCCTCCCAGACATTTGACTTATCCAGGGGCACTAGACAGGGCTGTCTCCGCTCCTCTACGCCTTGGCGGTGGAGCCCCTTGCAATCTCCATTAGAGAGGACCCCCGAGATGCAGGGTCTCTGCTTTGGTTCCCTGACTGAAAAAATTTGCTTCTACGCAGACGACACGCTACTATACCTAGCCGACTCTGCCACCTCTCTTCGGAAGGCGTTACATACGATTGAACACTTTGGTCAGTTCTCTGGCCTTAAAAGTTAATTGGGAGAAATCTCAAATATTGCCTACGGATAGTTTCCCTTCTCCCAAACTGCAGGCGCAGTTACCACTCCAGCGAGTGAACACTATTAAATATCTTGGAGCACTGGTGAATAGAACACCGGCTGACTATATATCCCTGAACATAGAACCCCTTTTCGATCTCATCAAGTCTAGAACCCAGGTATGGGCGAGACTACCGCTCGGGTTGTGGGGCCGCATTATTATTGTTAAAATTATATTATTTCCTAAAATATTGTATAAACTCTGGCACACACCTGTATACATACCCTTGAAATTTTAAGTCAATGGAGGCCATACTCAAGACATTTATTTGGGGTACCAACAGACACAAGCTGGCCTGGAGAGTCCTTAAGAACCCTACTGACCTAGGTGGAACAGCCCTCCCTGACTTAAATCTTTATTACCTCGCATCCCAACTATACCACATAGATAAAACCGACAGACTCAGATACCTCACCCTCCTCTGTCCACGGTGGGCGCAACTAACCACTGACTCACTCACTGCAATTGCAGTGGGACATAGTGGGAATAACTCCAATAGAGACCGTGGGTCCCTATTGTACCAATATAGGCGCGTATGGGACATCACCACTAAAACATTAACGACCCCTAAACCAGGGCTCGACAAACCCCGGGCGCCAGGTCGCCATTGCGACTAGAATTAGCGACCTGGCGCAGCACAGCTGGGGTATCCTGTGTCTCCGTGCCCCCCCTCCCCGCCGTGGGATCGCGTCGGGCTTCGCCGGCCAGTAATTGAGGCCGCGGCTTTGCGGCCTTCTGCAGGCCTATGCTTCCTTCTGTGGTCTAGCGCCATCTTGTGGTGACCGTTGGTATTGCAACCAGCAATGCTAATGGAGTTTCCCTGTCTGTTTTCCCTGCCATCTCCTTACCTCTAATTAGAACCCCCAAACATTATATATATTTTTTTATTCTAACACCCTAGAGAATAAAATGGCGGTCGTTGCAATACTTTGTCACACCGTATTTGCGCAGCGGTCTTACAAGTGCCCTTTTTTGGGAAAAAATACACTTTTTTTTAATAAAAAAATAAAACAGTAAAGTTAGCCCAGTTTTTTTTATACTGGGCAAGATAATGTTACGCCGAGTAGATTGATACCCAACATGTCACGCTTAAAAAATTGCGTCCGCTCGTGGAATGGCAACTAACTTTTACCCTTTAAAATCTCCATAGGCGACGTTTAAAAAATTCTACAGGTTGCATGTTTTGAGTTACAGAGGAGGTCTAGGGCTAGAATTATTGCTCTCGCTCTACCGATCGCGGCGATACCTCACGTGTGGTTTGAACATATGCGGGCGCTACTCACGTATGCGTTCGCTTCTGCGCGCAAGCTCGGTGGGACAGGGCGCGTTCCTGGCTCCTAACTTTTTTAGCTGGCTCCTAGATTTCAAGCAAATTTGTCAAGCCCTGCCCTAAACACAACAATTATACCCCTTTATGGCACAATGGACTACTCAGAGTTTCTCTCGATCCCCGATACAGAGATATGGTGCAAACATGGAATATATTATTTGCACCAAATTTCCGATGGCACACTTAAAAACTTGAGTTTTTAAATGAGTTCCTGCTGCCCAATTCTATGCTTTTTAGATTCTTCCAAGTGCGTCACGCAGCCCAAGCTCAGTTTCCCCAGCCTTTGCCACAATCTACACCCAATGTTATGGCAGTGGTTAAGGGTGTGGACCCACGAAAGCTGATCTCTGATTTTTATGTCATGCTTCTCATCCCATCTACCACGCTAGCTTACAGCCTTAAAATCAAGATGGGAAAGAGGTGGGCCCACTGGAGGATGAGGAGGAGTGGAGTGAAGCACTTGACTCATGCAAGACTGTATTCCCCAAGCTCCGACAGGCTGACCCAGTTATACGTGGTGCACCGAGCTTATCTCACCCCCCTAAGAATCGCCCGCTTTAGACGACAGTCTTCTACATTGTGCACAATGTGTAACCACGCGACGGGCACATTCTTCCATCTACTCTGGGCGTGCCCAGTCTTTCAAGGTCTGTGGAAGCAGATTGTTGACTTCCTCCTTGATGACATGGGATCCCCATTGACCCTGGACCCCAAACAATGCTTACTGGGGATATTCTTGCATGAAACATTTTTTTCTGCTAGAAAAATTATAGCCAGACCATGGATGAGACCCACTCCACCCAGCTTAACGATTGGAAACTAGATATAAAATAACACACTTCCCTACAAAAAGTTAAAATACATTAACAGAGGTTGTCCAGATAAGTATAACAAAATCTGGGATAGATGGCTCGAGTCCGCAGACACATGCACTGATGGGTCCGTGAAACGATACATCCTAGCGTGCAATTTCACTAATAGCGTGGACATTGGGTTTTCCACTCATTGATAGTCACTGAGTCAGTGTTCAATCTGCTGTGCCTATATAAGCCACATTGCTTTGTTTTATGCATTTCTCCAGTATTGCCTTGTAACTTGCAGAATTATGTTCCAAATGTAAAATGGTTCAATAAAAAATAGGATTTTTGTACTCACCGTAAAATCATTTTCTCTGACATAGAGTCTCTCATTCACTGTACACGTGGGTTGGTCTTATCCTGCAAGCAGGGACATAACCCATGTGTACAGTGAATAAGAGACGTTGTGTCAGTCCATGGATAACAGAAACCTTTTTTTTTAAAAATAAATAAATAAAAAAAAGGGAGTAGTACTAACAACGGAAACTTTTTCCCATGGTTATAATCATTTTGAATATGATGCTATAAACGCACAATACTGGCAAACCTTTACTTCAAATGTAATTGTAATGTTATATTACCTTCAGTTCATCAGCCTCCACCTTCGAGGTTCAGAGGCTGATCGTCCCTGCACACAGCCCTTAAAGCAGGGGTCTCAAACTGGCAGCCCTCCAGCTGTTGCAAAACTACAAGTCCCATGAGGCATTGCAAGGCTGACAGTTACAAGCATGACTCCCACAGGTAGAGGCAAGATGGGACCCTACTAAGCTGCATGTGTACTGCACTGTATTTTCTGATATGTAAAAAAAATGCATTCTATATGCAGGACAACCAATGGTTTATGAAAATAGTTATCAACTATCTTCATTATCGATTATAATCAATTTTGCAGATTAGTTGTTTCAGCCCTACTTCCTTCTATTTTCATCTGGGGATCTGGCCAGTAATGCCCCGGTTCACACTGGAGCAACATGCGATCCGACTTTGAGATCACATATCGCATGACAAGTCGCGATCCATTAAGTGTAATGGAACCGTTCTAATTGGAGCGACTTGAGTCACCGACTTGGAAAAAGGTTCCTGCACTACTTTTGATGCGACTTGCATTGACTTCTGCTAAAGAAGTCATATGGTGGGATGGAATACATCCCAATTACAATTCAACCACCCACCAGAGCTGTGAAGGAAGTTACATCATTTGCAGTCTCAGACTACAGAGGGGTGTGTTTTAGGCTAGAGATGCAGCAGGAAGTGGCTGTGGAAGAGACTCAGTCTACAGCAGGCTATACAGAATTTCACATGGTACAAATCCACAACTAAATCCAGAATACCAGGGGATCTACAGACAACAGAGCAACATGATGCAGAGGTATGATCTATGCTGGGACTGAACATTCCATTCAGTTCAAAAAGATGTACCATTTTAAAACAAGTCACACTATTGCATGTTCTAAAGGGGGCTGGAGACAAAAGAAGAGCTGTAGCAGCTAGCTAGCTTGATACCTGCCTAAAAAGGGGTTGTAAAGGTAAAATGTTTTTTCACCTTAATGCATCCTATGCATTAAGGTGAAAAAACATCCGACAACACTGGCCCACCCCAAGCCCCCGTTTTACTTACCTGACCCCTCCAAAGTCCAACGATCGCCCCCATCATCCTCCTCTCCGTTCAGCCTGGCCGCTGATTGGCTACAGTGGATGGATTGAAAGCAGCGCAGCCATTGGCTGGCGCTGCTGTCAATCACATCCAATAACGCGGTGCGCCGGGGCCGAGGGATACAGTGAGCAATAGCCGCTGGCTGTATCACTGGAGCGCGCCCACAATCACTCACCACCATGCGAGCTCGCTCGCATATAGGTGGTGATTGCAGGGAGGAGCCGAGACAGCTGCCGAGGGACCCAGACGGCCAGGTTCAGGACCACTCTCTGCAAAACGAGCTGCACATTGGAGGCAAGTATAAAAAAAAATATTTTATTTTTTTAAACAACCAACAAGTTTTTCTTTACAGTCCCTTTGAGCCGGCAAAGGGATTTTCATTTTTTTTCCGCACACATTAAAATCTTTATTTTTGGCTAGATTTTACTATAAGCCCCCAAAAAGGTTTAGTTTCTGAAAGCAGAGACCCTTGAAAATAAAAAATGGTAGGTAGTTGCGTTTTTTTTAGGTCACATATTTGCAAAATCATAAAATATTATTAAAAAATAAATGTTGGTGCACCAGTGCAAGCAAAAGTATTATACCCAATTTTGAGAAATAACACTGCTTCCCTACCAAGGTTTCCTCCTTGCACATCATTGCCTTCTTTTTTTGGAGAGTCTAATTACAGTCTGTGCTGACTGAAGCCCTCAAGCTCCTCCTTTTACAACCTTTTATGTAGCAGGCAGAAGAGCAGTGAAGGGGATTTCAGTGCAACGATCACACTCCGTACAGCTGCCAGAGAGGTAAACCATGCTACAGCGCACGCACTGCTTTTTCCTCACTTAACTTTATTTGAAGTGTACAAAAGTACACTTCATTCGATTGACTGAAAGAGTAATGCAGATTAATGCAAACAAACTACTTCAGCACTGCTAGCATAACATCCGTATCTGCTGAGATTATGGCAATGGTCTTAAAGTAATACTAAAGGTTCGAATTGTATTTTTTTTTAAATAACAAACATTTCATACTTACCTCCACTGTGCAGCTCATTTTGCACAGAGTAGCCCCGAACGCAGCCTTCTGGGGTTCCTCTGCGGCTGTCTCGGCTCCTCCCCGCATCAGAAAACCCCCTCTGGGAAGCCCTCTCCCAAGGGGGTTACCTTGTGTGCGCACTCGAGTCCAGCATTTGCGTCCATAAACACGAATGCCGACTCAGCCCCGCGTCATTAGATTTGATTGATAGCAGCGGGAGCCAATGGCTGCTATCTATCCAATGAAGAACCGAGAAGCCCGGGCAAAGATCCAGCTCGTTCGACACAGGACTTTCAAAGGCTCAGGTAAGTAAAACGGGGGGGGGGGGGCTGGTAATTATCAGATGTTTTTCACCTTACTGCATAGGATGCATTAAGGTGAAAAAACAGGAAGGTTTACAACCCCTTTAAGGCCTCATGCACAATGGACATTACTACAGCTGCTGTTTTTGGCTTCAGGCATTTTTTTCTGCAGCCAGCAAACTCCCCAGCATGTTATCCTGTGTCCATGCACACATAGGCTGTTATCAGCATATTTTGGCAGAGGCGTTTTCTGCTTCGACTGATGGCAGTGACATCTGCGGAGAGCGGACTTCAAAATAAAAACAAAAAATAAAAAAATACATGGCACCTCTCAGATTCCATAAATAATATAAAATCATATACTTGGAATAGTCCAAATATAAATCATAGACAGGGGCCTAGCCCTAGGCATACATTATGGATGGACTGTTAACCTTAGTTAATAGGGACTACTCAGTCTGCAAAACCGAGCTATAACAGCTCCCCTATGGCAGGGCCCATTAACCCTCTCCAGCAGACTAATTTCTCTCCACCTAACCTTTAACTATAAAATCATTCACTTGAATTTTAACTTTATGCCTCTAACACTGATAGAGCATTATACAATATATCTATCCAATAAGACTAATGTATACATATATTACACACACGGTATATCATTTTCCCACAAGGTTTAGGAGTGGGTCGATACTGTGTTTTTTTTACCGGCGAGTAAAGTACCAACACTTTCAGTCAAGTACTCTTTAAAAATGAATGGGCTCAAATCGCACTGCAAAAAAAGTGCATGCATTTGAACAGGAATGCAGTTTCGGTGTGTGAACCCAGGCTAGTCATAGTGACTGAGCCCGCGTTCACATAGTTGTGTGGTAAACCTCCCTGCTTTGTCTCCTTTATGCAGTTTTGACAGTACGGGCTAGACAGGCTTCTGATTGGTCAGCACCAGTCATGTGACAGGGATTTGAGCCCATTTATTCTGTATGGGCTCAAATTGCACTGTAAAAAAGGTATATATTTATTTAGGTATCAGGAGCATTTGCACGAATACTTGTGCAAGTACTCAGTATCAGCGCAACCCTATTTAGAAATGTGTCTATGGGAATATTTGACCTTTCTTCCAGAAGCACACTTGTGAGGTCAGCCACTGATGTTGGAGGAGAAGGCCTGGCTCGCAGTCTCCACTCCAATTCATTCCAAAGGTGTTCCATCGGGTTCAGGTCAGGACTGTGCAAGCCAGTCAAGTTCCTCCACCCCGAACTTGCTCATCCATATCTTTATGGACCTTGCTTTGTGCACAGTCATGTTGGAACAGAAAGGGGCCATCCCAAAAACAGTTCCCACAAAGTTGGAAGCATTAAATTGTGCAAAATGTCTTGGTATGCTGACACCTTAAGAGTTCCTTTCACTGGAACTAAGGGGCCAAGCCCAACCCCTCAAAAAACACACCACACCATAATCCCCCCTCCAATAAAAGCCATTAAACATATGGATGAGCGGGGGCGCATGCGTGGCTCTCCACGATGGCGGACGTGTAACCTGTGAGCTCCGGACCCACGTCACCCCTGCACAGCTTAATTTGCCACCAATCGCCACAGGGGTAAAGCCACATCAAAACACAAAGACCAGAGAGAACATTACCGGTCCTTTTCAGCGCCGCGGCTTACCGTCACTATGGGCCGCTATCTCACTAGGCCTCAATCCCGGTCTCAATTACACAACGGTACCCGGAAGATTACGTCCGCACCCTAATGTCGGAGGATGACTCCCAGCCGGCTCCCTCACAGTCAGCATACCCCCTGCAGTAACCATTACCTACCCACACTTTAACCCCTGAGTTGCTGGACATCAAGCGCCAGGCCCTTGCAAAACTCACTAGGGGCATAGCTCAGGAAGTGGGGAGGATCTCCAGGGAACTGAGAGGAGAAAGACCAGCTTGTGTGCGTACAGCCACACTTGAGACTAAATTTGATAAGCTTTCATATAGTGAATAGTCTCAAGAGGAAAACGCGTCCCTTAACCACTTAAGCCCCGGACCATTTCGGGCCATTAGGACCAGGCCTGTTTTTGGGATTCGGCACTGCGCTGCTTTAACTGTAAATTGTGCGGACATGCAATGTTGTACCCAAATGAAATTTGCGTCCTTTTCTTCCCACAAATAGAGCTTTCTTTTAATGGTATTTGATTGCCTCTGCGATTTTTATTTTTTGCGATAAACAGAAAAAGACCGAAAATTTTGAAAAAAAAATGATATTTTCTACTTTTTGTTATAAGAAAAATCGAATAAACTCAATTTTAGTCATACATTTAGGCCAAAATGTATTCAGCCACATGTCTTTAGTAAAAAAAATGTCAATAAGCGTATATTTATTGGTTTGCGCAAAAGTTATAGCGTTTACAAACTAGGGTACATTTTCTGAAATTTACACAGCTTTAAATTTATGACTGCCTATCTCATTTCTTGAGGTGCTAAAATGGCAGGGCAGTACAAAACCTCCCCAAATGACCCCATTTTGGAAAGTAGACACCCCAAGGTAATTGCTGAGAGGCATGTTGAGCCCATTGAATATTTTTTTTTTTGTCCCAAGTGATTGAATAATGACAAAAAAAAAAAAATTACAAAAAGTTGTCACTAAATGATATATTGCTCACACATGCCATGGTTATATGTGGAATTGCACCCCAAAATACATTCTGCTGCTTCTCCTGAGTACGGGGATACCACATGTGTGGGACTTTTTAGGAGCCTAGCCACGTACGGGACCCCAAAAACCAAGCACTGCCTTCAGGATTTCTGCAAAATACTCAACATACCTCTCAGCAAATAGCTTGGGGTGTCTACTTTCCAAAATGGGGTCATTTGGGGGGGTTTTGTGCCATCTGGGCATTCCATGGCCTCCGAAACTGTGATAGGCAGTGAGGAGTGAAATCAAAAATTTACACCCATAGAAATCCTGAAGGCGGTGCTTGGTTTTTGGGGTCCCGTACGCGACTAGGCTCCCAAAAAGTCCCACACGTGGTATCCCCGTACTCAGGAGAAGCAACAGAATGTATTTTGGGGTGTAATTCCACATATGCCCATGGCATGTTTGAGCAATATATCATTTAGTGACAACTTTTTGTACATTTTTTTTTTTTTGTCATTATTCAATCACTTGGGACAAAAAAAAAAAATATTCAATGGGCTCAACATGCCTCTCAGCAAATAGCTTGAGGTGTCTACTTTACAAAATGGGGTCATTTGGGGGGGTTTTGAACTGTCCTGGCATTTTATGCACAACATTAGGAAGCTTATGTCACACATCATCCACTCTTCTAACCACTTGAAGACAAAGCCCTTTCTGACACTTTTTGTTTACATGAAAAAAAAAATTTTTTTGCAAGAAAATTATGTTGAACCCCCAAACATTATATATTTTTTTAAAGCAAAGGCCCTACAGATTAAAATAGTGGGTGTTGCATTTTTTTTTCCACACAGTATTTGCGCAGCGATTTTTCAAACGCATTTTTTGGGGGAAAACACACTTTTTTTTTTTTTTTTTTACATTGTTGTACAGTTTTTATTGAGCTAATGACACAACCTGTTCCTAAAATTGAAAAAGTCCCAATATCTTTAACAAATATTAAAATACAAAAAGAATATCATGTATTGCCTACTTTAACAACTTCGAACACTGAGAATGTGCAGGTAAATATATGCAAATAAAAAGCAGATTTTTTTTTTTAAATCTCTAGACCCTGCCAGTCAAGTGCACCTGTAGGTGACATAAAACACTTAGCCAATCTATCTCTATTGTCAAAAGCATTCAAGCTCCTTCGAGCATAACTCCATTCACCCTGTCACTTTTTATTTTTAATGCACTAAAAAACACTATATTGCCCAAATGTTTGATGAAATAAAAAAGATGATCATAGGCCGAGTACATGGATACCAAACACGACATGCTTTAAAATTGCGCACAAACGCGCAGCGGCGACAAAACTACATTCATTTTTAAAAGCATTTAAAAGCCTTTACAGGTTACCACGTTAGATTTACAGAGGAGGTCTACTGCTAAAATGACTGCCCTCGATCTGACCTTCGCGGTGATACCTCACATGCATGATGCAATTGCTGTTTACATATGACGCTAGACCGACGCTTGCGTTCGCCTTTGCGCAATAGCAGGGGGGGACAGCGGTGCTTTTTTTTATTTATTTTTTATTATTTATTTGGCTTTTTTATTTTATTTTTAAACTGTGCCTTCCATATTTTATTTTTTTACCATTTTTATCGTTATCTCAGGGAATGTAAATATCCCCTATGATAGCAATAGGTAGTGACAGGTACTTTTTTTTGAAAAAAATTGGGGGGTTAGACCCTAGATCTTTCCTCTGCCCTCAAAGCATCTGACCACACCAAGATCGGTGTGATAAAATGCTTTCCCAATTTCCCAATGGTGCTTTTTATACCCGGGGGGGGGGGGGGGGGACATTCCCTCCCACTGCTTGTAAAAGCAGTCTAGAGGCTAATTATCTGCTAGAATTGCTTTTACATGAAAGCCGGCTGCTGGCTGAAAAGAATGATACCAAGATGATACCTAAACCCGCAGGCATCATTCTGGTATAAACATTCAAAGTCCAGCAACATACCAGTACGTTGCTGGTCCTTGTTGGACATGTATTGTAATCTTTTTTTTCATACAGCCTATTGGCTGAACGAAAAAAAGAGATTGATTGGTGGGTATGCCCACCATTAGAATACCTCCCTTCATCCACCCACTTCTAATGATGGGCATATATGCCGAAGCATGGGGGCATCCTCCCGCAAAAAAATTATGCCGCGTACACACGGTCAAGCCTTCGTCGGAATTTCGACCGTATGTACGCGGCATAAAAGGTTATGCCGCGTACACACGGTCGGACTTTTCCACAGATAAGCCTCCGTTGGAATTTCGACCGTATATACGCGGCATTAGGAGCAAAATCGCTCCTCCGCCCCTGCTGCCCCCATGCTTCGGCATATATGCTCTTTTTTTTAACTGTGGTGGTGAAATCACCTCCTACAGCGTTGGAGTCACGGCTTTATGTATCGTGGGAGCAAACGCTGTTGCTGTCAAGATAAATAGATCCGCGCTGCAACTGAATGGCGTACCTGCTAAGCAAATGGTGGTTAACATTAAAACAAAGTAACATTACAGTACAACAGTAGGACCTTACCATGCCATACCTGCAAAGCAAATACCAAAACAAAACCTAGTAAAAAATAAAAAAAATGTTTTAAACGCAACCTGTGCCTAAAATATATATATGCCGAAGCATGGGGGCATCCTCCCGCAAACAAGTTATGCCGCGTACACACGGTCGGAATTTCGACCGTATGTACGCGGCATTAGGAGCAAAATCGCTCCTCCGCCCCTGCTGCCCCCATGCTTCGGCATATATGCTCTTTTTTTTTAACTGTGGTGGTGAAATCACCTCCTACAGCACTGGAGTCACGGCTTTATGTATCATGGGAGCAAACGCTGTTGCTGTCAAGATAAATAATTCCGCGCTGCAGTTGAATGGCGCACCTGAAAACAAAAAATTACATACCTGAAAAGCAAGCATGATAAAACATTGCAGAATAGAATACAGTAAAAAAGAGCAGAACAATAGAGAGAAAATAGAGAGCGAGAGAGAACAATAAAACGACAACTATTTTTGGTTTTTTTATTTTATATTTTTTTTGTGTTTTGTTTTTTACGTTTTTTTTTTTCTTTTTTACACTTTTTTTTGTAACTTTACAACTGTAATGGTTCGGGTCTCTCAAAATGTAATGGCATCTTGGGAGACCCTGTGTAAGTGTGTCCTAGTCTGTGAAATGCTGTACCCTACGCTAAAACTTCACTTTTGAGTGGTAGCGTTCAAAACATTCACCTTGGCAAAGACCAGGCTTGTCAGGACAGAGTGGACAAAAACTACGGGTGTCACGCCTAAATCCGCGCTTGCTACAGACACGACATCTTTTTTGGGGGTGGCTTTGGGTAGGGGTACTCGGGAGGACATACGAATAATGCCTCTCATGCAGCCGGCTTACTGCATTTGGTTGGGGATGGTGAGGTGCAGAACCGCCTGGATACAGGAGTTCTGTGACTATCTCATTCTGGAATTTTAGAAGAGATAACATCCCGCCTGAAGCTCTGTATAGCACATGAGCGTTCAGCAAAGCCAATTGGAATAATGATAGAGACACTTTTTTGTACCAGCGTCTTGCCTTACGGTCAATTAGATACGGCGCCATCAACTGGTCGTTGAGGTCCACCCCTCCCATATTTTGGTTATATTCGTGGACACAGAGGGGTTTCTCCACAACACCAGTCGCCGTACGAATTTGGACTGTCGTGTCTGCATGAAGGGAGGTAAGAAGGAAAACATTCTTATTGTCCCTCCACTTCATAGCGAGCAAGTTATTACACTTCAAGCAGGCTCTCTCCCCCAGCCTAAGACGGGCATCTACAAGCCGCTGGGGAAAGCCCCGGCGATTAGGTCGCACGGTGCCACATGCTCCAATCTTATGATCAAACAAGTGACTAAACAGTGGCACGCTCGTGTAATAATTGTCCACATACAAGTGGTACCCCTTTCCGAATAAGGGTGACACCAAGTTCCACACTATCTTGCCAGCGCTCCCTATGTAATCCGGGCAGTTGACCGGCTCAATCTGACTGTCTTTTCCCTCATAAACCGTAAAGTTCACTACATAGCCTGTTGCCCTGTCACAGAACTTGTAGAGCTTGACCCCGTATCTGGCACGCTTGCTGGGAAGGTACTGCTTGAAAGACAAGCGGCCAGAAAATTTAATCAGGGACTCATCAACGCAGACAACTTGATCGGGAGTAAACAAGGCTGCAAAACGTTCGTTGAAGTGGTTTATGAGGGGCCGAATTTTATAGAGCCGGTCGTATTCAGGGTCCCCACGTGGACGACAAAGTTCATTGTCGTTGAAGTGCATGAACCGCAAAATCTGCTCGTATCGTGCCCTGGACATGGAGGCAGAGAACACGGGCATGTGGTCAATTGGGTGCGTGGACCAATAAGCACGCAATGACGGAAATTTATGTGTGCCCATGTTGAGGGAAAGGCCCAGAAAGGTCTTAAATTCGGAAACCGTAATTGGTTTCCAATTTCTGGCAATTTTAGGCAACTGGGGGTTAGCGGCGATAAATTGACCAGCATATAAATTACTCTGGTCCACAATAGATCTATAGAGATCTTCCGTGAAAAACAGCGAATAAAAATCGATTGGCATAAAATCAGCTGTTTCCACCTGAATACCAGGTTGGGCAGTGAATGGGGGAAGTACGGGTTCTGCAGAAGTGGTGGGGACCCAATCAGGATAGGCGAATTCTGCAGGAAGGGCAGTATGGGCACGACGGGCCTGCCTTTGTCTTCTTGGTGGCAGCGGGACACTACTTGTGCTTGCCACCTCGCCAGCTTGAACTGCACTTATGGGACTCGCCACGTCACCAAGTGTTACTGCAGTGCTGGATGTACGTCCAGGCTGTACTAGGCCGCTGGTGCTTGCCAGTTCACCAGAAGGAATAGCGGCGCTAGTACTACTCTGCTCCATGATACGAGAGACCTGCGGTTCTTGCTCCTCAACAACCTCAGAAGATCGGGATCGGGTACGCCTGACCTTAGCAGGGACCTCAACTTCGTCGTCAGAGCTATCTGACGTGGGGCCGCTGACGTCACTGTCTTCTACGGGAAGATATTCTGAGCCTGAATCTGACAGATACGTGACCTCCTCTTCACTATCTGTCATGCTCAGAATCTCGTAGGCCTCTTTACTAGTGTACCTTCGTCTTGCCATTTTGGGCTCTAAATTTAGGGGTACACTAGTAAGATTCACAGGAAAAAAAGCACCTGACTGTCGTCAGCAAATATATCAAACGCTACAAAAAAACCGTTAGCGATCGCAGGGATCAGGCCTGTCTCTGCGAACGCTGCAGTTATGTGTGTTGTTTGGTAAGTGACAGTGATCGATCGATACTGCACTTGGGTGGGCTGGGCGGAGGGGCTAAACGCAGGTACTAGCAGGTATCTGGGCTGATCCCGCTAACACTGCGTTTTTGGGAACCCTAAACCGCTGGGGATGCTAGTATAGATCTGATCAGATACTATACCACTAAGGGGGGTGTATGCTTTGCGCGTGGGTGTTAGCGTTACTGGCACTAACCTAACACTGCCTGGGGCGACGCAGACCCTCTCTGGCGCTAAAACCTAATTGATCTCACCCGCCGGGCGATCAGGGGGGTTAAACCTTTATTGGGTTATATACGGCGGGTGCCCTGATGCTATAAAAAGCAAACTAATCAACCAGCGTCACCTTTATATGGTGATCACTGGTGAAAGGGTTAACTAGGGGCAATCAGGGGGTTAAAACCTTTATTAGGTTAAATATGGGGGTACCTGACACCAATAAAAACCTGCGGCGAACCTAAAAAAAAAATAACTGCCTATCTAAAACACCAGCGACACGAATACAGCGATCGGAAAAACAATCGCTTAGTGACGCTGAAGTTAGGGGGTGAAAGGGTTACCTGGGGGGGTGATCAAGGGGTTAAACCTTTATTAGGGGGGGTTAGGGGGCTACCCTGGACCTAAAGGGGCCTAATCCTAACTGCCTTGCAACTTTTTACAATCACAGATGACACTAAATGCAGTGATCAGTAAAATAAATGATAACTGCAATCAGTGACACTGTGATTGGGGGCTTTGGGGTGACCTGGGGGGTGATCTGGGGGTAACTGGGGGGTGATTTGTGTGCCTATGTGTACCTACGTGTCAGTGGACTGTTGGAGCACTAACCTCTGTCTTCACTCCTCGGCGCCGGGAACGAAAAGACCGCGGCGAGGGAGATGACATCACTTCCTCCAGCCTGTGTTTACATCACATGGCGGAGGAAGCAATTTCATTGGCCGGGAGCGATCGCGAGGGGGGGGGCGGAATCGAGCGGCCGCCCCCTCATGCCTGATCGCTCCCGAACACTTAACGGCCGCTCACTGCAGTGAAGGGGGGTCCGGATGGACCCCCCAACTGCACAAAGGCGATCACGTAGATCTACGTGATTCTGCCTGTCCGTGCCATTCTGCCGACGTAAATCGGCGGTGGGCGGTCGTTAAGTGGTTAAGCACTCTGGAAAACAGAGAGAAGCCAAAATCTCAGGATCCGTGGAGCGTCAGATAACAAATATCAGATCATTCCTCCTGGGCCTGTTCAACAGTCTTGCTTCAGATCCCTGGCACCTAAACTCCCGGCGGGTGCTAGACCGCGTGATATTCCACCATTATGAAAGTAAAGAAGTGCTCACCCTGGCAGCCCGCAACGGATCCCACATCGATTATAAAATCCAAATTTTTAGGGACCTCTTCACAATCACTGCCAAAACACCACAAGATCCCTTACTACTGGGGCTTCCCGTTCTCTCGCTCTATCACAAAAGATGGAACTAAACACATCCAAGACCTGCAAGAGGAGAACTCTCTCCTTAAGAATCTGGGCCTGCCACCACTACCAGCGGAAGATGGTCAGCCAATTCACACTACTCCCCGGGCCCCCCCCCCCCCCCCATGACCCCTTCTCAGATCTGAACCCTGGTGAGAGGAAGAGGAGCGAAAGCCTACTCCACAACGTCCCTAACGCTCTTGACTACCAACCTGACCACCTTTAAGATGATCTTCATGGATTCTCCTCTTAGAGGTTCTTACCCCCTATCCCCCATTACATGGGTTTGATTTTTGATCGGTTTCTTTTAATGTTTTCTCCCACTGAGATGCCTTGAACGGTTTTTTTTTTTTTTAGATAACTCATAGAAGGTTTATAGGGAGACCCTTGCTTGCTCAAGCCAAAGATGGAGCAGCTCATTGCCTCACCTCACTGGAGACTGCCTTGCTCCCCCTACTGTCCCCTGACTGCAGTCAGGGACCCCTGCGATGCGCCTTTGCTTCTCAGGCCTGCAACTGTTCCCGTTTTAGCTTTTTAGGCCGCTCCAGCCTGCTTGTTACCACACTACTGGACTCTACCCAGTTTCTGAGGACCCTTTTTGTTTTTCAATTTTTTTATTTCTTTATTTTCATTAATGTTGAACATCTCTTGCCTTCCATGTTACAGTATACTGTATTATTAGTTACAAGATAACTGCTTTGCTCCCATACGGGGATTACCCAATGCATGGAGGGTACTGGCTTATTAATCTACCCCACGTATGGCTCTAAAAATGTTGTCCTATAACGTGAAGGGTTTGAACTCCATCAAGAAACAAATGGCTGGCTCTGAAGGAATTCAGGGCCTCCGGCACGGACGTGATCCTGATTCAGGAGACGCACTTCCGATCCGGAGGTTCATTAAAATTTGCTTCAAAACACTTCCCAGTATCATATTTGGCATCAGACTCATCTGGCAAGGCTGGAGTTGCAGCTCCTTTGCTCTCCAGATTCAGTCCTCCCACTTGGACCTGCATGGTCGATACATAATACTGCAATGTGTGTTCAAGTCTAGTCCTCTTACCTTTATGAATGTTTATGCTCCTAACTCGGGTCAGCTTAAATTCCTCACTGAAACATTTGATCTGTCGAAACACTTCTCTAGGCCCTTTACAGCTGTGGGGGGTGATTTCAATGCTATCCTTTCTACTAGAGATAGGAGATCTATATTCCAAAACTAAGCTGCCTCTTCCAATGCGATCACCAGCACCCTCCTTCCGTCAACTGACACCGGCTCATCACCTCTGATGCCCGGAGGATAAAACCCTACTCTACTCTCCCCCCCCCCCCCCCCCAAACAAAATGTTCTCCAGATTAGACTATTTCTTCTTAACTACCCCCCTTCTGCCTAACATGATATCTTCTGATCTAGGCACTATCACCTGGTCAGGCCATGCCCCCCTAACCACTGCTTATCCCAAGACATGCCATTGGAGACTCAATGGGTCTTCACTGAACCACAAGATTTGCCATTATCCTTCATCCCTCCTGCGCATAAAGCTCAGCTTTCTAATCATGGTTTTGCACAGAAAAGGACCGGTGTGCAGCCATAAACTGATTGAATCATTTCCCAACTTATTTTCAGCTACAAACACATATACTATCACAAATTTGAACTACACAGCAATCATCCAACCCTCATACTGTCTGCCATGTCAGGCAGCTGTAATTACAAGTCCTTAGTGGGCAAGCATTTTGCTACCCTTACATCATTCTGCACTCTACTAGCAACAAACGTTTGGTATTCAGGACTGAAATTGGTCAGCTTTGTAGAGGATTGTGGCAATCTTCAGCTGCACAATTTATCAAGGTATTTAACCACTTGCAGACAGCCCACCAGACGGGCAGTTTGTGTAGGCAAAGCAATATACCGATACGTCACTGCCTGCCTCCAGGTTTAGGGCCGGCATGCCAGCCTCCCCCCTGCGGGCACACAGCAGGAGTCTGTCAGCAAGTCCAGGACCTGCTGATCGGCTGTGGCCAATCACATCTCAGGGCCGTGTGTTGACAATCAAGAGAAGACTGCAGATAGACAGGTACATCTTACGTAGGAGGACTTTTTTCATCTCTATCACCTGAGGCCAGTCACTTCACCGGGTAAATGTAAGGGTTTACATCCACTTTAAGCCATCTGAAAGCGGAACTAAAGTTCACAATACTTCAATCTCTTTCAGCAGTCCGAGGTCCCTTGCTTGCATCTTCTACGATGCAACTCCTGTGTATGTGAAGGACTAAAGTCCTCCCAGCACACAGGATTAGAATGTAAAAATGAGAATGCACAGCTTCTGATTGCAGATTCTAAAGATGGTGACCAGGAAAATGTATTTTTTTATTCCAGAAGAGACATTGTGAGTGGCGGTTTACATAGGGGCAACCCGACTTACAGCACGACTTTGAACAAATTACAACACGACTTAAAAGTTGCCTCCAGAACAAGCGACTCTGGCCAATCACAGAATAAATCAGCTCTGTGGGAGGGAGGGGGTTGTCTGGGTAAACCATTTTATTTTTCCTGTAAAGTCCCTTCAATATAGATGGAGATCTGACTTGGATGCAACTTCCATTGAAATCTATGGGTACAAGTTGCCTAAAAGTTGCCTTGAATCAGTACAGGAACCTTTTCTGAAGTCGGAGCAACTTCAGTAGTGTACATTAAGACAGCTCTCATTTACTTCTATGGCATTTCTTATGTCCAGCAACTTGGACTTACAAGTCGGATCCCAAGTTGCTGTAGTGTGAACCGGCACCAAGTGTATCAAATATGTAATTAGTGACTTGGCCATAGTTAAAAGTTTTAACTATGGCCAATTTTTACGATCGTGTTTTCATGAAAATAAAAAAGCTATTGAATATACTTGCTTACCCGATGTTGTGTTCCGCATAGTGAAATGGATGGGGCAGAACCCTTTTCCCAAAAAAAAGGGGTGGATAGGAGGGAGATTCCACTTTAAAAAAAAAAGAAAACAAAAAAGTCTAAGGCCCACCTGATATCATCCTAGGAGCCAATAACATGAGCACTAGGTGAAAGGCCTTGGCATGCATTCCTGTCACATTCTGCAGAACCACAGAGACGTGTAATTGGCCTTATTATTCACTATACACAGCCATATGCTTTGCACTGGGTTAAGCTAAAATAAGAAAAAGGACAGTATCATCTGTTTACACTGACAAATGGTCCTCGTTTCATACAACATGGCCACATTCAATACACACATTACAGAAGCAACATGAGAGATTCAGCAACGTGACAAGTACGAACAGACGTTCCTCCCTCTCATGCGTAGCAGCAACAGTTTAATCATGTTCCCACATTTATAGCAGGCTGTACAAGCTTTTTAAACCATCCATGACACACCAGAGTGTTCCCATTATCACTACTACAGCACATAAACAACTGTAAAAAAAAAAAAAAGTAAGCCTGTCACACATACATCAGCATTTTTTAAGACAAAGAAGAAAATCATATGAATCACTTGTAAATGCCTCTAATAAATTTCCTTTGACAGTGGTCATAGCGAAAATCTGCCAACAGGAACAAGGCAACTAAACGCTTTAGAATAAGTATTCATTGCTGTCCGATTCCTATGGGAAGATTTCTATCCTGTCTGACACCATTCACTTGGCCAGGAAAGGAGGGAATATAGGAGGGGGATCACTCCCCTCTAGGCATCAGGAGCCTGAGAAGTACTGATCCTTCCCCACTAACCAGCAACACTTCCTGGTAGAAACGTTTGACAAGCCCTGCTCAACACACATCCCCATCGATCCATCACTAGGACTGGAAGCATACCTGGTCAATGGCAGGCAGGAGGATAAGGTAGGTAAAGCTTTGGTATGATCAGTTCTACTCTAGTCACAGCTGCCGAGGATTTAGCAAAGCTGTTGTGGGCTGGTGACTGCACTTCATACTGGCAACTTTTTTTTTTTTAAACAACCATGTTATACTTACCAGCTCTGTGCAGCGGTTTTGCAGAGCAGCCCCAATCTTCCTTCTCGGGTCCCTGGCTCTTCCCCCTTGACCAGTGTCCCCAATAGCAAGCTGCTTTCTGATGGGGCACTGGTGCGTGCTCGCTCCTGAGCTATGCATTTATAAAGACACAGAGCCATGACTCAGCCCCGCTCACTGGCTGAGATTGACAGCAGTGGGAAAACTTCAGCCCAAATCGCCTACACGATCCAAGTGCAAGTGGTGGTTTGTGACCGCTCCCCCCCCCCCCATACAAAAATTGCATGCCAAGTTAGGCCGAGGGGGATGGTAAAGAGGAACGTCTCCTTTTGCGTAGAGCTTCACTTTAATATAGCCACAGATTTTGCAGATAGCTGAATTGTTCTCTGGGTCAAAACAATTCTTGAATAAAAAATAAAAGTTCTTAAAATCATCAGTAAAAAGGACAAGAAAAAGGTAAACCAATAGGAACATTATCCTTTAATTAAACAAACATATCCGAAATAAACGACATGAACTGAACACACTTGTTATTGCATGTGTTCCATAAAAGGAGCCATTAGTACTCTACTACAGGAGTACCAAAATACCCTACCCCATGGAAACCCCAACGTCTAAGCATGAGACAAGTAGCCATATTTCCTCCTACACCAAAGTGACCCATCACCACCAAGGCCAAGCACTGTCACATTAGAGGAGCACTGCCATACAGTTTGATTTTTAGAAAATATTTGAATGTGAACATCAGATGCTCTCTGGTGGAGGGAGAAGTCTTTCCACAAGGTATAGAGCCGCAGCTTGCTGTGCAATAGCAGTTTCAGTTTCTACTACTTGTAAATGAAAGAGGTATATGTCAAGATATAGCAAGTTTAAGGCCTCATGCCCATGGACGTTTTTACAGATGGGTTTTTGAGCGTTTTTTACAGCTTAAAACGCCCGTCCATGTTATTGTATACATTTTTCGACCGTATTTAAAAAGCCGGAGCGCGTTTAACGCTTCGCTTTTTTTATGCCCAACGCCGCGGAACGCACTGGTCCTGGGTTTTTTTTACAGCTTAAAAACACCTATGCTATTTGCAGCTCAAAAACGCCTAGGTGGGCATGAAGCTATAGACTAACAGACAGGCGTTTTTAAGCTGTAAAAAACGCTCAAAAACGCAGCTGAAAAAAAATGTCCGTGGGCATGAGGCCTAAAAGTGACCTAAAAATCTTGCAAATCATACACAAATATTCAATATTCTATTTTGCATTTTTCATAACAGTTTGCATAGCGTTATTTCAAAAAATTCACAATTACTGTCCTAACAGTAAACACAATTGTCATGTAGAAGCACGTTTTACCAAAGCAGTAGAACAGTGGATATTGGCATTGGTTCCATGAAAGTCTATTTGGAGATTTACAGCACTAAAGCCAACCTGTCACTTATTCTGAAAGAGAAACCAAAAACAAAACTTGGAGTACCGCAAAATCATTAAAACCCACAGCACTCAATATGCAAGTGTCTGACTTCAAACTGTTCCAGCAGCTTTAATACTCCTAAGAAGCTCATAGATGATTAGATTTCAGTGGAAGGAAAGGAAAACTGCTAGATTATCTCCCCCCACCGCCCCCATAACACTAAAAATTGCACGATCTCAAGCGGAAAGTTTCCACTACATTAAGTTTGAACAGAGCCATTATGCGAAAAAAGAAATCTTCATGAAATGATTGACCCCATCTCCACCTGTACTGTCCTCTCGGGAGGCTATGGTGGATGCTGCCCTCCCTATGTACAAAATGACATATCAACCGGGGATGCCCATGGAAGTTTGACAAGGTATGGCCCTCCTGGACCTGAGTAACTGGCTGACATAGGCGGTAAGAGATGGGGCGGATGGCCTGGAGGTGGAGTTCGGCTTCATATTAGGTCCATAATCTTCTATATTTAAGTTATGTGTACTTTCTCCATGTGTAATTTGAGCACTTCCCCTGATGACAGTTTTTCTGTGTTGCTTGTTTATATTTTGCTTATGTCTCTTCTGTACCAAAGCACCCCTGTTTTTTTTTTACCGAAAAGTGAGAACAGAGCCTTAGGGCTGGAGTCCAAAATAGCAGCAGATCCACAGTGGACCGCTACTTAGACATTAGACAAGCGATGAGAAGGCAATATGTCATCTACTCACCCCCCCCCCCCGTTTTAGCCCTCAAAATGCTAACCCAATACGCCATAACCATATTCATTGAATTTGTCATATTATCGTGGGGGGGGGGGGGGGTCAAGGCCTTGGCATGTGGACACCCCTATCTGGCTGCCATTACAGTTAAAGGGGGCCAGGGAAAGGAGGAGAGGGGGGGGGGCATTTTTATCATCCCCTCCAACTGCAAGTGTTATATGAGCCCTAAAAGGAGTGTCTGATCCTTAGATTTTTTTTTTATCCCCCAGAATGGCAGTAGTGTTTTTGCACCTAGGAAAAAATAAAAAATTAAACTCCTAAAGAGAAGACAGCAGGCTTCTTATAAAAGCAGGTTTTTTAACTATTTCTAATTGCTGTAGAAACATTGCAACGGTGCAGGACACAGGTGGAGATGTGGATCTGACACTCCAGGATGTTGATTTTCTGGCAGAATGGCAGCACAGTTTGAGCTTAGCTAGATTGTATTGCTGCAGCAGAGAGCCAGTGTAAGCTCATCTGCTAAAATATGCCTGTATGCATTACAGTAGTTGGTAAACAGGAATAGGTGAAAAAGGATCAAGACAATTTTAAAGGCCTGTGTCAAACAAGCCTGTTGATCACATTCGAGTTTTACATTCCTATCCTGTGGAATTGAAAACTTGAAGAAAATCAAAAAGGAGAGTTAGAAGGTCAGCTACAGGTCAAATGCATCTGTCAGCAAATCCTGAGGGCTTGTTTACACAAGCCTGCACACTATGATGCATACACAGCTGATGTCCAGTATACAGGAACAACAAGAGGCGGTGTGATGCATAACAAGTAACGCATGGCGCTCTTTACCTTTATTACCATGTCTTTTTTTGCCATTTGAGTCTCATTGGGGAGATTTCCTTTAACATCCTGTCCCATAAAAAACAAAGCGAGAGGAACTCCCTTCAAGTGAAGGAATCCCAGAGTGTCAGCAAGATCACCACAAGAACTTGTGTCCCCACTGGAAGATTTCCACTCTACACTTGTTCTAGTGTCAACCCAAATACCGTATTTATCGGCGTATAACACGCACTCTAACGTTAAGAGGGAAGTTGCAGGAAAAAAAACGTTTCACAGCCCCCTGCGTATAACACGCAGGCACAGTTTACCCTCTATTTTCAAGGTAAAAAAGTAAGAGTTATACGCCAATAAATACAGTACTTGGGATATTCTTTTAGTTTAAGCAATAATGGTAAACAGGACAAAGAGAGGGTAATCCCCTTACATGGGCAGACAGAAAACAATAAAAACCCGATGAGCCCCAATACCTCTCCACTCTATCCAAAGCTACAATAAAAATAAAGTTTAAGCTTTAAGGTATACTTTAAGGCTCCACGTTCAGGATAGGAATGTTTTGACCACGGGAAACCGCAAAACGCTGTGATTTGCACTTTCCTACGGCACATCATGGCCAAGTGTACATGAAGCTTAAATACTTCCCAGATATCTTCTCCTGCAATTAAACAATCAACTTTAGATTTACAAAACTACATAATATGAGGACCTACCCTCATCTATCCAAGCAGACTGGCCCTTGCACTACATAATTGTTGAGAGATCCAAAAAGATTGTAAAGTGTGCGACAAGCTTCAGGCTGACCATACATTATATCATCTCCTTTAGCTCAGGTTCACACAGAGTGCAGGAATGAAATGGTGCAAGTTCAGCTGAACTCTCACCATTTCATCCCTGCATGCAGGTCCCAATTTCGGCGGCAATTTCAGAGACCTCTGTGTGGGTTTCTGCACAGATGTCAATGAAAAAAAATAAAATCACACCCCGAAATCGCAAAAAGCAGTGCAGAAACGACTTTTTGAAATCGGTGCGACAACGCAAATGCAGCGTCACAACGATTGACATGTCAAATCGCACAAATGTGAACCAGAGCTTAGACTAGGTTCACACATGCGGGGTCGGGAACAAAGAAACTTAATGTACGGTACACTCCCATCCTGCAGGCAGAACGCACTTCTCTTTAGCAGATGCACCATTAATTCTTAATGGCACCCCCACACAAAAGCAAATAGGATTTTTGTACTCATCGTAAAATACATTTCTCTGACGTCCATGGACTGACAGCTGGATACTGTAAACGTGTGGGTATATGTCCCTGCTCACAGGAGAAGAAGATCTAGGCAGAATGTTAAAAACATTCTAGAACAAACCAGAGCTAAACAGCCCCGCCCAGAGGGGCGGTCCCTCCGGACATTACCTTCCCACCTGCAGTCAGCAGACCTCAGTTCGTAACAAAGCAGTACAAACCTTAAAAAGGAAGGGTGGGTGCTGTGTCAGTCCATGGACGTCAGAGAAATGGATTTTACGGTGAGTACAAAAATCCTATTTTCTCTTATCGTCCATGGACTGACACAGCTGGATACTGTAAACGTGTGGGATGTCCCAAAGCAGTATCAGAAGGGTGGGAGCAGTAGTAAAGGAACAACCAAAACTTCACTCCAAACAAGCAGAGCTCCTGAACGGAGGAGTTGCAACATTAAACAGCGGCCTGCAATGCTTTGCAGCTGAAGGGAGCATCCGAAGATGCAGCAACATCAACCTTATAAAATCTTGAAAAGGTATGAACGGAAGACCATGTCGTCGCCTTGCACACTTGTGCAACCGACGATTGATGTCGGAAGGCCCAGGAAGCACCAATTGCCTTGGTGGACTGTGCGGTACCCGGAAAGGGAGGCGCCCGCCCCTTAAGGGCATAGGCCTGTATGACGGTCTGCCTGATCCACCTAGAGACAGTGGCAGACGACACCGCTCGGCCCTGTTTTGGACCAGACACAGATTTCCGAATGGAAACAGTAGCAGACAGGTACACTCGTAAGGCTTGTACCCATGTCAATGTATGAAGCACAAACTCTCAGGGATGCGATGGGTGAGGACACCAGGAAGGAAGAACAATGTCCTTAAAAAGGTAAAGGGCCGAGACCATCCTTAAAAAAGAAGGACGGCTGTGGGCACAACACCGCCATATCCTTATGGAGGACCAAGTAAGGCGACTTGTCGGACAAGGCCGCCAACTCAGACACCCGTCTAACTGAAGCAATGGCCACTAAGGCGGCCAACTTCCGGGACAAGGTCAAGAGAGGAATCTCTCTGATATTCTCAAAGGGATGTTCTTGGAGAACCGAGATGCATCAAATTCAGATCCCAAGTAGGGAGAGGAGGCTTGACGGGGGGGGGGGGGGGGGGGGGGAAATCACATGGCGAACCCCCTGCACAAAAAGGTGCTAATCAAGGAATGGCCCGGTAGCGGTCGTTGAAAAAAAGACAGCCCGGGCCGAAATCCGACAAAATAAAAAAAAAAAAAAAAAAAAAAAAAAAAAAAAAAAAAAGGTATGCAAGGCCAGCTTTTGGGTCACACCACACTGTAAGAACAGAAAAATCCTGGGAACGGAATACATCCGAGGACGCCACTCAAGTTCCTCGCACATAGCAATGTAAGCCTTCCAGGTACGTGAGATATCTTTCTGGAGGAAGATTCCCGTGTCAACAACATAGAAGAGATGACCGAATACGAGAGAACTCGGTCCTTCAGCACCTGGCTTTAAACAGCCATGCCATTAAAGCCAAGGACTGTAAAAGCAGGATGAAGTATGGGATCATGAGACAGAAGGTCCACCCCAATAGGCAGTCGCCAGGAACATCTGCGACTAGCCAAAGTAGATCTGCGTACCAATGTCGCCGTTCCGGAGCATTGGAATGGCCTCAGCCCCTACTCTGCGAAGCCGGCGAGGCAACAACAGTAGCGTTGGGTAAGCATATATCAGGCGATACTGCCCCCATGGGCGTCTGACGCGTCCGCCCAGGGGTCCCTGGACCTGACCATGATCTTGCCACCTTGCGAGTGAGTCGAGAGGCCATAAGGTCCACTTCCGGTGCCCCACCTTAAAGGAGGTGGAAACACCTCCGGGTGCAAGGACCCTTCCCCTGCAATGCACACGGCCGACAGGACTGTCTTGCAGTGAGACGTATGAAAATCCAAGAGACTCTGCAATGTATCGGAGAAGGGAGGCCCCGATGTACAGGGTGCCTCAACTGTTGGCCAATAAAGGCAACTTGACTGAACTTCCCTAGAAACTCGGTCAGAGGACTAGTACCTCAGCCTCAACAGGTGGCGCAAACCCACCCCAGTTACAGAGACCCTAAAGGCTAAAGCAGTTGCAGTGCACCTGCTAGACGACTGATGGATGAAGCAGAGGCTTTTGCCCAGTCATTGAGCTACAAAAAACGCCAGAGACACAGCCACTAACGGGCGTAACGCTAACCTCAGCCTGGCGAACACAGTCCAAGCCAGCGCTTCTCATCACCACTGAAAGTAGGTGGAAAGTGATATCCCTGAAACCAGGGATCCTTGTTACAATGCTCCATCCAGCAGCCACCCATGGATAAGTGCCGATTGTACAAACACATAGTTTCTATTTGCGCGTTTGACGCAATACATAGTATAGTGTGGGAGGAAACCCACCCAGCCACAAAGAGCATAATACCACCACATACGGCGTATGTAGTTTAGTATGTGTGGATAAACCTATTAAAACACGTATATACTGTGCCAGTGAAGAAGGCGCGCACATCATCGGGGCTTGGACGTAAACCAGCCATGCAGATTGCGTACACAATCGTGTAGGTATGTATAAATTGCACATGTTTATACTGAGTCGTACTGCGTAGCTGTCGGCCCGGTCCACCGCGAAAGATACAGTAGGTACTGTTCCCAAAGGAATAAAATTTAAAAGTAAAATCTTCCAGGAGACTGGCTCCTGAGAGAAAAACTGAGGTCTGCTGACTGCAGGTAGGAGGGTAATGTCCGGAGGGACCGCACCCTGGGCGGGGCTGTTCAGCTCTGGTTTGTTCTAGAATGTTTCTAACATTCTGCCTAGATCTTCTCCTGCGAGCAGGGACATATAACCCACGCATTTACAGTATCCAGCTGTGTCAGTCCATGGACGATAAGAGAAATGCACGTTTTCACGTGCGCAAAACCACATGGTGACAGCAGCACCAGTCGGACACATTTTTTAAAGGGTCAGGGACATTTTCTCCACATTTCCTACAGGTACAGCTTCCCATTCAAACGAACAGGCTGTTGTGCCGATGCCAACAAGCTGCACAACCCTCACAAGTGCAAACCTAGACTTAAAGAACATAAATAAATGAGAAACATGCATGACAGAAAGCAGCGAGATGCAAACCCAACCTTATAGAAGGGAAATCTTCCAAAGGGGACACAAGTTATGGTGTCACCGTTGTATTCCCTCACTTTGGATGGATTTCCTGTCATTTTCTTTTTTGGCAATGGGACAGGAAACTAAAGGAAATCTCCCCCCCCCCCCCAATGGGACAAAAATATCCAAAATGAAAAGTTTTGCCTTTAGTTCGACTTAAAGCGGAACTTCAGTCATTTTTGCATCTATCTATTAAATCTTCCGCCTTGTTGTTTTAACTTTTGGATAGTAAAACATTTTTTTTGCCAGTAAATACCTTATACAGCCAACTTCCTGTTTGTCTGGTAAAAAGCCTAGGCTTATGACATCATGCGCAGCTCTCACTCTGAGCATTTTCCAGAAAAGGAGGGGGGATGAGTTAGAGGGCCAATGAGAGCTGCAGGTGTGGCTGTCTGTGTAAATCCAGTTAGTGAACAGGCAGCAGCTTCAGCTGCCCACAGTTAAAATGGATGCAGCCAGATTCAGTGGAGGGAGATTTCTGCAGCATATTTGGCAAGTACAGAATCAGCGTATATGTATAAATAAAAAAATATGCAAAGTGGTTGGAGGGAAGCTTCAAACTGACAAAGATGTTTTTATTACAAATTATATATGGAGCAGACTGCAGTAACTCTAAAAAAAAATAAAAAAAATAAAAATAAAAAAAAGAGAAATGGGGGAAATCACAGTTGTGGCAGTTTTATACTTAACTAGGTGGATGCAGCATCGATCCGATGCTGCATCTGTCCCCTGGCGCCTCTACACAGAACCGAGCCATCGAACAATGCCAATGGCTCGGTTCCCCGAGCAGAGAGCTGCTGCCTGTCAATCAGGAGCTCACCTGCTCTGCTCCTCCAAGCTCACTGGAGCACTGAGCTGTGTAGGGGGGCAGGGAGCGGCCATCTCAGCGGCTCGCTGAGACGGCTATCAGTCCAGGCACCTGGCGGATCCAGGCTCCCAGAGTCGGGATGACGCGGTGCATGGACTGATATTGGTGACGTCAGCAGAGAGTGGACTTCAGTCCGCTCTCTTCTGAAAACAGGTCACAGGAGTGCAAAATGAATTAGCAAGTCCAGCCAAACGAGCTCAAGCTGGACTTCTCCTTTAAGGTTCACCATACACATTACAATCTCTCCATACCATCAATTTTAGATTTACCAAATCTATGTAATATAAGGACCTACTCATCTAACCAGACAGGCCTTTGCACCTTAGGCCTGGTTCAAATGCTGTTTCCAGCAGCTCATTCAAATGAATAGGATGATGTACCCGTGCAAACCTAGACTTATGCCAGCCACACACGGTTCAAATTTCGAAAGAATTTTCTTTCGAAAATCGTATCTAAGAACTCTCGTACGAATTTCACACCATTAGTGGGCTGCAGCAACAGCCGATTTTTGTGCAGCAATCAAATTTGAGGAATCAGACATGTTAGAAATTTTTTGAAAAATTAACGATTTTCTAATCAATGATGGGAGAATCGTGCGAGAAATGGAATAGAAAAAAAAATGCGCATGTGCAAGAAAAGAAAAATTCCCGGAGAGCAAAGAACATTCCCGGCCACGAATATTCTTTTCTGTAGCAACATGAGGTGAAATTGAAGGCTTGGTCAGCCGAATTTCAAAAATCACTGGTGGCATTAATTGGATCACAAAAAAAAACTGATTTTGAATAGAAAATTTGTTCGAAATTCGACCATGTATGGCCTGCTTTAAAGTGGAAATTCATTTAAACACTAACTATACCTAAATCTACTACCACCCCAATTCTAAGCCTATTGCATCTACCCTGTAAAGGAAAGATCTGTATACTTCTCTATGCTGAGGGTTGCTCTGGCTCTGTCACATGATCGGGTCCCAACGCTGGCTTCAGTGAAGAGGAGAGACCACCAACAATGGCTACAGAGCCTGAGCTAGGACGTCACCCAGAGGCTTTCTATGGGGAATCCATTGTCTGCTGACCCTTTCTCTATACCGAAGCCGGTGCTGGGACCCAAACATGTGACCAGACTGCCCTCAGTACTGTAAGTATACAATTCTTTCCTTTCACAGGGTGGATCGAATAGGCTTAGAATGGGGGTGGGAGTAGATTTTAGGTATAGTTAGAGTTTGACTGAACTTCCCCTTTAACTTCTTGCCGACCGCCAGCAGAACATTTAGAGTCCTTTCACACTGTCCCGCCCATAGTGTCGACGGTAAAACGCTGCTATTTTTACCGCTGACGCTATGGGCGGATTTGCGGCGCATTTCGGCCGCGAAAGGGTTAAAACCGCCCGCGATGTGCTGCAGAAGCAGTGTATTGCCGGCGGTATAGTCGCGTTGCCCTATTGATTTCAATGGGCAGGAGCGGTGGAGCAGCAG
Organism: Rana muscosa; assembly: GCA_029206835.1. Taxonomy (NCBI): domain Eukaryota; kingdom Metazoa; phylum Chordata; class Amphibia; order Anura; family Ranidae; genus Rana; species Rana muscosa. Next base: position 188,650,203 of record CM055116.1, read on the forward strand.
TAAACACATCGCTCCAAAGATGTGGCTTGCAGGACTTTTTTTTACCGTCCTGCTAGCGCAACGCTCCAGTGTGAAAGCCCTCGGTCTTTCACACTGGGGTGAATGGGGCAGCGGTTTGCAAGCGCTTTTTTTAACACTATAGCACCTGAAAAACGCTGCAGTGTGAAAGGGGTCTTACTGCTGCTGGGTGCCGGCCCCATGAATCACAATCTACCCCTACGTCACCCTGTACTTCCTGGTTTAGAGGCATGCATGCCCCCTGCTGACCTGTAATGTGACTGGACACAGCATGGGCATGTCAGCAAGTTACAGCCAATCATTTTGGTAAAAACCACACAGATCCAGCTAGATTTCTCCCTCCTATCAGTTATTGATCATAACTGAAAGTGAGGAGAGACTCAAGCCAGATGATCTGTAAGTAAAAGCAGCACACATACACTGGTTAGGAACTCCGTTAACCCATTGAGTGCCCTCCTGATCACTCCTGTCACCCAGCCAGTACAATGTACAGTGGTAGCACTGATCACTGTATTAGTGTAACTAGCGACATCAGTGTCAGTTAAGGATCCTCCCAGCCAGTGTCAATTAGCGTCAGATTGTCCGCCACTCTATAGGTGGCTGATCACTGCCATTACTAGTATAGCGTCTGTATGGATCAGTAGCTTGATCACGAGCAGAACTGTACTAGTGTCCCAAAAACGCAGTTTGGTTTTTACCAGAGGGTGTAGCAGAATACATTTTTATTGGATATTTTTTACAAGGTAGGAACTGTTTGTTTGTAATTTTCAATATTTTGTTGTTTATATAACAAAAAATAAACCCAGTGGTGATTAAACACCATCAAAAGACAGCTCTATTTGTGTGAAAAAAATAAAATTATACAAATTTAATTTGCGTACAGTGTTGCATGACTTAAAATAGCACAGTGCTGAATAGTAAAAAATGTGTTGGTCATTAAGGGGTTAAAACCTTCTGGAGGTCAAGTGGTAAAAGAACAAACACAAGGAGAAATGCATGGCAGCAGAAGAGAGATATAAACCCAGCCTTATAGATGGGAAATCTTCTGATAGGGACACTAGTTATTGTATCACCCTTGGATTCTCTCAGGAATTTCCTTTCACTTCCTGTTTTGGTTATGGGACAGAAAGTGAAATCTCCCCAACGAGACACAGTTAGCAAAAAAAAGAAAAAAAACTGATAGCGGTTAAAAAAAACTCTACCTTAGGCCCTTTCACACCAAACGCAGTGGGCTGCAGTTGGATGAGCTCCAATGGCATAGATAGCCCAAAATCAAGGTAATCCTATGGACATAGTTCACATCATTGCAGTCAAGTTTTTTTTTTGTTTTGTTTTTTAAGAGAAGAGCTTGCTGTATTTTTCCTGCACCGCAAATGCAGGGAACGCGCTTCAAAAGGCACTGCACCCCTTTAAGGCCCCTTTCACACGAGGCGGATCCGCTGGACTGATTTTGCTACCTCAGTGGGGGATCGATCCGTTGATCCCCGCTGAGCAGGCGGACGACAGGTCCGTCTCCGCTCACTGTGCTGAGACTGACCTGTCAGAGCCCCGCTCCCCTCTAGGGGGAGATCGGATGAAAACGGACAGCCTGTCTGTTTTCATCCGATCCGCTGGATAGCGAACGTATCACCATACGTCTGTTTTGAGCAGATCTTGTCGGATTGGAAGGCAGGCGGGTGTCAGCGGACATTCTCCGCTGACATCCGCTTGCCCAGGGTGGCCCGCTCGGATCAGCCAAAAACCAAAAAAAAAACAACACATCGAAGGAGGTCCATCGTGTGAAAGGGGCCTAATGCGTTTGTCACCCCAGCATTTTTTATTCCTGATATACCATGTACTTGTCTACTGTTCTCTTTATATTGCTTCCCTTGTGTGAAATCCCCAGTGTTCCTGACAGTCCCTCTGCTTTCCTTTTAAAAACTGAGCATGAGAACATAACATGGTCAGTTCTCTAGCTATGCAAGGAACTCAGCCTGCTCTCCTCCAATGAGCAGACTTGTCATGTCACCCCCCCTGCACAGCCATTTACTGGGAAGCTCAGTGTTCTGCCGCATCTCCTCCCCCAGCTCTTAAACCCCTTTCACACGGGGGAGCATTTTAGTGCTAAAAATAGCACCTCTTCTGCCTCCCCAGTGTGAAACCCTGAGGCAGTGCGCTTGCAGTACGAGAAAAAATAAATAAATCCTGCAAGCAGCATCTCTGGGGCTATGCGGGAGCGGTGTCCCTGCCCATTGAAATCAAATAAAAGTGCAAGTTTAACAATTTTAACCCTTTCTTCGACCGCCACACACTTTGCTCTCCCCCCCCCCCCCCCATTTTAAACTGAATGGGTTGTTTTACAATCACTTTGGCGGGGCACACATGTGCAAGCTTGGTTCAAAGCAGGGGGTTCGGTGTGTCCCTGATCACTGAATTCGCACCTGAATTGGAACCAAAGACACACATGACCCTTTTTAAGGCTGGGTTCACAGTGATGCGAATTGAGTTTTTCCTGCATCCAATTCGTATGACAGGAGACTGACTAGCTCTCAATGGAACCAGTTCACACATATCTGGGGCAGCCGTGAAACGCATTGCACATGGGTCCTGTGCGTCCTTGGCTCAGTATCAGGTCTGAATTCAAGCAAAAATTTGGGCCCCGATACGTCCATGACAACGGAGAACAGGGATGCACCAGACCCCTGCTGTGAGCCGCTCCGCACAACAGTGTGAACCCAGCATTAATGCAGACCACGGCTGCCCCAGAGATGTGTGAACCAGCTCCGAGAGACGGTTAGTGTGTCCTGTCATGCGATTTGGAATGGGGGGGGGAAACCTGCATCCAATTCACATACATGTGAACCCAAGCCAAAAAAACTGAACAGAAAATGCACGGCAAGCGCAGTGCTAAACACAATCAAGCTCATCTCAAATGTGTGTAAAAATGCAGTTATGTGCAGTTTCGGGTGTGAATGGGCCCTTACTCTGTCCAAAAAAGGAAAAAAAAAAAAAAAAAAAGTTTTGCCCTTTGCTTAGGTTTCCACTATTGCGACCTGAAAGTCACGCGATTTTGCCACGACTTGAAGCAATGCCTGCGTTTTCTTGAGGTCTATGGACCCCAAGTCACAACAAAGTGGGACAAAAAGTAGTGCAGGGACTACTTTGAAGTCGCACTGATATGAACGGTTCTCATTGGGAATCCTAATGTACGACTTGTCAGTCATGCGACTTTACAGTCTCAAATTGCACTAGTGGAAACGTGGCGCCTTAGTTAAGGACCAGTCCACACCATAGAGATAGCAGGAATGGCACGTTGAGAACACATGGTGGGTGCCAGTAATTGCTAATGGCACCCTAAAACTGCATCTGACAAATGCAACAGGTTTGCAGCCAAACTGCATTGTCACAGCACTACCATATGGTTTGGTACAATGCCATTTCTAAAAGTCACACCTGCCGTAGTGTTGGCACCCCACTGAAATGAACAGGGCGCCAAGCTGTATGAGCCCTTGAGGGGGTCAACACACACACACATTACTATTAATTGACCTTAGATTTACCAAATCTATGTATTATGAGGACCTACCTCATCCCTCCAGACAGGCCCTTACACTATACAATCTCTTCCAATAGCACAAAGGCCTGTGTGAGGTCTCCTCATCTACATAGATGTAAGTGGTGATTGCTGTACAGAGAGAAAATACTAATAATAAATGAAGGAGACACAGGGAAGGCCTGAGGCCGGCTACTCACTTTGAGCCTCTTGACCACCTCATCGTTGGTGATCTTGTCGGAGATCTCCTTGACCCCGGGCGGGTAGATGACGACCCTGCTCTCGGCGGCTTTGATCTGGCCTGTAGAGGGGAAGTCCATTCTTCCAGGTGGTGCCGGAGGTGGAGGGGACGGTGGTGGTGGTGGCGGCGCCTCTTCCGCGCTCCTCTAGCGGCCTCTATCGGTCACAAAACAAAATGTCACCAATCACGGTGTATGGAACAAAAACAGCCCGGGCGGCCAGATGTATCCTCCGATCCCGGACACAGCGCGGGGGGTGGAGGAGGAGAGGCCCGGGGTGGGTGAAGGCCCAGGCCGGGGAGGGGGGTAGTTTGGAGGGGGAGGGACACTGGGCTCCGGGCCGGTAAGGAGGGAGGCCTGTGAGGAGACGGGACGCTGCCGGAGAGGGGAGCCGAGCACCCTGAGGAGGCCCCGGCCTACACTGCAGGCCTCACTCAAGCCTGGATAGCGTTGCGGCCCTCAAACTATGGGAGGACTACAAGTCTCAGCGTGCTGGCCCAGCCCGTACTTCCTCAGGAGTTGAAGGGCCCCACTAGAGTAAAGTCAACGTCACCCGGAGGAGACCAGCCGCCCTTAAGACCTTCCACTAGCGCCCCCTACCGTGTATAGCTTCTTACCTCCAGCACAGGAGGGCGAGCTCCCCCTTCATGTATCCGGCGCCCGGTGTGTAGGGGCGGCTCTCAGGAGAGGGGGAGGGAGGGGTGTGATGAGAGGGGAAAGGGGAGGAGTAGAAAGGCCTCTCCGCGTGCACCTCGCTCCCCTGACTAGAACCTTCCAACGCCGTGAGAGTGAGACGGGCACGTGACTCCCACACCGGACTCTGTTCTGACTACAAGCGGGAAGAGCAGGACTTCACTGAACGAAGGAGAGGGGGTTGAAGGAGGAAGAGGGGCGGACACGCGCTCAGGCTCGCGGCCGCTACGCTCACTCACGCCGTCCCTGTCCTGGAGTTGCTTGGCGGAGGAAACCGGGGCTGGGTGCGGGCGGACAGCGACTCCTAGTGGTTGGCGCCAAAATGTGGCGGAGAGGTGCAAGTCCAGGAAACAAAACCTCTGTCACCTTGCTGGGGATCCCGGTCATGTGTCCGGCGGGGAATTCCTGGAAAGAGACCTTTCCCAACATTACAATCAATCATTAATACTTTGCGCTTTTATTGCCAGCTTTCCAGCTGTTGGGTGACAGATGTCCCCAATTCCAGGGAATAGATGGAGAACTTAAAGTGGAACTTTACCCATGACAACTTGATAAAAAAAAAATGTTCTTTAGAATAGAACATACATTCCACATTAATAATTATGCTGCCAAAAATGAGTGTGTGCTGTAAATTGCCTCCAGCATTGTTCCTGTATATCTTCTTGCAGGAGGCAGCCATTTTGCTGGAGCCCCTGAGCAGCAGAAAATCATAAAGTGGAAATAAACTTATCAATTTAACAGTTTCAAAAAACAGTTATATTGCTGAATGACAGGATTGCTAACTATCACATTTGTTAGTGTTGTCAACCTGTCAAATGGCTGGAGTTATAACTGATCACATATTTGATCTCCAAAATACGCCCCTGTCTAACCAATGACACAACAAAGCTCCTTATTCACTCCCTAGTCATCTCTCACCTTGACTAATACAACTCCCTTCTCATTGGCCTACCTCTCCATAGACTATCCCCCCCCCCCCCCCCTTCAGTCCACCATGAATGCTGCTGCCAGATTCATCCACCTTACCAACCACTGTCTCTGCTATTTCTCTCTGTCAATCCCTCCACTGATTTCCACTCACCCAACCAATTAAATTCAAAATACTAACAACTACTTACAAAGCCATCCGCAATTTAGCCCCCAGCTACATCACTAGCCTAGTCTCAAAATACCAACCTAATCATTCTCTTCGTTCCTCCCAAGACCTCCTGCTCTCTAGCTCCCTCGTCACCCTCCGTTGCTCGCCTCCATTACTTTTCCAGAGGCTCTCCAATCCTATGGAACTCTTTACCCCAATCTGTCCGATTTATCTCCTACTCTGTTAGCTTTTAGACGTTCCCTGAAAGTGGTTGAAAACCCACTTGTTGGACTTCTACCTATAGGTAAGCCTAGAACAAGGCTTACCTATAGGTAGTGGAAATAGGAATAAGAAATAGGTAGTGGAAATATCTCCTAAACGTCTGCCGAAATCTTCACTGCGCATGCACGGGGAAGAAACTAAACTAAGTGCGGTTTCTTCCCCAGCCTGTGCCGTGAATTGCGGCTCCCGTGCGCATGCGCAGGAGTGACGTCACGCGGCTCCGGCGAATCACAGATTCGCCAGAGTCAGCGGCCCCGAAGGAAGAGGAGACAGAAGATGGCCGCTGCCTACTCTGGGGACATCGCTGGATTCTTTTGCAGGTACGTGGCACATAATGGGCTAGTATGTGATGCACACTAGCCCATTATGCTTTTCATTTGCAGCGGGCTAATCAGGGTTTACTTCCTCTTTAAAACCCTTCTCTTCAGAGAAGCCTATCCTACCCACACCTAACAACTTTATTTTCATTTTCCCAATCAGCTCATCCCCCACAGTTATTACCTTTTGTTTCACTAGGCCCTCCCTTCTAGATTGTAAGCTCTAACGAGCAGGGCCCTCTGATTCCTCCTGTATTGAATTGTATTGTAACTGTACTGTCTGTCCTCACATTGTAAAGCGCTGCGCAAACTGTTGGCGCTATATAAATCCACTATTCCTCACACTGACACCAACAATGATAGGGTACCTTTACTTCCACTGACAGCCAGCAATGGGGCACTATTCCTTCCACTAACAAACCATGGGGTATAATTATTCCCACTGACACCAACGATGGGACACTATTCCTTCCACTGACACAGACTAGTCTCCGCATACACAGCTTGTTTGTTTTTACCAACCTTAACAGCTTTCTCAGACAGGACCTGTCTGTTCCCTAGGTATGAGAGCACTGGCTGTCTGTCCCAGGGGAGAGGACCAAGAGCCAAACTGGACCATGGATGAGAGCTCTCTGAATGCATATGAGAGGACCCTGGGAGATGTTTAAACCCTGAACAGGACTTTTCCCTGCTCTCTCTGGGACGCTCTGCTACAAGTGGAACTAAACCCATCAGTTTAAGGATGCACGTAAACTATCACTCTGGACCAGTCCTGGGCACGGTTCGACCCCTTGGGCTGGTTTAAGGGAAGTGACTGCTCCAGATAGGTGTGCTTGGCTGATCAATCTCCTGAAGACCACGGGTGCTGGGAATGCATATAGCAGAAAACGAAAAGGATGTTTGGACAGTCGCACTCCAGGAAAAAATTCCTTAAATGTCCTTTATTGGTAAAAATGGAATACATTACAATCCACAGCAAACAGAAAATCGGGACACACAGCTGTCTTTTCGCACTGGTACTCAGTGCTTACTCATAGCTATGAGTAGGCACTGAGTATCAGTGCGAAACGTCAGCTGTGGATTGTAGTGTATTCCATTTTTACCAATAAAGCACATTTAAGGAATTTTTTCCTGGAGTGCGGCTGTCCAAACATCCTTTTCGTTCCCTTGAGCTGGTTTGTGTAGTGTCAGTGCTCCAAACTGCACTTTGAATAGGTGGTCTGGTTCAATTTTTCTTTAGTGTGAGCACAGTTCTCTTCATAGAGGATTGTGTACTGGAATAGGGGTCGCTGGTGTGGTTAGCAGGCGTTTGTGCCTATGAACACTTCCTTAATAGTCGGTGTGAGAGCAGACCAATTGGGGAAGGGGGTGAATCAAACTCTGGCTTGGTTCAGTTTAACCGGCCCCAGTGTGAGTGCACCCTAAAGCTTGGTACAAACTACTTGCGGGGTTGCACAAAAAAAAAACCTGACAGCTCCACTGAACTAACGGGTAGTCCAGCGATCTCCCCCGCCGAGCTATTGTGTTCTGAACACTATGATCAGCGCTGTCTGCCATTGGCAGGGAGCGCTGTTTGGGAGTCGGTCGGCTGCTGGTTTTCCAGCATACACATCCGTCAGAAGCGAGCCGAATAGTCGGATTTTTGTGGACAGACTGACTTACACATGGGCAGAATGTCGGACAGTATTTTTTTGTACCGGCAAATGTCTTCCGACATTCTGCCTGTGTGTATGGGGCTTAACTGTTACCCAAAACAGTCACATTCTAGGAATGGCTTGAATGATAACTGTCATGCCGCATACACACGACTGTTTTTCATGACGAGAAAAATGCAATTTTTTTATTTGGTCATTAAAAACGACCGTGTGTGGGCTCCAGAGCATTTTTTCACGCCGTTTTTCACGTCGTCCTTTTTCTCGTCATGAAAAATGGCCGTGTGTAGGCTTTAACGATGTGAAAAAAACGTGCATGCTCAGAAGCAAGTGATGAGACGGGAGCGCTCGTTCTGGTAAAACTAGCGTTCGTAATGGAGATAGCACATTCGTCACGCTGTAACGGACTGAAGAGCACGAGGCTGAAAAGTGCGAATCGTCTCTCACCAAACTTTACTAACACGAGGATCAGCAAAAGTAGCCCAAAGGGTGGCGCCATCCGAATGGAACTTCCCCTTTATAGTGCCGTCCTACATTTTGTACGTCACCGCGCTTTGCTCGAGCATTTTTTTTCATGATAGCATGTAGGCAAGGCAGGCTTGAGAAGAATCACGTAGAGAAAAACTTCGTTTTTTTCAATGACATTAAAAATGGTCGTGTTTACGCGGCATCAGAGTTGCTTGTGCTCTCTACCATACTATCAAGCAAGTTGGTGTTATATTTGATAGCGTGCAACACCACGGCAACTGCAGAGCAAAAAAAAAAGGCCAAGATGGCAGCTTCCTTGGGTGTAAAGCATAGGGGGGTTTAGTTCTGCTTTAAACCAGAGCTTAGAGGCAAACCCAGAGATAGGAATTAAATTAATTGAGACATGACAGGGTGGAAGGGGAACAACCAGGTAAAAGAGATAAGTGTTTTAATAGAGTGAGGAAAGTATATACTACCTACCCGAATAGCTGGAGAAGTGTAGTGATGGGGAGGCATATAGGATGTTGGTAAGCAGCAGGGAGGAGTGTTACAGATCTAGTCGGAGAGTAGAAGTCGTCGCCACCCTCCTGCCCACCCTGATTGTTTTTGGTCATGGTTGCCATCCCAGGAAGTTGTGGAAGTTTGGCATTCTTTGGTCCTTAAAGGGGTTGAAATCTGGTGTTTTAGGAAAAAGGTGGGGACCCACCTTAGGTATAGTATCCTCTAGTTGGTCTGCTCAATTAATACTGACCAGGTAGTTGTAGACCAGTACAATGTCTAAGATCAGTTGGGATTGCCCCTGAGATGGTGTTTCGCAGATGGGGGTGTAAGTTAGCTAATTGGTACCACAGACACCAAAGGTTTGGTTATAGTGCCTTGAAAAAGTATTCATACCTCTTGAAATTTTCCACATTTTGTCATGTTACAACCAAAAACGTAAGTGTATTTTATTGGGATTCTATGTGATAGACCAACATAAAGTGGCACATAAATTGTAAAGCGGAAGGAAAATGATGGTGAATGATTTTCATTTTTTTTTTTTTACAAATAAATATGTGAAACGTGTGCCGTGTATTTGTATTTAGCCCCCCTGAGTCAATACTTTGTAGAACCACCTTTCGCTGCAATTACAGCTGCAAGTCTTTTTCGGTAAGTCTCTAACAGCTTTGCAGCTCTAGAGAGTGACATTTTTGCTCATTCTTCTTTGCAAAATAGCTTAAACTCTGTTAGATTGGATGGAGAGCGTCTGTGAACAGCAATTTAAGTCTTGCCAGAGATTCTCAATTGAATTTAGGTCTGGACTTTGACTGGGCCATTCTACCACATAAATATGCTATGGTAGCTGTATAGAAGTTTAAAATTTCTGCTGGTTCACTTCTTCCTCTCCTTGCACTTTTGTGGGGTGCTTTTAGATATCAGATTGTTTTCTGTATGCGTTATCTTACTTGTATTGTAATACACAGTGGTGGGGGGTTGTTTATTCTCTATCACCAGTAGTACATGCTTCATTGTGGTTATGCATTTTATTTGGGTGGGTCCTTTGTGCTTATATCATAGGCTAATCCACTGTCGACAAGAAGACTTCTACTCATACTACAGTTAAAACATAAAAGAAAGTAATGCAATTCCTTTAAATCCAAAAGATCAAGTTCCTGGTCTAAAACTATCTGCCAGCATTGTATAGACATTCGTATGTAGAATAAATTCATGGAAAGAAGACCAAAAGATCATATATTCCATGTGGCAAGAAATTGTCTTTCTTGTCCAAGTAATTTTCTCTGTTACATTTTTGTAGGAATTATGTCCTCCTCGTAAATTAACTCCATCTTCGCATTCCCTTATGCTATATTTCTCCAAAGATACTACTGTAGCAGATTTGAAAGCTGAGCTCCTATTCTCCAGCTAATTTATTAGAAAAGAGAGAGAGAATTTAGTGAGAAATGTAGAAAGTAGGCCCTCCAAAATTAATGTTGTGACAGACCCAACTGGGACAGGGGCTTTTGGAGGGGACTATGGACTAGCCTTCTGGGAGACTGGGGATTTTGCCTTCTTCCCCCGATCAGAGCATGGTCTTGAAACCCTTTCACTGGCCAGGAGTAACTACTGGGATTATGCAGCCAGGAAGTCCCCAGAACAGTGGTGTGTCTGCAGACACATTGTGTCGGACAGATCGTGCAGACGCAGATTTCTTATTTTGCCCCGGCTGGTCCCTCGAGAACTGCATAATGCAGCATTAGCCCATTTTGCCCCAGTTATTACCAACTTTATATTAACTTTTTGTACTGTTTCTGCCTAAAGATGTGCCACTTGGTAACCTAGATCTGAGCTGGATCTGAGGTGGGATATTTAGAAATAAGTGGTGCGATTTACGTCATGTAGCTGGGGCTCTGGAGCGGTTTCTGGGCATCTTGGTGGACCTGCCCTGGTTAGTTAAGACTTATTGTTGACATGTTTTCCAGTACATAGACAAGGGAGGCAGGGTGGGGAATTCCTGTAACTACTAGCCATACTGATAAGCCTTTTCTAGGTGCCTATCTGTTAATTAGATCAAAGTTTAAAGGTTGCATTGTCATGTGTTTATTGGTTGTACGTTTTATCTTATCTATGCTAACATCCCCAAGAGGGGAATGTCCTCCTGGAGTTATAAAGTATGTGTCTGGGTTTTAATACACAATTATTCCTTTTGTTTTACCTCAATATATTGTCTGCATATGATGCTTGGGGTAAAGAGCTGGTATTAGCTACCAGTCAGCTGGAAGGGTTTGGAGGGCAGGAGGCACCCAGTTGGGGTGTCAGGTGGCCTGCCACAGATGTTCACTATGGAACAGATAGAGGTACTGTTAAAGATTATCTATCCTTGGCCCTAAAAGAGTAGTAAGCTATGGTATCAGTACATGACCAAATTTATAGATGGTTGCAAGAGAAGAAAGGTCATACCTTTCCAATCACCAGGTCTTAAAGGGGGGGAAAAAAAAAAACAAAAAACAAAAAAAACATATAGAATGGCAAGAGACAGAAAAACACCTGAAACTATACACCTCTCCCTTCTCAAGCATATATGGATTCTGATTAGTCCTTTAAAAAAGGGGGTTCTGAAAGACCCTGTGGATATTATATATTTTTTATTTTATTTATTAGGGCTGTGGAAATTAACTATTAATTCCTCCATTAATCGATTAATTGTTTTGATCGATCAAAATTCTTTGGGCTTGCCGTGCCTTCATATCTGCATGCCGGCGGGACCTTACTATCTGCCACACGCAAGAGCTGTTAGACTTCCCTCTATCAACCTGGGATTCTACAACCATCCACTGGGAGTTGTGATAGTTCCCTTCACGGGACATCTACATGCCAACGGACTGATGTTAGCCCCTTCTCATCTGGATTCAGCAGTGGTATCGTTGTACACATTTTTATACCAGTATCATACTTCGCTACATGTTTTTATGACTGCTTTTGCTACCATTTGGTATTACTCGCACCATTTTTACAGTTTATGTAGCTACATCGATTTTATCTCCAGTGCAATATTTATTTTGTTACCTACTTGAAGACTATAAAAGTTTTAATGCTATTCCCATCGAGCGCTGCCTTTTGTGTGTTTTTTGAATCCTGCTATCCATTTTTCCAGTGGTTGGTAGCTGCACTGGGAATCGGCCTGCAAGGAGATCAGCTAAAAGTAGTTGGACCTATGTGCGTTATAATCAAAATTGGTTGATTAATCGCTTAAAAAAAAAATCGCTTAATCGAACACGAACATTTTAATCAGTAACAGCCCTAATATATATATATATATATATATATATATATATATATATATATATATATATATATATATATATATATATTAGGGCTGTTACTGATTAAAATTTTCCTGTTCGATTAATCTTTTTATTTTATTTTATCGATTAATCGACTAATTTCGATTAATTATAACGCACATACAGATCCAACTACTTTTTAGCTGATCTCCTTGCAGGCCGATTCCCATTGCAGCTACCAACCACTGGAAAAATCGATAGCAGGATACAAAAAACACACAAAGGCAGCGCTCGATGGGAATAGCATTAAAACTTTTATAGTCTTCAAGTAGGTAACAAAATAAATATTGCACTGGAGATAAAATCGATGTAGCTACATAAACTGTAAAAATGGTGCGAGTAATACCAAATGGTAGCAAAAGCAGTCATAAAAACATGTAGCTAAGTATGATACTGGTATAAAAATGTGTACAACGATACCACTGCTGAATCCAGATGAGGGGGGGGTTAACATCAGTCCGGCATGTAGATGTCCCGTGAAGGGAACTATCACAACTCCCAGTGGATGGCTGTTGAATCTAGGGTTGATAGAGGGAAGTGTAACAGCTCTTGCGTGTGGCAGATAGTAAGGTCCCGCCGGCATGCAGATATGAAGGCACAGCAAAGGAGCCCTTCAGATGGACACGGCAAGCCCCGCCAGTGTCCGTGACGTCACCGGATCTCCCTGAAGACTTTTGATCGATCAAAACAATTAATCGAGGAATTAATAGTTAATTTCCACAGCCCTAATATATATATATATATATATATATATATATATATATATATATATATTGTGAGGGGGTTAGCTCGGCAGCGGGTGTGTGTGACCCCCGGGATGGGCTCCCCACACAAAAACAGGCCCAGCAAACGGAGGTTGTGGTTTTCAAAATCAAAAAGGTGCGGTTTATTTTCTATTTATAGTGGCAAAACACAGCAAAGCAAAAGAAACATAAACAAAATAAATCCTGGTCAACTTGACCTCTGACTAAACATACAGGTTTCCTAACTAACAACTGGGATCAGCCTAGTGCTGTCCTAGTCCCTAAGTCCCTGGTTTTAAATGTCCAAGCAAATAGCCACACAGGCTTTGTCTCACCGCACAGGGGTTCACTCTCCCTAGACAGTCCACACAGGTCTGGTTCCAGGCATGAGCAAACACCTAATGAAGCTGGGAGTTTTTATAGAGGCCTTAAACGAGCTGACAAGCTTCAGCTGGTCTCATCAACTCCCTGTCTGCACGACGCCCCACACTCTCCCTAGAGGTATGAGTCATCCATGAGCCCACTAGCCTCAGCTGGGCTTATACAACTCTCCACCTAGTTGTATAAGTCGGCGTAAAGCCTGAATCTGGGCGAAATATATCTACCCCCCTGGATGCAACCAGGTGACTTTACCTTCCTGCTGTCACATACCCCCCCCTCTTGTTTTAACCTCGGGGTTGGAACACCAGCAATCAGGCATTCATGTACTCGAGACAAAGCATCCACATTCCCCATTTGAACGCCAGGGCGATGCTTTACTGTGAAGTTGAATTCCTGGAGGGCCAGGAACCACCTATTCACTCTTCTATTTGTTTCCTTGTTTTGAGCCATCCACTTTAACGGAGCGTGATCCGTAACCATGTCAAAGTGCCTACCTAGCAGGTAGTACCGAAGGGAATCTAGAGCCCACTTCACCGCTAAACACTCCTTTTCAACGGTGGCGTAATTTACCTCATGGGACTTCAACTTCCTGCTGAGGTAAATGACTGGGTGCTCTTCCCCGTTCCAGACCTGGGACAATACTGCTCCTAACCCCACATCTGACGCATCACTTTGTACGACAAAGTCTTTAGAGAAGTCGGGTGAGTACAACACTGGCTGGCTACATAAGGCTTGTTTCAAGAATTGGAATGCTGCCTCAGCCTCGGGGGTCCATTTAATCATGACCGACCCTTTCCCCTTCGTCAGGTTGGTTAGGGGCACAGCCTTAGAAGCAAAGTGGGGAATGAATCGCCGATAATACCCAGCGATTCCCAGAAAGGCTCGTACCTGCTTCTTGCTGTTGGGACGTGGCCAACTCTGGATGGCCTCGACTTTGTTGAGTTGGGGGTTTTATTACTCCCCTCCCAATGGTGTACCCAAGATATTTGGCCTCCTCCTGCCCAATGGTACACTTCTTGGGGTTAGCCGTAAACCCCGCTTCCCGAACAGAGTCCAGGACTGCTTGCACTTTTGGCAGATGTGAGGCCCAATCTGTGCTATGGACAATTACGTCATCCAGGTAAGCCGCAGCATACTTCCGATGGGGCCTCAGCATCTGGTCCATTTTCCGCTGGAATGTGGCCGGCGCATTCTGTAACCCGAACGGCATTCTTTTATATTGGAACGCCCCGTCTGGGGTTACAAATGCGGTTTTCTCTTTGGCCGACTTGGCCAGGGGGATTTGCCAATACCCTTTTGTGAGGTCAAGAGTCGTCATGTATCGGGCTGTTCCCAGCCGGTCGATCAACTCATCTATACGTGGCATGGGGTAGGTGTCAAATTTTGTAACTTTGTTCAACTGACGAAAATCGTTACAAAATCGCCAGCTCCCATCCGGTTTAGGCACCAACACAATGGGACTAGACCAATCACTTTGGGACTCCTCTATCACCCCTAAGTTCAGCATTTTCTGTACTTCCTCCCGTATTGCCTCCCGTCGGGCCTCTGGGATCCGATAGGGTTTTAACTTCACCCTTTCACCGGGTGGGGTAATGATGTCATGCTCTACCCCAGATGTTTGTCCCGGCAGCTCGGAGAATACCTCCTTGTTGCGAAGCACAAACTCCTTAACCTCCTGTTGTTGGGGTTGTGACAAGGTGGCTGCTATTCCAACCTCAGGAATCACGCAACCAGTTTGAGCTGGTGACCAAGTGTCTGCGACTAGGGACTCTCTATCCCTCCAGGCTTTCAACAGATTAACGTGATAGATCTGTTCGGGCTTTCGCCTTCCTGGTTGTCTGACCTTGTAATTCACTTCGCTCACTTTTTCCATTATCTCGTAGGGGCCTTGCCATTTGGCAAGGAATTTACTTTCAACCGTAGGGACAAGTACCAGTATCCTATCCCCCGGGGAAAAGGTACGGGTCTTGGCTCCACGGTTGTACACTCTCTGCTGTGCTAACTGCGCTTGGGCCAAATGTTCCTTCACGATGGGCATTACCTGTGCAATTCGGTCTTGCATCAGGGCGACATGCTCAATCACACTCCTGTGGGGAGAACTCTCACTTTCCCAAGTTTCCTTGGCAATATCCAACAGCCCTCTTGGGTGTCTCCCATATAGTAACTCAAAGGGGGAGAATCCCGTAGAGGATTGGGGCACCTCCCTAATAGCAAACATCAGATAAGGAAGTAGACAGTCCCAATCCTTTCCATCTCTATCCACCACTTTCTTCAACATTTGTTTTAGGGTTTTGTTGAATCTTTCAACCAGCCCATCGGTTTGGGGGTGATACACAGATGTACGTAATTGCGTCACTTTGAACAATTTACACAGCTCCTTCATAACCCGGGACATAAAGGGTGTACCTTGGTCCGTAAGCAGTTCTTTACAAATACCCACCCGGCTAAACACAAGAGATAGCTCTTTGGCTATGGTTTTGGCCGAGGTATTTCGGAGAGGGATCGCTTCTGGATAACGGGTGGCATAGTCCATTATAACTAATATGTACTGGTGCCCCCTAGCGGACTTGATTATAGGACCTACCAAATCCATGGCGATCCTCTCAAACGGGACCTCAATGATGGGTAGAGGGACCAGCGGGCTACGGAAATGTGGCATCGGGGCCGACCTCTGACACACAGGGCAGGAGGAACAATAATTTTCTATGTCCTTCATCACCCCCGGCCAATAGAATCTCTGTAATACCCTCTCTCGGGTTTTCTCTGTCCCCAGATGACCTCCAAGAATGTGCCCATGGGCCAACTCCAACACCAACTTCCTGTAAGGTTTGGGCACCACAAGCTGCTCAACGGTTTCTTCTGCCCTTTTTGCCACCCGATACAGTAGGTCCTTCTCTACGCTGAAGTATGGGTAAGTGCAGGTATTATCTGGGTTCACTAACTCGCCATCTATTTTCACTACGTTTTCCCGTGCCTTTATTAGGGCGGGGTCTTTCAACTGTTCTGTGGCAAAGTTTTCCCTGTGAACCTCAAGATCAGAAAACTCCACAGACGGTAGGTTTTCATCTGAGGAGGTGGGCTCCTCTCCAGTTTCTTGAGTCTCCCCTGCCAATACTGATAAGGGAAATTCCGGAGAGTCCTCACCACTCTCAGGGGAGTTCTGGCTATCACATTCCAGGTACATAGGGGCACCAGTGGGGGGCTCAGGATCATCCCACAGTTCCCAGAACTTCGGAAAATCCCTTCCCACAATGGCGTCATGCGGTAACTGAGATACTAAGCCCACTGGATGAGAGAGGGTACCTTTGGGGGTCTCGAAACACACTGTAGTCACTGGATACTCTCGGGTGTCCCCATGCACACAAATAACAGCTACCTTGCTATTCCCAGAGACCTCTGTTTTAACTAACTCAGCCTTTATCAGGGTCACAAGGCTACCTGAATCCAGCAATACCACAACATTTCTACCATTAACACACATTTTGCATAAATGTTTCTCAGTTCCTCGAATGGCAGTGCATGCGACTGTCGCACACAGCGACTGACGTCTGCCCGTCAGAAAGTCACACTGCATGGGTTCCTCCACAACCGGGCAATTGGCTGCAATATGTCCCGCTTGCCGGCAGCGGTAGCAAATGATCCTTCTTGCGGCCTCTTGAGCCGCTGATTTCCCAGGCTGTTCTCGCCAAACTTGGGGTAGAGCTCCCACCCTCTCACTCTCTCCACCCTCACCCCTTGGAATCCTCTTATCCGCCCCTGGGGATGGTCTGGTCTTAGGGTGGAAAGTCCGAGTGTCTCTGGAAGAGGCCGTCAGGTTCTCTGTAGCCAAGTATTTCTCCACACGATCCACAAGACCATCGGCCGTCTCTGGGTCTCCATGGCTCACCCACTTTTGGATGGCAGTAGGAAGAGCTCTCAAAAACCGATCCATTACAACACGCTCCACAATCTTTGGTGCGGACAAAGTCTCTGGCTGTAGCCACTTTCTGCTCAGGTGAATGAGATCATACATTTGAGACCTGGGGGGTTTTCCAAGCTGGAAAGTCCAGTTATGCACACGCTGAGCCCGGACAGCCTGGGTGACACCCAGCCTTGCCAATATTTCAGCTTTTAGCATCACATAGTCTTTTGCTTGGTTAGGCTCTAGGTCATAGTAAGCTTTCTGCGATTCACCAGTTAACAGAGGAGCCACCAGTCCAGCCCACTGCTCCTCAGGCCACTTTTCTCTTTCAGCGGTCCTTTCAAATGTGGTCAAAACTACCTCTGGATTATCCTCTCCAGTCATTTTTGTCAATAAACGACTCACCCCAAAGGACGCGGTATTAGTGGGACGGCTTTCCTCACTGGTCTGCGGACGTTGCTGCATTACTGCTTCCATCTGTTGTTGTAGTCTCTGCTCTTGCTTCTGCAACAGGTCTATGAAGCGGGCCTCAGATTGCTGCTGGGCTTGTTGCTGAGCCTCCAGACTCTGTTGCAAAGTTGCGTTTGTCTGCTGCTGGGCTGCAAGGCTCTGTTGATGAGCTTGCTGCTGGGCTGCGAAGTTCTTTTGCAAACCTGCATTTGTCTGCTGTTGATTGGCATTTGCTAGAGCCAGCTGCTTCAGTATCTCCTCCATGCTGGCTTAAAAAAAACTGCCACTGGTTCTCCACCAACTGTGAGGGGGTTAGCTCGGCAGCGGGTGTGTGTGACCCCTGGGATGGGCTCCCCACACAAAAACATGCCCAGCAAACGGAGGTTGTGGTTTTCAAAATCAAAAAGGTGCGGTTTATTTTCTATTTACAGTGGCAAAACACAGCAAAGCAAAAGAAACATAAACAAAATAAATCCTGGTCAACTTGACCTCTGACTAAACATACAGGTTTCCTAACTAACAACTGGGATCAGCCTAGTGCTGTCCTAGTCCCTAAGTCCCTGGTTTTAAATGTCCAAGCAAATAGCCACACAGGCTTTGTCTCACCGCACAGGGGTTCACTCTCCCTAGACAGTCCACACAGGTCTGGTTCCAGGCATGAGCAAACGCCTAATGAAGCTGGGAGTTTTTATAGAGGCCTTAAACGAGCTGACAAGCTTCAGCTGGTCTCATCAACTCCCTGTCTGCACGACGCCCCACACTCTCCCTAGAGGTATGAGTCATCCATGAGCCCACTAGCCTCAGCTGGGCTTATACAACTCTCCACCTAGTTGTATAAGTCGGCGTAAAGCCTGAATCTGGGCGAAATATATCTACCCCCCTGGATGCAACCAGGTGACTTTACCTTCCTGCTGTCACAATATATACACATACACATACACATACACACACACACACACACACACATACACATACACACACTTGTATGGGTTACACAGTCAAATTTTAGATGGACAGATGACCTAACAGAACAAATTCACACATCTGCACAGTACTTCCAAAGTCATTCCTTATACACCGGGATGCCCCAGAAGAAGTCCATTTCTGACGAAACCGGACAGGCAGAAGAACACATACCTGTATCTGCTGCAGATTGTTGCTGTTTTTATCTTGCCTGTACTTCTTTGGGAATGTGCAATTTTTAGCCCAATAAAAACTCCTGTAAGAAGGTTTTACACTATTGGAGCTCCTTTTGTTTTCATTTGGTTCACTGCTGGATTATCTTGATGAACCTTGTACAAATCAGAAGGAACCGCATATGGGACGCACACCATCACCACTGCTCTCCTTGGATCTCTATAATGGTGGATGTACTAATGCTAATGTGACCTTCAGTAATTAGAGGGTCCTTGTTTTGCTGTAAGAGTACATCTTAACCACTTAAGCCCCGGACCATTTTGTAGCTAAAGGACCAGAGCTGTTTTCAGAATTTTGCACTGCGCTGCTTTAACTGGAAATTGTGCGGACATGCAATGTTGTACCGAAACGAAATTTGCGTCCTTTTCTTCCCACAAATAGAGCTTTCTTTTAATGGTATTTGATTGCCTCTGCGATTTTTATTTTTTGCGATATAAACGGAAAAAGACCGAAAATTTTGAAAAAAAATGATATTTTCTACTTTTTGTTATAAGAAAAATCGAATAAACTCAATTTTAGTCATACATTTAGGCCAAAATGTATTCAGCCACATGTCTTTAGTAAAAAAAATTCAATAAGCGTATATTTATTGGTTTGCGCAAAAGTTATAGCGTCTACAAACTAGGGTACATTTTCTGGAATTTACACAGCTTTTAATTTATGACTGCCTATCTCATTTCTTGAGGTGCTAAAATGGCAGGGCAGTACAAACCCCCCCCCCAAATTACCCAATTTTGGAAAGTAGACATCCCAAGGAAATTGCTGAGAGGCATGTTGAGCCCATTGAATATTTTTTTTTTTTTTTTGTCGCAAGTGATTGAATAATGACTAAAAAAAAAAAAAAAATTACAAAAAGTTGGCACTAAATGATATATTGCTCACACATGCCATGGTTAAATATGGAATTACACCCCAAAATAAATTTTGCTGCTTCTCCTGAGTACGGGGATACCACATGTGTGGGACTTTTTGGGAGCCTAACTGCGTACGGGACCCCGAAAACCAAGCACCGCCTTCAGGATTTCTAGGCACAAATTTTTGATTTCACTCCTCACTACCTATCACAGTTTCGAAGGCCATAAAATGCCAAAATAGCACAAAACCCCCCCCAAATGACCCCATTTTGGAAAGTAAACACCCCAAGCTATTTGCTCAGAGGCATGGTGAGTATTTTACAGCTCTCATTTGTTTTTGAAAATGAAGAAAAAAAAAAAATTTATTTTTTTTTTTTTAATTTTCAAAACTTTGTGACAAAAAGCGAGATCTGCAAAATACTCACCATACCTCTCAGCAAATAGCTTGGGGTGTCTACTTTCCAAAATGGGGTCATTTGGGGGGGTTTTGTGCCATCTGGGCATTCCATGGCCTCCGAAACTGTGATAGGCAGTGAGAAGTGAAATCAAAAATTTACACCCTTAGAAAGCCTGAAGGCGGTGCTTGGTTTTTGGGGTCCCGTACGTGGCTAGGCTCCCAAAAAGTCTCACACATGTGGTATTCCCGTACTCAGGAGAAGCAACAGAATGTATTTTGGGGTGTAATTCCACATATGCCCATGACATGTTTGAGCAATATATCATTTAGTGACAACTTTGTGCAAAAAATAAAAAAATAAATTGTCTATTTTCCGCAACTTGTGTCAACATATAAAATATTCCATGGACTCGACATGCCTCTCAGTATATAGCTTGGGGTGTCTACTTTCCAAAATGGGGTCATTTGGGGGGGGGGTTTGAACTGTTCTGGCATTTTATACACAACATTACAAAGCTTACATCCACTTTTCTAACCACTTGAAGGCAAAGCCCTTTTTCACACTTTTTGTTTACATGAAAACATATTTTTTTTTGCAAGAAAATTATGTTGAACCCCCAAACATTATATATATTTTTAAAGCAAATGCCCTACAGATTAAAATGGTGGGTGTTGCAATTTTTTTTTCTACACAGTATTTGCGCAGCGATTTTTCAAACGCATTTTTTGGGGAAAAAATACACTTTTTTTAATTTTAATGCACTAAAACACACTATATTGCCCAAATGTTTGATGAAATAAAAAAGATGATCTTAGGCCGAGTACACAGATACCAAACACGACAAGCTTTAAAATTTTGCACAAACGCGCATTGGCGACAAACTACATACATTTTTAAAAGCCTTTAAAAGCCTTTACAGGTTACGCCGTTAGATTTACAGAGGAGGTCTACTGCTAAAATTACTGCCCTCGATCTGACCTTCGCGGTGATACCTCACATGCATGGTGCAATTTCTGTTTACATATGACGCCAGACCGACGCTTGCGTTCGCCATTGGGCAAGACCAGTACGTTGCTGGTCCTTGTTGGACATGTATTGTAATCTTTTTTTTCATGCAGCCTGTTGGCTGAACGAAAAAAAAAGATTGATCGGTGGGTATGCCCACCATTAGAATACCGCCCTTCATCCACCCACTTCTAATGATGGGCATACATGCACCATTTATATATGCCGAAGCATGGGGGCATCTTCCCGCAAAAGTTATGCCGCATACACATGGTCAGACTTTTCCACGGGCAAGCCTCCGTCGGAATTTCGACCGTATGTACACGGCATTAGGAGCAAAATCGCTCCTCCGCCCCTGCTGCCCCAATGCTTCGGCATATATGCTTTTTTTTTTTTTTTAACTGTGGTGGTGAAATCACCTCCTACAGCACTGGAGTCGCAGGGATCAGGCCTGTCTCTGCGAACGCTGCAGTTATGTGTGTTGTGTTTTGTAAGTGACAGATCGATACTGCACTTGGGTGGCCTGGGCTGGACGGAGGGGCAAAACGCAGGTGCTAGCAGGTATCTGGGCTGATCCCGCTAACACTGCGTTTATGGGAACCCTAAACTGCTGGGGACGCTAGTATAGATCAGATCAGATCAGATATTGATCTGTTCAGATACTATACCACTAAGGGGGGTGTATGCTTAACGCGTGGGTGTTAGTGCTACTGGCACTAACCTGACGCTGCCTGGGGTGTGACGCAGACCCTCTCTGACGCTAAAACCTAATTGATATCACCCGCCGGGCGATCAGGGGGTTAAACCTTTATTGGGTTATATACGGCGGGTGCCCTGACACTATAAAAAGCAAACTAACTAACCAGCGTCACCCGTAACACTTATATGGTGATTACTGGTGAAAGGGTTAACTAGGGGCAATTAGGGGGTTAAAACCTTTATTAGGTAATATATGGGGGTACCTGACGCTATATAAAAACCTGACGGCGAACCTAAAAAAAATTACTGGCTACCTATCGGCATCACCGACACTAAGACAACAATCATAAAAACGATCGCTTAGCGACAGTGGTGATAGGAGGTGAAAGGGTTACCTGGGGGGCGATCAAGGGGGTTAAACCTTTATTAGGTAATATATGGGGGTACCTGACACTATAAAAACCTGCGGCGAACCTAAAAAAAGTTACTGGCTACCGATCAGCATCACCGACGCTAAGACATCGATCAGAAAAATGATCGCTTAGCGACGGCGGTGCTAGGGGGTGAAAGGGTTATCTGGGGGGTGATCAGGGGGTTATACCTTTATTAGGGGGGGTTAGGGGGCTACACTGGACCTAAAACTAAATGTAGTGACACTTTTACAGTCACAAATGTCACTGATTGCAGTGATCACTAAATAAATGGTCACTGCAATCAGTGACACTGTGACTGGGGGCTGGGGGGCGATTTATGTACCTATGTGTCCTGGTGTCAGTGTAGTGTTTTGTGCACTAACCTGCATCTTCTCCTGTACGGTGCTCGGTATATGTGAGCGCCGCAGGAGAGATGACATCACTTCCTCCTGCCTGTGTAAACAGTACACAGGCAGGGTAAGCTCTCTCATTCGCCGGGAGCGATCGAGAGGGGGGGGGGGCGGAATCGAACGGCCGTCCCCTCATGCCTGATCGCTCCCGAAGGTAAAACGACCACCCACTGTAAAGAAGGGGGGTCCGATCGGACCCCCCAACTATACAAAGGCAATCACGTATATGTACGTGATTCTGCCTGTCGGTGCCATTCTGCCGACGTATATTTACAGTGGGCGGTCGTTAAGTGGTTAACCTGTGTGTTGGTGGCTCTCTTAAGGTGGAGGATTCCCCTTTCAAGTTCACTTTTCTCAACACTCTATGATGAGTTTCTTCAGTTTGTTCTATAGCCATTTGACTTTATGATCATAGCCTTTTGTGCATTTGGACTTCAAAACTCTTTTTTTACATCTTTATGCACATTTTTGAACAATTTTATGTTTTATATTTTTCAGCGCAACTTATCTTTTTGTGTCATATTTTTGGTGTGTTTTTATCTCACAATATTTATTGCTGCTTTTATATTTATTTAAACACAATCGCAATATTGCTTTGCAGTTTTTTTTTATACACTATATTAACAAAATATTGGGTCACCTGCCTTTTTACGCACATGAACTTTAGTGGCATCCCAGTCTGAGTCCGTAGGGTTCAATATTGAGTTGGCCCACCCCTTGCAGCAATAACAGCTTCAAATCTTCTGGGAATGCTGTCCACAAGGTTTAGGAGTGTGTCTATGGGAACGTTTGACCATGCTTCCAGAAGTGCATTTGTGAGGTTAGGCACTGATGTGGACGAGAAGGCCTGGCTCGCAGTCTCTGCTCCAATTAATCCCAAAGGTGTTCTATCAGGTTGAGGTCAGGACTCTGTGCAGGCCAGTCATGTTCCTCCTTCCCAAACTCGCTCATTCATGTCTTTTTTAGGACCTTGCTTTGTACACTGGTGTGCAGTCATGTTGGAACAGGAAGGGGCTCCCACAAAGTTGGGAGCATGAAATTGTCCAAAATGTCTTGGTATGCTGGCGTCTTAAAGTAAAGGCCAAACTTTTCTTTCAGTTTTGGATGGAGTGGAGATGGATTAGAACACCTGTCAGTTTTTTTGCTGTCTGTGCCCCCGTTAGGGAGATTCACCCTCCCTATTTGTCCTGTTTACCATTACCATTGAAAGTGAAAGTAAAATAAATTCCCACGACCACCAGCCGCCACTGCTTCCAAGTGCACTTGTAGTGCACAGTGGATTTGCCTTTAGTAAATAAACCCCATAGTGTATATAAGATGCTTTTAGTTTTGCATGACGGATAGACCTGCTGCCTTAGTGATTGCTTCTTAGGACAGCAGTTTGGCTCAAAAACCTGGACATGAGATTCTTCTAATGCCGCGTACACTCGATCGGAAATTCCGACAACAAAATGTTTGATGTGAGCTTTTTGTCGGAAATTCCGACCATGTGTAGGCTCCATCGGACATTTGCTATCAGAATTTCCGACAACAAAAATTTGAGAGCTGGTTCTCAAATTTTCCGACAAGAAAAGTTCTTGTCGGAAATTCCGATAGTCTGTATGCCATTCCAATGCACAAAAAAACATGCATGCTCAGAATCAAGCAGAAGAGCCAAACTGCCTATTGAACTTAATTGATCTTGGCTTGTCGTACGTCTTGTACGTCACCGCGTTCTTGACGTTCGGAATTTCCGTCAAGATTTGTGTGACCGTGTGTATGCAACACAAGTTTGAGCCAACATTCAGTCTGAAAAAAATCCACGGT
Organism: Rana muscosa; assembly: GCA_029206835.1. Lineage (NCBI taxonomy): Eukaryota > Metazoa > Chordata > Amphibia > Anura > Ranidae > Rana > Rana muscosa. Next base: position 188,674,560 of record CM055116.1, read on the forward strand.
TTTGTTGTCGGAATTTCCGTTCGTGTGTAAGCGGCATAAGTCTAAATTATGTGGCATTCTCTGGTGGAGAACTAGAAACCTGTCTTGAATATACCCTTTTGGAAGCTGTGGTTTTCTAGGCTGTGAATTCTATGGTCCAAACATTTTTCTACCACAGGAGAAATTCTAAATTTATGAGAAATATTTAAGCTTTGACCATAACCAAAGTTATATTTTCACATTTGTATCCAGACAGAACTGTCCTTTGGGTGGATCTTTGATTTTTGACGGATTCGTAAGATATTTTTTTTCCTCTTTCCTAACTCCTAAATGCTTGAATGTCAGGAGGATGCTTGCTAGCCTAGTTGTATTTCTCCTTTTAGTTTAGAATAAATCTAGTAGTTTATTGGTCTTGTCTGCAGGACCTCACCAAGGTCTGAGGGGCTATAAAAATATGCCACAGGATGTGGTGGATCCACTATGTCCCTGAAGGCTGACAGACTACTAAACTGGCAGAATCAAAGACTTGTTCAGGGAACAAGATAAAGACAGACAGCAGGCAAAAGGATATTCCCAGGGAAGTTTGATATCAAAGGAATAATCTGGATGCATGAACTAGCAAGAAGCACTGTAAATCAGACTGTCTAAAGTGTATTTGCACCATTACAATATAAAAAAAAAAAAATTAGTATGTTGATTATGTAGTCACAGTTACATGTGTAGCCCTACCCCCCGTAGGAGCTGCTGGTTATATTTTTGGGTCTGCACTTTGCCTGTCAACCCCTTAAGTTTGGCTCGATCCCCTCCTTGGCACAACTGGACAATAAGATGATTGTGGACCCCGATGGCAGTAGGAGACCACAATAATACCACACAGCAATATATATATATAAAAATATTGTTACCTTGGTGCTAGTCACCTGACTCACAGCGGGAATAGACAGAGTCCCACACAAGATGTAGCTTAACCAGTGGTAATGTGTTTACTTGGCAAAAGAATAAACAGAGATTATACAGGCAAGATTGACCACCCATAGTTCCCTGCAATAGTCAATGCAATCTCATTGGCACAGAATCTCTCTGTTACTAGACCCACATAACATAACCTGGGCCAGGTATGGGTGAGTGCAGGGTGGAGGAATCTCCTAATGCGAGGATAACAGCACTGGGACACCTCTCCACCAAGTCACACACACAACTCACCCAAACAGCAAAACAACAGTGCAATGCAATAAAACGTTAGACTAAACACATATGTTCCCAACTATAGGGCTCCCCCTAGTGGACAGTTCAAGTTATGGGTGTCCTGTTGTGGAAACCTCTGCAACAACGTAGGCTGATGACTGTTCCTTTTAAATATCAGTTAGTCTTCCGCTAGCTTCGTTGGTGCACTTATCTATTTGTAATCCGATAACAGGGTGAAAAGAAATGGCATCAACTGATTGTATATGACGTGTTGGTAGAACAAACATTAATACCCTCCAGCCGTTGTATCACTCTCAGGTGCAACGTATCCCTACTTGTATCCCTACTTGCGACACTGCAGATGCCAACAAGTACACATGGAACCACGGAAACCACCTTCCTGTGGCCCAGTTAACTAGGTCAATAGGCAAGTGCCTTCTCACCAGATGAGATCTCGCCTTGCCGGTACACTCCGTCTGGAACCTCTCCTTGTTCTCAGTCTCTCCGTAACACAAGGCCCCTGGTTCTCCGTGCAGCTGTTCACAATGTGCCAGTGGATAGGTGACTCTGGATGCTGTGGAGTGTAGGCCAATCCCTCTCTGGCTCGATCAGCGAGGCTGTCCACAAGAATCCCTCGTCAAGCGATCCTTTCCCTCAGGAACTTTAGGCCCAGGCTTCTCCGGACTAGGCGCGCTCACAGCAGGCCTCTTGAAGAACGTGTCCCGAGAGAGCGAGCTGAGGCCCCACCTATCCATTAAATCAGTTCTCCCAACAGGCTGTGCGGTGGCACACCGTCTTCACGTAGCACAGTGGCATTGTGGGTATTGTAGTCTTTATCCAACCCACGGCAATAGAGTCTCTTTCTCTTGGACTACAATGCCCACCATGCCTTGTTCTTGACAAGACTGAACTAAACAAACTATAACATCATGTAACATGAGCACCCGGGGGGCTAGGTCCCTTAATTAAGCACAAATTGTAGTCTGTAAAAAATTGCTTGAAATATGACCTTGCTACACACTCCCCCCACTTGAAATCTTTGGTCCCCAAAGACAGCAGCAACTTGTGACCTGTTACATGCTTTGTTTAAATACACAAGGAGAAAAAAACTGTGTGTATACAAGAGATAAGGCAGGTTGCATTCTCATAAGAACCAGGCAGAGGAACCCCCCACCATGCTTTGGAAAGGAGGTTGTCCTGCCTACAGGCCACTTTGACTGGAATGGCCCAGCCAGATGTGCCAGGGGGTGCGCAAGGGTTGTCTTCCACTAAAGGTGAAGTGAAAGAGCCAGGCTTTTCAATTGTCCTTTTCGAGGTAAACACAGCCTCTTCTGAGCTTTCACCCAATTGATTATAAGTCAGTCTCTTGGGTGGATGAATTGCCCTTCTCTCCCTCTGCTCTTTTGGCTCTAGGGTTTCAGGCATGTTGAACTCCGCTTCGCTCATAGCTTCTTCTTGTTCAAACACGCTGGATACTGTTTCCTCTACAGCTCCCTCTCTCTGCATGTCAGCCCCTACTTCTCTTTCTGAAAAAGATGAGACTCCTTCAGAAGCTTGATCCTCCTCCAACTCTTCAAACAGTAAACTCTGAGGTACAAACTCAGGGGCCTCTGGTCTGAGGATTCCAGTGTCCGCCAATTCAGGTCGGGACAAAGGAGCAGGTCGTAGACCCAGGCAATTGAGATGACCATAGCCAGCCTAAAGCTATCTCTTCATCCTCACTGTCTTCATCATCCACATCTTGAGGCGCTGACTGAGACCTAGTACAAGATTTTATCCTATACTGCTCAAATTCAAATTCATTGTCCTTGATGCAAGTGCAATTTTTATTTAATAAACCAGCTTTATATGCATTAACCACTTCAGCCCCAGACCATTTGTCAGCTTAAAGACCAAAGGTGTTTTTGCAATTTGGCACTGCGCTGCTTTAACCTTCCTAGCGGTATTCCCGAGTCTGGCTCGGGGTTAAATTTCAGCACCAAAAGTGGTAACCCCGAGCCAGACTCGGGATTGCATCGCAGTGATCCAGGCAGAGTTACTTACCTTGTCCCCTAGATCCTGCGATGCCTCTCCGCTGTGTGATCGAGCCGTGTCTCCTCGCTCGATTCACACACTTCCGAGTGCCGCCGAGCTCCGTTCCCTGCGACGTTACGACGCACGGGGACGGAGTTCGGCACCAAATTCAAAAAAGTTAAACCACAGTATACTGTAATCTTACAGATTACAGTACTGTATGTAATAATTACACACCCCCATTGTCCCTAGTGGTCTGCCCAGTGTCCTGCATGCACTTTTATATAATAAAAACGTTTCTTTCTGCCTAGAAACTGGAGATTGTCCATAGCAACCAAAAAGTGTCCCTTTATGTCAAAAGTGGTTTTAGACCAGCTAGAAAACAGCGATAATAAATTAGAATCACTCGCAGAATTAAGCGATAGCGATTTGTGGGGAAATTCGTCATCAAACACTGAAAAACACTTTTATTATTATTATATTATTAGTTATTATTTTATTATAATGTATAATTTTGTTTTTTGAACTTTATCATACCCGGGATGTCTACTAGACTCTTGTTTGGACAGATTTAAGTGAGTTATTCTTAAGAATTACAGGCCTGCAATATAAAACACCAAATTTCCATGCAGAATAATGGTACCGCTTTCAGCACCTAAAATCTGCCAGAATCATACCGCCAGGGAGGTTAACTGGTAATTGCGTGGTCATGCAATGTTGTACCCAAACAAAATTTGCGTCCTTTTTTTCCCCACAAATAGAGCTTTCTTTTGATGGTATTTGATTATAGCAAAAAATTAAAATTGCAGAGGCAAACGGAAAAAGAACGAAAATTTTGAAAAATAATTATATTTTCTACTTTTTGTTATAAGAAAAATCTAATAAACAAATTTTTTTTTTTAAATATAAGTTTTTATTATTTTTCCAAAACACAGACATTATTATTTTTTTTTATAATTACAGAACAGTAAGCAAACAGAAATAGAGACAAAAAAAAAACAAACCCCACATACATTGGTCTTTATGCAATTCTTACGATAGACATTATATCATGTTATAGAGGAAAAAAAACACTAAATAGTACTCCTGGTAACTCAATTTTCAGATTTGATAGTCCTATAGTATATACGCCAATATAAGAGTTTTGAATTATCATGGGAGAGGGAGAGGGAAAAAAAACAAAAAAACAAAATAACCTTCCTCTAAAAGGCTTCAGAGGCTGTGGAAGAGTCCATCAGCCATTTAGACCAAACTCTGCATATTTGAGAAGACAACCTCTATTAATATAGGTCTCCTTATATAGTGATAGGCTATTGTTAATGAGTCGTTTCCACATAGACAATGATGGGGGGGGGGGGGTAGTTTTTTTCCAACTAAGAGCTATAGCTTTGCGAGCATAGAACAAAAAGGAGCCCCACCAGAGTACGTCCTGCTACCGTGGGAATATATTGCTGTATAAGACCCAACATACATATTGCCATTAATGGTTGTAATGAAATAGAGGTCTAGCGACCTCACCCTTTTCCTCCCGTCTCTTTGGCTCACTCATGAGAGGAAAAGGCGCAAGGTGCCACCATGCTCGTACCCTCTGGTTTGCAGAAGTTAAGCACACTTGTTTCACCTGCCTACGGGTCTTGCAGCGAAGTTCTCCTCAAAAGTTGGTTTCTGTCCTCGGTGTGCAAGGACAGAGTCTCTATAACCCACGGTCCACACAAGTATATCACTCCAACGTAGAGCTTTATTTTCTTTGCACAAAGAGAGAAAGGTGTTAGAAGGATAGACAGCATTCAGGCACTTCTGGCTTCGTCGCCACTCGGTCCCGAGTGGGTATAGCTCACCCGGATAGCCACCAATGGTGCTAGCAGCCGGCGTGCAGCTCGAACAGTCAATCTAGATCCCTAATAGATGCGTCTAGGAGATCCTCTGCCACAGGATCTATAGTGTCCCAAACCTCCTGATGGTCCACATTGTTAGGCCCCTGGGTCCTGGATAGATGACATCCCCCTGGAGAGTTACTGGGCCCCTTCCTTCACTGTGATGGCTCACCAGTCCTTCGGAACGGTCCTCCCCCAGCCTCCTCATCCAGAAACGGGTCTCCTCGCAAGGCAGCACCCTGAGATTCTTCCTTCTGAAGCGGGCTCCAGCTAAAGGTGCTGGGCCCAGGGCTGAAGTTGCAGTCCCAGGACTAAAGGTGCCTGGGACTGAGGCGTACATGGCCCCATGGCCTGGAAGGCCACGCACTCGACTCCCGAACCCGCAGGTACAGGTCCCGGATCACTCTCCCCGAACAATGGCGTTCGCCCCTTTTGTATCCTCACCCAGCATGCACAGCAGGCCGACCCCGCCCACCGCACGGCTGCTGAGAGAGGACACCAAATAGCCACTCCAACACCTGTGGTTTAACCCCGAGTACAAGTGACAGCGCCACCCATATTACTTAGGGGAACTGCAAGCCAGGTGAAGCAGCAAGGCAGAGTCCAGCAATTGAAAGACTTGAGCCAACTATCACTCAAGTCACCCCTAAATTTGGCATAACCTCAATTTAGGACCCCCGCTACAGAGGTAGTTTGAGATATAAAAGCTAATATCTCTTCCCAGTACCCTACTATTGCTGGACAAGTGTAAGGGCTTACCTTGGTTGGAGTCCATAATGCAGAGTTGTATGCTCACTAGGCTTGTGCAATTCGTTTCGTAACGAATCGAAATTCGTCCGAAATTAAGCAACTTTCGGACATTCGGAAGCATTCGAATTTCCAAACAAAGCAATTACGAATAAAACCGAATCCGAAATAAATTATACCGCAAATAGCGAATGCCCGAATGTCTTCGGCATAATTTGTTATAAAAAAAAGTTACGAGTGTACGAAGCTCTCTGCTTCTCCCTCACCGTGCTGAACTCCCTCTCAAAATGGTGTACAGGGGCAGAGGCTATAGCCGCATGTAAAAAACGAAAGTAAAATACGAGTTTTCGAATCGTTACAAATAACCGCTATGTATTTAGAAAAGTACAAATCCATTCGAAGCACATTAGGCATAATAGGCAGCGTCGTCGTGAGAGAGACACAGAAAATTACGAATCAACAAACCCCAAAAAAGTTACGAAAGTAGGAGTTGTGTCCAGAATCAACGAAAAACAATGTACCCTACCGAAAGTACGAATTATAAATCAACTAAAAATTCAACGAAAAATGTCGCTTGCGAAAATACGAATTAGTCCGAACACGAAAAATCCCGTCTAGCAAAATTACGAATGATTACGAATCAACAGGACCGAAAAGAAACGAACCAAATTTTTCCGTTGTGCACAAGAAACGAACCGAAACTAAACAAGTTTTTCCGTTGTGCACAAGTCTAATGCTCACCCTTGCAAATACACACAGCCCACGGTAACAAGGTAAGAAGCTATCTGGGCTGTGAGTTTGTGCATGGGGGCTTGATAGGATTTTTCCAAAGAATAGTCGAGGCAAGCCGTAGTCAGGGATTCCAGAATTCAGAACAAACGATCAACAAAGCCAGGGTCAGAAGCCGGAGTCAGTCTTCTAGCTGTAACAGGAACTCAGGAACCTTTGGCAATGGTAAAGACAGAACAATGAACTGACAAATCCCTCAGCGTGAGGCAGTGTTTTATACCCTAGTTGATTAGCTAACCTGCCTCAGCTGAACCAGGAGAGACAGGTGCAGATTGCAAGGAGATCCAGAGAAAGGCTTTCAGCACCATGCAGAACGATGCTCAGCTGGAAAGCAGGCAGAATACTGAACTGAGGAGTGGCTCAGAGGTAAATGAACAGAAGCAGTAACATACAGTCCTGGGTTCTAGGACCACTTGGTGCGCGACCACGCCTGACCGTCTGCTTGGCACGGTAGGGACCGTGACAGTTCCCCCCTAGAAATGCCCTCTGGGCGTGAACAGGTAGGTCCTCATAGGCATATGTACCAACAGTAGCATTAGAAAACTTTTTTCTTTGTTGCCTTTGAAGTTTTGGTAGGGGGTGCATTTGCCGCTTGCAAAGCGTTTTCAAACATTACCAGATCCTGCTTATGGACCATGGTGCCATTCGAGGCATATGTACAATCAGGTGGTAGAACTTAAATTGGGGACACAGGAACCGAAACTTCAATTGGGGACACTGGAAATGAAACTTCAGCTTGGAAGATAGGTACATCAGACTGGAAATCGGGCACAGCAAGCTGAAGAACAGGTGCATCGGACTGGACAGTAGTCACTGGAATGTCAAACTGGGGCAAAGGAACTTCAAGCTGGATAGCAGGCAGAGATTCTGGGGTAGCAGGAAGGATCCCAATAGTACCCACCTGAAAAACCTTTGGCCGAGTTGGGCAGAGAGATATAAAGTACCCTCTTACACCACAGTAAAAACTAAGTCCATAGCCTCTCCTCTGCTCTCTTTCTACTTTAGATAGCTTGGACCGGATGGCCCTGATCTCCATGGGTTCCACATCTTCCAAGGTAGGTGTGTGTACATCCACAGGAGCGTCAAGGCTTTGTGGTGTAAGAGCTTCATGGCTAGGCACATACAGAGCTTCATAGCTTGGCACATACTGGGATGGCTTGGTGTTGGAGTATTGAACCAGGAGAGACAGGTGCAGATTGCAAGGAGATCCAGAGAAAGGCTTTCAGCACCATGCAGAACTAGGCTCAGCCGGAAAGCAGCCAGAATACTGAACTGAGAAGTGGCTCAGAGGTAAATGAACTAGAAGCAGTAACATACAGTCCTGGGTTCAATACCACCTAGAACCACTTGGGGCGCGACCACGCCTGGCCGTCTGCTTGGCACGGTAGGGACCATGACAACGAGTCCAAAAGATATGAGTAAAATCTCCAGGAATCCCCCCACATCGTCAACAACCAGGGGTAGAGTCCGGATTAATTTTATGCAATAAGATAAGTAAATAAGTAAGATATGCCCTGTGAACCATCTTGAACTGAATCAACCGGTCTCTCAAGGAGACAAGAGAATTGAAAGGAAAGTCCCATATATCATCCCAATCATCATTGTCAAGTTCAGGGATATCCTTAGACCATTTAAGCCTAAATTCAATTTTAGTCATACATTTTAGGCCAAAATTTATTCAGCCACGTCTTTGGTAAAAAAAAAATGTCAATAAGCGTATATTGGTTTGCGCAAAAGTTATAGCGTCTACAAACTAGGGTACATTTTCTGGAATTTACACAGCTTTTATTTTATGACTGCCTATCATTTCTTGAGGTGCTAAAATGGCAGGGCAGTACAAAACTCCCCCAAATGACCCCATTTTGGAAAATAGACACCCCATGGAAATTGCTGAGAGGCATATTGAGCCCATTGAATATTACATTTTTTTGTCCCAAGTGATTGAATAATGACAAAAAAAATAATAAAATTTACAAAAAGTTGTCACTAAATGACAAACCTTTGTTTTTTTTATTATTTTGCACAAAGTTGTCACTAAATTATATATTGCTCAAACATGCCATGGGAATATGTGCAATTACACCCCAAAATACATTCTGCTGCTTCTCCTGAGTACGGGGATACCACATGTGTGGGACTTTTTGGGAGCCTAGCCGCGTACGGCGGCCCGAAATCCCAAGCACCGCCTTCAACATTTCTAAGGGCGCAAATTTTTGATTTCACTCCCCCCTACCTATCACAGTTTCAAAGGCCATAAAATGCCAAAATAGCACAACCCCCCCCCCAAATGACCCCATTTTGGAAAGCAGATACCCCAAGCTATTTTCTGAGAGGAATGTTGAGTCTATGGAATATTTTATATTTTGCCACAAGTTGCGGGAATACAACAAACTTTTTTTTTTTTTGCACAAAGTTGTCACTAAATTATATATTGCTCACACATTCCATGGGCATATGTGGAATTACACCCCAAAATACATTCTGCTGCTTCTCCTGAGTACAGGGATACCCCATGTGTGGGACTTTTTGGAAGCCTAGCCACGTACGGGGCCCCAAAAACCGAGCACCGCCTTCAGGATTTCTAAGTGCGCAAATTTTTGATTTCACTCCTCACTACCTATCACAGTTTTGAAGATGGCACAAAACCTAAATGCCCCTATTTTGTAAAATAGACACCCCAAGCTATTTGCTGAGAGACATGGTGAGTATTTTACAGCTCTCATTTGTTTTTGAAAATAAAGAAAGAAAATAATTTTTTTTTTCTTTTTTCAATTTTCAAAACCGTGACAAAAATTGAGATCTGGAAAATACTCAACATACCTCTCAGCAAATAGCTTGGGGTTTGGGGTTTCTACTTTCCAAAATGGGGTCATTTGGGGGGGGGGTTGTGCCATCTGGGCATTCCATGGCCTCTGAAACTGTGATAGGCAGTGAAGAGTGAAATAAAAAATTTACACCAATAGAAAGCCAGAAGGCGGTGCTTGGTTTTTGGGGTCCTGTACACGGCTAGGCTCCCAAAAAGTCTCACACATGTGGTATCCCCGTACTCAGGAGTAGTAACAGAATGTATTTTGGGGTGGAATTCCACATATGCCCATGGCATCTTTGAGAACTATATAATGTTTTATTTTTTTTTGCACAAAGTTGTCACAAAAACAATTTGTCTTTTTCCCCCAACTTGTGTCAAAATATAAAATATTCCATGGACTCGACATGCCTCTCAGCAAATAGCTTGGGGTGTCTACTTTCCAAAATGGGGTCATTTGGCGGGGGGGGGGGGGGTTTGAACTGTCCTGCCATTTTATGCACAAAATTTAGAAGCTTATGTCACACATCATCCACTCTTCTAACCACTTGAAGACAAGGCCCTTTCTGACACTTTTTGTTTACATGAAAAATAGGATTTTTTACTCACCGTAAAATCCTTTTCTCTGAGTCCATGGACCGACACAGCTTCTCTATTGACAAAGTGGGTATTATCCGTTAATTAGGAGTGACTAGGCAGAAAAGCTTGTAAAAAGTGTTGCATCACACCTTCTACAGTACCGCCCAGGGGGCAGACCCTCTGGGTATACCCTCTCAGTCTGCATCTTCGCAGATCAGTTCGTCAAAAAGCAGTACAAACTTAAAAAGGAGGGGTGGGTGCTGTGTCGGTCCATGGACTCAGAGAAAAGGATTTTACGGTGAGTAAAAAATCCTATTTACTCTTTCGTCCATGGACCGACACAGCTTCTCTATTGACAAAGTGGGACGTCCCAAAGCAGTGTCAGAGAAAAAACGAGGGGTGGTAACAGCATAAAAACAAACTTCACCCCAAAACACAAAACAGCACTCCTCCAACGGAGGAGTTGCAACTCTAAACAGCCGCTTGCAAAACCTTGTGGCCAAAAGAGGCATCCGAAGATGCACCTACATCAATTTTGTAGAATTTTGTGAAAGTGTGAGCGGACAACCAAGTCGCCGCTTTACATAATTGGGAAACAGACGCTTGATGTCGGAAAGCCCAAGAGGCACCTATTGCCCTGGTCGAATGCGCCGTGACAGGAAAGGGGGGCGCCTGACCCTTTAAGGCGTAAGCCTGGATTACTATCTGTCGGATCCACCTAGAGATGGTGGCCGATGAGACTGCTTGGCCCTTCTTGGGACCAGCCACCGAAACAAACAGTGAGTCTAACTTCCGGAACAGGGAAGTAGCAGATAGGTATACTCTCAAAGCTCGGACAACGTCCAAGGAATGCAACGCCGACTCCTTAGGATTCGACGGCTGAGGACACAAGGATGGAAGTACAATGTCTTCGTTGAGATGAAAAGCCGAAACGACTTTCGGAAGAAAGGAAGGCTGCGGCCGCAGCACCACCTTATCCTTGTGGAAAATCAAATAGGGAGCCTTGCAGGACAAGGCTGCCAGCTCAGAGACTCGTCTAACTGACGTAACAGCCACCAAAAAGACCACTTTCTGAGAAAGTGTCAACAGGGGAATATCTCTAATATTCTCAAACAGTGCCTTCTGAAGCACCGAGAGGACCATGTTCAAGTCCCACGGAGGTAACGGGGGACGGACCGGAGGGGCCACCTGTCGGACCCCCTGCACAAATGTACTCACGAGAGAGTGAGTCGCCAGGGGTCGCTGAAAAAAGACAGCCAGGGCAGATATCTGTCCCTTAAATCGTACTTAGGGCAAGCCCTTGGTCCACCCCATGCTGTAAAAACAGCAGGATTCTGGAAACCAAATAGGTACGCGGATGCCATTTCATTTCCTCACACCTGGAGATGTAGGCCCTCCAAGTGCGGTGATAGACCTTCCTAGAGGACGGTTTTCGAGCACTTCTCATAGTAGAGATTACTGAGTCTGACAGGCCCCGGTCTCTCAGTACCCGGTTCTCAACAGCCATGCCGTTAAAGCCAATGACTGTAAAGCAGGATGGAATATAGGACCTTGAGATAGCAGGTCCTTCCGTAGTGGTAGGCGCCAGGGGACGTCTGCTACCAGACGTACTAGATCGTCGTACCAAGGACGCTGAGGCCAATCTGGAGCGATTAGGATCATTGGAATTCCCTCTGCCTCCACTCTGTGGAGCAGAAGAGGAAGAAGCCTTAAGGGAGGGAAGGCATAGATTAGCCGATACTGACCCCACGATGCTACCAACGCGTCCGTTGCGTCTGCCCATGGGTCTCTTGACCGCGCCACAAATCTCAATACCTTCCGATTGAGTCGGGAAGCCAGAAGATCTACGTCTGGTGTGCCCCATCTTTGGCAGAGGAGTTGGAACACCTCCGGGTGTAAGGACCATTCTCCCTGGTCCAGCATCTGGCGGCTCAGGTAGTCCGCCTGCCAGTTTTCCACACCCGGAATGTACACGGCCGACAGTGCCGGTACGCTCCTCTCTGCCCACTTCAGGATGCGAGCGATCTCCGATGCTGCAGCTGAGCTTCTTGTTCCTCCTAGATGATTGACATATGCCACTGCTGTGGCGTTGTCTGACTGGATCCTGACTGGACGCCCTTGCAGTCTCTGAGACCATTTGAAGAGGCACAGCTTGATCGCCCGGATCTCCAGGACATTGATCGGCAGGAGGGCTTCCTCTGGGGTCCAGCGACCCTGCGCCGACTGGACACCCCAGACTCCCCCCCAACCTGTAAGGCTGGCGTCCGTCGTGATCACTATCCAGTAAACCGGAAGAAATGACTTCCCGGCCATTACAGCCGGTGCTGTCAGCCACCATACCAGGGATCTCCTGACTAGGTGGCTCACTCGGATTTGATAATCCAGAGATGAAGGGCATCTGTTCCATCTGGACAGAACTTCCTTCTGTAACACTCGAGTGTGGTATTGAACATATGGGACCGCCTCGAAGGAGGCTACCATGAGGCCCAACACTCGCATGCAAAAACGGAGTGACGACCAATTCCTGGAAGTCAGCTGCCGTACTGCAGCCCGGAGGGTCTGCAACTTCTCCACAGGGAGGAATACCTTTGCCTCTGAGGAATCCAGAATCAACCCCAGGTACACTAGGCGTTGAGTGGGCACCAATACTGATACTGACTTTTGCGTGTTTAGTATCCAACCACAGTCTCGAAGAGTCTGACAGGTAATGGACACGCTTACCTCTAATTCTGAGCTTGAAGGGGCCTTCAGCAGAAGGTCGTCCAAGTAGCCTGTGATAGCGATACCCCGCTGTCTTAGAAGTGCCAGAATCAGAGCGAGCACCTTGGTGAACGTCCTGGGTGCTGAGGCAAGGCCCAACGGGAGGGCCACAAACTGGTAGTGGTCCTTCCCGATAGCAAATCGCAGAAACCTCTGGTGTCTGGAGTATATGGGGACATGCAGGTATGCGTCCTTGATGTCCAAGGAGGCCAGAAAGTCCCCCGGATGGAGAGCCGTGACTACAGATCGAACCGACTCCATCCGAAAACTTTGTACCTTCACAAAGCAATTGAGGGCTCTGAGATCCAAGCTTGGACGAACCCCCTCCTTCTTCGGCACAATGAACAGATTTGAGTAAAAACCCCGTTCCAGTTCTGGAACTGGAATAACTACCCCGCGTTCCAGTAGACCCTGGACCTCCCCATACAGGGCCTCCCGACGGGTCGGTAGTAGCTGGAGATTGGAGGTGTTGAATCTGTCCGGTGGACAAGAGAGAAACTCTATCTTGTAGCCTGAGGAGATTACTTCGCAAACCCACCTGTCGGAGATTAGTGCTGTCCACTGAGTCGCGAATTTGCGAAGACGTCTCCCCACCCGAGAGCTGGGTGGGGGTGGACCTTCATGCGGACGCAAATTTGTCCGCAGGCTTATTGGGTATGCGGGACCAGGGACGCTTTTGTCCTTGGGCAGGCGCTTTATCGGCCTGGGGTCTTTTCCCTGTCGCCCTAGGGGGACGAAAAAAACACTTGTGTGCAGTAAAGGAGGGCCCTTGCCCTTGGCGTGGCCCCTTACCCTTGCTAATTTGGGGAAGCAAAGTGCTTTTACCTCCTGTGGCATCCTTGATGATGTCATCCAGAGAAGCCCCAAAAAGTCTGTCGCCCTTAAAAGGCAGATCCAACAGGGCTTTCTTGGAAGTCTGGTCCGCAGACCAGCCTTTTAGCCAGATCAGGCGGCGTATTGCTACTGCATAAACCGAAGTTTTAGACAGCAGGGGAATAGTATTCATGTCTGACTCGCAGACAAACCTAAGGCCCTGGACCAACAGGTCGGCCAATGTTATCTCATCAGGAGGAGCATCTCGCTCCTTAACCCCTGGAGTAGCAATCTTGCCCATTCAGTAAGTGTGTGAGACACTAGGGCCCCCGCCAATGCCGGGCGTACTGCCGAGCCTACCACTGAGTATAGGTAGCAAGCTAGTGCTTCAGCCTTCTTATCCACAGGGTCCTAGAAAACAGGAGCCCCTTCTACAGGAATTGTGGTGGCTCTATTAAGTCTGGACACCGGAGGGTCCACTATAGGGGGGAGAGGTCCATTTCTTCAGAAAACTCTCCTCAAAAGGGGTACCGTACCGCAAACCTCTTTGGGGCTGTAAAGACCCTCAGTGGGTTCTCCCATTCCTTGTATAAGAGTTTATCAAAAGACACACAAGGGAACACCTTAGCAGTGCGGGCAGGTCTATGAAACCCAAGTGGACCGGAGTCTCTGCTGCTTCTGCAGTATTTTCCAATTTTAGCATATCCCGCACTGCAGTAATAAGGTCAGATACCAAAGCCGTCTCGCGTACTGACCTGGACTTTGAGTCATTCTCACTGTCCGGTCACGGTCTGCAGTCTCTGATGCGTCAGAATCTGGGCCCCGAGCCGTAGCTGGACCTGGTTCTGCACCAGAATTATCCCCAGAAGCTTGCAGGGGATGGGGCGTTTACTACCCCCTGTATTCCCGTGTGCTGCTTCCACCCTGGCAGCAAACGCCTCTAGGATTGCAGTCATAGCGTTCATAGACACCTCAGGGTGTTTCAGGGGAGAAGACATCTGGCTCAGATGCCATGCTGACCACACGCTGACACTCACAGGGCTCCAGGTAAGATATCAATAGGCCACCCTCCTGTGCTGCAGAGAGGCCGGGTCACCCAGAGGACTCACCACCCTGGATAGGTACTGCTATGCTGCGCCTGTGATGCTGTCCCTCTGCTGCTGTGTCAGTCTGCTTCTTTTATCAGCACTTCCTGTGTGAATTTTCGCGCCAGTGTAATGCACCCTAGAGGCCGGAGGCTCTCGAAAAATGGTTGCCAAAAACGTCTGTATGGAAGATAATGTGGGCTCTAAGAAAATGGCCGCCGACAGAAGATAGAGGTCAAGCAGCCATAGCCCACAAAAAGATGGCCGCCGAACGGCAATATCTGCATACAGGGTGGACAAACATGGCCGCCGATCAGCTGATAGGGGCCAGTGGGTGTGGCCGAACCACAGGAAGATGGCCACCAGGCAGTCACAAGAGGCCAAACTTGGCATGGACCACCTCAAAATGGCCGCCGACAGCATGGAGGAGGAAGGACACAAACACAGGTAAGAAAAAATGACATTTCTTTTAAATGTTAGTTACAGCCAGCTCCGCTCCAGTGGGACCCCCTAGGTGACCCCCAGCACCCAGCAACCTTTAGCTAGAAGCCCAGGGAGGAGGGAAAGGCAGGGAGAGAGGGAAGAAAGGGGCCACAACCACTTACTTGATCTCTCCAGGAATGTCCAGCTAAATCACCCAGCCGAGGCAGGGGAGTTTTACTTACCTATCCTGCATTTATTCTGCTGGAAGACATTCCAAACAGATCATCGTCCGCGCACGGAAGGTGACTGTTGGCCAGGCATGCTGTGATTGGACCCAGAAGGGACGATCATATGTATGCCCTGGAGCATGACGCTCACCGGACAGGCTGCTGTGACTCGGCCGTAAGGTCAGCCGAAGCTGAGCGGTCCGATGCAAGCCTTGGAGCGTAAGCTCACCGGCCAGGCTGCTGCGACTCGGCCGTAAGGTCAGCCGAAGCTGAGCGGTCCGATGCAGGCCCTGGAGCGTAAGCTCACCGGCCACCCGTGGAGCGACGGGCATGTCGTGGAAAACCCAGCGCGTAGCTAGGGTCGGCACATGCTCGATGGCCGAAACTGGGGAGACTACAAGGATCGAGGATCCAGCCTGTCACCCAGTCGGCAGTTGATCGAAGATCGCAGGAAACAACAAATGTAGCAAAAAAAAAATATATATATATATATATATATATATATATACTGTGAGGGGGTTAACTCGGTAGCGGGTGTGTGTGACCCCCTGGTTGGGCTCCCCACACAAAAACAGGGCCAGCAGACGGAGGTTGTGGTTTTCAAAATCAAAAGGTGCGGTTTATTTCTCTATGTACAGTGACAAAAACACAGCAAAGCCAAAAAGAAACATAAACAAAATAAATCCTGGTCAGTTTGACCTCTGACTAAACATGCAGGTTTCCTAAACTAACAACTGGGATCAGCCTGGTGCTGTCCTAGTCCCTAAGTCCCTGGTTTAGTAAAAGTCCAAACAAATAGCCACACAGGCTTTACCTCACCGCACAGGGGTTCACTCTCCCTAGACAGTCCACACAGGTCTGGTTCCAGGCATGAGCTAACATCTAATGAAGCTGGGAGTTCTTATAGAGGCCTAAATGAGCTGACAAGCTTCAGCTGGTCTCATCAACTCCCTGTCTGCACGACGCCCCACACTCTCCCTAGACATATGAGTCATCCATGAGCCCACTAGCCTTAGCTGGGCTTATACAACTCTCCACCTAGTTGTATAAGTCGGCGTAAAGCCTGAATCTGGGCGAAATATATCTACCCCCCTGGATGCAACCAGGTGACTTTACCTTCCTGCTGTCACAATATATATATCTTTTTTCCCCCGGACCAATGGGCCCGAAGGGAGCCATGTCCTACTCCTTGCTAGACAGAAAAAAACTGATCTGCGAAGATGCAGACTGAGAGGGTATACCCAGAGGGTCTGCCCCCTGGGCGGTACTGTAGAAGGTGTGATGCAACACTTTTTACAAGTTTTTCTGCCTAGTCACTCCTAATTAACGGATAATACCCACTTTGTCAATAGAGAAGCTGTGTCGGTCCATGGACGAAAGAGTAACATTTTTTTTTTTTTTTTTGCAAGAAAATTACATTGAACCACCAAACATATCTTTTTTGAAAGCAAAGGTTCTACCAATTAAAATGGTGGGTGTTGCATTTTTTTTTTCCACACGATATTTGTGCAGCGATTTTAAAACGCATTTTTTGAGGGAAAAAACACACTTTTTTCAATTTGAATGCACTAAAACACACTATTTTGCCCAAATATTTGATGACATAAAAAAGATGATCTTAGGCCGAGTACATGGATACCAAACACGACATGCTTTAAAATTGCGCACAAACGCGCAGTGGCGACAAACTACAAACATTTTTTAAAGCCTTTACAGCAGGGATATGCAATTAGCGGACCTCCAGCTGTTGCCAAACTACAAGTCCCATGAGGCAAAGCGAGACTCTGACAGCATCAAGCATGACACCCAGAGCCAGAGGCATGATGGGACTTGTAGTTTGGCAACAGCTGGAGGTCCGCTAATTGCATATCCCTGCTTTACAGGTTACCACTTTAGATTTACAGAGGAGGTCTACTGCTAAAATTACTGCCCTCGATCTGACCTTCGCGGTTATACCTCACATGCATGGTCCAATTGCAGTTTACATAGGACGCCAGACCGACGTTTGCCTTTGCGCAAGAGGAGGGGGGGACAGGGGTGCTTTTTTTTTATTATTATTTATTTTGCTTTTTTATTTTATTTTTAAACTGTTCCTTCCATTTTTTTTTATCATTTTTATTATCTCAGGGAATGTACATATCCCCTATGATAGCAATAGGTAGTGACAGGTACTCTTTTTTGAAAAAATTGGGGTCTATTAGACCCTAGATCTCTCCTCTGCCCTCAAAGCATCTGACCACACCAAGATCGGTGTGATAAAATGCTTTCCCAATTTCCCAATGGCGCTGTTTACATCTGGCGAAATCCAAGTCATAAAATGCTCGTAGCTTCCGGTTTCTTAGGCCATAGAGATGATTGGAGCCGTTCTGGTCTCTTATCAGCTCTATGGTCAGCTGGCGGAACCACCGTCTGCATTCTCAGGTTCCCTGTTGGGACAGGAGAGCCAGAGAAAATCATGGAAGACGGTGGGAGGGGGGGTAATTCCCACCTACTGCTTGTAAAAGCAGTCTAGAGGCTAATTAGCTGCTAGGATTGCTTTTACATGAAAGCCGACCGCTGGCTGAAAAGAGTGATACTAAGATGATACTTAAACCCACAGGCATCATTCTGGTATAACCATTCAAAGTGCAGTACGTTGTTGGGCATATATTGTAATCTTTATTTTCATGCAGCCTGTTGACTGAACGAAAAAAAGAGATTGATAGGTGGGTATGCCCACCATTAGAATACCTCCCTTCATCCACCCACCCACTTGTAAGGATGGGCATACATGCACCATTTATATATGCCGAAGCATGGGGGCATCCTCCCACAAAAGTTATGCCGCGTACACACGGTCGGACTTTTCCACGGGCAAGCCTCCGTCGGAATTTCGACCGTATGTACGCTGCATTAGGAGCAGATCGCTCCTCCGCCCCTGCTGCCCCTATGCTTTGGCATATATGCTCTTTTTTTTAACTGTGGTGGTGAAATCACCTCCTACAGCGTTGGAGTCGCGGCTTTATGTATCGTGGGAGCAAACGCTGTTGCTGTCAAGATAAATAAATCCGCGCTGCAACTGAATGGCATTCCTGCTAAGCAAATGATGGTTAACATTAAAACAAAGTAACATTACAGTATAATGCCGCGTACACACGACCATTTTTCTCGTCGGGAAAAATTACATTTTTTCTCTTTGACGAGAAAAACGACCGTGTGTGGGCTTTTGGTCATTTTTCCCGATGAGAAAAACGGCATTAATCACGACGAGAAAAATTAGAACATGCTCTAATTTTTCTCATCGTGATTCACGGCATTTTTTTCCGCGGCAGTTTTCCCATAGGGAAACACTGCCGGGGAGCCTACACACGGTAGTTTTTCTCGACCAAGAGAAAAAATTACGGGAAAAACGGCCGTGTGTAGGGAAACAAGCCGTGTTTTCACCGTCGAGAAAATCGATCGTGTGTACACGGCATAACAGTAAGACCTTACCATACCATACCATACCAGCAAAGCAAATACCAAAAAAAAAAAAACATAGTAAAAAATAAAACATTTTTTAAACGCAACCTGTGCCTAAAATATATATATATGCCGAAGCATGGGGGCATCCTTCCGCAAAAGTTATGCCGCGTACACACGGTCGGACTTTTCCACGGGCAAGCCTCCGTCGGAATTTCGACCGTATGTACGCCGCATTAGGAGCAGATCGCTCCTCCACCCCTGCTGCCCCCATGGTTCGGCATATATGCTCTTTTTTTTTAACTGTGGTGGTGAAATCACCTCCTACAGCACTGGAGTCACGGCTTTATGCATCGTGGGAGCAAATGCTGTTGCTGTCAAGATAAATAAATCCGCGCTGCAACTGAATGGCGTACCTGAAAACTAAAAAATGGTTAACAATAAAACACAGTAAACAGTAAAGTATAAAAAAAATATTACATACCTGAAAAGCAAGCATGATAAAAAATAACAATAAAATATTGCAGAATAGAATATAGTAAAAAATAGGATTTTTATAACAGCTTACCTGTAAAATCCTTTTCTTGGAGTACACCACGGGACACAGAGCTAGTCATTACATAATGGGTTAAGGGTCACCAGCGGTGATTGGACACTGGCACAACCAATGGAAGACAGTTCCCCTCCATATAACCCCTCCCATCAGGGAAGTACCTCAGTTTTGTAGCAAAGCAGTAAGGTTCCCATAAGAAGGGTGGGACCTCTGTGTCCCGTGGTGTACTCCAAGAAAAGGATTTTACAGGTAAGCTGTTATAAAAATCCTATTTTCTTTATCGTACACCACGGGACACAGAGCTAGTCATTACATAATGGGACGTCCCAGAGCAATGCTCATATGAAGGGGGGGAGACACAGATCAAACCGACCGCTTGCGGACCAGAAGCCCTATACTGCTGCCTGCAGCACACTTCGCCCGAAGGCGGAATCCTCATGTCCTTTCACATCTATTTGATAGAATTTGGAAAATGTATGGACTGAGGACCAAGTTGCAGCCTTACAGATCTGAGCCATCGAAGCCTGGTGGTGCACTGCCCATGAAGCACTTATCGCCCTGGTAGAGTGCGCCTTAACAGGAAAAGGAGGAGTCCTGTTCTTTAAACCATAAGCTTGAACAATTACTTGTCTAATCCACCTGGAAATGGTGGATTTTGATACCGCTTGGCCCTTCTTGGGACCATCTGGTAAAATAAACAAAACATCTGTTTTACGTATCTGAGCGGTTGCTTGCAGATACACCTTTACCGCTCTCACTAGATCTAGAGAGTGTAATAATTTTTCCCCCGCCGTCCGCGGGTTTGGAAAAAAGGAAGGCAGAACAATGTCTTGATTCAAGTGAAAAGCCGACACCACCTTAGGCAGAAAAGCCGGATGGGGTCGTAGTACGATCCTGTCCTTGTGACAAATTAGATAAGGCTCTTTACAAGAAAGAGCTGCTAGCTCTGATACTCTCCTAGCAGAAGCTATAGCAATCAGAAAGGCCAATTTCCTACTTAATATAATTAAAGGAATATGGCGAATAGGTTCAAAAGGTTGCTTTTGCAACACTGACAATACCAAATTCAAATCCCATGGACACAAGGGAGACCTGACTGGAGGATTTATCCTCAGTACCCCCTGAATGAATGTCCGAACTAGGGAGTGAGATGCCAATGGTCTCTGAAAGAAGACTGATAGAGCCGATATTTGCCCTTTGATGGTGCTAAGGGCTAATTTCATATCCACTCCTAACTGGCAAAAAGCAAGAATCCTACTTATTTCATATTTCAGAGGATTCCAACTTCTGGATTCACACCAGGAAACGTATGCTTTCCAGACTCTATGATAGATGAGTCTGGAGGCTGGCTTTCTAGCATTAATGAGCGTAGAAAGAACCAGGCCAGAGACCCCTCTCTTTTTCAAAATGTGGGTCTCAGCAGCCAGGCCGTCAAATTTAGCCTTTGTAAGGAAGGGTGGAATACTGGACCCTGTGACAACAGGTCGTGTCGAAGTGGAAGCTTCCAGGGCCTTCCTATCGCCATTTTTACGATCTCGGCATACCAAGGCCTCCTGGGCCAGTTTGGGGCCACTAGGATTACTGGTATTCCCTCCTCCTTGATCCTGCGAAGCAGTCTTTGTAGAAGAGGGATCGGAGGGAATGCATAGATCAGTGAGAACTGATTCCATGGAGTTATTAGAGCGTCTGTCCCGTAGGCTAGAGGATCTCTCGTTCTGGACACAAAGTTGTCCAATTTCTTGTTGAACCTGGAAGCTAGCAGGTCTACATCTGGGTTTCCCCATCTCAGACATATGGCCTGAAAGATCTCTGGGTGAAGAGACCACTCTCCTGGTAGCAGCTGCTGACGACTCAGGTAGTCTGCTTCCAGTTTTCTATCCCTGGAATGAAGATTGCAGAGATGCAAGGTACATGCTCTTCTGCCCATGCCAAGATCCGGTTCACCTCTCTTTGGGCTGCCCGACTGTGGGTGCCTCCTTGGTGATTGATGTAAGCTACTGCCGTAGCATTGTCGGATTGAACCCGAACTGGGTAGCCCTGTAACCTGTATGTCCAGGTTTTGAGGGCTAGATATACCGCCCGGATCTCTAGCACATTGATGGGCAGGATCCCCTGAGTCTTGGCCCAGGTTCCCTGGGTAGAAGCCTCCTCGAATACTGCACCCCAGCCCGATAGGCTGGCATCCGTAGATACCACCTTCCAGGCCACTGGGAGGAAGGACTTTCCCTTCCGTAAATTCCTGGCTTCTAGCCACCAATTGAAGCTGTGGCGTACTTGTGAGGACAGGCGCATGGGTATATCCAGAGCTTGGCTCTTCCTGTTCCAGGAGGCTAAAATATTGCCTTGAAGTAGTCTCGAATGAAACTGGGCGTAAGGGACCGCCTCGAAGGAGGCTACCATCTTTCCCAATAGTCTCATGCAAAGGCGAATAGACGGCCTCTTGTTTGCTTTGACCTTGTGGATCAGGTCTTTCAGAGACTGTATCTTTGGCTCTGGCAGGTATACCCTGTTTTGGGCTGTATCTATGATCATGCCCAGGTACACTATCCTTCTTTGGGCCTGGAGAGAGGATTTTTGTAAGTTTATAATCCATCCTAAATGCTCCAGGTATCCTACTGTAGTGTCTACAGCGTGATCCAATCCCTCCTTTGACTGATCTATTAATAGTAGATCGTCTAGATAGGCTGTTACCGCAATGCCCCGTGTTCTTAGGTTTGCTAACAGAGGAGCTAGCACCTTTGTGAATACTCTGGGCGCGGTGGCTACACCAAATGGCAGGGCCACAAATTGAAAGTGGCGATCTTCTACCGCAAACCTTAGGAATCTTTGGTGAGCGGGGAGGATTGGTATGTGTAGATATGCGTCTTTGATATCTATGGACGCAATGAATTCTCCGCCTTTTAAAGTAGCGACCACGGATCGAATCGTTTCCATTCGAAAATGGCGAACGTTCAGAAACTGGTTTAGATTTTTTAGATCCAGGATGGGTCTGACTTCTCCGTTCGGTTTTGGAATCACAAAGAGGTTTGAGTAAAAACCTGAACCTTGCTCCTTTTGGGGTACCTCTGTAACCACACCTTGAGCTATTAAGTGATTCAAACCTTTGAAGAAGGATCCTCTTTTTTGTGGATCCTTGGAGAGTCTTGAACTTCGGAATTGAGAAGATGGGATCTCTCGAAATTCCAGTCTGTACCCTGAGGATATTGTGGATACCACCCATTTGTCCTGGGTTTCTGTCCGCCAAGTCGCTGAGAACTGACGAAGCCTTCCCCCCACTCGGCCGAGCGGGGGCGCCCCTTCAATGAGAGGTTTTGGGGGCTTGCTTATTAGCTCTTGAACCCCACGGCTTCTTGTTCTTCTGAGCCTGTTCTTTGGCTTTTTTGGGCGGCTGAAAAGGCCGTCGCCACTGGCTGGAGTCAGATTTCCCGGGAGCTGGGGAGAGAGTGTGTTTAAAACAAGGTCTCTTGTTTTTCTTTCTCTCAGGTAAAAGTGTCGTTTTACCACTTGATATCTTTTGGATATATCTTTCTAAATCTTCCCCAAAAAGGCGTTCGCCATGGAACGGGAAACTTGCCAACAACTTTTTGCATGGGGCTTCCGCTGACCAATGCTTAAGCCAAAGTACTCTACGCATCTGTACCAGCTGGAGTGTAAGGCGTGATGCCTGTATGATAGAATCTCTCATGGCATCCACTGTGAAGCATAAGGCTTTAGGCAAATTCTCCCAATTTTTAGCCTGCTCTGAAGGCAGCTCCTTCAGCCCCTGCTTTACCTGTTGGCTGACGACCTGACACATACCGACTGCTGCTACTGCAGGTTGGATAATTGAGCCGGCCAAAAGGAAGGAGGATTTCAGTAAGGATTCCAACTTCTTCTCAGAAGGATCTTTAAACACTTGTACATTATCCACTGGACATGTCAGGTTTTTATTTACACAAGAAATAGCCGCATCTACCGTAGGCAGGCTCCATTTCTTTAAAAAATTTTCCTCCATAGGATAAAGAATGTTAAACTTTTTTGGAGGTGAAAAACGCTTATCTGGATGTTGCCAGTCTGCGTACAATAGATCCTCTAGTAACGGATGAACCGGGAAGGAGCATGCACCTTGCAGGGATCTTAATGATCCTAGGGAGGAGACAGGTGATTCTGTTACCTCCAAAGAGGGTAACCTAAATGCAGCTCGCACGGCTCCTGCATAGCATTGCACCTGTGACTTTAAAATCTGGGATACCGAAAAAGGCTCATCCGATATCCCTGATCCGTCTGACTCCTCATCCTCTGCTGATGTAGCCTCCTCCTCATCCTCCTCCTCCTCAGGTACTTCTGAAGGGAGGTCCAATACTGAAGGAGATCTGCTTCGCTTATTGTCCTTTTTAGAGGATTTAGCGATTAAAGTAGCAATTTTCTCCTCCAGATTATTTAGGGCAGCTGATAAAGTGTCCTCAGTGACATATGCAGGCCCAGGCTTCACTGGGGAAGCCGCCATACCTGACAGAGGTAATGGCTCATCCTGTACAGGTGCTTTTGGCAACACAGGAGAGGAAGGTACCGAGTCAGCACAGCTAGAGCCCCCTGTCTCAGGCGGCGGTGCTCTTTTATCTCTTTTTGTCCGCATTACTTCCCCTGGAAGGCTTACTGTTTAGACAAAATACAAGGTACCTAAATGCATATACTACCGTGTTCAGTTTAGCAAATACATTAAGTATGCAACTTTTAACACATAACTATGCATAACATGGATGTCTTCTAGGAAGTACCCAATCCAACCACATGGAGTCTTACGTCCCTGTATAGCTGCTGTGTTTCTCTGCCAGGAACAAGAGAACTAACGAGCTTGCTTGCTGCTGCAGTGTTTTTTACACTGACAGTCTTTTAAATTTGGCGCCGTTTCTGTGCCTGCGCGCGCCACGTGCCCGCGCACGCCTCGGCCCCCCCCCTCCGATAAAGCGCGCTCCCGCGCGCGCGCGCGGCCTTTAGCGCTATGGTGGTGGCCATAGTGAGAGAGGACTCTCATCAGCCCCTGTCCCCACTTACCTGCATCCGCAGGTGTCTGTATCGGCCACCGGAAGGAGGAGCGGGGTGCTCAAGCAAGCTCAGCAGCGGAGGTGACGAGCAGTGTACTTCGCCGAAGCCGACACTGAACAGAGTGAGGTGAGTATATTCAGCTCTTTACTCCCCCCAGTGGTGGAAAAAAAGAAGACATCCACTTTTTGAAAAAGGTCCCAACCTAGTTATGGACCTTCTAATCTCACCTTATTCACGCCGCAGGTTTTTCTGCTGAAAGTTTTCAGACAGATACCAAACTTCACCCTTCACGGTGGGCTATGTGTGCCAACCTTCAGGGATATGGGTTCCTATTTAAAGGATACCTCTCCCCTGGGCCTTGTACAAGACTCTTACCAGGACTTTATAGCGAAATAGCGAAAGTGCTGGATCTTAGAGCCCAGTCCTCCGAAGAGAGACATTACAGGCGACGCCTCATGGATGAGGCCCGGATCCCATCCAGATTCAGCTCATTTGTAGGCGTCTTGGATGGATCCGAAAGCATAGCTCTTTTACCCCCAGAGGGTCTCTTTGGTAGAGCTTTCCTTTAGCACCTCCTAACGCGTCCAACACCTTTCGACACTGGCGAAAAAACTGAGGTACTTCCCTGATGGGAGGGGTTATATGGAGGGGAACTGTCTTCCATTGGTTGTGCCAGTGTCCAATCACCGCTGGTGACCCTTAACCCATTATGTAATGACTAGCTCTGTGTCCCGTGGTGTACGATAAAGAAAAGAGCAGAACAATAGAGAGAGAATAGAGAGGGAGAGAACAATAAAATGACAACTATTTATTTATTTTTTGTGGTTTTTATTTTTTACTTTATTTTTAATTTTTTTTAACACTTTTTTGTAACTGTAACTGTAACTGTTCAGTTCCAGGTTTGTGTCTCTCAAAATGCAATGGCATCTTGGGAGATCCTGTGTAAGTGTGTCCTAGTCTGTGAAAAGTGTGTGGAAGCGTTCAAAACATTCACCAATGCAAAGACCAGGATTGTCAGGAGAGCTTGGACAATAATAATGGGTGTCACGCCTAAATCCGCGCTTTCTACAGACACAACATTTTCTTTGGGGGGCTCGTTGGGTAGGGGTACTCGGGAGGACATACGGAAAATGCCTCTCATGCAGCCGGCTTACTGCATTTGGTTGGGGATGGTAAGGTGCAGCACCTGGATACAGGAGGGCTAGGTCAATATCTCCCTGGAATTTAAAGGAAAGATCCAGTCTGTCCTGAAGCTTTGTATAGCGCAAAAAGATTCAGCAAAGCCAATTGAAATAAATATACAGACACTTTTTTGTACCAGCGTCTGGCCTTACGGGCAACTAGATACGGCGCCAACAACTGGTCGTTGAGGTCCACCCCTCCCATATTTTGGTTATATTCGTGGACACAGAGGGGTTTCTCCACAACACCAGTCGCCGTACGAATTTGGACTGTTGTGTCTGCGTGAAGGGAGGAAAGAACGAAAACATTCTTATTATACCTACACTTTACAGCGAGCAAATTATTACACCTTGAGCAGGCTCTCTCCCCCAGCCTAAGACGGGAATCTACAAGCTACTGGGGTAATCCCCGGCGATTAGGTCGCGCGGTGCCACATGCGCCAATTTGCTGGTCAAACAAACAAGTACTAAAAAGTGGCACGCTCGTGTAATAATTGTCCACATATAAGTGGTACCCCTTTCTGAATAAGGGTGACACCAAGTTCCACACTATCTTGCCAGCGGTCCCTATGTAATCTGAGCAGTTCCCCAGCTCTATGTGACTATCTTTTCCCTCATAAACCATAAAACTACATGTATAGCCTGTGGCCCTGTCACAGAACTTATACATCTTGACCCCATATCTGGCACGCTTGCTGGGAAGGTACTGTTTGAAAGACAAGCGTCCAGAAAATTATATGAGGGACTCGTCAACACAGACAACTTGCTGGGGAGTATACAAGGCTGCAAAACGTTAGTAGAGCAGATCGAATTCAGGGTCTCCACGAGGATGACAAAGGTCATCGTTGTTGAAATGCATGAACCGCAAGATCGCCTCGTATCGTGCCCTGATCATGGAAGCAGAGAACACGGGCACATGGTAAGCTGGGTTAGTGGACCAATATAACTGCAGCTCACTCAATTTAACTATGCCCATGTCGAGGGAAAGGCCCAGAAAGGTCTTAAATTTGGAAACCGTAAATTGGTTTCCATTCTTTGGCAAGGGCGGACTGGGGATTAGCGGCGATGTATTGACCAGCATACAAATTAGTTTTGTCAACAATAGATCTATAGAGATCTTCCGTGAAAAATAGTGAATAAAAATCAAGTGCCGTAAAATCAACTGTTTCCACCTGAATTCCAGGTTGGCCAGTGAATGGGGGAAGTATGGGTGCTGCAGAAGTGGTGGGCATCCAATCAGGATTGGCGAATTCTGCAGGAAGGACACTATGGGCATGACGGGCCCGTCTTTGTCTTCTTGGTGGCAGCGGGACACTACTTGTGCTTGCCACCTCGCCAGCTTAAACTGCACTTAAGGGACTCGCCACGTCACCAATTTTTACTGCAGTGCTGGATGTACGACCAGGGTGTACTAGGCCACTGGTGCTTGCCAGTTCACCAGAAGGATGAGCGGCTCTAGTACTTCTCTGCTCCATACGAGAGCCCTGCGGTTCTTGCACCTCAACAACAGCAGAAGAATGGGGTCGGGTATGCCTGACCTTGGCAGGGACCTCACCTTCGTCGTCAGTGCCATCTGTCATGGAGCCGCTGTCGTCTACAGGATCGTATTCTGAGCCTGAATCTGACAGATAAGTGACCTCCTCTTCACTATCTGTCATGCTCAGTAACGTGTAGGCCTCTTCACTAGTGTACCTTCGATTTGCCATTTTGGGCTCTACATTTACTGGTACAACTAGTAAGATTCACAGGTAAAAAAGCACCTGACTGTCAGCGACTGTATCAAACGCTACAAAAAAAAAACGGTTAGCGATCGCAGGGATCAGGCCTGACTCTGCGAATGCTGCAGTTATGCGTTTAGTGTTTTGTAAGTGACAGTGATCGATCGATACTGCACTTGGGTGGGCTGGGCGGAGGGGCTAAATGCAGGTGCTAGCAGATATCTGGGCTGATCCCGCTAACAATGCATTTTTGGGAACCCTAAACTGCTGGGGATGCTAGTATAGATCTGATCAGATATCGATCTGTTCAGATACTATACCACTAAGGGAGGTGTATGCTGCGTGCGTGGGTGTTAGCGCTACTGGCACTAACCTGACGCTGCCTGGGGCGACGCAGACCCCATCTGACACTAAAACCTAATTGATATCACTCGCCGGGCGATCAGGGGGTTAAACATTTATTAGGTAATAAATGGCGGGTGCCCTGACGCTATAAAAAGCAAACGAACTAACCAGCGTCACCCGTAACACTTATACGGTGATCACTGGTGAAAGGGTTAACTAGGGGCAATCAGGGGGTTAAAACCTTTATTAGGTTGTATATGGGGGTACCTGACGCTATAAAAACCTGGCGGTGAACCTAAATAATTAACTGGCTACCTAGCGGCACCAGCGACACTAATTCGGCGATCAGAAAAACGATTGCTTAGTGACACTGGCGATAGGGGGTGAAAGTGTTACCTGGTGGGCAATCAAGAGGTTAAACCTTTATTAGGGGGGTACCCTGGACCTAAAGGGGCCCAACACTAATATCCCTGACAATTTTTACAGTCACAAAATGACACTAAATGCAGTGATCAGTAAAAAAAAATTACCACTGCAATCAGTGACACTGTGACTGGGGGTGATTTATGTGCCTATGTGTGCTAGTGTCAGTGTAGTGTTGGTGAAACTTACTATTGATGTCTCCTCGAGCTCCAGGAGAAAAGACAGCCTCGGGGAGAGTGACATCCCTTCCTCTGTCTGTGTTTTTTTTTTTTTTTCACAAGAAGTCCTCTGTCTGTGTTTACAATTCACAGACAGATGAAGCATCTGATTCACCAGGAGCGATCGTGAGGGGGTGGCCACGAATCGATGGTCGCCCCCTCATCACTGATCGCTCCTGAAGCGATACCGACCGCCGCGGGCACCGGGGGGGGGGGCACCCGCGGGAAGGCAGGGACGTACCTGTACGCCAATCTGCCTGCCCGTGCCATTCTGTCGACGTATATCGTTGTGCAGTGGTCAGCAACTGGTTAATGCAATAAGCATCTTCCATTATCTTTTATAACCAAGTCGTTCCACAACCTTCTGCCACAAGATCGTGTAACCACACTGACACTTAGCAAAAAGTTCCTTCAAAAGTACATAGCACACGGTGCCAGAATCTTTCAGCCGTCCGGTAGCACCGTGAGGCAAACTGGCAAACCGGAGATAAAAGCTGACCTGCAGTCATTTTTTCAACTTTCCAGCTATTAAATCTTCTTCCTTTTTGTTGTTTTAACTTACTTTGGATAGTAAAACATTTTTTTCTGCCAGTAAATACCTTATACAGCCCACTTCCTGTTTGTCTGGTCATTAGCCTAGGCTTAGCACAGCTCTCTCGCTCACTCTTGCATAGTTGCCAACAGTCCCGTTTTTCCCGGGACAATCACGGATTTGGGACCCTCGTCCCGTATTTATTTTGTCCCGTCTATTTTCCCGGTATTTTGCCTTTGTCCCGGCCGCCGGGAAAATCGGGAATGCTTGAGGTAAAAAAACGGCGGGCTACACAAAGATGGCCGCCGCTGCAGACACAAGGATTATTTCCTCTTGTGTTCAGTGGTGAGGGGAGGAGCAGCCAATCGGCTTCTCCCCTCTCTGTGTTCACACATGAGAAGGCGGGGCGGTATTATGAGCATTCGTGAGGGAGCGGCAATGTACAGGGCTGGGGAGGCGGAGTTCTGATAGGAGGCGGGAGAGCCAGGGGGAACAGAATCCGGCGGGGGAACCATTCTCGGCACGACACCGCTGGGAAATGATCATGGACCGCGGAGCTGCCTCTGCCTCCAGCACACACACGGAGGCTCCGGGAGGTGAGAGCATCTGTTCCCCGGGGCTGGCTGCCGCTGCTACGGGACACAGACCTGTAAGGAGGGCTCCGCTGCTGGGGGACACCACCAGATGTAAAGGAGGACACCAGATGTAAAGGAGGGCTCCGCTGCTGGAGGACACCAGATGTAAAGGAGGGCTCTGCTGCTGGAGGACACCAGATGTAAAGGAGGGCTCTGCTGCTGGAGGACACCAGATGTAAAGGAGGGCTCCGCTGTTGGGGGACACCAGATGTAAAGGAGAGCTCTGCTGCCGGGGACACCAGATGTAAAGGAGAGCTCTGCTGCCGGGGACACCAGATGTAAAGGAGGGCTCCGCTGCTGCCAGCTGCTGGGGACACTGAAGTAAGGAGGGCTCTGTTGCTGGGGGACACAGATCTGTAAGGAGGGCTCCACTGCCGGGAACACCAGATGTAAAAGGAGGGCTCCGCTGCCAGGGACACAGTTCTGTAAAGAGGGGCTATGCTTCTGGGAGCACCTGATGCAAGGACGGACTGCTGGGGAGGCATCTGGTGGCAGGTGACACACTTCCACTGATTCGGCATTATGGTGAGTTGAATGATTTCATTTTATATTACAATGTAATAATAGAAATAATGCACTTCAATCATCCTGACACCGTAACAACCATGGTGCCGGGATGATTGAAGCGCCAACAGGTGTTTTGGAGTATCCTTATCTGCCAATTTTGTTACACATTTCTATTGTGGTGTAGGATCTGGCTTCTTTCTTTCTATTTCTTTCTCTCACCTCGGACTCTAGCCACACCCCTTTGAACCACGCCCATTTAAGCCACACCCACTATCGTGCGTAAACCACGCCCATTTTTCGCCACGGACCGCTTCGCGCGCCGCATTTTTCATTCCAGCATGACACGCCTACAAACGAATGTCCCGCCCCCTAATTATAGCAAGGCTCCGCCTCAATACAAAAAAAGTGTCCCAGATGTTTTTTTTGCAATGTTGGCAACTATGCTCTTGTGAGAGTTTGCCAGGAAGATAGGGGGGTGAGTCATAAGAGGGTCAATAAAATCTGCAGAGCTGGAAGTGTGCCTTTGTGTGCCTGTGTAAATCCAGGAAGTGAACAGGCAGCAGCTTCAGCTGCCCACAGTTAAAATGGATGCAGCCAGACTTCGTAGAGGGAGATTTCTTCAGCATATTTGACAAGTACAAAATCACAGTATATATAATAAATATAAATATATATATATATATATATATATATATATATTGTGACAGCAGGAAGGTAAAGTCACCTGGTTGCATCCAGGGGGGTAGATATATTTCGCCCAGATTCAGGCTTTACGCCGACTTATACAACTAGGTGGAGAGTTGTATAAGGCTAGTGGGCTCATGGATGACTCATACCTCTAGGGAGAGTGTGGGGCGTCGTACAGACAGGGAGTTGATGAGACCAGCTGAAGCTTGTCAGCTCATTTAGGCCTCTATAAGAACTCCCAGCTTCATTAGATGTTAGCTCATGCCTGGAACCAGACCTGTGTGGACTGTCTAGGGAGAGTGAACCCCTGTGCGGTGAGACAAAGCCTG
Organism: Rana muscosa; assembly: GCA_029206835.1. Taxonomy (NCBI): domain Eukaryota; kingdom Metazoa; phylum Chordata; class Amphibia; order Anura; family Ranidae; genus Rana; species Rana muscosa. The sequence goes on from CM055116.1 coordinate 188,705,434, forward strand.
TGTGGCTATTTGCTTGGACATTTAAAACCAGGGACTTAGGGACTAGGACAGCACTAGGCTGATCCCAGTTGTTAGTTAGGAAACCTGTATGTTTAGTCAGAGGTCAAGTTGACCAGGATTTATTTTGTTTATGTTTCTTTTGCTTTGCTGTGTTTTGTCACTGTAAATAGAAAATAAACCGCACCTTTTTGATTTTGAAAACCACAACCTCCGTTTGCTGGGCCTGTTTTTGTGTGGGGAGCCCATCTCGGGGGTCACACACACCCGCTGCCGAGCTAACTCCCTCACAGTTGGTGGAGAATGCGTGTAGTGTGACTTTCTGACGTCTGCCCGTCAGAAAGTCACACTGCATGGGTTCCTCCACAACCGGGCAATTGGCTGCAATATGTCCCGCTTGCCGGCAGCGGTAGAAAACGATCCTTCTTGCGGCCTCTTGAGCCGCTGATTTCCCAGGCTGTTCTCGCCAAACTTGGGGTAGAGCTCCCACCCTCTCACTCTCTCCACCCTCACCCCTTGGAATCCTCTTATCTGCCCCTGGGGATGGTCTGGTCTTAGGGTGGAAAGTCCGAGTGTCTCTGGAAGAGGCCGTCAGGTTCTCTGTAGCCAAGTATTTCTCCACACGATCCACAAGACCATCGGCCGTCTCTGGGTCTCCATGGCTTACCCACTTTTGGATGGCAGTAGGAAGAGCTCTCAAAAACCGATCCATTACAACACGTTCCACAATCTTTGGTGCGGACAAAGTCTCTGGCTGTAGCCACTTTCTGCTCAGGTGAATGAGATCATACATTTGAGACCTGGGGGGTTTTCCAAGCTGGAAAGTCCAGTTATGCACACGCTGAGCCCGGACAGCCTGGGTGACACCCAGCCTTGCCAATATTTCAGCTTTTAGCATCGCATAGTCTTTTGCTTGGTTAGGCTCTAGGTCATAGTAAGCTTTCTGCGATTCACCAGTTAACAGAGGAGCCACCAGTCCAGCCCACTGCTCCTCAGGCCACTTTTCTCTTTCAGCGGTCCTTTCAAATGTGGTCAAAAATACCTCTGGATCATCCTCTCCAGTCATTTTTGTCAATAAACGACTCACCCCAAAGGACGCGGTATTAGTGGGACGGCTTTCCTCACTGGTCTGCGGACGTTGCTGCATTGCTGCTTCCATCTGTTGTTGTAGTCTCTGCTCTTGCAACTTTGCAACAGAGTCTGGAGGCTCAGCAACAAGCCCAGCAGCAATCTGAGGCCCGCTTCATAGACCTGTTACAGAAGCAAGAGCAGAGACTACAACAACAGATGGAAGCAGCAATGCAGCAACGTCCGCAGACCAGTGAGGAAAGCCGTCCCACTAATACCGCGTCCTTTGGGGTGAGTCGTTTATTGACAAAAATGACTGGAGAGGATGATCCAGAGGTATTTTTGACCACATTTGAAAGGACCGCTGAAAGAGAAAAGTGGCCTGAGGAGCAGTGGGCTGGACTGGTGGCTCCTCTGTTAACTGGTGAATCGCAGAAAGCTTACTATGACCTAGAGCCTAACCAAGCAAAAGACTATGCGATGCTAAAAGCTGAAATATTGGCAAGGCTGGGTGTCACCCAGGCTGTCCGGGCTCAGCGTGTGCATAACTGGACTTTCCAGCTTGGAAAACCCCCCAGGTCTCAAATGTATGATCTCATTCACCTGAGCAGAAAGTGGCTACAGCCAGAGACTTTGTCCGCACCAAAGATTGTGGAACGTGTTGTAATGGATCGGTTTTTGAGAGCTCTTCCTACTGCCATCCAAAAGTGGGTAAGCCATGGAGACCCAGAGACGGCCGATGGTCTTGTGGATCGTGTGGAGAAATACTTGGCTACAGAGAACCTGACGGCCTCTTCCAGAGACACTCGGACTTTCCACCCTAAGACCAGACCATCCCCAGGGGCAGATAAGAGGATTCCAAGGGGTGAGGGTGGAGAGAGTGAGAGGGTGGGAGCTCTACCCCAAGTTTGGCGAGAACAGCCTGGGAAATCAGCGGCTCAAGAGGCCGCAAGAAGGATCGTTTGCTACCGCTGCCGGCAAGCGGGACATATTGCAGCCAATTGCCCGGTTGTGGAGGAACCCATGCAGTGTGACTTTCTGACGGGCAGACGTCAGTCGCTGTGTGCGACAGTCGCATGCACTGCCATTCGAGGAACTGAGAAACATTTATGCAAAATGTGTGTTAATGGTAGAAATGTTGTGGTATTGCTGGATTCAGGTAGCCTTGTGACCCTGATAAAGGCTGAGTTAGTTAAAACAGAGGTCTCTGGGAATAGCAAGGTAGCTGTTATTTGTGTGCATGGGGACACCCGAGAGTATCCAGTGACTACAGTGTGTTTCGAGACCCCCAAAGGTACCCTCTCTCATCCAGTGGGCTTAGTATCTCAGTTACCGCATGACGCCATTGTGGGAAGGGATTTTCCGAAGTTCTGGGAACTGTGGGATGATCCTGAGCCCCCCACTGGTGCCCCTATGTACCAGGAATGTGATAGCCAGAACTCCCCTGAGAGTGGTGAGGACTCTCCGGAATTTCCCTTATCAGTATTGGCAGGGGAGACTCAAGAAACTGGAGAGGAGCCCACCTCCTCAGACGAAAACCTACCGTCTGTGGAGTTTTCTGATCTTGAGGTTCACAGGGAAAACTTTGCCACAGAACAGTTGAAAGACCCCGCCCTAATAAAGGCACGGGAAAACGTAGTGAAAATAGATGGCGAGTTAGTGAACCCAGATAATACCTGCACTTACCCATACTTCAGCGTAGAGAAGGACCTACTGTATCGGGTGGCAAAAAGGGCAGAAGAAACCGTTGAGCAGCTTGTGGTGCCCAAACCTTACAGGAAGTTGGTGTTGGAGTTGGCCCATGGGCACATTCTTGGAGGTCATCTGGGGACAGAGAAAACCCGAGAGAGGGTATTACAGAGATTCTATTGGCCGGGGGTGATGAAGGACATAGAAAATTATTGTTCCTCCTGCCCTGTGTGTCAGAGGTCGGCCCCGATGCCACATTTCCGTAGCCCGCTGGTCCCTCTACCCATCATTGAGGTCCCGTTTGAGAGGATCGCCATGGATTTGGTAGGTCCTATAATCAAGTCCGCTAGGGGGCACCAGTACATATTAGTTATAATGGACTATGCCACCCGTTATCCAGAAGCGATCCCTCTCCGAAATACCTCAGCCAAAACCATAGCCAAAGAGCTATCTCTTGTGTTTAGCCGGGTGGGTATTTGTAAAGAACTGCTTACGGACCAAGGTACACCCTTTATGTCCCGGGTTATGAAGGAGCTGTGTAAATTGTTCAAAGTGACGCAATTACGTACATCTGTGTATCACCCCCAAACCGATGGGCTGGTTGAAAGGTTCAACAAAACCCTAAAACAAATGTTGAAGAAAGTGGTGGATAGAGATGGAAAGGATTGGGACTGTCTACTTCCTTATCTGATGTTTGCTATTAGGGAGGTGCCCCAATCCTCTACGGGATTCTCCCCCTTTGAGTTACTGTATGGGAGACACCCAAGAGGGCTGTTGGATATTGCCAAGGAAACTTGGGAAAGTGAGAGTTCTCCCCACAGGAGTGTGATTGAGCATGTCGCCCTGATGCAAGACCGAATTGCACAGGTAATGCCCATCGTGAAGGAACATTTGGCCCAAGCGCAGTTAGCACAGCAGAGAGTGTACAACCGTGCAGCCAAGACCCGTACCTTTTCCCCGAGGTATAGGATACTGGTACTTGTCCCTACGGTTGAAAGTAAATTCCTTGCCAAATGGCAGCCCCTACGAGATAATGGAAAAAGTGAGCGAAGTGAATTACAAGGTCAGACAACCAGGAAGGCGAAAGCCCGAACAGATCTATCACGTTAATCTGTTGAAAGCCTGGAGGGATAGAGAGTCCCTAGTCGCAGACACTTGGTCACCAGCTCAAACTGGTTGCGTGATTCCGGAGGTTGGAATAGCAGCCACCTTGTCACAACCCCAACAACAGGAGGTTAAGGAGTTTGTGCTTCGCAACAAGGAGGTATTCTCTGAGCTGCCGGGACAAACATCTGGGGTAGAGCATGACATCATTACCCCGCCCGGTGAAAGGGTGAAGTTAAAACCCTATCGGATCCCAGAGGCCCGACGGGAGGCAATACGGGAGGAAGTACAGAAAATGCTGAACTTAGGGGTGATAGAGGAGTCCCAAAGTGATTGGTCTAGTCCCATTGTGTTGGTGCCTAAACCGGATGGGAGCTGGCGATTTTGTAACGATTTTCGACAGTTGAACAAAGTTACAAAATTTGACACCTACCCCATGCCACGTATAGATGAGTTGATCGACCGGCTGGGAACAGCCCGATACATGACGACTCTTGACCTCACAAAAGGGTATTGGCAAATCCCCCTGGCCAAGTCGGCCAAAGAGAAAACCGCATTTGTAACCCCAGACGGGGCGTTCCAATATAAAAGAATGCCGTTCGGGTTACAGAATGCGCCGGCCACATTCCAGCGGAAAATGGACCAGATGCTGAGGCCCCATCGGAAGTATGCTGCGGCTTACCTGGATGACATAATTGTCCATAGCACAGATTGGGCCTCACATCTGCCAAAAGTGCAAGCAGTCCTGGACTCTGTTCGGGAAGCGGGGTTTACGGCTAACCCCAAGAAGTGTACCATTGGGCAGGAGGAGGCCAAATATCTTGGGTACACCATTGGGAGGGGAGTAATAAAACCCCAACTCAACAAAGTCGAGGCCATCCAGAGTTGGCCACGTCCCAACAGCAAGAAGCAGGTACGAGCCTTTCTGGGAATCGCTGGGTATTATCGGCGATTCATTCCCCACTTTGCTTCTAAGGCTGTGCCCCTAACCAACCTGACGAAGGGGAAAGGGTCGGTCATGATTAAATGGACCCCCGAGGCTGAGGCAGCATTCCAATTCTTGAAACAAGCCTTATGTAGCCAGCCAGTGTTGTACTCACCCGACTTCTCTAAAGACTTTGTCGTACAAAGTGATGCGTCAGATGTGGGGTTAGGAGCAGTATTGTCCCAGGTCTGGAACGGGGAAGAGCACCCAGTCATTTACCTCAGCAGGAAGTTGAAGTCCCATGAGGTAAATTACGCCACCGTTGAAAAGGAGTGTTTAGCGGTGAAGTGGGCTCTAGATTCCCTTCGGTACTACCTGCTAGGTAGGCACTTTGACATGGTTACGGATCACGCTCCGTTAAAGTGGATGGCTCAAAACAAGGAAACAAATAGAAGAGTGAATAGGTGGTTCCTGGCCCTCCAGGAATTCAACTTCACAGTAAAGCATCGCCCTGGCGTTCAAATGGGGAATGTGGATGCTTTGTCTCGAGTACATGAATGCCTGATTGCTGGTGTTCCAACCCCGAGGTTAAAACAAGAGGGGGGGGTATGTGACAGCAGGAAGGTAAAGTCACCTGGTTGCATCCAGGGGGGTAGATATATTTCGCCCAGATTCAGGCTTTACGCCGACTTATACAACTAGGTGGAGAGTTGTATAAGGCTAGTGGGCTCATGGATGACTCATACCTCTAGGGAGAGTGTGGGGCGTCGTACAGACAGGGAGTTGATGAGACCAGCTGAAGCTTGTCAGCTCATTTAGGCCTCTATAAGAACTCCCAGCTTCATTAGATGTTAGCTCATGCCTGGAACCAGACCTGTGTGGACTGTCTAGGGAGAGTGAACCCCTGTGCGGTGAGACAAAGCCTGTGTGGCTATTTGCTTGGACATTTAAAACCAGGGACTTAGGGACTAGGACAGCACTAGGCTGATCCCAGTTGTTAGTTAGGAAACCTGTATGTTTAGTCAGAGGTCAAGTTGACCAGGATTTATTTTGTTTATGTTTCTTTTGCTTTGCTGTGTTTTGTCACTGTAAATAGAAAATAAACCGCACCTTTTTGATTTTGAAAACCACAACCTCCGTTTGCTGGGCCTGTTTTTGTGTGGGGAGCCCATCTCGGGGGTCACACACACCCGCTGCCGAGCTAACTCCCTCACAATATATATATATATATATACACACACACACATATATACATACATACATACATACATATACATACATACACACACACACACACACACATATACACACAAAGTAGTTGGAGGGAAGCTTCAGAATGGCAGAGATGTTTTTATTACAAATTATGTGAGCAGACTGCAGTTCCACTTTAAGGAGCACCATAGGCCTGGATACATTCTCTGGAGCTGGCTGACCACTTGTCTTCAGAGGTGCTTCCATTCACACACATATGATCTCTTGGTGGGATCATTTGATTTGGTAAGTGGACAATTTTCACACATAGAGCAGTGTTTCTCAACTCCAGTCCTCAAGGCGCCCCAACAGGTCATGTTTTCAGGATTTCCCTCAGATGAAACGGCTGTGGTAATTACTAAGGCAGCGAAACTGATCAAATCACCTGTGCAAAATAATGGAAAACCTGAAAACATGACCTGTTGGGGCGCCTTGAGGACTGGAGTTGAGAAACACTGACATAGAGCACAGCGGTGAAACACTTTGCATTGTGGATTATTTCAGCTGCACTACAATTAGTTTGATGCATTTGCATGTGGGAAAGTTGGAGCATCATCTCTTCACTAAACACTTCGAATTTTGGAGCACTGGACTATCTATGAACTTTTTTGCACTATTTATTATTTGCTATTTTTTGTGAACAGATTGTGGCTACTTATTCACAAAAATGTAAAAACGAAATAATGTAATTCACTTGATATATTTGTAGCGCCCTACTCCTGTTGGGTAGGCGCTAGATGTTAAATTTAGTTGTCTGAGCTGTAGTTTAGCTCAGAAGGATTACACTAAATTGTTGGCTCTGTTAAAGTCCAGTTGGGTTGCACGTTTTCCACTTGACAGTAGGTGTCACTGTCACCACGGGTCAGGGTTGGAAATGCAGAAGGCTAGGTGTATTGGGTATTCCTTTCCCAGAAGTGGCTCAGGGGGCGTGGTCAACCCGCTGTGCATTCTAGGAGGGGGTACTTAAGAGACAGAGACCGCTGTTTTGGGGTTCGTTGCCAGGGGTCGTTGCCGGATCCTGACCTGAGGGCCCTCCTGGCCTCAGGGATGTACAAGCCATTTTCGGCCTTGGGGCCTGCTGACCCGAGGCTCTGCAACTGAGAAGTAGGCCCAGGAGTTATTGGGGCCTACTAGTCCAGGGATGGTCCTACGCGGTCTTGCCTGCGGGAAGAAGCGGAACAATTGGGGACTCAATTGAAGGACGCATCCTGGCCAGTTTGCCTCGCGGTGCTACCGGACGGCTGAAAGATTCTGGCACCGTGTGCTATGTACTTTTGAAGGAACTTTTTGCAAAGTGTCAGTGTGGTTACACGATCTTGTGGCAGAAGGTTGTGGAACGACTGTACGGCACTCATCAAGTCTGTGGCAGAGACTTTTGAGCGAGCTTCGCACCGGTTGCTAGGCCAGTGAGAGTAGGCCTATCAGGTGGTTGCTGAATCCAGCGTGGAACTGTTTTGTCCTCTGGATCTGAGATTGTGCCCATGATCCGCAAAGTAAAGTGCTTGAAACTCCCCGTCCTACTATCCCTCTGTTGGAACTGGTAAAATAAAGCCTCTTGAAGAAAACGTATCCAGGTGTTGGTGTGGTCTTTTATACAGGCTCTTCAAGAAGGATCCCTGACACGAGTGCGGTGAACAGAAAAGGTAACGGTACGCCCAAAACTTTAAAAACCAGCAGCTCCTACGGGGGTAGTGCTACATATCATTTTAGGCAACAAGGGTTTCTTTTATTAAGTGACACCTTTGCCAATTGGACATTCACTATTGTTTAATTTTGCTTATTGCACATTGTTTATTGCATTTGTTACCTAATCATTTTTAGGATAATATCTCAGTCAAAAAAGCACATCTTAATTCTTTTACATCCTCTTTTTCTCCTCGCTATTTAAGGCCCCTTTCACACGGACGGATAGAATGGTGCTTTTAGCTGCGGATTTTCTATTTTTCTACCGCAGCTAAAAGCACACAACGCTTTCCTATGGCCCCATTCACACACAGCGTTTAGCTGCGATTTCGTTACATGCGGTTCCGTGCGAATAGAAAAAATAGAATTGAATGCGTCCAGGTGCGATGTAGCGCAGCTATCTGCAAACAACCGCATGTAATCGCAGTCTTTTGAGTCAGCTGCGGATAGCAGCGTGAGAAAAAAAAAATCACCCGGAAGCGCATCATAACCAGTAGGTGTACCTGGGAAATGACACAGGAAGTTCAGAGGGATATTGGAAAGAGGAGAAGGCAGCATGGTGGCGCGAGATATATCACATGAGGCCATAATATCCCTTGTGCATTCCCGACCAGAGTTATGGGACTCAGAATGCCCAGGATATGCCGATCGAGTGTTGAAGAGATCCAAGTGGGAGGAAGTATACAAATTTGTCACACCGAACTGGGACAATATGTCTGCCACTGAGCAGGATAACCGAGGTGAGTGCAATGTTTGTTGTGTCTATGAAGCAGGGTACACATGTATCATAGCTGTTTCCCATAATAACCACAAACAGAAGATTTACCCCCTAAATGACCAGGCCATTTTTAGCGATCCAGCACTGCGTCACTGACAATTGTGCAATGCTGCAAACAAACCTAATTTGAAAATGGGAAATCAAATGGTTGGTGTCTTCCCTTAAGTTTTTTCTTGGGTGGGGGGGGGGGTGAGCAGATCTCTCTTGACTTTTCCTAACATGCGTTATGTTTGATATATATATATTGCAGGAAAAGAGGTTTATACACGTTGGAGGTCCCTACGTGACCGGTACAAGAAAGAAGTTAATGAAGAGAAGTCTGCGGAGAGAAGCGGAGCACCCTCAACTCGTCGCAGGGCTAACCCCCATGCAGAGGCTTTGTCTTCTTTGAGGCGCACCACCGAGATGCATTCATAAGTATATATATTATATATTTTACTTTTAACAAATTTGTGGGCAGTATAGCCGCTCTGTCCTAATGATTTGAGTGGGCTGGAGAGGTGTAGGAGCGGTATACACACCGCTCCTTCACCACTCCAAGGATGCTGCTATCAGGATTTTTGGTTGCGTCACCGCTCCAGTGTGAAAGGTGTCTAAACCCACCCTGCTCTATATAGAGGGCTATTCTGTAGTGTACACATGACAGTATTCATGTTATTTTTAAACTTGTAATTTTGTTATTATTAGAACTGTGTCAAGTGTTCCTGAGAGAGCAAGCGCAAGACGTGAAAGTTCGTCACCAGATGACGCAGACACCAGTCAAGAAACCAATTCAGAGTCACTTTCATCCCAAGAATATCAACCATCCACTGAAGAACCTGTGGTATGTACTTTCAAAACGTCACAATGATGGTTTTTACAAAAAAATTTTTTACAATGCTTTCATTTTTTAATGGGGGGGGGGGGGGGGGACAGTGTCTCAGTGTGTGTTTTCTTTTAGTTTTTGTATTTTTTTACAGTTATTTTTTATTTTATTCTTTTTTTTTTATCAGCCCTCTCTTTGGTGAGATATCAGGGGTCTTAACAGACCTCTGACATCTCCCCTTTGAGACAGGGAATGGGACTAGGGACACAGATTCCCCAGTCCCTTTCTCAGCAGCCTCCACTGCGCTGAAAATGAATGGAGAGAAGACAGCGGCTTCTCTTCATTCATGAACTGAAACATTGTAAAAACAGTTTTGGTGGTCTGGCTGCCAATACAGTGACAACAGGTTTTCGGGGCTAAAACAAGTGCCTGTGTCTGATCTATTGAAAACAGGTGTTGCAAGCTCGGACACGACTTTAATAATTGTGCAAGCATCATGTTTATTATTATGTAAGTGTGATCTCAACATCAGAAGCATAATCTATATATTTGATCTATTTGCAGGCAAATGTAGGTAGGAGAGGACAGTCTACTTCCACCAGCCGTCAAAAACGTACTCAAGAGACACCTTTTGATGAATATTTTAACCGTATTATAGCAGAAATGAGAAACCAATCGCAAAACCAGCCCAAAGATGATGAATTTCTCAATATCTCAGACCCAGATGTTATGTTTTTGAGAATGTTGCTTTGTGTAGTCAGGGAGATTCCTCCTGATAAGCACACTGAGGTCAGGGGTGATATACATGCCTATTTAACGTATATTGTATCCGCTTGGAAAGAGCAACGCCCATATCCAAAATTTCAGCCATGGGCTATGGGTTTTAATTCACCCAGTGGCTCTTTGAGTCGACCAATGGCCAATCAGCAGTTCCATGACACAACACCTGCCATTAATCCTTATGCAGGACCCCCACCGATGTATACACCTTACCCACCTAATCCTGGTTATCAAAGGATGCACGTGCAGCCACACCCAGTTACTTCACCCTCATCTTCCCAATCAGGATCACCCATAGATGTTGGCACTGAACCAAGCCACTCTTCCCTGCGTCCCCCTTATCCGGTGTATGAAAACTTGTAGTTTTGACCTTTTAATTTGTTATATTACTGTTTAATTTTTTTATGTTTTGTTACTTGAATTTTATTGATACCTACCTCAATATCCGCTGAACTGTACGGATGTAAGAAACTGTACTGTACTGTTCCAAGCTTCCATATCTTGCTACTCTGCCACGCTGGCTCTCACAGTACCAAAGCATTGTTTAGGTTGAGAGCCAGCATGGCCGACTAGAAAGATACTGAAGCTTGGCCCAGTGGGAGATCTCCCAATCTACACAGTGCAGCATACTTGGCGAAATCAAAATTAAGGTGACGAAGGTTAGGGTTTTGACACTTTCTCTATGGGGCCATACCTCAGCAGACTGGCCATACACCTATAGGTTATCTTCTGTTTTTCTATGTTCAGATGGAAAAAGTGGAACAGATTCCTCCATCTCCGCTAAACTGTGCGGATGTAAGAATCTCCCACTGTTCCAAGCTTCCATATCTTGCTACTCGGACGACTAGAAAGATACTGAAGCTTGGCCCAGTGGGAGATCCCCTTCCCCCCATCTACACAGTGCAGTGTACATGGACAAATATTATTCCATCTAATCATAGACATTATGCAGATAATCTATAGGTGTATGGTCAGCTTTAAGCACTAAAAAACCTTTTTAACCCCTTCCTTACTGGGCACATATACCCCCTTCCTGCCCAGGCGAAATTTCAGCTTTCAGCACTGTCACGCTTTGAATGACAATTGCGCGGTCGTGCGACGTGGCTCCCAAACAAAATTGACGTCCTTTTTTTCGCACAAATAGAGCTTTCTTTTGGTGGTATTTGATCACCTCAGCGGTTTTTATTTTTTGCGCTATAAACAAAAATAGAGCGACAATTTTGAAAAAAAAGCAATATTTTTTGATTTTTGCTATAATAAATATCCCAATTTTTTTTTTTTTTCCTCAGTTTAGGCCGATACGTATTCTTCTACATATTTTTGGTAAAAAAAAAAAAAATCGCAATCAGCGTTTATTGATTGGTTTGCGCAAAAGTTATAGCGTTTACAAAATAGGGGGATAGTTTTATGGCATTTTTATATATATATTTTTTTTTATTAGTAATGGCGGCGATCAGTGATTTTTTTTTTTGTGACTGCGACATTATGGCGGACACATCGGACACTTTTGACACTAATTTGGGACCATTCACATTTATACAGCGAACAGTGCTATAAATATGCACTGATTACTGTATAAATGTGACTGGCAGGGAAGGGGTTAACACTAGGGGGTGAGGAAGGGGTTAAATGTGTTCCCTGGGAGTGATTGTTACTGTGGGGGGAGGGGACTGACTGGGGGAGGTGACCGATCTGTGTCCCTATGTACAAGGGACACAGCATTGGTCTCCTCTCCCTGACAGGACATGGATCTCTGTGTTTACACACACAGATCCATGTCCTTGTCTCTGTAACCGCCGATCGGGGGTGCCTGGCGGACATCGCGGCCGCCAGGCACGCGCATCGGCATTGCAGTGAAGTGCCGGGCACGTGCGCGCGCCGCCGGCGGCGCTCGCGCGCCCCCCAGTGGCCAAATAGCGGAGGCCGTATAATAACGGCCTCCCGGCATTTGACAACCACCTTGCGGCCGTATATTCTCGTACGGCGGGCGCGAGGTGGTTAAATTCTTTGCTTACATTTGGACATTGTTATCAAACAGCCGCTAAACAACAGTTCGTAAAGTTGTGAAAAAAGGTTTCAAAGCTGTTTACTGCACTCACAGTGTCCACATATAGTCAAACATATGGTTAACAGCACTTTAGAAATACTCAATATTTTAGGGGGGGGGGGGGGTACAGAGTCAATTTATACTTGAAAATAGAAGAAAATTCTCTATATTCCTAAGGAATTGAAAACATAGTTTTCTATACATGCAAGCATTCAATGTTTTGTAAGGTTTGTCTATTTTTTCTACCTTTTTGTTATTTAACATGGCAAAGATATAAAAATAAAAACAATTTAATTGTAAAAAATTGTCAACTACTTTATTTCAAGAACAAATTTAAACTGTAATATAAGGTTGATATAACATGGGTAACAAAGATCTCTTTACAAATGGTCATATTGCCATGGGAGCTGTCCATCCTCTGTAAAAAAAAAATCTGTGAAATCCTCACGCACTTGTAGAGCTTGATTCGTGGGACGAGTGGCAGTAACACGACCTCTGTGTTCTGCGGAAACAGGTAACACTAACGGGGATTCGGTGGGCACGATCTCCTTACCCCTCAAATAGTTGTGGAGAACACAACATGCCAAAACAACATTGACCGCATGATCCACTTCTAGGTGCATGGCTGTCATCAAAACACGCCATTTGGCAGTGCAAATGCCAAATGCGCACTCCACCATTCTCCGGGCTCTACTGAGACAGTAATTAAAAATGCGCCTCCTGTCAGTGAGACCATGCCTCGTATAGGGCCTGAGAAGGTGGGTGGATGAGGCAAATGCCTCATCTCCCAGCACAACAAAAGGAAGGTCCGGCACAGCAGTACCAGGAAGAGGCCTTGACTGTGGCACATTGAATTCACTATTTTCCAATCGCTGGCCCATCATAGAATTACGGAAAATTCTGGAATCTCCAGAACTCCCGTAAGCTCCCACATCCACAGCAATGAACCGCATGTTGGCATCACTGAGCCCCAGGAGGACAATGGAGAAATATTTTTTTTATAGTTGAAATAACGGGAACCAGAGTTTGGTGGCTTGATGAGACGGATATGTTTCCCGTCTAAAGCCCCAATGCAATTTGGGAAGTTGGTCTTCTCCCAAAAGTCCTCAGATATTTCCTCCCACAGACTGGATGTTGGTTTCGGCATGACACTGCTTTTCAGCTCTTCCCATATAACTTGGCATGTATCATGGACTATTGTCGATACAGTAGAAATTCCCATTAGGAACTGATGATGAAGGGAGGTGAAGCTGGCACCAGTGGCAAGGTATCTGCAATACATAAAAGACACATATATTTATATCTATATATTATGCAAGAACATACATACACACTATTGTCAATAATATTGGTACACCTGCATGTATATGAATTTAAAGCATCTGTTCAAGATATGGAAAACCTACCTTAAAGTAAGTAGCAGCCGCTCTTCTGCACTAATGCTTCTTCTCATGTTGGTCCTGGTTCTGCTCAGGCGTGTTCTACAGAGTTTCAACAGCTCATCGAAGCTTGCCACGGACATCCGAGTATAATTGTAGAACTTGTCCCCATGGGTCCGCAGCTCACCGAACATGAGGGCAAAGTAGCCAATTGATAGACGCTGTGAGGTTAGGGGATGGACCCAGTAACGGCGGGGACGTCGCCTAGACTGGATCTGTCTTCTCCTCTTCATCCTCATCATCAGCAACATGAGCATCGCCAGCAAACTCATCATATTTGCATTCATTTTTGCAAATCTCAGGCACAACACACCGATCACTCCTCTCACCTCTAAACTCCAACACACACTCAGCAAGTGAACAAAGAAACAGGAAATAGATGGCAGAGGACCGAAATGCATCATGGTTAGATCCAAGGGACAAAAAAAATAAATAAACAGGTTGCTATGGGAATAACTAACCGCAGCTAAACACAACCGCAAATAAACGCACGTAAACGCAGGTAATCGCAATGTACAAATGCAGCTAATCGTATTGCCTGAAGCCTTGAATTTCAAAGAACAAAAAAACATGCTTTTTACTGCGGCAATTTTGCCGTCCACGTGAAAGGGGCCTAAGGAGTGTTTGATTGCAGCAGTTTTCTGATTTCACATATTTGCAGCTGAGCGCACCTTTTTGTATTGTTTAACTTTCTATATATGTGCCATAGGAAAAGTCTTTAACAGTCCTTGTAAATATATAGTCAGTTTGTGACAGTCACACTATGTAATAATAACATGCAGAGGGCTACAGGAAGATGAATGGTTAGATATACACATGTATATTATGCCTGTGGGGCTTTAATAATTTGGAGAGTGACACTGTTATTAGAGGTGTGCAAATTGTTTCTTTACAACTCAAAATTCGGACGAAATTTGCGATATTTGGATGTATACGAATCACGATAGTAACCGATTTCAATGAATGCAAAATAAATTATAATGAAACAAAATGTTTTCGTATTCATTTGTTTCATTTAGGACCTTTTGTTAAAGCAGTAGTAAACTCAGTACTGCAAAATCCTGTTGAACACTAATCTGCACTTCAATCCACATTACAATTTAAACAGGTATGTTATGCTGCAATTGGAGTGTCCTTACTTTTTATGCATCTGATGTTTTATGTCTTACGATGCTTTTGAAGCGGACGCTATCTTTCGGGAAACCTCCTGATGCCGATCCCAACCCTACTTCCGCCCTTCTACCACATTGCCACAGTGATTTCACACATGCTTGGAAAGCTATCCTGTTTGCGTCCTGTGTGCTTGCCCGGTTACAGTGTGAACAATCCCTGTAACGTAGTTAGCCAAATGGTGTTTCAGAAAGAGAGGATACTCGGTGCTCTCACGATTGCGTTACAACGGCACAACGCTATACACTTTCACGGCACACAGAATGTCAGCATGCCGTAAATATGAATTGAAATGCGCATGCGTGAATTACGGAATCAGACACAGTACAGGGCAAAATCGCCTAAACAAAGCATCTCACAAAGGATTAAAAGCAACCTACATGTAAGTCTTATTTTAAGGTTTTAAATGTTGATGAATAAAGAAGTAACGTTTACTACCACTTTAATGTTTGAAGCATCTGAAATCATGTAAATGCATAAAGATAAAAACAAAATGAATCCAAATTAATTTGGTTTAATGTTGCATAGTAGGATGATTGTATGTTGCAAGTAAGATGATGATTCCTACTTATTGTGTTTGGGTTGGATAGAGGTGGATCTCCAAATCATAACATAAAATGAATCCAAAATCAATTTTGTTCCAATAAGTAGGTTTTGATTCGGAGTCTCTGATAGCTCCACCTCAATCCAACCGAAACAGAATGCATAAGTAATCTCCCGAAATATTGAATTAACACATTAACCATTTAACGACCGCTCACTGTATATATACGTCGGCAGAATGGCACAATCACGTACCTGTACATGACTGCCTTCGTATAGTTGGGGGGGTCCCATCGGACCCCCCTTCTATACAGTGAGCGGTGGTTATCCGTTCGGGAGCGATCCGTGATGAGGGGACGGCCATTCGTTTCCGGCCACCCCCTCGCGATCGCTCCCGGCGAATGAGAATCTTCCTCTGCCTGTGTAATGTAAACACAGGCAGAGGAAGTGATGTCATCTCTCCATGCGGCGGTCTTTTCGTTCCGGCGCGAGGAGAGAAGACATTTTACAGTAAGTGCACCAACACTACACTGACACCAGTACATGTAGGCACACTTACACCCCCCAGTCACCCCCAGTACCCCCAGTCACAGTGCACCGTTTGCAGTGGTAATTTTTTTTCTGATCACTGCAATCAGTGTCATTTGTGACAGTAAAAAGTTGCAGGGCAGTTAGGTTTAGGCCCCTTTAGGTCCAGGGTGGCCCCCTAATAAAGGTTTAACCCCTTGATCGCCCCCCAGGTAACCCTTTCACCCCCTAACGCCAGCATCACTAAGTGATCGTTTTTCCGATCGCTGTATTAGTGTCGGTGGTGCCCTAGATAGCCAGTTATTTATTTTTAGGTTCGCCGCAGGTTTTTATAGCGTCAGGTACCCTCACATATTATTTTAACCCTCTGATTGCCCCTAGAGTTAACCCTTTCACCAGTGATCACCGTATAAGTGTCACTGGTGACACTGGTTAGCCAGTTAGTTATTTAGTTATTTAGGTTACCCGTCAGGTTTTTATATAGCGTCAGGTACCCCCATATATAACCTAATAAAGGGTTTAACCCCCTGATTGCCCCTAGTTAACCCTTTCACCAGTGATCACCATATAAGTGTTACGGGTGACGCTGGTTGGTTAGTTTGCTTTTTATAGCATCAGGGCACCCGCCGTATATAACCCAATAAAGGTTTAACCCCCTGATCGCCCGGCGGGTGATATCAATTAGGTTTTAGTGCCAGAGAGGGTCTGCGTCGCCCCAGGCAGCGTTAGGTTAGTGCCAGTAACGCTAACACCCACGCGCAAAGCATACACCTCCCTTAGCGGTATAGTATCTGAACAGATCAATATCTGATCAGATCTATACTAGCGTCCCCAGCGGTTTAGGGTTCCCAAAAACGCAGTGTTAGCGGGATCAGCCCAGATACCTGCTAGCACCTGCGTTTAGCCCCTCTGCCCAGCCCACCCAAGTGCAGTATCGATCGATCACTGTCACTTACCAAACACAACACACATAACTGCAGCGTTCGCAGAGACAGTCCTGATCCCTGCGATCGCTAACAGTTTTTTTTTAAGCGTTTGATACATTTGCTGACAGTCAGGTGCTTTTTTAACCTGTGAATCTTACTAGTGTACCCCTAAATTTAGAGCCCAAAATGGCAAATCGAAGGTACACTAGTAAAGAGGCCTACGAGATTCTGAGCATGACAGATAGTGAAGAGGAGGTCACGTATCTGTCAGATTCAGGCTCAGAATATCTTCCCGTAGAAGACAGTGAAGTCAGCGGCTCCACGCCAGATAGCTCTGACAACGAAGATGAGGTCCCTGCTAAAGGTCAGGCGTACCCGATCCCGATCTTCTGAGGTTGTTCAGGAGCAAGAACCGCAGGGCTCTCATATCATGGAGCAGAGTAGTACTAGCGCCGCTATTCCTTCTGGTGAATTGGCAAGCACCAGCGGCCTAGTACAGCCTGGGCGTACATCCAGCACTGCAGTATCACGTGGTGACGTGGCGAGTCCCATAAGCGCAGTTCAAGCTGGCGAGGTGGCAAGCACAAGTAGTGT
Source organism: Rana muscosa (assembly GCA_029206835.1). NCBI lineage: Eukaryota > Metazoa > Chordata > Amphibia > Anura > Ranidae > Rana > Rana muscosa. The sequence continues at coordinate 188,722,761 of CM055116.1, forward strand.
CCCGCTGCCACCAAGAAGAAGACAAAGGCAGGCCCGTCGTGCCCATAGTGCCCTTCCTGCAGAATTCGCCTATCCTGATTGGGTCCCCACCACTTCTGTAGAACCCGTACTTCCCCCATTTACTGCCCTACCCGGTATTCAGGTGGAAACAGCTGATTTTATGCTAATTTATTTTTATTCACTGTTTTTCACAGAAGATCTCTATAGATCTATTGTGGACCAGAGTAATTTATATGCTGGTCAATTCATCGCCGCTAATCCCCAGTTGCCTTCCATTGCCAAAGATTGGAAACCAATTACGGTTTCCGAATTTAAGACCTTTCTGGGCCTTTCCCTCAACATGGGCACACATAAATTCCCGTCATTGCGTGTTTATTGGTCCACACACCCAATTGACCACATGCCTGTGTTCTCTGCCTCCATGCCCAGGAAACGATACGAGCAGATCTTGCGGTTCATGCATTTCAACGACAATGAACTTTGTCGTCCACGTGGAGACCCTGAATACGACCGGCTCTACAAAATTCGGCCCCTCATAAACCACTTCAACAAACATTTTGCAGCCTTGTTTATTTCCGATCAAGTTGTCTGCGTTGATGAGTCCCTGATTAAATTTTCTGGCCGCTTGTCTTTCAAGCAGTACCTTCCCAACAAGCGTGCCAGATACGGGGTCAAGCTCTATAAGTTCTGTGACAGGGCAACAGGTTATGTATGGAGCTTTACGGTTTATGAGGGAAAAGATAGTCAGGTTGAGCCGGTCAACTGCCCGGATTACATAGGGAGCGCTGGCAAGATAGTGTGGAACTTGGTGTCACCCTTATTTGGAAAGGGGTACCACTTGTATGTGGACAATTATTACACGAGCGTGCCACTGTTTAGTCACTTGTTTGATCATCAGATTGGAGCATGTGGCACCGTGCGACCTAATCGCCGGGGCTTTCCCCAGGGGCTTGTAGATTCCCGTCTTAGGCTGGGGGAGAGAGCCTGCTTGAAGTGTAATAATTTGCTCGCTGTGAAGTGGAGGGATAATAAGAATGTTTTCCTTCTTACCTCCCTTCATGCAGACACGACAGTCCAAATTCGTACGGCGACTGGTGTTGTGGAGAAACCCCTCTGTGTCCACGAATATAACCAAAATATGGGAGGGATGGACCTCAACGACCAGTTGTTGGCGCCGTATCTAATTGACCGTAAGGCGAGACGCTGGTACAAAAAAGTGTCTGTATCCCTATTTCAATTGGCTTTGCTGAACGCTCATGTGCTATACAGAACTTCAGGCGGGACGTTATCTCTCCTAAAATTCCAGGATGAGATAGTCACAGAACTCCTGTATCCAGGCGGTTCTGCACCTCACCATCCCCTACCAAATGCAGTAAGCCGGCTGCATGAGAGGCATTATCCGTATGTCCTCGAGAGTACCCCTACCCAACGAGCCCCCCAAAAAAGATGTCGTGTCTGTAGCAAGCGCGGATTTAGGCGTGACACCCGTTATTTTTGTCCACGCTGTCCTGACAATCCTGTTATTTGCATTGGTAAATGTTTTGAACGCTTCCACTCAAAAGTGAAGTTTTAGCATAGGGTACAGCATTGCACAGAACAGGACACACTTACACAGGGTCTCCCAAGATGCCATCACATTTTGAGAGACCCAAACCATTACAGTTGTTAAAGTTACAAAAAAAAAGTGTAAAAAAGAAAAAAAAAAAACGTAAAAACAAAAAAAATATAAAATAAAAAAACCAAATATAGTTGTCGTTTTATTGTTTTCTCTCTCTCTCTATTTTTCTGCTCTTTTTTACTGTATTCTATTCTGCAATGTTTTATCATGCTTGCTTTTCAGGCATGTAATTTTTAGTTTTCAGGTGCGCCATTCAGCTGCAGCGCGGAATTATTTATCTTGACAGCAACAGCGTTTGCTCCCACGATACATAAAGCCATGACTCGAGTGCTGTAGGAGGTGATTTCACCACCACAGTTAAAAAAAAGAGCATATATGCCGAAGCATGGGGGCAGCAGGGGCGGAGGAGCGATTTTGCTCCTAATGCCGCGTACATACGGTTGAAATTCCGACGGAGGCTTGCCCGTGGAAAAGTCTGACCGTGTGTATATATATTTTAGGCACAGGTTGCGTTAAAAAATGTTTTATTTTTTACTAGTTTTTTTTTTTGGTATTTGCTTTGCAGGCATGGTATGGTAAGGTCTTACTGTTATACTGTAATGTTACTTTGTTTTAATGTTAACCATCATTTGCTTAGCAGGTACGCCATTCAGTTGCAGCGCGGATTTATTTATCTCGACAGCAACAGCGTTTGCTCCCACGATACATAAAGCCATGACTCCAACGCTGTAGGAGGTGATTTCACCACCACAGTTAAAAAAAAAAAAAAAGAGCATATATGCCGAAGCATGGGGGCAGCGGTGCAATTTTGCTCCTAATGCCGCGTACATACGGTCGAAATTCCGACGGAGGCTTGCCCGTGGAAAAGTCAGACCGTGTGTACGCGGCATAACTTTTTTGCGGGAGAATGCCGCCATGCTTCGGCATATATAAATGGTGCATGTATGCCCATCATTAGAAGTGGGTGGATGAAGGGAGGTATTCTAATGGTGGGCATACCCACCGATCAATCTCTTTTTTCGTTCAGCCAACAGGCTGCATGAAAATAAAAAAAAGATTACAATACATGTCCAACAAGGACCAGCAACGTACTGGTATGTTGCTGGACTTTGAATGTTTATACCAGAATGATGCCTGCGGGTTTAGGTATCATCTTGGTATCATTCTTTTCAGCCAGCGGCCGGCTTTCATGTAAAAGCAATCCTAGCAGATAATTAGCCTCTAGACTGCTTTTACAAGCAGTGGGAGGGAATGTTCCCCCCCCCGGATATAAACAGCGCCGCTTACCTGTCCAGGGAGCCCGCAATGTCGGCACCCCAGCCGATCTTTGGATCACTAATGGAAACCAGCAGTGAAGACTTTCGGCTTCACAGACGGTTCCCTACTGCGCATGCTGCGCCTTCTTATTGGCCTGGCGGCGGAGGAAGGAGGAGGGCGCCGTCTCCCGGAAGTGGGAACAGCGACCTGTCAACAACTGGGTACCCATCCCCCCCTCCCCCCTGAAAGGTGCCAAATGTGGCACCAGAGGGGGAGGAAGCAAATAAGCGGAAGTTCTTTTGGGTGGAACTCTGCTTTAACCACTTCACTATTGCGCAAATCGCCTAACCAGTACGGTGCTTCGTGTAACAGCTACGCTGCGCCAAAGCCGATGTGCGTGGCTGGCAGCCGCAATGTCCGCCGGCCACCTGTGATTGCTCCACAAAGAGGCAGAATGGGAATCTGCCAGTGTAAACAATGCAGATCCCTGTTATGTCAGGGGAGTACAGTGTGATAGTCTGTTCCTAGTGATCAGGAACAGTGATCTCTCTGTACTCCCAGTCAGTCCACTTCCCCCCCAGTTAGAAAGCACCTCCCTAGGACACACTTAACCCCTTGATCGCCCCCTAGGGTTAACCCCTTCCCTGCCAGTGACATTTATATAGTAACCAGTGCATTTTTATAGCACTGATTGCTGTAGAAAGGTCACTGGTCCCAATGGTGAATTTCTTGGGGACCCCTAGGTCATCAGAACTACTGTCCCCAGTAAAGCCGGCTTATAAACTCCCGGAGCTTAATCTCCTAAACCTATCCCATCAGGAGGGACGTTTAGGAGAATTCGAATTGGTTGGCACTGTCACATTGGTGGCGCAGACCAATCAAAACCCACACGTAGTAGCCCATCCTCTCAGTGGAGTCGAAGAGAGAAAGCTAAGGGGATTTCTAAGCGCCGGAGCCGTGAGGAGGCTATACCGGGGCTCAGAACGGGAGATCGCCGCCATGCAAGTCAGTGGGACCGGGGGGGGGGGGGGGTGGAGGAGGGGATCCTGTGTAAGTTCACCTTACAGATTTTTCTGTAAAGGTGAACTTCCACTTTAAATTTGCAAGGATTTCCTCTCACTTCCTGTTTGGTTATGGGACAGGAAGTGAAGGGAAATCTCCTGAATGGAACACAGATGGTGAAAAAAAAATCTGACAGCAGGCGTTATAACCCTCCCTTACTTTCTCTAAAGGGGAAAAAAAAAATTGCCTTTAGTTCTTGTGTGACGCAAACACAATAAAAAAAACACATCATAAATGCATGTTAATGCAATAGATACATTATTAAAGCGGTTGTATAGGTCATTTTTTAACTTTTACTTACAGGTAAGCCTATAAGGCGGCTTACCTGTAGGTAAAAAAAAAAAAATATCTCCTACCTAAACCTTTACGGTTTAGGAGATATTCCCCTTGCAATGAGCCGCTGAATGCAGCGGCACATGCGCACAGGGGATTTTTGACTTAAGGCCCGGCAGCCACTGGACATCGCCGGAAAGAAGTCTCCTGCGCGCATGCGCGGGAGTGACGACATCGCGGCTCCAGCCACTCAGATCGCTGGAGCCGCGATACCCGGAAGACACGCCGAGGCAACATGAAGGCTACCTCGGCGTGGACCAGGTAAGTTACCAAACGCCTCGTTCTAAGGTATTTCATAATGAGCTAGTATGCGGTGCATACTAGCACATTTTGCCTTTTGCTTTACAGGGTTAAAAAAAAAAAACGTTCAGCGGGTACACAAACGCTTTAGGTGTTCAAATTTTAAAGCACGTCAAAATGAGTCCTTACAGTACTGTGTGCATGGAGTTTATAGTAAAACTTCCTCAGCTACAGCACAACCAAACCCAAGCACACAGCTCACAACCTCAACCACCACTCTCACGTTAGCCTTCCTCCAAGCCAGCAGGGGGCGATCGCCCTCTCCGCAGCCTTCAGCTGCCGTATTGTTGTTGTACGGCGAAGCCCTTACACTGTCTTTTAAACGTAGAAGGTGTAGGTCACGTGAGGCGCTCGGGTCGCCCTGCGGTTGGCTGGCCGAAGTTCCTGTTTGTTTGGGTGGCGATCGTCCGGTGTGGCCCGTTCACGTGCAGAGCCAGCGGCGGGGGGTGAGTGGGAGGAGTGTCAGCTCCCGGGAGGTAAATATAGGGAGAGGGGTTGTGAGTGAGAGAGGTTGGGGGTAGGTTGTGTGGACGGGGAGGATTATGGGACTTGTAGTTGTGTACAGGGTGACTGTGTCCTCAGACTGTGTGGTAGATGCTGAGCCCCTTCCATGTGATTCCCATAACCTGTCCACAGTCAGCTCTCAGGACCTCATTTACTCCTGTAGTCAGGACAATACTTGTATACATGGAAACGTGTGCTGAATGATATCAGGGGAGAGTTTCCAAGCAGCCAGTCTGTAGGAGAGGTTCTACACAGTGCATGGAGGTGTATCATGACCATCAGTAAGTCTCTGATACCACAGTAACAAATAGAATAAAGAATGACTATATACACACACACACACACACACACACACACACACACACACACACACACACACACACTTTTATATAATGTTTGCATTTTTGTGTCACATGCGTAATCCTGAGTCAGACATGAGATAATAATTGGGAGTGGTCATTCAGGAAGGGGCGGCTGATGCCATCACCCTCCAGTCCTTTCCTCTGTACACCCAGAGGCACACCTAACATATACTGTAGTGCCAAGTGTTCAAAAAAAAAAAAAAGACACAAGAAATTACAATTATATGTTATCAGCTTAAAGGAGCTTTTTAGGCTGGGCTTCTCCTCTGGATCACAGGAGTGCAATTCATTTTGCACTCCTGTGACCCGTTTTCAGCGGAGAGCGGTCTGAAGTCCGCTCTCCGCTGACATCACTGCCATCAGTCGGGGCAGCGTGTCATCACGACTTCCAAGTCGGGATCCGCCAGCAGCCCTGATTGACGGCAGTCTCAGTGAGCTGCCGAGACAGCCTCTCCCTACCCCTCCACGGCTCAGCGCTCCAATGAGTGTGGAGAAGCAGAGAGGAAAGACGCTGACTGACAGTCAGCAGCTTTTCTCTCGGGGATCTGTGAGAACCAAGCCATCGGCTGTGTTCAGTGGCTCGGCTCTCAGTGCAGAGACGGCGGGGGACAGATGGAGCATCGGTCTGATGTTCCATCCACCGAGGTAAGTATGAATCAAAAATAAAAAATAAACCCATACTTCTCTTTTAAAGGGGTTGTAAACCCTTGTGTTTTTTCACCTTAAAGCGGTTGTATACCCGGCAATTTTTTTTTTTTCTAACCTGTAAGGCAAAAGGCATAATGAGCTAGTATGCACCGCATACTAGCTCATTATGAAATACTTACCTTCGAACGAGGTGTTGCAGGTGATCCCGGTCCACGCCGAGGGAGCGGACATTTTCCCTTGGCGTGTCTTTCGGGTATCATGGCTCCGGCACTGTGAGCGGGAGACTTCTTTCCGGCAAGGTCCAGCGTCTGCCGGACTTTCAGCCAAGAATCTCCTGGGCGCATGCGCCGCTGAAGTCAGCGGCTCATTGCAAGGGGAATATCTCCTAAATCGTACAGGTTTAGGAGATATTCTTTTTACCTACAGGTAAGCCTTTTTATAGGCTTACCTGTAAGTAAAAGTAAACAAAATAGGGTATACAACCGCTTTAATGCATCCTATGCATTAAGGTGAAAAAACTTGTCACTGAGCAGCCCCCCCCCTGTTTTACTCACCTGAGCCAGTTTGTTCCCACGGTGGAGACGCGCTCTACCTCTCTTCCTGCGTATCTCGGATCTTGATTGGATAGATTGATAGCAGCGCAGGCAATGGCTCACGCTGCTGTCAATCAAATCCAATGACGCGGGTGCCAGGGCTGAGTCTGGCATTCTGTGTCTATGAACGCAAATTCTGGACTCGGGAGCACTCCCGCATGGTAACCCCCAGGGAGAGCGCTTCTCCTAGGGGCTTTATCGATGCGAGGAGGAGCCGCAAACGCTATTCGGGTACCCCAGAAGATGATGATCGGGGCCACTCTGTGGAAAACAAACTGTACAGTGGAGGTAAGTAGATGTTTGTTGTTTAAAAATAAAAACAAGGTTTACAACCCCTTTAAAGTGTTGTAAAGCTACAGCTTTTTAAATAAAAAAAACTGTTATACTTGCCTGCTCTGTGTAATGGTTTTGCACAGAGCAGCCCCGATCTTCCTTCTTGTGTGTCCCGCCAGTGCTCCTGGCCCTTCTTCAGTCAGCAGGGCTCACTTGTCAGGTTGAAGCATTTGGGTGGCTCTACTGCTGCCCGATTGCTTCCACACACACACACACGGGTAAAGTGCCCACCCCACGCTATGTATCTTGGGCTCTGCTTGCCCATCTGCAGGACTGGCATAGCGCTGCAGTGAAGGAGGAGAGCGGACACACATTTGTTCTCCCCACCTTTTTCCTGACCCAGAAGCAACGTGTATGATGTCACTTCCAGGTCCCCGTTGGCTGATCGAATCCCAGTCACCATGGCAACTAGAAATTGCGTCCTTGCACCTTGGCTTTTGTCAGCTCATTCACTGTTGCAGTATTCCGTGTGTTTCTGCAAAACTGAAATTGCACTAAAAAATGCATAGGTGTGAACCAGATCTAACTGTTTCCCACTACCCACAACAACAAAGAAAAAGTTTCCCCACAGGCACACTTTAATCTGTAGAATATTGTTGTTCTGCAGAAAACCTGGACCTGTGGAAATGCTTATCAACCCCATTGCCATCTAGCAGCCCTGCTGATGACTATCAGATTAGGTTGTCACTGATGGCTCCTGTCCTCACGAACAAGAATCGGAACCAATTGGAGAGATTTCTGTTCATGTGATCGGCTATGCCATAGTAATCCCTTCCAGACTGGATGGTAATTCACAAAATATGAGCCTTCAGGCTGCAGATATCAGTGCACTTCTATATAATGCCATGATTGTCAGATACAATTTCAGTATGAGAAATGTTAAGAGAAATATGGACTTTAAAAAAATGAATAAAAAAAATCATTTATACTCACCTTGCTGGATGCAGCATCAATCCATTGTTGCATCTGTGCCCTACAGAGTCTGCACTTGAGAACTGAGCGATCAAAGACTGCTGATGGCTCAGTTCTCAGCATTCTGTGAGCAGGGAACCAGGGACTGTCAGTCTCCGACTCTCTGCTCCCCCCCACGCTCACTGTAGCACTGGGCTGTGGAGGGGGCGAGAGGGGCTGGCCCAGGCTTTCTGCAGATGGCTGAGCCAGCTGTCGATCCAGGCTTTTGGGCGAATCCCGACATCTGGTCAGGATCTTTTCAGAGCTTGGACAGGCTCTGTGATGTCGGCAGACAGTGGGCTTCAGCCTGCTGTCGGCTTAAAATGGATCACGGAGTGTAGAACGAACTGCACTCCTGTGATCTATAGAGTCATTAAAACCATGTACCAGAAAAAAGCCTTGGGACCGGGTTCACACTGGTGCGACACGACACTTGTCCTACTTTGGATCCGAGTTTGCTCTGCGACTTGAAGCCGACATACGTCCGACTTTCAATGAACGGTGATCCGACTTGGATCCCCGCCAATACCAGGCACTGTGTTTGATATGAATCTTGAGGGGGAACTCCACACCAAATTTTAAATAAAAAAAACGACATGGGTTCCCCCTCCAAGAGCATACCAGGCCCTTGGATCTGGTATGGATTTTAAGGGGAACCCCTTACGCCGAAAAAACTGTGTGGGGGTCCCCCCAAAATCCATACCAGACCCTTATCGGAGCATGCAGCCCGGCCGGTCAGGAAAGGGCGTGGGGACGAGCTCTCTCCCACTGTAATGCTGTGTGCGTGACGTGCAGCGACTTATATAGGCATGGGGCGTGGTCAGCGGGTGATGCCACCCGGACACCCCGCCCCTTATGATGTCACAGCCCCGGGGCATGATGGGACTGTGAGAGGTGGGGTCGCCGGGTGACATCACCCGGTGACCACGCCCCATGCCTATATAAATCATTGCACACCGCGCACACGGCATTACAGCGGAAGAGAGTGTCGTGACAAGAGAAGAGGGAAGAAGACGACGGGGAAGACCGGGCCATCGCTAGCAAAAGAGCTGGCAGAAGATAGCAAAGGTGCCCGGCAGAAAGCACCGGAGAGCGGGAGAAGAGGCCGGAGAGTCGGAAGAGACCCCCGGAGCTGCCTAATACATGACTTGTCTAGTGTGTTTTTTTTCTTGACATTTTTCCCCCCCAGGTGAATGGGTAGGGGTACGATGTACCCCATACTCATTCACATAGGGTGGGGGGGCCGGGATTTGGGGGGCCCCCCTTGTTAAAGGGGGCTCCCAGATTCCGATAAGCCCCCTGCCCGCAGATCCCGACAACCAATGGCCAGGGTTGTCGGGAAGAGGCCCTTGTCCTCATCAACATGGGGACAAGGTGCTTTGGGGTGGGGGGGGCCCCACAGTGCGCCCCCCATGTTGAGGGCATGCGGCTTGGTACGGTTCAGGAGGGGGGGGAAGCTCGCTCGTCCCCACTCCCTTTCCTGACCGGCTGGGCTGTGTGCTCGGATAAGGGGCTGGTATGGATTTTGGGGGGACCCCCACGCCGTTATTTCGGCGGAGGGGGTTCCCCTTAAAATCCATACCAGACCCAAGGGCCTGGTATGCTCTTGGAGGGGGAACCCATGCTGTTTTTTTTATTTAAAATTTGTCGTGGAGTTCCCCCTCAAGATCATTAGAGCACCAGTCGCATGCCAAAGTCGGATCGTGCAAGACAGCGTTCCGACTTTGATCCGACTTTAATGATAGTCAATGGGCTGAAGTAGGATCAAAGTCGGACCAAAGTAGTACAGGGAGCATTTTCAAAGTTGGACCAATTAAGACGGCTCCCATAGGGAAACATTGATTTTTCACACATCATGCAACATGAGCTCCCAATGTCGGACGGAGCGTTTGTTGCACCAGTGTGAACCCGGCCTAAATGTCTTGGGGGGGGGGGGGGGGAGTATAAATTATTTAGGTAGTCAAATTAGTCATAGTGCTTTAGTCAATTTAACTGATGCATTCTGATGCTGCTAAATTTGACCTGCATGTTTAGACATCCATAACCTCTGCGTGGGACAGGGTTAAGCCATATGCTTTACCGGCAAGTTGAAAAAAGTGAGGTCACAACCGTGGCTGATGGGTTTAAAAAAGATTAGATGTACAGAATGAAAAGCTTTTGGCAAGTAAGACAGGTCAAGCAATAGTATTTCCTTTGTATATTTTGCTGTATACATGGACTTTTACTACATGCAAAATCCTGGTAAGCTCCATGTTCCTGCCACTAGGCACAGAAAAACTGTCCATGTATTTCTATTAGAACTATGGCATTTATCAAATTATAGTTAAAAACTTTTACATACTTTTCTTTTAATTGTTAGATATGGTACAAAAAGCATCTGTCTGACATAAATCTTAGCCAGCTGTTTGGACAAAGGTCAACTTTTTCTGTTGGTAATGTTCACAGGAGACCTTGACTGCAAACTGTTGCTCGCTGATAAGAGAGTTGATGTTGGTGTGCAAACTGAGCATTTGAAGGAGAGCTGCATTTCGTCTGTGCGGTAAGGAATGAAAAGACATTTAACTGCCAATTTATTTATTTTTTCACATAAATTAACTTGCTGTGCTAATTCTTTTTAGGTGAAGGTAAATGTTTGTAATTTCTTGGTCAGTTCATAGCATAGTTTGGCTCTTATGTAAGCATATGTCCCTCCCCTCCGCTGTCCATTCACATAAGCCTTTGTATTTTGTGAATGGGTTTACATAGTGCAAAGTGTTCCATGATTGGGTAAGAGGAGGATAGGGGCGTGCAGAGCTCCAAAGCACCACGTTGCAGCTTCTGCATCATATAGTGAAAGCTGTACTGTACTGTATCCATGTATATTAAAGATAAATCCAGGAGGTGGCATACACCGCTTTGGATTCAGAGTAGTTGTAATGTCAGCAATGTATCGCATTATCCATTCTAACATCTATTTCTAAGATTGGCAGTGTGTTTATTTTTTTTTTTAAATAAAATATATCAATACCTTTTTGCAGTCCTCCTATAATGTAGTCAAGTGATTGCTGGTTTGCTGCTCTGAGGGTGCTGTAGTCCAGTCACATGATCTCTCCAGCGATTGGCATTGGTGAAGAGGAGAGATCATCAACAATGCTTGCAGAGCCTGGACTTTGACGCCACCCATAGGCTTACTATGGGGCATCCGTTGTTGGCTGTTTTTCTTTTATACTGGAGCCAATCATGAGGCTGGACTGGAGCGCACTCAGAGTAGCTAAGCCATCTTTCCTTTTACAGGGTAGTTAGAATTGGCTTAGAATGGGGGAGGGAGCAGGTTTAGGTATTGTTGGTATTTGACTGGAACTCTATTTTAGTAACATTAAAGGTGAATTATGGCCAAAGCTCTTTTTGCCATAATTCTACTGTGGGGGTCACAGGAATGCACTTAGTTCTACATTCCTGTGACCCACAGGAGAATTATGGCTACATCGGATCGATGCTGTATCCACCAAGGTGAGTATGAATGTTTTTTTATTATTTTGAAATCCCACACTTCTCTTTTAAATTACAAAATAACTTGTGTAGCAATTGTATATGTTCTATTAAAGGGGTTGTAAAGTTACGTTTTTTTTATTCTTTAAAAATAACAAACATATCATACTTGCCTCCACTGTGCAGTTCGTTTTGCACAGAGTGGCCCCGAACACCGACTTCATGGGTACCTCGACAGCTCTCGCGGCTCCTCCCTGCATTAGATGACCCCCTAGGAAAAGCACTCTCCCTGGGGGGGGGGGTTACCTTGCGGGCATGCTCCCGAGTCCGGCACACAAATGCCGGCTGGGGGGGCACCCCCCCGCGCGTCATTGGATTTGATTGACAGCAGCGGGAGCCAATGGCTGCGCTGCTATCAATTATTAATCTATCCAATCAAGAGCCAAGACCCCATGGAGAGAGGGACAGCGGTGCCTGCCGAGGGAAATTTGGGGCTCAGTTAAATAAAACTGGGGGCCGGTGACTGATAGGTGTTTTTTCACCTTAAAGCATACGATGCAATAAGGTAAAAAAACACGAGGGTTTACAACCCCTTTTAAGTTTTCATTTGCTCTATTTTTCCCACAAAAGTGGAGTTACCTTTTAGGCATTCCAATCATTACTTCTGACAGCACATGTAAAAAAAAAAAATCCCCTTTACATCATAACTAATGCCAAAAGGGGTAAAACTCTCAAATCTTTCCAGTAAATGATTTCAAAACATACATATATTTTTATATATATATTTAAAAAAAAAGTGAATTATTTTCATATTATTTTCAGCTATCAGTAAATGTTCACAATGAAAATTAAATAAGGCAGAATATGACTGGACACTTTTAGTTTGGAGATGCCTAGAAAAAGAAGGAGTTTGTCCCTAAGTCCTCAAAAGAAGACATCAAACCCCAACATCCCCGTGTCCCTTTCATCTTCTGCTTCATTTCCCCTTCCACCAGCAATGAGCGGTAACAAGAAGGAGATGCTCCGCAGTATGTGTGAGATGTTTCCCAATCTGGAACCTTCCTTGATAGAAATGGTGCTCTCTGAATATACTGAAGGTAAGTTTTATATCATGTATACATATTGTGATATTCTGTGGAATTTAAATTAAAGTAGAAGTGCAACCTAAAACAAACTGAAGCCTCGTACACACGGGCGGGAATCCCGTCAAAAAAAAGTCAGTTTTCTCGACGGGATTCCTGGCAAGCTTGTCTTGCCAAGCCCTTTGTACACACGCGCGCCATTCAAAAGACCGCCATTCTTTTGAATGGCGAGAACGCGGTGACGTCATTGACTATGACAAGCCGGCGCTCGTCACATTTAATGCCGTCACCGCCATCTTGCTACACCCTACACTACCCTTGTATGCTACCGTGCCTGCGTCGAAGTCTCATTGAGCATGCGCAGGTTTCCCTGGACAGGTAAGCATACAGACGACCGGGTTTCTCGGCAGGAAACACTCTGCCGAGAATCCTGACGAAAAAAATAGAGAGCAGGTTCTCTATTTTTCTCGTCGAGATTCCCGGCAGTTTTCCTGCCGAGAAACCATACACACGAACGGTTTTCTCGGCAAAAGGCTCTCCCAGCAGTTTTCTTGCAGAGAAAACTGGTCGTGTGTACGAGGCTTCACTCTAAATCTACTGGTAGCCACATTCTAAGACTAATCTTTCTAACCCTGTAAAGCAAAACGTGTTCCTGTCTCCAGCGGCGGATGCTGTGTGGAAGAGACAGCCGACAATGGCTGGGAAGTGACATCACCCATAAGCTTACTATGGGGCTCCCATTGTCAGCTGCCTTTTCTGCACACGCCTACACAGAGAAGCCATCGCTGACAGCTCCGCTTGGGACTGGACCGAATCGGCTGCAAAAAAGGGATGTATAGCAATTTTTGCTTTACAGGGTTAGATAGATTAGTTTGATTAGAATGTGCCTGCCAGTAGATTTAGAGTTAGTTAGTTTTTGGCTGAACTTCTACTTCAAACAAAATCAATGTTCAACAGAAAAGTAGTTACCCAGGCAGGGGTTTCCACCATTAAAACAGGAAATGTAAAAAAAATACCAAGCCACATGGCTTCCTTTCTTCAGCAGCGTTTGGCTGGTCCCTTAGACTGTCTCACACTTCCTCTGTTCCTGTGCCTTTGCCAGCTCCCCCAGCTCTCTCAGCCTTCTTAGTTGCAGCACTCTGTTGCACAGGCCCACACCATAACCTCTCAATAGGTGATCTCCTGACACCCTGAGCTCTTTGTCCTCTGAGATCTCTAGATTCCCTTTTTTCTCTGGACCTGCTTAGTCGCCTCAACTGTCTGTCCCCCGGCCTTCTCAACTCTAGCATCCCTCTGGACAAGGAACCTCCGGTCTCCAACACAAAGTACTGTCTCCTGAGCAGAACACACCTGTCTCCTAACAGGAGCCCTGAACTATGCCCAAAGCTGTCTTTATAATGGGTGTGCACACCTACACACTCAGCCTTCTGGTCTTCTGCAAGACTTGGACACTGGGTTTGGAGACGACGACTTCTCTCCCAAAGCTTTTCAAAGTCACCAAACTCCAGAACTCTGCGTGGAAATGCCAAAACCTGGAGAAAACAAAAAGTTTTCTCCACTCTAAATCAATATTCCACAGCCCCACAGAAAGTCTTTAAAACTTCGAATTATACTGCCACCTGCAGGAGGAATGGACACTGGCAAACAAACTGTAGGCCAGCTCGGGAAAACACCACCTACTACCTGTATGGCTCCTGTCCTTGGAGGACACTAGAGAAGGAGTGCACCGCTCAAAAGGTTCCAGGTTCCTATGATTGCTCTCGCCCTGCTTCACTCACAGGTGCTGGCTTTGCTCTAATGCATAGAGAAAGAACGTTGTCTGGACTGCTGCACTCTGTTCAAGCGTTTATTAGCAAAAATTAAAATACAAAAATACCCAAGAACAAATTATAATGATCAAAATCCATCAAAAGCAATCAGAAAAGACATGCAGGAGAACAAGGCTGATGCGTTTCACATCAGGAATGATGCTTACTCATAGCTCAGGAGGACACTAGCAAAAAAAAATCGCTGCTGGACCTTTTTGATTGCAGCTATAGGGCGCGGGCATCGGTTTCCCTTCTGGTGTTTTTTTGCTGCGGAAGGGGTTACCGCTATGGGACGGAGTGCTGATGTTATGTGCTGGGTAGAGATGTGAAGGCCCGGAAAAAAAAAAAAAGAGAAATTCGGGGAAAACTTTTTTTTCCGTTTATTTCCAAAAAATGTAAAAAATTTAATTGTGGAATATTTTATTTTAACATGATGAATAAAATATTTTAAGACAGGGTGTTCAAATTCTTTCCAAATCATTTCTAAAAAAAATGTATGATATCAGATTATTCTAATTCCTGTGCACTGAGTGAGGACAAGCAAGTCCTAGGTAACAAACTGAACCCTCCAATGCAAGAACAGTATGCATTTCTTCCTTTAGGAGGTGCTGTGCTGCTATTGTAACAAGAAAAAGGTTTCAGTTTTGCTTTTGCATGTTGGTGGGTGTGTTTGGTTTGTTCTGTCCTCTTCACTAGGCCTCAAAAGCATTGGAAAAAAATACAGAGCAACAAAAAGGACCTGAAAGTATATACTTAATTAAAAAAGGTAAGAGTTTACATTTATCTGATTCTGAATCCAGAAAACTGAATCATTTTGCTACATTAGTTTTATCTTTATAAACTTTTGTGTAAATAATAATTTAATTACCAGTAATCTGGTTCTACCCCCACCCCCACACACAACCATAGATTATTGTCTTCTTGCAAAGTAGTAATTTTTTCTTGTTTTTATTTCCTACTCCCCTCAGAAAAATGGGGAGACCAACATCTAGCATATGGAGGCATTTTCACATTACAAGTTCTTCTGAAAAGAAAAATGTGATTTGCAAATATTGTCAGATGAAATCTGCATTTCCAAATGTTACCAGGATGACAAAACACATTCCTGTATGTAACAAGTGTCCTGTAGATATTTAAAAAAATCCTTCATAGATCGAAGTGAAGAGAACAATGATGACAATGCACATAGTTTTTCTCAACGTTCTCGTAACAGAATGACTTTCAATATTAAAAAGACAAAAAAGTGCTAATGTAGCATTTTTTTTCCATTTTTCCGAAAATGTCATTCCCCCCCCCCCCCCCCCCCCCCAAAAAAAACACAAAAAAAACTTTTTTTTTTTTTTTTTTCCCGAGCTTCAAACGTTACGGAAATTTTTACATCTCTAGTGCTGACTCTTTTTCTCCACAAACCATTGATCAGACATCTCCCTGCTGCTGTTCCTGCCTGCAAGGGCCATGTGGAACTCTGGTCTTTGATTCATTCTTGCTGCCTGCCCACAGTGACTTTGCTCACATCTATCCATCCCACCCTCACCTGCTGCTACCAGCTCTCTGAGACCTTGCATCCTAATCTTGAGCCTATACGTTGCTTTACCACCACACTGTTGCAAAATGTCCAGTTATGAACACTGGGGGTGCATTGCTGCTGTAGTGAGTGCCCCCATTCACTTTCACTAATAGTTCTATTTTTGCTTGCAGCATTTCCACTGATAGTGCTAAAGTCTACAGCCTTGATTCATGTTGCCCTCTGCTTTTGGACTCTTATTTTGTCTTTGGAGTCCTTTAGCTCCATGGGGGTGTGGCTTTGTTCATATTACACTCTTGTTGCCTTCCCACTGTGGGATAATTAGACAACCACTTGTTGGGGGTACAGTAAACACAGATTCTGTCGACATAACGTGGGCTGTCCAGATATTACTGCGATTGGGATGTATCCTAAACCTTCACAAATGGCAACAGTGTCAGTTTCTGTGTCTAGTTTTGGATACAGATCAGGCCAGACCTTTGCAATGCAATATTCTGTCTTAATGTGATGATGGAAGTGGATCTGGTCTACAGACAGACCGATTCATTTGTTGCCAAGGGCCAGATTGTTCCTGGATTGGTACTTATTAAATACGGCTTTGGAGACTTCAAATTCTGCCTTTCCTGTCTTTGACGGATCCTCACAATGGATTCTAGCCTGTCAGGCTGGAGAAGAGTCTTGGACACTCGGTCAGTGCATCAGAGGAGCCTCACTTCCTGATTAACATCCAGGAACTTAGATGATCTGTCCAGGATTTGACCATTCTACTGGTGGGTCTTTCGATCTGGATTTAGTCTGACAATGCCGCAGCAGTGGTATACATATGGAGGAACCAAAAATTTCTCTAAGTGGCGAGAGAGAGATCAGATTCTGTTCTTTGTGGAACTTATTGTTTAGCCTTTTCAAACTCGTATATTCCAGAGTTGACGCTGGGCTCTACGGCATCAGGCAACCATTTCTGAGATTTGCAAGGCTGCCACCTGGTCTTCTGTTCACACGTTCTCTAAATTCAGTCTTTCTGTAGTTGGCAATATAACATGAAGGTTAAAGACTTCCTGTGTCCCTGAAAAAATTCCAAGAAATATATTTTAAATGATAGAGTACATTAGCTAGTGAGTTTTGTAGTTGGGCACAGACATATTTCTATCTGTCATTTTGTGCCTGGGAGAAAGTCATCAACACAGACAGAAACAAAATGCTTTTTTTTATATAAGCTAGGAGAAGGCTAGAACCCCTGTTGACTTTTATAGCTGTCTGTGTTCCTGTTTTTTTTATTTTGTATTCACTTTGTCTCTGGTAAAAGCGTTGCAGCTAGCAATGTAAATGAGGGTAAATACCTCTAATGGAGCCTCATATAGAAGGGGTTCATATTCTTCCAAACTCTATAAAACAAATGGGACTCGCATTGATTGTAACCTGTTACTTTGCCCTGGATATATAATTTAAAATTGTGCTCAAACCACAAAACAGTCCCTCGCAACTTGTTTGCATCACTATTTACACACGTTATATCAAAACAAGGTACCGTATATGAAAAAGTGTGACCTATAATAAAGCTGATCTCCAGCCAAGAGGAATAGAATCTTATTGGGAAGGTTTTAGCTCGCCTTTTTCTAAAGCACTAAACTGTATAAAAAGGAACTAACTATGTTAAGCATAAGAAAAGCGTGAAAGTGTGTGTGTGTGTGTGTGTGTGTGTGTGTGTGTGTGTATTTTTTTTTTTTTTTTTTTTACCGGAATACATTCTCTGCGTTAAAGTAAAAAAAGCTTTTACATGCAGCCCTCCCTAAATACTCACCTGAGCCTGATCTCAGCCCAGCGCTCTGCAGCAGCTCCTCTCCCGGCTCACATAGGCTTGGCTGAGCCATTGGCGCCTGCTACTGTCAGTCAAAACCTGTGAGCAGAGAGCAGGGGATGGGCTGAGCCAGGTTGTGTATCTGAATAGACGCAAACAGCACGGGTCAGGAGTGAGCTCACACGAGTCCCCCGATAGGAAGCAGCTTTCTATGGTGGGCTCTCAGCGTGGAAGAGAAGAGAAGGTTCTGGGCTGCTCTGTGCAGAACCATTGCACAGAGCAGATAAATATAACATGGGCAGAACAGGACACCGCGCTATAGTGGGACAAAAAGCTGCAACTAGACAGTGAGATATACACCAAAATACAAATGCAAAAAATTAAAGCTGCACTAGAGTGAATCCCATTAGGGATAAATGAGAAACTAGTGTGTATGTATATTAATAGATCACTGTAAACCACAATCACCCCTTAGCAATCACCATAAATAATAAACATGAATTGATGAATACACAAAATTAATTGACTGTATAAAATATTATTGATAGTGTGTCCACAAATCTTGATGGATGTGAATCAGGTGAATAAGTGACAGTCCATAAATGATGAGATGAATAGGAAGATAAAATCCGCAAAAACCAGGAAAACTCAGTGACATGTTGTCCACCAATACTGAACTCGTGCAACACCACCGTGAGAATTTTAAGCTTACCGGAAGCAAGCTAAATGAGAGCTTGCGGCAATAACCCAGCCCGGCTCCTGTACCAGGAAGCAGTGGCAGCACAGATGGTTTGACTGAGGTGAAGCACAGCACTCCATCTCACAGGTACTCCCGTTGTGTTTGAGGACTCGGGAGGGCCGATGAATTACCCAGAAGTAAAGGTAGTTTTGTGAGATACTGTATAATCTGATAGTAGATGGTAAAATGTAGTGCAGCGCGTCTCACCCTTTTTTCAGTCAAGGCACGCTTTAAAATGCCACTCAATCTCGAGGCATCCCATTCTTTGGGGAACAGTAACTGAGATGCGTCGTCCTCCACATCAGCCAAAACCAACTTCCACTCCACCATGTTTGAGTTATTAAAGTGATGCTAAAGCTTCACTTTGTTTCATAAAAATTTCAAAGTATGGCAGTAGTCAGCTATAATACATACAGTATATGCTAAATATAGACATATAAACTGTGTATCAACACAAAATATGAAAACCCTCACACAATGCACATTATCTTAAAAACAAATAAAGAGCAACATGGCCTTACAATATGCCAAATATCAGCCAGTGACCAGAGTGCTCACTATGATCCCCATCCCAGCATGACCCTGGTCATTAAAGGGTTAGTACACCTTTTTAGAAAAAACAAAAGACTGAACTAACACACACACTGTGCATTTGGGGACATGCATCTGCCCATCTGCAATGGGTGCTGGGTGGGCAGGAGTCTGTCTGATTCCTCGCATACTGAAGATATGCATAGAAAGAGGTCCCAAACACCACAGCTTCATCTGGTTGAGGCTGCTTTCACCTGTTTACTAATGGCTTTGTGCAGTGTTTTGGGACCTTTCTCTATGCATATCTACAAAAACAAAGTGAAACTGAATTACTAACCTATCTACAACTAAGGTCAGAAACAATAAAGTGCTAAATACTACAAATTCTAGTAGCTAGTAGATATTATTAGATAAATAAAGCAATAACACAACAACCATAATGCTGATGGAGGACATTGGATCCACATCATTACAGGTAACGAATGTGTTTGGTACTGTTATGTATCCCCCCCAAAAAAATACTGAACTTAAGCTTTGAAAGATGCTTAAACCTGCTTCCCAGTTCACTGTCTTACAGCCCATCTTGTACCTCGACTTTGAGAAAAGTTTGCTCCTCCTAAGAATTTTAACCAGTAAAATCCTATTGAGCAGGGTTTCCTTGAAATTATACTAAAGTCTCTTTTTTTTTTCTTCTAATAACAAACATGTTATACTTGCCTCTGTGAAATGTTTTTGCACAGAGCAACCCCGATCCTCCTCTTCACAGGTCCCTCTTCGGTGCTCCTGGCCCCTCCTTCCTGTTGAGTGCCCCCATGGCAAGCAGCTTGCTATGGGGACAACCGAGCCAAGCAACAGCTCCGTGTGTCCATTCAGACCCGGCACCGCGGTTCAGCCACCCCCCCCCCCTCATTGGCTAACTGACTTTGTTTGACAGCAGTGGGAGCTAATGGCGCCGCTGCTGTGTCTCGGTCATTTAGGAGGCACGGACAGCCGAGGCACTCATGGACATAGCTGTATCGAGAGGGGGCTCAGGTAAGTACTAGGGGGCTGAGGGGGGCTGCCGCACACATCTTAATGTATAGAATGCATTAAGATAAACATTTTGACTTCTCAACCACTTTAAGAAATGTACAGTTCCTGTGGTTGACCCAGCCATTTCTTGCCTTAACAATAATATGACTGTTCCTGTAGAAGATTATCCTCTTTTCAGGGATCTGTTTTTTGCTGGCACGTCCTGCCTTGCAACCTGTGGTTGCATTCATGTCTGTCTGCCTGTTCCTTGCTGTCTGGAGTAGGCATTTCGCCTGTGACCCTGGCTCAATTTTAACCGATTTCTCTGTTTACCACCACCTGGAGCTTTCCTCTGTGGCTTTGCACCATTCCGTGGATGACTTCTTGGATACTTTTTGTCAGATATCTAAGATGACCCTCCTTTCCGCTCACAAGAGAAGGACCCTCTTTCTCAGCTGCTGGTCAGTGGAACTCCCTTGCAAGAAGTGCCTTGAGAGGATGCCCTAAGGGAGAGTACCTATTTGGTACTTCCTTGGGACAAGTACATCAAGAAAATCATTAAGGATTAATGCTCTCTTCACCTAGAAAATGAAGGCTCAGACTAGTGCTCCTACAAAGTAGGCCTTCAGCTCCTAAGACTAGGAAAATTCCTTTTGACTCTCAGGCCTCACGCTCCAAGTCTTATCCAGGAGCACAATTCTGTTGGAAGACATGACCATCCAAGCCAAAAGTTCTGTATGGAATCCTTTTGGTCTCAATGGACATCAGGGATGCTTAATTATACATACCTATTTTACATACTACGCCTACATAGAACACCATCTGCATTGTGCTGTGGGGAATCACCAATGACAATTTTTTGCCCTTCCCTTTGGCCTGACTACCACAACCAGGGACTTAACCTGGTGCTAGCTATGCTTTCTTTTTTTTAAGAGGTTGACATTGTGGGAAACCCAGATCTAATTAAAGGACCAATCCTCCCAAACCCTATAAGCCAGTTTACAAAGGACAGTGTAGACCTTGCAGAGAATGGGAATGGATACTCATTCCTCAACCTTTGGACGTTCTTCCCTTCTGTTGACTTGCCCAGACCCTTAGGTCAGCCCTCTATTCTGCTTGCATGAGAGTATTGGACCTGAAGGTAGCCACTTTTGAGGCTATTCTATACACCCATTTTATTTAAGACCATTTCAAAGGAACATTCTGGCTGCACTGGACAAACTGATCTGGTCCTCAGACCTTTAAGTTCAGACTCTACCTGCTGTGGTGGATTTCCAACCCAGTGCTAGCGTCAGGGAGACTCTTTCCCATTTTAGACATGGAAAGTTCTCATAACTGATGCTAGCCTATCGGGCTAAGGAGAAGTTCTAGTTGCCCTCTCAGTGCAGGGAACTTGGCCAGCAGAGGAAGCTTTGACTTTTCCTCAACATCCTGGAACTCATGGCAGCTCAGTTGTTCCTTCAGCACTGGAACTCTCAGCTGCTAGGTCATCCGACCAGCAGCAAGTCAGACAATGTCAAGGCAGTGGCCTACTTCAACTATCAAGGAGGCAGAACTGTAGGTATCGGCCATGTACGCTGTCCACATCCCAGGCATGGAAACATGGTAGGCGGACTTCCTCAATCATCAGTGTATTGATTACGAGGAATGTGTTCACCCGCTGGAGGTGCTCCACGTCCTTTTGCCACAAGTGGAGGACACCAGACATGGATCTTTCGGCATCCAGATTCAACAACATACTTCACAGTGGATGACTTGGTGTGACCAGTTCAACCTGATCTGTGTCTTCTCCCTCATCTGCGCTGCAGGATTGAGATGAGCATTCCATTCATCCTCATTGTACTAAACTGGCCCAGTTGGACATGCACTCATGGAAGGCAATCCGTGGGCCCTACTACAACCCCTGGCAAAAGGTATGGAATCGCCACTCTTGGAAAATATTCATTCAATTGTTTGTGTATATATAAAAATTAAAACGAGGTTATAGTGGGCTAAAGAAAAGCAATCGTGAACTGTAGATGACTGGATGAAAGTGATATTCAGTGATGAATTACGAATCTGCATTCGGCAGGGTGATGATGCTGGAACTTTTAGTTTGGTGCCGTTCCAATTGGATTTATAAAGACGACTGCCTGAAGAAAACATGCAAATTTCCACAATCATTGATCTGGGATTGCATGTCAGGTAAAGGTACGGGGGAGATGAAGGTCATTAAATCTTCAATAAATGCACAAGTTTATATTGAGATTTTGGACACTTCTTATTCCATCAATTGAAAGGATGTTTGGTGATGAAGCCATAATTTTTCAGGATGTAATCTGATGCAAATCTTTGCAGTTCTAAAACTAAGTACATGGTGAAGTCCATCCCCTTTTTTTTTTTTTTTCCTCAGAATTGAGTGATTCCATTTATATTTATTTTTTTCCTCTGCTTGATCTGCAAAAACAGTTGCAACTGACTACAGTTTTCTTTCTTCTTTTTTTTATTTAACTGTTTCTTAAAGCCAGAAGGTTGGAATGTTAAATGGAAATAGTTTTGAGGCATGTCTGTGATTATTTTTTTTTCTACACAAACGATTGAATAAACATTTTCCAAGAGCGGTGATTTCATACTTTTTGCCAGGCGTTGTAGATCATCAGGACATTGTTCCAAGGACCAATCCACCTTCCTGCTTCTCGGTTGCTGGCTTTAATGACATGGCTGTCAAAGTTCTGAGGGAAAGGTTTTTGGATTTAGTCATCCCGGTACTTCTAAAGGCTAGAAAATTGTCTTCTTGCTGGGTCTACAATCACACCTAGATGGCCTACTTTTGTGTGGTGTAAGGCTAGCATATTCAGTAGATTACCATCAAGGGGCAAATCTTGGCCCTGGATGTTCTGTTTTTAGAGACTGTTGGTCTCTCATTCCATATCTAAGTCCTTTTGTGCAGGGTGTCTTGCACATTGTTGCCCCTGTACACTTCCCAGTGACTCCCACGGGACCTTAACACCTGATTATTTGGGGCATTCAGGGACCACCCTTCAATCTCATTTGAGATATTTCCTTGTCTGACCTCACTTACAAGGTGGTCTTTTTTGTTACTATTAGCTCTGTGCAGCAGGTTTCGGAGTTAGTGGTCTTCTCCTTTTACAGAACCTTTCCTAGTGTTGCACAAGGACTAGGATGTTTTGAGTATTAAAGAAGAGAATAAAGTGGGACTTTATATGAGGCACCTAATTGTGTGTCACCATCCCTGAATCAAATAAATTAAGGGGTGGGGGGGACCTTTTTATATGAGGCAAAAGGTCAACAACTAAATAATATGTTTTAGTCATCGTATATAGTCTTAAGTTGTAATGATGAAGTATAACACTTCACGGTACATAATGTATAAGTGACTTAACATATTTGTTTGTAATAATACAGTATAACACTTCACAGTAGATACATATATCAAAGTAATTTCATGAATATACATCAATATAGTCCAGTACATCGAAAAGCCAAATATAATACGTTTTTTGTACATACAAGATGATATGGCAGCAAGTTCCAGTTATCAAACAAATGTATGTGGTGTGCATACAATAGTATATTATAAAAAATACATGAGTAGCATACAAAATAATTCTGCGCTGCCCTCTGGATAAGCTGCTAACACAACAAGTAGACAAATAGTAAAAAGTGTGGAAACAAAAAGTGTAGCACTAATCAAAAAAATGAACAAAAATGCATGACGCACTCAAATGAGTATATAAAAACGGTGCAATATTAAAAAAAAGACACTCAAATATTAAGTAAAAACAGTAAGAAGTCCTCATATATACAGAATGTCTATATGCGAAATACAAGTGAAAACTTGTGCAACTGAGTGTCCTAAAGTAATTCAAAAATGAAGGCAATGGTGTAATTCAAAAGTGGGTGAAGACTTTGAAGGGAAAGGTGACGGTGAGAAGATGAAGAGAACCACCACCAATAGGTAAGGAGCTTACCAGATAGTTTGAACCCAGAGGAACATATGTTCAGTGGGTCAAACGGGCTTGGTGTGGTGGAACCACGATGGAACCTGGACAATCTGTATGCTGCAAATTGCTGTGCTGGAAATGGCCAAACATCAACATGGAGAGAGAAACCGCAGAAGAAAGATGACCTCTTAGCAGATAACCTCATATGCAGTAGTGGTCCGGGAAAATCCCAATCAATATGAGCAGGTAAGTATCATGTAATAGAGAAAAGAAACGGCCACATAGCGTAACTCTGTATGTAAATCAAAATGTAATGTAGTGGAAACACTTACATTTAAGTTGATATAAAAGCGCTTTGCAAAGAATGTGGCAACAATGGAGTCCTCCCGACGCGTTTCGTCTCCTAGGACATCATCTGGGGTGTCCCTCCACTGTTGTGCCCCCCTTGTGTGTGTGTATATATAGGAAAAGTGACCCCAATCAAGAGAGTTCATCCCCGGCCGCATTGTCAGTGGAAATGGCATTACTTCCTGGTTTTCCTAAGATGGCTGCCGGGCTTGTGTTCCAAGCCTCCATCTGGGTGCCTCTGACAAGGCTAAGCCTCGTTTTGGTCTCTGATGTCACGCGACTCTGACTGAATGCCAGGAAGCTCACTGTGTGGATGATGTATCCAAGCCTCGTCCTGGCTGCAGAGACATGTGACATGATAATGAGTTCCAAGCCTCGCTCCGGGAAAACCTGATACAGTGTATTAATCCGAAAGACAGAACTTAAAGGGGAAGTACCTTAATTGGGTCAAATATGACATATATATATCGCCACTCTTAAAATGGTCAACATAAATGATAAAAAATTGTATAATAAAGAAAAAACCTTATATAATAGGAAAAAGTTTATGTAAAAACATTAGCCAATCCTGTTAAAGGTGCTATTAGATATTAAGTAAAAAACGTATATAAAATATATGCATAAATATATATAAAAAATGACACTGTCAGCAAAATACTATAATCGCATCCCTAGGTGAAAACCTCACGGTTGCTGGTATAATCACATGAGAATGCCCGTGAAATGAACTCTCCTGTATGGGTCATAAACATTATGATAGACCTATCTGGCATAGACAGTGACTCAGTTATAGAGCATATTACATGTATAAAAATCTCTTATACATAAAATGTATGATATAAAATTACATATAAAAATACATATAAAAAGAGGGAATAAAGAATGAAATCAAAAAATCAAAGAATGGGAAAAAGTTAGAGTACCCCCATTTAGCAATGCCCGATGTTCATTCAGATTTAATTGATAAATGAACATATTGCCCTTATCAAAAGTGGGGACACTAAGCATACCGTGCCCAGACACCACAAATTTCACCATGATCGTAATCCAAAGGGCACCCAGTTTCTGGTTATTGACCAGTTCATTCCACCCTGGAGGGGCGGAGCTATGACTAGGGGGGGTCTCCCAATTAGAGACTTTTTGGATATACGAACTACAGTCCCATACACCATCAGGTCTAAACGTTGAGTGGGATATCAATTCATTTATCAATAAATCTTAATGAACATCGGGCATTGCTAAATGGGGGTACTCTAACTTTTTCCCATTCTTCTTTTTTTTATTTTATTTTTTATTTCATTCTTTATTCCCTCTTTTTATATGTATTTTTATATGTAATTTTATATCATACATTTTATGTATAAGATTTTTATACATGTAATATGCTCTATAACTGAGTCACTGTCTATGCCAGATAGGTCTATCATAATGTTTATGACCCATACAGGAGAGTTCATTTCACGGGCATTCTCATGTGATTATACCAGCAACCGTGAGGTTTTCACCTAGGGATGCGATTATAGTATTTTGCTGACAGTGTCATTTTTTATATATATTTATGCATATATTTTATATACGGTTTTTACTTAATATCTTTTGGCTTCACACCAAGAAACATAGGCCCTCCAGACCCTATAATAAATGGTCCTAGAGGCCGGCTTCCTTGCATTAATCAGGGTAGTTACCACTGAACCTGAAAGCCCAATTCTTTAGAATGTGGGCCTCAATAGCCAAACCGTTAACTTTAGCGATTGTAAGGCAGGATGGAATACTGGCCCTTGCGAAGCAGGTCCGGACGATATGGAAGAGTCCATGGATCCCCTACTGTCATCCTTACAATCTCCTCTGCATACCAGGATCTTCTGGGCCATGCCGGGGCTACTAGAATTACCATCTTCCCTTCCTCTTTGATCCTGCGAAGAAGCCGCGGAAGCAGCTGAACTGGGGGGAACACATAAATCAGTGAAAACTGATCCCACGGCGTCACTAACGCATCTGTCCCGTTTGCGAGTGGATCCCTTGTTCTTGACACAAAGCTGTCCAACTTCTTATTGAACCTGGAAGCCAATAGATCTATGTCCGGGGTACCCCATCTTTGGCATATGGCCAAAAAAAATTTGGGATGTAGAGACCATTCTCCCGGGAATAGTTGTTGATGGCTCAAGAAATTGGCCTGGCAATTCTCCACCCCTGGAATGAAGACTGCAGATAGGCAAGGTACACGCTCCTCTGCCCAGGGCAGAATATGATTTACCTCCTTCTGGGCTGCACGACTTCTGGTGCCCCCTTGGTGATCGATATAGGCCACTGCTGTGGCATTGTCGGATTGTATCCTGACGGGATAAACTCGCAACCTGAACGTCCAGGCTGTTAGAGCCAGACGTGCGAATCTCTAGGATGTTGATGGGCAAGGTCGTCTTGGATTCTGACCACTTCCCTTGGACAGTGGTCTCTTCCAGGACTGCACCCCAACCCAAGAGGCTGGCATCCGTTGTTACAACCTTCCAGGTACCAGTATGATGGATTTTCCCTTCTGCAAATTTTTGGTTATCAACCACCAACTGAGACTCTGGCGCACCCTTGGGGCCAGACACATTGGGTAATCCAAGGCTTGGGTCTTTTTGTTCCAAGCAGACAGAATACTGTTCTGCAACAGCCTTGAATGAAACTGGGCATAGGGAACTGCTTAGAATGAAGCCACCATCTTCCCTAGCAACCTCATGCAAAGGCGAATGGAAGGACCCTTCCTTGCCCTGACCTCCTGGACCAATTCTCTTATAGCGTTGACTTTTGTCTGAGACAAAAACACCCTTCTTTGGGCTGTGTCTATAACCAGACCTAAATATTCCAGCCTCCTCACTGGTCGCAAGGATGATTTCTCTAGGTTGAGAATCCAACGCAGATGTTCCAGAAACTTGACCGTGCTGGACACATTCTGGTTTAACCGTGCCACCGACTGATCTACCTTCAACAGGTCGTCCAGGTATGCCATTACTGCTGTACCCTGGGCTCTTAGCCTTGCCAAAGGTGGGGCCAGAACCTTTGTAAACACCCGGAGCGCAGAGGCTAACCCGAAGGGCAAAGCCAAGAAAGGAAAGTGGCGGTGTTCTACCGCAAAACGCAGAAACTTCTGGTGAGCGGGAAAAATTATCACATGCAGATATGCATCTTTGATGTCTATTGACACTAGAAAATCTTCTCCCTGCAAGGTGGATACGACTGACCGGATTGATTCTATGCAAAAGGAGTGGATGTTTAGGAACCGATTCAGATCCGGTTTTGGCACCGTGAAGAGATTTGAATAAAACCCCATTCCCTGTTCTTCTGAGGGGGTTTCTATGATTACAACCTGAGATATCAATCGATCTAGCGCCAGAAATAAAGACCTTCTTTTCACTGGGTCTTTGGGGACGTTCGAACTTAGAAAACGAACGGGTGGAAACTTCTGAAACTCTAGTTTTGTAGCCTAAAAAAGAGGAAGAACCCCTCCCCCCAGGATGGGACTATAAGGGCAACGAAAACGTAATTATATATAGAAGTTTATTTACAAATTATACAAGGTTACAAATGTTAAAACCATAGATGATACAATAGTGCGTGGATCCCAAGAGGAAGTCCAGAAAGCTTGACGCGTTTCGGGACACCGTTCGTCCCTTCGACAGGGGCTAGTATCCAGACGGGGTCACACTATACAAATGTAGATAAAATCGGTTTTAGCAAAACATATCATTTACAACATTAATTGTCTGTACATATAGGCTCAACATCACATTGCATAGGAAACATACCCCAAAATATCATCATGAGAGTTGGCGACTGGAAAAGCGGGCTCCCTGGAGGGGAACGTACGGAGGTGTCACGAGTGCCAAGGCAAACGAACAGGATGAATCCCCTCACCCCCCAACAAATCCAAAGCACGGGCACAGCAACCGCGATGAAAAAGTCCTCAAGTTCTAATTCAAAAATTAATTAACATTGACATGTAAGCTTCAATGTGTGAAACAACTCCATTGTCAATGAAATGTCCATCTAAAATGGGGAACAATGACTAAAAAGGCAATATATACCTTCCACTATGGCATCCAACTGATATTTACATCAAAAAAGAAAAACCAGAACTCGGTCAGCATGTTCCCCCATTCCTCCAACAACTGCTTGTCTTGTAATCCTATATGTGATTGAAAATTAACCATAATGAATAAAGGTCCCATGTATGGTATAGAGCCATGTACCGCTGAAGCGGTGACCATGGCAAAGCTTTGAGAGGAAGGAAGCTATCCCCCCTACTTCATGATATTACATACCTTGCTGTTGTGGTAAAGGAACTTGATGCTGGCACACTGTCGCCGCCGTCCAAAGTGTCGATGGGTCCGCCATGTAAGCCGCCAGCATTTGAATGGAGAGGAATGGAGAGGATGCTGCGCGTCACGTGATGCAAGATCCTAGCAGGCAAATACCAGCACGCCAAAACAAAAGGTCCTGCGCGGCTCATATTAGCCGCAATTCCCAGGGATGGATGACGGGGACACGTCACGCTGCACAACAGATGTGCATGCGTGAACAAAACGACCTCCGTCATATACTTCACATCGATCTTCCCTTAGTAGGAACTGATCCTCCCCAGGAAGTATGCCTGTTTGGAACCAAGGGCTACCACAGATGACCCATCTGTCTTGGATCTCTTTGCTAAGCCCCTGAAAACCACAGAAGTCTCCCCCCCCCCCCCACGCGATCGAGCGTGGGCACCTCTTCATAAGGAGGCCTTGTGCTTGGCCCTGAGGCCTACCTTTAGACCCTGACCGCGGAGGCAGTTGTGACTGCCTGGAGGCTGTCGCCCCTAGCACCGGAGAGGAAGCACATTTTGAATGAAGGACGCCTACTCCTTCTCTTAACCGGTAGAAGGGTACTCTTACTACTTGAAATTTTTTGGATGTATTTATCCAAATCTTCCCCGAACAACCCTTCCCATGAAAGGGAAAACCAGCCAATAGCTTTTTACTTTCAATAAATTTAAATTTTTATGGTTAACAAGCATACAAATATCATATGACTGTAAGTGAATAGAAGGTTCCAGGAGAGGTGCCCCCGGAGAAGTAAAGAGAAATCCACTCCAAGAAAATATGTCAAATAACACTAATGCAACAGGAAAATAAAGTGAGTGGGCTGTTTCACAATCCCACCGGAGCTTGGAATCATGGTAGCACTTCATGGGCCAGTTCTCCGGATCAGTGAGGTTCCCCCCACCTCCGGCACCCCTGAAGGGATAGCCAATAGCTTTTTACATGGCGACTCAGCTGACTAATGCTTTAGCCACAGAATTCTATGCATATGCACTAACAGGAGAGCAAGCCGTGACGCCTGATGAATAGAATCTTTGATAGCATCAACCGCAAAAGATAAGGCCCTTGGTAGCTCGGCTAAATGCCGGGCCTTCTCTCCTCGAGCAGTTACACCTTTGATAACCTGCTTAGCTTGGTCCTTTGGGAATTGACAAATGCCTATTGCTGCTACTGCAGGTTGTGCTACTGCACCCGCTGCAGCAAATGAGGCCCTAAGTAAAGATTCCAGTTTTTTATTGGCTGGATCCTTAAACACCTGGACATTGTCCACTGGACAAGTTAAACTCCTATTCACAGAGGAGATAGCAGCGTCTACTGCCGGAAAGCTCCACTTTCTAGTGAACTTTTCTTCCATAGGGTAAAGAAGAGAAAACCTTTTTAGGAGGAAGAAAATGCTTATCTGGGTGATCCCAGTCAGCATATATTAGCTGCTCCAGCAAAGGGTGTACAGGAAAAGCATGTGGACCTTGTGGAGGCCTTAGAGAACCCAAAGAGAAAAAGGGGGCTTCAGCCGCCTCTGCTGGGGGCAACTTATATCCAGAAGGGACCAACTCCTTGAGGGATTGAACCAGCAATCTTTGGGAATGCAAGGCTGAGAAAGGTTCTTCTGAGACTGAATCCTCAGAGGAGTAGACATACGCATGCCCTTCTTCCGGATCCCCCAAAGGTAATTCAACATCTCCTGCCCACTCCTGTTCCAATGCTGGAAGGTCAGGGGCCGAAGAAGGGGGACCTGTCGCATTTTCTCCCAGTCTGGGAGGAAGATGCGAGCATATCGGCTATCTTCCCTTCCAAACCAGCTAATGCTGAAGCAAAATCGTCCTTGGTGACATTTGCAGAGGCTGAAATGTTGGAAGCAGCTGCAACACCTGAGATACTAGATGGCTCAGACTGGCCAGTTGCTTCAGGTCTTTCAGGGGAGGATGGTACTGTGGAAGCGTGACTAGGATCCCCAGACCCTAAACCGCGGCGCCCTTGCGATCCCCCCTGCTGTATTCCCATCTCTCCTTCGGGAAGACATAGTACCTCCTGCTTTTTTGTGCTTCGGACTAAGAAAATGCATCTACTGCTGAGCTCTAGTCCAGCAATGAGTACAATGCCGCTATAATTGCTCAGCCTGATGCTGAGTAGATATGCCTTAAGAATGCATGTATCCAACACCCATACAGCTTATATGCCCAGTGCCCACACATGTCCCTTCCACCAGCCACCAGACTCTTTCCAGAGTGAAACATTATAAAGGCAGTAAACCTTGCGCCTGCGCCATGCATTACGTGCACCCATAGGAACACCTCCTTTCTTTTTAAAAGGGCTAATTCCCGCGCGCCCAGACAATGTTCCCGCAATCGGGATGGCTTGGGGGGGGGGCACCTACCAGGGGGATGGCGAGTGCCCGGAGGCGGGTGATCCCCCACACCCCTTCTGGTGGCTGTGACAGAGCAAGGAGCAACGCTGTTCCACAAGAGCGTTGCTGACACTGAGCAAAATACTGGGGAAGCATGGTAATGTTAAATACTCATGTATGTTGCACTTTACACCCTCTAGTGGTAAAAAACAGGCAAGATATTGTCTACTCCAAAAATAAATCCATAAGTGAACCATATAAGCTCCTTAGGATCTTCTTAACTTGCCATTCCCGCCGCAGGATACTGCTGGAATTCAGACAGACCCAGTCTTCCCCCATCACGGTGGGCCATGTCATGATGGACCTGGGTCCCCCTTGTATATGGGCTTCTCTCCCTTGGACCTGTACAGCACCCTGCCAGAGCAACCTTTTGGTTTAGTATATGTGACCAAGGTGCTGGATCCCAGGGTCCAGCCCTCAAAAGAGGAGCATTACAGGCAGGAAACCTCGTTCTTCTTTCTCGAGGCACGGGTACCATCCATTTTGGCCCTTTTTGGCACTTTGAACGGATCCGACTGCATAGCCCCTTGATCCTGTCAAGGATCTCTTTGCACTTGGCACTTCATTAACCATGACCAACACCTTAGACACTGGCGAAAAAACTGAGGTACTACCTGTATGGGAGGGGTTATATAGGGGGTGGGGGACTTCCTGTCTTTTGAGTGTACCAATGTCCATTCACCTATAGGTGGCGTATAACCCACATAGTAATTACTATGGCTGCTCTGTGTCCCGTGATGTACGATAAAGAAATATTCCTTTTCTGGGTGATCAATTTTCAAGGATTTTAACAAACTTTTTGTTAGATTCCTAGCTTTTTGTTATAGCTGTGTGTGTGTGTGTGCGTGTGCATCTGTTTGGGAGTGATTTCGTAATTCTCAATCAGCTGCTAATGAGGAATATGACAGGGCCTGCATCTCTTTAGATTTTTGTTGCAGGGGATGCTCAAAGCGTAACTTGTATCTTAGGCCCCTTTCACACTGACACGTTTTTCAGGCGGTTTAGCGCTAAAAATAGCGCTGCTATACCGCCTGAAAAAATCATGCCCTGCAGTCTTCAGTGTGAAAGCCCGAAGGCTTTCACACTGAAGCGGTGCGCTAGCAGGACCGCTCCAAAAGTCCTGCTAGCCGCATCTTTGCAGCGGTGAAGGAGCTGTGTGTTTACCGCTGCTGCCCATTGAAAGCAATGGAAAACCGCGGTAATGCGCCTCTGCAGAGGCGCCTTGCCGGCGTTAACCCTTTTTCGGCCGCTAGCGGGGGTTAAAATCACCCCGCTAGTGGCCGAATATCGTGGTAAAAACGACGGTATATCGGCGCTAAAAATAGCGCCGCTATACCTCCCAGCGCACCTCCCCGCCCCAGTGTGAAAGGGGCCTTAGTGTAGACTTCTGGCAAAATCAGTAAGCCAATCACACAAGCAGGTAATGACATATTTGGGGGATGTTCTGTACACCATCTGTGTACATAACACCTCCAGGTAGCCATATTGCATTGCATTTTACAGAAAATTATAGTCCTGCAGATTGAAAAGGAAAGTTAATATTTAAAGTGATTTATAAAGTCTTGTTTTTTTTTCCTATAAAAATAACAAACCTGGATTTGCACAGAGCAAATCAGGTCCCTCTTCTGTGATCCTGGCCCCTTCCTTCTCTACAGTTCCCCCACAGCAAGCAGCTTGCTATGGGGGGCACCCGAGCCGAGTCACTGCTCACTGTGTCCATTCAGACACGGAGCCGAGCCCCAGCCCCGTTCCCCCTCTCCCCTGATTGGCTAGCTGACTTTGACAGCATTGGCAGCCAATGGCGCCACTGCTGTCTCAGCCAATCAGGAGGGAGAATCTAGAAAGGCTGAGACACATGTGGACATCGCTGGACAGAGAGGGACCTCAGGTAAAGTGTTGGGGGGGCTGAGGGGGGCTGCTGAACACGGAAGGCTTTTTAAGATAAAAAAAAAACCTTCTGCCTTTACAACCACTTTATTAAACCTTCAAACACAATATGATTTGCGTTGCAATTGTATACGCTATATTATAATTTTCTCTAGACAACCTCTCTGATCTCCTTCCTATTTTTCATAAAAGTATATGTATGTCAGTAAGTCTGCACTCTTTTGTCTGGGGTAGTAGTTGTATTTCGGTATTTTTGCTATAGCTATATCTCTCTCTCTATATCTATATCTATATCTCCTAGGTTCTAGTTCGTATCTTCATAAAGTAATCAAAACTGAATTCCATTACATCCTATCAGCTCTATATATTGTATGTAGTTTAAAACAAAAAGAAAGCCTTCTATATCTTTGCCTGCCTTGTTTTATACATATCCAAATACATAAAGGGGGCTAACAAAGACACCAATGACATGAATTAAAGGGTAAAGATGTCTCGCATCTCTGCAAAATGCATGGAAATGCCTTCCATATGTGGAGGGGACAGAAACGATAAGTATCCGGGTCTCCAGAGGAAACCTGCAGTCCAGCCTACGTGCGAGATATCTTTACCCTTTATTCGTGTTATTGGTGGGCGATATATACAGTATCTCACAAAAGTGAGTACACCCCTCACATTTTTGTAAATATTTTATTATATCTTTTCATGTGACAACACTGAAGAAATGACACTTTGCTACAATGTAAAGTAGTGAGTGTACAGCTTTTATAACAGTGTAAATTTGCTGTCCCCTTAAAATTTAGTGAAAATGTCCAAATTGGGCCCAGATAGCCATTTCCCTCCCCGGTATTATGTGACTCGTTAGTGTTACAAGGTCTCAGGTGTTAAATTTAGTGTTATCGCTTTCACTCTCTCATACTGGTCACTGGAAGTTCAACATGGCACCTCATGGCAAAGAACTCTCTGAGGATCTGATCTGAAAAAACGTATTGTTGCTCTACATAAAAATGTCCTAAACTATGAGAAGATTGCCAAGACCCTGAAACTGAGCTGCAGCACAGTGGCCAAGACTATACAGTGGTTTAACAGGACAGGTTCCACTCAGAACAGGCCTTGCCATGGTCGACCAAAGAAGTTGAGTACATGTGCTCAGCGTCATATCCAGAGGTTGTCTTTGGGAAATAGACGTATGAGTGCTGCCAGCATTGCTGAAGAGGTTGAAGGGGTGGGGGGTCAGCCTGTCAGTGCTCAGACCATACGCTGCACACTGCATCAAATTGGTCTGCATGGCTGTCGTCCCAGAAGTAAGCCTCTTCTAAAGATGATGCGCAAATATAGTCTGCTTTTCAGCAAACTGTTTGTAGGCTAAGGACATGGATTACTGGAACCATGTCCTGTGGTCTGATGAGACCAAGATAAACGTATTTGGTTCAGATGGTGTCAAGCGTGTGGCGGCCACCAGGTGAGGAGTACAAAGACAAGTGTGTCTTGCCTACAGTCAAGCATGGTGGTTGGGAGTGTCTTGGTCTGGGGCTGCATCAGTGCTTCTGGCTTTGGGGAGCTACAGTTCATTGAGGGAACTATGAATGCCAACATGTACTGTGACATACTGAAGCAGAGCATGATCCCCCTCCCTTCGGAGACTGGGCCGCAGGGCAGTATTTCAACATAATGACCCCCAAACACACCTCCAAGATGACCACTGCCTTTCTAAAGAAGCTGAGGGGAAAGATGATGGACTGGCCAAGCATGTCTCCAGACCCAAACCCTATTGCGCATCTGTGGCTCCTCAAGGCTCCCCTCCTCCCCGGCTGACGTCAATGGGGGAATCTCGGCCTCTCCCGCTCTAGCTGTAAGATCGGGAGAGGCAGCCTCGAGGAATCACGTGACCGCCGATTGGTGCTGTGAATTCAGGTAGAAATGGGCATCTTTTTTACAAAGAAAATACACTTCAGCATAGGAGGCTTTATAACAGAGGGGATTGTGTGTAGTTTAAAGTGGCTTAACAACCACTTTAGGGTAGAAAATTGTAATCTGCAAAATAATTGTGCTGTGGTGTCATATTTAACTTTGTATTTGTTTTTGTTTTTATACTAGTTGAAATCGTGATGGACTATCTCTTGGAGCTCTCAACAGTTGCTAAAATGGAGGCTAAGCTGGAGTCCACAGGTTTTGAAAATATTACATCGTATTTGGATGGTTTCCAGCTGAATTCACATAGTCCAGAAAATGGGGACACTGACAAAGCTGAAGATTACCCAGATGACACGTGCATAGATGAGACTGGTTGCCATGACCTGGATATGTTGTTGGATGAAGCGCTGGATAGGTATGGCCTAACAAGTTCAGAAGATATTTATAACAAAGAGAAACCTGACAGTTCATTATCAGAAGCATCAACCAGCAGTGTTATGTCACAGCAGGTTCAATCTACATCACCTGGGAAAACCTCATTTTACAAAGAGTATGTGGAAAACATTCCTCAGAACCAGATAAGCCTGGATATGGCAGAGGAGTTGCAATTGGGTGACATACCCCACAAATCTAATGCTGATACCATCTCTACTACATCATCAGTTAAACCCAAAATAACCGAACTGGAACTGACAGAAGCTGATTTTATGACTTCTCCAGGCACACATGACATTTTTTTACAGAATGGTAAGATTGGAACTACTAATTCCCAAAGACATTTTGTAAGCAGTAAAATGCCTGCTCTTCAGAAATTTAGCCAAGAGAGCATAAAATCAGTATTAACAGGGCAGTCTATTGCACCAAGTGTTTCTCCTAAGTCCCAATATAAATGGAATCCATTGGCATCAACATTCATTCCAGCAGCTAATCCACAAGGCCCATTCATCACTCCAGTAGTTGCTAATCCTGTACAATGGCCGTATGCTGCATGTACAATACAACCTAGTGGAGTCCTTTCTTTTAATGCTCAGGTTCCCTCTGCATATGTCTGGAATCCATTTTCTTCAATACAGTGGACTGCTGAAAATGTGAAGCCCATAAGTGTGCCCAAACCACAGCTTATTGCTCAGTCCTCTAAAAAAGTGACACGTTTAGTAGGAAAAGTACTAATGCTGTTAAGAGGTGCACCAGGATCTGGAAAAACTACACTGGCAAGGTAAAGACCATCTTTCTATCTTACTAAGTATAGTGATATCTTTTGCCACTTGGCAACAACCTGACTGGAAAATACTATTTTGATATTCTAGATGCAACCTAAAGTGAACTTGTTCTTTCTCGGGCTGGCAAAAATAAGGGGTTAACTTCAATGCCAGTTTAGGCTGCTTTCACACTGAGGTGCTTTGCAGGCGCTATTAAGCTAAAAATAGCGCCTGCAAAGCGACTCTAAAGAGCCTCTCCTTTCACTCCAATGTGAAAGCCAGAGGGCTTTCACACTGGAGCGGTGTGCTGGCAGGACGGTAAAAAAAGTCACGCTAGCCGCATCTTTGGAGCGCTGTAGGAGCGGTGCGTACACCTCTCCTACAGCGCCCCTTCCCATTGAAATCAAAGGGCTGCTAAAAATAGCGGCGCTTTACCGCCGATGCCCGGCGCTACTCAGTGTGAAAGCAGCCTTAAACTTATTTTCCCTTTTGCTTCTCTGCTGCTCAGTTATGCCAATAGAAAGAAAGAGATAACCAGTGCTTTCAGGTATGGGAAGCATCTGACTCGCTCAATTTCCTCGTGACAGCGCTGAGCCCTAGCAACCCACTGTCACATGGGGGAGCAAGAAAGTCCCCAGCCCTTTTGTCTCTTAGCTGGCAGCATGGCTATTGCTGCATATAAGCTCTGATCACAGCTACTTGGAGCTTACAAAGGGTTTAATTTACTCATCCAGATGGGTGAACACATAGACCAGAAAATCCATGGAAAGTAAGGGCCAGAAAATGTTCCCTTGTCCTATTCAAGCTGTTTCTACTGTGCTTTGATTGTGGTGCCCTAATTGTAATTTAGCCTATGGAACTTCTAAGCCAGGTAACCTGTAACCCCTTTCTAAAAAAAACAAACAAAAAAAAAGTTGTCATGATTTAGTACTTTAAATCAGTCTATTCGTCTAAGGCCAATGGCAGATAGGATAGCTGCCATCATGCTGTTTTCAGCCACCTAAAATATAATTCTCCACAGTGATCAGAATTAGTATGTCCCTCAGCCTTCTATTTCCTCATACAGGTATAGAAGTGGAAGTGACCCCAGGTAATCATTTTTAGAGTGAAAAGTTTTTTTTAGTGAGAGCACATTTTGACTTATTGCCCATTCTGAAATGGGAAATGCAGATCTCTGTAACATCTGTTGAATTTTAAATAACACCTGCCAGACCTGAAGCTCTTTTTGGCACATATATCACATGATTTCTTTTATAAATGATTAGCTCATAGCTTTGCGTAGAGCCCACTCACAGTTTGTTCCAACATACTTCACATTGCTCACCTAGGCTCAACAATAAATTAGGAATTTTAAGTGTAAAATAAAAGGTGACCCATAACCATTGCAGTTCCCCTTTTATTTTTTTAAGATTGTACATTAA
Organism: Rana muscosa; assembly: GCA_029206835.1. Taxonomy (NCBI): domain Eukaryota; kingdom Metazoa; phylum Chordata; class Amphibia; order Anura; family Ranidae; genus Rana; species Rana muscosa. The sequence goes on from CM055116.1 coordinate 188,760,135, forward strand.
AACTTACTATTTACTTTTTTACAAACAGGTGCACTTGCTGGTCACCCTTCATTAACTGTAAGTAGCCTTAGCTACATACAGCAGTACAAAATAGAGTTGGGCTGAGCACTGCTGAGCCATTCATGGGAAGCTTTGTATTTTATGAATTAGGTAATACAAAGTTTTTAGTTTGGCTGAGGTGGGAGGATAACATCACAAACTCTGCCTCAGCCAATCAGAAGAAGCTTTATACATAGGATTTCCTTTTTAAGTGATTTTTTTTGCGTAAAAGTCATTTGAAATTGGACATGTGCAGAATAGAAACATTTTGTTAACGTTCACATAAATTTGTTATGTTACGAATTTTGTTTCGTGGCTTCGTTTCGGAATTTGTTTTAGTTTAGTTTGATTAATTTTCTAACACATTTTCCGAATGATTCAAATTGAAAATCTATCAACCGATCTGAATTCCCGGCCGCTACATCCTTAACAACCGAAGATTGTTAAGGATGTAGGAATGCAGAATAAAGTAAAAAAATCAGAGTGGGTTACCCCCTATCCATATCAGGCAGAACCATACCAAGCAACATGTCCTCAACATGGGGGGGGGGGGGGGGTTCTTCCAAAGCACCTTTTCCACATGTTGATAAGGGCCTCTCTCTTCTCCATAACCCTGGCCGGTGGTTGTAGGGGTCTGCAGGCAGGAGACTTATCGGAATCTGATAACAGATCCTGCCCCCCCCCCCATGTGAATGAAGAGAGGTACATTGTACCCCTACTCATTCACCCAAAAAAGTGTCAAAAATAGATAAAAACAGAGTTTATGACAAGTCCTTTGTTTATTTTAATAATATCCCCCAAAGTAAATCCAGCCTTAATGATGAATGCTGCCGTCGCCCAGAAAAAAAACCAGGACGGCAACCATGGTGATTACATCACAAGGGGGAGTGGTCATCCGGTTATTTAGGAACTGTCAGACAGCTCCCTCCTCCTCCCTCCCTCCTTTTCCTATAAGAAACCCGCTGACAGGTCATCGGTTGTAATACTAAAGCTTCATTTTTTTTTTTTTTTTTTTTTTTAGGGAAATTATTTTTCATATTTACCTGCTCTGTGCAGTGGTTTTGCACACAGCAGCCCCGATCCTCTTTTTTTCGGGTCCCTCGCTGGAGCTTTTGGCTCCTCTCCCTCGAGCAGTGCCCCCAGCATGCTCGCTCCCCAGCCGCTACTCTATGCATCCATAAAACACAGCACCGCAGCTCAGCCCTACCCATCGGCTCTCTGCTAATTGGCTCACAGGCTGTGATTGGCAATGAGGAGGGAGAGTCCCCATCCAGCCAAGGCTATCGCTGGTTTGTAGGGGTCTCGGGTAAGGTTTGGGGGGGCCAGGGAGGAGGGTAAAAAAGACTTCAGCCTTTGAAACCACTTTAAGGACCTGGCTGGTGGCTGCTATATCCGCCGGCCACCCGCGATCGCTGGAACCAGAGCCAGAACGAGGATCTGTCAATGTAAACGGACAAATCCCCGTTCTGACATGGCAGTTAAAGAAAACTGCTGTTCCTAGTGATTAGGAACAGCGATCTTTCTCCTCCTCCAGTCAGCCCAGCCCCCATACAGTTAGAAACACACCCAGGGAACACACTTAACCCCTTGATTGCCCCCTAGTGTTAACCCCTTCCCTGCCAGTGACATTTATACAGTAATTAGTGGCTCTTTTTCTTTCTCGTACATCACGGGACACAGAGCGACATAGTCATTACTAATGGGTTATATAGATACCGTCAGGTGCTGGCACTGGCAACTTCCAAAACCGGAAGTACCCTCCCCTATATAAGCCCCTCCCATCCGGGAGCACCTCAGTTTTTTGCCAGTGTCTAAGGTGTCAGGCCTCCCGCCTTACGCTGTCTATAGTACATATGCGTAGGCTCCTATGGCTCAAAAACTGGTCTGCTGAAGCTCCCTGTAAAGAATGGCTGGTTAGCGTCCCATTTCATGGTGAACGCTTATTCAGGGAAAACCTGGACAAATATATCCAGAAAATTTCCAGCGGTAAAAATACGCTCTTGCCGGTTAAAAGCAGAGTTAGAGGTCCCTCTTTAAGAGGCCTGCTTCTCCAGTCCCTGGGGCATCGGCTGTGTAACAGTTCCGACGGCCTCCTCGGTCAAATCCCGGGGGTAAAAAACAGGGACAGTAGCAGGGTAATGAGAAACCCTGGGTCAGGGGAGGTACAAAACCTCCCCCAAAGTTAAATTCATTGAAGCCCCCACTCAGTCGGGTGGGGGGAGGACTCCAGTTGTTCGCAAGAGACCTGGCGGGACACGATCAAGACAGATAGGTGCTCTCCGCAGTAGGTTTGGGATACAGTTTGGAGTTAAAAGACTCTCCTCCTTCCCATTTTTGAGGTCAAACGTGCCAAGGGATCCCCGGAAGAGAGAGTCCCTCCTGTTGGCACTAGAACAACTATTGCTCCAAGGAGTAATTATGGAGGTTCCCCTGGAAGAATGAGGGTTCGGGTTTTACTCAAACCTCTTTACAGTCCCGAAGCAAACGCGGACGGGAGGCCCATATTAATTCTAAAAGGGCTATACAAATTCCTATATATCAGGACTTTCCGATGGAGTCGATCCGATCGGTGGCCACTGCCCTACAAGGGGAGGATTGGTTAGCCACGATCGACATCAAAGATGCTTATTTGCACATTCCCATCTTTCCAGTCCACCAAAAATTTCTACGCTTTGCAGTAGAAGGGCGCCATTTTCAGTTCAGAGCCTTACCCTTCGGTTTGGCCACAGCACCACGAGTGTTTACAAAAATTCTGGCCCTTTATTGGCCAATCTAAGAACACAAGGTGTAATGATAATGGCATATCTGGATGACTTGTTGCTGATAGACCACTCAGTGAAAAAACTAGACGTGGTCGTTCACAAGACGATCAAGTATCTGGAATCTCACGGTTGGATTATCAACCGAGACAAGTCAGCCCTAAAAACCAGTCAAAAGTCTGGAATACTTGGGGCTAAGGTTGGATTCAGGCCAGAGAAAAATATTCTTGCCTCGAGGAAAGGTGTTGTCTTTGAAAGATTTGATCCACTTAGTGGGTACAAAAAAGACAGCCGTCCATACGCCTGTATATGAGGCTGCTGGGAAAAATGGTGGCATCATTCGAAGCAGTACCCTACGGTCAATTCCATTCAAGGAATTTGCAAGGGGCCATACTGTCAGCCTGGAACAAAAAAGTTCAGGCCCTAGACTTACAATGTCCTTGTCCCCTTCCGTTCGCAAGAGCCTCCGTTGGTGGTTGGTTCCCCAGAATCTGGAAAAAAGGAAATCCTTCAGTCCGATTTCTTGGAAGGTGGTCACTACAGATGCCAGCCTTATAGGCTGGGGAGCAGTACTGGAGCAATAGTCTCTCCAGGGCAGATGGTCGGATGCAGAAAAGGCCCTGCCCATCAATCTCTTAGAGATACGAGCAGCCCGGTATGCCCTAGTAGCATGGACATCCAAACTCCAAGGGTCCCCTGTCAGAATTCAATCAGACAATGCCACAGCAGTGGCATATATCAATCATCAGGGGGGCACCAGGAGTCGTGCAGCCCAAAGGGAAGTAAATTACATCCTGAAATGGGCAGAAAAATATGTCCCAGCCATATCTGCGGTATTCATTCCAGGAGTGGAGAATTGGAAGGCGGACTTTCTAAGTCGCCAGCAATTAGGCCCAGAGGAAGGGTCCCTTCACCCCGAGGTTTTCTGGACAATATGTCAGCGGTGGGGAACATTGGATGTAGATCTTCTAGCATCCAGATTCAACGCAAAGGGGGACAGGTTTGTCTCTCGGACAAGGGATCCCCTAGCTTGCGGCTCGGATGCCCTAGTGTTCCCTTGGGATCAGTTCAAGCTGATATATGCATTCACACCGCCAATGGTTACCTCGATTACTCCGCAGAATCAGGGTAGAAAAGAAACCAGTGATTCCGGTGGCTCCAGCGTGGCCCCGAAGAGCGTGGTACGCGGAGATTGTAAAATTTCAGTGGGGAGTCCTTGGACTCTCCCACGTCGTCCGGCTTTCGCAAGGACCGATATACCACCCTTCCTTACCAGCCCTAGGTTTGACGGCCTGGCTATTGAAGCCCACATTCTAAAAAAGAGAGGGCTCTCTAATGCTGTGGTATCTACCATGATCAATGCCAGGAAGCCGGTATCCAGGCAGATCTACTATAGAATCTGGAAGGCGTACATCGCGTGGTGTGAGGCCAAGAAATGGCATCCACATAAGTACGTAATAGGTAGGATTCTGGACTTCCTACAGTGGGCTGTAGATAGGAAGCTTGCCTTGAGTACTATCAAGGGTCAGATTTCGGGCTTGTCAATATTTTTTCAAAGGCCCTTGGCTTCGCATTCACTAGTCAAAGCCTTTATACAAGGAGTGATGCGTATTAGTCCTCCGGTTAATATTCCCATATGTCCATGGGATCTAAACTTGGTTCTGTCGGTTCTACAGAAACAACCATTTGAACCATTACAGCATATTTCCTTGGTGCTTCTCACCAGGAAATTGATTTTTCTAGTAGCCATTTGTTCGGCTAAAAGAGTATCGGAATTAGCAGCTATGTCCTGTAAGGAGCCATATCTGGTTATCCATAAGGACAGAGTAGTGTTACGTCCTCATCCAGCCTTCTTCCTAAGGTGGTATCGAGGTTTCATTTGAACCAAGATGTGGTTCTTCCTTTTTTCCCCAAACCTACTTCGGTAGAGGAAAAGTTATTGCATTCTTTGGATGTAGTAAGAGCAGTTAAAGCTTATCTAAAAGCCACTGCTCAGATTCGCAGAACGGATACTTTGTTTATTCTGCCGGAAGGCCCCAGAAAGGGTCAGGCAGCGTCAAAGTCTACTTTAGCCAAGTGGATTCGACAGGTCATAATACAAGCCTATAGCTTGAGAAGTAGACCGCCTCCATTCAAAGTTAGGGCGCACTCCACGAGAGCAGTTGGAACTTCATGGGCAGTGCATCACCAGGCCTCCCTGGCTCAAATCTGTAAGGCCGCAACATGGTCTTCGGTACACACGTTTACTAGGTCCTACCAGGTGGACGTTAGAAGTCAGGAGGATGTCGCCTTTGGGCGCAGTGTGTTGCAGGCCGCAAAAGATCCTCATGTCTGATAGCGCTCAGCTTATATATGGTGTATCCCCCCCCTCATTTGGCATTGCTTTAGGACATCCCATTAGTAATGACTATGTCGCTCTGTGTCCCGTGATGTACGAGAAAGAAAATAGGATTTTTATAACAGCTTACCTGTAAAATCCTTTTCTTGGAGTACATCACGGGACACAGAGCTCCCGCCCCTCTTTAGGGACACTTATTGCTTTGCTACAAAACTGAGGTGCTCCCGGATGGGAGGGGCTTATATAGGGGAGGGTACTTCCGGTTTTGGAAGTTGCCAGTGCCAGCACCTGACGGTATCTATATAACCCATTAGTAATGACTATGTCGCTCTGTGTCCCGTGATGTACTCCAAGAAAAGGATTTTACAGGTAAGCTGTTATAAAAATCCTATTTTTAGCTCTGTTAGCTGTATAAATGTCAATGGTCCCAAAAAAGTGTCAAAACAAAAGTGTCCGATCTGTCTGCCGCAATGTCGTAGTCCTGCTAAAAGTCACAGATTGCCGCCATTACTAGTAAAAAATAATAAAAATGCCATAAATATATCCTCTATTTTGTAGACACTATAACTTTTGCGCAAACCAATCAATATACGCTTATTGCGATTTATTTATTTTTTGTTACCAAAAATATGTAGAATACATATTGGCCTAAACTGATGAAGAAATGATGTTTCTCTTTCGTTCATTGACTGACACAGCGACTTAAATCTGGACCTTAGGGTTAAACGGCAAAACTGTACAGTACCGCCCAGGGGGCGGTCCTACTGGCTATAACCCCTCACACTGCATCCAGCAGCTCAGTTTTTTCTCCCTAGTGTAGAAGGACCTGGCTCCCAGTGGGGACCATTGGTCCTGGAGATTTTTTTCTTTTTTTTTTTTCCTGCTTTTGATTCCTGTGATCTAGTATCAACAGCCCGGCCATCGAGTGTGAGCAGGCCTTAGCTACGCGCTGAGTCGGCCACGACATGCCCCGTCTGATCCAGGGGTGGCCGAGCTATATGCTCTGGGGCACACATATGACCGGGCTACTGCTGTCCGTGTCAGTGTGCCGTGGCCGACAGCCACCCCGTACCGCTCGGGTGATGGGTATGTCCACAGAATGCGTCCAGCAGTCCCGACAGGAGGGGTAAGTATGGTTCCGCCTGTCTCGGCAGGATGGAGCAGCTGGGCATTCCCTGGGAGGTCGAATTGAGGTCTCTCATTCTCCTCTTCTCCTCTTCTTCTCTCCCTGTCCTTTCCCTCCTCCCCCACTGCGCGACTGAACGGGGGTCTTCCGGGGGGCTCCGTGTCTGGCGAGGGGGGTGCGCTGGGTGTTAGGGGTCCGCTGTTTTCTTCCCTATTTTTGTAGTGGGGTGTTCTGGTGTGCACATTGTGGGAGGCCATCGCGCGGAGGGTCAGCGTGGTTGCTGCATTTTCCTGTGGTTTTAGTCAGGAAGATTCGTGGCCATTTTCCTGTAGCTTTAGTCAGGAAATGCGGCGGCCATCTTTTCGGAGCCCTCCTGTGGCCATTTTCTTGTAGTCTCAGCTTGTTTTTGCCTCTAGCGCTGGCTATCCTTCTGGAACGGCGCAAATTGAACAGAACACCTCATGAGGGAGAGCGGACGGCAGCACAGCGCAGTACCTGGGCCAGGGTGGTGAGTCCTGCGGGGGGGGGGGCACCTCAGTCTGTGGCAGCTAGGAGGGTGGACTTTTGGTGAAACTGGCCTGCGGTCTTTAACGGGTGTCAGGCGAGTGTGGGTCAGCATGGCGTCAGAAGCTGGCACTTCTTCCCCAGACATACCTGCGGTGGCAACTGGCTACCCTGCACCTGCGGTGCCTATAGACGCTTTGTCGGCAGTCCTGGAAGCTTTCTTTATCGTACATCACGGGACACAGAGCGGCATAGTAATTACACTGTGGGTTATAGAGCTTACCTTCAGGTGATGGACACTGGCACACCCAAGACAGGAAGTCCCCTCCCTATATAACCCCTCCCATATCGGGAGTACCTCAGTTTTGTTGCCAGTGTCTAAAGGTGTTGGTCACGGTTAAGCATGTATTCAAGTTAGCTCTGCGTATGGTCTTTGAGGCCTAAAGGCGAGCTATTCCGGATCCGTCCAAAGTGCTTCAATGCCAAAATGGACGGTACCCGGGCCTCGGGGAAGAAGATGTGGACCATCTACGAGGTTTGGCCTGTAATGCCTCTCTTAGGAGGGCTGGACCCTGGGATCCAGTACTCTGGTCAGACCCAATACCAAGAGGTTTTCTGGCAGGGTGCTGTACAGGTCCAGGGGAGTGGTGTTCCTTTCAGTAGGACCCCGGTCCCTGAAGGTCAAATGACGTTGCCCGCCAAAGGGGCGAAGTTTGGGCTGTCTGTTCCGAACAGGGTCCTGCGGCGGGTACAGGTAAGTGAGGGTCCCTGATGAACTTGGTCCAGCAGGGACCCTTCAAGACTAATGTGTTTGCCTGTATTTTACTTACATGGTATATTTCCCACTGTACCTGATGCCTAAAATATCTTTGATAAACCTGAAATGTATTTTCTTATGGTTCTATTGGACATTACGTAGTACCCCTGTTTGGCCACAGGAGGGAGATACTTGAGAATGTCTATATAGCTGGGCATACCTTCTATAAGTGTAATGCCTAGACAGATGGAGGAGCATTCTTCTATGTACAAGCTCTGCAGTACCCATCTGTAAAAATGTTACCATACCTGCTAGGGGGACCTGGAAACAGCGTTCTTAGACATGGAGCTGTGGTCTCCCTCTATAGTGTCAGCTAGGCTCCAATGTAAAACTGCAGCTCCCAGTGGGAAGCCTATGGAGGAAAAGTTCCTCCTGCTCCTCTCCCCATTCCTTCCAGGGAGCGTTTCTGGCGCGCGCATTGGCGCACGCGCGCTTCTGCGCATGTGCGGGTGTCCTCTGCTTTAAAAAGACCGCCTCTGCGAGACATGCTGTAAGAGGACGGACACATCAGCAGAGCTCCTTGGTGACATTTATTTATTTATTTTTTCACAAGAGGTGACATTTATTTTTGATATTATATTGGGCACGCTACAGGTGGTGATACAGGCATCCCCAAGGCACATTAGTTTAGTCACCTGACTAGCTCTGATAGCAAGCTTGTACGCTAGACCATAGCTAGTAGTGGGTGCATTTTTGGCTGTAAGTCCTTAGCTTGAGCTAGGACTGCCTTCCAAGGGCTCTGGGAGTAAAAATCCTAGGAGGCTAAAGGGTTCGCCATCGGGCTCTGAGGATCTGGGGCTTGCTCCTACTAATATATCCTCCCCTGATAAATCAGAGGTAGTTACCCGAGGGGAGCCATCAGGAATGCTAGGTGCTGCGGCTGCCCTCAGTTCCCCTGCTCCAGTATATGTGACAGAGGAGGCTTTTACCTCTGCTCTGGGAGGATTAGAACAAAGATTGGCGGCATTAATCGCTTCCTCCCTGCCGGGAAAAAAGCACGCCAGATCTCCATCTCCACCGTTAGAGTATCTAACAGCAGAGCAATTGTCTCAGGATGAAATTGATTTTCCTGCAGGGGATCAGGAGGATGATGCAGCCTCGGAGGAATCTACTTTAGAGGAACCGTTTTCAGCCTCTCAGGCTGAAAGATTGTTAGTTCAGTCTTTTTTTTAACCACTTAAGCCCCGGACCATTTTGTAGCTAAAGGACCAGAGGTGTTATCAGAATTTTGCACTGTGCTGCTTTAACTGGAAATTGTGCGGACATGCAATGTTGTACTGAAACTAAATTTGCGTCCTTTTCTTCCCACAAATAGAGATTTCTTTTAATGGTATTTGATTGCCTCTGCGATTTTTATTTTTTGCGCTATAAACGGAAAAAGACTGAAAATTTTGAAAAAAAAATATTTTCTACTTTTTGTTATAAGAAAAATCGAATAAACTCAATTTTAGTCATACATTTAGGCCAAAATATATTCAGCCACATGTCTTTAGTAAAAAAAATGTCAATAAGCGTATATTTATTGGTTTGCGCAAAAGTTATAGCGTCTACAAACTAGGGTACATTTTCTGGAATTTACACAGCTTTTAATTTATGACTGCCTATCTCATTTCTTGAGGTGCTAAAATGCCAGGGCAGTACAAAACCCCCCCCAAATGACTCAATTTTGGAAAGTAGACATCCCAAGGAAATTGCTGAGAGGCATGTTGAGCCCATTGAATATTTTTTTTTTTTTTTTGTCTCAAGTGATTGAATAATGACAAAAAAAAAAAAATTACAAAAAGTTGTCACTAAATGATATATTGCTCACACATGCCATGGTTATATGTGGAATTGCACCCCAAAATACATTTTGCTGCTTCTCCTGAGTACGGGGATACCACATGTGTGGGACTTTTTGGGAGCCTAGCCGCGTACGGGCCCCCGAAATCCAAGCACCGCCTTCAGGATTTCTAAGGGCGCAAATTTTTGATTTCACTCCTCACTACCTATCACAGTTTCGAAGGCCATAAAATGCCAAAATAGCACAAAATCCCCCCAAATTACCCCATTTTGGAAAGTAGACACCCCAAGCTGTTTGCTGAGAGGCATGGCGAGTATTTTACAGCTCTCATTTGTTTTTGAAAATGAAGAAAGAAAATTAATTTTTTTTTTTTTTTTTTTACATTTTCAAAACTTTGTGACAAAAAGCGAGATCTGCAAAATACTCACCATACCTCTCAGCCAATAGCTTGGGGTGTCTACTTTCCAAAATGGGGGCATTTGGGGGGGTTTGTGCCATCTGGGCATTCCATGGCCTCCGAAACTGTGATAGGCAGTAAGGAGTGAAATCAAAAATGTACACCCTTAGAAAGCCTGAAGGCAGTGCTTGGTTTTTGGGGTCCCGTACGCGGCTAGGCTCCCAAAAAGTCTCACACATGTGGTATCCCCGTACTCAGGAGAAGCAACAATGTATTTTGGGGTGTAATTCCACATATGCCCATGGCATGTTTGAGCAATATATCATTTTTTTTTTATTTTTTTTTTTGTATAATCTGTATTTATTGAGAAAAAACATGTACACACAAACAAAAGTGCAACTTATGGCATACATGGTCCACATCAAGCATACAATTCAGTACGGTGCAAAAGGTATAATTCAGCAAAAAATAAAGGAACAAGGTACCAGTTTCAAAACAATGTAATAATTCCATTGAGGGGAACCACTCCCCCCCAACCTGCTTACTGGTCCGCTAACAATTACCGGGGACATGGACCAAGCTAAACAAGGGGCCTTCACCTCCTCGTACCCTGTGTGGGGAGAGGGGGCTAAATAGCCTCCATCAAACCCTCCCTGGCCAAAATCCGGCCCTTGGGCACAAAGAGGTGAGGGGGCCCCTCTCATCTAGGAATCTCCTCCCCCGAACAGAAGAAGAGACTTCAACTGCATAATAAGACCAGGCCCAGGCAAGGGGCAGCCCCCGGCCGCCAGTAAACAACCTAAGCTGAACAAGTAAGAGAGGATCCATGTATTAGAGTGAGATAAAAAAAAAAAAAAACGCAGACAAGACAGACAAACATAAACGGGAAACAGCAAGGTAAGAAAGACAGAAAAAGGGAATAGTAGAAAGAAGTAGAGGGAAATAGAACTACCTCCATCAGGCATGCACCCATAGCGTCGCACAGCTCCACCCACCAAGAGAAGATCTTTAGTGCTCAGCTCAATCTCCGGGCTCCCGCATCTTCAGTCTCTGCCTCCGGGGCCTGTGCCTCGGCTTCCCTACGTCCCCTAAGAGAGGGCTCTGCAAGTTCCAACAGGGCGATGTCTAGACTAGATGGAACAAACTCCCCACCTGAAGTATGTTGCAACCAGGCAGCCCAGATGGTTTGAAAGTGCTCACTCGTGCCATTACAATTCGCCACCCATTCTTCAGCTTCCTTAATTTCCCGTACCCTCTTGGACCAGTCCTCTAGCCCAGGTACATGAGCCTGCTTCCAATACATAGGGAGCAGGCGCCTAGCACCGTTCAGGAGATGTGGCAGTACACATCTCCTGTAACGGCTGGTCGGCATAGATGGTACATGGAGAAGGAAGTGTATTGGCAAAAGCGGGACATCTATATCCAGTATGGCCTTAATTTGTTGCTGAATAGTTTCCCAAAAGGGCTGAATTTTTGGGCACTCCCACCATATGTGAAGCAAGGTGCCACGGAGGCCGCAGCCTCTCCAGCAACAATCAGAAACAGTGGGGTATATGCGTGAGAGCACAGCAGGCACCCTGTACCACCTTGTCAGTAACTTGTAGTTTGTTTCTTGCGTTCTAGACTCTATGGAGCTAGAATGGTTTAGGCGGTACAGGGGAGCCAACTGCGCCTCTGAGAACTCTGTCCCCAGATCGCGCTCCCATTCCCTAATGTAGGCCGGCTTAGTCTCCGTCACGAATGAGCCGAGTAGCTGATAGAGCTTGGATATCATATGAGAGATGGGGTCCTCCGCGACAAAGAGAAGCTCAAAGGGTGAGAGTTGAGATGTGGTACGAATATGGGTAACCTGCGTTGCAAAAAAGTGACTAAGCTGTGCGTGTCGCCAAAAGTCCAATGGAAAAGCGCCATGACATGCCCTAAGTGATTCTAACGGGGGAAGTTTCCCACCCACCAAAAGTTTACCACAGGGAGCATTAGGGTCATCCACCCAGTTCCCCCGGGAGAAACCAACAAAAGCCCCCAAGCGGGGCCAGTGGGGACCCAGGAGGTGCTAGAGAGTATAGGGTGTTAATCCTATCCCAAACCCTAAGGACCTGTCTCGTTAGGGGAGATGTCAAATCAGACGGCCCCCTATGCTCCTTCGCAAGCCAAGGGGCATAGGCCAAGTCCCTACCAGCCATGCTCTTTTCCAGGGGAACCCAAAGTCTAGTACGGGTGTGGAACCTCCAGTTCAGAATCCTTTGAAGGACAATGGCCCTGTAGTACCGTCGAATGTCTGGAATCCCCAAACCCCCAGCCCTCTTAGATCGCATGGCTATTCTAGGCTTCTTTGCACTCCACACAAAATCTATGAGCATGCTATTAATTGTACCGAAAAAGGTGACCGGCAGGGGAAGTGGCAACATCTGGAAGTAGAAAAGGACTCTGGGGAGCACATTCATTTTAATAATGTTCACCCGCCCGAGCCAGGTAAAAGCCGTTTTAGTCCAATGGGATAGGTCAGTTTTGATGGTCATCAATAGGGAGGGATAATTGGCCTGATACAGGGTCTCATAACGGTCAGTCAGTTGGATACCCAGGTACTTTATAGAGGACCTAGCCCATGTGAAAGGGAACGCCGCCTTCAGGCTATCTTTGAGTGACAGGGGGAGCACTATCGGCAGAATCTCAGACTTCGAGTAGTTAATTTTAAAATTGGACAATGCTCCAAAATCATGGAGTTCCGTCATAAGGTTCGGTACCGAGATGAGGGGTTCGGTAAGATGGAACAGGACGTCATCCGCATAAGCTGAAAGCTTATGCTCCATACTCCCCACTGTCAATCCTTTGATGTCCTGGTTGGCCCGCACCCTGCGCAACAAAGGCTCTAGGGTAAGGGCAAACAGGAGGGGCGAGAGGGGGCATCCTTGTCTCGTACCATTTCTAATCGGAGACCTTGAGGAGAGAATGCCATTCACCTTGACTTGGGCGCTTGGGGTAGCGTAGAAAGCCATGATCCAAGTCAACATGAATGGGCCTAGACCCACAGACTCCAGGACCGCACGCAGGAAGGACCAGTCGACCCGGTCGAAAGCCTTCTCCACGTCCGTTGAGAGGACCAGGTACAGGGACTGTTTCGGATTCGAGCGTGCCCAATGAATCAGATGCATAGCTCGCAGTGAATTGTCTCGGGCCTCGCGCCCTGTGACAAAACCTGTTTGGTCTGGGTGCACTATATTCGGAACAAGATGTTTAAGGCGATTGGCCAATATTTTAGCAAGGATTTTAACATCCACGTTCAGTAACGATATTGGTCTATAACTCTGAGCCAGAGAAGGGTCCGTGCCCTCTTTAGGGAGCACCGTTATGTGAGCCAACAAGGCCTCGGGAGGGATCGGGTCTCCCCTGGCAATTGAGTTAAAATATCTACACATGGGGCCGACTAAGATCGTGAGAAATGTGCTGTAGTACGCCTTTAAATACCCATCGGGCCCCGGGCTCTTCCCACTCGGCAAGGATTTAACAATCTCCTCGAAGTCAGAGGGCTGAAGAGGTGATTTCAACTCCACCTGCTGCTCCTCGGACAAGGAGGGGAGCCCAAAATTGACCAAATACTCCTTAATAGCACTGTACTTAGAGGCCGCAGACTCCGGTGTAGCATCCGAGTCCAAAGAGTAGAGCTTCGCATAGTAATCACGGAACAAAGAGGCAATCTTGGAGGATTGAAAAACAACTCCACCCGAAGTGGATTGAAGTTTGTGAATAAGAGCCTGGGCCCTATGTTTTCTGAGGGCCCTAGCGAGCATCCTACTGCATTTGTTACCATGCTCATAATACTTATGAGAAAGGTAACGGAGCTGTCTGCAAACCTTACGGTCCAAATAACGAGAAAAAAGTTCCCTAAGCTCCAGCAGTCTCTCCAAAGCCTCCAGGTCCCCGCAACGCTTATGACGAAGCTCTGCCTGTTGGAGGTTTGTCAAGATCCTCTGAAAATCTGCTTGTTGCGCCCTCTCGCATCTAGCCCCTTGTGAAATCAGCTCCCCCCTCATGACAGCTTTATGACCCTCCCAAACCATCCCCTTACTTACACTCTCAGTAGTGTTTTCCTTAAAATAGTGCGACATGGCCTCCGAAAACCTCCGCCACCACTACAGTGTCATCCAATAGATTCTCGTTCAGACGCCATGACGATGGGCGCCGTGCATCCTGAGACACCTCAAAGGTGATTGTGATCGCTGCATGATCAGATATAGTAATATTCTCTATGGATGCCGCCTGCAGTAGCTCGAGGGTATGCTGATCTACAAATATGAGGTCTATACGGGTGTACACGTCATGAACTCTAGAATAATAGCTATAATCTCTCGCTGAGGGTTGGAGCACCCGCCAGCTGTCAAACAGGAAATGGGATTGGATAGTTTTCTTAAACCTTTTCAAGAACGCGTGTGAGTGGGTTGAGCGACTATGAGAAGTATCGAATAAGGGATCCGGGCTAATATTAAAGTCCCCTCCTAAGATCAGACGGCCCTCCCGAAAATCGGTGAGGCGGTCTAGTACGGCCTCTACAAAAGTCAGCTGGTTGGCATTAGGGGTATATATGTTAGCAAAAGTGTAGAGTCCCAGCTATCTCCCCTTTCAAAAGAACAAACCTACCCATAGGATCAGAGAAATGTGCTTTAAGGCGGAAGGGACAGGACTTGTGACTAGCTATGGCCGTTCCCTTGGCCCTAGGAACCGTGGAAGTGCTAAGGAACCATTGGTTGAACAAATGAGTAGGAAGTTTCGGAGTGGATTGGACGGTAAAGTGAGTCTCCTGCAGGAACACTATCTGTGCCCCCAAACGTTTCAATTCCAACCACAACTTGCCCCTTTTGTGTGGAGAGCAAAGACCCCGAACATTATAAGATACTACCTTAATAGAAGCCATGGGGATCGGGGAAGTCCGTCAAAGCCAAGGGGTAGCCGTTGAACCCAACCGGAGCAATTCTGAGGAAGGAGTATCTGGGAAAACTCCAGACGGAGAGAAAGGAGGGAGAAGAGAAGAATAGAGCAGGGCATACAGGGGACACAACACAGAGACACACACACACACACACACAAAAAAAAACACAACATGAGAACACAAAAATTAACATGGTTAAGCAGGTCAGGAGGCACAGCCCGCCGAAGCGAGCTATGTCTAGCCAACCCACCAGAAAAAGCACTTGAACACTTAAAGCGAGCCCGACCAGGGATACCCTCCCACCACAAGGAAGGCCTCTGGCCGAAGCCCACCGTCCCGTAAAGGGAAAACACCCACTGTGGGTAGGCCTACTGGGGGAACATAGACCAACATTGGGGAGATAAGAATCTCACCCCACACCGCCTCTATGAGGCAACAAAATACTATCCGGGGGCACCCTCAGTGCATGTCCCTAGCCAGTTCTCCCAGACAGGAAGGGGTGAGTCTGCGGCTACAGATGGGAGGGGGCTACAAAAGCACAAAACGAAACCCACCCCCAACCCCCCCTGAACATGGAGTCCAGCTGTCCACGGTGCAGTCTATGAGGGCCAAGAACTCCCAAAACCAAAAAAAGGGGGGAAGAAAAGAGAGAGAAAAAATAAAATAAAAAATGATGCTTCTACTCCCCCTTTTTCTTCTCTTCTCTTCTCTCCCAATGAAAACAAAACTACCACAGGGTCCATCAAACCCAGTTAAGGAAGAAGTTGCAGATGGGTCGTCCGGTCCAGAAGGGCAGGGAGCAAGAACACCTCAGTCTCTGGCAGATGCAGGCCCGGAAGAGGTGCTGGCATTGCGGCATCTGTTATTCCTCCTGCGTCCCCTACCTGGCACGGTTTGCCAGGGCTGCGAGGGAGGGAGCGCCGACAGGGCTGGAACTCCTCTCCAGTCAGGAAAGTCCACATCTCCAAGGTGCAGGGCTGTGAGGAAGTGTGGCAGATCATCCTTAGTGCGCAGCGTCACCTGGAGCCCCTCATGCATTACTTGAAGACTGAAGGGAAAGCCCCAGCGGTAGGAGAGGCCTACATCCTGAAGAGCTGACAGCAGGGGTCGCAGAGCCCTGCGTTGCAAAAGAGTGCGCCGGGAGAGGTCTTGGTAGAAGAAAAGTTTAGCTCCATCAAAGTCAAAATAAGGCTTGTTCCTCATTTTCTGCATTATGCAATCCTTTAAAGTATATTTGTGGAGTTTACAGATAATGTCCCGTGGGGATTCAGGGTCCTGGGAAGGCGGCTTCAGAGCCCTGTGAGCCCGATCAATCTCTATTGGAGTGGTGGATGGAAGTCCCAGTATTTCCCTGAACACCCCCTCCAGAGAAGGGATTATATCCCGCGGTGCAGTGGCTTCCGGCATACCCCTAATACGGATGTTAGCTCGCCTGCTGCGATTCTCAAAATCATCCATATGGGATATTAAGGCCTCCATCTTGTGGCTCTGTGCATTACAAGTCTCTTGCAATAAAGCTATACTAGGGAGAGAGTCCTCAAAGCGCTGCTCTAAGGTCTCCAGCCTGCCCCCCAAGTGTGCAGTGTCAGTTTTAAGCTGGGCTATGTCCTGGGTGAAAGCCTTCTCAATCCTGGCAGTGAAACGTTCCAGGTCCTCCCTAGTGGGGAGAGACCATATGTGCCTCTTCAGATTCTCATCACCCAGCAGGTCCATAGGATCCGGGCCTAATCCCTGTGAGGAGGGGGAGCCTGGTAATGCAGGGGGAGCCGTATCACTCACCAGACGAGGAGATGGGATAGGAGAGGCCGCCGGACCAGAGGCTGCATCCTCGTGCTGCTTGGGGCCTTTCTTCTCCGCCGCCATCTTGGAGTCTGTTCTCCCGGTCCGCCGCGGCTCCGTGCAGAATGAATCCATCGTTCCCTGTGTCGCCCGATCCGCCTTCGGAGGCTGGGAGGACGCCCTTGTTCGCTGGGACATTATTCAGTAAGTTACCCGCCGATTATGCCCCGGGGAGAGCTTAATATTGCTGCGGTGTGAGCGGAGCTGAGAACACACACGTCCTCACTCCACCATAGCTTGGCCACGCCCCGAGCAATATATCATTTAGTTACAACTTTGTGCAAAAAAAAAAAATTGTCTTTTTTCCGCAACTTGTGTCAACATATAAAATATTCAATGGACTCGACATGCCTCTCAGTATATAGCTTGGGGTGTCTACTTTCCAAAATGGGGTCATTTGGGGGGGTTTGAACTGTTCTGGCATTTTATACACAACATTAGGAAGCTTACATCCACTCTTCTAACCACTTGAAGACAAAGCCCTTTTTGACACTTTTTGTTTACATGAAAACATTTTTTTTTTTTTTGCAAGAAAATTATGTTGAACCCCCAAACATTATATATTTTTTTAAAGCAAAGGCCCTACAGAATAAAATGGTGGGTGTTGCATTTTTTTTTCCACACAGTATTTGCGCAGCGATTTTTCAAACGAATTTTTTGGGGGAAAAATACTCTTTTTTTTTTTATTTTTTATTTGAATGCACTAAAACACACTATATTGCCCAAATGTTTGATGAAATAAAAAAGATGATCTTAGGCCGAGTACATAGATACCAAACACGACATGCTTTAAAATTTCGCACAAACGCGCATTGGCGACAAACTACATAGACTTTTAAAAGCCTTTACAGGTTACCACGTTAGATTTACAGAGGAGGTCTACTGCTAAAATTACTGCCCTCGATCTGACCTTCGCGGTGATACCTCACATGCATGGTGCAATTGCTGTTTACATATGACGCCAGACCGACGCTTGCGTTCGCCATTGCGCAAGAACAGGGCAGGAAAGGGGTGCTTTTTTTTTATTTATTTTTTATTATTATTTATTTTGCTTTTTTATTTTATTTTTAAACTGTTCCTTCCATATATATATATATATATATATATATATATATATATATATATATATATATATATATATTTACTGTTATCTCAGGGAATGTAAATATCCCCTATGATAGCAATAGGTAGTGACAGGTACTCCTTCTTTTTTTTTTTTTTCTTTTTTTTTTGTGGAAAAACTGGGGTCTATTAGACCCTAGATCTTTCCTCTGCCCTCAAAGCATCTGACCACACCAAGATTGGTGTGATAAAATGCTTTCCCAATGGCGCTTTTTATATCCAGGGGGGGGGACATTCCCTCCCACTGCTTGTACAAGCAGTCCAGAGGCTAATTAGCCACTAGGATTGCTTTTACATGAAAGCCGGCCGCTGGCTGAAGAGAATGATACCAAGATGATACCTAAACCCGCAGGCATCAATCTGGTATAACCATTCAAATCCAGCAACATGCTGGTCCTTGTTGGACATGTATTGTAATCTTTTTTTTTTTCATGCAGCCTGTTGGCTGAACGAAAAAAGAGATTGATCGGTGGGTATGCCCACCATTAGAATACCGCCCTTCATCCACCCACTTCTAATGATGGGCATACATGCATCATTTATATATGCCGAAGCATGGGGGCATCCTCCCGCAAAAGTTATGCCGCACACACATGGTCGGACTTTTCGACGGGCAAGCCTCCGTCGGCATTTTGACCGTATGTACGCGGCATTAGGAGCAAAATCGCTCCTCCACCCCCATGCTTCGGCATATATGCTTTTTTTTTTTTTTAACTGTGGTGGTGAAATCACCTCCTATAGCACTGGAGTCGCAGCGATCAGGCCTGTCTCTGCGAACGCTGCTGTTATGTGTGTTGTGTTTTGTAAGTGACAGTGATCGATCGATACTGCACTTGGGTGGCCTGGGCTGGACGGAGGGGCAAAACGCAGGTTCTAGCAGGTATCTGGGCTGATCCCGCTAACGCTGCGTTTTTGGGAACCCTAAATTGCTGGGGACGCTAGTATAGATCTGATCAGATATTGATCTGTTCAGATACTATACCACTAAGGGAGGTGTATGCTTCACGCGTGGGTGTTAGCGTTACTGGCACTAACCTGACGCTGCCTGGGGTGTGACGCAGACCCTCTCTGACGCTAAAACCTAATTGATATTACCCGCCGGGCGATCAGGGGGTTAAACCTTTATTGGGTTATATGCGGCGGGTGCCCTGACACTATAAAAAGCAAACTAACTAACCAGCGTCACCCGTAACACTTATGGTGATCACTGGTGAAAGGGTTAACTAGGGGCAATCAGGGGGTTAAACCTTTATTAGGTAAAATATGGGGGTACCCGACGCTATAAAAACCTGCGGCGAACCTAAAAAAAAATAACTGGCTACCTATCGCCATCACCGACACTAAGACAGCGATCAGAAAAACGATTGCTTAGTGACGGCGGTGCTAAGGGGTGAAAGGGTTACCTGGGGGGGCGATCAAGGGGTTAAACCTTTATTAGGGGGGGTTAGGGGGCTACACTGGACCTAAAACTAACTGCCCTGACACTTTTACAGTCACAAATGTCACTGATTGCAGTGATCAGTAAATAAATGGTCACTGCAATCAGTGACACTGTGACTGGGGGGGCGATTTATGTACCTATGTGTCCTGGTGTCAGTGTAGTGTTAGTGCACTAACCTGACATCTCCTCTCATGCGACGTTCGGTATATGTGAGCGCCGCATGAGGGATGACATCACTTCCTCCTGCCTGTGTAAACATTCGGCCAATCCCCAGTTGATGTCCCATCGTGACGAAAGGCGTAGGGGGCCGGTGACGTCATCACGCTTTCCTCGGATGAGAAGCAGCGTTGCGGAACATACGGAGCTTAGGGAGAGACACGGACGAATGCCGTAACTATTTGATTCATCGCATCAATGCTGAACTTGCTTTTGGATTCTGTAAGTGCAATTTAACTTTTAATAAACTCCGCTGGTTTTTCATACTACACCATGAGCTTTTCCCTTTATGTCTGAGATCAAGGTACACTGTGGAAACCTGCTGTATTGGAGCTTTTATGGTTGTGGGAATACCTTATTTCCTATGCTAGGCGAGACTGTCAATTTGCAGTCATGGCTTTCTGGTAAGCAGAAACTTTTTCTCTTCACTTTGGGTGTCAGCATTATCTAGAGGATTACACTCACTGGTTGAAGCTACCCTTTTCAAGGTGTTTTGGAGCACATCGTTTTCTTCACTTTGGACTCAGTTCTTTTTAAAGGATTTCCACTCGGATTGAGTTTTTGGACTTTCTTTCACTTCACATATTCTTTATTTATTATTTTTATCAATGTTTTATCACTCAGCACATTTCTTATCATATGCTTATTTTGTTTAACTATGCTAATGTGATTGATAAGCGCTGCATACTTTTGACCACATTTGATTTTTTATAGTTTTATTTGTATTTAGCTATATATGCTAGCAGCTTACTTTTCATTTATTTTTTGATTCAATTGTTTTACTACATACTTTAGCACGGTTTATTTGGCGCAACGTTTGGCCCTAGGGCCTTTTCCCCTTTTTTCTGTGTAAACATTACACAGGCAGAGGAAGCATTTGATTCGCCGGGAGCGATCGCGAGGGGGTGGCCAGAATCGAATGGCGGCCCCCTCATCACGGATCGCTCCCGAAGCGATCCCGGCCACCCACTGTATCGGAGGGGGGTCCGATCGGACCCCCCACCCTTACGAAGGCAGTCACGTACCGGCACTTGATTGTGCCTGTCCGTGCCATTCTGCCGACGTATAATCACAGTGGGCGGTCGTTAAGTGGTTAAATCAAAAAAAAATTTATTGAATGTTGCCAAACATACCATACACATTGTACATGAAAAAAGTCCATGAATAAAACCGAAGCATCACATTAGAATCGTCAGTATATTGCACAGATTCAGAACATTCCTCAGTGCAAAAAGAAAGGAAAATAAATAAATAAAAACTTTTCAGTGTATTTAACAACAAAATATATCAGTCAAACCTTACAAAGAGTACATTAAGGCACATATCCTACAGTCAACCTATCTCTTTTCTCCCCCCTCTCCTCTAATGGTGCCATATAGCTGTAATCGGAGAAAACACAAGGGTGATCACTCCGCACGTGCACCCCCCGCCCTCCTTCAAAGTATGTGGTTCCCAAATGCCCATCACGATCTATGAAATCAATCCCCTCTATAGTTTGGCACATCTTTTAGCATTGCAGTAGTCTGTCTTTAACCAATTGGTGGGGTGCTAACTAGGGCTGGGAAAAAAATCGATTTTAATCTTGAATCGAGTTTTGAGCTCAAATCGATTCAGTTTTAAAGAAAATCGATTTTTTTACTTCCCTTCAAAGTTTCCGTAGCAGGACTGCAGGGGGCGTATCCGGAATGGCACTGGGCAGCGTTACCCCAATTACATCTACTCGCTGCAGCCGCCGTCTGCCTACCTGATCAGCGTGTCATGCAGACAGACGGCGGCCATTGCAGTGTTCAAAAGCCGCGCCTCCCGAGTCCTCGTCGTCTGTGATAGGCGGAACACTCAATTTCACAGCAGGCAGTATTCAGCCTATCACGGACATCCTCTCATCCTCGTCTGTGTTATGAGGATGACCATGATAGGCGGAACACTGAATGCTGGGAAATTGAGTGTTCCGCCTATCACAGACGAGAAGGAGGCGCGGCTTTTGAATACTGGAATGGCCACCGGTGTAGCAGTAAAATCCGTATACCATGAAAATCTGCATCAGGTACGGGCACAGTGATTGAAGCATGGGCACAGTGAGACACGGGCACAGTGAGGCACGGGCACAGTGAGGCACGGACACAGTTCAATTCAACTAAGAGTAACCTCAGGATTTTTTGTTGTTTTATTAGCTAAATCCAAATACAGTATTAATAATTTGGATGTTTAACAATCTTTGTTGCACACTGCAAAAAACAACAAAAGGTCACAAGCGCTAAATTGGTGGATAAATAAAAAAATATAATGGATGATAATAATAATAATAAGAAAAAAATCCCAAATATTTTGGGAAGTACAAAGTATCCAAAAGGGGGAAAAACAGGATCCAGCGCAGCAAGAAAAAATCCGTACCCAGAAGTACAAAATACACAACATGCACACAATTTAATCCAGCGCTCATGGAACATACATTATTAACTATTGAAAACTCTTGAAGAATTGATAAAAAAAGCTTAGTCCATTTATCACAATAAAAAGAGGGATCCAATCCCAAATGTGCAGAGGGCAAATGAATCTTAACTCTCCAGTTGCCAGTGGTGACAAACTTGTTAAACTTGCAGTGACATCTGTGGAGCAAGGAGGGGTTAAAAAAGTAAAAACAAAGCCTGTGGCATGATCTCCGTGTGAGCACAGTACCTTGAATGATGGACAACAGGCAGACCAGCGTGTGGAGGGCCCTCCAACCCAAAAGGATGCAGAGCCAGGATCGCAGCAAGGCTGGGACAGAAGGAATCACACACAGTTTCAAGAGTTTTCAATAGTTAAAAATGTATGTTCCATAAGCGCTGGAATATATTGTGTGTTTGTTGCACACTGACTTTGCAGTTAGAGAAAGGGTTTGCCTTTGCAATTTTGTTTCTTGATGCACTTTAATTAATATAATAAAAAAAAAAAAACGAATCGAATCGTAAATCGAGTTTTTTATAAAAAAAATCGCTGATTTTTTTTTGGGGGGAAAATCGCCCAGCCCTAGTGCTAACCCCGGGACGTCAAGCCAGGCCTGCCACATTGAATTAAACTTACGCGGTGCATTCCTATGCTAAGTCAGTTTTTCTCTAATTAGTAGTTTGTTTACCTGATCAATCCACTGTCTTCTGGTGGGTACCCTGGGAGTAATCCAAAGCTGAGCTATCAGCTTGCGTGCCACATAAAGTAAACGGATAATTGCCGCGAAAACCGGCGGAGATAGGAGTTCCTCATCCAGGGCACCCGGCAGACACACAACAGGTGATCTCGGGATAGCGAAGGCGAACACCTGTGTAATCACATCAAGCACCTCAGTCCAGTATCGGAAGAGTTTGGGGCATTTCCAGAACATATGCATGAGGTCACCATGATCTCTCATGCACTTGGGGCACAGTGGGGAGTCTCTAAGCCCCCAATCATGTAGCCTGGCCGGAGTTCTATATACCCTGTGTAGTAGGTATAAATGTGACAGCCTCTGAGAGGAAGACACCGAGACCATAGGAGCAACCGTCAAACAGACATCCCACATTTCCCCATCAATAGGCCCCACATCCTCCTCCCATTTAGCTCTACATGGTAAACTAGTTGGATCTTGGAGCGCGTTGAGCAAAATATTGTAGCCCCGTGAAATCATACCCTTTTTTTTCTCTTTCCATAAAAATCCCCTGGATTATGGCGTGGTCCGTTAGTCTAAGTGGCCTCTGCCTGGATTGTTCCTGTGGTGCATGACGCAGCTGCAGGTATTTAAAAAAGTGAGAGCGAGGTATACCAAACTCGGCCTGGAGCTCCAAAAAGGATTTGAGGACTCTGCCATTGTAAAGTTGTGCTAAGTATTTGAGCCCCGCAGCTTCCCATTGTCTAAATCCTGTAAGTTTGTATAATTCTTTATAATGAAGATTACGCCAGATGGGGGTGAGTGGTATGAATCCCCTAACACCCAATAGTCGTTTAACAGAAGTCCACAGAGTTTTTAGTAGGATCAGAGAAGGGGTCCCACCCAACAAATGTGCATGGCCAGCCTCCAAGCCAGACAACGCCGGGGCCTCGTCTGTCGGAGTGGCCAGAAGTCTACGGCTAGGGTCCGATGTACTGTATCTACCAGTCCCCAACCACCCAGCTGCTGTAGTTGAGCCGCTAGAAAATAGGTTCTGGCGTGTGGAACCGCCAAACCCCCCTCATCCTTGTTATACTGTAAGGTAGAGAGTCTAATCCTCGCCGTTTTCTTGCGCCAAATCAGTTCTCTAAATTGGGAGTCAATTCTATCAAACCAATAGCGTGGAATCCACACCGGGGAATTATGACTTATGTATAATAATTGAGGCGCCCACACCATTTTTATAAGGTTTACCCTCCCTACTACCGATAGGGGCAGTTTACACCAGGCACTACATTTGGCCCTAAATTTAGCAAGTAACGGGGCGAGATTGAGAGGAATGTATTAAGAAACGTCCGGGGACACCTGCACCCCCAGATAGCGGTAGGATGACACAATTTGTACCATCGATGCACAGTCCAGGAGGGGCACCGTCAGGGGATCTAAGGGCATGAGTACCGACTTATTCCAGTTAATGGAGAAGCCAGACAATACGCCAAAGGTCTTAATGCAGTGCATAACAGTGGACAAGGAGCCCTGCGTATCACCCAGGTATAGTAGGGTATCATCTGCATATAGGGAGATAACAACATCCGTCCCCGTGCCACGCCTGAATCCCACTATCTCACCGTCCCCCCTTATACGTGCGGCAAGAGGTTCCAGTGCCAGGGCAAACAGCAGGGGGGATAGCGGACACCCCTGCCTAGTGCCTCTGAACAATGGAAATGGGCCCGAAAGCTCCCCATTAACCCTGACTCTGGCCGATGGGTTAGCATACAGTAGTTTGACCCAATTAATGAAGTTAACACCCAACCCTGCCCGTTCTAACACCTTCCACAGATAGGGCCACTCGAACTGTCGAAGGCCTTAGCTGCGTCCAGTGAGAAAATAGCCCTATTGCCTATATTCTCCACTGGCAGCTGTAAGTTTAAGAAAAGTCGCCTTATATTTTGAGCTGTGGATCTAGTAGGTATGAATCCCGACTGGTCATCATGGACCAGCTTGTGGACCACCTGTGACAATCTAGTTGTCATCACCCATGCCAATAACTTGACATCAGTCGTAAGCAAAGAGATCGGCCTATAGGAGTCAGGCTGTGAGGCTTCCTTACCGGGTTTCAGCAGAACTCTTATAACAGCTTCATTCATTGAGTCCGGGAGAAAAGTGCCTCATTATAGACCCTTACAAGCATCGGTAACAATGTGGCAGCATATCGTTTGTATACCTCGGACGGGATGCCATCTGCCCCCGGAGATTTGTTATTTTGAGTCTGTTCTAATGCGGTAGCCAATTAGTTCTCCGATATAGGGGCATCAAGCAGAGCTGCGTCGGAAGCAGACAAACGAGGTAGTTCAATTTCTCCCAGAAATCCTAGTATGTCTCCCTCCTGTGGGCCGTACCTTTTTGAAGTGTATAGATCAGCATAGAATGATCTTTAGATTTGCGTTCATAGATGTTTGGGTGTGGGCTATCCCCTGGGAATCACAGAGGGTCGAAACCATTGAGGTAGACCTCTGCGTCCTAGCCAATAAGGCCAGCATGTGGCCAGTTGACTCCCCTTCCTCAAAATGGGATTGCTGCAGGAAAAAACGCTTGTTTTCAGCAAGCTGCAGAGCCAGCTGAGTTGACATTGCCTGTGCCCCCAACCAGACCCTCTTTGTGTCCGCAGTGGGGTTAGAAATATATGCCTCCTCCGATTCCCTTAGTGTCCGGCAAACCTCCCCCTCTCAGGCCTTTGTGTCTGTTTTTATCTTGTTAATAGTGGTAATAAATTGCCCTCGCAGAAAAGCCTTAGCAGTATCCCAGACAACCCCCACCCTGGCGGAGTCTATATTCTCCTGTAAGAACCACTGCAAGTTCTCCCTTTATCGGGTCTGGGCTCGGGAACAGAGAAAGCCAGAACGGATTCAGTTTCCAGCTTTTAGGTTTTACAGTAGTAGGTAGCGTAATCGTAACCCACAAGGAGGAGTGGTCAGATATATGTCTGTCTCCGTATCCAGAGTCAATAACCAGCTGTAACAACGGGGCATTTTTCCTAATCCCATATCAATTCTAGATAGGCTCCCATGTGCTGTAGAACAGCAAGAATACTGTTTAACCTGAGGATGGCTCACTCGCCACACATCCGTCAGCCCAAGCTCCTCAAGTAGTCCGGTAAAGAATGTGGACCCATCATTTCGGATGGGCACATTGGCTGGCACTGGCAGTTTGTCCAGATTGTGGTTAAAGTGGAGCTCCACCCTAAATTTACATTTCTGCTATTTGGAACCCTCCCCCCCTCCGGTGTCACAATTGACACCTTTCAGGGGGGAGGGGGGTGAAGATACCTGTCTAAGACAGGTATTTTCACCCACATCCGGGAGTCCTCTCTCCGGGAATCTGCGGGAGTGACGTCACTTCCCCCAGACTTCCCGTATTGTTCTGGGAGACACTCGGCTCCCAGAACACAGGAGGACGAATCAGAACGGTGCAGCGCAACTCGCGCATGCGCCGTAGGGAACCGGGCATGAAGCCACAGGGCTTCACTTCCTGGTTCCCTCAGCGAGGATGGCGGAGGGAGCAGCAGAGTGACGAGCGATCGCTCGTCCTCCGCTGCGGACGTCGCTGGACTCCAGGACAGGTAAGTGTCCAAATATTAAAAGCCAGCGGAGCTCCGCTTTAATATAATTGTTGAAGTCACCCACTGCCAGTAGCGGAATATCTGGGAACCGCGCCATAAAGTTTGCCAGACACCTGAGCATCTCGGCCGAATAAGGAGGTGGGATATACATACCCGCTACAATACATGAAACATGTGATATAGTACACAATAAGAACACATATCTACCCCCCGGGTCAATGAGCTTTTGTATGCATTGGAACTGTACATAGGCAGAGTAAGTAGAGTGAAATTGTGATGTATATACCCGGGGACTAAAACTGGGAGTGCTATCTGAGGGGAAGTGTGTCTCCTGTAAACATACAATACCCGCCCCAGCAGCTTTTAGATGTCTAAGGACTGCCAATCGTTTCACAGGACTACCCAATCCCCTGACATTCCAGGACACAATTTTAACATTCGCCGACCTAACGGTATAGCATCAGGAAGCGGCGGGCCCCTCCAGGACCCCCTATAGAATAACAACGAAAGTCATAAGGCAGTGGTTCTCAACTCCTGTCCTCAGGACCCACTAACAGGCCAGATTTTAAGTATTACCTTGGTGAGATGCAGACTAGAATACTGCAATCCCTGAGCAGCAAATTATATCACCTGTGATGCATTTCAGTTATCTTGCAAACCTGGCCTGTTGGTGGGCCCTGAGGACTGGAGTTGAGAACCACTGTCATAAGGGGTACAGTTGCCTGTAAGAGAAAAACCAACATAAGTTGTCCAATGGTAGCGTGACCTGAGATACCTTATACCGTCCGGTGTTGTCCAGCCAGGCAGGGGGCCAAGTCCATACAGCAGGGGGCTCCGTGCGGAAGCCAAGATCATTGCAAAGTCTGGTAGAGAGAGGGTGAGAGCAACACAATCAAGAAAATAAAAGTGACAAAACAACTGTAAAATCAAACTTGAAGCCAACCGGGCTCTCAGCCACTTGGGCCGAAGTGCAAAGATCCCCCAGAGAAATGCTCCGGGGGGGGGGGGGGGACACAGCAGTGGAAACTCCCGCAGAAGTATTTTCTGGGTGGTAAGTGGTGTTTCACATTTGCAGTCAACATGTAGTAAACAGCGATACAAAAGTCTCCGTATCTTCCATCATCCGCCTGAACTAAGAAATAAGATAAAAGGCTCCTCCTTATAGCAGCACCTTATTCCTGGGCAGGACGTTGTTGTCTGGCAGCTCTACGCGCTCTGTCCTCACGGTCTAGCCATTGCGCGGCCGCAGATGGACGATCAAAGAAGTGGGCTTCTCCCAGGGCAGTTACACGGAGCCGAGCAGGGTATAGCATGGCATACTGCAGGTTGAGGTCCCTGAGTCTCTTCTTAACTTCATTAAAGGTAGCCCTCCTCTTTTGCAGTTCCGCAGAAAAGTCAGGGAATAAAAATATTTTGGAATTATCAATCGCCATTTTCCTAGCTGAGGTTCTGGCTTTGGTCAGAATAGCATCCCTGTCTTTATAATTAAGGAGCTTGAAGAGAGAGGCCCTGGGGTGGTTTCCTGGGGGCAGAGGACGGGATGGCACCCTGTGAGCCCTCTCTACAGCAAAGAGGGGTGAGAAAGCGTCCCTACCAAACGTGGTTGTAAGCCACTGTTCAATAAAGTCCACAGGGTTTTTACCCTCGGCACATTCTGGAATGCCCAGGGCACGAATATTACTGCGCCTCATGCGATTCTCCATTTCATCGAGCTGCGCTGCATGCGCTTCAATGAGATGGCAATTATGTGTCAAGTCCCTTTGCATGGGGGGTAAATCATCGTCCACTGTACTCAATCTGCCCTCAAGCGCAGCGGTTCTCTCCCTCAGTTTTTGCATGTCATGGCGCACATATGTAATTTCAGCTTTTACCCCCTTAATGTCATCAGATAAAGCAGTGATAGACAGGTTGCAGGATGTTATCGCTGTGAGTATATCTCTCAGCATGGGTTCTGCAGCATCTGAGTCTGGGGAGGTAGTCTGAGGCCTAGTGGTAGTGTCTTTAGGAGTACTCGCTGTGTGCCACTCAGGAGACAATCCATCCGAATCCTCCAAGGGGACCGTATCATCTGCCTCCATTGTGCTCCCAGAAGATTCTCCACCAGCAGGGGAATTAGCCAGCGTATCCTTATATGATTTTCCGCCAAACAAACGTTTTTGTGCGGCCTCCATGTGTTGTAGCTTTGCTGCACGTTGCTGGTCGGTGCCATCTTGGACATGTACTTCAGCCTGAGTCTTCCCAGAGTTTGTCCTCCTAGACATGGTTCCAAGCGTTGTAAAAAGGTATCGCCAGGATCCGGCTGTCTCACAGATGTCGGCACTGCGATGTGCGGTGCTGTTAAATGTCAGGATCAGGTAAGAGAAGGATAAATGCACGGATGGCCGGCGGAGCTGGAGGTGCACACGTCCTTCTACATCTGCTGCTAGCCTGTCTCCCGTTAGTTCAGTCTTTAACAGACATGGTTCGTCAGCTTTCAAGCTGCCCCTTTCTGAACCAGCAACTACATTGGTTTCTTCATTGGGCTCTTTGAAAGCCCCGCAGGCTAATGGTTCCTTTCCAATGCATCCATTGCTAGAAAATCTCATCTATAAGGATTGGGAACATCCTGATAAACTGTTCCTTCCTCCCAAAAAGTTTTCTGTGGTATATCCTATGGAGGAAAAGTTCACCAAAAAATGGAGCCTTCCTACTGTGGACGCTGCCATCTCCTCTGTGAACAAATCCCTGACATGTCCAGTGGACAATGTACAGATGTTTAAAGATCCAACAGATAAAAAGTTGGAAACCCTATTAAAGACTGTTTGTTTTTTCTACAGCTGGTGCTGTAACTCAGCCTGCAGTGGCAGCCATTGGCATCTGTCAGGCCTTGAAAGACCAGATGAAGCTGGCTTTAAAAGACATGCCAGTTCAGCAGGCGCAGGATTTAGCAGATCTACCTAGGGCTTTTATGTTTTTTGCGGTTGACGCCATTAAAGATTCAATTGATCAGGCCTCCCGCCTTACGCTGGTGTTGGTACACATGCGTAGACAGAAAAACTGGTCAGCCGGGACGCCCTGTAAAAAGCTCCTGGCTGGATTTCCATTCCATGGGGAGCGGTTATTTGGCGAGGACTTGGATAAATATATCCAGAAAATCTCCAGTGGGAAGAGTACCCTTTTACCTGTTAAAAGGAAATTCAGGGGTCCTGCCTTCAAGCGGCCCACCTCACCAGTCCCAGGAACTTCAGCCTCTAAGCAGTTCTGACGGCCTCCCAGATCCAATCCTGGAGGGAGAGCTCAGGGACAGCCACAGGGTAATAAAAAACCCTGGAAACCCGAAGGAATACTAAACCAGCCCCCAAGTCGGCCTTATGAAGGGTCGCCCCCACTCAGACGAGTTGTTTTCAGGGGCTTGGCGAGAGACGATCCGGGACAGATGGGTTCTCTCCACGGTATCCCTGGGATACAAATTGGAGTTACAGGAATTTCCTCCTCCTCGGTTTAACATCGAACGTCTCAAAAGATCCAGTAAGGAGAAGATCTCTCCTTTCGGCGTTAGACCGACTATTATCCCAAGGGGTAATTGTGGAGGTTCCGGTAAAGGAACAGAGGTTGGGATTTTACTCAAACCTCTTTACCGTTCCAAAGCCCAACGGAGATGTAAGACCCATACTAGATCTCAAAGGTCTAAACAAATTCCTAATCGTCAAATCGTTCCGTATGGAATCAATTTGGTCAATAGCCGCCTCCCTACAAGGGGGAGAATGGTTGGCGTCCATCGATATCAGGGACGCTTATTTGCATGTTCCTATATTCCCCAGTCATCAAAAGCTTCTACGATTTGCGGTGGAACAGCGCCATTATCAATTTGTGGCACTACCCTTCGGGTTGGCCACGGCTCCGCGAGTGTTCACAAAGATCTTGGCCCCTCTATTGGCCGACTTAAGAACTCAGGGAATATCTATAAGGGCCTACCTGGACGATCTATTGATAATGGATCAGTCGGCTTCCAACCTAAGGGTTGCTGTACACAACACGGTACAATACCTGGAATCCCAGGGCTGGGTCCTAAATCTGGACAAGTCGGCCTTGCAGCCAGCAAGAAGACTCGAATATTTAGGCTTACTCATAGACACAGACCAAAGAAAGGTTTTTCTGCCTCAGGCAAAAATCTCTTCCTTAAGAGAACTAATTCAAGCGATCTGTGCAAAGAGACAGCCATCCATTCGTCTTTGCATGCGGTTGCTGGGAAAGATGGTGGCCTCATTCGAAGCAGTTCCGTATGCTCAATTCCATTCAAGGAAATTGCAGAACGCCATCCTATCCGCCTGGAACAAAAAGGTTCAAGCCCTAGACTTCCCAATGTCCCTGGCGTCGTCAGTACGCAGGAGTCTATGTTGGTGGTTGGTACCCCAAGATTTACAAAAGGGAAAGTCGTTCATTCCAATGTCTTGGAGGGTAGTAACTACGGATGCCAGCCTTCTAGGCTGGGGGGGCAGTACTGGAGCAATGTTCACTCCAGGGAAAGTGGTCGAATATCGAGAAGACCTTGCCCATCAACCTGCTGGAAATTCGGGCGGCACGTTTGGCCCTGGAAGCATGGACTTCCAAGCTACATGGGTCTCCTGTCAGGATCCAATCAGACAATGCCACAGCTGTGGCATACATCAATCACCAAGGGGGCACCAGGAGCGGTGCGGCCCAGAAGGAGGTGAATCATATCCTGATATGGGCAGAAAAACATGTCCCATGCATATCCGCTATCTTTATTCCAGGAATAGAGAATTGGAAAGCAGACTTCCTGAGTCGGCAGCAGTTATCTCCAGGGGAATGGTCTCTTCACCCCGACATCTTTCAGACAATATGTCAGAGATGGGGGACACCAGATGTAGATCTATTCGCATCCAGGTTCAACAAGAAATTGAACAGCTTTGTGTCCAGGACGAGAGACCCGCTCGCTTGCGGATCGGATGCGCTGGTGTTCCCATGGGATCAGTTTGCACTAATATATGCGTTCCCTCCGCTGCAGCTTCTACCTCGACTCCTCCGCAGAGTCAGGAGGGAAAGGAGGCCGGTGATTTTGGTAGCCCCAGCATGGCCTCGGAGATCCTGGTACGCGGAAATCGTAAGAATGTCTGTAGGCAAGCCTTGGACCCTTCCGCTTCGGCCAGACCTGCTCACGCAGGGTCCGATATACCACCCTTCTTTACAAACTCTAAATTTAACGGTCTGGCTATTGAATCCCACATTCTAAGAGAGAGAGGTCTCTCTAACACAGTGGTGTCTACGATAATCAATGCTAGAAAGCCAGTATCTAGACATATATATTATAGAGTTTGGAAGGCGTATGTGGCATGGTGTGAAGCCAAGAAATGGCATCCTCGGAAGTACGTCATAGGCAGAATACTTGACTTCCTACAGTGGGCTGTTGTCAAAAACCTAGCCTT
The DNA here is from genome assembly GCA_029206835.1 of Rana muscosa. Lineage (NCBI taxonomy): Eukaryota > Metazoa > Chordata > Amphibia > Anura > Ranidae > Rana > Rana muscosa. Next base: position 188,791,585 of record CM055116.1, read on the forward strand.
AAGTACTATTAAGGGACAGGTTTTGGCCTTATCGATATTTTTTCAAAGGCCACTAGCTAGCTACACATTCGCTAGTAAAAACCTTCTTGCAGGGTGTGACTCGTATCAACCCACCAGTGAGGTCTCCCATATGTCCATGGGACTTAAACTTGGTTCTATCAGTTCTTCAAAGACAACCTTTTGAACCATTACTCCACATTCCTTTAGTGCTCCTCACCAGAAAATTAGTGTTCTTGGTAGCTATATCCTCAGCCAGGAGGGTATCGGAATTAGCAGCTTTATCTTGCAAGGAGCCATATTTGATTATCCATAAGGATAGAGTGGTTTTACGTACACATCCAGCCTTTCTTCCGAAGGTCGTGTCAAGTTTTCATTTGAACCAAGATATGGTTCTTCCTTCCTTTTTTTCCCAAACCTAGTTCGGTGGAAGAGAAATTATTACATTCTTTGGATGTAGTATGAGCAGTTAAAGCCTATCTTGAAGCTACGGCTATGATTTGAAAAACTGATGTTTTATTTATTCTGCCAGAAGGCCCCAGAAAGGGCCAGGCAGCGTCGAAATCTACTATTTCTAAGTGGATTCGGCAGGTTATTATTCAAGCCTATGGTCTGAGAAAGAAGGTGCCTCCATTTAAAATTACAGCACACTTTACTAGAGCGGTTGGTGCTTCTTGGGCAGTGCATCACCAGGCCTCCTTGGCTCAAATCTGTAAGGCCGCAACTTGGTCTTCAGTCCACACATTCACAACATTTTATAAGGTGGATGTAAGAGGTCATGAGGATATCGCCTTTGGGCGCAGTGTGCTGCAGGCTGCAGTATAGATCCTCATGCCTGATGGCGCCCAGCTTGTTATGGTGTCTCCCTCCCCTCATTTTGGCATTGCTTTGGGACATCCCACATAGTAATTACTATGCCGCTCTGTGTCCCGTGATTATACGATAAAGAAAATAGGATTTTTATAACAGCCCTCCTGTAAAATCCTTTTCTTGGAGTACATCACGGGACACAGAGCTCCCACCCCTCTTTTTGGGGACACTTATTGCTTTGCTACAAAACTGAGGTACTCCTGATATGGGAGGGGTGTTATAGGGAGGGGACTTCCTGTCTTGGGTGTGCCAGTGTCCATCACCTGAAGGTAAGCTCTGTAACCCACATAGTAATTACTATGCCGCTCTGTGTCCCGTGATCTACTCCAAGAAAAGGATTTTACAGGTAAGCTGTTATAAAAATCCTATTTTTGTTGCCAGGGTGGAAGCGGCGTGCGTGTACAAGGGGGGTAAAAAACGCCCCCTCCCCCCACCGTCTTCTGGGGAAAGCTCTGATTCAGACTCGAGCCTTGCTGTGGCAACCGGCCCCTGTTCTGAATTTTCAGAGGATGCGGACCAGGACTGTTCGGACAGTGAGTATGATTCCGTGTCCGGGTCAGTGCAGGAAAGGGCGGTTTGTAGGAGCACTTATCACAGCGGTGCGAGATACCCTAAAAATGGAGAATACGGCGCGGGGCATCTTCAGAGGTGTCGGTCCCTTTTGGGTCTCACAAGCCGGCCCGCACGGCTAAGATGTTTCCCTACCTGACCTATTTTGATAAATTTATCTACAAAGAATGGGAACGCCCGCAGCGGGCCTTTTTGGTCCCAAAACTCATGGCGGTGTGTTACCCCTTTGAGGAGAACTTCCTGAAAAAATGGACATCTCTCCCGATTGTTGACCCACCGGTATCCAGGTTAAATAAGATAACCACGATTCCGGTGGAGGGGACCCCTGCCGATAGGAGGCCGGAGGCGGTCGCCCGGTCCATGTTTATGGTGGTGGGGTCAGCATTGCGGCCAGTGTTGGCCACGGCCCTGGTGTCCCAGACACTTACTGAATGGGCAAAATTGTTGCACCGTGAGTTGGAAAAGCAACAGGCTTCCCCGGTCTGCGTGGAACTGGCGAACCAGTATGTGCATTGCCTTAAGTATGTCTGCGATGCGGCCTTAGATACGGCCCCCTTGCTTTCTAGAGCCTCAGTATCTGCTGTGGTGCTACGTCGCCTGATTTGGCTAAAATGATGGTCTGCGGACCAGGCATCTAAGAAGACTGGCGGAATTGACCTTCCAGGGGAAGAGGCTCTTTGGAGCCTCGCTGGATGACATTATTAAAAATGTTACTGGGGGTAAGAGTATGTTGTTCGCACAATCCAGAAAAGGTAAGGAGCCTTGCCGTAGGCCAGGACCTTCCTTTTCCGCTCAGAAGCGTTTTTTTCGTCCGCCCGGGGCGGCGGGTAAGCGTCCCCAGACCGACAAGGTGTCCACCGAGGGACAGAAGCGTCCCTGGTTTCGCAAGCCAAACAAGCCTGCGAACAAATCCACGACAGCATGAAGGTTTGCCCCCGCCCAACTCTCGGGTGGGGGGGTCGCCTTCGAGAGTTTGCAGCTCGGTGGACCTCCCTGCTTTCCGACCAGTGGGACTGCGAAGTGGTTTCATCTGGATACAAAATAGTTTCTCTCTTGTCCACCAAACAGGTTTTTTCCCTCAAACCTTCATCTTCTCGTGGCTCATTGGGAAGCCTTGTTGGGGGCAGTGCAGGACCTACTGCTGTGTGGGGTGATAGTGCAGGTACCATCTCAGGAAAGGTTTCAGGGATTCTACTCCAATTTGGTTTGTAGTCCCAAAGAAGGAAGGGGTCCGTCCGATTCTGGACCTCAAGGCCCTCAACAGATTTGTGAAGGTGAAAAGATTCAGGATGGAATCAGTTCGCTCTGTGGTCGCTGACTCCATCCGGGGGATTTTCTGGCGTCCCTGGACTTCAAGAACGCATACTTGCATGTCCCCATATGCGTCGGGCATCAGAGATTTCTGCGATTTACGGTCGGGGACGAGCACTACCAGTTTGTGGCTCTCCCTTTTGGCCCGGCGTCGGCACCAAGGGTTTTCACCAAGGTGCTCGCCCTGATTCTGGCTTTGCTGAGACGGTGAGGAATCGCAATCGTGGGCTACCTGGACGACCTCCTTCTGAGGGCGGCTTCAGCCTCAGAATTAGAGGAGGATGTGGCGATAGCCAGTCAGACTCTTCGGGAGTTCGGTTGGGTTTTGAACCTCCAGAAGTCTGTGTTAGTACCTACTCAACGCCCTGGAGTACCTGGGCTTGATTCTGGACTCCTCAGAGGTGAGGGTCTTTCTCCCTCCTAGCAAGCTGCAGACTCAGGCTGTGGTGCAGCTGTTGACGTCCCGCAAGTGGTCGTTGCTGCGTTTTTGCATGCGAGTCCTGGGTCTCATGGTGGCCACATTCGAGGCGGTACCGTATGCTCAATTCCACACTTGAGTCTTGCAAAAGGAGATTCTGTCCAAATGGTACAAGTCTCCGTTGTCTCTGGATTGTCGGATTCGGATGAGCCACCAGGCAGGGAATCCCTGGTCTGGTGGCTGAGGTCTCCGGCTCTTCAGTCCGGAAGGTCGTTTCTTCCTTTTCATTGGACGGTGATCACGACGGATGCCAGCCTGACCGTTTGGGGAGGCGTTTGGGGCGTACAGTTGGCACAGGGTCACTGGACGCAGGAAGAATCCCGCCTGCCGATCAGCGTGCTGGAACTTCGGGCGATTAGGTGGTGCCTCTCCACATGGTCGCAGAGGCTGCAGAGACACTCAGTCAGGATCCAGTCAGACAACGCCACGGCGGTGGCGTATGTCACCCATCAAGGAAGTACAAGGAGTTCGGCTGCAGCATTGGAGGTCGCTCACATCCTGCGGTGGGCAGAGCGGCACGTCCCGGCTCTATCAGCTGCGTACATTCCGGGCGTGGAAAACTGGCAAGCGAACTACCGAAGTCGCCAGATGCTGGACCAAGGGGAATGGTCGCTACATGCGGAGGTCTTTTGACTCTTTTGCCTGAGATGGGGCATGCCAGATGTGGATCTCCTGGCCTCTCGACTCAATCGGAAGGTGCTGAGGTTTGTGGCCAGGTCCAAGGATCCATGGGCGGACGCGGCAGACGCCTTGGTGGCTTCATGGGGACTTTATCGGCTGATTTATGCCTCCCCCCCCCCTGATAAAACTTCTTCTCCCTCGTCTGCTTCGCAGGGTGGAGACCGAGGGGATTCCAGTGATTCTAATTGCCCCAGATTGGCTTCGGCATCCCTGGTACGCCGACTTGGTGCGAATGGTGGCAGATGTTCCTTGGTGACTGCCGATGCGAGAGGCCCTGCAGTCGCAGGGCCCTATACTTCATCCTGCTTTACAGTCGCTGGCTTTAACGGCGTGGCTGTTGAAAGTCAGGTACTAAGGGACCGAGGTCTGTCGGACTCGTTAATCTCCACTATGATCTTCTCGGAAGATTTATCATCACACATGGAAGGCCTACATCTCTATGTGTGAGGAGATGGGGTGGCGTACGTATTCGGTTTTCAGGATTCTGCTATTTTTACAGCGGGGCGTGGAGCAAAAACTTGCCTTAAGCACCATTCAAGGGGCAGATATCAGCCTTGGCTGTCCTTTTTTCAGCGACCCTTGGCGGCTCATTCTTTGGTGAGTACGTTTGTGCAAGGGGTTCAACATGTGGCCCCTCTGGTTCGACCACCGCTGCCTCCGTGGGATTTGAATCTGGTGCTCTCGATTCTTCAGAAACCGCTGTTTGAAAACATTAGGGAGATCCCCTTATTGACACTCTCTCAGAAGGTAGCCTTTCTGGTGGCTATTACATCGGCCAGGAGGGTTTCTGAGTTGGCGGCCTTGTCTTGCAAGTCTCCCTACTTGATCCTCCACAAGGATCAGGCGGTGCTACACCCGCAGCCTTCATTTCTTCCTAAGGTTGTTTTGGCATTTCATCTAAATGAGGACATTGTGCTTCCGTCATTGTGTCCTCGGCCGTCGCATCCTAAGGAGGTTGCTTTGCATTCCTTGGATGTGGTCCGGGCTCTGCGGGTGTATCTGTCTGCTACGGTTCCGTTCCGGAGGTCAGACTCACTCTTTGTGTCGGTGACTGGTCCGAAAAAGGGCCTGGCGGTCTCGTCGGCCACCATTTCTCGGTGGATCAGACAGATCGTGATCCAGGCTTATGCCTTTAAAAGGGCAGGCGCCTCCCTTTCCTGTCACGACACATTCGACCAGGGCAATTGGTGCCTCCTGGGCTTTCCGGCATCAAGCGTCCGTTTTCCCAGGTGTGTAAGGCAGCGACCTGGTCGTCCGTTCACACTTTCACAAAATTTTACAAAGTTGATGTGAGTGCATCTGTGGATGCTTCCTTCGGCCGCAAGGTTTTGCAGGTGGCTGTTTAAGGTTGCAGCTCCTCCGTTGAGGAGCTCTGGTTGTTATGGGTGGAGTTTGTTTGCTTGCTGTTCCCACCCCTCTTCTTCTTCTTTTTTTTTTCTTTTTTTTACACTGCTTGGGGACTTCCCTGAGGTCAAGATTTAAGTTGCTGTGTCCGTCAATGAACGAAAGAGAAAAAGATTTTACGGTGAGTCCAAAAATCCTATTTTTTAGTTTTTTTTTTTTAAATTGGGATATTTATTATAGCAAAAAGTAAAAAATATTGTTGTGTTTTTTTCTTCAAAATTGACGCTCTTTTTTTGTTTATAGCTCAATAAATAAAAATCGCAGACGTGATCAAATACCACCAAAAGAAAGCTCTATTTGTGGGGATAAAAGGACATCAATTTTGTTTGGGTACATCCTCGCATGACCACGCAAGTGTCAGTTAAAGCGATGCAGTGTATCAAAAAATGGCCTGGTCATTAAGGGGGAAAATCTTCTTCTGGGCTGTAAGTGGTTTAAGGCCCCTTTCACACTTGTGCGACTTGTCCTGCGACTTGGGACTGCAAAGTCGTCCCCCATGATTTCCATATCTGCCATTGGGGAACTTTCCATGACTTTGAGCCTTTTAGAAAAAGAGGATCTTCTCCAAAAGAATGCTGCATGCGATCAGTAGCTGGAGCCTAAAGCATGATTTTAGGGGATGATGGACTATATAGTGTCGGCCCTGTCTAGTTGTCTTTTTCTAACCTATTTAAACCCTCCCACTCTCCATCTCGATACATAGATACTCACTTTTCTGTAATCCAAGTTGAGAACTAGTGGGGCTGATTCGGCCAGATCACACAAGTGTAAACAGGACACAGAAATGCTCTAAATTTCAGAAATTGTTCAACTCTCATACAGATATAACAAAATAGGAGAAGTTCAATGTTAGGATTTACATACACATGGAAGTACACGTAAAGGCTCCTATATGAAACGCATGCCTTGCGTATAAAATAAATTCCTTTACCTCCCCTGAGTGAGGCAAATCCACCGTACGACTACGTGTGGCTAACTGTTACACACACTTTCATTTACATCATCCCTTCTCTCTATATGGATGATGGCACTGTTATTATTTATTATTATTATTATTATTATTATTATAATAAAAAAATAAAAAAATTAAAATACCTTATTTTCTGAGCGATATAAAACTGCCATGTGACCCAGCGATGTGTGCAGGGAAACCTCAGCAGGAGAAGCTTCTAGTCCTCTGTTGCTGGTCACATGTTAAAAAAAAACAAAAACAAACCAAAAAAAAAATATATATATATATATATATATATATTTTTTTTTTTAAATACAGAGTTAAAATAAATACTATTAAACTGTTTTAAATTGTCATACAAATATACTGTATATTTGAAATCAAATCTTTCTTATTTTTGGCAATGGTGTGGGTGGATTTCTGCCAATCACAGGCTATGTCACACCCCTCCTGCCTGTGTCTGTGGTGTGTACAGTGGATACAAAAAGTTTGCACACCCCTGGTAAAATGTCAGGTTTATGTGATGTAAAAAAATGAGACAAAGATTAAATAATTTCAGAACTTTTTCCACCTTTTAATGTGACCTATAAACTGCACAACCCAGTTGAGTGAGTGAGTAACTTGTATAGCGCTGCAATTGCGAACTAAATCGCCTCAAGGCGCTTGGCATCCAGTGTCCTTAGAAGAGATGAGTCTTTGTTTTTTTTCCGGAAGGCCCGATTAGTTTTCTTCCATTAGAATGTTCGTGGGTAGCGCATTCCATAGCCTTGGTCCTTGGACAGCAAACCTTCGTTCTCCGTTCTCCTTTGGCTTTGTAGCGAGTCTTGGATGTGGAGGAGGTTTTGGTTGGTTGATCGGAGGTCGCGAGTAGTGGTGTAATGTTTTATTTTCTCGCATAAATATTGAGGTGCGTTTCCTTGTGCACATTTGTGGGTGAGGCAGAGGGTCTTGAATGTTGAACAACAAACTGAAATCTTTTAGGTGGAGAGAAGTCAAAATAAAAGAATAACTAAAATAATATGGTTGCATGAGTGTGCACAACCTTAACCACTTCGGACCTGGAAGAATTGGCTGGCCAATGACCAGGCCATTTTTTGCCATTCGGCACTGCGTCGCTTCAACTGAAAATTGCGCGGTCTTGCTACGTTGCACCCAAACAAAATTGACGTCCTTTTTTCCCCACCACAAATAGAGCTTTCTTTTGGTGGTATTTGATCATCTCTGCTGTTTTTATTTCTCTTACCGTCCATGGACTGACACTGCATCTTCAATCTTGACAAAGTGGGTTATGTTCCTGCTCATAGGAGACGACTAGGCAGAATGTTAGATGTTTTAACATACATTCCATTACCAGAGCTGAACAGCCCCGCCCAGGGGGCGGTCCCTCCGGACATAACCCTCCTACCTGCAGCCAGCAGCCTGCAGCCTGTTTTTTTTATGCCTAGAAGAGGAGAGAACTTTTATTTTATTTTTGTGATTCTTCTATCAACTGTCGGCTGGGCAACAGGTTGGGTAGTTGCTATCCTCGTAGTCTTCCCAGTCCGACCATGGAGCATGCTGATCCTCGCTCTGCGTGAGATCAGTCCACGACAAACCCCATGGCTCCAGGGGTGGCCGGTGAGCTTTTTGCTCCAGGGTCCACATACGACTGAACAGTTTTGCTGTATCTTTCACAGTGGACCAGGTCGACAGCTACTCAGTACTGCACTGTGATAGAGCTGTCAGGAACACACCAGTGGGTCCTAGCTGGATGGGTAGATACTGTTCCCCTGCCTCAGCAGGTGAGTACATGCTGTGTGTTGCTATGGTAGGGAGGTTTTCCCTGTCTCCCCCTTGTTTTTTGCTACTCTGTCACCTACTGGCGATGCGCTGACTGGGGGTCACTCTGTCCCGGTGGTGGTCCATAGGGGTCTACATTAAGGTGCGGGGTGCTTTCTGTGTCAGCCTGGGCATTGCACCCCTTTCGGCGCCATGTTTTTACTATGTTTCAATTTGCATTGTAAACCGCATTGGCGGCCATTTTCTTGAAGCAGCGCGCTCTTTTGTGCTGGTTTAGCCTCTATCGCTGACTGGAACGGCGCGATTCTCCTCAGTCTCCTCACTGTTCACTCGCGCTGAGGAGCAGGACACAGGCAGCGGAACCGAGCGGTCCTAGTTAGTGAGCCCCCTGGGTAACCCCCCACAGTCAGTGCAGCCGGAGGGTGGACTTTTTCTCTCATTTATTGACAAAGTCTCAGAGGGTGGTGGTATCATGGAGTCAGTATCATCTGCTTCCCCATTCATGTCAGAAGCAACTGGCAGTGCTACTGCACCTGCGGTTCCTATAGACCAGTTGTTGGCAGTCCTGGAATCATTTGTTGCCAGGATGGAAGCGGCATGCGAGCGCAAGTTGGCTATAAAGCGCCTTCTCCCCACACCATCTCCAGGGGAGTGCTCTGATTCAGATATGGGCATTGCTGTGGCACAGGACCCTAGCTCTAAATTTTGGGATATTTTTGACCAGGACATTCCTTGTGAGGAAGACTCCTTATCTGGGTCAGTACATGACAGGGCACTTGTTAGTGAACTCTTTGATGCTGTGAGGGACACTTAAGCTGGATGCTGCGGCTGAGGAGCCCGTGGTGGAGTCAGTCTCCTTTTTGGTTCTTTTCAAGCTAATCCTTCTAAGGGTTTTTCCCTATACACCTTTTTTGACCGATTTCCTAGACCAGGTTTGGGACAAACCGCAGAAGACCTTTTGCGGTCTCGCAGCGTCTGGCGGTTAGGTACCCCTTTTGAGGACAGCCTGATTAAAAAATGGGCCTCTCCTCTGGTGTTCGACCAACCCCCCCCCCGGTCGCCCGGTTAAATAAAGCCACAACTCTCCCAATTGAGGGGAACCCTGCTTTTAAGGACCCTACTGATAGGAGGTCGGAAGTGGTGAGCAGAACCATGTTCACCATGCTGGGATCCGCGCTACGTCCTCTTGTAGCGGCGACCCTGGTGTCTCAGACACTCACAGGTTGGGCGAAGATTATGCACCAGACTGTGCAGGAGCATAATCTTCCTCCGGAATGCATTACACTGGCAGACCAAATGGTACAGGGCCTGGTGTATGTGTGCGATGCCACTATGGACGTTGCCCCCCCTAATTTCTAGGGCCTCAGTGTCTGCGATGGTTTTGCGTCGCCTAATCTGGTTAAAACGCTGGTCTGCTGACCTGGCCTCTAAGAAGCTCCTGATGGATTTGTCTTTCAAGGGCGGAAGGCTATTTGGTGCTTTCCTGGATGACGTTATTAAAAATGTCACAGGGGGTAAGAGCACCCTTCTTCCTCAGCCTACTAAGGCGAAGGAGCTGCACCGCAAACCGGGTCCTTCCTTTTCCACTCAGAAGAGGTTTTTTCTTCAGTCAGATCCCGCGGGAAAATTCTCCCGGACTGACAAGGGTGCGGCTGGGGGACAGAAGCGTCCCTGGGTGCGTAAGCCGAACAAGCTAGCACGCAAGCCCGCCACCGCATGAAGTCTTGCCCCCACCCGACTCTGGGGTGGGGGGACGACTTTGCAGGTTCACGGATCGGTGGACCTCCCGGATCTCTGACCGGTGGGAATGTGAGGTGGTCACCTCGGGGTACAGGTTAGAGTTCCTTTCCTGGCCACCAGACAGATTCTTTCTTACAAATCTCTCTCTCTTTCCGGCGCGTCGGGCTGCCCTATTAGGGGCAGTGCAGGACTTGCTGAGGTGCGGAGTAATTGTGCCGGTACCGTCAAAGGAGAGGTTTCAGGGATTTTATTCGAATCTGTTTGTGGTCCCAAAGAAGGACGGAGTCCGTCCAATTCTGGACCTCAAGGCCCTAAATGCCTTTGTGAAGGTTCGGAAATTCCGCATGGAATCCGTTCGCTCGGTGATTGCTGCGCTCCACCCGGGGGATTTTCTGGCATCCTTGGACATCAATGACGCCTACTTGCATGTCCCAATCTGCGCGGGTCACCAGAAGTTTCTGCACTTCGCGATAGGCGTAGACCACTATCAGTTTGTGGCTCTTCACTTCGGTTTGGCGTCAGCACAGCGGGTTTTCACCAAGGTGCTTGCCCCGATTCTAGCTTTGCTGAGACAGCGAGGCATTGCTATTGTGGGCTATCTGGACCATCTTCTTTTGAGAGCAGACTCTGGCTCAGCATTATAGGAAAATGTGTTGATAGCCAGTCAGGCCCTCCGAGAATTCGGCTGGCTGCTGAACATTCAGAAGTTGGTCTTGGTTCCGACTCAGCGTCTGGAGTACCTAGGATTAATTCTGGACTCCTCGGAGGCGAGGGTATTTCTACCCTTAGACAAGTTTACAGACTCTTCAATCTGCGGTACGGGTGCTGACGTCCCGCAAATGGTCGTCACTGTTTTTGCATGAGGGTCCTAGCACTCATGGTGGCTTCTTTCAAGGCGTTGCCGTATGCCCAATTCCACACTCGAATCCTTACAAAAGGAGATCCTATCTTGCTGGAACAAGTCTTCATTATCACTGGATCGTCAGATCCAGGGAGTCACCTGGTCAGGGCATCCCTGACGCGGTGGCTGAGATCCCCGGCCTTTCGGTCGGGAAAGTCGTTCTTTCCTGTCCAGTGGACTGTGATCACAATGGACGCCAGTCTTTCGGGCTGGGGCAGAGTCTGGGGAGTTCTGTCAGCTCAAGGGCCCTGGGCTCTGGACTCCGGACGAGTCCTGTCTGCCGATCAATGTCCTGGAACTCCGGAAATCAGACTGTGCCTCTCCTCGTGGTCAAGGAGACTGCAGGGACGCTCGGTCAGGATACAATCGGACAACGCCACGGCGGTGGCTTATGTCAACCATCAGGGGAGAACTTGGAGCTCAGCTGCTGTGTCCGAGGTCGCTCACATCCTAAGGTGGGCGGAAAGAAGCGTGCCGGCTCTGTCCAGGAGTAGACAACTGGCAGGCGGACTATCTGAGCCACCGGATGTTGGACCAGGGGGAATGGTCCTTGCATCCAGAGGTGTTTCACCTTCTTTGCTGGTGGTGGGGCACGCCGGATGTGGACCTATTGGCCTCTCGACTCAATCGCAAGGTGTCGAGATTCATGGCCAGGTCCAGGTATAACTGGACGGACGTGTCAGACGCGTTGGTGGCCCCGTGGGGTCGGTATCGGCTGATTTATGCCTATCCTCCACTGAAGTTGCTTCCTCGACTACTTCACAGGGTGGAAACCGAGGGGATTCCGGTAATCTTCATCGCTCCAGATTGGCCTCGATGTCCTTGGTACACCGATCTTGTGCGCCTAGTGGTGGACGTTCCATGGCGACTGCCTGTGCGGGAGGACCTTCTGTCTCAAGGTCCCATCCTTCATCCTGCTTTACAGTCGCTGGCTTTAACGGCATTGCTATTGAAAGCCAGGTGCTGAGAGACCGGGGTCTCTCGGATTCGGTCATCTCGACCATGCTGAGGGCACAGAAATCTTCTTCCAGGAAGATATACCATTGTACCTGGAGGGCCTACATCGCTATGTGCGAGGAGCTGGATTGGCGTCCACGGACGTATTCCGTTCCCAGGATCTTGCTGTTTTTACAGCGTGCTGTGACCCAAAAGCTTGCCTTAAGCACCATTAAGGGTCAGATTTCGGCTTTGGCTATTTTCTTTCAGCAGCCGCTAGTGGGCCATTCTTTGATTAGTACCTTCGTACAGGGGGTCCGACATGTGCTCCCCCCCCCCTATTAAACCACCTCTTCCTCCTTGGGATTTTAATTTGGTGCTCTCGGTTCTTCAGGAACCTCCTTTTGAAAACATCAGAGAGATTCCTCTCTTAACTTTATCTCAGAAGGTGGCTTTTCTAGTAGCCATTACTTCTGTCAGAAGGGTTTCTGAATTGGCGGCCTTGTCTTGCAAACCGCCATACTCCATAAGGATAAGGCGGTGCTACGCCCGCAGCCTTCTTTTCTCCCGAAGGTGGTCTCGGCCTTCCACCTTAATGAGGACATTGTACTTCCGTCTTTATGTCCTCGTCCATCGCATCCCAGAGAGTTTGCGCTTCACACGTTAGACGTGGTATGTGCTTTACGGGTGTACCGGTCTGCTACGGCTTCGTTTCGAAAGTCTGACTCGCTGTTTGCGTCTGTGTCTGGTCCAAAACAGGGCCAAGCGGTTTCGTCTGCCACCATTTCTCAGTGGATCAGGCAGACCGTCATACAGGCCCCTATGCCTCCCTTTCCGGTTAAGGCGCATTCTACCAGGGCAATTTGTGCTTCCTGGGCTTTCCGACATCAAGCGTCTGTTGCACAAGTGTGCAAGGCGGCGACCTGGTCGTCCGCACATACCTTTTCAAAGTTCTATAAGCTTGATGTGGCTGCATCTTCTGACGCTTCCTTCGGCCGCAAGGTTTTGCACCGTTGAGGAGCTCTGCTTGTTTGGGGTGAAGTTTGATTTTTTCCTTGATACTGTTCCCACGCCTCGTTCTTTGACAGTGCTTTGGGACGTCCCACTTTGTCAAGATTGAAGATGCTGTGTCAGTCCATGGACGGTAAGAGAAAATAGAATTTCTCTTATCGTCCATGGACTGACACAGCTTCTAATACTGAAACACGTGGGTACATGTCCCTGCTCGCAGGAGAAGATCTAGGCAGAATGTTAGATGTTGGAAACATACATTCTAAAAAAACAGAGCTGAACAGCCCCGCCCAGGGGGCGGTCCCTCCGGACATAACCCTCCTACCTGCAGCCAGCAGCCTCAGTTTTTTTCTGCCTAGCAGAAGGAAAAGACATGGCTCTCTCAGGAACCAGTCTCCTGGAACATTTTTTGTTCATTTGAGAATTTTATTTTTATTTTTGAGATCTTCAATCAACTGTCGGCTGGGCAACAGGTTGGGTACAAGATATCCTCGTAGTCTTCCATGTCCGACCATCGAGCATGCTGATCCTCACCTTGTGTGCGTGAGACTCAGTTCACGACATGCCCTATGACTCCAGGGGTGGCTGGTGGGCGTTTTTATGCTCCGCGGTCCTCACAAGATTGAACAGTGCCTGCTGTATCTTTTGCGGTGGACCGGGCCGACAGCTACTCAGTACTACTCTGTGATAGGTCTGTCTGAAACACACAAGTGGGTCCCTCTGGGATGGGTAAGTAGTCTCTCCTGACTCAGGTGAGTACATGCTGGCTGTGTTTCTCTGTATGGGGGATTTTCCCTGTCTCCCCCCTGTTATGCTGCTCTCTGCATCCTAATCTGGCCCTGTGCTGTGTGGGGGTGTCTGGGGGTCACTGTGGCCTGGCGGGGGGGGGGGGGGCGCTCATGACTGTTTGCATGGTGCTGGGGGAACTTGGTGTGTTTGGGCCTGGACGCCATTTGGCGCCTTGTCTGTATTTTTACTGCGCTCTCGGCTGCCATCTTGCCGCGGATCGATGGCGCAGTTACATGCGGCCATTTTCTTGAAGCCGCGTGCGCTTTCACTTTCGTTTGGCCTCAATCGCTGCTGCTGTGGCACGAATCTCCTCACACTCTCATCACGGTTCACTCGCGCTGGCAGTGCGGTGCAGACAGCGGAGCTGAGCGGTCCTCTAAAGGGTTGGTGAGTCCTCTGGGTATCCCCTCCTCAGTCAGCGCAGCCAGTGGGTGGACTTTTTATTCACTTTAAGGTCTGAGGGTGGTGAGTATGGAGTCTGGTTCACCTGCTTCCCCTCTCTTGTCAGAGGCAACAGGGACCGCAGGTGCAGGAGCACTGCCTATGGACCAGTTATCGGCAGTCCTGGAATCCATTCCTTGTCAGGATGGAAGCGGTGTGCGAGCGCAAGGGAGCTATAAAGCGCCCTCTCCCCAAAACACACTACAGTAGGGGCGTGCTCTGATTCAGATATGGGCCTAGCTGCTGCTGCTCAGGACCCTAGCTCTGAAGATTTTAATGTTTTTGAACAGGACATTCCTGGTGAGGAAGACTCCAGGTCTGAGTCAGTAAATGACAGGGCGCTTGTAAGTGAACTCATTGATGCTGTGAGGGACACTATCAAGCTGAATGCTGTGGCTGCGGAACCTCAGATGGAGGCTGTCTCCTTTGGTTCCTTTAAGGCCATATCTTCAAAAAAGGTCTTTCCATATGTGCCTTTTTTTTGTAAGTTCATTGATCAGGTCTGGGATAAGCCGCAGAAGACTTTGGCGGTCCTGCGGCATCTATTCATAAGATACCCCTACGATAAGGCCCTGGTTAAAAAGTGGGCCCCCCCCCCCCGGTCGCCCGATTGAATAAGGCTACCACTCTCCCGATGGAGGGGACTCCTGCATTTAAGGACCCCACTGACAGGAGGTCAGAAGTGGTGAATAGAACTATGTTTGCCTTGTTGGGGTCCGCCTTGCGTCCTATAGTACCGACGACCCTTGTGTCTCAGACACTCACGGAATGGGCAAAGATTTTGATTTTGCACCAGACTGTGCAGGAGCATATAAGCTCCCTCCAGATACCATTGCCCTGGCCCACAAACTTGTGCAGGGTTTTGTGTATGTGTGTGATGCCACTTTGGACGCGGCCCCTTTAATATCTGGGGCCTCTATCTCTGCGGTGGTATTGCGTCGTCTTATCTGGTTGAAATGCTGGTCGGCTGACCTAGCTTCCAAGAAGCTCCTGGCTGATTTGTTCTTTAAGGGCGGTAGACTGTTTGGGGCCGCCCTGGATGCTGGATGACATCATTAAGGATGTCACAGGGGGTAAGAGCACATTCCTTCCTCAGTCTTCTAAGGGAAAGAAGCCCCACCGTAAGCAGGGCCCCTCCTTTCCAGCAAAGACGTTTTTTCGTCAGTCAGAATCCGTGGGTAAGCCCTCCCAGACTGACAACAGTGCGGCTGGTGGACAGAAGCTTCCCTGGGTGCGGAAGCCGTCCAAGCCGGCTCCCAAGCCCGCCACCGCATGAAATCTTGCCCCCGCCCGACTCTGGGGTGGGGGGGGGACTTTGCAGGTTCACGGTTCGGTGGACCTCCCGGATCCCCGATCGGTGAGTGTGCGAGGTGGTCACCTCGGGGAACAGGATAGAGTTCCGTTCGTGGCCCCCAGACAGATTCTTTCCCTCAAATCTCCCTCTCCTTCCTACCTGTCGGGCGGCCCTCTTGGGGGCTGTACAGGATTTGCTCAAGTGCAGAGTAATTGTGCCGGTACCATCACAGGAGAGGAGGTTTCAGGGGTTCTACTCGAATTTGTTTGTTCCAAAAAAGGACGGAGTCCGGCCAATCCTGAACCTCAAGGCCTTGAATGCCTTTGTGAAGGTGCAAAAATTCCGTATGGAATCCATTCGCACGGTGATCGCTACACTCCATCAAGGGACTAACTTGCATGTCTCGATCTGCGCAAGTCACCAGAAGTTTCTGCGCTTTACAATAGACGAAGTCCACTATCAGTTTGTGGCTCTTCCTTTCAGCCTAGCATCGGCACCACCGGTTTTCACCAAGGTGCTTGCCCCGGTTCTAGCTTTGCTGAGACAGCGAGGAATTGTTATCGTGGGCTATCTGGACGATCTTCTTCTAAGAGCAGAAAATGGCTCAGAGTTGGAGGAAAATGTGACCCCAGTCAGTCAGACCCTCCGGGACTTCGGGTGGCTTCTGAACATTCAGAAGTTGGTCCTGGTCCCGACTCAGCGTTTGGAGTATCTGGGTCTGATGCTGGACACTTCGGAAGCGAAGGTGTTTCTACCCTCGGAGAAGTTGCAGACACTTCAGTTGGCAGTACGGAACCTGACGTCCCGAAAATGGTCGTCAATCCGTTTCTGCATGAGAGTCCTGGGACTCATGGTGGCCTCCTACGCTAGCAAAAGAGCTGGAAGAAGATAGCGGAGGCCCGGCAGAAGAAAGACCCGGAGAGCGCGGAGACCCCCGAAGTCGGAAGAAGACCCCGGAGCTGTGCAATAAATTAATTTAAAAAGCTGTGTTGTGTTATTTCTTGACATTTTTTTTCCACCAGGTGAATGGGTAGGGGTACGATGTACCCCATACTCATTCACATAGGGTGGGGGGGCCGGGATCTAGGGGCCCCCTTATCAAGGGGGGGCTCCCGGATTCCGATAAGCCCCCCGCAGACCCCGACAACCAACGGCCAGGGTTGTCGGGAAGAGGCCCTGTCCTCATCAACATGGGGGCAGGGTGCTCTGGGGTGGGGGGGCCGCAGGTCGCCCCCCTGCCCCAGAGCACCAAACCCCCCATGTTGAGGGCATGTGGCCTGGTATGGCTCAGGAGGGAGGGGGGGCGCTCTCTCGTCCCCCCCTCTTCCCCTGCGGCCTGCCAGGTTGCGTGCTCGGATAAGGGTCTGGTTTGGACTTTGGGGGGGACCCCCACACCGTTTTTTCGGCGTATGGGGTTCCCCTTCAAATCCAGACCAGACCCAAGGGCCTGGTATGCTCCTGGAGGGGGAACCCATGCCGTTTTTTTATTTAAAATTTGGCGTGGAGTTCCCCCTCAAGATTCATACCAAACACAGTGCCTGCTATTGGCGGGGATCCAAGTCGGATCCCCGTTCATTGAAAGTCGGACATATGTCGGCTTCATGTCTCAGGGCAAAGTCGGATCCAAAGTAGGACAGATGTCGTGTCGCACTAGTGTGAACCCAGCCTTATACTGAGATTTAAATTACACACAACTGGACTCTTATTTACTAATTAGGTGACTTCTGAAGGCAATTGGTTCCACTAGATTTTAGTTAGGGGTATCAGGGCTGAATACAAATGCACTCCACACTTTTCAGATATTTATTTGTAAAAAAATTGAAAACCATTTATCATTTTCCTTCCACTTCACAATTATGTGCCACTTTGTTTTGGTCTATCACATAAAATCCCCAAAAATGCATTTACGTTTTTGGTTGTAACATGAAAAAATTTGGAAATTATTAAGAGCTATGGATACTTTTTCAAGGCACTGTATAACAGATTAAGTTTTATGTACATCCATGATGTCCAGAACTCTCAAATGCAAACTTTGTCGCAAACGCTATTTTACAAGACAAAGCTTTTTATATATTGATCCTGTTTTGGACATCTGATTTTTCTTTTTTAATAGATCTGCAAAAATGTCAACAATTCTGTGTTTTTCTGTCAATATGGGGTGCTGTGTGTACATTAATGAGGAAAAAAATGAACTTAAATGATTTTAGCAAATGGCTGCAATATAACAAAGAGTGAAAAATGTAAGGGGGTCTGAATACTTTCCGTACCCACTGTATTTGTGCTTTGTTGGTTTTTCTCACTACACGTATGCCCTTTTCCTGTCCCTTTGCTACAACCAACACACATTTTGTTATAGGCATTTGAATTTTGTAAGGAGACTATTGGGAAATCTAAGTGCAGATGCACTAGCATTTGAGTGCTCCTCTTAATAGGAGACTATAGTTCTACTGGAATTTTTGCTTTTTTTTTTTTCTCCAAATGGGAAATAATAAAATCCAAATTTTTGTGTTTGAAGCTAGGCTGCCACAAAAACATGTGGTCATAGGGTATGCTACAATAAAAAATAGCCTAGGAAGACATGCAAATGATATTTGACCATCATCATCCACACTTCCAGGAATTTGCAAACTCAGATTCTGAGTTAAAAAAAATCTCTGGCATGAAAGCTCCTGTATGACCTTCCTGGATCACTGAGCAGCTTGCAAGTTGCGTTGTATGAAACTTCTTGTCTGAGCTCAACCATGAGCATCTAGGAAGGTACAGAATGTGAAGGAAGAGTTTTACATAGATTTTCTTATTCCTATAGCCGTTGTTACACACCTATTGAAAGTCAATGCATACAGCAAGCGTTTATGTAGCGTACCAAAATGATATTTGGGGAACTTTCAGGCGTTCCCTAGCACTAACCAAACATGCAGATTAGCGATGTTCATCTGTGAGGAATAGATTGTTTTTATAGAAACTAACCACTTCAGCCCCCGAAGGATTTACCCCCTTCCTGGCTGGACCATTTTTTGCGATACGTCGCTGCATCGCTTTAAATGGCCATTGTGTGGTCCTGTGACACTGTACCCAAACAAAATTGACATAGTTTTTTTCCCCCACAAATAGAGCTTTCTTTTGGTGGTATTTGATCACCTCTGCGGTTTATATTTTTTGCGCTATAAACTAGGGCCGAAACAACTAATCGATTAATCGTCAACTAATCGATTTATAAAATTAATCGATTACCATTTTCATAATCGATTAATCGGCCAGTAACATAATGGGGTTAAAAAAGAACAAACATCTACACTCCCCCCTCTGGTTTCCTACTATTCTATTCCATCTATTTTATTTTATATTATCTATCTAATTTTATTTTACCCTATTTTATTTTGATATCTTTACTTCTTTTTCTCTTTTCTTTTCTCTATTATTCTTACTTCATAACGCACCTTATTGAAGCTACAGTATTACTCTACATTACTTTTTTCGAAGATACAGATCAATTTATAATTAATATGTTAAATATTTCTTTCAACTACAGTCTTGAATATATTAGTACAAGGATTTATTTACTTTCTATCTCATTTAAGTCCTTATAATTTTCATTAGGATATATTCTGTAGACCCTATTATTTATTTTTCTATATTTGTAATAATTGGACAAATATCAACAACATGTATTACATATGATCTGTATGTGACTAATATATATGTCCAATAAAATACTTTGACAAGGAAAAAAGAACAAAAATAAGGCCTTTATAGTACAAAAAGAGCAAATCTGTACTGTAAAATATTACTTTCACTGTACCACAGTAAAAAATTAACCCCTTACAGTAGCGATTAATTTGCTCTTTTTGTACTAAATTTCGTTTTTTTAACCCCATTATGTTACTAAACATCTCAGGCCTGGGTCACACCTCTGTGTTTTTTGGTGCTTTTTGCAGAAACACACTACAGTTCATTTACATGGTTTCCTATGGGACACGTTCACAGCCATGATTTTTTCAGCTGCTGCATATTTGGAAAGGGCAAGTACTTTTTTTTTTTTTTTTTTTTTTTAACACAAAACAATGCCATTTTGTTTTTTTTGGTTCAATATACGGTACTTCAATGGAGAAGCTGCAGAAAAGCATGTAATGAGTTTTTGTGCCAGTTTTTGTGTTTTTTAATCTGCCCAACAACAAATTGGGCCAAAAAATTATATTAATCGAAACAATAGTCGGCCAACTAATTGATTATGAAAATAATCGTTAGTTGCAGCCCTACTATAAACAAAAAAAAGCATCAATTTTGAAAAAAACACAATTTTATTTTTGCTATAATAAATATCCCTAAATTTTGTTAAAAAAAAAAAAATTTCTTCCTCAGTTTAGGCCGATATATATTCTATATATTTTTGATAAAAAAATATCGCAATAAGCTTAAAAGTTATAGCTTCTACAAAATAGGTGATAGATTTATGGCTTTTTTATTTTTTTTTTACTAGTAATAATGTCGATCTGCGATATATATATTTTTTTTCATATCGGGACTGTGACATTGCGTCGGACAGATCGGACACTTTTGAACATATTATTGGGACCCCTGACATTTATGCAGTTATCAGAGCTAAAAATAGCCACTGATTTACTGTATAAATGTCACTGGCAGGGAAGGGGTTAACACCTAGGGGCGAGGAAGGGGTTAAATGTGTTCCCTCAGCGTGTTCTAACTGTAGGGGGGATGGCACTGCTTGGGGGAGTAGACCGATCGGTGTTCCTATATACTAACAACACACAACTGTCTCCTCTCCCCTGGCAGAATGTGGATTTGTGTGTTTACACACACAGATTCTCGTTCTTGCTCTGTTAGGAGCGATCGCGGGTGCTCGGCGGGCCTCAGCCGCTGGGCACGTGCATCGGCTCCTCAGTACTGCAGCGGGCGCGCGCGCGCCCCCTATACCTCTTAAAGCGGCCGCCGTACAGCCACAGAGATTCGCGTAGGAGAGCCATTCTGCTGCCGCCATAAAATGCATGAAGATAAAAACCTTCTGCCTTTAGAACCACTTTAAGCCTGAGAGTCATACAGGGAATACAGCCTCCATTCCACCACCTTTTTCACAACAATCTGGTGATCTGGGACCCCCTTTTTTAACGGTTTGTTTGTAACGCAAAAGAGGTATTCTCAAAAACACCCTTCATGCATCAAACTGTCAGTACTAAGTTATTTCTCACCTTCCCCAGGCCTTGCTTGAAACTTGAGCCTGAATGAAAGCAAAATGCGTTCAGAGAGAAGTTTGACAGCACACCCATCAGTAAACCGGCCCACTCATTTCACTTGTCAGGAGCTGTCTGAAATCTGCCCATAGTAGTGAAATTATTGGACATTCTGATTTTAGAACAGCTGCAGAATCATATGTTGCCTGAAATTGTTCCTTAAGGCCCCTTTCACACTGGGGCGGGAGGTGCGGTGGCGGTAAAGCGCCGCTATTTTTAGCGGCGCTTTACCGTCGGATTTGCGGCGGTATTTCGACCGCTAGCTGTGTGGTTTTACCCCTTGCTAGCTGCCGAAAAAGGGTTAATACCGCCCGCAATGCGCCTCTCCAGAGGCGCATTGCGGGCGGGATAGCGGCGGTTTCCCATTGCTTTCAATGGGCAGGAGCGGTGGAAGATCGGTAAAAACACACCGCTTCAAAGATGCGGCTAGCAGGACTTTTGGAGCGGTCCTGCTAGCGCTCCGCTCCAGTGTGAAAGCCCGAGGGCTTTCACACTGGAGAAACAGCAGCCGCTGTTTCAGGTCGGTTTGCAGGTGCTATTTTTAGCGCAATAGCGCCTGCAAACCGCTCCAATGTATGAAAGGGGTCAAAGAGATGTCACTTTAACAACCAGAACTCCTGTTATTTGGGAAAAGCAGAGGATACTAAAAGCTGTTGTAGGTGTGAGCAGGCACCCTGTGAGTGGCTGTACTGTGTACATGTCAGCAGCTTTCATTATTCCTAAAGTTACAATGTCAAAGGGTATGGTCTACCTGGGTCCCAGAGTTTTCCCAGTTTTGTAGTTCTATATTCCAATGTGCCTGCAGAAAGTCTTCATCTTACTCCTTTTTATCAAGTGTATTTTTATTATATATTAGACCAATATAACATGTGGCATGTTGTCCCTCTTTTAGAATGTTATTGGAGCAGAACCCGACTGGAGTTATTCTAAGTACTGATGATTATTTTCAGCAAAATGGCCAATACCAGTTTGATATAAACTGCCTGAGTGATGCTCACGACTGGAATCAACAGCGAGGTATGGAAATGGGCTTTAAAGCAGCACTATGTAATTTACATGTTCTTGCATGCAAAACTGAACAAAATGTACATGCGTAACATAAATAGTATTCTGATGAGTCTGATTTATGAACAGTAAAGTAATGAAGCTGAAAGCACAAGTGAAGCCATTCCCTCAGCAACTTTTACATTTTCTTTTCATTTTCTGCAAAAAAATGAAACAAGGAATCTGGTTATTTTCATAAATCACCCCTTTTTTTTCTTTTTTATGTTCATTCAAAAGCTGGAAATTTGGACAACCTCTGCTAATCTTTATGAAATTGTTTCCCTCTCTCTGAAATTTTTTTTTTTTTTTTCTTATTACCTGCATGTTGCTGAAGTTGTGGATGTGGAAATTAACATTCTGTATCTCTGTTTATCTCTTTGCCTGGCCCATGCTGCTGTTGCTCAGCCAGCAAGCTCACCAGTGTAAACCAATGACATAGATAGCTTTGTGTGGCTTGAATACTGCAAGCATTTTTTGGGTCATTGTGGTATGACACTTTGGCTAAGAATGCATCTTGAACTTTGTTGGGCATTCAGCTCAGTACACCCTATAGCAGGGGTCTCAAACCTGCGGCCCTCCAGCTGTTGCGGAACTACAAGTCCCATCATGCCTCTGCCTATGGGAGTCATGCTTGTAACTGTTTAGCCTTGCAATGCCTCATGGGAATTGTAGTTCTGCAACAGCTGGAGGGCCACCAGTTTGAGACCCGTGCCCTATAGCCTCATACACACGATCGGACTTCAAACAAACGTTTCCGTGGATTTTTGTTTGAAGGGCGTTGGCCGGGAATGCCCATAGCATACACACGACAGGACTTTTTCAGCCAACAAACCTGAACGTAGTGACGTAATTGACGTACTACGTGGTTTTTCTGCTCTTTTCTGCTCTTTACCGCCACCCTTTGGTCAACTTCTGCTATTGTTGGTTGATTTTAACATTGGTTCTGAGCATGTGTATTTGTACTGCGGACTAAAGTCCGATGGATTTCTGTACACACGGCAGGAATTTGCACCGTAGGACTTTTGTTGCCGAAAAGTTTGTCCGCTTGCAGAGCGAACTTTTGTCCGATGAAAACCGAAAAAGTTTGTCTGATGGAGCGTACACACAGATTTTTTGGAAAACCTGCTCATTTTGAAGTTTGTTGTCAAAAAGTCTGATCGTGTGTATGGGGCTTTTCAGACACCAAACAATTGTTTTTATTTTAAATCAAATAATTTTTGTATTTTTAATTTTAAACATACATACAAATAACCATATTTAAATCTTATAGGGATAAAAAATCCCCTCCAAAAAAAAAAGAATATACATTCAATTACATATATTATGTCAAATTAATCCATAAAGTATCAAAAATAGTAAAACACACAAAACAAACAAACCTTGCACCTCTCGCACAAGCTTAGCATATAGTAAACAAAAAATATTCTATAGAGACTTGGATACATTTTACACGTCAAATTGTTTACCCCAAACAATGTTAGCGCCTGTGTCAGTGGGTACTTTTTTGTGCAAGTGCTTTGCATTCTCATACTAGTCTAAGGCCCCTTTCACACTGAGGCGTTTTTACCGCGTTTTCGCGGTAAAAATAGCGCTGTAATAACGCCTGAAATAATCCTGCCCCAGCATTCTCAATGTGAAATCTCTGAGGGCTTTCACATTGAGGCGTTTTGCTGGCTGGGCGTTGAAAAAAATCCTGCAAACCGCTTTTTTAGAGCAACTTTAGGGCGCATAAAATAGCGCTGTAAAAACGCCTATCCCCATTGAAATGAATGGGATTCGCGGTAAAAACGCGGTAAAAACGCATAGGCATAAGCGTTATGTTAAAAAATAGCGCCAACGCCTATGCATTTTTACCGCGTTTTTACCGCGTTCGCGCTAATTTTAGCGCGAACGCGGTAAAATCGCGGTAAAAACGCATACGCGTCAGCGCTATTTTTACCGCGATCGCGGTAAAAACGCGGTAAAATCGCGGTAAAATAGAGGTACAAAATCCTATAATTTTTGAGCGTTTTTTCAACGCCTCAGTGTGAAAGGGGCCTAAGGCTGGGTTTACACATATGAGGCCACGGTTTGCGGGAGTCCGGTGCGGGTATGTTCACTGATTTTTTTTATTATTTTTTCTACCTGAAATCGCACCTGAACCGGACCCAAAATAGCACAGGATTATTTTTAAAACCGCTCCGCGGCTGGCCCCGCACATGTGTGAGCCAGCTGCACTGAGAAGGTTGCCGGTTTACATGTTATGTGAATCTAATGCTGTTTAAAACGTATCCGATTCGCATATATGTGAACTGAGCCTAATTGGGCTGAAAGTTAAATGTAAACAAAGGGGACTGGTGATGGTCATTACCCAAATATGGCCAACTAAGAGACTAGTACTCGATGAATTCCACCTTGTTGTTGATTGACAGCACACAGCAGTGGACGAATCCAAAAGCTGCTATTGGACTGGATAGTGGCTATGAATCTGCCCACTGCTATGCCTTGTCAGCTAACGGCCAGGTGTACCTGATGAGGATATAGTCTGTTTGCCATCAGGCTTCTCCCACCCCTACTACAAAACTTCTTAGCCATCTCCTATCGGTGTGATGAGTGCAGTGCCTGGGGAGGGAGGGAGAGCACTGGGGAATGGGTATTTAGTACTGACACTCTAGAGCAGTATTAACCATCAACAGATTAATTTACCTGTTTGAGACAGATACATGAATCGGTCGCAAGCACAAGCGTAATTCTAATGAGTGTTTATGACACCCTTTATGAATTTTCCCTAAGGCCCCTTTCACACTGGGGCGGTTTGCAGGCGCTATTTTGCTAAAAATAGTGCCTGCAAACCGAGCCTAAACAGCGGCTCCTTTCTCTCCAATGTGAAAGCCCCGAGGGCTTTCACACTGGAGCGGTGCGCTAACAGGACTTAAAAAAAAGTCCTGCTAGCCGCATCTTTGGAGCGGTGAGAGGAGCGGTGTGTTTACTGCTCCTCCACTGCTCCTTCCCATTGAAATGAATGGGATACTGCGGTAATACCGCCGGCAAACCGCGGCTGTAGCCGCGGTTTGTGGGTGGTATTAACCCTTTTTCGGCCGCTAGCAGGGGTTAAAACCGCACCGCTAGCGGCCGAATACCTCTGCAATCGCAACGGTATAGCGGCGCTATACCGCCACCGCCCCAGTGTGAAACCGGCCTAAGTGTTTTCACAAAGAGAGAGTGGGAGTTTAACTGCTTCCTGCCCAGGTCATTGTAAAATGATGCCCGAGTGGGAGCCCTATTGTTCTCGGTGGATGTCATA
This sequence comes from Rana muscosa, assembly GCA_029206835.1. NCBI lineage: Eukaryota > Metazoa > Chordata > Amphibia > Anura > Ranidae > Rana > Rana muscosa. The sequence goes on from CM055116.1 coordinate 188,816,312, forward strand.
TGACATCCTCCCCAGAATGCGCCTCACGCGGGTCCGACGGGGTGTGATCTGTCACACGCTGTATCCACCAGACTGCGAATGACAGATCAGTATACTGGCCTGCTGCCGGTACCATCTGATTGCTGTGACCAATCACAGCAGATCACATGACAATTGTAAACAATGAATGGCTTTAATTCATGCCATTCATTGTGTACAATTGTGATTGGTCAGTGATCACATGGTACAGACAGGGCCAATCACAGCCCATCTGTACCATGTGATTAGCTGTGGCCAATCATAGCTAATCGCAACAATACACACTGAATAAATCTATTTCATTCAGTAAAAATGCTTGCTTATAACTTAAATCCACTGCTATAAGCAATCGTAGTGTATAAAAAAAAAATCCTAATCACCTCCCCAGAATATTGATACAGAATCTCACAAAAGTAAGTACACCACTCACATTTTTGTAAATATTTTATTATCTTTTCATGTGACAAGACTGAAGAAATGACACTTTGCTACACTAAAGCAAAACTGAAGGTGGAGGAGTGCAAAGTCTCTAACATCCACCAGCTCCGTGATGTCGTCATGGAGGAGTGGAAGAGGACTCCAGTGGCAACCTGTGAAGTTCTGGTGAACTCCATGCCCTAGAGGGTTAAGGCAGTGCTGGAAAATAATAGTGGCCACATAAAATATTGACACTTTGGGCCCAATTGGGACATTTTCCCTTAGGGGTGTACTTATTTTTGTTGCCAGTGGATTGGACATTAATGGCTGTGTGGAGTTATTTTGAGGGAACAGCAAATTTACACTGTTATACAAGCTGTACACTCACTACTTTACATTGTAGCAAAGTGTAAATTCTGCAAAAAGATATAATAAAATGTTTACAAAAATGTGAGGGGTGTACTCACTTTTGTGAGATACTGTTAGATACTGCGTGCGTGCGTGTAATAATAATTTTATATATCAATTATTTTTTACATAATGTCAGTGTCACTGCCACAACAGTTATGATGATGATGTACTGCACTGGTGACAGTATGTAAAAAAAAAAAAAAATATTTCCAAAGAAATTGTGAAGGTGCTATGCCTCCTACTAAATACTTTGGATTGTCTACTTTCCAAAAAGGGGTTATTTGGGGGATATTTGTACTGTTCTGTTTTTTTTGGCCTCTAGAAATGTCAGTACATCAGGATAGATAAATTTTCATATATATATATATATATATTAGGGCTGCAACTAACGAATATTTTCATAATCGATTAGTTGGCCGATTTATTGTTTCGATTAATCGATTAATCAGTTAATGGCCTTAAAAAAAAGTGATTTTGCGGCGATTTGCATTTGGAATTTATTTTTTTTGGCCAATTTGTTTTTGGGCAGATTAAAAAACACAAATTGCCGCAAAAAACGCATTACATGCTTTTCTGCAGCTTCTCAATTGAAGTATATTGAATCAAAATAGCACAGTTTTGCATTAAAAAAAGTCCTTGCCCTTTCCAAATACGCAGCAGCTGAAAAAAGCATGGATGAGAACGTGTCCCATAGGAAACCATGTAAATGAACTGTAGTGCGTTTCTGCCAAAAGCACAAAAAAACAGAGGTGTGACCCGGGCCTGAGATGTTTAGTAAAAGAATGGGGTTAAAAAAAATTAAATTAGTACAAAAAGAGCAAATAATCTCTACTGTAAGGGGTTAATTTTTTACTGTGGGACAGTAAAAGCAATATTTACAGTAGCGATTTGCTTTTTTTGTACTATAAAGGGCTAATTTTTTTTAACCCCAATAGGTTACTTGGCAATTAATCGATTATGAAAATAGTAATCGATTAATTTCATAATCGATTAGTTGTCGATTAATCGATTAGTTGTTTCGGCCCTAATATATATATATATATATATACTGAGTTGGCCCTCCCTTTGCAGCTATAACAGCTTCAACTCTCTGGGAAGGCCTTCCACAAGGTTTAGGAGTGTGTCTATGGAATGCTTGATCATTCTTCCAGAAGCATATTTGTGAGGTCAGGCCCTGATGTAGACGAGCTTGGCCTGGCTTGCAGTCTCCGCTCTTATTCTGTGCAGGCCAGTCAAGTTCCTCCCTCCCCAAACTGGACCTTGCTTTGTGCACTGGTGCGCAATCATGTTGGAACAGGAAGGTGTCATCCCCAAACTGTTCCCACAAAGTTGGGAGCATGAAATTGTCCAAAATGTCTTTGTATACTGACACCTTAGTAGTTCCCTTCACTTGATCTAAGGGGCCAAACCCAACCCCTGAAAAACAACTCCACACCATAATCCCCCCCTCCACCAAATTGTTTGGACCAGTGCACAAAGCAAGGTCCAAAAAGACATGGATGAGTGAGTTTGGGGTGGAGGAACTTGACTGGCCTGCACGGAGTCATGACCTCAACCCGATAGAATAACTTTGGGGTGAATTAGAGTGGAGACTGGGAGCCAGGTCTTCTCATTCAACATCAGTGCCTGACCTCACAAATGTGCTTCTGGAAGAAGAATGGTCAAACATTCCCATAGACACACTCCTAAACCTTGTGGACAGCCTTCCCAGAAGAGTTGAAGCTGTTATAGCTGATAGGTGGGCCAACTCAATATTGAACCTTATGGACTAAGACTCCATTAAAGTTCATGTGCATGTAAAGGCTGTGTGTGTGTGTGTGTGTGTGTGTGTGTGTGTGCTATCTAACTTTCCAACAGACTAAATAATGTACACTGATTTGGGTTATTTCACCAAAGAAATGTAGCAGAATACATTTTAGCCTAAACTTATAAAGAAAGATTATTTATTTGCAAAATTTCATAACTGAAACAAAGAAAAACATGTTTTCTCTTATCGTCCATGGACTGACACAGCTGGATACTGTAAACGTGTGGGTATATGTCCCTGCTTGCAGGAGAAGATCTAGGCAGAATGTTAGATGTTAGAAACATACATTCTAGAACAAACCAGAGCTGAACAGCCCCGCCCAGGGAGGCGGTCCCTCTGGACATTACCCTCCCACCTGCAGCCAGCAGCCCCAGTTTTTTTCTGCCTACTAGAAGACGTGGCTCTCTCAGGAGCCAGTCTCCTGGAAGATTTTACTTTTAAATTTTATTCCCTTTGTGAAATGTATTTTATTTTTGAGACCTTCAATCAACTGTCGGCTGGGCAACAGGTTGGGTACACTGGTATCCTCGTAGTCTTCCCTGTCCGACCATCGAGCGTGCTGATCCTCGCCTTGTGTGCGTGAGACTCAGTTCACGACATGCCCCATGACTCCAAGGGTGGCCGGGTTGCTTTTAGCTCCCGCGGTCCTCGTAAGATTGAACAGTACCTGACTGACTGTATCTTTCGCGGTGTACCGGGCCGACAGCTACGCAGTACTGCACTGTGATAGGTCTGTCTGAAACAAGCCAGTGGGTCCCTGAAAGGGACGGGTAAGTAGTCTCTCCTACTGCAGGTGAGTACATGCTGGCTGTGTTTCTTTATATGGGGGGGTTTCTCCCTGTCTCCCCCCTGTTATGCTGCTCTCTGCACCCTGTACTGGTGCTGTGCTGTGAGGGTCACTCTGGCCTGGCTGGGGGCGCTCATGTCTGTAGTGGGCTCTGGGGAGAGGGGCAGTTTTTCTGGTGTGTGAGGTGGGGACTTATTGCGTGCGCCATTAGCGCGCGTATTAGCGCTGTTTTGCCTTTTGAATTTCGCGCTCGGCGGCCATCTTGCCGTGGTTCAATGGCGCAGTTATAGCTGCGGCCGGCGGCCATTTTCTTGTAGCCGCTGCGCATTTACTTTCGGTTTTGGCCTCTAGCTGCGGCGCGAATCTCCTCACAATCTTCTCACAGATTCTTCACTCTCCTCAGGCTCACAGCGTGGCTTCTTCAGCAGAACTGAGCGGTCCTTAAGGGTTGGTGAGTCCCCTGGATCTCCCCTCCTCAGCCTCAGCGTAGCCAGTGGGTGGACTGTATATTCACTGTTGTAGTGTATAAGGTCTCAGAGGGTGGCGGTATGGAGTCTGGTACACCTGCTTCTCCACACTTGCCTGAGGCAACTAGCAGTGCTCCTGCACCTGTGGTCCCTATGGACCAGTTGTCGGCAGTCCTGGAATCATTCCTTGTCAGAATGGAAGCGGTGTGTGAGCGCAAGGGAGCTGTAAAGCGCCCCCTTTCCACACATTCTCCTGTAGGGGAGTGCTCTGTCTCAGATATGGGCCTAGCTACTGCCGCTCAGGACCCTAGCTCTGAGGATTTTGATGTGTTTGGACAGGACATTCCTTGTGAGGAAGACTCCAGTCCTGAACCAGTAACTGACAGGGTGCTTGTAAGTGAACTCATTGATGCTGTGAGGGACACTCTCAAGCTGAATGTTGAGACTGAGGAACCCCAGGTGGAAACTGTCTCCTTTAGTTCCTTTAAAACCGTCTCTTCAAAAAAGGTCTTTCCATATGTGCCTTTTTTTAATACATTCTTTTACCAAATCTGGGATAAGCCGCAGAAGACTTTTACGGTCCCGCGGCGCTTAGCCATAAGGTACCCCTTTGAGGAGGACCTGGTTAAGAAGTGGGCTCACCGCCCAGTGGTCGACCCCCCCGGTCGCCCGTTTGAATAAGGCTACCACGCTCCCAATGGAAGTAGAACTATGTTTGCCTTGTTGGGTCTGCCTTATGCCCTATTGTGGCGGCGACACTTGTGTCTCAGACACTCACGGGATGGGCAAAGATTTTGCACCAGATGGTACAGGAGCATAATCTCCCTCCTGAGACCATTGCCCTGGCTCATCAGCTTGTGCAGGGCCTGGTCTATGTGTGTGATGCCACTTTGGATGCGGCCCCCTTAATATCTGGGGCCTCTATCTCTGCTGTGGTGCTGCATCGCCTTATCTGGCTAAAATGCTGGTCGGCCGACCTAGCTTCCAAAAAGCTCCTGGCTGACTTGCCCTTAAAGGGCGGTAGACTGTTTGGGGCCGCCCTGGATGACATTATTAAGGATGTCACAGGGGGTAAGGGCACCTTCCTCCCTCAGTCTGTTAAGGGAAAGGAGCCCCTCCGCAGGTCGGGCCCTTCCTTTCCGGCGAAGAAGTTTTTTCGTCAGTCAGAATCCACGGGTAAGCCCGCCCAGACTGAAAAAAGTGCGGCGGGGGGCACAGGCGTCCCTGGGTGCGTAAGCCCACCAAGCAAGCTCCCAAGCCCGCCACCTCATGAAGTCTTGCCCCTGCCCGACTCTGGGGTGGGGGGACGTCTTCGCAGGTTCACGGTTCGGTGGACCTCCTGGATCTCCGACCGGTGGGTGTGCGAGGTGGTCACCTCCGGATACAGCATAGAGTTCCGCTCATGGCCCCCAAACAGGTTCTTCCCCTCAAACCTCCCTCTCCTTCCTGCCCGCCGGGCAGCCCTCTTGGGGGCCGTACAGAATTTGCTCGGGTGTGGAGGGATTGTGCCAGTATCGTCACAGGAGAGTTTTCAGGGGTTTTACTCGAACCTGTTTGTTGTCCCGAAAAAGGACGGGGTACAGCCAATCCTGGACCTCAAGGCTTTGATTGGCTACGTGAAGGTACAAAAATTCCAGATGGAATCCATTCGCACGGTCATTGCGACCCTCCACCAAGGGGATTTCCTGGTGTCCTTGGATATCAAGGACGCTTACTTGCACGTCCCAATCTGAGCAGGTCACCAGAGGTTTCTGCGCCTTGCCATAGGCGAAGTCCACTATCAGTTCGTGGCTCTTCCCTTCGGCCTAGCATCGGCACCACAGGTTTTCACCAAAGTGCTTGCCCCTGTTCTAGCTTTGCTGAGACAGCGAGGAATTGTTGTCGTGGGCTATCTGGACGACCTCCTTCTAAGAGCAGACACTGGCTCAGAATTGGAGAAAAATGTGACAATGGTCATTTAGACCCTCCGGGACTTCGGGTGGCTTCTGAACATGCAGAAGTCGGTTCTGGTCCCGACTCAACGTTTGGGGTATCTGGTCCTGATCCTGGACACTTCGGCAGCGAAGGTGTTTCTACCCGCAGAGAAGTTACTGACACTTCAGTCGGCGGTTCGGGTCCTGACGGCCCGAAAATGGTCGTCTATCCGTTTCTGCATGAGGGTCCTGGGACTAATGGTGGCCTCCTTTTTTGAGGCGGTCCCGTATGCCCAATCACACACTCGAGCATTGCAGAAGGCAATTCTGTCTGTTTGGGACAAGTCCCCATTGTCATTCGATCTTCAGATCCAAGTGAGTCACTCAGTCAAGGCATCCCTGACGTGGTGACTGAGATCCCTGGCTCTTCGGGCCGGGAAGTCGTTTCTCCCCATTCAGTGGACGGTGGTCACGACGGACGCCAGCCTGACGGGCTGGGGAGGAGTTTGTGGAGTCCTGTCAGCGCAAGGCCTCTGGACTCCGGACGAATCTCGTCTCCCAATCAACGTTCTGGAATTGCGAGCGATCAGACTGTCTCTCCTCGTAGTCGAAGAGACTACAGGGCCGCTCGATCAGAATTCAGTCGGACAATGCCACAGATGTGGCGTATGTCAACTATCAGGGGGGGCACTCGGAGCTCGGCTGCGGCATCCGAGGTTGCCCACATCCTAAGGTGGGCGGAAAGAAGCGTGTCAGCCGTCTACATTCCGGGCGTAGAAAGATGGCAGGCGGACTATCTGAGTCGCCAGTCCTTGGACCAGGGGGAGTGGTCCTTGCATCCGGAGGTGTTTCAACTCCTTTGTCGGCGGTGGGGCACGCCGGATGTGGACCTGATGGCATCTCGCCTCAATCGCAAGGTGTCGAGGTTTGTGGTAAGGTCCAGGGACCCCTGGGCGGATGCCTCGGACGCGTTGGTGGCCCCGTCAATATCGCTTGATATACGCTTACCCTCCTCTGCAGTTGATTCCTCGTCTGCTGCGCAGGGTAGCGGCCAAGGGCATTCTGGTGATCCTCGTTGCCCCGGATTGGCCTCGGTGTCATTGGTACGCCGATCTGGTTCGTCTCATCGCGGACGTCCCTTGGCGACTGCCCATGAGGGAGGACCTTCTGTCTCAAGGTCCTATCTTTCATCCTGCTTTACAGTCTCTGGTTTTAACGGCATGGCTATTGAGAGCCAGGTGCTGAAGGACCGAGGCCTGTCGGATTCGGTGATTTCAACCATGCTTGGGGCACGGAAGTCTTCTTCTAGAAAGATCTATCACCGTACCTGGATTGTTTACATCGCTATGTGCGAGGAGCTAGACTGGAGTCCACGGACGTACTCTGTCCCCAGAATCCTGCGGTTCTTGCAGCGTGGTGTAGCCCAAAGGCTGGCTTTGAGCACTATTAAGGGTCAGATTTCGGCCTTGGCCGTTTTCTTTCAACGACCCCTAGCAGGTCATTCTTTAGTTAGCACTTTTGTGCAGGGGGTTCGCCATGTGATTCCCCCTGCCAAGCCCCCGCTCCCTCCTTGGGATCTGAACTTGGTGCTCTCGGTTCTTCAAGAACCTCCTTTTGAAAATATCTGAGATATTCCTCTTTTAACCTTGTCTCAGAAGGTGGCTTTCTTAGTGGCCATCACTTCTGTTAGACGGGTGTCTGAGTTGGCGGCTCCGTCATGCAAGTCGCTTACCTAGTCCTCCATAAGGATAAGGCGGTGTTGCGCCCGCGACCATCTTTCCTTCCAAAGGTGGTTTCGGCTTTTCACCTTAATGAGGACATTGTCCTTCCGTCCTTGTGCCCTCGTCCATCTCATCCTAGAGAGGTTGCGCTTCACAATTTGGATGTGGTACGAGCCTTACGGGTGTACCTGTCTGCTACTGCTTCCATTCGGAAGTCTGACTCACTGTTTGTGTCCGTCTCGGGTCCAAAACAGGGTCAAGCGGTTTCGTCTGCCACCATTTCTCGGTGGATCAAACAGACCGTTATACAGGCCTATGCCATTAAGGGGCGGGCGTCTCCCTTTCCGGTTACGGCGCATTCCACTAGGGCAATTGGTGCTTCCTGGGCTTTCCGACATCAAGCGTCGGTTGCACAAGTGTGAAAGGCGGCGACCTGGTCGTCCGTTCATACCTTTTCAAAATTCTATAAGGTTGATGTGGCTGCATCTTCAGATGTTTCCTTCAGCCGCAAAGTGTTGCAGGTCGCTGTTTAATGTTGCAACTCTTCCGTTGAGGAGCTCTGCTTGTTTGGAGTGAAGTTTTTGTTGTTCCTTTACTACTGCTCCCACCCTTCTGATACTGCTTTGGGACGTCCCACACGTTTACAGTATCCAGCTGTGTCAGTCCATGGACGATAAGAGAAAATAGGATTTTTGTACTCACCGTAAAATCCTTTTCTCTGACGTCCATAGACTGACACAGCACTCACCCTTCCTTTAAGGTTTGTACTGCTTTGTTACGAACTGAGGCTGCTGGCTGCAGGTGGCAGGGTAATGTCAGGAGGGACCGTCCCCCCTGGGCGGGGCTGTTCAGCTCTGGTTTGTTCTAGAATGTATGTTTCTAACCCCTAACATTCTGACTAGATCTTCTCCTGCAAGCAGGGACATATACCCACACGTTTACAGTATCCAGCTGTGTCAGTCCATGGACGTCAGAGAAACGGATTTTACGGTGAGTACAAAAATCCTTTTTTTATTTTTGTTTTTGTTCAGCCTTTTTTTGTTTAGCAATAATAAAAAAAAATCCACTGGTGATTAATCACCAAAAGAATGCTCCTATATGTGTGAAAAAAAAAAATGATAAAAATTTCCTATGGGTACAGTATTGCATGACCACGCAATTGTCATTCAAAAAGGCCACTTTCGCACTGAGACGTTTTTATAGCCATTTTTGCGCTAAAGACAGGGCCTGAAAAGAGCCTGTAAACTGCCTCTTCTGCAGCCCCAATTTGAAAGCCTGAGTGCTTTCACACTAGGGCGGTGCGCTTGCAGGACAGGAAAAAAGGTCGTGCAACTAGAATCTTTGGGGCGGTGCGGGAGCGGTGTACACACCGTTCCTAAACCGCCCTTGCCATTGAAATCAATGGCCAGTTCTGCCAAAGTGCCTGCAAAGCGCTTCGGCAGTGGCGCTTTGCGAGTGCTTTGAACCCTTTTCCGACCGCTAGCGGGGGTTAAAAGCCCACTAGCGGACGAAAAGCGCCACTAAAATGACAGTAAAGCGCCGCTAAAACTAGAGGCGCTTTACCGTCAATGCAGCCCGTGCCTTAGTGTGAAAGTGGCCTAAGTGTGACAGTGCTGAAAGCTGAAACTTGGCCTGGGCAGAAAGGGAGTAAAAGGGTCTGGTATTAAAGTGGTTAAAGCGGTTGTAAGCCGCAGCTGGTTAAAAAAAAACAACCTGTAAGACAATGGCATAATGTGCTAGTATGCATCGCATACTAGCACATTATGAAATACTTTTCCTTACAACAAAGCCTTCGAGCACCGCGCTGTCACCGCTGAGAGGGCTGACACCTTCCCCTGTGAGCACCGTGCTAAGAGGGCTGACCTCTTCCCTCGATCTTCCTTACAGGTTTGCGCGCATTCAGCCAGAGTCACGATGACGTCACTCATGTGCATGCATGTGGGGGCCCTTAGTTCTGGCACAAAGCTCTAAAGTTTCGGCAAGGTACGATGGACCTTCAGAGCGCATGTGACGGTGATGTCACTGGCTGCACCCACTGTGAATTTCTCCTGAACGGAGCTTGTTTAGGAGATATTTATTTTACCTACAGGTGAACCTTGTTATAGGTTTACCAGTAGGTACAAATCACAAAGCAGGCTTTACTATACCTCTTTAAGGGGACAATTTTGATGTAAATTGCTCTTTCCAGATTTCTTCTTTTTGGGAAAAAGTGTTACAAATGTGGACAAGTTAAACCTGAGACTGAAAAAGGTTATGTTTAGTAATAAGATTAATGAGGAACTGAACTCATGAAGCTTTGTTCAAAAGCAAGCCCTTTGCAGGCAGAAAACAAAGAACTTCTCACTATTATTGCCTGTAGTCTCCCTGCAGCTGACTTTCCCATACCTTGTTCTGCACTGTCTTTTGTGTGGCTATCTTTGTTGTGGCAATGTTTTGCTTCCTCCTGTTAGTCTCCAGTAAAGAGAACATTGAGCAGCACATTACTGACAACCAAATCTCATTCCATTTCTCCCAAGAATAGATAGGCCGTTATAAAGGTTGTGGGCAGAGGAGTGGTTAGGCACCCTCTTACCAGGAAATGCACTGTTGTGAAATTCATACTGCTTAGGAAAAAAGAGATGAACATGTATCCCCTCTTGCTGAATCATAGCATAGTGCCTGCCTACATAACATGCTTTGAGTGGGTGAATTTAGTATATCATGGGAGCAGGCTTGTTTAGTGTGTACAGCCAGTTATTATGACGGCATCTTTTAAAAAAAAATTTGTCTAGAGTTGTGAATTCTGAATGAATTAACTGCAGAAATATTTTTTCACAATCTTTCACAGGTTTTTAACATTTGCAATGCCACAATAATCATACCTCACAGCTTTCTGAAATGATATATAGGGACACCTTTTAGCACACAGTATGTAGGTAAAGGACATGTCCCTCCCACTGCCCCAGTTACACGGGCTACAAGGATCTGTTATGCAGAAAATGATTGGCTAAACCGCGTGTGTGTGTGTGTGTGTGTGTGTGTGTTTTTAAACCTCTATTTCTCGTTTCGTCCATGGACGGACACAGCTCCTTAATACTTGACAGTTGGGTTATGTTCCTGTTCATAGGAGAGGACTAGGCAGAACATGTTGGTTATCTTAAAACATGTAACTTTAACAGAGTTGAACAGCCCCGCCCCAGGGGGCAGTCCCTCCGTACATAACCCTCCTACCTGTAGCCAGCAGCCTCAGTTTTTTTCTGCCTAGCAGAGGAGATGGATGTGTCCTGAAGAAATTTTTATTTTATTTTATCTTATTTTATTTTTAAGATCTTCTATCAACCTCCGGCTGGGCATGACAGGCAGGATATTATAGATCCTTGTAGTCCCCCCCAGTCCGGCCATCGAGCGTGTTACAGTCCCTTGCATATAGGCGACGGGTCTGTCACGACATACTCCAGGTGTGGCCGGTGAGCTTCTGCTCCAGGGTCCACATATGACTGGGCTCCTTGCTGTCTCACTCACAGTGGACCGGGCCGACAGCTACTCCGTACCGCTCGGTTGTAGGCCTGTCAGGAACGCACCAGCAGGTCCTCGTTTGGACGGGTAAGTACAGTTCCCCCTGCCTCGGCGGGTGTGAACAGCTGGGCATTCCTGGGAAAGGGGGTTCTCCTGTCCTCCCCTTCCCTGTTTTCTGTCACCTTTATCCCTTCTGCCCCAGCGGGGCTGGTTGCGACCAGGGCGTACCTGTGGGGGGGGGGGGGGGGGCTCTGGGTCCCGGTGGGGGTCCATGTGGTGTCGTAGCTCGTTCCTCTGTGGGGGGTGCTCTACTCCAGGGAAGCCCATGCCTGGCCTTCTCGTCCACAGCGCAGTGCTCGGGCGCCATTTTGACAGCGCTGGCGCCATTTTCAAGGTGTTTTTCTATTGCATTGCTTTTTCCCATTGGCGGCCATCTTGCCTTGGCCACGCTCTGGCGCAGTTGCTATTGCGGGCGGCCATTTTCTTGTGGTCGCGCCCTTTCCTGACGCGTCTGGCGGCAATCTTTGGCGCAGTGTGGGCCTATAGTGCTGGCTCCTGGATGGCAAGCACGATTCTCCTCAGAACTTCCTTCACTGTTTCCACACACTGCTTATAGAGCAGCATGGATATTACGGTGATACACAGTCTTGGTGTATAGAGGTGGGCAATGACACTAAACGGTCTCATTCTGGGCAGGTGTGTCCCCTGGGTGACCCCCCGGTCGGTGCAGCATGGAGTGGGGGGGGGGACTTTGGTCATTAGTTTTACTAGTCCTGAGAGCTTTCTGTGTGACATGGAGTCAGTATCTGAGAGGCAACAGCCAGTGCCCCTGCACTTGTGGTTTACCGCCTTTTCCTGAGGGATGCTCTGACTCTGACAGGATCACTGTTCTGAGGGTCAGAGGTTGTTTTTTGTGTGCAGTTTGGTGCTTGCTTTGGCAGCACTTATACTCCGATTGGATTCAGAGAGGATTAAGCGCCCTCGGCGCCATAGTTTAAGCCTACACAATTATGTTTATAGTGTCTGCGTGGGTTTCCTCCGGGTGCTCTGGTTTCCTCCCACGCTCCTATGACATGCGCACCTTCGGTGCAATGCATATTATAAACATAAACAATATGTTTATATACGACACTAAATACATTCACAGTATGTGTCTCTATGGTTACTCTCTGTATCTGCGTGGGTTTCCTCCGGGTGCTCCAGTTTCCTCCCACACTCATATGACATGCGCGCCTTCGGCGCAATACACAGTATGAACATACGCAATATGTTTATACACAACACTGAATGTATGTATTATTGCTCTCTGTGTCTGCGTGGGTTTCCTCCCGGGTGCTCCGGTTTCCTCCCATGCTCCAATGGTATGTGCGCCTTCTGGGCTATGCACAGCATAAACATGTTCAATATTTTTATTCACACATACTAAAATACATACACTGTATGTCTATGTACTATGCTCTGTGTGGCTGAGTGGGTTTCCTCCCACGCTCCAATTGCGCGTTTTGGCGCAATACACAGTTTAAACAATGTTTGTACAATCAGCACTTATTAATGAAGTAGCTGCTGGAAGGTGTCAGTCCCTTTTTTTGGGTGACACTCGACCCACTCTATATTGAAGAAGCGTGCCGACTCTTCATAGATGGGGACTGGGTTTGTCGCAGAGGTCCTTTTTGGTCCCTCAACGCACGTTATTCCTTGTAGAGCATTTTCATAAGGATATGTGTTTTTTCCTATGAAGTTGACCCCTGGTATCGGGGGTACCACTTTCCCGGCAGGGGGGTCACCTGTCTTTCGGAGGTGATCAGAAGCGATGGCTCGGACTGTGTTCGCCATGCTGAGGTCAGCGTTACGCCCATTAGTGGCTGCGTCTCTAGTGTCTCTGACACTCAATGACTGGGCAAAGCTTTTGTACCAGGCAGTGGAGGAGCATCTGCTTTTTCTGGAAGTCGACCAGCAGGTGCACTGCGACTGCTTTAGCCTCTATGGCCTCTGTGTCCGGGGTGGTTTTGCACCACCTGAAAAGGCTGATATACTGGTCCGCTGACCGAGTTTCTAGGGAAGCTCTGACAGATTTGCATTTCTTTGGCTAACAGTAGAGGATGCCCCGTAAGTTGGGACCTTCCTTCTCCAATATATTGCAGTGTTTCTTGGGGGTTGTCATACCCATACCGCTGCAGGACAGATTCAGATCTGTTCATGGCTCTTAGGCCTCAAGGCCCTGAATGCCTTTGTGTAGCCGCCCGTTTTTTCCAACCACGGAGTTTGTGAAGTGGTCGCTTCATAAAAGATCAATGTTTTCTTTCTTATTCACCGGATGGTTTCCTTGTCCTACAGTCTCGTCAGACTGCCCTGATGGGGCAGTTCAAGACTGAGTCGGTTTGCTCCATCCAGGGACGTCCCTGGACTACAGGGACGCGAGCTGGCATGTCCCCAGATGCGACAGGCACCAGAGGTTCCTGTGATTAGCGGTCAGGGAGAACCACTATTCATTTATGACTCTCCTTTTTGACCTAGCGGCACCGGGAGTTTTCACCAGGGTGCTCGCTTCGATTCTAGCCTTTCTGAGTCAACATGGCATTGTCATCATTGGTCTCTGCATGGTCTTCTTTTATAACCTGTTTTCAGTTTAGAATTAAAGGAAGACGTGTCTGTAGTCAGTCACCATCCTGGTTCTGTGTTCATCAGAGGCGAGAATTTTTCTCCCTCCAGAAAAGTTGCGGATGCTCCAGGGGGCAGTGAAATTGGTCTCATGATGGCCTCCTTCGAGGCAGCATCGTTTGTCTGAGTCCACTCTCGGAGGGGGGATTCGGTCCTATGGAACACATCCCCATTGTCTCTGGATCATTTGATTCAGATGAATTGCCTAGTCAGGGCCTCTCTGACTTGATGGCTGACATTCCGGCACTTCTGTCCGGGAAGTTTTTCCCTTCTTTTCTATTGAAGGGAGGTTGGGGTCCAGTCGGTCCAGGTCGCTGGACTCTGGACGAATCACGTCTGCCGATCAATGTTCTGGACGATCAGGAAGTCGTGTAGACTACAAAGTTCCAATTGGACAATGCCATGGCTGTGGCTTATGTCAACCTTCTGGTTGTCCTGCGGTGGACGGGAAGAAGCGTGCCGGCTCTGTCGGCTGTCTACATTCTCGGTGTGGAACTCTAACTGGCGGACTGTTTGAGTCGCCAGTTGTTGAACAAGGGGAATGCTCTTGTACCCGGAGGGGTTTCTACTCCCTTTGCCGGAGGTGGACCTCCTGGCTTCGCGACTCGTTTACATGATGCTGAGATTCGTGGTCTGGTCCAGTGATCCCTGGGCAGACGCGTGGAGGCTAGTTTATGCCTATCCTCCACTGATGTGGCTACCTCGGCTGCTCCTCGAAGTGCTGATCGAGGGGATTCCCGGTGATCCTAATCGCTCTGGATTGGCCCCGGCGTCCTTGGTACGCCGACTTCGTACACCTGGTGGCGGACGCGCTGGCGGATGCCGATGCGGGAGGACCTTCTGTCTCAAGGTCCCACACTTCATCCTGCCTTAGCCGCTGGCCGTATGTCATGGCTATCGTCAGGGACCGAGGTCTTTCGGATTCGGTCATCTCGACCATGCTGAGGGCACTGAATTCTTCCTCCTGCAAGATCCACAATCGCACCTGGAAGGCCTACATCTACAGGTGCGCGGAGATGAAGTGCCGTCCACGGACATGTTCGGTTCCCAGAGTCCTGATGTTTTTACAGCATGGAGTGGTTTTAAAAAACTTGCTTTAAGCACCACCAAGGGTCAGTCTCAGCCTTGGCTGTTTTCTTTCTATGGCCGTTGGTGTCCCATTCCCTGGTGGGTACCTTTTTTTTTTTTGTACAGAAGTTTTGATGGGGGCTTTCCCCAATTAGACCACTTCTCCCTCCTCGGGATTTGAACCTGGTGCTCTCGGTTCTTCAGGAACCTACTTTTGAGAACACCAGTGAGATTCCTCTCCTGATGTGATCTCAGAAGGTGGCCTTTCTAATGGCCATTACTTCTGTCAGAAGGGTTTCTGAATTGGCGGCCTGGCCTTGCAAGTCCCCATGTTTGATCCTCCATAAGGATTTAGCGGTACTACGCCTGCGACCTTAGTTTCTTCCACAGGTGATTTCGGCTTTTCACCTGAATGAGGACATTGTACTTCCATCCTTGTGTCCTCGGTCATCGCATCCCAGAGAGTCTGCGCTCCACACTTTGGACGTGGTACGGGCCTTGTGGGTGTACCTGTCTGTTACGGCTCCGTTTCGGAGGTCTGACTCACTGTTTGTGTTGGTGTCCGGTCCACAAAAGGGGCCTGGCGGTCTCGTCGGCCACCATTTCTCGGTGGATCAGGCGGACCGTCATCCAGGCCTATGACTTTAGGGGCAGGCGCCTCTCTTTCCCGTTACGGCGCGTTCGACCAGGGCTTTTGGTGCCTCTTGGGCTTTCCGACTTCAATCATCTGTATCCCAAGTGTGTAAGGCGGCAACCTGGTCGTCCATTTACGCTTTTTCCCAATTTTACAAGATTGATGTGAGTGCATCTTCGGATGCTAGCTTCGGCCGCAAAGTTTTGCAGGCGGCTGTTTTGAGGTTGCAACTCCTCCGTTGAGGAGCTCTGCTTGTTTGGGGTGAAAAATGTTTTTTTGATGCTGTGCCCAGCCCTCGTGTTTTTTTTTTTTTTTTTTTTTTTTTACACTGCTTTGGGATGTCCCAACTGTCAAGAATTAAGGAGCTGTGTCCGTCCATGGACGAAAAGAGAAAATAGGATTTTTGTACTCACCGTAAAATCCTTTTCTCTGTCGTCCATGGACGGACACAGCACCCACCCCTCCTCCTTTTTTAGTTTGTACTGCTTTACTACGAACTGAGGCTGCTGACTGCAGGTAGGAGGGTTATGTACGGAGGGACTGCCACCTGGGCGGGGCTGTTCAACTCTGTTAAAGTTACATGTTTTAAGATAACTAACATGTTCTGCCTAGTCCTCTCCTATGAACAGGAACATAACTCAACTGTCAAGAATTAAGGAGCTGTGAAGAACTTGTCCCATTGGACGAAGGAAACGCGTCAGCCAGCTAGATGCCTCCACTATAGCTGCATCTATTTTACCTCTATCACGGACTTTAAATCAACTTAGGGGAAATTCCCCCCCCCCCACTAATAACTTCCACAACCTCGGTACTTTCCTTCTCCCTAACTATCATGGACTGTATTTGAAAATAAGCTATACCGTCTCCGGAGACACGAAACAGACACTGTCTTTTTTTTATATAGCTGGAGAGGGAACCTTTGAAGGTCTTGTTAGACTGTCGCTATACAGCGGAACATATCCAAATCCACTGTGATCTGTATAGTGGAAAAAACCTCCGTTCCCCCCATCTCTTCAGCCTGGACTATAGAAAAAGGAATAAATCAGTGTCATAACAGATTTACTGCACCAGAGGGAACTTCAAAAAAGCCGACTGAGGCAATGATTTACAACCCCTCTGAAGTGCATGAGTGAAAACACTCTCTGTTAAAGGCAGGTCTCCGTGTTATCATACACTGACCAACTATGATCAACAAATCAAACGGACATTGTTAACCACTTCAATACCAGGCACTTACGCACCTTCCTGCCCAAGCCAATTTTCAGCTTTCAGTGCTGTCGCAATTTGAATGACAATTGCGCGGTCATGCAACACTGTACCCAAATAGAGCTTTCTTTTGGTGGTATTTGATCACCTCTGCAATGCTTTTTTTTTGCGCAAACAAATAAAAAATGACCGACAATTTTGAAAAAAAAAAATGTTTTCTCTAGTCATCTTCCAGGACGGCACACCTGAGAGATGACTGGTCCACCTGACAGGAAACACAATCAACACATGAGGTTAAAAGGCCCCTCCCTTCCCCTGCACCTCAGTTCTTGATTGTGTTTCCCGGCAGCGAAACGTTTGTTATTTTTGTCAGACCTGAAGTCGGTAGCGGATGGTCTCCCCCCTGAGAGCTGGACGCCAAGGCCGGGGAGGGTTGCGGGTCCAGCCAGGGATCAGTCCCTTCTCAGGGGGGGGTTCCCAATGACCGGTGGTATTCCCCGGTAAAGAGCCTCCCGGGCACAGGGGCGTTTCCCGGATCTCTTGTGGGTACATGCCTCCCCACCTACCTTCCACCCAGTCTAGGGTACTTGGGGGATGAAGGAACCGGAGGGTCTGCAGGAGTCCAGGCCGCTGGAGGAGGAAGGCTGTCATTTTCCTGACAGTGCAGCTCCATAGGGAATGCTGGAAACACTCCTAGGCAGGAGTGAGCATTCGTCGGGTGGAGCAAGATGGTGCATCTTCCGGTTCCGGGCGACATCACTTCCGGTTTCCGGTCCACGCCAAAATGGCAGATCCGGACACTAGAGGCCAAAATGGGACTACCTCTGGCGGCGGGACTCCAGCAAAATGGTGCCGATCGGCGTCCTGGCCATAAAAATCCGGTGGAGCCAGGCGGAGGTCCCACAGGCCCCTCTCACCGCCTGGAGTCTCACAGCAGAGCTCCTAGGAAGTAGGAACCAGCTGAGACCAGGAATGGAGCGAGAGGAGGACACAGCAGTGGCTGCATCCCAGGAGGGGTCCATGAGTGGTGAGTCTTTCCTCTATTATTCACAAGGGGTTGGTTAAAGGAGGTCTTACCCACACCCCTTGGGGGGGGGGAAGGAGAGAGTACAGCTTGCTAAAAAACTAGTGCTGTCTTGTCTTTTTGTCTCCTTAGAACCCAGTGGATCTGCTCAAGGGGCCCACAAGGTTAAAAGCAAAAGTACCCCTCCCCCTAGAACAAAAAGGTGTGGGAATTGCAATGAAAAGCTCCCACTTGATCACGCAAAGCCTTTTTGTTACAGGTGCATACATAAATTGTCGGGTAAGGAAACCTCACAGGTGTTGAGGGACTTCCTTACAGTACAGGCAGAGATGCTGACTACGTTACAATCCCTTAAGACAGTTATTGCATCTAAGGAAGAGCATAGCAGTAGTGGCTGAGAGGTTCTGTCCTCTAGAGAAGGTACTTCATCTCAGGGGGACACATCTAACAGAGGTCAGAGTACCCCACAGGGGCCTCCCTCTTCCATTACTTCAGGAGTAGATGAGCTTGAGGACCCAGAGGAGTCAGAAGAGGACTCATTAAAGGAGGGGGAAGGTTCAGACCCTGAAAGCCAGGACAGTGACAGTCCTAAACTTAGGCATCTCTTTCCCGTGGAGGACATGGGACAGTTGCTTAAGGCAATTTATGCCTCTGAAGATATCCCAGAACCTCCAGTACAGACAACAGCCCGGGATAAGTTGTATAAGGGCTTAGGAAAACCTCAGTCCAGAGTATTCCCAGTACACCAAACCCTTAAGGAGGTAATTCTGAGGGAGTGGAAGGACCCGGAAAGGAAGGTCCTTAAGCTAAAAACCTGGAAGAGAAGGTTCCCTTTTGGGGAGGAAGAAGAAGAGAAGTTTTTCAAGACCCCCAAATTAGATGCAGCCCTTTCTCAGGTCTCTAAGAAATCCGATTGGTAGCATTAAGGACCAAATGGATAGGAAGGCTGAAACGCTTCTGCGCAAAGCATGGGATGCCAATGCGGCAGCCATGGCTCCTGCACTAGCATCTGCCTGCGTAGCCAGGAATGTGAATACCTGGCTAGGTAGGCTCTCTGGCCATGTTTCTAGAGGGGACAATTCCGAAGAGGTTATGGACTCTCTAGAAATAATTAACAAAGCAGTAGCATATTTGGCTGATGCGACAGTGGAGGTGGTCAGAACCTCAGCCAAGTCAGCGGCCCTCCTGAACTCCGCAAGAAGGGCGGTCTGGGTTAAGTCATGGCAGGGGGACCCTATGTCCAGATCACGGCTCTGCGGGTTACCTTTGAAGGTTCCCAGCTTTTTGGCCCTGGTCTGGATCAGGTCCTATCGCGATCTGCAGAGAAGGGGAAAAAGTTCCCGGTTAAGGCCAAGAGAGAAAAAGGCAAAAAGTTTTTTCGTGCCCCTCCTAATCAGGGCCAGTTCAGGGCCAAGAAAGACACCAATAGAAGATGGGGGAAGGAAAAGGGCGGACAGAAGGGTGGCCTGCTCTTCTCCGGACCCAAGGACGCCAGCAGGCAGCCAAAGTGACGCCAGCGTCAGGGTAGGGGGGAGACTTTCTCGATTTGTCCCTCAATGGCGAAGGATCTCCGAAAGCCCCTATATCCTGCATATCCTGACAGAAGGATATCGTCTGGAACTTTCCTCTCCTCCCCCTCAAAATTTTACTCTGACCCATCTCCCCAAAGAACCTTTGAGAGCAGCAGGGATTGGCGGACCAGGAGGTTATCGTTCCCGTTCCACCCGAAGAGCTCTACCAGGGATTTTACTCCCACGTGTTTGTGGTCCAGAAGCCGTCAGGAAAATTTCGCCTGATATTAAATCTCAGGAAGCTGAACAGGTTTCTGATACACAAGAGCTTTCGGATGGAAAGCATTTATACTGTGAGAAAACATCTATTGAAGGATGTCTTTATGGCCACAGTGGATCTGAGGGACGCGTATCTCCACGTGGCTATTGCCTCGGAACACCAATCCCTGCTGAGGTTTGCAGTCCTGACAAGCAAGGGTATACAACACTGGCAATACCGAGCACTTCCCTTTTGGCTTAGCTGCAAGCCCAAGAGTGTTCACAAAGATATTGGCAGAGGTTGTAGCTTACCTGCATTTACAGGGGGTATCTCTGATACCCTATTTAGACGACCTCCTGATCTATGGACAGTCTTTAGAGCAAGTGACAGCAGACGTAAAGACGGTGATCTGCACCTTGGAGAACTTGGGTTGGATAGTAAACAGGGAAAAATCGTCCCTAGTGCCATCCCAGATAAATTATAATACAGATAACGGCGCAAAAAGAAGGAACAACAACCTAACTGATAAAAATAAATCAGATGAAAATCAATAGGATTTAAAGTATAAAAGTCTTTCTCTTTGGAAGTCCATGTAATATTGAAAGCAAGTCATATGAACATATGCACCGTTGGCAGCAATTGTAGAGCGAAGCAG
Organism: Rana muscosa; assembly: GCA_029206835.1. Taxonomy (NCBI): domain Eukaryota; kingdom Metazoa; phylum Chordata; class Amphibia; order Anura; family Ranidae; genus Rana; species Rana muscosa. The sequence goes on from CM055116.1 coordinate 188,836,363, forward strand.
ACTCTATATATGGCAAAGAAAAGAAAAAACAAATGAGCCAGAATGACAACATAATTATAAGACCGGCTGATAAAGGTGGGAGCATTATCATACAAGACAAAGCAGATTACATGAGAGAAGCCCTCAGGCTTCTCTCAGACAATGCTACTTATGAAATATTGAAAAAGGATCCATTGCCTGCGTTTATAGAAGTCTCCAATTCTTTAGTAGAGAAGGCCCATATAGAAGGAATACTATCCAAACAGGAGAAGGCCTTCTTTCGAAAATCCTTTTTTCAGGTACCATACTTTTACCATCTGCCCAAAATACACAAAAACTCTATCAACCCACCAGGACGCCCCATTGTTGCCTCCATGGAGAGTATCACCTCCAGTTTTTCGCTATATGTAGACCATTTCCTTCAACCTCTAGCTCAGGCTCTTCCTTCCTATATTAGAGATGGAACAGATCTAATTGAACAAATGCGCCCCTATACATGGGAATCCACCTATCAATGGATCTCTCTAGATGTCTGCTCCTTATATACATCTATTCCTCATAACGTAGGCATACAAGCCGTTACTCATTTCCTCAAAAATGACCCTCATCTTAACACTCATCAAATAGATTTCATACTTCAAGCCACTCTCTTTTGTTTAGATCATAATTATTTTCTTTTTGATGGAACCTACTATCGCCAAAAACAGGGCACCGCTATGGGTGCTAATTTCGCTCCCAGCTATGCTAACCTAACTATGGGTTTCTGGGAAGAAAAATACATTTGGGCCAATAATCCTTTCACTATGCACCTCATTTTTTACAGACGATACATAGATGATATCATAATCATCTGGGACGGCCCTACCGATCTCATTCATAGCTTTGTCTCGTATTGTAATGCTAACCCCTATGGACTCACCTTTACTTCAGAATCCAACACTTTATCCATATGCTTTTTAGATTTGGAACTATCATATACCAATAAGGAGATAACAACTAAAAGTTATACAAAACCTACAGCTGGTAATTCTTTTTTACATTATACCAGCTGTCATCACCCACGATGGATTCAAAATATCCCAAAGAGCCAATTTCATCGTCTCAGACGAAATTGCACTAGATTGGATGATTATGTGACACAGAGTATACCTCTAAAAACCAAGTTCACAGATAAGGGGTATCCAGTACATCTTATTAATGACGCTTGCTCCTTATATTGTACAGACCACATAGCATCAAAACCCAAGCAGGCATCTATGCCAGTGATGAGGTTTATTACACAATATCACCATAGTCATAAGCAAATGGAAAGCATCTTCCGTAAACACTGGTCTATTTTACAACAGGACCCACTTTTGAAAAAAATCACTTTCTCTTCACCCTAAATTTGCATACCGCAAGGCGCCGAACATAAAAGGTAAAATTGCACCTAGCAAAATGAAAATCAATGCTAAAAAGACCACATCTAGACAGCTAACATTAATACCCTTAGTAGGTATGTATAGATGTAATAAGGCCTTGTGCCTCACCTGTTCCCATGTGACTCATGGTCAAAAAAACTACTCCGCTAACAGTAAACTGTATACTTTTACTTCCTTCTACAATTGTTCCACCATGTTCGTCATCTACTGCATAACCTGCCCATGCGGTTTGTTGTATGTGGGTAGGACTATACGCACATTGCGAGCTAGATTTGGTGAACACCGCCGAGCAGTTAAGGATGGCAGTCCACAATATAGTGTTTCCAGACACTTTAACATTCACCATTCTAAAGACACCTCTGCACTTCGAGTATGGATCTTGGAATCCATACCCGACAAATATACATCAGCAGAGAGATTCCAACGTCTGTGTAAACAAGAAACATACTGGATTTATATCCTGAACACACTTACACCCTTTGGACTTAACGAGGAGATTGAGGTTAATACAGTCATGTGATAGAGACATATTCATGTACACACGTGCACATACATTTTGTGTGGGTATATGTTTGTATTCATCTACACACATCCCCATCTCCTCTACCTTTTTCCTCTTTTCCTTTTTGACCATTAAGAACCAATAGGAACCCTTATTCCACTATGTTGTGTTTTATTACATCCTCATTTGTACATATATTCCTGCTATTTATATATTCCTTCCTTGATGGTAAAAGATTTTTATTTATTGATTTTTTATCAATTGGCTGTTTATCAATTGGTCCTTTATCAATGATCGTTATATAATTTTTATCATTAAACCCCTTTTTTTATTGTGAGCACAATATCCATACACAATGGATTGGACGCATGCATGTGCGGATGTGTGCATATGCATGCTTGCGATCCCCATCATTATAAATTAGATATCTGTATTATTGAGATTATGAGTTTCTCAATAACAGCTCTCCATAACTGTTTCTTGGATATTATTGGCTACTATTATTATTTTTATATTTATTTATTTTTATTATTTTTATTTCCAATTTTATTTTTATTTTTTGTATCCAGCATTTTTAGAGATATATATATTTTTTGCATCCAGCATTTTTATTTTTGATATATTTTTTAGTGCATTTTCTATGCACTTTTTAAGATATTTTTTTGTAAGCCCCTCTCATGCATTTCTTCCATGCATTGATGCCAATATATATATCTCCTGTCAAAATATAAAATTTCTTGCCATATATACATTCATTATAGGGCAAGTCTTCTAAAGGTTTCTATCAACTCAATCAATTGTATATTGTATGTTTTTTTAAATCTACGAATTCCTATGTATATGCTATTGTTAGGCCTATGTATCCATTCCTTCCGGCCTACAGCACTTCATTTCCGGAGTATGACACTAGATTGATGGTTCCGTCCGGTGGAACGCATATAATACCGACAGCTTCTATTGCCTATCAGATCCGAGGAAAATGCGGAAGCATTGAAACGCGTCATCAGTTAGCGTCTGCTATTGACGTCACGTCCGGTTGCCGAAGCTGACTGCGCTCCAGCGTGAACCGCACGCCGTACGCCGTGTGGGAACCGGTGTCCACACTGGCATAGAGGGACAGCTCTTCTCGCATCTACCGTTCTTCTGCCATCTCCCCATCCCTGCAGCAACACCGCAGTGCACTACCTCTTCATCTTGGCAGTATTCCACCACCGGGAGACTACAGACACACGGAGTGACTCATGCCCTCCGCAGACAACTTAGAAGGATATCTATTTATGCTTTTACTCCACTTCCATCCTGTGAGTAGCCATTTGGCTGTTATTTTAATTATTCTCGAATAAATTTCTAACATACTGCACTTAGTAGGCGCATTTGTTTTTTCTTTTCCATCCCAGATAAAAACTTTCCTAGGATACTCTGTGGACGCAGGGGCTCAGAAGCTTTTTCTCCCAGAGGAAAAAAGGTTAAAGGTAATATCAGCAGTTTCCTCTCTATTGGAACCCAGGGACTGCTCTCGCAGACAGGTCATGAGGGTCCTTGGCCTAATGACTGCCTGTATTCCGGCGGTTCCCTGGGCTCAGCTCCATTCCAGGGAGCTACAGTTTTTCCTTCTATCCTCCTGGGACAAGAAGACAGAGTCTCTGGATGGGAAGGTGGCCATTCCAGCAAGGGTAAGGGCCTCCCTAGATTGGTGGCTGGGTCAGGACAGACTCACGTTGGGTCGTCTCTGGACCCAGTGGAACCCTATAAAAATTACCACAGATGCAAGCGCCTGGGGTTGGGGTGCTCACTTGGGGGACCTCCAAGCGCAGGGATCCTGGAACCAGATCCAAGCAAGGGCCTCCAATTACAGGGAGCTTCTTGCGGTGGGTCAGGCTCTGAAGGCCTTCGAAAGCAGAGTTCAGGGACTAGACGTCCAAGTCCTCTCGGACAATGTGACAGCAGTTTCCTATCTAAACCGACAAGGGGGTACAAGATCCAGAAGGCTACTAAGTCTAGCCCTGGAGATTCTGAGTTGGGCAGAAGGGGTCCTTCAATTCATATCGGCGGTCCACATAAGAGGGACCACCAATGTGGTAGCGGATTTCCTGAGCCGACAGCCCATTCACCAAGGGGAATGGGAACTAAACCAGAGAGTATTCCTCCAGATAAGTCAAGAGTTCGGGGTTCCGGAGATAGACCTTTTCGCCCACAGAGGGAACAGAAAGGTGGAGCGTTTTTTCTCTCTCACCAGAGAGGGAGGTTCAGAGGGAATAGATGCTCTAGCTCAGAATTGGGACTGTCACCTAGCATATGCTTTCCCTCCACTAGCTTTGATTCCTCGGGTTCTACAAAGGCTGGCCAACTCGGAGTGCAAGCTGATTCTGATAGCCCCTTGGTGGCCCAAGAGGACTTGGTTTGCTACTCTGAAGAAATGGTCGGTGGCCCCTCCTTTTCCTCTCACAACCAGGCAGGATCTTCTTCTGCAGGGGCCAGTCGTTCACCCCAACCCAGGATTCTTCAGGTTGACGGCATGGCTCTTGAGAGGGAGATTCTCAGAGGCAAAGGATGCTCCGATAAAGTGATTGAGACCCTCCTAGGTAGTCGAAAACCAGTCACTAGGAGGATATATTCAAAGGTTTGGAATACTTTTTCTCACTGGTGTCAAGATAGAGAAGTGTCTAGTCCTTCGGTACCAGTGATACTAGAATTTTTACAGGCAGGGGTGGACAAAGGAATTGCCACAAATACCCTGAAGGTACAGATAGCTGCTCTATCCGTATTTTTGGACCAGAGGCTCACGTTAGAGCCTCTGATTAGGAGGTTCCTAGTAGCTAGGGAGAGGTTAACCCCCATAAAGGTTAAAAGATTCCCCCCTTGGAATCTAACATTGGTCTTGGAAGCGTTGACGAAAGCGCCTTTCGAACCAGCTCAGGAGATCTCCATTAAATTTTTGACGCTTAAGTTAGCCTTTTTACTGGCCATCACAACAACCAGAAGAGTAAGTGACCTGAAGGCCTTGTCAAGTAAAGAGCCTTTTCTGTTGATTCTGGAAGATAGAGTGGTGCTGAAGCAAGACCCACTTTTTCTTCCCAAAGTCGCATCACAGTTTCATAGGTCGCAGGAGATCATTTTGCCTTCCTTTTGTGAAAACCCAAAGAACAAAGGAGAGGAAAAATTTAAGTTTTTAGATGTCAGGAGATGTTTGCTGACATACTTGGACAGAGTGAAGGACTTCAGGAAGTCGACTCACCTTTTAGTTTTATTTAGCGGCCCTAGGAAGGGAGGGCAGGCTTCTAAATCTACAGTGGCTAGGTGGATTAGGCAGACCATAGGTATGGCTTATGAGCAGTCAGGTTCCCCAGTACCAGGTAACATTAAAGCTCATTCAACAAGATCTTTGGCGGCCTCTTGGGCAGAAAAAGCAGGGGCCTCAATCGAACAGATCTGCCGAGCAGCCACATGGGCGAAGCAGGACACCTTCTTAAAGCACTATAGAGTGGAACTACTATCGCCTCAGGATCTGACGTTTGGAAGGAAGGTCTTACAAGCGGTGGTCCCACCCTAAGGTAGGCCTTGAACTTCTTGTCCATCCTCTCAGGTGTGCTGTCCTGGAAGATGACTAGAGAAAATTGACAGTTACTTACCGTTAACTGCTTTTCTAGGATATCTTCCAGGACGGCAGGCCTACTTCCCACCCCTGGTTTGATGTAAGTACTACGGGTAGAGTTTGCCTCTGGCACCCGGATAACCTATTACTTTGGTAGAACTGAGGTGCAGGGGAAGGGAGGGGCCTTTTAACCTCATGTGTTGATTGTGTTTCCTGTCAGGTGGACCAGTCATCTCTCAGGTGTGCCGTCCTGGAAGATATCCTAGAAAAGCAGTTAACGGTAAGTAACTGTAAATTTTTATTTGTTTCTGTTAATTTTTTTTGTAAATAAATATGTTTTCTTCTTCAATGATGGGCACTGATATGGCTGCACTGACGGGCACCGATGAGGGGCACTGATTGGTGGCACTGATAGGTACTCATAGGCGGCACTGATGGGTACTTATGGGTGGCACTGATGGGTAAATATGGGTGGCACTGATGGTCACTGATTGGTGGGCACTGATAGGTGGCACTGAGGGACACTGAGTGGCACTGGTTACTTTGGTGGGGGGTATTACTGGGCATCACTGTGTTTTTATGTGCTACTATGGTGCCAGTCAGTGACCATTTGTGGGCACTGATTGGCATATGTTGGGCATGTTTTTTTAACATGTGGATGGCCATGGGGGATATACCTGGCGATCCACATGTTAGGGGCTTCCCTGGTGGTCCTGGGCAAGCATTCGAGGGGGGGCTGCGCTGATGAACAATCAGCGCGAACCCCCCTGTCAGGAGGGCCGCCAATCGGCTCTCCTCTACGCGCCTTTTTGTCAGACACGAGTGAGGAAGAGCCGACCAACGGCTCTTCCTGTTTACATCGTGATCAGCCGTGATTGGATACGGCTGATCACGTGCTAAAGAGCCTCCGCCGGAGGCTCTTTACCGAGACCGGTGTTGCGGTGTGTCAGACTGACACACCGCTCCACTGATCGTCGTGATGCGTGCCCCCTCGGGCGCACGGAGGCTGTTATCCTGCAGGACGTCAATAGACGTCCAGTCAGGATAACAAAACCACTTCCCGGACGTCAATTGTCTATTGACCGGGCGGGAAGTGGTTAAAGATCTTCCCGCATAGTGGAATGAACTGAACATCCCCCGGCTTCCTGCACCTTTGAGCATAGGTCTGGGTAAGCAAAGGAATTTACTTTTCAGCCTTTTCTTGTTTTATCATTTGATTTGTTCTAAAGCTTGGTCATATAAGACAATCCAAATACAGTCCACCTCTACAAGGGAGATAACATTATTGACCAGTCTATACGGAATTAAGAAACTGATATCTATTCAGATCCCAATAGGATAACTATTTAGGTCAATATATATCGGACAGTGCCTATTTTTCCATTCATAGAAGATCCATTACAATAACAGGAATCCAATCAACTTTTACTTTTTCTCTTAATTTTTCTCTCATTTTCTGCAGCAATACATGTGATAAAATACATTTTTTGTGGATCGCACAGTATTGAGGAAAAATATTTAAATCATTCATGACTATTTTAAGTGATCTACTGTAATCAATTGTATAGTTATATCTGGATGAATGGTATGTATGTGGATTAATACGTGATTTTTTTGTCTGTGACTTTGATAACGTTATCAATTTCTAACTATTATGGTGAAGGTATCACACTGTATTTTTTATACAAATTTGTTAGGTGGATTATTTAATATACAATAATAAATTAATTTTCTATAAACCCACAGTTTCTCTTTGAAGAATCGCTTTTCAAGGGGGACTTCTGCCCTCCCTTTTCTTTTTGATATGCTTTATTCCGATTCAGAGAAACACACCGCCCTAATGAATTGATTATTCTCAGGTGTAGGGTCTTGTTATTTGGTTCCATTGAGGAAGTATTGACCCATGATCACAGTCCAAGCTCCCTCTACCCAAATACATATATAGGAACTTACTTCTATATCTATCCCTTTCCCCCCCATCTCTTCCCCTCCTTTTTATTAAGAATTAAGGAGCTGTGTCCGTCCATGGACGACAGAGAAAAGGATTTTACGGTGAGAACAAAAATCCTATTTTTTCTTTTTATATTGGCTTTTCAAAATAACAAATGCAGTAAAATAGAGGTTGCATAAAAGGTTTAGTGCAGCATAACACTTTTGGTAGTAAAGTAGTGCATTCTCTATAGCAATGGTCAGGCCCACTAACAGGCCAGGTTTGCAAGATAACTGAAATACATCACAGGTGATATCATTTGCTGCTCAGTGATTGCAGTATTCTAGTCTGCATCTCCCCAAGGTAATACATAAAACCTGGCCTGTTAGTGGGCCCTGAGGACAGGGTTAATGACCACTGATCTATAGAGATGCACACCAAAAAGAGGGACAATGGAGGCTGCACGAAGGATACAGTCCCTGCAAATGAGGGACAATTTTGGAGCATGTAATAAAGCCTGTGTCTGCTTATGAGAGGGAAATCTGTGTAAGCTCATGCTTGAACAAAAACCTTTGTAACAGAAAAAAAATATAATAAAAAAATGCAATTCTGAAGTTTATGTAGACCACAAATAAAAGAAGACCTTCATGGTGTTGCATTTTCTTTCTCGTACATCACGGGACACAGAGCGGCATAGTCATTACTATGTGGGTTATATAGTTTACCTTCAGGTGCTGGCACTGGCAACTTCCAAACCGGAAGTACCCTCCCCTATATAATCCCCTCCCATCCGGGAGCACCTCAGTTTTTTGCCAGTGTCTAAGGTGTTGGCCAAGAAGTAACATTGTTTTTCACTGAGCTTGCGTACAGGTTCTTTTGGGCCTCAGTAAGCTATTCCGGATCCGACCAAAAAAGCTTCATAGCTAAACGGTCGGTACCCGGGCCTTGCAGAGAAGAGCAAGGATTTGCCTGTAATGCTTCTCTTAGGAGGGCTGGACCCTGGGATCCAGAGCTCTGGTCATACCCACGACCAAGATGTTTTCTGTGCAGGGTGCTATACAGGTCCAGGGGAGTGGAATCCTTGGGAACCCGGTCCCTGAAGGTTTAATTACAATGCCTGCCGTGAGAGGTGAAGTTTGGGCTTCTGTGGACCAAACAGAGTCCTGCGGCGGGGAAAAGGGTAAGTGGGGGCCCCTCAGGAACTTGGTTCTATTGGGGGACCCCCAAGCCTAATATGTCTTTCTGCCTGTTACCTAACGGTATTCCCGCTAAATATCTGTGCATGCCTGTAACTACTAAAAAATGTAATAATTTTAAGAGTGGTCAAGAAAAAAAAAAAATGGTTAAACCACTAGAGGCCGCTGTGGAACGTTGTTTTCTTGTCATGTGGATTTTTTCTTTCCAAGTCAAAATCCAGGCAGATGGTGAGTTCTCTGAATGGGAAACTGTTTCCTCTGCCATGTTGCAATGCTCGTCCATCCCCCAGCCCTGTGGCAAACAGGGCCCTGGCTTCTGTCCCTAGTTCCTTTTCAAAAAGAGCGCCGAAGGCGCACGTGCCCGCGCGCGTGCGCGAGCCTCTATTTATAGAGGTGAGCTGGAAAAAGGGGCGGAGCTTGGTGGATGACGCTCTGTGCGCGCCGCAGCGCTTCTGCGCATGTGCGGGCGTCCCAGCATGTGCAAAAGCACAATTAGGTGTTGTCAGCTTTTTATGGAAGGCAGAAACAGAGCTGGCAACATTTAGAAAGGCATACAGCAGGCGGTTGATGCAGGCATCCCCATAGAAAGGCACATTAGTAGACACTAACTGTTTATATAGCAGCAATTGTGCTAGACTATTGTCAGTAAGTGGTGTATTTCGGCTGGAATACCTCAGCTTTGGGCTTAGGAATATGCCGTCTAAAAACTCCGGGACTAAGAATCCCAGGAAGCAAAGGGGGTCTCCATCGGGCTCTGAGGATCTTGGGCATGCTTTGGCTGCACCAATCTCCCCTGCAAAATCAGAGGTTAGTGACCGTAGAGCACCCTCAGGAGTACCTGGTACTGTGGCTGTCCTCAGTTCACCTGCTCCTGTGTATATAACAGAGGAGGTTTTTTCCTCAGCTCTGGGAGGACTGGAAGAGAGATTGACAACATTGATCGCTGCTTCCCTGTCAGAGGGAAAGCGCGCCCGATCTCCGTCTCCTCCCTCAGAGTACCTGTTAGCAGAGCAACAGTCCCATACAGGGATCGACCTACCTGAAGGGGATCAGGATGAGGTTGATTCTGTTGTAGAGGAATCAACAGTGGAAGAGCCATTCTCAGCATCACATGCTGAAAGATTATGGGTTCAGTCCCTGACTAACATGGTCCGATCAGCATTTAAAATGCCCCTTGCGGAGCCATCATCCACTTCTGTCTCCTCGTTGGGGTCGCTAAAAGCTCCCAGACTGTTTGTTCCTTTCCAATCCATCCTTTACTGGAAGGGCTCATTTACCAGGATTGGGAACATCCTGATAAAATATTTACTCCTCCCAAGAGATTTCCGGTGGTCTATCCCATGGAGGATAAGTTCATCAAAAAATGGAGGGTCCCTACAGTGGACGCAGCCATCTCTTGTGTGAATAAATCACTGACATGTCCAGTAGATAATGTCCAAATGTTCAAGGACCCAATAGATAAAAAATTGGAGTCCTTATTAAAATCTGCTTTCTCTACAGCAGGCTTGGTGACACAACCAGCAGTGGCAGCTATTGGGGTCTGCCAAGCAGTGAAGGATCAGTTGAAACCGGTCTTAAGGGACCTGCCAGATCAGCAGGCCCTTGCCCTAGCTGATCTACCTAGAGCCTTATGCTTTGCGGTTGACGCCATAAAGGATTCAATCCATCAGGCCTCCCGCCTTACGCTGTCTGTAGTACATATGCGCAGGCTTCTATGGCTCAAAAACTGGTCTGCTGAAGCTCCCTGTAAAAAATTGCTGGTTAGCTTCCCATTTCATGGTGAACGCTTATTCGGGGAAGACCTGGACAAATATATCCAGAAAATTTCCAGCGGTAAAAGTACACTCTTGCCGGTTAAAAACAGAGTTAGAGGTCCCTCTTTTAAGAGGCCTGCTTCTCCAGTCCCTGGGACATCGGCTGTGAAACAGTTCCGACGGCCTCCTTGGTCAAATCCCGGGGGTAAAAATCAGGGACAATCGCAGGGTAACAAGAAACCCTGGGTCAGGAGAGGTACAAAACCTCCCCCAAAATCAAATGCATGAAGGGTTGCCCCCACTCAATCGGGTGGGGGGAAGACTTCAGTTGTTCGCAGAGGCGGGACACGATCAGAGACAGATGGGTGCTCTCCGCAGTAAGTCTGGGATACAAATTGGAGTTAAAAGACTCCCCTCCTTCCCATTTTATAAGGTCGAACGTGCCAAGGGATCCCCGGAAGAGAGGATCCCTCCTGTTGGCACTAGAACAACTATTGCTCCAAGGAGTAATTATGGAGGTTCCCCTGGAAGAATGCGGGTTCGGGTTTTACTCAAACCTCTTTACAGTCCCGAAACCAAACGGGGACGTGAGGCCCATATTAAATCTAAAAGGGCTAAACAAATTCCTACATATCAGAACTTTCAGGATGGAGTCGATCCGATCGGTGACCACTGCCCTACAAGGGGAGGAATGGCTAGCCTCGATCGACATCAAAGATGCTTATTTGCACATTCCCATCTTTCCAGTTCACCAAAAATTTCTACGCTTTGCAGTAGAAGGGCGCCATTTTCAGTTCAGAGCCTTACCCTTCGGTCTGGCCACAGCACCACGAGTGTTCACAAAAATTCTGGCCCCATTATTGGCCAATCTAAGAACACAAGGTGTAACGATAATGGCATATCTAGACGACTTGTTGCTGATAGACCACTCAGTGGAAAAACTAGAAGTGGTTGTTCACGAGACAAGTCAGCCCTAAAACCAGTCAAAAGTCTGGAATACTTGGGGCTAAGGCTGGATTCAGACCAGAGAAAAATTTTCTTGCCTCAAGAAAAGGTGTCGTCTTTGAGAGATTTGATCCACCTAGTGGGTACAAAAAGACAGCCTTCCATACGCCTGTGCATGAGGCTGCTGGGAAAAATGGTGGCATCATTCGAAGCAGTACCCTACGGTCAATTCCATTCAAGGAATTTGCAAAGGGCCATACTGTCAGCCTGGAACAAAAAAGTTCAGGCCCTAGACTTACCAATGTCCTTGTCCCCTTCCGTTCGCAAGAGCCTCCGTTGGTGGTTGGTTGGTGGTTGGTTCCCCAGAATCTGGAAAAAGGGAAATCCTTCAGTCCGATTTCTTGGAAGGTGGTCACTACAGATGCCAGCCTTATAGGCTGGGGAGCAGTACTGGAGCAATGGTCTCTCCAGGGCAGATGGTCGGATGCAGAAAAGGCCCTGCCCATCAATCTCTTAGAGATACGAGCAGCCCGGTATGCCCTAGTTGCATGGACATCCAAACTCCAAGGGTCCCCTGTCAGAATTCAATCAGACAATGCCACGGCAGTGGCATATATCAATCATCAGGGTGGCACCAGGAGTCGTGCAGCCCAGAGGGAAGTAAATTGCATCCTGAAATGGGCAGAAAGATATGTCCCAGCCATATCCGCGGTATTCATTCCAGGAGTGGAGAATTGGAAGGCGGACTTTCTAAGTCGCCAACAATTATGCCCAGGGGAATGGTCCCTTCACCTCAATGTTTTCCGGAAAATATGTCAGCGGTGGGGAACACCGGATGTAGATCTGCTAGCATCCAGATTCAACGCAAAGGTGGACAGGTTTGTCTCTTGGACAAGGGATCCCCTAGCTTGCGGCTCGGATGCCCTAGTGTTCCCTTGGGATCAGTTCAAGCTGATATATGCATTCCCACCGCCACAATTGTTAGCTCGATTACTCCGCAGAATCAGGGTAGAAAAGAAACCAGTGATTCTGGTGGCTCCAGCGTGGCCCCGAAGAGCATGGTACGCGGAGATTGTAAAAATGTCTGTGGGGAGTCCTTAGACCCTCCCACATCGTCCGGACCTGCTTTCACAAGGACCGATATACCACCCTTCCTTACCAGCCCTAGGTTTGACGGCCTGGCTATTGAAACCCACATTCTAAAAAAGAGAGGTCTCTCTAACCCTGTGGTATCTACCATGATCAATGCCAGGAAGCCGGTATCCAGGCAGATCTACTATAGAATCTGGAAGGCGTACATCGCTTGGTGTGAGGCCAAGAAATGGCATCCACGTAAGTACGTAATAGGTAGGATTCTGGACTTCCTACAGTGGGCTGTAGATGGGAAGCTTGCCTTGAGTACTATCAAGGGTCAGATTTCGGCCTTGTCAATATTTTTTCAAAGGCCCTTGGCTTCGCATTCACTAGTCAAAGCCTTTATACAAGGAGTGATGCGTATTAGCCCTCCGGTTAATAATAGGATTTTTATAACAGCTTACCTGTAAAATCCTTTTCTTGGAGTACATCACGGGACACAGAGTGGCATAGTCATTACTATGTGGGTTATATAGTTTACCTTCAGGTGCTGGCACTGGCAACTTCCAAACCGGAAGTACCCTCCCCTATATAAGCCTCTCCCATCCGGGAGCACCTCAGTTTTGTAGCAAAGCAATAAGTGTCCCCAAAAGAGGGGTGGGAGCTCTGTGTCCCGTGATGTACTCCAAGAAAAGGATTTTACAGGTAAGCTGTTATAAAAATCCTATTTTCTTTCTCGTACATCACGGGACACAGAGCGGCATAGTCATTACTATGTGGGATGTCCTAAAGCAATGCCCAATGAGGGGGGGGGGGGTACACCATACATAAGCTGAGCGCTATCAGACATGAGGATCTTTTGCGGCCTGCAACACACACTGCGCCCGAAGGCGACATCCTCCTGACTTCTAACGTCCACCTGGTAGAACCTAGTAAACGTGTGTACTGAAGACCATGTTGCGGCCTTACAGATTTGAGCCAGGGAGGCCTGGTGATGCACTGCCCATGAAGTTCCAACTGCTCTCGTGGAGTGCGCCCTAACTTTGAACGGAGGCGGTCTCCTTCTCAAGCCATAGGCTTGCATTATGACCTGTCGAATCCACTTGGCTAAAGTAGATTTTGACGCTGCCTGACCCTTTCTGGGGCCTTCCGGCAGAATAAACAAAGTATCCGTTCTGCGAATCTGAGCAGTGGCTTTTAGATAAGCTTTAACTGCTCTTACTACATCCAAAGAACGTAATAATTTTTCCTCTACTGAACTAGGCTTGGGGAAAAAAGAAGGAAGAACCACATCTTGGTTCAAATGAAACCTCGATACCACCTTAGGAAGAAAGGCTGGATGAGGACGTAACACTACTCTGTCCTTATGGATAACCAGATATGGCTCCCTACAGGACATAGCGGCTAATTCTGACACTCTTTTAGCCGAACAAATGGCTACTAGAAAAATCAATTTCCTGGTGAGAAGAACCAGGGAAATATGCTGTAATGGTTCAAATGGTTGTTTCTGTAGAACCGACAGAACCAGGTTTAAGTCCCATGGACATATGGGAATATTAACCGGAGGGCTAATACGCATCACTCCTTGTATAAAGGCTTTGACTAGTGAATGCGAAGCCAAGGGCCTCTGAAAAAATATTGACAAGGCCGAAATCTGACCCTTGATAGTACTCAAGGCAAGCTTCCTATCTACAGCCCACTGTAGGAAGTCCAGAATCCTACCTATTACGTACTTACGTGGATGCCATTTCTTGGCTTCACACCAGGCGATGTACGCCTTCCAGATTCTATAGTAGATCTGCCTGGATACCGGCTTCCTGGCATTGATCATGGTAGATACCACAGGATTAGAGAGACCTCTCTTTTTTAGAATGTGGGCTTCAATAGCCAGGCCATCAAACCTAGGGCTGGTAAGGAAGGGTGGTATATCGGTCCTTGCGAAAGCAGGTCCGGACGATGTGGGAGGGTCCAAGGACTCCCCACAGACATTTTTACAATCTCCGCGTACCATGCTCTTCGGGGCCACGCTGGAGCCACCAGAATCACTGGTTTCTTTTCTACCCTGATTCTGCGGAGTAATCGAGGTAACAATTGTGGCGGTGGGAATGCATATATCAGCTTGAACTGATCCCAAGGGAACACTAGGGCATCCGAGCCGCAAGCTAGGGGATCCCTTGTCCAAGAGACAAACCTGTCCACTTTTGCGTTGAATCTGGATGCTAGAAGATCTACATCCGGTGTTCCCCACCGCTGACATATTGTCCGGAAAACCTCGGGGTGAAGGGACCATTCCCCTGGGCATAATTGTTGACGACTTAGAAAGTCCGCCTTCCAATTCTCCACTCCTGGAATGAATACCGCAGATATGGCTGGGACATATCTTTCTGCCCATTTCAGGATGCAATTTACTTCCCTCTGGGCTGCACGACTCCTGGTGCCACCCCGATGATTGATATATGCCACTGCCGTGGCATTGTCCGATTGAATTCTGACAGGGGACCCTTGGAGTTTGGATGTCCATGCTACTAGGGCATACCGGGCTGCTCGTATCTCTAAGAGATTGATGGGCAGGGCCTTTTCCGCATCCGACCATCTGCCCTGGAGAGACCATTGCTCCAGTACTGCTCCCCAGCCTATAAGGCTGGCATCTGTAGTGACCACCTTCCAAGAAATCGGACTGAAGGATTTCCCTTTTTCCAGATTCTGGGGAACCAACCACCAACGGAGGCTTTTGCGAACGGAAGGGGACAAGGACATTGGTAAGTCTAGGGCCTGAACTCTTTTGTTCCAGGCTGACAGTATAGCCCTTTGCAAATTCCTTGAATGGAATTGACCGTAGGGTACTGCTTCGAATGATGCCACCATTTTTCCCAGCAGCCTCATGCACAGGCGTATGGATGGCTGTCTTTTTGTACCCACTAGGTGGATCAAATCTCTCAAAGACGACACCTTTTCTTGAGGCAAGAAAATTTTTCTCTGGTCTGAATCCAGCCTTAGCCCCAAGTATTCCAGACTTTTGACTGGTTTTAGGGCTGACTTGTCTCGGTTGATAATCCAACCGTGATATTCCAGATATTCGATTGTCTCGTGAACAACCACTTCTAGTTTTTCCACTGAGTGGTCTATCAGCAACAAGTCGTCTAGATATGCCATTATCGTTACACCTCGTGTTCTTAGATTGGCCAATAATGGGGCCAGAATTTTTGTGAACACTCGTGGTGCTGTGACCAGACCGAAGGGTAAGGCTCTGAACTGAAAATGGCGCCCTTCTACCGCAAAGCGTAGAAATTTTTGGTGGACTGGAAAGATGGGAATGTGCAAATAAGCATCTTTGATGTCGATGGAGGCTAACCATTCCTCCCTTTGTAGGGCAGTGGCCACCGATCGGATCGACTCCATCCGGAAAGTCCTGATATGTAGGAATTTGTTTAGCCCTTTTAGATTTAATATGGGCCTCACGTCCCCGTTTGGCTTCGGGACTGTAAAGAGGTTTGAGTAAAACCCGAACCCCCATTCTTCCAGGGGAACCTCTATAATTACTGCTTGGAGCAATAATTGTTCTAGTGCCAACAGGAGGGATCCTCTCTTCTGGGGATCCCTTGGCACGTTTGACCTTATAAAATGGGAAGGAGGGGAGTCTTTTAACTCCAATTTGTATCCCAGACTTACTGCGGAGAGCACCCATCTGTCTCTGATCGTGTCCCGCCAGGTCTCTGCGAACAACTGAAGTCTTCCCCCCACCCGATTGAGTGGGGGCAACCCTTCATGCATTTGACTTTGGGGGAGGTTTTGTATCTCTCCTGATCCAGGGTTTCTTGTTACCCTGCAATTGTTCCTGATTTTTACCCCCGGGATTTGACCGAGGAGGCCGTCGGAACTGTTTCACAGCCGATGTCCTAGGGTCTGGAGAAGCAGGCCTCTTAAGAGGGACCTCTAACTCTGTTTTTAACCGGCAAAAGTGTACTTTTACCGCTGGAAATTTTCTGGATATATTTGTCCAGGTCTTCCCCGAATAAGCGTTCACCATGAAATGGGAAGCTGACCAGCAATTTTTTACAGGGAGCTTCAGCAGACCAGTTTTTGAGCCACAGAAGCCTGCGCATATGTACTACAGACAGCGTAAGGCGGGAGGCCTGATGGATTGAATCCTTTATAGCGTCAACCGCAAAGCATAAGGCTCTAGGTAGATCAGCTAGGGCAAGAGCCTGCTGATCTGGCAAGTCCCTTAAGACCTGTTTCAACTGATCCTTCACTGCTTGGCAGACCCCAATAGCTGCCACTGCTGGTTGTGTCACCAAACCTGCTGTAGCAAAAGCAGATTTTAATAAGGACTCCAATTTTTTATCTATTGGGTCCTTGAACATTTGGACATTATCCACTGGACATGTCAGTGATTTATTCACACAAGAGATGGCTGCGTCCACTGTAGGGACCCTCCATTTTTTGATGAACTTATCCTCCATGGGATAGACCACCTGAAATCTCTTGGGAGGAGTAAATATTTTATCAGGATGTTCCCAATCCTGGTAAATGAGCCCTTCCAGCAAAGGATGGATTGGAAAGGAACAAACAGTCTGGGGAGCTTTTAGCGACCCCAACGAGGAGACAGAAGTGGATGATGGCTCCGCAAGGGGCATTTTAAATGCTGATCGGACCATGTTAGTCAGGGACTGAACCCATAATCTTTCAGCATGTGATGCTGAGAATGGCTCTTCCACTGTTGATTCCTCTACAACAGAATCAACCTCATCCTGATCCCCTTCAGGTAGGTCGATCCCTGTATGGGACTGTTGCTCTGCTAACAGGTACTCTGAGGGAGGAGACGGAGATCGAGCGCTCTTTCCCTGTGACAGGGAAGCAGCGATCAATGTTGACAATCTCTCTTCCAGCCCTCCCAGAGCTGAGGAAAAAACCTCCTCTGTTACATACACAGGAGCAGGTGAACTGAGGACAGCCACAGTACCAGGTACTCCTGAGGGTGCTCTACGGTCACTAACCTCTGATTCTTCAGGGGAGATTGGTGCAGCCGAAGCATGCCCAAGATCCTCAGAGCCCGATGGAGACCCCCTATGCTTCCTGGGATTTTTAGTCCCGGAGTTTTTAGACGGCATATTCCTAAGCCCAAAGCTGAGGTATTCCAGCCGAAATACACCACTTACTGACAATAGTCTAGCACAATTGCTGCTATAAAAACAGTTGGTGTCTACTAATGTGCCTTTCTATGGGGATGCCTGCATCAACCGCTTGCTGTATGCCTTTTTTAAATGTTGCCAGCTCTGTCTCTGCACTCCATAGCCAGCTCACAACACATAATTGTGCCTTTTAACATGCTGGGACGCCCGCACCTGCGCAGAAGCGCTGCGGCGCGCACAGAGCGTCATCCCCCAAGCTCCGCCCCCTTTCCCAGCTCACCTCTATATATAGAGGCGCGTGCTCGCGCGCGGGCACGTGCGCCTTCGGCGCTCTTTTTTGAAAAGGGAAACTAGGGACAGGAGACAGGGCCCTTTGCCGCAGGCCGGGGGATGGACGAGCATTGCAACATGGCAGAGGAAGCAGTTTCCCACAAGAGAACTCACCATCTGCCTGGACTTGCTCTGATGAAAAGAAACCAGTCCACATGACAAGAAACGTTCCACAGCGGCCTCTAGTGGATTAACACAGGTACCGCAGTCTATATCTTTTTTTTTTTTCTTGACCACTATTAAAAATATTACATTTTTTAGTAGTTACAGGCATGCATAGATATTTAGCGGGAATACCGTTAGGTAACAGGCAGAAAGACATATTAGGCTTGGGGGTCCCCTCAATAGAACCAAGTTCCTGAGGGGCCCCCACTTACCTTTTCCCCGCCGCAGGACTCTGTTTGGTCCACAGAAGCCCAAACTTCACCTATCACGGCAGGCATTGTAATTAAACCTTCAGGGACCGGGTTCCCAAGGATTCCACTCCCCTGGACCTGTATAGCACCCTGCACAGAAAACATCTTGGTCGTGGGTATGACCAGAGCTCTGGATCCCAGGGTCCAGCTCTCCCAAGAGAAGCATTACAGGCAAAACCTTGCTCTTCTCTGCAAGGCCCGGGTACCGACCGTTTAGCTATGAAGCTTTTTTGGTCGGATCCGGAATAGCTTACTGAGGCCCAAAAGAACCTGTACGCAAGCTCAGTGAAAAACACATGTTACTTCTTGGCCAACACCTTAGACACTGGCAAAAAACTGAGGTGCTCCCGGATGGGAGGGGCTTATATAGGGGAGGGTACTAACGGTTTGGAAGTTGCCAGTGCCAGCACCTGAAGGTAAACTATATAACCCACATAGTAATGACTATGCCGCTCTGTGTCCCGTGATGTACGAGAAAGAAATTCCCATATGTCCATGGGACTTAAACCTGGTTCTGTCGGTTCTACAGAAACAACCATTTGAACCATTACAACACATTTCCTTGGTTCTTCTCACCAGGAAATTGATTTTTCTAGTAGCCATTTGTTCAGCTAAAAGAGTGTCGGAATTGGCCGCTATGTCCTGTAAAGAGCCATATCTGGTTATCCATAAGGACAGAGTAGTGTTACGTCCTCATCCAGCCTTTCTTCCTAAGGTGGTATCGAGGTTTCATTTGAACCAAGATGTGGTTCTTCCTTCCTTTTTCCCCAAACCTAGTTCGGTAGAGGAAAAGTTATTACATTCTTTGGATGTAGTAAGAGCAGTTAAAGCTTATCTAAAAGCCACTGCTCCGATTCGCAGAACGGATACTTTGTTTATTCTGCCGGAAGGCCCCAGAAAGGGTCAGGCAGCGTCAAAATCTACTTTAGCCAAGTGGATTCGACAGGTCATAATGCAAGCCTATGGCTTGAGAAGGAGACCGCCTCCGTTCAAAGTTAGGGCGCACTCCACGAGAGCAGTTGGAACTTCATGGGCAGTGCATCACCAGGCCTCCCTGGCTCAAATCTGTAAGGCCGCAACATGGTCTTCAGTACACACGTTTACTAGGTTCTACCAGGTGGACGTTAGAAGTCAGGAGGATGTCGCCTTTGGGCGCAGTGTGTTGCAGGCCGCAAAAGATCCTCATGTCTAAGATAGCGCCCAGCTTATATATGGTGTATCCCCCCCCCTCCATTGGGCATTGCTTTGGGACGTCCCACATAGTAATGACTATGCCGCTCTGTGTCCCGTGATGTACGAGAAAGAAAATAGGATTTTTATAACAGCTTACCTGTAAAATCCTTTTCTTGGAGTACATCACGGGACACAGAGCTCCCACCCCTCTTTTGGGGACACTTATTGCTTTGCTACAAAACTGAGGTGCTCCCGGATGGGAGGGGCTTATATAGGGGAGGGTACTTCCGGTTTGGAAGTTGCCAGTGCCAGCACCTGAAGGTAAACTATATAACCCACATAGTAATGACTATGCCGCTCTGTGTCCCGTGATGTACTCCAAGAAAAGGATTTTACAGGTAAGCTGTTATAAAAATCCTATTTTTTCCCTTTCAGGCCTGGTTCACAATGATGCGACTTTGGGAAAGGTTCCTGTTCTACTTTGGTGCGATTTACAGTGCGATTTAGCCCTATAGAATATGCAAACCAAAATTGCATCACAGTAGTGTGAATCACGTGACCTATAACAATATCGAGTCTAGTGACAAAGTACAGCAATAAAACAATTTGCAGTGACTCATGGATGTTGTGCAACATCAAGTACCGTTTGGACCATTAGAGCCCATTCACACAGGGGCGTCTTTGGATCCGACTCCAAATCGCCCCAGGTCGCCCCTAGTCGCCTCAGGTCGCGCTGGCTGAAGAAATCAATGTAAGTTAATGGAGCCGTCCTTATGCACACTACTGCAGTCGCTCCGACTTCAAAAAAGGTCCCTGTACTACTTCAATCCGACTCCTAGGCGACCTGTAACCATTCATTTCAATGGGAATCGCCTCTCCCTGTCTTAATAGGAGCGACTCTCCAGGAAGATAACATACATTTCCCCTGCAAAACTCTCCCTCCCCCCTCCCTCCCACAGAGCTGATTCTTGTTTGATTGGCCACTGGAATGTCTCCTGTCCTGCAGGCAACTTGGAGTTGCCTTGTAAATAGCTCCAGGTCGTGCTGTGATTCATTCTCAGGTCGTGTCTGAGTTGCCTCATAAAATCGCGCTGGAAGTCGTTTTGCCCCTGTGTGAATGGGCTCTTAGGATGTAAAGAATAACAAAAAGTGTAGAAAGGGGGGAGAGATGGTCTTCCACCTCAAGAGCTAGTCGGTATCCATGGGGTAGGATATCCATAGTTCAGCTAAGTTCATGGGGCTGAGGGAGGGTAGGGCATATTGTAGCCAGGGTTTAAACAATTTGAGGACTTCCAAATGCATATCATTTCTATATGCTAATAATTTTTAATTTACATTTACTCGGAAGGTATTCATTCGGGATATAACTTACCTGATGTTACGCTAGTCTTTCTCCGGGCCTTGATGATGTATTGTTTTGCTGCCAGAAAGAGCTAGAAGGCCAGTTTTTGTTTGTTGAAAGCTCGATAGCTTGTGAAAAACGGGTATCCCTGGATCTCTTTGGATAGTCACATAAAATAGTACACAGTAGACCAAATATTCCAGGCCAAAAGCAAACCAGATTCTGGCAAATACACCAGGTGTGTTACCTATTTGGCCACATCCCTGAAAACATTTCCAGCTTTGCTGTGGGTTTGCTTTTGTGATGCGTGCTGGCAAGCTTTGTAAAGTGTTGTAGGCCAATTCAGTAGATGTCACATTTGTGCCAGCGGGTTGAATGAAAAAAAAAAATTCTCTGTGTGCACACAAAAGTTGGAAGGAGTAATCCCCCATGCTGGATTATTGTGTTCTGGCAGCTGGACTCTCCACTGTCAATTTTTGATCATCTATGGTCAGCTTTAGGGTTGTGGAGACAAATATATATATTTAAAGTCAAAATAAAGAGAAAACTTTTATTTTTTTGCAATGCGCTGTAACGATGTGATCGCTGAATAAAAACTTTGGACCCACTTTGGAGATCATTGGTGTGCTGGTGAAATTTTTTGCGCTGACAGGGGGACTCCCGCCCAACCCTACCCTCCCCCCGCGCCAGAATACTCCGGTCAGCGCTCTGCCATTGGCCTCCGCTGACGTCGCTGCCATCAGTCGAGGCAGAGCATCATTCCGACTACCCAAGTCTGGATCCGCCAGCTTCCTTGATTGATGGCAGTCTCGGAGAGACGCTGAGACGGCTGCTCCCCACCCCTCAACAGTTCATCGCTCCAATGAGCGTGGAGATGCAGACCAGGAGCGATGCTGACTGATAGTAAGCATCGCTCTGCTCGGGGAGGAGTGGGAACCGAGCCATTGGCGTTCTTTTTTTCGGAACAAGACGTACAATAGACCACAAACACGCATGGAGCGAACATCGCCCATTCCACTCCATTGCAAAGATCTGGTAGCTGGTAAACAGTTGGCATATGCATAGAAACCCCCCCCCCCAAAAAAAAAAGGGGGGGTGGAGTCCCATGTCAATTTGCTCCATCAAGGCTACTCAATGGACAGGGGTATCAGTCAGATTTCAAGGAGCAGGTGGTATGATGTTCTCGGAGTCAACCCAAGAGCCCCAACCTTCAAGAATTTTTTCGGACACCCTCTAGCCTCATATGTCGGCTTATATAGCGGTATAGCATGGACCATTGGTGGTCTGATGCTCCATCCACCGAGGTAAGTAGGATTATCAAAAAAAAACAACCCATACTTTTTCGTTTAAGTTTGCCAACAGTCTTAACATAAGTAAAGAATTGGGTTTAAAAAAAAAAAGTGTGAGTAGGTCGGTGTGCTTTTGCATTTATAAGGCCTCTTGCACACTGCTACTTGAAAAACCTCAATACATGTATAACGTGTATCACAATCAACGTTTTCACACGCAGGCGCCCCGACGCATGCGTTTACGTTCGTGCGTGTGTGTATATGTGGGGGTGATTTGGGGGGAACATATTTGGGGGGAGATTTTATGTGCTTGGGTGTAACTTTTTTTTTTTATTTTTGGGCAAAAAAAAATAAACTTTTTTTTCTTTTTTTTTTTTTCTTTCATCACATAGCAGACTTTTTGTCCCCTATGTTATGTTTTTTAGGTGACAGGTACTGTCTAAAAGACCCTGCATATCTCCCCTGTGCTCCACTGCATTTCAGATCGCTCCCGGGCCCGCCGATTGGCAAGCAGAGCCCGGTAAGCATGGCAGGGGGGGCGCCGGTACCAGGGTGTGTGCAATCGGGCGGGAGCGGAGCCATGCTAGTGCTCTCACCTAACAGGCAGGAGTCTGCTTGTCGGTTTTACACACAATCCTGGTGGCTGCAGCCATTGGATTTTGTGTGATATCCCCTGCTGTCAGGTCCGTACGAAAGGGTTAAACATCTGAAATGTTTTCCATTGTGAATAAAATAGGTTTATGAGATTTGTAAATCATTGCATTCTGTTTTTATGCAAAAACATTGGGCTAACTTTACTGTTCATTTTTTTTTTTTTTTAAGCACAAAACATTTTTTCCCCGTAAAAAACGCGTTAAATTGCTGTGCAAATATCATGCGAGATAAAAAGTTGCAACAACCACCATTATATTCTCTAAGGTCTTTGCTATAAAAACATATATAATGTTTTGGGGGTTCTATGTAATTTTCTAGCAAACAAATGATGATTTTTACATGTAGGAGAGAAATGTCAAAATTGGCCTGGGTGCTCCAGAACGCCTGAAGGTGCTCCCTGCATGTTGGGCCTCTGTATGTGGCCACGCTGTGTAAAAGTCTCACACATGTGGTATCGCCATACTCGGGAGTAATAGCAGAATGTGTTTTGGGGTGTAATTTGTGGAATACATATGCTGTGTGTGAGAAATAACCTGCTAATATGACAATTTTGAGAAAAAAAAAAAAGAAAAAAAAATCTTGATTTTGCAAAGAATTGTGGGAAAAAATGACAACTTCAAAAAACTCACAATGCCTCTTTCTGAATACCTTGGAATGTCTTCTTTCCAAAAAGGGGTAATTTGGGGGGTATTTGTACTTTTCCGGCATGTTAGGGTCTCAAAAAATGAGATCGGCCGTCAGTACTTCAGGTGTGATCAATTTTCAGATATTGGCACCATAGCTTGTGGACTCTATAACTTTCACAAAGACCAAATAATATCCACCAATTTGTACTTATTTTTACCAAAGATATGTAGCAGTATAAATTTTGGCCAAAATTTATGAAGAAAAAATAGTAATTTTCAAAATTTTATAACAGAAACGAAAAAAAAAATATTTTTTACAGAATTTTCAGTCTTTTTTCTCTTATAGCGCAAAAAATAAAAAACCCAACAGTGATTAAATACCACCAAAAGAAAGCTCTATTTGTGTGAAAAAAAGGACAAAAAATTAATATGGGTACAGTGTTGTATGACTGAGTAATTGTCATTCAAAATGTGAGAGCACCGAAAGCTGAAAATTGGTCTGGTTATTAAGGGGGTTTAAAGTGGTTGTAAACCCACTTTTTAAACAAAGCCCTACAGGTAAGCCTAGATTAAGGCTTACCTGTAGGTGCAAGAAATATCCTACACGGTTAAGGAGATATTTGTATGTAAATGCGGCGACGCTGACGTCACCCCATTCACAAATTCGGCTAGGTCGCAACATTCGACGACGTAGCCGAATTCGACAGCTCACGCGCGCATGCGCGGAGTCACGTCTTCTCCGCTCCGGCCAATCACAGCGCCGGAGCGGCGCTGTGATTGGCTGCAGCGGCGATACCCGGAAGTAACATTACAACCACTAATATATTGCTATTGGTCACTTATTAGTGATTAGTGACCAGTGGCAATTAATTAACCCCTTCGTGCTGCATTAGTGGCACCAGTGTCAGTGCTTACTAACCCCTTCATAAAGGGGTTAAATAACAGTGCCACTAATGCAGCACAAACGGGCTAATTGCCAGTGGTCACTAATGCATCAGTGACCAATGGCAATACATTAACCCCCTCTATGCTGCATATTACTAATAGCATTGTTGATTCAGTAAACCCTCCCCGAAAAAAAAAAAAAAAAAAGAGGTAACCACTTCAGTAGGTTCACACAGATCAGACACAGCAGTACAGCAATGTTATCAGCTTCTACTCACTCACTTGTCCATGGTAGTGGACACTCCCAGCAGATCATAGAGGCAGCACTTCTCTTTCATCCCGCGCTCCTGGCCTCTGAATAACCTCACGCGAGGCAGGGCCTAGGAAGCTCCCGTCGGGCGGAGATCACTCCACCTGACAGGGAAGTGACTGTGTTAGTATTGTGCCGGCAGGGTGCAGGAGCGCACTTGGCATACTCGTACTGCTCCGCTGCAGCTATGCAAATATAACACTGTTTACTGGCGGTCGGCGGCTGTATACAGTGTCTGGCCCCTACATTAATCCAGCCCAGAGTGTGGCCTTCTTACCTGGCATCAGAGTGGCCCAGGGGGTGATTGCCACCCTGGCCCAGTCCACCCCTGCTTTCCGAAGAAGAGGAGCTAAAAGCATCGAGAGGTGGACCCCAGGAAGAGGAGGATCGGGGCTACTCTGTGTAAAACCATTGCACAGAGCAGCTGAATATAACCTGTTTATAATCAAATTAAATTGGACTCGCCCCACCTCCAAAGTCAGAAGAATTACCTGTTACTTCCAGGGTTGGAGCAATATGTGACACTCCTTGTGCCTCCCCACAGCACAATGCTTGGTGCTAGAGAGGCCAATCACTAGGCCTGAATGCTGTCACTTGGTTGGGGTGGGGAGGTTAAAATGCACACAAGACTTAGTAAAATTGGTGAGTGTTGACAGCAAATGAAAGGTAAGTAAAGGCGGTTTACATGACCTCATTTAAAATCACAAGGGTTCACTTTAAGATATAGAATTTCTCGTGTAGCAGTTATTTTTAAATAGAATACTCTTTTAATGTCAGGTAAGCTGAAAGGTGATAATTTTGCACAAGCTGGTTTGTTTGCTATATTTTTTTAAAATACATCATTTGCTTTGTTATCCTATTGTTGTTGAGTTTTTCAATTTGCTTGTTGACTTTGACTTATGCCCTACCACAAAAGCAGGCATTTATAAGATCATTTTTTTGTTTCAGCTAAAGATGCTTTTGAGAAGAATGTCTCACCGATCATAATAGACAATACCAACTTACAAGGATGGGAAATGAAGCCATATGTCTCTATGGTCAGAACAGTTTGACATTGAACTGAAATAACTGAAAAAGATTTTTACATGTCGATTTGTTATATCCCTGGACCCTGATTTTGTTTTTTCTTATTTTGTTCATATTTTGCCAGCATTTTTTTGGTTCATAGTTATATAATTACACTTATATGTACCGGTACTCATTATTTACATGTGGTGGTGGTGGTAGTTTGGTATGTACAACCAATACCAATTTGTATGGCATATTTCCAAATGATTAAATTCAGGTGCTTCCATTTGTGTAACAAGAACTAAAAAGCACCAAAAGCGATTATTAAAGTAGCACTAAAGGGAAAAACTTTTATTTGTAGAGTTATACCCTTTTTGTCAGTTTTTTTTTTTGTCATCTGTGTCCCATTGGGGAGATTTCCCTTCACTTCCTGTCCCATAGCCAAAACAGGAAGTAAGTGGAAATCCCTCCAAAGTGAGGGAATCTCTGGTTGTCACAAGGGTCACCAGAACTAATGTCTCGTATGAAAAATTTCCTTTTCATTCTTGTTCTGAAGACAACCAAAAATTTGGGGTTTTCTTTTAGTTTTATTTAGA
Organism: Rana muscosa; assembly: GCA_029206835.1. Taxonomy (NCBI): domain Eukaryota; kingdom Metazoa; phylum Chordata; class Amphibia; order Anura; family Ranidae; genus Rana; species Rana muscosa. Next base: position 188,862,517 of record CM055116.1, read on the forward strand.
TGATAGTGGTAAACATGACCAATAGAGAGGGTACAGAAGGCAATAAAAAAAACTAACAGACTTTCTAATCTCTCTTCACTCCACTCCAAAACAAAACAAAACAAAAAGTTTTTTGCCTTTAGTTATACTTTAACCCTCATTAAAGTAGAAGTTCACCCAAAACCTACCTAACCCTAAACCTACTTGCAGCCACATTCTAAAACTAATTTATCTAGCCATGTAAAGAAGAAATCGCTATACATACCTTTTGTGTAGCCGCTCAGGTCCAGTCCCATGCTGAGCTGTCAGTGGCGGCCAGTGCAGGATAGGCAGCCGCTAACAGAAGCCCCATAGTAACTCTATTGCCCTGTACACACAATAGGATTTTCCGTCATAAAAGTTGAATGTGAGCTTTTGGTCGGATATTCCGACCGTGTGTGGGCTCCATCCAACATTTTCTGTCAGAATTTCCGCCAGCAAAATATTGAGAGCAGGTTCTCTATTTTTCCGACGGAAAAAGTTCTTGTCGGAAATTCCGCTTGTCTGTATGCAATTCCGACGCGCAAAAAAACACGCATGCTCAGAATCAAGCAGAAGAGTCGAACTGCCTATTGAACTTCATTGATCTCGGCTCGTCGTATGTCTTGTACGTCACCGCGTTCTTGGCGGTCGGAATTTCAGACAAGATTTGAGCTAACATTCCGTCAGAAAAAATCCACGGTTTTCCTGTCGGAATTTCTGATCGTGTGTACGGGGCATAAGGGTGATGTCACTTTCCAGGTATTTCCCAGCTGTTGGTTCTCTCCTGCACACAGCATCCGCTGCTGGAGACCGGACTGGATCGGCTGCAGAAAAGGTATGTTGGATAGATTAGTCTTTAAAATGTGGCTGCCAGTAGATTTAGAGTTAGTTTTTTGGGGGTGAACTTCTACTTTAAGCTCTATTTACCAAAGTGTATTTTATTGGAACAGTCTGCTTTGTTTATGTTTAAATATGGTTGGCTGTTGAAGGGTTTACAGACAAATCATAAAGACTTTGATAAATAAGGTACACACAGGTTTCAAATTTGAAAAGCTGTGCTCAATCTGGGATCTACAGTATAATGAAAAAAGCTCATGCACTTTTATTGTTTGGGTGACTTTGGTGGCAAGCCCACTGGTAATTAGACCAATGGACAAAATTATGGACATATTTTTATCACTTCCATGTGACAATGTTGTTTTTGTGTTTGTTTTTTTTTTTGTTTTGTTTTTTTACAAATGCACTCACAATGTTGTCATTTTAGTTTAATTCCATGGAAATTTGTTGCTAGATGTGTGTAGTACTGTATATGGTCAACGTTTGTGCATACCTAATCATCACACTTTTTGTATGGCATATTTCCAAATGATTAAGTTCAGGTGCTTCCAGTCTGTTAATTCTGTAGCATAAAAACATTTTAGATAATTGTGCACTTCCAGCCTTCTTACATCCGTTTTAACCTCCCTGGCGGTATGATTGTCAGATTTTAGGTCCTGAAAGAGGTACCATTATTTTGCATGGAAATTTGGCGTTTTTACATTGTAGACCTGTAGTTCTTAGGAATAACTCACTTAAATCTGTCCAAACAAGAGTCTAGTAGACATCTCGGATATGATTAATGTTTGAAACACGAAATCATAAATTATAATATAATCAATAACGATAAAATAATTATAACAAATAATAGAATAATAATAGAAGTGTTTTTCAGTGATGACGAGCTCCATTCTGCAAGTGATTCTAATTTATTATCGCTGTTTTCTAGCTGGTCTAAAACCACTTTTGACATAAAGGGACACTTTTTGGTTGCTATGGACAATCTCCAGTTTCCAGGCATTAAGAAAAGTATTTATAATATAAAAGTGCATGCAGGACACTGGACAAACCACTAGGGACAAAGGGGATGTGTAATTATATGATACAGTACTGTAATCTGTAAGATTACAGTGTACTGTATGTATACTGTGTTTTTTACTTTTTTGAATTTGGCGCCGTGTTCTGTCCCCGTGCGTCGCAATGTCGCAGGGAACGGAGCTCGGCACTGTGAATCGAGCAAGATGACAGCTCGCAGACACAGCGGGGAGACTTCCCAGGATCCAGGGGACAAGGTAAGTTAGTTTGCCTGGATACTGCGATGCGATCCTGAGTCAGGCTCGGGGTTACCGCTAATGGTACTGAAATCTCACCCCGAGCCAGACTCGGGAATACCGCTAGGGAGGTTAAGGAAGGCCCTTTTCTGTTCCATCATGACTGCACAAAGCCAGGTCCAGAAAGACATGGTTGAGGAGTTCAGTGTGGGTGAAATTACATGGCCTTCACAGAGCCCTGTTGTGGACATCTTTAAACACCTTAAATAAAATTTAAAAAAATACCAATTGCAATCCAGGTCTTCCCCTGACTTTAACCACTTCGCGCCCGGGCTATAAGCAAAAGACGTCCGCAAAGCGGTCGTCAATTGCTGATAGGACGTCTATGGACGTCCTCTTATTTACTTCCGCGATGCGCGCCACCGCAGGCACGCGTCGGGGAAAAACTGTGCCCGCCGTGTCAGGCGAGTGCTGATGCGCGTGCCTGGCGGCCGCGATGTCCGCCAGGTACGAGCGATCGGCTGTCACAGAGCCAGGGACGTGGATCTCTGTGTGTAAACACAGAGATCCACGTCCTGTCGGGGAGAGGAGATGGATGGTGTGTCCCTTGTACATAGGGACAACCATCAGTCACCTCCCCCAGTCAGTCCCCTCCCCCCCACAGTAAGAACATCTAGCAGGGAACATATTAACCCCTTGATCGCCCCCTAGTGGTTAACCCCTTCCCTGCCAGTCACATTTATACAGTAATCAGTGCATATTTTTAGCACTGTTCGCTGTATAAATGTGAATGGTCCCAAAAATGTGTCAAAAGTGTCCGATGTGTCCGCCGTAATGTCACAGTCACAAAAAAACATCGCAGATCGACGCCATTACTAGTAAAAAAATAAATAAAAAAAAAAATAAAAAAAAAAATCATAATTCTATTCCCTATTTTGTAGGCGCTATAACTTTTGAGCAAACCAATCACTAAACGCTTATTGCGATTTTTTTTTTTTTTTTTTTTACCTAAAATATGTAGAATACGTATCGGCCTAAACTGAGGAAAAAAATAGTTTTTAAAAAAAAAAAATGGGATATTAATTATAGCAAAAATTAAAAAATATTGTGGTTTTTTTCAAAATTGTCGCTCTATTTTTGTTTATAGCGCAAAAAATAAAAACCGCAGAAATGATCAAAGACCACCAAAAGAAAGCTCTATTTGTGGGAAAAAAAGGACGTCAATTTTGTTTGGGAGCCACGTCGCACGACCGCGCAATTGTCATTCAAAGCGTGACGGCGCTGAAACCTGAAATTTTGCCTGGGCAGGAAGGGGGTTATGTGCCCAGTTGTCAAGTGGTTAAGAATACTCTTTTTGCCTGAATGGGCACAATTTCCCACAGACATGCTCCAAAATCTTGTGGAAGCATTCTCAAGAGAGTGGAGCAAGTTATAGCTGCAAAATGAGAAGAAAGGGCAACTCCATACTAATGGCCATGCCTTTTAGAATGTTACAGTGGGGATCGAAAGTTTGGGCACCCCAGGTAAAAATGTGTATTAATGTGCATAACAAAGCCAAGGAAAGATGGAAAAATCTCCAAATGGCATCAAATTACAGATTAGACATTCTTATAATATGTCAAAAAAAGTTAGATTTTATTTCCATCATTTACACTTTCAAAATTACAGAAAACAAAAAAATGGCGTCTGCAAAAGTTTGGGCACCCTGCAGAGTTAATATCTTGTACTGCCCCCTTTGGCAAGTATCACAGCTTGTAAAGGCTTTTTGTAGCCAGCCAAGAGTCTTTCAATTCTTGTTTGAGGTATCTTTGCCCATTCTTCCTTACAAAAGTCTTCCAATTCTTTTGAGATTTCTGGGCTGTCTGTTACGCACTGCTCTTTTAAGGTCTATCCATAGGTTTTCAATAATGTTGAGGTCAGGATATTGTGAAGGCCATGTCAAAACCTTCAGTTTACGCCTCTTGATGTAATCCCCCGTGGATTTTGAGGTGTGTTTAGGATCATTATCCATTTGTAGAAGCCATCCTCTCTTTAACTTCAGCTTTTTCACAGATGGCATCAAGTTACCATCCAAAATTTGCTGAAATTTTATTGAATCCATTTTTCCTTCTACTTGTGAAATGTTCCCTGTGCCACTGGCTGCAATTCAACCCCAAAGCATGATTGATCCACCCCCATGCTTAACAGTTGGACAGAGGTTCTTTTCATTAAATTCTGTGCGCTTTCTTCTCCAAACGTACCTTTGCTCATTCCGGCCAAAAAGTTATATTTTAACCTCATCGGTCCACAGAACTTGTTTCCAAAATGCCTCAGGCTTGTCTATATGTTCATTTGCAAAGTTCAAACGCTGATTTTTGTGGTGAGGACGTAGAAGAGGTTTTCTTCTGATGACTCTTCCATGAAGACCATATTTGTACAAGTATCTCTTTATAGTGGAATAGTGTACCACAACTCCAATGTCTGCCAGATCTTTCTGGAGGGATCATGCAGTCAAACGTGGGTTTTGAATTGCTTTTCTCACAATCCTGCGAGCTGTTCTGTCTGATATTTTTCTTGGTCTTCCAGATCTTGCTTTAACTTCCACTGTTCCTGATGACTGCCATTTCTTAATTACATTCCAAACAGAGGATATTGACATCTGAAAACGCTTTGCTATCTTCTTATAGCCTTCTCCAGCTTTGTGAGCGTCAACTATTTTCAGTTTCAGTTTTCTAGACAACTGCTTAGAAGAACCCATGGTGCTGATTGTTGGGGCAAGGTCAGATGAGTCTGGCCATTTAAAACCTTTGAGATTGACATCACCTGGTCTTCCCAGACGATGATTGAGAACAATCCATGACACTGGCAGGTCTCAGCTTTGCAAAGGGGGCAGTGCATGCTCTAAATTCTGCAGGGTGCCCAAACTTTTGCAGACACCATTCTTTTGTTTTCTGTAATTTTGAAAGTGTAAATGATTGAAATAAAATCTAACTTTTTTTGACATATTATAAGAATGTCTAATCTGTAATTTGATGCCATTTGGAGATTTTTCCATCTTTCCTTGGCTTCGTTATGCACATTAATACACATTTTTTCCTGGGGTGCCCAAACTTTCGATCCCCAATGTATGTCTGAGCTCACATAGGTGTGACACTTGATGTTATGGTTTAGGTACTGCAGCTTCAGGTAGTAGGCAATAGTGTGAGAAATTTGATTACATTTTATTTACATGCAATGTGATCACGTTTTACTTTAATCTTTTTTTGTATAGTTTAGCAGATAGAGTATGCTTACATTACTCAGAATAAAGCTGAAATTGCGTGGAGCAGGTTTGTCATTTTTATGGTTTAAGTTACAAGCAGGCAACTCGTTAGCTTCCACCTAAAACTGACAAGCGTAGACTGGCATACTAAAGTTTACCTTCGATTTAGCAAATGTGGCCAAGAGGTGGGAAGATAACAGCATAGATAACTAAAATAGGTATTAGACATGGTATTTAGACAGTACATGCTAAATGCACTGAATGTCTTATTTTTGAAAGACTCCAAAGGTTACTGATTTGCAGCTCTTTTATGTACTGAAATCTGTCATGTTTATAATGCATACAACATTTATAAAACTAATTGTATTTGCTAATTTCTGTTTATCAATGAATTTTACATTTTTTGTTTGTTATTAGGCCATGAAACACAAATATAAAGTAACATTTCGTGAACCAGAAACGTGGTGGAAATATAAACCTAAAGAACTTGAAAGGTAGGACTGCTAATTATCAATTATTCGCCTAATGTGCTATACCTTTCTCTTATGGTACTTTCACACTCAGACCCCCCCAAGTTTTAGTGGCACTTTTAACCCCAAAGAGGAGGTTAACAGGGGGTTAAAAGCGCTGCTGCCGAAGTGGTTGGCAGGGGTAGTTTAGGAGCGGTGTATACACCGCTCCCGCACGGCCCCAAAGATGCTGCTTGCAGGACTTTTTTTTCTGTCCTGCAAGCGCACAGCCCCAGTGTTAAAGCACTTGGGCTTTCACACTGGGGAGGCTTGAGATGCGCTTTTCAGGCACTTTTTTTAGCGCTAAAATGCCTGAAAAGCGCCTTCAGTGTGAAAGGGGTCTAAAAGCTGAACTCCAGATAAATATTTGAACACAAGCTTATGCAGCCATGAATACTCATTTGAGAAAATTTAGAGGGTTATTCTACCAAAAAGTGATATAGGTATAACTTTATGGACTGTGTCTGTCAGTTCCTAGCCTCTTAAATGTCTTGAATACTTCAACAGCAAAATCTCCCTGAAATTATTCTCCACTCTGTTCCTGTCTGTCCAGGATTTTGGGGTATTTAAGCCCTTCTTGGCATGCTTGTACACTACCATTTCCATTCTATATAATATGAAATGCAAAATCTTACAGGGAGGGTGAAACCCCATCGTAATGACCACCAAGGGTATACAGGCCGAGGAACTCAAATGCAGAGCTTTAACCAATAGGACTTCATTTAACTTTAAATGCAGCTATTGTAAGTACCCATGTCTGTGTCTTGATATCGGACTCCTGAAATTCCCTGCAGAACAACATTCAGACTAGAAGATTTATCATTTTATCTTTACTGATGATTCTCCTTTGTCCAGTCCATAAACTGAGGGTGTCTGAGTCCTCTTGCAGTGCATTGGTCCTGCTGACTTTGCTGTGCTGTCCAGCAAATGTTGTCTGGATTACATGGCTGGTTGTTAAACATGGAAATCCCCTGAAAGTTAAAACAGTACCATTGTATGTATATTTAGCTCTGTTTATAGCTTTTTATCTTAAGTTCAGCTTTACCGAAAAATCATTATGTATCTTTAAATACTTTTGACCAAATATTGCAGTTTTCCTGCTGTCAACTTTCAGCTTGCTTTTTTTTTCTTAATTTCTCTGCTTTATTTTGATGTTCAAGATTTCAAATACAGATTTGCAGGTTCTTCATCTAGTAGCTAAGTTTACAGCAGACATACAGTGTGCATTCTTGCTAAACATCCAAGAAAACCAGTTACAGGTAACATACCTGAAGTGGTTCATGGTCACTTTTGTGTATCGGTAAGGTTTTTTAGAGTTTGCTGATCAAGTCTGCATATTAATATCCTGAATAATATAAATCAACAGAACTATGTCCAAAGCAGCCACACTGCTATAAGGAATTTGAAATGTGGACAAACGAAAAGGCGTGCCTCAAACCAGTCAGATTCTGTGTATCATTTTAAATAAATTTTCAGCAATCACTTCTAAGTTTTCCCTCACGAAAGGCAGACACACACAGCTTAAAGTGGAGTTCCACCCTGAATTTTTTTTTTTTTTTTACCAGAAATAGCGGTTGCTATGCGGAAGTCCCTAATCTGCCTCTTCATCGTCTGTGGCTGGTCTTCCTCCGTCCTACTCGCGGTGTCTTCTGGTGAATGGGGCGTGCTGCCTTCTGGGAACTGTGTGTATCCCAGAGAGCAGCCGGCCCATTCACAAAGCAGCTCGCGCATGCGCAGTAGGAAACGGGCAGTAAAGCCGCACGGATTCACTGCCTGTTTCCCTTATTGAGGATGGCGGCGCCGGGAGCTGCCAGGATCGAGAGATCGGCCTCGGAGTGGCTGACATTGCGGACGAGTAGAACAGGTAAGTGTCCTTATTAAAAGTCAGCAGTTACAGTGTTTGTAGCTGCTGACTTTAAAAAAAATTTTTTATCGCGGGTGGAATCTATCTTTAAATATGCTTCTTTTTAATGATTGGTGCCATGATCAAATGCTCATTGGGTGTGTGTGTCTTCCCTCTTAAGTGTTTGTTTTATTAACAAATAACTTCAAACTTGTAGGAAAGGGTTTATAGGATGGCCTCCAAACTAACATTGTGGTGGTTTTGAGGGTGGGCAAGTCCTGAGGACAGGAGTGATAAGAGATCTGCCCCATCTTCTTCAAAACATGTATGGTCACCTCAAATCAATTTTAAATTATTATTGAAATAAACAGAACTGAGCTACACTTAGTTTATTTTTCTAGTAGCAATTTCTCCTGTAAGAACAAGTTAGTCATTGATTTGCACTTTAAAATTAACGTGTGAACTTGAATACATCAATGATTATTCTCCTAGAGTAGACCTGTTCTGCAATTCATAACATTGCAACATTGCAAAGAATGTGTGAGCCATTTCAATGAATAGGTTGTGCAATTCATATTTCATTCCCAAGGTGGTTGATTAAGTTTTTTCTTTATCTGACTTTGAAATTGATCCTATAAAAATCTTTAATCTGGGGAATCTTGAGGTTACTATAAATTGCTGAATACGGTAATAGCAAACCATGATATTGATTTAGAACAAGGCTTGTAAAATGTGGACCATTTCTGACTTTCCAGGTGAATTTTAAAGAATAGAGGGAAAGATTAGCAGAACCATATACTGTATGCCATACTGCCACTGTCGGGGTAGAATCACAGTAGGTTAGTATACCCCAAAAAAGTTAGTTTTTGTTAGCTGTTGGAGCGTTACACCATGTAGCCGTTATTTATATCTTCCAGGAATTCAGATCTTGAGAACACTTTTTAAAGGGGTCTGCATACCCAGGTTGTTCTTAGGGGTTCCACTTTACTTCTTGGAAAGTGTGGCAGTAAGATCTTGGTGCTGGAGTACCCTGCAGATATAAAAAAAAAATCAGACCACCAAGCCCCACCTTTTTACTGATTGAGTGCAGTGAACCTTTAGTTCTTGTATTCATGTGATATTGGCCATATTTAAGAAAAGGTTCTGCACTTTGAGGAAAAGAAAACGGTAATGGATGCCTTCCAGCCCTTTGGCAACTTTGTCGTTTTCTGTAGGTCATTGTTAATAGAAATGCTACAGACAAAAGTAAAAGCATTCCATTTAATGCTAAAATGCATTTTTAACCACTTCAGCCCCGGAAGGATTTACCCCCTTCCTGACCAGAGCATTTTTTGCGATTCTGTACTGCGTCGCTTTAGCATGTTCGTGCGATGTTGTACCCAAACAAAATTTGCATCTTTTTTTCCCCACAAATAGAGCTTTCTTTTGGTGGTATTTGATCACCTGCGTTTTTTTTTTTTTTTTTGCTCTATTAACAAAAAAAAAACGCCAATTTTGAAAAAAAAAGCAGTATTTTTTACCTTTTGCTATAATAAATATCCCCCAAAAATATATATAAAAAACAAATTTCTTCCACAATTTAGGCCGATATGTATTCTTCTTGGGATTTTTTTTTTTTACCAAAAAATATGTAGAAGTGTATATTGATTTGTTTGCGCAAAGGTTGTAGCGTCTACAAAATAAAGGATAGATTTATGGCATTTTTATTATTATTATTATTTTTAGTTTTTTTTACTAAAAAGTGCAGCAATCTGCATTTTTTTTTTTCCCTTTTAAATTTTTTTTTATTTTTTATTGGGACTGCGACATTATGGCGGACACTGCAGACACTTTTGACACTATTTTGGGACCATTGTCATTTATACAGTGATCAGAGCTACAAATAGCCACTGGTTACTGTATAAATGACACTGGCAGGGAAGGGGTTAAACACTAGGGGGCGATCAAGGGGTTAAGTGTGTCCTAGGGAGTGATTCTAACTGTGGGGGGGGGGGGGTGGTCTCACTACATCATGACAGAGATCACTGCTCCCAATGACAGGGAGCAGTAGATCCCTGTCATGTTGCTAGGCAGAACAGGGAAATGCCTTGTTTACATAGGCATCTCCCCGTTCTGCAGCTCCATGACACGATCGCGGGCCGCCGGCGATAATCAAGTTCCCGGGGCACGATCCCGCGGTAGGCGCGCGCCCGCTGGGTGGCAAATTTAAAGGGACGTACAGGTATGCCCATTTGCCTGCCCCTGCCATTTTGCCGACGTAAATCGGCGTGCTGTGGTCGGCAACTGGTTAACGCAGATCCTTTGTATTAAAGTTTCAGCATCACCTTAGGCGTTCTGGCACTGCCAGACTGCCACAAATATTATATAGCCACAGTTGGTTACTGCCTCCTGGTGGTTCAATCTGGACCTCTCTAACCAGGGCCTTGGTCCTAGAAGCAGCGGTGGTGCGCTTAGTGGAGGCTATTAAGTGTCTACCATTCTGTGGCCCCAGAGCTCCGTATGATTCAACACCCTCAATGCACACCGCTCTTCGGGCCTGGAAGACAGGACTCGCCTGTGAGCGATATCCACGCACCCCAGTCTCCCCAAATGTTCCCCTATGGAATAATCCCACTCTACCCCATTTTCAGAGCCTGGGGCTTGGACCAAATTAAATTTCAAGCTTGTGAAAGATGTCACTACAGAACACTCCATTCACCCATTTTTCTATTTTGTATCTACTCACAATGTCCCCCCTCACAACTTTTTAGTTTCCTACAGTTGTCTCATGCTTTCAAGAGTCAATTCCCCTCTGGGGAATCTCAGTCGGTGTCCTTAGATCTAGAAAGGATCCTATGCTATAAATGATCAGAGAAACCCACCTCTATCCTATATGCACACCTCCTCTGTGTATCTTCTCCTGACCTTTTAGTGCTCCACCAGCGGTGGTCTGTTGATGCCCCTGAACTGAACTCTGAGGACTGGGAGGACGTGTGGGATTATCCATTCAAAATTTTGGTTTCTATACGAGATCGTCTCATTCAGTTTAAGCTATTACATAGGGCTTATCTCACTCCTCATCGCCTACATAAAATGGGGCCCGTCCACTTTTAGGCATGTTGGCGCTGTGACAGTCGGCAAGGAGATTTTATACACCTATTTTGGTCCTGTCCTGCAATTACAGTATACTGGACACAAGTACTCTGTTATTTAATCAGTAACCAATATTCTGATTTCCCCTTCCCCCATGGTGTGCCCCTCCTAGTCTACCTTTCTGGAAGCGGCTGATTAAAAATGCCCCACCCCTTCTACAAAGATACATATGCTCCTAGGGGTTGCCCCCCGAAGTACGATATGGTCTGAGCCAAATGGCTAGCGGAACCTACCATGGCTGTGGATAGTTAATAGCAACATGTATTCCCTATAGTTCCCTCTTGTTGGCTCGATGAATGCACTAAAATCCCCGAATCCAGTGATTACTATGGCTAGGGTGGTTGAAACGCAGGTTCTTGTGTTGTTTTGTTTGGTTGGTACTACAGTCCTCAGGCTGATGAAGACAAAACATTGATTGCACAGATAGTGAAAACCTTTTCCACAGTTACAGACAGTCTTTGCAACCATTTGCTGCTTGCCCAGAAGACCAGATGGGCCAGGTCCATTAGTTAGGTTTGCTTGTACATGTTTTCAGTGAGATGCATTGTTAAAAATCCTGTTCTCTGTTTTTTTTAGAGTAATATCAATAAGAGGGTGCCATCCTTTAAAGATAATAAAAACAAATACCGTATTTTTCCGTGTATAAGACACCCCCATATATAAGACGCCCCCCACTTTTCCAACCCAAAATCAAGAAATCAATGTTTTAAACATAAGTAAAACAGAACACATTTTTATTTAGTAATGTTTACATACCAGAATATTATGCAGCATATCACTTTATTCAGCCTCTGTTGCATCAATGTTCTCTTCTTCATCACTAGTTCCAGACATAATTTCTTCAACTTCTTTTTGCATCACTGCTGTCTTCTTAGTCACTGTTTATATATGTGAGATCATCCTCAGTTCCGTCCATGGCATTGCTGACATTTCTTGAAGGACTTCACAATCACCTCTTGTTTGAGGCCATGCCATGAGTTTAGGACCCAATTGCAGACCTCAGTAATGGTTGCTTTTTTCTCTCTTCCTGCCAGTGTCAAGTTATCACCTGCTTTTTGCATCCATCTACTCCATTCTTCTCTCATCAGGACTTTAAATGGCTTGTTTATTGAAACATCTAGTGGCTGTAGCTGCCCTGTAAGGCCACCAGGAATAACTGCTAGGTATGTTCGCAAATCTGATGCAACCCTTTTAGTCTTTTCTGTTAAATGTGCTCGGAATTGATCATAGACAAGCAGAGCTGGCTTCTTTAAGAGCCCTCCAGGTCTTCTGGACCAAACCTTTGCAAACCAAATGGCCATAATGTCTTCATTCATCCATCCCGTCTCTTGAACTTGGACAATAATGCCAGGGGGTATGGTCTCTTTAGGATAGGTTTTCCTCTTAAAAATAAGCATAGGAGGCAGTTTAGTACCATCTGCACAGCATGCAAGCACAGCAGTATAGTGTGTCTTTTCATGGCCACTTGTTTTTATTGCCACTGTTTTGATTCCTTTCACATCAACAGTTCTGTTGGAAGGCACATCAAAATTGAGAGGGACCTCATCCATGTTTGCAATCTGACTTGGTTCAAAATCATATTTTTTTCTAAGTTGTATGACATATGAGTGAAACTGTTGGATTTTATCCTCATAAACTGGTGGCATTTTCTGAGCTAACTTTGTTCGTGTTCTCATGGCCAACCCTTCTCTCCTCATCAAATTGAAGCACCATTTTGCCTTTCCTGTAAAATCAATCTTCATTTCGCTTGCAAACATTCTTGCCTGACATTGAATAAGCTTGGTTGACACACATAAGCCACTCTGGCGCTGCTCCAAAATCCAAGTCTTAAGCCTCTGCTCCAAATTTGGCCATTTTGCTGGTTTTCCTCTTAAGGCCTTCTTCATTTTTGGCATCTTAAGGAGTTGTTCTTCCTGTTTTTTCCACTGTCTGATCATATTCTCAGTGGGGGAGGTCCAAACTGTCTCTCTGCAGCTCTATTTCCATGCTCTTTTGCATAGCTGACAACATTCAGTTTGAATTTTGCAGAATAAGACAATCGCTTACTTTTATTATTCTAAGACATCTTGGGCTCAATATGCTCCGGTCCCTGATGCATCTGCGCACTCTCCACGTCCAATGGGATCGCATCTGCACACTCTCCACCTCCTCCTCTAACTCACTAACACAAAGCTCGTGATTGGAGGAAGCTGTTCGACGACCTATGACCAGCTACGCACCCGCGCGTCTTTCTCCAAGGCTGACTGACCGTGTATAAGATGCTGCTCGACTTTCAGTCTAATTATTTTAGCAAAAAGTAGCGTCTTATACACGGAAAAATACGGTAGATAAGTGAATGAAAGGTAAACGAGCATCTGCCCCTTTAAAGTGTTTAACACTTCTAATATATAAAAAAACAATAAAACGTAGGTAGCCCTTCTATACAAATTGTATACACTAACCTGTGGTTAGATAAAACATCCTCCAAAAGAGAAGTTCGGTAATTTTTTATTTTTTTTCCAAGAATCGTACTTACCTAGGTAGATGCAGCATCGGTCCCCCGCCGGCTCTAACACTGAGAACCGATCCAGGGTTGTGGGCGGTTCCTGAGCCATATTGTCGCGATCTTTCCCCAGCCAGGACCAGTGCTGTGATGTCGGCCAACATGAGCCAGTAAGATACTGTCTGCTGAAAACGGGTCACAGGAGTGCAAAACGACCTGCAATCTACAGGAGAAGTACAGCCAAACGGCTTTGGCTGTACTTCTCCTTTTAAATATAATATAAAGTCCAACTGTGTTCTAAAGAAAAATCTCCAATCACTGTGATCTTTTGAAATCATATATGAAGTAACAATTTCTTCTTTATGCATAAAAAGTGCTCTTCCACGTGCCCAGGTGAAGTTTGCACTAACCAGATTGTTGCGTCCGACAAAGCAGCCAACAAGCCTACATTTTAAGCAAAACATACATTGTAGAAAGATCAATGGTAACATACACATTTACAACAGATCACCCCAAAAATACATAGGCGTAAAAAGAGCCACAAGCTGGTTTTTATCATAGGCACCCGTGTTGTCTGTCGTTGATTTCTGATGTGGGCAGCAGCCAATATAACCAAAAAGAAGTTATATGTTTTAACTTTAAAATTGTAACTTTTTAATTATTTTTAAAGATCAGAATAAACTATTTTGAGTAGACAAATATTTTGATTAGAATATTAAACCAGTTCTAAATGTACCACTTAATTAATGCCTTTTACATATACGTGCTGTCCTAATTATGTTTAACTTTGTTTATAAAATGTTATTTTAAGGCGTAACATTCATGGTGTAAAGAAGGAGAAAATCATGAAAATGATGGAAAATTTTGAACGTGTTACGGTCAACTCTATATTAAATCTGTCTCGTGCAAAGGAACCTGAGAGTGCTGGTGTGGGTCAACTAAAATCAGATGAAAGAAATGGGTATGTTTTATACACCACCATTACTATGTATTATGGGTGCACTTCCATAATAATTGTTCATTGGAAGACCACTGTTGTGAAAAATGTTGCATTCTTTTATGTGGCTAATGTAATGATAGTACAGGAATTCTTTTTTCACATTCCTATATTTATACATATTTATGTGCAAAACAAGTTGTGCAGCAAAAGTGACAGTTCGGGAAAAATCACAATCCTGCCAGGGGCGTTTCAGAAGTTGCCAAAAAAGTGATTTAGAGCCAGGCGATCCCTGGCAATGCTATAGTTTATTCTACCATCTGTACCTGTTACTTTTACTGGACAGCTTGGCCTGCAGACACATGTACCATATAGAGAAAATATAAATAATGGTATGTGAAATGACAATGGACATGGTACTTAATATGCTTTAATTAAAATTAAACTACATACAGCCTTTTTCATTGTTGTAGCCTTTAGGCTGGGTTCACACTTGTGCGACGCGACACCCGTCCTACTTTGGATCCGACTTTGCCCTGCAACATGAAGCCGACATATGTCCGACTTTCAATGAACGGGGATCCGACTTGGATCCCCGCCAATACCAGGCACTGTGTTTTGGTATGAATCTTGAGGGGGAACTCCACGGCAAATTTTAAATTAAAAAACCGGCATGGGTTACCCCTCCAGGAGCATACCAGGCCCTTGGGTCTGGTATGGATTTTAAGGGGAACCCCCTAAGCGGAAAAAACAGCATGGGGGTCCCCCCAAAATCCAAACCAGACCCTTATCCGAGCACGCAACCTGGCAGGCCACGGGAAAAGAGGGGGGGGGACGAGAGAGCAGCCCCCCCTCCCTCCTGAACCGTACCAGGCCGCATGCCCTCAACATGGGGGGTTTGGGGCAGGGGGGCGACCTGCGGCCCCCCCACCTCAAAGCACCTTGCCCCCATGTTGATGAGGACAGTGCCTCTTCCCGACAACCCTGGCCGTTGGTTGTCGGTGTTTGCGGGCGGGGGCTTATCGGAATCCGGGAGCCCCCCTTTAATAAGGGGGCCCCCAGATCCCGGCCCCCCACCCTATGTGAATGAGTATGAGTACCCATTCACCTGGTGGAAAAAAATGTCAATAAAAAAACACACACAGGTTTTTAAAGTAATTTATTGCACAGCTCCGGGGGTCTTCTTCCGACTCCGGGGGTCTCTTCCGACTTCGGGGGTCTCCGGTGTCGTCTCCGCGCTCTCCGGTTCTTTCTTCCTTCTGCCGGGCCTCCGCTATCTTCTTCCAGCTCTTTTGCTAGCGGGGCCCGGTCTTCTCCGACACCTTCTTCCCTCTTCTCCTCTCCGGTTCTTTCTTCCTTCTGCCGGGCCTCCATTATCTTCTTCCAGCTCTTTTGCTAGCGGGGCCCAGTCTTCTCCGTCGCCTTCTTCCCTCTTCTCCTATTCGATGTTGACACGTCTCTTCCTCCCGCTGTAATGCTGGCTGTGCGGTGCGCTCCGATTTATATAGGCCTCTCATGACGTCAGTCACAAGCTCCGGGTGGCCCCAGAGCATGTGACTGTGACGTCATGGGAGCATGCGGCCACCCGGAGCCCCGCTAGCAAAAGAGCTGGAAGAAGATAGCGGAGGCCCGGCAGAAGGAAGAAAGAACCGGAGAGCGCGGAGACGACACCGGAGACCCCCGGAGTCGGAAGAAGACCCCCGGAGCTGTGCAATAAATTACTTTAAAAACCTGTGTGTTTTTTTTATTGACATTTTTTTTCTACCAGGTGAATGGGTAGGGGTACGATGTACCCCATACTCATTCACATAGGGTGGGGGGCTGGGATCTGGGGGCCCCCTTATTAAAGGGGGGCTCCCGGATTCCGATAAGCCCCCGCCCGCAGACCCCGACAACCAACGGCCAGGGTTGTCGGGAAGAGGCCCTGTCCTCATCAACATGGGGGCAGGGTGCTTTGGAGTGGGGGGCCGCAGGTCGCCCCAAAGCACCAAACCCCCATGTTGAGGGCATGCGGCCTGGTACGGTTCAGGAGGGAGGGGGGGCCGCTCTCTCGTCCCCCCCCTCTTTTCCTGCAGCCTGCCAGGTTGCGTGCTCGGTTAAGGGTCTGGTTTGGATTTTGGGGGGACCCCCACGCAGTTTTTTTGGCTTAGGGGGTTCCCCTTAAAATCCATACCAGACCCAAGGGCCTGGTATGCTCCTGGAGGGGGAACCCATGCCGGTTTTTTATTTAAAATTTGGCGTGGAGTTCCCCCTCAAGATCAGCAGAGTACAAGTCGCATGCCAAAGTCGGATCATGCAAGACTGCGGTCCGACTTTGATCCGACTTCAATGATAGTCAATGGGCTGAAGTCGGATCAAAGTCGGACCAAAGTAGTACAGGGAGCATTTTCAAAGTCGGGCCGACATGTGTCGGACCAGTTAAGACGGCTTCCATAGGGAAACATTGATTTTCACACGTCATGCGACATGAGCTCCCAATGTTGGAGCGTTTGTTGCCCCAGTGTGAACTCGGCCTTAAACATGAGACTTTATTTGAACACTGTCAGACAGGTGCAACTAATTTGGGTTGATTTACTAAAGAAGAGCTGTTCGCTTTGCAAGGTATGTTCATTTAGCTTAATAAATGAGGTAAAGCATTGTTTACCTTGAACATCCAATCACATGCACGTCTTAATGGAAACCTTTAAGAGAATGCTGGTTATTTGGTTGTCATGCTAATACTCAGAATTTAGTACTTTCTAGTTACTGACCTTGGACAAACATGCAGCTAGTGAACTCTGAACTGATATGCATACTTGCTTTATATCAGTAACTCTGGAATACCGATGGTGTCATGTTAGCAACACAGCTAGCATTTTCTAAAGGAAATTGCAGTTTCAGTACTGTACTGTATGTCATTCTCATCCAATGAGGGAGCACAGGAAGTCTTTAACCCCCTCCTGCCACCAGCATGCCTCCGTTTTTTTGCTAGTGTCCTAGGAGGTTAAACTTCTCTCCTTCAGCTCTGTTAACCCATTATTTAGTTAGCACTTTTTTCTTTTTACATTTTTCTTTAATCTAGACCCTGGATCCAGCTGTGTCTCACCTTAACAAGGTGCTTATCATAATGATGACAAATGCACCTGTTTTTGGTACCCAACCAAGAAACGTTTGGAACCCCTTTTCAGACTCTATTCTGGTGGATCCTGCTCTCCACACTGTCCTGGCTGCAACTTTTCTGGCCATACCTGACTGGTATAAATGCCTTAAAAGAGATCTAGCCATTGCTATGGTTGATCCCTTGCGTATTGAACACCTTGAGCAGATGGCTCTAGCATTACATTTGACCTGTGATGGTTTGTTGGAAGCTTCCCGTCTCACATGTTCCCATGCTGATGCACATACTTTAGGCTCTTTGGCTCCAGTCTTAGACTGTGGAGCCTTCCTTCAAGAAGTGTTTGATCTGAATGGCATTTGATGGACAGTGTCTTTTGGACTAAGTCTTGAAAGCATTATTAAGGATGCTAGAACACCCATCTTCTCCAGCAGAACACATCAGAGGAGTAGGTTGCAAAGTTATCTCCCTCATTGACTGTCCAAATACGTGCACTTTTGTTTTTCTGCTTCCTCGGTTTTAACATTGAGACCCTGTGAAGTTTGGCTTCCAGTTCACCCATCAAGCCTGACAAATCTTCAGACAAGCCTTCCTCCACGCAAAGATACACCTCCTCTTTCCAGAGTGGGTGGAACATCTGTTATCCTTGCAAATGCTTTGGTAGCTTGCATTTTGGATGCCTGGGTGCAGGGGGTGGTGTACCAGGGCTACAAGCACAACTTTTGCTCCCTGCTCCTTCCTTGTTTTCTCACTTCCAACCTCCTTGTATGTCCACACAGACTAGCAGGTTTTCATCAAGCCTGCTCAAATCTTTTGGATAATGGATCATTTTCCCAGCCCATGTGGCAGGATGGTTGTAGGGGTTTTACTCCAACTTTATTACTGTTCCAAAACCAAATAGGGGAAATTTCAATACAGTGGGTACGGAAAGTATTCAGACCCCCTTAAATTTTTCACTCTTTTTTTATATTGCAGCCATTTGCTAAAATTATTTAACCACTTAAGCCCCGGACCATTTAGTAGCTAAAGGACCAGAGGTGAATTCAGAATTTTGCACTGCGCTGCTTTAACTGTAAATTGTGCGGACATGCAATGTTGTACCCAAACAAAATTTGCGTCCTTTTCTTCCCACAAATAGAGCTTTCTTTTAATGGTATTTGATTGCCTCTGCGATTTTTATTTTTTGCGATATAAACGGAAAAAGACCGAAAATTTTGAAAAAAAATGATATTTTCTACTTTTTGTTATAAGACAAATCGAATAAACTCAATTTTAGTCATACATTTAGGCCAAAATGTATTCAGCCACATGTCTTTAGTAAAAAAAATGTCAATAAGCGTATATTTATTGGTTTGCGCAAAAGTTATAGCGTTTACAAACTAGGGTACATTTTCTGGAATTTACACAGCTTTAAATTTATGACTGCCTAGGGGCGTGGCCTGACGCAGCATGGAGTAGGACCTGTATTCCCTGAGCTCCCTATAGTACTCCTGAAAAAACCTATCCTGCACTCCGCAATTCCTGCCATCTGTCTAGGATAACTACCTGGGGACCCAGTACATACCATGACTGTACTCCGCTGACTCCCAAACCGTCTGACGGCCCGAACGGACCGACGATCCCCCGTACGCGGCGGCCACATTTAGGAAAGTCCGCGGCTTCGGCCTACACACGGAGGTCGCGGCCATCTTGCTGCACCCGCTCTCCGGACCACCACTGCCGCCGGCCAGCACACCGCCGAACAGCACCCTTCTGGAGCCCCCCCTCAGCATACTTGGCGCCTGACAGTAGGAGCCCCTGGCCGTCCACAAGCTACATCCAGGCAAGTCTGTGGCTTCGGCCTTCACGCGGAGGCCGCGGCCATCTTGATACACCCAGTATCCAGGCTGACACTGCCACCGGCCACTCTGACACTGCCTGCTTCCCCTGGGCACCCAGACACACCTGGCCTTTTGATTTTATGAGCCCTGATCACCCATCGGCCAGTGTGGCCGCAATCAGGAAAGTCTGCGGCTTGGGCCTACGGTAGGGGGTCCGCGGCCATTTTGCTGCACCTGCCTTTAGGTCAGCGCTCTGTCCAGGCTCGGTCACCAGTCGGCCTAACGCTGATAGCCTCCCAGAGATCCCTCAGTACACCTAACCTTGGATCCCACAGGCCCTTAGCCATCCTCTGGCCTGTGGGGCCGCGTCCAGGACGGATTGAGGCCTGTGCCTACTCCCGGAGTCCCGTGGCCATTTTGATCCTTTTGGTCCCTTGGTACGTGCACTAAACTGACATTGCTGTTTTGCTGATTCACCTTCGAGAGCTAGGGGCGCCTTGTCACGGTACCCCTGATTCCCCCAGTATGTCGCCCTCCAAATCCCAGAAGGCAGCGGCGGCGAAACTTGATCAGTACCGCCGACAAGAAGGGGAAGATATGGCGGGAGATGATGCCCCTGAGAAGACAGGAGGGGGAGAACGAACAGCAGGTGACACTGACCGTTTGCTTGAAGCGATTACCTTATGCAGAACTTCCCTTACAGCGCAAATAGAGGAGGTAAAGGTGGACATTTCCCTCCTTAGGCAGGATTTTCAAAAACTTAGAGAACGGGTGACGGAGACAGAGACCAGACTGAGCACAGTGGAAGATGCCATCCCACCCCTACAAACATCGTCAGACCGCATGCAACAGCAAATACGTCAAATCCTCGCCAAACAGGATGACATGGAGAACAGGCTTAGAAGATGTAATCTGCGCCTTATAGGTCTGCCGGAGGGGTCCGAAGGTAGGGACCCCACCACATTCCTAGAACAACTCTTAATCAACGCATATGGTAGAGAAGCCTTCTCCCCCATGTTTGCAGTGGAACGAGCGCACCGCATGCCAGCCAGACCTCCCCCGCAGGGAGCCCCCCCTCGCACGTTCATAGCCAAACTCCTTAACTATAAGGACAGGGATGCAGCTTTGAGAATGGCAAGAGAGAAAGGGAACATCCCTATGGGAAACGTCACAGTGGCAATTTTTCCTGACTTTTCGGCAGAGGTGCAGCGCCGCCGCCAGAGCTTCACTGAGGCCAAACGCAGGCTCCGGATCAAGCACTACAAGTATTCCATGCTCTTCCCTGCCCGCCTCAGGGTGGAATGTGACGGCCGTGCTGTCTTCTTTGAGGACCCGGAGGAAGTACTATCCTGGCTGGATCGCCGCGCTGACCCTGAAAGAGTCGCTTGACCGAGTCCCAGATATACAACTATGACTAACGTTGCTCACAATCATTTGTAGTACTATTCTTTTCCAATGTCACATAGCCGCGCAGTTTCCTGGAGCCACATGGACTTTTCCTTGCAACTATCTACTCCTGGAAATGGAACGTCTTGTGTCACACACAGCGCGCTCCCTGATGAGCTACGGAACTGCTCGTGTGCCAACGTGAGTACAAAACACGAACCCCAGACATCTACTTTACAGGAGTCTATTCATTCATACCCATTATATCTTTGAGACACTGTACACTATTTCAGACCACATTGACCACAGGAGCTCGGGGATGCAGAGGCCCTGCCAGCAACGTGCACTGTGCAGCGAGACTTTGCCCCATACACCACTGGGAATCATTCTCATGTATACTGGAGCTCTCTCCGGGGCACGTTTGGTGCCCTCTACAGGAACCGAGAAGGCCAACCTGCCTTGGCTAATCCTGACCTACCAATATGGAGGGTGTACCTTGACCCCTCTAGATCTCAGAGGCCCCACCAGCTCCATTATCTCCTTTATGTACTTTTGCAGATAGAGTTTTTCCCAGTTGGGTCACACAAGTTAAGGGATTACGCCCGCACCAGTTGGGGAAGGTGCAGGGCAGGGAGGGGGGAGGGAGTTAATTTGTTTATCGTTGTGTTGAACTTGATTGTGCATACTAACTTCAGAGAACAGGTAACATTACGAGAGATATGTTTATGTGAGTGTACATATATGTTGGGTGTAACAGAACCAATACATTTATGTCTACCTATTGGGAACCTTGGGAATACCCACACTAGGGGAATATTACATGACAGGCCTGGGACGCACGATTCCGACACCGTCTCTCGATGGCGTCTTTAAAATTTCTCACGTGGAATGTGAGGGGCCTGCGTGACAAGCTTAAGCGTGCGGCAGTCTTCACATTCCTTAAGAAGCAATGTGCTGATGTGATAGCCCTGGTGGAGACACATGTGGAGGGGAGCGTACAGATGGCATTACGCCGACCTTGGATTGGGTGGGCATTCCATTCTACCCATACATCCCATGCCAGGGGAGTGTCAATTTTGATAGCTAAATCTGTACACTTTGAGCTATGTGAACTATCCACTGACTCACAGGGGTGGTACATATTTCTCCTAGCTAAACTATATGGTGAACCCATCCTAATATTGGCCTTCTATGTGCCACCCCCATTCAACATTACAATCATTAAAGAGGGATTGTCATTCATGGCCCGACACCCTGCCATTTCTGCGGTTTGGCTGGGGGATTTCAATACTACGCTAAATCCCAATCTAGACAGGCTACAACTGACTCCTCCCACCCGATCGCTTCCAACGAAACTAAGTTTTATAAGCTCATCTCCACCTTTCATTTAATAGACACATGGCGCCACATGTTCCCACATACGAAATCATACTCCTGCTTTTCATCTACCCATAATTCTCTGTCTCGCATAGACTTTATACTAATATCTCACAGACTGACACCACGATTAATTGAGGCTGCATTCTGCCCCAGAATACTTTCGGATCATAGTCCCTACTGGATAACTTTAAGCATACCCATTAATAAACCACCTAGATCTTGGCGTTTAAACCCGTTTTGGCTCTCACTCCTACCGGAGGATGACGAGCTTGCGAATGAATGGGCACTATACTTTGCGGGGAACGACGACTCGGCACCACCCTCTGCGGTTTGGGACTCCTTTAAGTTGTTCGCTCGCTCCACATTAATTACTAGAATCAATAAAATCAAGGCTGACTCGGCCACCGTCCTTGATAAGGCAATAGCGGATCTGTCCTCCTCTGAGCGAGATTTTGCCACAGCCCCGACTCCCGCAAAGGCAAGCCAGCTCAAACTACACACTAGAGTAGTCGCCCAGCTTCAGTTTCAAAAAGCAAGACAAAAACTATTTTTCTCTAAACAAAAACTGTTCGAACACGGGGAAAAAGCCGGCAAGCTCCTAGCTTACCTGATACACAGTGAGGACAGACCCCCAGTGGTTATCACATTACATGGCCCTGATGGACAACGCATTACAGACCCTCCCACAGTAACTTCAATGTTTAGAGACTTTTTTGCTGACTTGTACAAAACGACAGCCCCTACCGAGTCGGAAACGATGTCCCTCTTTCTAGAGGGGGTCGTTTTCCCGCAACTGACCAGGGAACAGATGGACCTTTTGGAGGCACCCCTCACCATAGACGAAATTACAAAGGCAATCGCTAGCTTTGCCGGGTCTAAATCTCCGGGATCGGATGGACTCCCCATTGAGTTCTACTCCCATTTTAGCGAAACTCTCGTTCCTAAACTACTAACGCTGTACAACCATCTCTTCGAGTCTGGCACACTGCCTCCATCCATGACGGAGGCTACTATAGTCCTCATTCCCAAACCTGGGAAAGACCCAGGATACCCTGAATCGTACCGCCCCATATCCCTATTACAGGTCGATATCAAAATACTAGCCAAAGTACTATCTATTAGGCTCAATCAGGTCATCTTGTCCCTAATACATACGGACCAGGCGGGTTTCATGCCTGGCCGTAATACATTGTTTAATCTTAGAAAACTATATATAAATCTGCAGGCCACGCATGAGGAGGTTGGGTCCCGGGTTGTAGTGACGTTAGATACGGCAAAAGCTTTTGACTCGGTGGAGTGGAAGTATCTATGGAGATGCTTGGAGGGCTATGGCTTTGGTCCCAACTACATTAAGTGGGTTCAATTGCTGTATCAGGCGCCCACAGCCAAGGTGGTGGCCAACGGGTGGCCCTCTCGAATGTTTGACCTCAGTAGAGGCACGAGACAGGGCTGCCCTTTGTCCCCGCTACTATATGCCCTCTCGGCAGAACCTCTTGCGATGTCCATCCGAGCAAACCCAGGGATTAGGGGTCTGAGATTGGGCTCCCTGATCGAAAAAATCAGTATGTATGCTGATGATACGCTGCTATATTTAGCAGATTCGGGCCCATCTCTACATACTGCACTCCACACGATCGAGCGGTTTGGGATATTCTCAGGATTAAAAATTAATTGGGACAAGTCCCAAATTCTGCCTATCGACAGCTTCCCGCCCCAGGAATCCCAAACCAGATTGCCACTGCAAAGAGTCGATGTCATTAAGAACCTAGGGGTTCATATATCTAGGTCCCCAGTGGGTTACATTTCCCTCAATATAGAGCCCCTTCTTTCCATGGTTAAAACCAAAGTGCGGATCTGGTCCCGACTTCCACTTGGGATCTGGGGCCGCATAAATTTAATTAAAATGGTCTTACTCCCTAAGATACTATATGTTCTGTGGCATACCCCAGTATACCTACCTTTGAAACACTTTAAACTGCTCGAGGCCATACTCAAGCCCTTTGTGTGGGGAGCCAATAGACACAAATTAGCATGGCAAACTCTCAAGAACCCGACCGATCTTGGTGGCACGGCCCTCCCTGACTTCAATTTATACTACATTGCATCACAGTTGTCACAGATGTTTCATCTGGACAAGACGGACAGTGAGAGATTCCTCACCCTCTTATGTCCAAAGTGGGCACAATACACCAGGGACTCGATATATGCAATCGCATCGGGCTCGGGAGGGGCGGAGCCAGGGACAAATAGGCATACCATGCTATATCATTACAGGAAAATATGGGACTTAGCCTCTTCCAAACTCAGTACTCCACACTACAATGACTACACACCACTTTGGCATAACATGAATCTCCCTGAGCTCGCCAAAATACAGAATACGAGTACGTGGTCCACACAGGGGGTGTTCTACCTTCATCACCTCTTGGACAAGGGAAGTCTAAAAACCTTTGATTCCCTTAGAGAAGAATTTACACTTCAAAACCGAATGTTTTTTAGGTTTTTGCAACTTCGCCACGCGACACAATCGCAATTCCCTGACTCCGTCCCACACCCCACGCCCAATGTAATTATGGCCGTAATTAAGAGCACAGATTCGCACAAACTGATTTCAGCATTTTACAATATGCTTACCACCCCCATTTCTACCAAAATAGCGTACGATCTGAAGCCCAGATGGGAGCGGGAGGTTGGGCCAATAGAAGACGAGGAGTGGGGCGGGGCGCTGGAGTCCTGTAAAGCAGTGTCTCCCAAGCTGTCCGATCGACTTACGCAACTTTATGTCTTACATAGAGCGTACCTCACACCCCTCAGAGTGGCAAGATACAAACGCACCCATTCCACCACATGTTTGATGTGTGGACAAGAAACGGGCACTTTCTTCCACCTTATCTGGACATGCCCTAAGATACAGGGTTTGTGGAAACAAATTGTAACATTTCTACACGACGAGATGGGCTCACCCCTAGCATTAGACCCCAAACAATGCCTTCTGGGAATGTTACCAGACTCAATAGATAAATACACTAAAACATTTCTTCATGAGACACTGTTTTCAGCCAGAAAAATCATTGCTAAAAAATGGATGAGACAAGCGCCTCCCAAAATAGTAGAATGGAAAATAGAAGTGAATAATACCCTGCCATACAAGAAATGCATATATATCAACAGGGGCTGCCCCAATAAATACAATAGGATATGGGACCGCTGGCTTAAAGAGTCGAGTACTTGTACATAACAAAACCATATTAGTTAGACATGAGGGCTCAGACATATGTTATTCTAGGTAGTAATTGGATGTACAATGTATTCGTATAGAGCACGCTCACATGACAATGATGATGAATATTTTGCTTGGCCTACCTCAAATATGACTCTCAATGTATCAGTTACCAAATGTATATGTAAAGTATGCTTCACATGTATGCACCCTTTGATCAATAAAAACCTGTGTTTAACGTTAAAAATTTTTTTTTATGACTGCCTATCTCATTTCTTGAGGTGCTAAAATGGCAGGGCAGTACAAAACCCCCCCAAATGACCCCATTTTAGAAAGTAGACACCCCTAGGAAACTGCTGAGAGGCATGTTGAGCCCATTGAATATTTTTTTTTTTTTTTTTGTCCCAAGTGATTGAATAATGACAAAAAAATAAATAAAAAATTACAAAAAGTTGTCACTAAATGATATATTGCTCACACATGCCATGGTTATATGTGGAATTGCACCCCAAAATACATTCTGCTGCTTCTCCTGAGTACGGGGATACCACATGTGTGGGACTTTTTAGGAGCCTAGCCGCGTACGGGCCCCCGAAAACCAAGCACCGCCTTCAGGATTTCTAAGGGCGCAAATTTTTGATTTCACTCCTCACTACCTATCACAGTTTTGAAGGCCATAAAATGCCAAAATGGCACAAAACCCCCCTAAATGACCCCATTTTAGAAAGTAGACACCCCAAGGAAATTGCTGAGAGGCCTGTTGAGCCCATTGAATTTATTTTTTTTTTTTGTCCCAAGTGATTGAATAATGACAAAAAAAAAAAAATTACAAAAAGTTGTCACTAAATGATATATTGCTCACACATGCCATGGTTATATGTGGAATTGCACCCCAAAATACATTCTGCTGCTTCTCCTGAGTACGGGGATACCACATGTGTGGGACTTTTTGGGAGCCTAGCCACGTACGGGACCCCGGAAACCAAGCACCGCCTTCAGGATTTCTAAGGGCGCAAATTTTTGATTTCACTCCTCACTACCTATCACAGTTTTGAAGGCCATAAAATGCCAAAATAGCACAAAACCCCCCCAAATGACCCCATTTTGGAAAGTAGACACCCCAAGCTGTTTGCTGAGAGGCATGGTGAGTATTTTACAGCTCTCATTTGTTTTTGAAAATGAAGAAAGAGCATTTTTTTTTTCTTTTTTTTTTTCAATTTTTAAAACTTTGTGACAAAAAGCGAGATCTGCAAAATACTCACAATACCTCTCAGCAAATAGCTTGGGGTGTCTACTTTCCAAAATGGGGTCATTTGGGGGGGGGTTTTGTGCCATCTGGGCATTCCATGGCCTCCGAAACTGTGATAGGCAGTGAGAAGTGAAATCAAAAATTGACACCCTTAGAAAGCCTGAAGGCGGTGATTGGTTTTTGGGGTCCCGTACGCGGCTAGGCTCCCAAAAAGTCTCACGTGTGGTATCCCCGTACTCAGGAGAAGCAACAGAATGTATTTTGGGGTGTAATTCCACATATGCCCATGGCATGTTTGAGCAATATATCATTTAGTGACAACTTTGTGCAAAAAAAAAAAAAAAATTGTATTTGTGTCAACATATAAAATATTCCATGGACTCGACATGCCTCTCAGTATATAGCTTGGGGTGTCTACTTTCCAAAATGGGGTCATTTGGGGGGGGGTTTTGAACTGTTCTGGCATTTTATACACAACATTAGGAAGCTTACATCCACTCTTCTAAGCACTTGAAGACAAAGCCCTTTTTGACACTTTGTTTACACGAAAACATATTTTTTTTTGCAAGAAAATTATGTTGAACCCCCAAACATTATATATATTTTTAAAGCAAAGGCCCTACAGAATAAAATGGTGGGTGTTGCATTTTTTTTTTCTACACAGTATTTGCGCAGCGTTTTTTCAAACGCATTTTTTGGGGAAAAAATACACTTTTTTTAATTTTAATGCACTAAAACACACTATATTGCCCAAATGTTTGATGAAATAAAAAAGATGATCTTAGGCCGAGTACATAGATACCAAACACGACATGCTTTAAAATTTCGCACAAACGCGCATTGGCGACAAACTACATACATTTTTAAAAGCCTTTACAGGTTACCCTGTTAGATTTACAGAGGAGGTCTACTGCTAAAATTACTGCCCTCGATCTGACCTTCGTGGTGATACCTCACATGCATGGTGCAATTGCTGTTTACATATGACGCCAGACCGACGCTTGCGTTCGCCATTGGGCAAGAGCAGGGCAGGACAGGGGTGCTTTTTTTTTTTTTTTTTTTTATTATTAATTTTGCTTTTTTATTTTATTTTTAAACTGTTGCTTCCATATTTTTTTTTTTTTTTATCATTTTTATTGTTATCTCAGGGAATGTAAATATCCCCTATGATAGCAATAGGTAATGACAGGTACTCTTTTTTGAAAAAACTGGGGTCTATTGGACCCTAGATCTTTCCTCTGCCCTCAAAGCATCTGACCACACCAAGATCGGTGTGATAAAATGCTTTCCCAATGGCGCTTTTTATATCCGGGGGGGGGACATTCCCTCCCACTGCTTGTAAAAGCAGTCCAGAGGCTAATTAGCCACTAGGATTGCTTTTACATGAAAGCCGGCCGCTGGCTGAAAAGAATGATACCAAGATGATACCTAAACCCGCAGGCATCATTCTGGTATAAACATTCAAAGTCCAGCAACATACCAGTACGTTGCTGGTCCTTGTTGGACATGTATTGTAATCTTTTTTTTCATGCAGCCTGTTGGCTGAACGAAAAAAAAAGATTGATCGGTGGGTATGCCCACCATTAGAATACCGCCCTTCATCCACCCACTTCTAATGATGGGCATACATGCACCATTTATATATGCCGAAGCATGGGGGCATCTTCTCGCAAAAGTTATGCCGCGTACACATGGTCAGACTTTTCCACGGGCAAGCCTCCGTCGGAATTTCGACCGTATGTACGCGGCATTAGAAGCAAAATCGCTCCTCCGCCCCTGCTGCCCCAATGCTTCGGCATATATGCTTTTTTTTTTTAACTGTGGTGGTGAAATCACCTCCTACAGCACTGGAGTCGCAGGGATCAGGCCTGTCTCTGCGAACGCTGCAGTTATGTGTGTTGTGTTTTGCAAGTGACAGTGATCGATCGATACTGCACTTGGGTGGCCT
This sequence comes from Rana muscosa, assembly GCA_029206835.1. Classification (NCBI taxonomy): domain Eukaryota; kingdom Metazoa; phylum Chordata; class Amphibia; order Anura; family Ranidae; genus Rana; species Rana muscosa. The sequence continues at coordinate 188,890,845 of CM055116.1, forward strand.
GGGCTGGACGGAGGGGCAAAACGCAGGTGCTAGCAGGTATCTGGGCTGATCCCGCTAACACTGCGTTTTTGGGAACCCTAAACTGCTGGGGACGCTAGTATAGATCTGATCAGATCAGATATTGAGCTGATCAGATACTATACCACTAAGGGGGGTGTATGCTTCACGCGTGGGTGTTAGCGCTACTGGCACTAACCTGACGCTGCCTGGGGTGTGACGCAGACCCTCTCTGACGCTAAAACCTAATTGATATCACCCGCCGGGCGATCAGGGGGTTAAACCTTTATTGGGTTATATACGGCGGGTGCCCTGACACTATAAAAAGCAAACTAACTAACCAGCGTCACCCGTAACACTTATATGATGATCACTGGTGAAAGGGTTAACTAGGGGCAATTAGGGGGTTAAAACCTTTATTAGGTAATATATGGGGGTACCTGACGCTATATAAAAACCTGACGGCGAACCTAAAAAAAAATTACTGGCTACCTATCGGCATCACCGACACTAAGACAACGATCATAAAAACGATCGCTTAGCGACAGTGGTGATAGGGGGTGAAAGGGTTACCTGGGGGGCGATCAGGGGGTTAAACCTTTATTAGATAATATATGGGGGTACCTGACGCTATAAAAACCTGCGGCGAACCTAAAAAAAATTACTGGCTACCGATCAGCATCACCGACGCTAAGACATCGATCAGAAAAATGATCGCATAGCGACGGCGGTGCTAGGGGGTGAAAGGGTTACCTGGGGGGTGATCAAGGGGGTTAAACCTTTTATTAGGTAATATATGGGGGTACCCGACGCTATAAAAACCTGCGGCAAACCTAAAAAAAATTACTGGCTACCGATCAGCATCACCGACGCTAAGACATCGATCAGAAAAATGATCGCTTAGCGACGGCGGTGCTAGGGGGTGAAAGGGTTATCTGGGGGGTGATCAGGGGGTTAAACCTTTATTAGGGGGGGGTTAGGGGGCTACACTGGACCTAAAACTAAATGTAGTGACACTTTTACAGTCACAAATGTCACTGATTGCAGTGATCACTAAATAAATGGTCACTGCAATCAGTGACACTGTGACTGGGGGGTGATCTGGGGGTGTCTGGGGGGGCCTGGGGGGGCGATTTATGTGCCTATGTGTCCTGGTGTCAGTGTAGTGTTGTGTGCACTAACCTGCATCTTCTCCTGTACGGCGCTCGGTATATGTGAGCGCCGCAGGAGAGATGACATCACTTCCTCCTGCCTGACAGGCAGGGGAAGCTCTCTCATTCGCCGGGAGCGATCGAGAGGGGGGGGCCGGAATCGAACGGCCGTCCCCTCATGCCGGATCGCTCCCGAACAACTAACGACCGCTCACTGTATAGAAGGGGGGTCCGATCGGACCCCCCAACTATACAAAGGCAATCACGTATATGTACGTGATTCTGCCTGTCGGTGCCATTCTGCCGACGTATATTTACAGTGGGCGGTCGTTAAGTGGTTAAGTTCCTTTTTCTCTTGTCATCCATAGACTGACACAGCGTGTCTTTTACACCTTTACACGTGGGTTATGTCCCTGCTTGCAGGAGAAGACCTAGGCAGAATGTGAGATGTTATACATACATTCTAAACAGCCAGATTTGAACAGCCCCGCCCAGGGGGGCGGTCCCTCCGGACATAACCCTCCCACTGCAGTCAGCAGACCTCAGTTTTTTTCTGCCTAGCAGAAGGAGAAGACGTGGCTCTCTCAGGAGCCAGTCTCCTGACCTATTTTTATTCCTTTTGGAATTTTTTCTTATTTTATTTTTTTGAGATCTTCTATCAACTGTCGGCTGGGCAACAGGTTGGGTACAAGATATCCTCGTAGTCTTCCCTGTCCGACCATCGAGCGTGCTGATCCTCGCCTTGTGTGCGTGAGACTCAGTTCACGACATGCCCCACGACTCCAGGGGTGGCCGGTGGGCTTCCAGCTTCGCGGTCCTCTCAAGATTGAACAGTCCGGCTGTATCTTTCGCGGTGGACCGGGCCGACAGCTACTCAGTACCGCACTGTAATAGTTCTGTCAGAAACACACCAGTGGGTCCCTCAGGGGACGGGTAAGTAGTCTCTCCTGCCTGCAGGTGAGTACATGCTGTGTGTTTCTTGTGTGGGGGATTTCCCTGTCTCCCCCTGTGTTTTTTAATGTCACTCTGTTCACTATTGCTGGCGCTGTACTGTGTGGGGTGCCTGGGGGCCATACTGTCCTGGGGGGGGCTCATGCTGCTCTGCGTTTCGCTGGGGCTGTTTTTTTTTGGATGTGAGGGGCCTGGGCGCCGTTCGGCGCCATGTTTGGTGTGTGTGCTGTTTTTTACATTGGCGGCCATATTGCCGTGGTCCGCCGGAGCACACTGCGGCGGCCATTTTCTTGTAGCCGCACGTTTTTCTAGCACTAGTTTGGCCTCTAGCGCCGCTGGGAACGGCGCGAATCTCCTCACACTCTCTCCTCTCAGCTCACTCACGCTGAGCGGCGCAGAAAGACAGGGCAGCGGAACCGGGCGCTCCTGGTCAGGTTGGTGGGTTCCATGGGCATTCCCCTACTTCAGTCAGAACAGCCTGTGGGTGGTCTCAGAGAGGGACATTATGGAGTCAGAGTCACCAGCTTCCCCTCACATGCCAGAGGCAGAAGCCAGTGCTCCAGCACCTGCGGTCCCTATGGACCAGTTGTCGGCAGTCCTGGAATCATTTCTGAACAGGATGGAAGCTGTGTGTGAGCACAAGGGAGCAAAAAAGCACCTTCTCCCCACTTTATCTCCACAAGGGGAGTGCTCTGATTCAGATATGGGCCTAGCTATTGCTGCTCAGGACCCTAGCTCTGAATATTTGGATGGTTTTGAACAGGACATTCCTTGTGAGGAAGACTCCAGTTCTGAGTCAGTAAATGACAGGGCGCTTGTTAGTGAACTCATTGATGCTGTGAGGGACACTCTCAAGCTAAATGCTGCGACTGCAGAACCTCAGGCGGATACAGTCTCCTTTGGTTCTTTTAAGACCAAGCCTTCTAAAAAGGTTTTTCCATATGTACCCTTCTTTGACCAGCTCATTGACCAGGTCTGGGAAAAGCCGCAGAAGACTTTCATGGTCCCGCGGCGTTTGTCTCTTAGATACCCCTTTGAAGACGCCCTGCTTAAAAAGTGGGCTTCTCCCCCGGTGGTCGACCCTCCAGTCGCCCGTTTAAACAAGGCCACCACTCTACCGATGGAGGGGACTCCTGTGTTTAAGGACCCCACTGACAGGAGGTCAGAAGTGGTGAGTAGAGCCATGTTCGCCTTGTTGGGATCCGCCCTACGGCCCGTAGTAGCGGCGACCCTTGTGTCTCAGACACTCACGGAATGGGCAAAAATTTTGCACCAAACTGTGCAGGAGCATAACCTTCCTCCAGACACTATTGCTCTGGCCCACCAGATGGTGCAGGGTCTGATATATGTGTGCGACGCCACATTGCACGCGGCCCCTTTAATATCCAGGGCCTCTGTCTCGGCGGTGGTATTGCGTCGTCTTATCTGGTTGAAATGCTGGTCTGCTGACCTAGCCTCTAAGAAGCTCCTGACGGATCTACCTTTTAAGGGTGGTAGACTTTTTGGTGCTGCTCTGGATGACAGCATCAAGGATGTCACGGGAGGTAAAAGTCCTCTCCTTCCTCAAACTATCAAGGGTAAGGAGGCCCGACGTAAACCGGGGCCTTCCTTTCCAGCAAAAAAGGTTTTTTTTCGTCCGTCAGAGTCCACGGGTAAGCCATCCCAGACTGACAACAGTGCGGCTGGTGGGCACAAGCGCCCCTGGGTGCGTACGCCGAACAAGCCGGCTCCCAAGCCCGCCTTCGCGTGAAGTCTTGCCCCCGCCCATCTCTGGGGTGGGGGACGACTTTGCAGGTTCACGGATCGGTGGACCTCCCGGATCTCCGACCGGTGGGTGTGCGAGGTGGTCACCTCAGGATACAGAATAGAGTTCCGCTCCTGGCCCCCAGACAGATTCTTTCCCTCAAACCTCCCTCTCCTTCCTGCCCGTCGGGCAGCCCTCTTGGGGGCTGTACAGGATTTGATCGGGTCCGGAGTAATTGTGCCGGTTCCTTCCCAGGAGAGGTTTCAGGGGTTCTACTCGAATCTGTTTGTTGTTCCAAAAAAGGACGGGGTTCGGCCAATCCTGGACCTCAAGGCCCTGAATGCCTTTGTGAAGGTGCAAAAATTCCGCATGGAATCCATTCGCACGGTGATCGCTACACTCCATCAAGGGGATTTTCTGGCATCCTTGGACATCAAGGACGCCTACTTGCATGTTCCGATCTGCGCAAGCCACCAGAAGTTTCTGCGCTTTGCGGTTGGCGAAGTCCACTATCAATTTGTGGCTCTTCCCTTCGGCCTAGCCTCGGCACCAAGGGTGTTCACCAAGGTGCTTGCTCCGGTCCTAGCTTTGCTGAGACAGCGAGGCATTGCTATCGTGGGCTATCTGGACAATTTTCTTCTAAGAGCAGACAGTGGCTCAGAATTGGAAGAAAGTGTGACTATCGTCAGTCAGACCCTCAGGGAGTTTGGGTGGCTCCTGAACGTTCAGAAGTCGGTTCTAGTCCCGACTCAGCGTCTGGAGTATCTAGGTCTGATTCTGGACTCCTTGGAGGCAAAAGTCTTCCTACCTCCAGACAAACTACTGACACTTCAGTCTGCAGTACGGGTGCTGACGTCCCGAAAATGGTCGTCAATCCGCTTTTGCATGAGAGTCCTGGGACTCATGGTGGCCTCCTTCGAGGCCGTTCCTTATGCCCAAGCGCACATCAGGGCTTTACAGAAAGAGATCTTGTCCACTTGGGACAAATCCCCGTTGTCCTTGGATCTTCAGATCCAGGTGAGTCACCTGGTCAGGGCGTCCCTGACGTGGTGGTTGAGGTCCCCGGCTCTTCGGTCCGGGAAGTCGTTCCTCCCCATCCAATGGACGGTGATCACGACGGACGCCAGCCTGATGGGCTGGGGGTGAGTCTGGGGAGTCCTGTCGGCCCAAGGGCTTTGGACTCCGGACGAAGCCCTCTTACCGATCAATATGCTGGAGATACGGGCAATCAGACTGTGCCTCTCCTCATGGTCGGAGAAATTACAGGGTCACTCCATCAGGATCCAATCGGACAACGCCACAGCGGTGGCATATGTCAACCATCAAGGGGGGACTCGGAGCTCAGCTGCGGCTTCCGAGGTCGCCCGCATCCTGAGGTCGGCCGAAAGAAGCGTGCCGGCTCTGTCGGCCGTCTACATTCCGGGCGTAGACAATTGGCAGGCGGACTATCTAAGTCGCCAGACGCTGGACCAGGGAGAGTGGTCCTTGCACCCGGAGGTCTTTCAACTCCTTTGTAGACGGTGGGGCACGCCGGATGTGGACCTGATGGCCTCTCGACTCAATCGCAAGGTGTCGAGGTTTGTGGCCAGATCCAGGGATCCCTGGGCGGATGCGTTGGTGGCCCCATGGGGTCAGTATCACCTGATATACGTTTATCCTAAGCTGCAGTTGCTCCCTCGCCTGCTCCGCAGGGTAGCGACCGAGGGAATTCCGGTGATCCTCATTGCTCCGGATTGGCCTCTCGGCATCACTGGTACGCCGATCTGGTACGTCTCGTCGCGGACGTTCCCTGGCGGTTACCAATACGGGGGGACCTTCTGTCTCAAGGTCCTATATTTCATCCTGCTTTACAGTCTCTGGCTTTAACGGCATGGTTATTGAAAGCCAGGTGCTGAGAGACCGAGGTCTCTCGGATTCGGTCATTTCGACCATGTTAAGGGCACGGAAGTCTTCCTGCATTTTCTGCAGCGTGGCGTGACCCAAAAGATCGCTTTGAGTACCATTAAGGGTCAGATTTCGGCCTTGGCCATCTTCTTTCAGCGACCGCTGGCGGGTCATCCCTTGGTTAGCACCTTTGTGCAGGGGGTTCGCCATGTGCTCCCCCCTGTCAAGCCTCCTCTCCCCCGTGGGATCTGAATTTGGTGCTCTCGGTTCTCCAGGAACCTCCCTTTGAAAATATTAGAGATATTCCCCTCTTGACTTTGTCTCAGAAGGTGGCCTTCTTGGTGGCCATTACTTCCATTAGACGAGTGTCTGAATTGGCGGCCTTGTCCTGCAAGTCGCCCTTTTTGGTCATCCATAAGGATAAGGCGGTGTTGCGTCCGCGACCTTCTTTTCTGCCAAAGGTGGTCTCGGCCTTCCACTTAAATGAGGACATTGTCCTCCCGTCCTTGTGTCCTCACCCATCGCATCCCAGAGAGTTTGCTCTTCACACTTTGGATGTGGTACGAGCCTTGCGGGTGTACCTGTCTGCTACTGCTTCTATTCGGAAGTCTGACTCACTATTTGTGGCTGTCTCTGGTCCAAAACAGGGCCAAGCGGTTTCGTCTGCCACCATTTCAAGGTGGATAAGACAAACCGTCATTCAAGCTTATGCTCTCAAGGGGCGGGCGCCTCCCTTTCCGGTTACGGCACATTCCACCAGGGCAATTGGTGCTTCCTGGGCTTTCCGACATCAAGCGTCGGTTGCACAAGTGTGCAAGGCGGCGACCTGGTCGTCTGTTCATACCTTTTCTACGTTTTATAAGGTTGATGTGGCTGCATCTTCGTATGCTTCCTTCGGCCGCAAGGTGTTGCAGGCCGCTGTTTGAAGTTGCAACTCCTCTGTTGAGGAGCTCTGCCTTGTTTGGAGTGAAGTTTTTGGTTTTCCATTTATACTGCTCCCATCCCTCTTGACACTGCTTTGGGACATCCCACGTGTAAAGGTGTAAAAGACTGTGTCAGTCCATGGATGACAAGAGAAAATAGGATTTTTGTACTCACCGTAAAATCCGTTTCTCTGGCATCCATGGACTGACACAGCACCCACCCTTCTTTTTAAGTTTGTACTGCTTTGTTACGAACTGAGGTCTGCTGACTGCAGTGGGATGGTTATGTCCGGAGGGACCGCCCCCCTGGGCGGGGCTGTTCAGCTCTGGCTGTTTAGAATGTATGTATAACATCTCACATTCTGCCTAGGTCTTCTCCTGCAAGCAGGGACATAACCCACGTGTAAAGGTGTAAAAGACACGCTGTGTCAGTCCATGGATGCCAGAGAAACGGATTTTACGGTGAGTACAAAAATCCAATTTTTTCCTCATTAATGTACACACAGCACCCCATATTGACAGAAAAACACAGAATTGTTGACGTTTTTTCAGATTTATTAAAAAAGAAAAACTGAAATATCACACGGTCCTAAGTATTCAGACTCTTTGCTGTGACACTCATATATTTAACTCAGGTGCCGTCCATTTCTTCTTTTTTTTTTTTTTTACAATTAGTTTTTTTTTAAAACAAAATTTTCTTGTATAAACAGAGTACAGATATTGTACAGTAAGCATAGCAGAAATATAGTAGTGGTTACATAGTATGATAAGGTACTATCAGAATTACAATCCAAATAGTGTTGCTAGGATAGAGCAGTTATACATCAAAGGTGGGTGGAGAGACCCTCCTAAAGATACATGTGTTCCTATTATAACCGTAAGTGGGTAGGATAGAAAGTAGAGGGGGGAGGATAGGAAGGGGGGGGGGGGTAGGATCACGTCAGAGGTGGATCATAACCATATTGTCAGACAATAACATAGTATAATTTTACACTTATCTTTTGTACCAGGAAGTCCAGATAGACCAGTGGTTGTGTAAAAATTGGCTTCTGCCTTCCTTTTTTGCTATTATTGATTCAAAGATGTAGTTAGTATGTGTGATATCTAAAATTTCAGACACATTGGGGGACACATTCGATTTCCAATTTTTAGTTATGACCGATCTAGCAGCGAGAAATATGTGTGTTACCACAGTGCGGTAGTTAGGAGGAAATTTCTCAATATTGAGGTTGAGTAGTGCCATTCCAGGGTTAGGAGACGGGAGAATTCCAGTAATACGAGAGATACATGCAAAAACAGACCTCCAAAAGCTAACAAAATTTTTACACTTCCAAAATATATGTAATATATTCCCAACTTCTCCACATCCTCTCCAGCATAAGGGGGAGTTGTCGTGGTAGCACTTGGACATTCTATATGGTGTGAGGTACCATCTTTGAGCTATTTTCAATGAGAGTTCCCAATGAATAACACATCTAGAAGCTTTATATATTGATTTGAATGCCATCTTCCATTGTGCGGTTGTGAAGGATTCTCCTATCTCCTGCTCCCATTTGTGAAACGGCAGTAGTTTGGTAAATGAAAATTTACTTTGGAAGTGTTTGTAAAAAAGCGTTATGCCTTTTAAAGAGCTGGATTCGCTACTAAGGAATTTCCATAATTCGTCTTGTATAGGGACCTGGATGCTCTTCAAGGAACTCAGGAAATGAGAGAGTTGGAGGTATTTGTAGTGGTCAGACTGTGGGATGGAATATACTGTGACTAACGTATCAAAGGATTTAAGTGAGTTATTGTCATATAGGTCAGATAGTAAGGTAATACCCTGAGTCACCCATTTAGAGTAATTTGCGTGTAGGATCGCGCTATTCAATAATTCTAGGGGCATTGGGAGGTGAGTATTTATGGGGGGCGTTATACTATGCCTGTTAAGATCCCTCCACACTATGAGTGAGGCCCTAATGGTAAGTGGTAGGGCGTGGAGTGAGAATGGTTTCCAAATATCTATAAGTAAGAGGTGGTATAGATTTTGCGTTGGGCATAATGCTTGTTCTAGTCTGCACCAGGGGTTAGTTGCCTGTGTAGGGAACCAGCATTTCAGTTGGGTAAGTAGAGCTGCTCTATAGTAGTCTTTTAGATCCACTAATCCCATACCTCCAGCCAGTCTGTGTTTAATAAGCAGGTTTTTTGAACATCTTGGTCGTTTGGTTCCCCAAATATATTGTTTGAGTTGAAGATTAAGTGCGTTGAGATAGGTTGGTTTGAGTGGGATAGGGAGAGTGCGAAAAACGTATAGAATTTGGGGGAGGAGCAGCATCTTGAAAGATGCAAGGCGGCCTGACCATGTTAGGTCAATTTTAGTTAATCGTCGTATTTCAGATGCTAGTTTGGCTATTAAGGGGCCGTAATTGGCTTCAGCTAGTTTGTTAGGGTCTGCTGTAAGATGAAGTCCTAAATATGGTATACTGGAAGAGCTCCAAGTGTAAGGGAAGTCGTTCTGTAATCGTCGTTGGAGAGGGGTGGAAAGGTTAAGTCCTAGAATGAGGGATTTTGTAAAATTAACTTTATAGTAAGATATCTGACTGAAGTTGACTAGGATATTATGGGCTTGAGATAGGGAGGTCTGTGGGGAAGTCAGAAGTAGGATAATATCGTCCGCGAAGAGGTTTATGTTGTGGGATTCCCCTAGTAGGTTGAAACCTGGTGTCCCTGAGTGGGCTCTAATTTTTTCAGCTAATGGTTCTATAATGAGGTTGAAAATTGAGGGGGACAAGGGGCATCCCTGTCTAGTCCCATTGGAGATGGGGAATGGGCGGGATAACATGTTAGAGGTGTATACTTGTGCACAAGGGGAGGAATACAATGCTAAGATAGCCGATAGAATAGGGCCAGCGAAACCAAATTTTTTCAGAGTTTGTGTCATGTAACCCCAGTGGACCCTGTCGAATGCCTTCTCCGCGTCCAAGGACAGCAGGAGGGAAGGCACCCGACAGGAATTTGCGTGGTGTAGGATATTGATAACCCTCCTAGTGGCATCTGCAGCCTGTCTGCCCTTTGTGAATCCGGTCTGATCAGGGCCAATCAACGTTGGTAGTATGGGTAGGAGCCTATGGGAAAGAATTCTGGCGTACAGTTTCACATCTGTATTCAGAAGGGAGATGGGTCTGAAATTAGCTGGAGAATCAGGCGATTTGCCGGGTTTCGGAATGGTAACGATATATGCGTTTAACATTTCGGCCGGGAAAGAGGCAGAGGACGCCGCTGCTGAATACATTTCTGGAAGTGGGAGGAGTAGGGTTTCCGAATTTTTTTTATAATAACCATTCGGTAAGCCATCCGGGCCTGGGGATTTACCGTTGGGGAGTGATTGAATAGCTGTGCGGATCTCAGATTCAGTGAAAGGGGAGTTTAGAGTTTCCAATTGTGCTTCCGTCAAGGAAGGAAGAGATAAGTCCTTCAGGAATACGTTTATTGATTCCTCTGATGGTTGGGGGGTGTTTGGGTCATTTACTAAGTTATAAAGGGAGGAGTAATACTCAGCAAAGGAATCAGCAATGCTTTGTGGGTTGTAGATTTTATTGCCATCTGAGAGGTTTGTGAGAAAGGGGATTCTGGTTTTGGCTTTTTGTTCTTTTAGTTTTTGGGCTAGGAGCTTCCCCGCCCTATTGCCAGCTGAATAGTGATTCGTTTTAAGGTAAAGTAAATGTTTGTTGTGATGTTCTAGCATCATGAGTCTGAGATCTGCTCGCAGACCATCTAGTTGGTTTGCTACTATAGGGTCAGGGGTGGTTTTGTTCTGGGATTCTAGAAGTCTGATATGGGATAAAAGGGAGTCAATCTTTTGCGTCCTCTGTCTTTTTGCCCTAGAGCTCATTTGTATTAAAATGCCTCTAATATATGCCTTATGGGCACACCATAAAGTAAAAGGGTTCGATACTGAGTTTCTGTTAAGAGCAAAATACTCGTTAAGGTGATTTTTTACCAAAGCCGCCTGATCTGGCTGCTGTAGCAAAAAAGCATTAGCACGCCAGATATAAGCTGGCGAAGGGGAATGTCCTTCCTCCACCACAACTGAGACAGGCGCATGGTCTGACCATGTTATGTCATGTATGGCGGAGGAGGAAATTTTCTGCAACAGGTTCCTGTCAACAAGAATAAAGTCTATCCGAGAATAGGTATTATGTCTGGAGGAGTGGAAAGTATAATCTCGTTCCGTGGAGTGTTGACATCTCCAGGCGTCAAACATTTCTTCAGTGTGTAGAATATTTTGAAGGGACAGCGGGGGACGTTTAGCCTTTGATGTAGTGTCGAGTTTGTGGTTTATCGTTGCATTGAAGTCTCCACACATCACAACCGCTCCTTTTTTAAGAGAGTTAATTTTGTAGAATATTTTCCTCAAAAACCGTACTTGGTGTGTGTTGGGAGCATATACATTTATTATGGTATAGAGGCGGCTGTTAAGCGTGCCAATCACAATTAAGTATCGACCCTCAGGGTCTGCAAAGGATTCCTGGAGGGAGAAAGTCATAGAGTCTCTAATGGCTATTACCACACCTTTTTGTTTCTTGGTTGACGAGGCGTGGAAGATATGGGGAAAATTTCTATGATGGAAAGAAGGAGTAGACATGGAAGACCAGTGAGACTCCTGCAGGCATAAGACGTCAGCACGAAGTTTAAGGGCCTCCTTCCAGACTGATGATCTTTTGGCTGGGTGGTTCAAGCCATGAACATTGAAGGAGGTTATTGTGATAGCCATATGAGGTGCAGTAAGAAGATATAAAAGTACCTTGAATGCTCCATATGTCGAGAGTTCGGGTCCATGCAGCGGAGTGTAGTGGTAGAGGTGATGCATGAGAACAGTTGGTTCCACGGTGAGCGATCCATCAGGGTGTGGGATGGAGGGGAAGAGGAGGGGAAAGGAGTAGAATGAAAAAACAGAGTGTCAATATTCAAACAAAGCAAAATTATTTGCATTAAGAAAGTAGATTCCTTCCGGAATCTGATGGCAGTTGCACTGCACATAGCTCGTACAGGGGGGTTTAAGTGGGTTTTCCACTCCAGCGTACGAGAAACTAGTCGGTTTAGGTTGGTTGTTATATACGAGGCGCGGAGGATTTGTGTGACTTTCTCTTGTGGGATACAATTTGCCACTCTTCCAGTGTTTTCGTCTTGGGTGACGAGCGAAGCTCATCAGATGTATGTTCAGGGAGAATGTCCCATTCTCGCAGTAATGCTAAGCCTTCATTTAGGGAGGTAATCACTGATGTCTTCCCGTCATAGGTGACAGTGAGTTTTGTCGGGTACCCCCAACGGTAAGCGATATTATGATTGCGCAGAGCTTTAGTCACAGTAATGAGGGATTTACGTTTCTGCATGGTGTACTGTGACAAGTCTGCAAAGACTTGAATATTAGCGTAGTGGTTGGGGGGTTGAGCGCACTTCCTGAAGGCAGACATGAATAGATCTTTCACGTGGAAGAAGTGTATCCTCATTAATACGTCCCTGGGGATGTTGTCAGGGAGGTGAGTTGGTTTGGGGAGGCGGTGAATTCTATCTATCACCAGGTCCGTTTTGGTCAGTGTTGGTAGGTATGCTGATAGGAGTTCTTGGGCATATTGCTGCAATTGGGCAGGTTGTACGGATTCTGGGACTCCTCTGAGTTTCACGTTATTTCTCCTTGACCTATCTTCAAGGTCAGCGACCTTTGCCTTCAACCATGTGACCTCGTCTGATTGATCATTATGAGAATCCACTAACGTGTTATAGGAGGCTGCGTATTCACCCATTTTCGTTTCCATGTGGTCTACTCTAGACCCCAGTTCCCCTATGTCAGACTTAAAATTGCGCATGCATTCCATCATGTCAGAATGCATGGAGCTGCGTAGGGAGACAAGCATGTCTTTTAAGGTTGTATCTGACACTGGCTGGTTGGTGGTGGGGAAGGAGTTAATGGTGTCAGCTAGGTCTCTGGTGTCCTCTAGGGATGTAGCTGCTTCACTAACCTTCTGACCGCTTGGGCCTTCTGACATCCGGGGCCTCGATTTTGCTGGGCTGCCCGACATGGGTGTCGATGTCTCCGGTGAACGCTGCGGAGGATTCGCCGTCGGACTCATGCTGGGCGGTGTGGGCTGGAAGTCGCGCGAGGAGGCCGGGGAGCTGCCGCCGGCGCCATCTTTGACCAGGCCGCGGGACTTAGGGGAGAAGAAATCGTTCAGCCGTTTCGGCTGATTCGGGTTTTGTCGCCTCCTGGCCATCCGCGGGGGTGAAGGGGATCCTCAGGGCTTAAATGCGAGTGTCAGTAGCTTTCAGATTCGCCTCGGTTCTGCTAGGTTTCCGTCGCTGGAGCGGAGCTCTCTGACTATGCATCCATCAGCTAGCGCGGTCCTGACCGTTTCTCCCCGTCCATTTCTTCTGATCATCCTTGAGATGGTTCTACACCTTCATTTGAGTCCAGCTCTGTTTGATTATACTGATTGGACTTGATTAGGAAAGCCACACACCTGTCTATATAAGATCTTACAGCTCACAGTGCATGTCAGAGCAAATGAGAATCATGAGGTCAAAGGAACTGCCTGAAGAGCTCAGAGACAGAATTGTGGCAAGGCACAGATCTGGCCAAGGTTAGAAAAGAATTTCTGCTGCACTTAAGGTTCCTAAGAGCACAGTGGCCTCCATAATCCTTAAATGGAAAATCCTAGAGCTGGCCGTCCGGCCAAACTGAGCGATCAGGGGAGGGGAGGTAAAGAAGAACCCAAAGATCACTGTGGCTGAGCTCCAGAGATGCAGTCTGGAGATGGGAGAAAGTTGTAGAAAGTCAACCATCACTGCAGCCCTCCACCAGTCGGGGCTTTATGGCAGAGTGGCCCGACAGAAGCCTCTCCTCAGTGCAAGACACATGAAAGCCTGCATGGAGTTTGCTAAAAAAAACACCTGAAGGACTCCAAGATGGTGAGAAATAGGATTCTCTGGTCTGATGAGACCAAAATAGAACTTTTTGGCTTTAATTCTAAGCGGTATGTGTGGAGAAAACCAGGAACTGCTCATCACCTGTCCAATACAGTCCCAACAGTGAAGCATGGTGGTGGCAGCATCATGCTGTGGGGGTGTTTTTCAGCTGCAAAGACAGGACGACTGGTTGCAATCGAGGGAAAGATGAATGCGGCCAAGTACAGGGATATCCTGGACGAAAACCTTCTCCAGAGTGCTCAGGACCTCAGACTGGGTTTACCTTCCAACAAGACAATGACCCTAAGAACACAGCTAAAATAACGAAGGAGTGGCTTCACAGCAACTCCGTGACTGTTCTTGAATGGCCCAGCCAGAGCCTTGACTTAAACCCAATTGAGCATCTCTGGAGAGACCTAAAAATGGCTGTCCACCAAAGTTTACCATCCAACCTGACAGAACTGGAGAGGATCTGCAAGGAGGAATGGCAGAGGATCCCCAAATCCAGGTGTGAAAAACTTGTTGCATCTTTCCCAAAAAGACTCATGGCTCTATTAGATCAAAAGGGTGCTTCTACTAAATACTGAGCAAAGGGTCTGAATACTTGGGACCATGTGATATTTCAGTTTTTCTTTTTTAATAAATCTGCAAAAATGTCAACAATTCTGTGTTTTTCTGTCAATATGGGGTGCTGTGTATACATTAATGAGGAAAATAAATGAACTTAAATGATTTTAGCAAATGGCTGCAATATAACAAAAAGTGAAAAATGTATAGGGGTCTGAATACTTTCCGTACCCACTGTATACCTCTTGTAGAGAGGTCATCACTGAACAGACCGAGCCTATCTGAAACGGAAGAATGCCCAGCAGCTTGAGATCTTAAGATAGACCTCATGTCCCTTTTATTGGTTTGGGAACCGCTACCATTTAATTGTTTTACAATAATGAGCCCATAACTTCTGCTCCAAGAGCCAATGCAAGGCAAAAGACTGACGACTCTGTGGCAGACCCAGACAGTCCCAAGAGGTGTACTTAACCTACCAGGTTTCTGACAGCTAAAGATGGAGCGAACGACCTCAGAGATTGTGGTCACAAGAGAGACGCCGCTCAAGGTGAGTGGATCCAGGTGAGGGTCAATTGAAGCGATGAGGACTCCTCCAACAGGTGCAAGCCTCTCCTCGCCTGCTGCACAACATGTACAGAAAAAGGAATGGCTGCACACCGGAGTATCCAAAGTCAGTTTATTAATCTGCACACCGCTAATCACAGGCAGTGAGACATTGTCCCGATGTGTAGCTGCAGAGATCTGGAAATGCCTCGCTGCCTGTGATTAGCCGAGTGCAGTTCCGACTTCCTGGCGGGCTCTGCACATGCGGTTTGCGAACGCGCCTGAGCTCATCCTTACTGTACAGCCTTGCAAAACACAGAGAGAAAAAGGATTTTCACAAAAGCACAAAGCTGGGGTGGGGAGCTGAAATTACACTCTGCAGAGCTCAGTGGGAGTCAAGAGCTAATTGGAGGGAAGGAACTGGCACTAATAGGTGGCACTGATAGCTGGCAGAGATGGGCACTGATGGGTGGCAGTGATGGGGGGGCAGTAATGGGCACTGATCAGCACTGGTAGGTGAGACTGATGGGCAGCACTGAAGAGGCACTGATTGGCACCACTGATGGGCATTGATAGGTGGCACTGTTTTGCACTGGTGGGTACTGTGGGCACTGGCAGGCGGTACTGGTAGGCACTGATGAGGCGGATGTGCCTCTTTCACTCGGGACTGATGTCCCTTACACAAAAGCCGGTGATCACTTTTTTTCTTCTCACGCTGTCAAGTGTGAGGAGAAAGAAAAAAAACGATTACCGAGCTTTGTTTTACATGACGTGATCAGCTGTCATTGGCTGGTAGCTGATCACGTGGTAAGGGAATGGGTCCGGCCCCTTACTCGGATCTGTAATCACCCGTGTCTCAGTGACTCAGTGATCACAGCGTGCACTGCGCGCGCCCTGCAGGGGGTGCGCGGGGAGCGTGCAAAGGGGGTAGACGTCTATTGACTGCCTCCCGGAAAAGTAGATCCGTGCTGTAGCCGTCATTCGGCTATAGTGCGGATGGGAAGTGGTTAAAAAGGGCAGTTTATTCTTAAATATCTCTATGCAGTGGTAAATATAAATAACCAACTATATGGTTAGGGAGCAAAATCTTTATTCCACTCTGATATTTACCAGATTCAACCTCTAATAGTGTATATACAGTATATCTCTTCTGTCTGTTATTCTCAGACTGTGAAACAGTGAAAGTAATAAAAAAAGAAAAATTCTATATGTACAGTTGCAATAAAATGTATGTGAACCCTTTTGGAATGATATGGATTTCTGCACAAATTGGTCATAAAATGTGATCTGATCTTCATCTAAGTCACAACAATAGACAATCACAGTCTGCTTAAACTAATATCACACAAAGAATTAAATGTTACCATGTTTTTATTGAACACACCATGTAAACATTCACAGTGCAGGTTGAAAAAGTATGTGAACCCTTGGATTTAATAACTGGTTGAACCTCCTTTGGCAGCAATAACTTCAACCAAACGTTTCCTGTAGTTGCAGATCAGACGTGCACAACGGTCAGGAGTAATTCTTGACCATTCCTCTTTACAGAACTGTTTCAGTTCAGCAATATTCTTGGGATGTCTGGTGTGAATCGCTTTCTTGAGGTCATGCCACAGCATCTCAATCGGGTTGAGGTCAGGACTTTGACTGGGCCACTCCAGAAGGCGTATTTTCTTCTGTTTAAGCCATTCTGTTGTTGATTTACTTTTATGCTTTGGGTCGTTGTCCTGTTGCAACACCCATCTTCTGTTGAGCTTCAGCTGGTGGACAGATGGCCTTAAGTTCTCCTGCAAAATGTCTTGATAAACTTGGGAATTAATTTTTCCTTCGATGATAGCAATTCGTCCAGGCCCTGACGCAGCAAAGAAGCCCCAAACCATGATGCCCCCACCACCATACTTCACAGTTGGGATGAGGTTTTGATGTTGGTGTGCTGTGCCTCTTTTTCTCCACACATAGTGTTGTGTGTTTCTTCCAAGCAACTCAACTTTGATTTCATCTGTCCACAGAATATTTTGCCAGTACTGCTGTGGAACGAACATCCAGGTGCTCTTGTGCAAATTGTAAACGTGCAGCAATGTTTTTTTTTGGACAGCAGTGGCTTCTTCTGTGGTATCCTCCCATGAAATCCATTCTTGTTTAGTGTTTTACGTATCGTAGATTCGCTAACAGGGATGTTAGCATATGCCAGAGACTTTTGTAAGTCTTTAGCTGACACTCTAGGATTCTTCTTCACCTCATTGAGCAGTCTGTGCTGTGCTCTTGCAGTCATCTTTACAGGACGCCCACTCCTAGGGAGAGTAGCAGCAGTGCTGAACTTTCTCCATTTATAGACCATTTGTCTTACCGTGGACTGATGAACAGCAAGGCTTTTGAAGATACTTTTATAACCCTTCCGGCTTTATGCAAGTCAACAATTCTTAATCGTAGGTCTTCTGAGAGCTCTTTTGTGCAAGGCATCATTCACATCAGGCAATGCTTCTTGTGAAAAGCAAACCCAGAACTGGTGTGTGTTTTTTAGAGGGCAGGTCAGCTGTAACCAACACCTCCAATCTCATCTCATTGATTGGACTCCAGTTGGCTGACACCTCACTCCAATTAGCTCTTGGAGATCTCATTAGTCTAGGCGTTCACATACTTTTTCCACCTACACTGTGAATGTTTACTTGGTGTGTTCAATAAAAACATGGTAACATTTAATTCTTTGTGTGTTATTAGTTTTAAGCAGACTATGATTGTCTATTGTTGTGACTTAGATGAAGATCAGATCACATTTTATGACCAATTTGTGCAGAAATCCATATCATTCCAAGGGGTTCACATACTTTTTATTGCAACTGTATGTATATATATATGTTTGTGTGTGTGTGTGTGTATATATGTGTATATATGTGATTTTGGCAGGAATAATGATTGTACACCTGTGGACTGGGTTTATATTTCCCTCGAGAAGAGAGCTCAGGGCTCACACTTGGGAACAGCTCCTCCCTACAGGCAGGTGGCCTGGTGTAGAAGGCGGGAGGGCTTTCAGGTGGAGACGACTCCACGAGAGAGAGAGACGGCGGTCTCTGGGAGTCTAAGTGCCGGTTCACACTGGGGTGGCACGACTTGCCCCACGACTCGGAAGGCGATCTGCAGACGACTTCAGAGGCGACTTGCAAAATGACTTCTGTATTGAAGTCAAAGTAGTACAGGAACCTTTTTCTAAGTCGGAGCGACTTGAGTCGCTCCTATTAGAACGGTTCCATTGTACAGAACGGGACGCGACTTGTCAGACGGCTGAGTCGCCTGACGAGTTGCCCCTGTGTGAACCGGCTCTAAGGCTGCAGGTGGCAGTCTGAGAGTGTATGTCTGCAGGATGACCCACGACTAAGCAGCACGAAACTGAACAAGTAAGCTCCAGGAGGGAGTTTCGACTAAGTAACAGTGAGTGAGCCAGGAGGCTGAAATTTATTTTATACAATGACGGTGGAACCCCCTGCGAGGGAAGATTTTTTTTTTTTCTGTGAAGTTTGTTTAATTTAAATAAAATTAGGCTGCTACGCCCTTAAAAATACAGTCTGGACTGACCGGACTGACTAGAGCAGGGATATGCAATTAGCGGACCTCCAGCTGTTGCCAAACTACAAGTCCCATGAGGCATAGCAAGACTCTGACAGCATCAAGCATGACACCCAGAGGCAGAGGCATGATGGGACTTGTAGTTTGGCAACAGCTGGAGGTCCGCTAATTGCATATCCCTGGACTAGAGCATAATCACCCCGCATCGTCACAATATATATATAAATACACAAGGGCCGAAACAACTAATCGATTACTAATCGATTATGAAATTAATCGATTACCATTTTCATAATCGATTAATCGGCCAGCAACATAATGGGGTTAAAAAAACTAAAATTAGCCCTTTATAGTACAAAAAGAGCAAATATCTACTGTAAATATTACTTTCACTGTCCCACAGTAAAAACTGAACCCCTTACAGTAGCGATTATTTGTTCTTTTTGTACAAATTTTCGTTGTATTAACCCCATTATGTTACTAAACATCTCAGGCCTGGGTCACACCTCTGTTTGTTTTTGGTGCTTTTTGCAGAAACACACTACAGTGCATTTACTGTACATGGTTTCCTATGGGACACGTTCACATCCATGATTTTTTCAGCTGCTGCGTATTTGGAAAGGGCAAGGCCTTTTTTTAAACTCAAAACAGTGCTATTTTGGTTCAATATACTTCAATGGATAAGCTGCAGAAAAGCATGTAATGCGTTTTTGTGGCAATTTGTGTTTTTTAATCTGTCCAACAACAAATTGGGCAAAAAAAATGTAAAAATGCAAATCGCAGCAAAATTACCCTTTTTTTTTATTTTTATTTTTTTTAAGTTTATTAACCGATTAATCGAAACAATCGGCCAACTAATCGATTATGAAAATAATCGTTAGTTGCAGCCCTAAAATACACCCAGAAGTAGGAGTCAGACATGAAGCCATATAAAGGATGGAAGGGAGATATAAATCTTTTATATTAAAGTGGTAGTAAAACCTGAGACTTTTTTTTTTTTTTTCATGGATATGATCATTTTAAATATAATGCACAATACTGGCAAAAGTTTACTTTAATGCCGCGTACACACGGCCGTTTTTCTCGTCGAGAAAAACAATTTTTTTTCCTTTCGACGAGAAAAATGATCGTCTGTGGGCTTTTTGCATTTTTTTTCGACGAGAAAAATGGCATTAAAAACGACGAGAAAAATTAGAACATGTTCTAATTTTTCTCGTCGTTTTTTTCGACATGTTTTCCGCGGCAGTGTTTCCCATAGGGAAACACTGCCGCGGAGCCCACAGACGGTCGTTTTTCTTGACAAGAGAAAAAACGACGTGAAAAACGACTGTGTGTGGGGAACAAGCCGTTCCCTCGTTTTTAATGTCATTATTCACGGCGGTTTTTTAACCGCCGTGAATAATGATCGTGTGTACGCGGCATAAGGCCTCATGCACACTGGCTGTTTTTTACAGCTGCTGTTTTTGGCAATAGACGTTTTTGTCTACAGTCATTAAACTCTCCATGTTATCCTATGTGTCCATGCACACATAGGCTGTTATCAGCAGTTTTGAGCAGTGGCGTTTTGAGCAGTAAAACAACACCCAAAACTAGTGGGTTCTGAGAGATGTTTTTCAGCTGTAAAAACGCTCTAACGCTGATAAACGTTGCTAAACGGCGATAAACACTCAAACGTTGCTCACCAGCAGTTTTTAAAGGTTTTGATGCATTGACAAAAAAAAAAAAAATGCTAAAAACTGCTAATAAACGTTAAACGCTATTGCAAAAACGTTGAAAAACTCACTGCAAAGCTACTGCCGTTTTTATAACGTTATTTTAACGTCCAGTGTGCATGAGGCCTAAATGTAATTGTAATGCCTTATATTACCTCCAGTCTATCAGCCTCCACTTTTTCTGGGTTCAGAAGCTGATCTTCCCTGCACAGTCTTTAAAGTGATTTTTTTTAAAAACAACAAACATGTTATACTTACCTGCTCTGTGCAATGGTTTTGCACAGAGCAGCCCTGATTCTCCTGAATGAATGAATAAATGAGTAACTTGTATAGCGCTACAAATGCGAACTGAATCTCCTCCAAGGCCTCCTCTCCTGGGGTCCCCCACTGACGCTTCTGGCTCCTCCTGCCTTCAAAGTGCTCTAATAGCAAGCTGCAAAGTATAGTATAGAGCGCCCCTATAGCAAAGTAAAATTAACTTCTGCCTTTAAAGTCACTTACTTCCTGCCCATGACTACATGTCCCATGAGGCATTGCTCCTCACACATTCACAAGTTCTTAGGCACTGATTGACACATATGGATGGTGTACTGAGATGTATGTGTTCTGCACTGTGTCTTCTGACATGTATAGACGGCGTACTGAGCTGATGTGTGCTGCACTGTATTTCCTGATATGTAAACAAATGCATTCTGTATGCAGGCCAACTAATCGACTGGCCGATTAATTGATTATAAAAATAGTTCACAACTATTTTAATAATCGATTAGTTGTCGATTAATTGATCAGTTGTTTTGGCCCTCGGGTCATGTGACAGCTTTTTTTTATTATTAAAAAAAATTACAGTGCTATCATTCACATACAGAAATAGAAGGGACAATGTAAAATGAAACAGAATGTGTTTAGTCTCACTTTAACCACTTAAAGTGTAAGTTCACTGCTACAGAAAAATCTGTAAGGTGCACTTACGAAGGACCCCCTCCTCGCCCCCCCCCTCGGTCCCGGTGACCTGGACCGTGGCAATCTCCCGTTCTAAGCCCCGGTATACCAACATCAGTAGTCCAGGGCTTAGAAAGCCCCTCTGCATCCATGCGTCTTCTCTATAGCTGACAGGACGGGCTATGCGGCTGCTGATTGGTCGGCGCCACCCATTCGATGGCGCTGACCAATTAGAATGCTCTGAAACGTCCCTCATCCGTCCTGAGGAGAAAAGTTTTGGACATTCAGCTCGGGATTTATAAGCCCCAGACTCCTGAGGCGGATATACCGGGGCTTAGAATGGGGGATTGCTACGGTCCAGGTCAACGGGACTAGGGGGGGGGGGTGCGAGAAGGGGGTCCTGTGTAAGTTCACCTTACAGATTTTTCTGTAGAGGTGAACTTACCCTTTAAAAAGGAAGTAAACCCCAATTTTTTTTTCCTTGGGGAAAAAAAAAACCCTGCAAGAGAAAGGCATATAATGAGCTAGTATGCATAGCATTATGTGGCACTTACCTGAGATCGAAGCCCCCCTCCGCCGCCATGTCCCCTCCGAGCATCTTCCGTGTATCGCCGCTCCGGCGCTGTGACTAGCCGGAGTGGCGATGACGTCACTCCCGCACATGTGCGCAGGACCGGCATTATCCCATTCAGAAAACCGGCACGCTCAGTGCGCCTGCGCCGTTGTCTGCGGCGCGCATGCACCATAGACATCGGTGCAGAGTTTTCTGTAAATATCTCCTTAACCGTGTAGGTTAAGGAGATATTTCTTGCACCTACAGGTAAGCCTTAATCTAGGCTTACCTGTAGGTGCAAGTTGTCAGAGTGGGTTTACAACCACTTTAAGGACCGAGCCTCCTTTTGACACTTGTTGTTTACAAGTTAAAATCTTTTTTTTTTGCTAGAAAATTACTTGGAATCCCCAAACATTCTATATATATATATATATATATATATATATATATATATATATATATATATATATATAATTTTTTTTTTTTTTTTTTCAAGACGCTCTACCCTGGAGGATAAAATGGCGGTCGTTGCATTTGGGAAAAATACACTTTTTTGACTTAAAAAATAAGACAACAGTAAAGTTAGCCCAATTTTTTTTAATATTGTGAAAGATAATGTTACGCCGAGTGAATTGATACCCAACATATCATGCTTCAAAATTGGGCCTGCTCATGGAATGGCGACTAACTTTGACCCTTAAAAATCTCCATAGGCAACGTTTAAAAATTTCTACAGGTTACATGTTTAGAGTTGGAGTAGGTCTAGTACTAGAAATATTGCTCTCGCTCCAACGATCGCGGCGATGCCTCGCATGTTTAGTTTGAACACTGTTTTCATATGCAGGCGCGACTTGCGTATGCATTCGCTTCTGCGCGCGAGTTTGGCAGGACGGGCGCTTTAAAAAAAAAAGAAAAAATTATTTTACTTTTTTATTTTTAAACTGTCCCTTAAAAAAAAAAAATGGGTCACTTTTATTCCTATTACAAGGAATGTAAACATCACTTAGAATAGAAAAAAAGTATGACCTCTTATGTGAGATCTGGGGTCAAAAAGACCTCAGATCTAACATTTACACTAAAATGCAATAAAAAAGAAAAAAATATATATATATAAATATATTTTTTACAAAAATAAAATAATTTCCCTTAAAGACCATATGGCGGAAGTGACGTTTGACGTTGCTTCCGCTAGTCATTGTTGTGGAGCTGAGCGGGGGCCATCTTTCCTTCACTCGGCTCCATGTCTCAGAGGAGAAAGGTGACGATCGTCTCTGCCGCTACCGACAGCTCTGGTAAGCGGTGGAGATAAACGGAACGTGGCTGGAGGGCCCTTTCCCACCAGCAAGAAAAGTGATCTTGCGGCGAATCTGCCACGGAGACCACTTTTATTTGAAAGCCAGCGCTCGCCGTTGTTGAAAATACCGGGTTATGGCAGCTATCTGCTGCCATAACAACGGTATTAAGCGTCAAAGTACCGACGTACAATGACGGTGATTTGCGCTAAGTGTTTAAGTTAACATATTCATACATTGTGCCTGTTTTATGCTTGTTTAGGTAATTATCATTTGCTATTTATCTAACATGTATGTTATTAATCTGAAATAATTATATTGTTTTTTTTTATCTTTTATTGCCAGCAATAACTTGGTAAAAGAAGTAAATTCTTCTACAACAGAAGCCAAAAATCTTTCTGGCACAGATGTAACGGCAGTCAGTGCAGATAAAAGCCTCATCTCAGATGAAGGAAGAAATGGTCCCAAAATCTTACTGAATATAATGGAGTCTGTGAAACAAAACATAAAGAACACAGATGATGAACCCGAGAAATGTTCAGCTAATGTTTTTTGCCTAGAGGATAATTCCATTGAGAATCAGCCTTACAGTATTGAAAATATATCTACTGAAATAAGCGCACAGGTGGTAAATACAGGCAAAGAAGATAATTCAGATGTTGGTTTCAGTTCATCACAACTCAGTGAAAGACCAGAGCTTTTAAGTTTTGTTGGGGACTGGCCTTTGGAACAAACTTTAAGGCAGAGAGCACCAAGAAACAGAAAGAAGGCCAAGCCTGTTCAGCACCCTGCTGAAGAAGAAACAATTGAAGACTGTAGTTTGGAGCAAATGGATTTCAATGAGCTTGCTCCAAAGGAGGAGGTTACTACACTGACCAATTTGGAAACAAAATCTTCTGTATTAAGTAATTTTGATGGAATGGATTTACAAAAAATGGAAAATCAATTACACACAATTCCCCCTTACAATGACAGTGAAAACAAATCTCTGGTAGAACACGAAGTCGATGAATCTGGTGTTGAGTCCCCTGAAGGTCTACAGGAAGTCCCACAAGTTACTGTAAAGGATATAAATCCAAATATGTCAAGTGTTACAGCAGATATGAAATATATGATGAAATCAGGCAAGAGCAGTTATAGAAATTGTAAGTTGGCTCTAACCTTTAGTAATAGTTGCTTCGGAACTGATGGAACATTGCCTCCTGAAATGATGGATGTAAACCAAAGTAGTACTGGAATCAGTACATGCACTCAAACTGAACCTTATGAGTTTGCAATAGCATGGAGAGCAGAGAAGAAAACAATGGAAGTCTTTGGGTCCTTAAAGATTCTTACAGGAAAAGTTGATCGGTTTAAATCAAAGTCATTAGAAACTAATGAATATTCTCAAGAAAATATACCTTATAGAATGATGCATCACAAAAGTACATTTGTAGAAGAAAATGAGATAATAAGTCTACAAGATGAAGATAGTCTGCAAATTCTTCGTAAGATGTTTAGGTCTCTTTCTTTTGATGTGTTGAAAGATCTTTTTGAAAGGTGCAATAAAGACCTGGAATGGGCAACAAATTTGCTTCTTGATTCTGGAGAAAAAATATATAAAGATGAATATGATCAAGATGAAAGGTTAAAACACGTTGACAATAACAGTGAACATGTAGAAAATGACTGTCAATTAGAGGAAGACAGTATTCACCCTGATGGCTCTCGACCAACTGATAATTCTGAACTAACTGAAGAACAGTCTGCAAGCTTAAAAGTGGATAACAGTATTGAAGACAGCAGTGGCATCGTTTTAGAAAATGATACTCTTGCTAATACTGTACCCCTAATTGTTGCTGAAGAGTTAAAGAATGGCAATGTTTTATCATCTGCTGAAGTGAGTGGAACTACTAACTGCATTATACTGGACAGTGTTCAACCTGGCCAATCCACAGTACCCGATACTATTGAAGCCCATATAATGTGGTCCTCTGGTTTAGAAGGGGGGAAGTTTAATGCTCAAGATCCAGCTCTTAATATAGATATTGAAACCAATAACATATTGAATGAGAAAACCATCAAGAATGACATTAATCAGGAAATGAATCCTCCTAATGATGGAGTGCTATATGAAACTGATGGCAGTCAAGGTGTTGTTTTAACAGATGTGTACAAAGATCAAGAAAATAAGGATGGGTTACCTGTTCCTGTAGAATCAGATAAGCCACGAAAAAACTCTTCTTCGCAGCCCAAGGAGTCCTTAAAATTTGACTATTTAGAATTATCGTTGCCTCCAGAACTTGCCTTCCAGCTAACTGAATTGTTTGGCCCTGTTGGAATCGATCCAGGTATGTTTGCAGACACAGATTTAGGCAGCTATCTTCCCTTTCAAATACAGTAAAATACAGTTTTCATTTTCTTTCAGTAAAATAAAATCATATTCTACTCTGTACTGATAAAAGCAGATATATATATACCTGTGCTTTGTGTCATAACTGCCATTAATCAACATAACTTCACACTTCGGCATATTTAAAAGTTGTGTTTGGTGGGAGCCAGGTTGAAAAATGATGGTTTGCACACCCAGAACTGGGGAAAAGGCTTGTGGGTTGATTATCCTGTGTGTTCTGGGGGATTCTGGCAGTAAGTTCTTTACATTCATCGTCTTAGGATTTACCACCTGCAATAAAGGGGGGAATATCAGTTGTCCTGTTTGGATTTTTCATTTACTTTTCATTTTGTGTTGATACTCTTCCTGTTTTAATACAGCCTGATGGTGCCTCTGAAAACTCATTGCATCTTCTCATTACTGATCTTCCTCTGAAATTTTTAGCTGCATGGCTGTCTGTGGCTTTAATATTTTGAGACACTGATCTAAAATGAGCAGCTAGGGCTAGGGCATACATTGTTCGTTTTTGTTATTTTTTGGTTTTATTTAGGTTTTTTTTTTTGTTCAGAATCCTCTATCCTCAAAAAAAGGTGACTGGAGGAATCCCTTTTTCCTCACACCTGCCACTGTCAGAATACACCAATCGGCATCTTATTGGCTACATAGAACATTTTCCAGCATGTCTTTTCAACAAAAGTGGATCAAACAATTTAGGGCCATTTCACACTGATACACTTTTGATGTGCTTTTGTGCAGCTTAAGGGCCCTTTCACACTGATGCGCTTTGTTGCTTTTCCGTTGACTTGCAATAAAAAATACCCCTTTAATGTGCTTTTGAAAAACTGCACCAAAGATGAAGCATACAGGACTTTTCAAAGCACAGCGCATCGGCAGTGTGAAGAGTTGCATAGAATTTTAATGTGTAATAGTTTTCATGTGTTTATTAACCTGGACAACTGTGGCAAAAGTGCACCAGTGTAAAGAGGCCTGACTTCTATCGAACAAGGGGAGCCCACACACTGATCAAAATGCGATCGATATATGGCCAGCTTTAGATTGTGGCCAGAGCTTGTTCTTGTCTACCGACTCAAGCCGTGTACACACGATAGGTTTTACCGATGAAAACAGTCCGATGGACTTTTTTCATCGGACAAACCGATCGTGTATGGTCCCCATCGGTCTTTTTTAAAAATAGAACTTGTTTTAAATTTATCCGATGGTTAAAAAACCGATAGCAAATTACTATCGTCTGTGGGGAACTCCATCGGATAAAAAACCCACGCATGCTCAGAATCAAGTCGACGCATGCTCAGAAGCATTGAACTTTATTTTACTCGGCTCATCGGAGTGTTTTACGTCACCACGTTTGGAATGGTCGGTTTTTTGACTGATGGTGTGTAGGCAAGACTGATGGAAGTCAGCTTCATCGGTTTTCCGATGGAAAAATCCATTGGTTAAAAAACCATAGGAAATCCGATTGTGTGTACAGGGCTTCAGAGTACTGGAGCCAGTGGATCAGTGTGACAGACAACTAGTATTTCAGAAGTGGAGGTCTTCTATGGTAGCCTCCAACCCCTCGGTGGAGAATTTCATGAAGTGGTTCATTTTAGGGGTAGGCCAAAGTGTATGAAAATCAAACTTTTATAGTATGCTTGCACATTATACTATACTACTAAAGATATTGATATAAATATACAGTATTTGTACATTATGGCAGACTTTCCTACCAGTGGAACGCCTCCAGAGCCGCAACATCTAAATTCCCTTCCCTAACTTCCAACTTCTTGTCTTCTCCTGGGTCTGTAGCTTTTGACTGTCTTGAATTGCTGAGCCAGGATGACTTAATTCCAATGCATACAGGTTGTACACTGAGCTGTACATGTGCAAGAAGTAAAAAACTGCTACCCGGCATGGAAAGAGTCTTTCCTACTATAAATACCTCCCTGCTATAATTTTTTTTTTTTTTACGTTGCAATTTAGTTCAACTTTATGTGTTAAGGTTAAGAGAGGGTAGTAGCAGGGTAAGTGTTAGAGATGGACAAAAGTTAGGGACATGGGCTCTTACTGTGAAATTCTGGTTTGTTCTCTATGCTAAAAATGTACGCTAAAATGCACCGAACCATGTGTAATGCATATATGCATTTTGAGTGGACTCCTTTTAATGTCACCTACAGCAAAGCTAGATAATTTAGTGGAAGCTAATGTAGGCAGAGTACATAAGAATCTTTTTTTGCCTTTGTGGAAGGCAAGTCAAAAACCTTACTAAGCTTACATCCACTCCCACCCCCATTGTAAGCCTTCGATCTACCCTGTAAAAGGAAAGCTGTGTATACTTGCATATTGTGAAGTCGCTCCAGTCCAGTCACATCATCTCTCCAGAGCCGGCTTCAGTGTGTAGGAGAGATCGGCGACAACGGCAGCAGAGCCTGGGTGGTAACTGCACCCATAGGCTTACTAAGGGGCATCTGTTTTCGGCTATCCCTCCTCTACACTGAAGCATGTGCTAGGACCCGATCATGTGACCAACCCAAGCAACTTCAGAATAGGTAAATATAGGCATCTTTCCTTTTACAGGGTGTATAGAATAGGCTTAGAATTGGGGTGGGAGTAGATTTAGCTCCAGCCTAGTTCTGACTTTTCTTCCACTTTACATTTTTATTTTTATTTGTCTACAGTGGCGTCTCCAGCTTTCATATTTAGGGGGGACACATGGGGGGACAGGGACAAAAGTAGCGGGCCAACTATAAAATGCAATTATTTATATATATATATATATATATATATATATATATATATATACCCTGGGGCCCTTTTACTATGATCCCACAACGGACCCTTTCACATGTTCTGCAGTGAGCTCCCTTCTTACTATACTGGGGCCCCCCAGGGTGGCAGAAAACAAGAGATATATGTCACCAGCACACCAAGAAAATATAAGGGTCCAAAGCAGTGGGAGAACTATCAGGGTTGCAAAGGTTGTCTTGCCACCGGGCCCTGGTGTTCTGCCACTGTGGGGTTCCCCAGCTGTCCTGTCCCTGCTATTGACAGCGCTGGTCTGGCATCTGTCTCCTTGGCAGTGGTGGCAGTCTATTAGGACCTAGTGCTGGTGACATTATGGGTGCATGCAGGGCAAGGCTGGCACTATTGGTTATAGAGAGCCAAGCCCCCAGCTGGTCACCTAGCAGCAGTAATGCTGTATAACCTTCTCTGTTGACATGCTGATCAGGATGTGATCCAGGTGATGCTCCCAGTCAGATCTAATAAACACAGTATTTATTCAACCTAATAGTTGAATGGAAAAAAGTGATCAATGTATGGGCTGCCTAAGAGCTAAGACCAGCCATAGACAGTTTAAATCTCAGCTGGTTCAGCAGGAACTGGCTGAGATTTGAACCATTAATGAGCAGATTCTCTTATAATTATCACTAGTGGTTGCTATAGCCACTAGTGATAATCACTGTTGGGAGAATTGCTGGGCAGGAGGGATTCCCCTGTCAGCACTGTCTGTGTTGATGGGGGAATCATGCAAGTTTCTTTCCTGCAATCTGTGGATGCAGGAAAGAAATTTGCACCGTATATTACCTGCCTAAGTGAAAGTAAATTGTGAATGTCTTGAAAGAACAGGAGAGGGAGACAGATGGGGGAGAGAAGGGATGAAGATAATGCAGTTCAGTGATTACAGTGTACTGCAGTCTGCAGTGCACACACTTACCCACGGTCCAGGCTAAAATCTCAGGCATCATTCACACACAGCCAGGAATGCTGCTAATTTTCATATTTCCCTCCCACACATCCCCTCTCTTCAGATACAGCACGCCAGGATAGTGTGGGCGGGACTGGAAGGAGGAGGAGCTGTATTCCTCCCTGCTCGTATGTGAGGGGGGGGGGGTCGGCTGGACTCATTGGGCTGTGAAAGAGTGTCATAGACTGACACCCGGCTCAGCTTGAAGTCACCACTCGGAATTTACAGGCTGGTTCTCCTGTCCTAAGGACGGGAGAAATCAGTCTGTTTTTTAAGTAACTGAGATGAAGGCTTGGGCCCCCCTCCCCCCCATCACAGTGCTCGTGGAGTCCTTCCTGCAACTCGCTCTTTTACGTGCCAATGAAGATGCAGGGGAAGGAGCAGATCAGGCGGCTGTGGTTGTTTGAGCGCTTGCATTATTCAGTGTCAGCGAGCAGAGGGAGGAGGGAGGAATCCCCCGCTGGAGCTGACTGGGGACGGTCTCGCTCTCTCAGGAGAGACTGTGTTACGCCAGCGGCGGCCCGAGCAAAATACAAAAAAAAATAATAAATAAATATTTTTTTTTGGGGGGGGGGGGGGCACATGATGGGGCACAGCATAATGTTGGGGGGGTCAGGGCCCCCTCTGGCCCCCCTAGGGACGCCATTGTTTGTCTACCCTTGATCTTTAGCATACGCCTTCATTTTGTCTTCCCTCTGTGGTCTGCTTTTTCAGTCTGAAACAGGCAGATAGACCTTGTTCAGTTGTCTATGGCTGTGCAACATTTTATGTATTGCAGTTTTTTGGATGCAAACAGGATATAAAGCGGAAAATATACTACAACATTTTCAGCAGGCTTATTTATAGTGAGGATAACCATATAGGGTATGAATCCACTTTGTACCAAAATGCCTTTGCTAAACCAGGTATTAACCCAAATGGCCCATTTCTCTTGTCATCCATGGACTGACACAGCGTGTCTTATACACCTTTACACGTGGGTTATGTCCCTGCTTGCAGGAGAAGACCTAGGCAGAATGTGAGATGTTATACATACATTCTAAACAGCCAGAGCTGAACAGCCCCGCCCAGGGGGGCGGTCCCTCCGGACATAACCCTCCCACTGCAGTCAGCAGACCTCAGTTTTTTTCTGCCTAGCAGAAGGAGAAGACGTGGCTCTCTCAGGAGCCAGTCTCCTGACCTATTTTTATTCTTTTGGAATTTTTTTTCCTTTTTTATTTTTTTTTGAGATCTTCTATCAACTGTCGGCTGGGCAACAGGTTGGGTACAAGATATCCTCGTAGTCTTCCCTGTCCGACCATCGAGCGTGCTGATCCTCGCCTTGTGTGCGTGAGACTCAGTTCACGACATGCCCCACGACTCCAGGGGTGGCCGGTGGGCTTCCAGCTCCGCGGTCCTCTCAAGATAGAACAGTCCGGCTGTATCTTTCGCGGTGGACCGGGCCGACAGCTACTCAGTACCGCACTGTGATAGTTCTGTCAGAAACACACCAGCGGGTCCCTCAGGGGACGGGTAAGTAGTCTCTCCTGGCTGCAGGTGAGTACATGCTGTGTGTTTCTTGTGTGGGGGGATTTCCCTGTCTCCCCCTGTGTTTTTAATGTCACTCTCTGTTCACTAGTGCTGGCGCTGTACTATGGGGGGTGCCTGGGGGCCATACTGTCCTGGGGAGGGGCTCATGCTGCTCTGCACTCGCTGGGGCTGTTTTGTTTTTGGAGGTGAGGGGCCTGGGCGCCGTTCGGCGCCATGTTTTGTGTGTGTGCTGATTTTTACATTGGCGGCCATCTTGCCGGGGCCCGCCGGAGCACATTGCGGCGGCCATTTTCTTGTAGCCGCACGTCGTTTCTGGCACTAGTTTGGCCTCTAGCGCCGCTGGAAACGGCGCGAATCTCTTCACACTCTCTCCTCTCAGCTCACTCACGCTGAGCAGCGCGGCGCAGTGAGACAGAGCGGCGGAACCGAGCGGTCCTGGTCAGGTTGGTGGGTTCCCTGGGCATTCCCCTACTTCAGTCAGCACGGCCTGTGGGTGGTCTGAGAGGGACATTATGGAGTCAGAGTCACCAGCTTCCCCTAACATGCCAGAGGCAGCAGCCAGTGCTCCAGCACCTGCGGTCCCTATGGACCAGTTGTCGGCAGTCCTGGAATCATTTCTGACCAGGATGGAAGCTGTGTGTGAGCACAAGGGAGCAAAAAAGCGCCCTCTCCCCACTTTATCTCCACAAGGGGAGTGCTCTGCTTCAGATATGGGCCTAGTTATTGCTGCTCAGGACCCTAGCTCTGAATATTTGGATGGTTTTGAACAGGACATTCCTTGTGAGGAAGACTCCAGTTCTGAGTCAGTAAATGACAGGGCGCTTGTTAGTGAACTCATTGATGCTGTGAGGGACACTCTCAAGCTAAATGCTGCGACCGCAGAACCTCAGGCGGACACAGTCTCCTTTGGTTCTTTTAAGACCAAGCCTTCTAAAAAGGTTTTTCCATATGTACCTTTCTTTGACCAGGTCTGGGAAAAGCCGCAGAAGACTTTTATGGTCCCGCGGCGTTTGTCTATTAGATACCCCTTTGAAGACGCCCTGCTTAAAAAGTGGGCTTCTCCCCCGGTGGTCGACCCTCCAGTCGCCCGTTTAAACAAGGCCACCACTCTCCCGATGGAGGGGACTCCTGCGTTTAAGGACCCCACTGACAGGAGGTCAGAAGTGGTGAGTAGAGCCATGTTCGCCTTGTTGGGATCCGCCCTACGGCCCGTAGTAGCGGCGACCCTTGTGTCTCAGACACTCACGGAATGGGCAAAAATTTTGCACCAAACTGTGCAGGAGTATAACCTTCCTCCAGACACTATTGCTCTGGCCCACCAGATGGTGCAGGGTCTGATATATGTGTGCGACGCCACGTTGGACGCGGCCCCTTTAATATCCAGGGCCTCTGTCTCGGCGGTGGTATTGCGTCGTCTCATCTGGTTGAAATGCTGGTCTGCTGACCTAGCCTCTAAGAAGCTCCTGACGGATCTACCTTTTAAGGGTGGTAGACTTTTTGGTGCTGCTCTGGATGACATCATCAAGGATGTCACGGGAGGTAAAAGCACTCTCCTTCCTCAAACTATCAAGGGTAAGGAGGCCCGACGTAAACCGGGTCCTTCCTTTCCAGCAAAAAAGGTATTTTTTCGTCCGTCAGAGTCCACGGGTAAGCCATCCCAGACTGACAACAGTGCGGCTGGCGAGCACAAGCGCCCCTGGGTGCGTAAGCCGAACAAGCCGGCTCCCAAGCCCGCCTCCGCGTGAAGTCTTGCCCCCGCCCGTCTCTGGGGTGGGGGGACGACTTCGCAGGTTCACGGATCGGTGGACCTCCCGGATCTCCGACCGGTGGGTGTGCGAGATGGTCACCTCAGGATACAGAATAGAGTTCCGTTCCTGGCCCCCAGACAGATTCTTTCCCTCAAATCTCCCTCTCCTTCCTGCCCGTCGGGCAGCCCTCTTGGGGGCTGTACAGGATTTGATCGGGTCCGGAGTAATTGTGCCGGTTCCGTCCCAGGAGAGGTTTCAGGGGTTCTACTCGAATCTGTTTGTTGTTCCAAAAAAGGACGGGGTTCGGCCGATCCTGGACCTCAAGGCCCTGAATGCCTTCGTGAAGGTGCAAAAATTCCGCATGGAATCCATTCGCACGGTGGTCGCTACACTCCGTCAAGGGGATTTTCTGGCATCCTTGGACATCAAGGACGCCTACTTGCATGTTCCGATCTGCGCAAGCCACCAGAAGTTTCTGCGCTTTGCGGTCGGCGAAGTCCACTATCAATTTGTGGCTCTTCCCTTCGGCCTGGCCTCGGCACCGAGGGTGTTCACCCAGGTGCTTGCTCCGGTCCTAGCTTTGCTGAGACAGCGAGGCATTGCTATCGTGGGCTATCTGGACGATTTCCTTCTAAGAGCAGACAGTGGCTCAGAATTGGAAGAAAGTGTGACTATTGTCAGTCAGACCCTCAGGGAGTTTGGGTGGCTCCTGAACGTTCAGAAGTCGGTTCTAGTCCCGACTCAGCGTCTGGAGTATCTAGGTCTGATTCTGGACTCCTTGGAAGCAAGAGTCTTCCTACCTCCAGACAAACTACTGACACTTCAGTCTGCAGTACGGGTGCTGACGTCCCGAAAATGGTCGTCAATCCGCTTTTGCATGAGAGTCCTGGGACTCATGGTGGCCTCCTTCGAGGCCGTTCCTTATGCCCAAGCGCACACCAGGGCCTTACAGAAAGAGATCTTGTCCACTTGGGACAAATCCCAGTTGTCCTTGGATCTTCAGATCCAGGTGAGTCACCTGGTCAGGGCGTCCCTGACGTGGTGGTTGAGGTCCCCGGCTCTTCGGTCCGGGAAGTCGTTCCTCCCCATCCAATGGACGGTGATCACGATGGACGCCAGCCTGACGGGCTGGGGGGGAGTCTGGGGAGTCCTGTCGGCCCAAGGGCTTTGGACTCCGGACGAAGCCCTCTTACCGATCAATGTGCTGGAGATACGGGCAATCAGACTGTGCCTCTCCTCATGGTCGGAGAAACTACAGGGTCACTCCATCAGGATACAATCGGACAACGCCACAGCAGTGGCGTATGTCAACCATCAAGGGGGGACTCGGAGCTCAGCTGCGGCTTCCGAGGTCGCCCGCATCCTGAGGTCGGCCGAAAGAAGCGTGCCGGCTCTGTCGGCCGTCTACATTCCGGGCGTAGACAATTGGCAGGCGGACTATCTAAGTCGCCAGACGCTGGACCAGGGGGAGTGGTCCTTGCACCCGGAGGTCTTTCAACTTCTTTGCAGACAGTGGGGCACGCCGGATGTGGACCTGATGGCTTCTCGACTCAATCGCAAGGTGTCGAGGTTTGTGGCCAGATCCAGGGATCCCTGGGCGGATGCCTCGGATGCGTTGGTGGCCCCATGGGGTCAGTATCGCCTGATATACGTTTATCCTCCGCTGCAGTTGCTCCCTCGCCTGCTCCGCAGGGTAGCGACCGAGGGAATTCCGGTGATCCTCATTGCTCCGGATTGGCCTCGGCGTCACTGGTACGCCGATCTGGTACGTCTCGTCGCAGACGTTCCCTGGCGGTTACCGATACGGGGGGACCTTCTGTCTCAAGGTCCTATATTTCATCCTGCTTTACAGTCTCTGGTTTTAACGGCATGGTTATTGAAAGCCAGGTGCTGAGAGACCGAGGTCTCTCGGATTCGGTCATTTCGACCATGTTAAGGGCACGGAAGTCTTCCTCCAGAAGGATCTATCACCGTACTTGGAGAGCTTACATCGCCATGTGTGAAGAGCTGGACTGGCGCCCACGAACGTATTCCGTTCCCAGAATCCTGCATTTTCTGCAGTGTGGCGTGACCCAAAAGCTCGCTTTGAGTACCATTTAAGGGTCAGATTTCGGCCTTGGCCATCTTCTTTCAGCGACCGCTGGCGGGTCATCCCTTGGTTAGCACCTTTGTGCAGGGGGTTCGCCATGTGCTCCCCCCTGTCAAGCCTCCTCTCCCCCCGTGGGATCTGAATTTGGTGCTCTCGGTCCTCCAGGAACCTCCCTTTGAAAATATTAGAGATATTCCCCTCTTGACTTTGTCTCAGAAGGTGGCCTTCTTGGTGGCCATTACTTCCATTAGACGAGTGTCTGAATTGGCGGCCTTGTCCTGCAAGTCGCCCTTTTTGATCATCCATAAGGATAAGGCGGTGTTACGTCCGCGACCTTCCTTTCTGCCAAAGGTGGTCTCGGCCTTCCACTTAAACGAGGACATTGTCCTCCCGTCCTTGTGTCCTCACCCATCGCATCCCAGAGAGTTTGCGCTACACACTTTGGATGTGGTACGAGCCTTGCGGGTGTACCTGTCTGCTACTGCTTCTATTCGGAAGTCTGACTCACTATTTGTGGCTGTCTCTGGGCCAAAACAGGGCCAAGCGGTTTCGTCTGCCACCATTTCTAGGTGGATCAGACAAACCGTCATTCAAGCTTATGTTCTCAAGGGGCGGGCGCCTCCCTTTCCGGTTACGGCACATTCCACCAGGGCAATTGGTGCTTCCTGGGCTTTCCGACATCAAGCGTC
Organism: Rana muscosa; assembly: GCA_029206835.1. Classification (NCBI taxonomy): domain Eukaryota; kingdom Metazoa; phylum Chordata; class Amphibia; order Anura; family Ranidae; genus Rana; species Rana muscosa. The sequence continues at coordinate 188,925,773 of CM055116.1, forward strand.
GGTTGCACAAGTGTGCAAGGCGGCGACCTGGTCGTCTGTTCATACCTTTTCTAAGTTTTATAAGGTTGATGTGGCTGCATCTTCGGATGCTTCCTTCGGCCGCAAGGTGTTGCAGGCCGCTGTTTGATGTTGCAACTCCTCCGTTGAGGAGCTCTGCCTTGTTTGGAGTGAAGTTTTTGGTTTTCCATTTATAGTGCTCCCATCCCTCTTGACACTGCTTTGGGACATCCCACGTGTAAAGGTGTATAAGACTCGCTGTGTCAGTCCATGGATGACAAGAGAAAATAGGATTTTTGTACTCACCGTAAAATCCGTTTCTCTGGCATCCATGGACTGACACAGCACCCACCCTTCTTTTTAAGTTTGTACTGCTTTGTTACGAACTGAGGTCTGCTGACTGCAGTGGGAGGGTTATGCCCGCAGGGACCGCCCCCCTGGGCGGGGCTGTTCAGCTCTGGCTGTTTAGAATGTATGTATAACATCTCACATTCTGCCTAGGTCTTCTCCTGCAAGCAGGGACATAACCCACGTGTAAAGGTGTATAAGACACGCTGTGTCAGTCCATGGATGCCAGAGAAACGGATTTTACGGTGAGTACAAAAATCCTATTTTTACACAGGGAGTGGTGGGGGAATACAAGACTAGTCACATCACATTAGTAGAGAGAGCAGCACTTGACTGGTCTTAATACACAAAGCTCCTGCACATAGACATCACACTGGATTACTGCACAGATCTGAAAGAAATGCACAAACCTCATCAAGATGCAAGCAAGAATACACAAGCCTCCCATATATAGGAAATGCTTGATTATCTCAAAATTCAGCTTTAACAAAAAAGCATAATTTGCCAATTATCAAATCTTATTAAAATATTTAATGAATGGTACAGAAGCTAAAAACAAAAGTGTTTTTGCATTTGTTTGTTTTAGGAAAGAAAGGGTTAAAACCTATTCTATTTATTTATTTATTTTTTATTCCCATCATTTTCATTGATTCTTGTCAAGGACATAAGTGGCAATAAAAAACTGACAGAGGTTGTAACCATTACCTGCTCTACCTGAAACTAAAAACAATCTCAAAACCAGTCTCTTCAAAACTGCCTATCCATTGTTGGCAGGAATCTGTAATTCACACTTTCTAGGGAAAGTAATAATAATATTTTTGGCGTTCTACTTTAAATATTGTGCAGATGTTATCATCATGAAAGAAGACTATTCCAGACGATAAAGAATGCTGACTTCTCTATTCGTGTATGTATTGGTAAGCTTGAATGGTTTATCATACCTTTGCCACATAATTATTTTACGATGTTTAACTCAAGATGTGATTTATATCCACAAAATCACATAATAATCAACATGGTGGCCCATGGACTTTTAATAAAGTCCATATTCTTGCTTTCCATTCAGTAAATTTAAGCTTAAATTAAATTTGTTTGAACCTAAAATTCCTTGCTCCTTGGTAGCATATACTTTCTTTCATTTACGTGCTGCTTCTTTCAACTAGTGAAAGCAAAGAAAGATGCATGTGTGTTGTATATATACACTGCTATCATTTGGATTGAGACGACTAAATATCACCATTCTAGTGGCAGTGCAGTGCAGTTAACAGTATTCCACATGTCCAGCTCCTCGGATTGCAGATAATGTAACTCTCTGCAGGCAAACTTGAAAATAAATCCAGAAAACCAAGCTTCATTGTTCATCAAATCAAAAACGTAGGGGTTGCCAAATATCACGGAGTACACAGGACTTGACATTTGCACGAAATACGTTAAACCCTATTCACTAGAAAAATACAAGTACAACCCTGCTACTACCCAGCATTATGTTTATTACTAATTTATAGGTGTGCTTTACCTATGATTTGTAACTCTATTTTATTCCTTGCAGGCTCCCTAACTATTGAGGATTGTTTGGTTCCTATAGACCTTAAACTGGCTGAAGCGATCCATAAAAAGTGGAAACAATCAATAGAGGTTAGTTCCTATACACAATTTATGCAATATATACAGTAGTGTGTGTGGTGTAGTGGCATGAAATAAAACTGCATTGGATTTTACTTTTTATATACGTAAATTCAGGAAATCTCTATTGCAGTTCTGTGGATTGGGGCATTGCTACTAAATGATACTGGTGTTTTTACTGCATGTCCATAATGTAGCCACAAACCACTGCAGGCATCAAGCCAGTGCTGTTCCTATTTCCTAGCTTTTCCTGCAGGTCCATTGACAGAAGATGGCTCTCATTTCTTTTAGCCATACTCGCTAACTAGTTTGTTTCATGTGCTTGAATGCATGACTGTGAGTCTCCGATAAAGAGAGAATGCAGAGAATTTTTTTTCTAAACACGGGTACGGGATTTCTTTTTTCTCCCAACCATATTTACCTAGGTGGATGTAGCGTCGGTCTGATGCTGCATCTGTCTCCCCCGCTGGCTCTAACATTGAGAACCGAGCGATCAAACACAGCTGATTACTCAGTTTTCAGAGATCTCTGCTCTGCCCTTACCCCCCCCCCCCCCCTGAGCCGGGTGTCAGTCCAGGCACATGGGCATATCCCCACTTCATTGTCTCGACCTTTCCTAAATCTGGACCGTCTCTGTGACTTCAGCCCGATGTCTGCTGAAAACGGGTAACAGGAGTGCAGAATGAACTGCTTTGGCTCTATTTCTCCTTTAAATCTGCTAACGAACCAGTTTTCTGTTTACATTATTTATGTTCAGTAGAGGTATAGGGAGAATAAGCAGTTGTGAGCTGGTAACAGCCGTGGGAAGCTGTAAAGCCTACACATGGCCGAGTGTCTGTCAGGTTTCTACTGAACTGGCCGACATTCAATCCGTGTGTACGGCAGCCGGTCCAAAAGAAGCCGGCCGAAGTCATGACCGAAAAAGGTCTGCCGACAAGCTTCCTATTGGCGCTCTCCGCCAATGGCTGAGAGCTCTGACGGAGTGTTCTGTCGGGGGGCTGTCCCCCTGTCAGAACACAATAGCACAGTAGGAGACATTGCTGTAGTAAAGGGGTTGTAAAGGTACATGTTTTTTCACCTTTATGCATTAAGGTGAAAAAACATTCGACAATGCCGCCCCCCCCCCCCAGCCCCCATTTTACTTACCTGGCCCCGCTCGCTCCCGTCATCCTCCGAGTTCCTGAGCCCGGCCGTTGATTGGCTACACTGGATGGATTGAAAGCAGCGCAGCCATTGGCTGGCACTGCTGTCAATCACATCCAATGACGCGGCACGCCGGGGGGCGGGGCCGAGTGATACAGTCGGCGGCTATGGCGTGGAGTCTTTGCGGGGAGGAGCTGAAACAGCCGCTGAGGGACCCCAGAAGACCAGGATCGGGGCCACTGTGTGCAAAACTTAGCTGCACAGTGGAGGTAAGTATAACATGTTTGTTGTTTTTAAAAAAAAAAAAACGGGTACCTTTAGTGTTCCTTTAACATCAGATTGTTAGTATACTGTTGTATACATGTGTATGCCCGCCCAAGCGTATGACTTTCTTTACTTCGCTGCTATGGGCTCTAGCCCCATATCTTTATATAGCAATACCCCTGCTCATAGCCAAACATGAATTCAGAGGAAATCCCTGCAAATTAAGGGAACTCCTTGGGGGACCCTCAGGTCACCAAAACTGGTGGGGACCATTGGAAGATTTCCCCTCCATTACTTTTCTGGGGACAACCAAAAATTTGTGATTTTCTTTACTTTCACTTTCAATGATAATGGTAAACGGGACAAATACAGGGTGAATCTCCCTAACGGGGTCACAGACAGATATAAAAACTGACAAGTGTTCAATCCCCTCTCCACTTCATTCAAAGCTAAAAAAAAAGTTTTGCCTTTTAGTTATACTTTCCTTTTGCCTATTCAGTTACATTTGATTACACAAATAGAAAATTTGTATCCATGATTATTAGGAAAATTGATATTTCCCCACTTGTTCATCCTTTCCACTATTCACCCATTCAGTGAATGGGAATTTAAGCTGTTATATTTGTAAGTGACATATGTTGTAATTATAATATAAAGTACTTGCAGTATGTCTGTAGTGGGTCATAATTACTACAAATGAAATATATGTAATGATATATGCACAATAAAAATGTCTAGAATTCCAAACATGAAATTAATTAACACGTGTTAGTGTTTAAAAAAATACAGTAACCCTACAACAGAAAAATTGTTGGAATTTTGGGTTACTACATTTACAGTAGTTACATTCCAGTGCTACACTGTAACATTCCAAACTTTCATTTATATGCAACATCTGTGACTAGGTGCAAGATAAGTATTTGTTCTCGCCATGCTCCTACAGAATTGTTTTGGCTTGAATACACGTTATTCCAGTGTATTCTACATTAAATTGTTTGTTAACCCCAAAAAATAATAATTTGATTCTGGTCCCTTACAGCAGATTACACAGCACAGCGTTTGTGCTATGTAAGCTGCCCCCCTCTAAACTGTAACCCCCCCCAAACCTACCACTTCCTGTATGCACTCTCTAATCAGACCACAATAACCAGGGCAGCTCCGCCCTGATCACTGTATTAAAAGTGCCTCCCTCTGTGATACGCTGCTGTCCCCTCTGCTCTCCTCTCTCCCCCCTCACCCCCTCCTTCCTCCTTGTCAGTGCCTCTCTATTAGAGGCTGGCATAGCACACTGTGTATGTTTTATTTAAAAACAAGCGTTCTAAATACTGTATATCAGCTGTCTTCAGGCCAGTCACATGACTCGTGGTCGCTTTCCAGCTCCAATGGGTGTCTTCTGCGGAGGAGACGAGCGGTCACGTGATCTCCCTCTGACGTCAGAGGAAGATCACGGCCCCTCCCACAAAAGACGTCTATCAGAGCTGGAAAGCGTCCGCGAGTGATGAGACCGGCCTGAAGACAGCTGGAAATACAGTATTTAGAACACGTTATTAAATATAACATACACAGTGTGCTATGCCAGCCTCTAATAGAGGGGCTGGCATAGACTTAAATATATGCCTTAACAAACACTTTAACTCTCTGTCGCAACGAAGGCCCTTGCATCTGTCTGTGGACATGGGTAAACACTTTTCTCTTATCGTCCATGGACTGACACAGCCTCTTTAACACTTTACCCGTGGGTTATGTCCCTGCTTGCAGGAGAAGACCTAGGCAGAATGTGAAATGTTATACATACATACATTCTAAAAAGCCAGAGCTGAACAGCCCCGCCCAGGGGGGCGGTCCCTCTGGACATAACCCTCCCACTGCAGTCAGCAGACCTCAGTTTTTTTCTGCCTAGCAGAAGGAGAAGACGTAGCTCTCTCAGGAGCCAGTCTCTTGACCTATTTTTATTCCTTTTTGGAACTTTTCTTGTTTTATTTTTTGAAACCTTCTATCAACTGTCAGCTGGGCAACAGGTTGGGTACAAGATATCCTCGTAGTCTTCCCTGTCCGACCATCGAGTGTCCTGATCCTCGCCTTGTGTGCGTGAGACTCGGTTCACGACATGCCCCACAACTCCAGGAGTGGCCGGTGGGCTTTTATGCTCCGCGGTCCTCTTAAGATAGAACAGTCCTGCTGTATCTTTTGCGGTGGACCGGGCCGACAGCTACTCAGTACCGCACTGTGATAGTCCTGTCAAACACACCAGTGGGTCCCTCAGGGGACGGGTAAGTAGTCTCTCCTGCCTGCAGGTGAGTACATGCTGTGTGTTTCTCTGTGTGGGGGGATTTTCCCTGTCTCCCCCTGTTTTTTGTTATCACTCTCTGTCACAATTGCTGGCGCTGTGCTGTGCCTGGGGGTCATACTGCCCTGGGGGGGCTCATGGTTGCCTGCATGTCGCTGGGGCTGTTTTCTGGGAGTTTTTGGGCCTGGGCGCCGTTCGGCGCCATGTTTGTTTTCCATTCACTTTGTATGGCAGCCATCTTGCTGTGGATCGCCTGAGCACATTGCTGCGGCCATTTTCTTGAAGCCGCGCGCGTTTTTTGCATTTGTTTGGTCTCTATCACTGCTGGGAACGGCGCGAATCTCCTCACTCTCCCTCACAGCTCACTTGCGCTGGTACAGCACGGCGCAGGCAGCGAAACCGAGCGGTCCTGGTCCGGGTTGGTGAGTCCCCTGGGCATTCCCCTCCTCAGCCTGTGGGTGGACTTTTTTTCTGAGGAGTCTCAGAGGGACAATTATGGAGTCCGTGTCACCAGCTTCCCCATGCATGTCAGAGGCAACAGGCAGTGCTCCAGCACCTGCGGTCCCTATGGACCAGTTGTCGGCAGTCCTGGAATCATTTTTGACCAGGATGGAAGCGGTGTGCGAGCGCAAGGGAGCAAAAAAGCGCCCTTTCCCCACATTATCTCCACAAGGGGAGTGCTCGGATTCAGATATGGGCCTAGCTGCTGCTGCTCAGGACCCTAGCTCTGAATTTTTTGATTGCTTTGAACAGGACATTCCTTGTGAGGAAGACTCCAGTTCTGAGTCCGTAAATGACAGGGCGCTTGTTAGTGAACTCATTATTGCTGTGAGGGACACTCTCAAGCTGGATGTTGCGGCTGCGGAACCTCAGGCAAAGGCAGTCTCCTTTGGTTCTTTTAAGACCAAGCCTTCTAAAAAGGTTTTTCCATATGCACCTTTCTTTGACCAGTTCATTGACAAGGTTTGGGAAAAGCCGCAGAAGACTTTTATGGTCCCGCCGCGTTTGTCTATCAGATACCCCTTTGAAGAAGCCCTGCTTAGAGTGGGCTTCTCGCCCAGTGGTCAACCCTCTGGTTGCCCGTTTGAACAAGGCCACCACTCTCCCGATGGAGGGGACTCCTGCATTTAAGGACCCCACTGACAGGAGGTCAGAAGTGGTGATCAGAGCCATGTTTGCCTTGTTGGGATCCGCCTTACGGCCTGTTGTAGCGGCGACCCTTGTGTCTCAGACACTCACGGAATGGGCAAAGATTTTGCACCAGACTGTGCAGGAGCATAATCTTCCTCCAGACACTATTGCTCTGGCCCACCAAATGGTGCAGGGCCTGATATATGTGTGCGACGCCACTTTGGACGCGGCCCCTTTAATATCCAGGGCCTCTGTTTCTGCGGTGGTACTGCGTCGTCTTATCTGGTTGAAATGCTGGTCTGCTGACCTAGCCTCTAAGAAGCTCCTGACCGATCTACCCTTTAAGGGTGGTAGACTTTTCGGTGCTGCTCTGGATGACATCATCAAGAATGTCACGGGAGGTAAAAGCACTCTTCTTCCTCAGACGGGTAAGGAGGCCCGCCGTAAACCGGGTCCTTCCTTTTCAGCAAAAAGTTTTTTTTTTTTTTTCGTCAGAGTCCACGGGTAAGCCCTCCCAGACTGACAACAGTGCGGCTGGTGGACACAAGCGCCCTTGGGTGCGTAAGCCGAACAAAGCGGCTCCCAAGCCCGCCTCCGCGTGAAGTCTTGCCCCCGCCCGACTCTGGGGTGGGGGGACGACTTTGCAGGTTCACGGATCGGTGGACCTCCCGGATCTCCGACCGGTGGGTGTGCGAGGTGGTCACCTCAGGATACAGGATAGAGTTCCGTTCCTGGCCCCCAGACAGATTCTTTCCCTCAAATCTCTCTCTCCTTCCTGCCCATCGGGCGGCCCTCTTAGGGGCCGTACAGGATTTGATCAGGTCCGGAGTGATTGTGCCGGTACCGTCACAGGAGAGGTTTCAGGGGTTCTACTCGAATCTGTTTATTATCCCGAAAAAGGACGGAGTTCGGCCAATCCTGGACCTCAAGGCCCTGAATGCCTTTGTGAAGGTGCAAAAATTCTGCATGGAATCCATTCGTACGGTGATCGCTACACTCCATCGAGGGGATTTTCTGGCGTCCTTGGACATCAAGGATGCCTACTTGCATGTTTCCGATCTGCGCAAGTCACCAAAAGTTTCTGCGATCGGCGAAGTATCAATTTGTGGCTCTTCCCTTCGGCCTAGCCTCGGCACCAAGGTGCTTGCTCCGGTTCTAGCTTTGCTGAGACAGCGAGGCATTACTATCTGGACGATCTTCTAAGAGCAGACAATGGCTCAGAATTAGAAGAAAGTGTGACTATCGTCGGTCAGACCCTCAGGGACTTCGGGTGGCTCCTGAACATTCAGAAGTCGGTCCTGGTCTCAGCGTTTTGAGTATCTAGGTCTGATCCTGGACTCCTTGCAGGCAAAGGTATTCCTACCCCCGGAGAAGTTACTGACACTTCAGTCTGCAGTGCGGGTCCTGACGTCCCGAAAATGGTCGTCAATCCGTTTTTGCATGAGAGTCCTGGGACTCATGGTGGCCGTTCTGTATGCCCAATCACACACACGGGCATTACAGAAAGAGATCCTGTCCACTTGGGACAAATCCCCGTTGTCCTTGGATCTTCAGATCCAGTTGGGTTACCCGGTCAGGGCGTCCCTAGCGTGGTGGTTGAGGTCCCCGGCTCTTCGGTCCGGGAAGCCGTTCCTCCTCATCCAGTGGACGGTGATCACGACGGACGCCAGCCTGACGGGCTGGGGTGGAGTTTGGGGAGTCCTGTCAGCCCAAGGGCTTTGGACTCTGGACGAAGCCCGTCTACCGATCAATGTCCTGGAAATACGGGCTATCGGACTGTGCCTCTCCTCGTGGTCGGAGAGACTACAGGGTCGCTGCCTCAGGATCCAGTCGGACAACGCCACCGCGGTGGCGTATGTCAACTTTCAAGGGGGGACTCGGAGCTCAGCTTCGGCTTTCGAGGTCGCTCGCATCCTAAGTTGGGCCGAAAGAAGTGTGCCGGCTTTGTCGGCCGTCTACATTCCGGGCGTAGACAAATGGCAGGCGGACTATCTGAGTCCCAAGACACTGGACCAGGGAAAGTGGTCCTTGCACCCGGAGGTTTTTCAACTTCTTTGCCGGCGGTGGGGCACGCCGGATGTGGACCTGATAGCCTCTCGACTCAATCGCAAGGTGTCAAGGTTTGTGGCCAGGTCCAGGGACCCTTGGGCGGATGCCTCGGATGCGTTGGTTGCCCCATGGAGTCAATATCACCTGATATGTTTATCCTCCGCTGCAGCATGCTCCCTCGCCTGCTGCGCAGGGTGGCGATCGAGGGGATTCCGGTGATCCTCATTGCTCCGAATTGGCCTCGGCGTCATTGGTACGCCGATCTAGTACGTCTCGTCGTGGACGTTCCTTGGCGGTTGCCAATAAGGGAGGACCTTCTGTCTCAAGGTCCTATATTTCATCCTGCTTTACAGTCTCTGGCTTTAACGGCATGGCTATTGAAAGCCAGGTGCTGAGGGACCGAGGTCTCTCGGATTCGGTAATTTCGGCCATGTTAAGGGCACGGAAATTTTCCTCCAGAAAGATCTATCACCGTACCTGGAAAGCTTACATCGCCATGTGCGAAGAGCTGGATTGGCGTCCACGGACGTATTCCATCCCCAGAATCCTGCGGTTCTTGCAGCGTGGTGTGACCCAAAAGCTTGCTTTGAGTACCATTAAGGGTCAGATTTCGGCCTTGGCCGTCTTCTTTCAGCGACCGCTAGCAGGTCATTCCTTGGTTAGCACCTTTTGTGCAGGGGGTTCGCCATGTGCTCCCTCCTGTCAAGCCTCCTCTCCCTCCTTGGGATCTGAATTTGGTGCTCTCGGTTCTCCAGGAACCTCCCTTTGAAAATATCAGAGATATTCCCCCCTTGACCTTGTCTTAGAAGGTGTCCTTCTTAGTGGCCATTACTTCTGTTAGACGGGTGTCTGAGTTGGCGGCCTTGTCCTGCAAGTCGCCTTATTTGGTCATCCATAAGGATAAGGCGGTGTTGCGTCCGCAGCCTTTCTTTTTGCCAAAGGTGGTTTTCGGCTTTTCACCTTAATGAGGACATTGTCCTCCCATCCTTGTGTTCTCACCCATCCATCCCAGAGAGTTTGCGCTTCACACGTTGGATGTGGTACGAGCCTTATGGGTGTACCTGTCTGCTACTGCTTCCATTCGGAAGTCTGACTCACTGTTTGTGTCTGTCTCTGGTCCAAAACAGGGCCAAGCGGTTTCGTCTGCCACCATTTCTAGGTGGATCAGGCAGACCGTCATACAGGCCTATGCCCTCAAGGGGCGGGCGCCTCCCTTTCCGGTTACGGCGCATTCCACCAGGGCAATTGGTGCTTCCTGGGCTTTCCGACATCAAGCGACGGTTGCACAAGTGTGCAAGGTGGCCACCTGGTCGTCCGTTCATATCTTTTCTAAATTCTATAAGGTTGATGTGGCTGCATCTTAGGATGCTTCCTCCGCCTGCAAGGTGTTGCAAGCGGCTGTTTAAAGTTGCATCTCCTCCGTTGAGGAGCTCTGCCTTGTTTGGAGTGAAGTTTTCCATTTATACTGCTCCCATCCCTCTTGACACTGCTTTGGGACATCCCACGGGTAAAGTGTTAAAGAGGCTGTGTCAGTCCATGGACGATAAGAGAAAATAGGATCTTTGTACTCACCGTAAAATCCGTTTGTCTGACGTCCATGGACTGACTCGGCACCCACCCTTTTCAAGGTTTGTACTGCTTTGTTACGAACTGAGGTCTGCTGACTGCAGTGGGAGGGTTATGTCCAGAGGGACCGCCCCCCTGGGTGGGGCTGTTCAGCTCTGGCTTTTTAGAATGTATGTATAACATTTCACATTCTGCCTAGGTCTTCTCCTGCATGTAGGGACATAACCCACGAGTAAAGTGTTAAAGAGGCTGTGTCAGTCCATGGACGTCAGAGAAACGGATTTTACGGTGAGTACAAAAATCCTATTTTACCCTTGAGAGGTGATTTCACCAGTGCATATCTGGGATTCTTTCCCTTTTGTCAGTGTGAACACAACAATACCCTGCATTCAAATCTGGTTCTCTTGGTACCAGGGATTTTGGTGCTGCATGCTTTTGATGTGAAATTGCTTGTCAGCTCAGGTATTCCCTGGTTAAGATAAGGTAACTTTGCAGTGAAATGGGGGTTAGGCTAGATTTGGGTTAATCTTAGGGGTTAGATTATTATATTGTTAGGCTCAGTTTAGGGGTTCAGTAGTTAAGCATTAAAGTGCAACTTTAAGGTAGTGGGGGTTCTTTAGCATCAAGGGATATATTGTTCATTATCTAACATGCTAGCCTGCTACAAAATGCACATTATTTTTAAGCACCCAGAGCGTACTAAAAACTACCAGTGCCGGGCTCTTTGTGCTGAGAGCAAAGTTATTGCCCTACATTGATGAAAAGAAAACTCATTAATAATAAAGTTGGGGGGAAGGCTCTTGGTCATGATTCTCAACCCATTTACTCTGATGAAAGTGTTTTATTTTAAGAATTACCCTTTCTTTAATAGGGTGTTTTTTTTTTTATTGATGCTTGGAAATATTTTGAATATTTATTAGTGTAAACATTCAAATATTACAGACAACAAATAAGGAAAAAATTAAATGTAAAAAAAAAAAAGGAGAACGTGCACTATGTACACTGTACTGTGCAGGGTCGCAACCATAAGACTTAAAGTGGATGTAAACCTGGGCACTTATACCTGTAGTGTTTACTTATCTCTCTCCAAAGCCCTAAGGCCTGTGTCTTTCTGCTACTCCATTCATCGGTTATCCGCATGATAACTTTGACAAGTTTTCCTACACAGGAGATAAAAGCAGCTGGAAATTTGTGTTGGGGAGGTAACTTAGAGACAGATAAGCAGAAAGCTGGTCTATTCACAGCACAGCAAGTTTCTTCATTCCTCTGCCTATGTGGAGGGGGGTGTGTGCTTTTCCTCCTATCAGCTCTCACCCAGTGTATGCCCAGACTCCCCGCCCGCTGCTGAAACAGGAAGAAAATTTTCGAACGCAATCTGCACTTTCTAAAGAATGTAGAAGGAAAAGACAGTAGATATACAAGTAAAACTTATGTAGGGAGATTTGTGTCCTCTCTGTGAATCATCTGAGGCTGTTCACATCACTGGGTATATGTAAGGGTTTACAACCACTTTAATGGAAATGGTCACCTCCCTGCTAGCCTGTCAGTATTTCATACAAGTTATCCGGATCAGATGGACACCTGCTCTGTAAAACAGGAGTTAGAAAATTAAAATTTTAATCTTTGTGTTCGCTGTTAGACAGTGCTGTGGCAGCTGCTGATGTTATATTTTTATGATAAAAAAACAAAAAATGCGGCGCTGGTGAGAATTAAACACCCCTAATATCAAGTATAGGAGGTAGTGTGCACACAAAAGTGTCTAGCAAAAGCAGGTGAGCTGTGAAATAACACTGGGAGGGCACCAGTGTGGTGCTAGTTACACATACATTGATCGTTAAATGAAATAAACCATAAGTACTTGGACTTGGTGAACAAGTAATAAGTGATTAAAAATATATAGTGACAAAATGGGTAAAACTGCCACCAATGTTATAAGTCCCACATATAAAATGATGAATCGAAGTTCATATAGTGGTCAAATGATGAGTTCTCTTGAGTGAAGTGTCTGAATCTCTGCCAGACAGCTACAATAAGCGTACTGCACAGAATGCATAACCCATGGAACTTTCACTGATGTAAATCCAACATCTAGGGAGGGGGTAAGAAATGAATACTCTTACCATGAGTAGTGGACACACACGCCAGCGGCGGTGTGTCAATCAGACATAAAGGAAATCTCCTGGGTTCAACCTCCAAAGGATGATCTTGTGAAGGGAACGCTGGATATCTCTGGGAACACCGTCTCAGTCAGACACCACCAATTGCAGGTGTAAAGTGCAGGCTATGACAAACTTGATCCAGCAGGCCAGGATATGTGATGTCCAAACTTCAGATAAAAATCGTGGAAAGAAACAAAAAAAGCCTCCACATAGTGCAGATAAACCTCCTTTGGAGGTTGAGCCCTGGAGGTTTTGTTTATGCCTGATTGACACACCGCCGCTGGCGTGTGTGTCCACTACTCATGGTAAGAGTATTCATTTCTTACCCCCTCCCTAGATGTTGGATTTACATCAGTGAATGTTCCATGGGTTATGCATTCTGTGCAGTATGCTTATTGTAGATGTCTGGCAGAGATTCAGACACTTCACTCAAGAGAACTCATCATTTGACCACTTTATGAACTTATATTTATCATTTCATATGTGGAACTTATGACATTGGTGGCAGTTTTACCCATTTTGTTGCTATATATTTTTGATCACTTATTACTTGTTCACTAAGTTCAAGTACTTATGGTTTATTTCATTTAATGATCAATGTATGTGTAACTAGCACCCCACTGGTGCCCTCCCAGTGTGTTATTTCACAGCTCACCTGCTTTTGCTAGACACTTTTGCGTGCACACTCTACCTCCTATATTTGATATTAGGGGTGTTTTAATTCTCACCAGCGCCGCATTTTTTGTTTTTTATCCGATTTGTGCAATATGTCATGTTGTTGATGCTGGCTGCTTTATTTTTCCACTAGTAGCGCAACTTTTTCTCCACTTGTATATATTTTTATTATGAGTATTTTGAGCATTATAGTAGTTTTGTGTTTTTAAGTTCCTAAATCATTTTATTCCTCAGGAGAGGCATAACCAAGAAGCATTATCCTATCAACTTCTCTTCGAAGGTAATCTTCCTTTATTTTCAACGTGCATGTATAGTAGATCTCACTTTGTAAAGACAGATAATTTTGTATACTTTATTTAGAGTAGAAAGTGTTTGTCTAATACACGAGTGATATGGATGCTACAAGCAGGCACCTCTGGGATCAGATTGTTCCTGTCTCATTCTGAGTTTGTACTTCAATTAAAGTGCCTTGAAAAGTATTCATACCCCTTGAAATGTTCCACATTTTGTTATGTTACAACCAAAAATTAACATGTATTTTATTGGGATTTTATGTGATAGACCAACACTGAAGCCCTGTACACACGATCGGATATCCTATGGTTTCTAATCCAATGGTTTTTTCCATTGGAAATCTGATGAAACTGTCTTCCATCAGTCTTGCCCACACACCATCAGTCAAAAAACCGACCGTTTCAAAGGCGGTGACGTAAAACACTCAGATGAGTCGAGAAAAATTAAGTTCAATGCTTCTGAGCATGCGTCGACTTGATTCTGAGCATGCATGGGTTTTTTATCCGACGGAGTTCCCCACAGACGATATTAATTTGCTATCGGTTTATTTATCCATCGGAAAAATTTAAAACATGTTCTATTTTTTGACACCGATGGAAAAAAGACCGATGGGGCCCATACACGACCGGTGTGTCCGATGAAAAAAAATCCATCGGGCTGTTTTCATCGGTAAAACCGTTCGTGTGTACGATGCTAAAGTGGCACATAATTGTGAAGTGAAAGGAAAATAATAATTTTTTTAATTTTTTTTTTTTTTTTTTACAAATATCTGAAAAGTGTGGTATGCATTTGTATTTAGCCACCTTTACTCTCATACCCCTAACTAATATCTAGTGGAACCAATTACCTTCAGAATTCACCTAATTAGTAAATGGAGTACACCTGTGTGTAATTTAATCTCTGTATAAATACAGCTGTTCTGTGAAGCCCTAATGCCCTGTACACACGATTGGATTTCCGATGGAATAAAATCCAATGGATTTTACCATCGGAATTCCGATGAAGCTGACTTTTATTAGTCTTGCCTACACACCATCAGTCAAAATTCCGACCATCCCAAACGCAGTGACGTAAAACACTCCGACGAGCCGAGAAAAATGAAGTTCAATGCTTCTGAGCATGCGTCGACTTGATTCTGAGCATGCGTGGGTTTTTTTTCCCGATGGAGTTCCACACAGACGATCGGAATTTGCTATCGTTTTTTTTTCCATCGGATAAATTTAAAACATGTTCTATTTTTTTATACCGATGGAAAAAAGACCGATGGGGCCCACACACGATCGGTTTGTCCGATGAAAAAAGTTCATCTGTCTTTTTTCATCAGAAAAACCGACCGTGTGTATGCGGCATTAGAGGTTTGTTAGAGAACCCTAGTGAACAAACCGCATCATGAAGGCCAAGATACACACCAGACAGGTCAGGTATAAAGTCGTGGAGAACCAGCAAGAAACTTGCTGGCAGAGCTTTCTTGCCGAGAAACTCGATCGTGTGTACGAGGCTTAAGCTATATTGCAAAGAAAAATGTCACTCTCGATGTGCAAAGCTGGTAGAGACATCCCAAAAAAGACTTGCAGTTGTAATTACAGCAAAAGGTGGTTCTACAAAGTATTGACTCGGGGGCTGAATACAAATGCACGCCACACTTTTCGCATATTTATTTGTAAAAAAAATTTAAAAACATTTATCATTTTCCTTCCACTTCACAATTATGTGCCACTTTGTGTTGGTCTATCTCGTAAAATACATTTAAGTTTTAGTTGTAATATGTGGAACATTTCAAGGGGTATGAATGCTTTTTCAAGGCACTGAAAATGCAATGTAGAGAATGCTATTAATTTTTTTTTTATGAAAAGTCACGTTAGGCTCTTTGCTTGCACTCTTCATGTGAATCTATATTTTAAAAGGCAAGTGAAGTTCACTTAATAAAAAAAAGAAAAGGCCCCCAGGTGGTTTAAGCCATTATATGCTAGTATAGTGGCATACTAGCATGTTATGACATGCGCTTCAATCTTCACCCAGTCTTCCTTCTGTTTGTTTGGCTTCATGAATGGCTGGGCCACATGCATACAGGAGTCACATCACCGCAGCATAGGTCGGCGCTGTGCATGTTTGTTGAGCTGCACATGTCCAGCTCAGTGAACATTAACTGCTGACAGACAGGAGGAAGCCTATAGGGCAGAAGAGACCGATAAGGTAGGGTTTTTATGACAGAAAAAGACCCTATTAGCAGATTTTAAATAAATAGGATTAATACCACTTTAAAGGTGAACTTCAGGCAACGGCTAAATAAACAGATGAAATACATTATTCAGACTTATTAAACATGCCAAAGGATTTATATTTCGGTCAATCAAGTCCTGAGTTTTATACAGCTGTGCCCCACCTAGCAGGGGAGGGGACATGATTTTTCTCTGCAGTTTTGCTTACAGATCTCCTCCCTACCCTCTCCCCCTGTGACTGAACATTAAGGCCTCATGCCCACTGGCGTTTTTACAGCTGCGTTTTTTGCAGCTTAAAAACGCCTGTCCATGTTATTGTAAATATTTTTATTTATTTATTTTTATTTTTTTGAAAAAAAAACAAAAAAAAACGTCGGAGCTAAAAACGCGACTGCGCGTTAGTGCGCGTTTTTTGACGCTCGCGTTTTTTCCTGCCTAATTCTGACGCTGAGGAACGCACTGGCCCTGGGTTTTTTTTACAGCTTACAAACGCCTATGCTCTTTACAGCTCAAAAACGCCTAGGTGGGCATGAAGCTATAGACTAACATGGACAGGCGTTTTTAAGCTGTAAAAAACGCTCAAAAACGCGGCTGAAAAAACGCCCGTGGGCATGAGGCCTAAAAGAAGAAGCAACAAATTGATCTCTGTCAGTCTGCTTTCTCCTCCTTTCACATGCTCATTGCACTGCAGCACACCTGATTTAGATCCTTGTGCTGCTTCTCTTCCCTTCTGTAAGCTCTGCTGCACCTACTATACGGTAGGCTGCAAGAGGCGGATACCAAGCCAGATTGAAGTACTAACAAATGATTACAGAGATGCAAGAATTTTGCCTTTATATATCTGCCTGGAGTTCAGCTTTAGGCTCCATGTACACGGGATGTTTTTAAAACTGCTCCTGAATGATTAAACTTGACAGATAGTAACCCACGTTTAAAACGTCAGTTTTGCCGCGTTTACATGCCTGGTTTAGCGGAGTTTTGCCGCATTTAGAATCGTTTAAAAAAAAAAACACTTTTTTTTTTTTTTAAATGGCGAAAAACGCCTATAAACAAAACGCTGCTAAACGCAGGTTACTGCGTTTAGTCGCGTTTTGCGTCTGAAACTTGGAAATCTTCTGCGTCTGAACCCATTTTTTTGCTTTCAAAGAAACGCTGTTAAACGCAACTGCCTAAAAACGGCAATAAACGAGACTGTGTACATGGTCACATAGGATAACATTGAATGAGTTTAGGGGCAGTTGAAAAAAGTGTCCAACTGCCTCTGAATGCGCGTTTAACAGCGTCCCGTGTACATGGGGCCTTAATTGCTGTTTTTGGAATGTAGCAGTGCTAAGTCTTATGCCCCGTACACACGATCGTTTTTAATGTCATTTTTTAAACCGACGTTTTTCTCCTCGTTTTTTTTCATGTTTCCTCTCAAGCCTGCCTTGCGTACACACTATCATTAAAAAAAACGATCAAGCAAAGCGCAGCGACGTTCAACACGTACAACGGCACTATAAAGGGGAAGTTCCGTTCGAATGGCGCCACCCTTCATGTTAGTAAAGTTTGTTGAGCGACGATTCGCGCTTTTCAGTCCGTTACTGTGTAATGAATGTGCTATCTCCATTACGAACGCTAGTTTTACCAGAACGAGCGCTCCCGTCTCATACTTGATTCTGAGCATGCGCGTTTTTTTTTCACGAAAGCATACACACTATCGTTTTTCACGTCGTTAAAAAAAACGACATGAAAAACGACGTGAAAAAAGAGAGCATGTCCGGAATTTTTAATGGCCATTTTTCACGTCGTTAAAAATGCTCTGGAGCCTACACACGATCATTTTTAATGGCCATTTTTTAAAATGGCATTTTTAACGGCATGAAAAACGATCGTGTGTATGGGGCATTAGATCTGTTAATCTGCAGTGTTATGGTTTTTCACTTCACTGTTGAAGTCCTGATGGTGTAATCATAACTTATAAATTAAACAACTTGTTGTTTTTGCAGATTTCACAACCAATGACCACATACATCTGGACAGTCTTCTTCAGGAACAGGAGTCTAGGCTGGATGGAAATAATTTAGTTATTTCCCATGGAGAAACTGATATGTTTCCATTCATGGACCAGTGGAATACCAGAATAAAGAAAGTTTCGCTGCGGCAGATCATGTCAGAAGAAATGGCATTTCAGGCCCGGGAAGATATGGTATGGGGATTTAAGAATCAGTCTTCCCAAAGACTGATATTTAGTTTTTTATTGTTGTAGAGTTAGTGTATATCAAGCAATTTTTTTTTTAGCTTTTGGTAAAGTTGAGCGGCGCTAAAACCCCTGCCAGTTAAATATTTTCAGTGTCCCACTGTGGAAATTTCCATTTTTCTTACTGTTCCAGAGATGCAACAGAAAGTGAAAGGAAATCTCCCCAGAATGAGGGATTCCCACCTTAAAGGGTTACTAAACCCTTGTTTAAAAAACAAAAATAACCTATCATACAGTTCGTTTTGCACAGAGTGGCCCCAAACCTCGTATTCTGGGGTCCCCCAGCGGCGTTCGCGGCTCCTCCTGGCATCTGGAAACCCCCTAGGAGAAGCGCTCTTCCTGGGGGTTACCGTGTGGCTCGCTCCAGAGTCCAGCATTATGGAATACCGGACTCGGCCCCGCCCCATGGAGCCCGCGTCATTGGATTTGGGCCTGAGGGGTAGAGCGCGTCTCCGGCAGGGGAACGAACGGGCTCAGGTGAGTAAAACTGGGAGGGGGACGACTGCTGAGTGACAGAAGTTGTTTCACCTTAATGCTTAGAATGCATTAAGGGGAAAAAACACGAGGGTTTACAACCCCTTTAACGCCAGTTACTAATTTTTTTATGTTAGAGCTGAATCTATCCCCAGAAGCTTAGAAAATGCACAATCTTTTTGAGCTGCACTTGACCTGCTCCAAGCTGATCTACTGCAGGTCAAATACGCTTTTTAATGAATTTTCGAGAGATCTTAGAAGCACCTCAAAATCATGCTGCATTTGCAACTCAAATCCTATAGACACTTGTTCCAAGACAGTTGTCACCAGAACATTTTTCCCCATTGAATGATTTCCCTTACCTCCTTGTTCTGGTGACAACATTAAAGTTTTAGACTTCCCACTACTTTCTGTCTCGTTGTCCTGGTAATAGGACAAATGGATGAGAAAAATAAAAGAGCAACTGAAACCTGACAGAGCATCTAACCCTGCTCCACTCTATCCAAGACTGACAGTTTCTTATTTTCCAAGGGATTTAGGTGTTGAAAATCAGAGTTCACACCTGCTGCAGCCATTCCAAAGTGATTTCACTCTCAGGGCCGGTTCACACTGCTGCGATGCAAGAACCCATGTGAATCCAGTACGGTTCCCACATCTCATGTCGGCCGTCATGTTCACACTGCCCTATGCAAACCGCTGCGGGTGTCTCAATAGAAAGTTAATTACACCCCCAGATTGGTTCGCATATCGCAGTGCGAACTGTCAATGTGAACACCCATGCGATCCACATGGGACCCATGGGATCTGGGGTCTTATAGACCCCAGATCCCTCCATAAAGAGTACCTGTCACTGACTATTACTATTACATTCCTTGTGACAGCAATAAAAATGATCAGAATTTTTTTTTAAGGGACCTTGTAAAATAAAATAAAATGCATAATAATAAAAAAAAATTAAAAGCACCCAGTCCGTCTGTGCTCGCACGCGGAAGTGAACGCATACGCAAGTCGCTCCCGCAAATGTAAACGGTGTTCAAACCACACGTGAGGTATCGCTGCGATCGTCAGAGCAATAATTCTAGAACTTTTCTAGGACCTCCTCTGTAACTCTAAATTGGTAATGACCGCCATTTTATTCTCTAGGGTATCTGACAGATAGATAGATAGATAGATATATCTCTATCTATCTATCTATCTATCTATCTATCTATCTATCTATGAACATAGCTACCTTTTCCTGCTCACCCCTGAGATGAACTACACATGTACAGTGCCTTGAAAAAGTATTCATACCCTTTGAAATTTTCCAGATTTTGTCATGTTACAACCAAAAATGTAAATGTATTCTATTGGGATTTTATGTGATAGACCAACACAAAGTGTCGCATAATTGTGAAGTAGAAGGAAAATGATAAATGGTTTTCAATTTCTTTTACAGCTGACCGGAAATAACGTATCGCGAACACGACCCAGATGACGTCAGAATTAGGCTAACGAAACGGTGTTGGGTTGTGTTTGAGATATGTTATTACCGGTCGGCTGGAACACATTTTTTTTTTTTTTTTTACAAATACCTGAAAAGTGTGGTGTGCATTTGTATTAAGCCCCCTTTACTCTGATACCCCTAACTAAAGTCTAGTGGAACTAATTGCCTTCAGAATTCACCTAAATAGTAAATAGACCTGTGTGTAATTTAATTTCAGTATAAATAGAGCTGTTCTGTGAAGCCCTCAGAGGTTTGTTGGAGAACCTTAAAGAAGAGACCGCATCATGAAGGCCAAGGAACACACCAGACAGGTCAGGGATAAAGTTGTGGAGAAGTTTCAAAGCAGGATTAGGTTATAAAAAAAAAAAAAAAATATTCCAAGCTTTGAACATCTCACGAAGCACTGTTTAATCCATCATCTGAAAATGGAAAGGGTATGGCACCAAGACATGGCCGTCCACCTAAACCAGGGATGTCCAAACTTTTTTCAAAGAGGGCCCGATTTGATGAAGTGAACATGTGTGAGGGCCGACCATTTTGTCTGACATTTTTGAACCATTAAAATTCGTTCCAAGTGTGTTCGTTCGAGCACTAATACACTGCCCAACAAAAAATGCTCTTGCCTTTGTGGCTGTGTGTGAGTAAAGAGATGAGTTTGGGAGTGTTATTTGGATATACCGTATTTATTGGTGTAGAACACGCACCTTCACTTTAAGAGGGAAGTTTCAGGAAAAAAAACTGCCTTTTTAATAGAAAGTCCTGTCTTCTTTTGATGGACAGAACAGTCATCCAATGGCAGTGCTGGAGGTTGGACTTCCTATTACAGAGGCTGCTGTGTAAACAGGAGATACTCCTGTGTGTATGGCACTCGTCCCGCCTCCTCCCTTAAAGGCATCCAGAATATTTATCTTTTGTGGCCCCGACGCTCGGAGATCATTAAGGCCACAAAAGATATCTATATGTCCAGGTAACCAGGTGGGTCGTTCAAAACCAGAACGAGGCCGGACTTTGGACATGCCTGACCTAAACTGACAAGCCGACGCAGGAGAGCATTGATCAGGGAAGCAGCTAAGCGGCCCATGGTAACTCTGGAGGAGCTGCAGAGATTCACAGCTCAGGTGGGAGAATCTGTCCACAGGACAACTATTAGTCGTGCACTCCACAAATTTTGGCCTTTATGGAAGAGCGGCAAAAAGAAAGCCATTGTTGAAAGAAAGCCATAAGAAGTCCCCTTTGCAGTTTGCAAGAAGCCATGTGGGAGACACAGCAAATATGTGGAAGAAGATGCTCTGGATAGATAAAACCAAAATTGAACTTTTTGGCCTAAAAGCAAAACGCTTTGTGTGGAGGAAAACTAACACTGCACACCACCCTGAACACACCATCCCCACCGTGAAACACGGTGGTGGCAGCATCATGTTGTGGATATGCTTTTCTTCAGCAGGGACAGGGAAGCTGGTCAGAGTTGATAGGAAGATGGATGGAGCCATTTACAGGGCAATCTTAGAAGAAAACCTGTTAGAGTCTGCAAAAGAAACCTCTTATATCATCAATTATATATCATAAATTACCATAGTGAATCAACAAAAAAAAAATCTTCATTTGAACTATATAAATACATACAAATTGTGTCCTCAGTGAGTATAGGAAAGGTTCCTCTCCACCCGCATGCAGACACACATTGCACTCACCAGACTTAATTGACCCCTATTATGGGAAGTCAAATTAGGCATATGGGAAAATCCAAGATGTTGTACATGAGGTCACAGGAATTATCCAACCGCTGCTGTCATCCATTCAATATTTATATAGATGGCGCATTCAAAGCTCCAATTTTGCCTTATTGAGAGGGAGAGGAAAAAACGCTCTCACGGTGCAGTAATGCAAATAATTTATTTAAAAATAAAGTTGTATTGCACTTACCGTATGTACTCGAGTATAAGCAGAGGCCCTAATTTTACCACAAAAAACTGGGAAAACGTATTTACTTGAGTATAAGCCTAGGGTGAGAATGCAGCAGCTACTGTAAGCGGAAAAGAGGGTCAACAATGCCATTTGCAGCTTCACTGTGCCCATTTGCACGCCTCACTGTGCCCATTTGCACGCCTCACTGTGCCCATTGCAACCTCACTGTGCCCATTGCAGCCTTACTGTGCCCATTCTTGCTGTGCCCATTGTAGCCTTACTGTGCCCATTCCCACTGTGCCCATTGCAGCCTCGGTGTACCTGTATTCTTGACCGGCTGCAGGCATCCATTTTTCAAAAGTCGCGGCTTCCTCCCTGGTCCGGTTTTTCGTTCCGTGATAGTCCGTGTACCTGTCGGGTCGCGGGCGTCCATTTTTCAAAAGTCGCGGCTTCCTCCTGGTCCGTGATAGGCGTTTGACACTGTGTTCCGCTACCGCCTATCATGGAGATCCTCTCATCCTCGGACTCAGTTTCCCAGCAGACACTGTGTTCAGTGTTCCACCAATCACGGACCTTCTTTCATCCTCGGACAAGAGGACGTCCATGATTTTCAGCCCTAAAAAAAGGGCTGAAAATCTCGGCTTATACTCAAGTATATACGGTACATCAAAAAAGACGAGGATCAGCATATATTGTATAGGAATTGCCGGTTAGCGCTCCACCTGCGTTCCAGCCGACCGGTAATAACATATCTCAAACACGACCCAACGCCGTTTCGTTAGCCTAATTCTGACGTCATCTGGGTCGTGTTCGCGATACGTTATTTCCGGTCAGCTGTAAAAAAAATTGAAAACCGTTAATCATTTTCCTTCCACTTCACAATTATGTTCCACTTTGTGTTGGTCTATCACATAAAATCCCCCAAAAATACATTATTGTTTTTGGTTGTTACATGACAAAATGTGGAAAATGTCAAGAGGTATGAATACTTTTTCAAGGCACTGTACGTGCCGACCCATTCAACGCTATGGGTTTGTAGTACACATACAGCAGAGCATGTGACTAGAAGTAAAGTCACTGCTTGCTCTACATTAGTAGTAGTGGGGTGCATCAGTGGAGGATAGGGAGCATGCGCAGGATAAAAGCAGCCTAAAAACAGTAAGAGACTTTTTAAACAAAAAAAAACAGAGCTGTGGTATACTGGATCTTTTTAGAATGCTTGATGTCACTTTAGGCCCGATAAATATATTAGAGCATCAAACTACAGCATTCTATGTAGTTCTGAATTAACATGGAAACACAAAATTGGGCTTTTAATGCAAGTGGGGCGAAGATGGGGTATACGAGAGAGGGAGAAAGCTTTGGTTCATTATCTGGGGTGGGGGTTCAATTTTTATACAATGCTAGGAAGGGGCAGTATGGGGTTTGAAAATACAAAGAGGAAATCTCTGGTTTAAATGTACTTTCCCACTGGGGTGCTTTTCAGGCGTCTAATGCCTTGTACACACGATAGGAATTTCCGATGGAAAAAGTCCAGACTTTTTCCATCGGAAATTCCTACCGTGTGTGTGCCCCATCGGAGAAATTCTGATGAATTCCATCGGAGTTTAAATATAGAACATGTTCTATTTTTCTCCGATGGAATTCTGTCGGAATTCCGATGTGCTTTTGGCCGGGCAAAAGCCTGATCCTGTGTACGGGGCATTAGAGCTAAAAATAGCACCTGAAAAGCGCCTCTCATGCCTCGCCAGTGTGTTGAGGTCGCCATTGTCCATTCACAAGATGCATGCTAGTTCCAGGGCAGTAAAGCACTTGTTCAGCATCACTGCAATATGCGTCCTTGTGTCAAAAGACTGGTTGGATGGGATTTGAATGCTGGAATGTATTTTGATAGTATTATGTGCCTTTTTAGTTTTGTATGGACAAAAAAAGCCACATGGTACATTTTAAAAATGCTGCAAATTCAGAAAAATAGCTGATGCTATTGCCAGAAACCCAGTGAGCTCATAACTTCCTGATATTGCCTGACAATCCTCCCCTGCTTAGGGTTTTCAATCTGGACTACAGAACTCTTGTCTATCTCTGTCACTCTTTATCCCTCGCCACCTACATACATTGACCTATTTTCCAACAAAATAGTGCTGCTGTCTTGATTCTCAAAAGCCTGCCCTTGCTTTTGTGTGCAGTGACAGGTCTCTCTTGACGTGGGTGCATGCCTATGTCACTAGAAACTGATGTATATGCCTAGTGATGACATCACAGAGAGAAATGGAAGCCATTTCCTACTACAGGAGGTAAAAGAATAGTAAATCATGCTGGAACATACGCTAGAGGGGGAGATGGAAGTTTGGGGGTAAATGGTGGGTCATGCCTAAAGGTCACCTTTTAGATTTATTTGTTAATAAAAGATTGCCATTGTAATAAAGTAATCAAAATAAATGTATTTTTCTTACTGCAGAAGAAGCCTTTAGCATCGACAAACTGCGCTGTGAAAATGAAGGAGAAGCAACTCTTGGAACTGTTTCCTAATATAGAGCAAAATCTGCTTATGGACATTTTTAAAGAAAACAAGTAAGAGAGGTTTTTTTCCTTGCATGTAAACTATTAAATTCTTATGACATAAAGCTTAAGTACACACTGGTTTCTGTGCAGCTAATTCGCAGTGCATTTACACCAGTTCACACCAGTAGCCTTGTTGATCGCACACCCACTAGCGCGTGTTAGGAGGACAAGTGTCAATGCATTGTGCGCATAAGTCACATTTCAATTTCTGTTCACATTGCAAAGTGGTTATTTTTTGTTCCAATCCACTGCGCCAGAAAAAAAGTGCTGCATGCTTATTTGTACACTACAGTGCCTAATTGTACAGTACAGCATACAGGCTACTTTGTCTTTAATAATGTAAAAAAGGGCGCTACCTATTGAATCACAAAAGATGCAAAGAGTGACCTATGCAAATAAACTGTGTGTAAACCTTATATAATCATATATAGATGTGTATTCACAAATCCTCCCATCAGTAAGTGATAAAAAGTCCAAATCCATTCCAAATCTAATTACCGGTAGATGATTCCACTCCAACACCATGTGAAGTTTTAAACACTGTGCTTCAAATGATATTTGTGACTTTTTCACCCAAAGTGACAACAAAATGCGCTCACCAGACAGCTCTGGCCAGAAGGTGACCTTTAAGCATGAAATGGCTCCTCAATCCCCGGAAAACTTTCAACGATCTCCTTCCGATCGATTGTTTACCTGTGTGGTGATTGTGATTGCATGAACCAGGAAACCACCAAATGCTATTTCCTGATGACTGCGTGCTGGAACACGAAATGCATAGAATCTAGGTCTGACACGCACACGTCACTTCCGCCGGGGGGTTGTCTAATGCATAGTTTTTACACCACTGGTCAGTGAGCGCTGTCTGATGGGGTTCCTCACATGCTGATACACTCCCCTGCTGGAAAACTTGTAAGTGACTCTTTTTAATAATAAATAAGCAATACTGCACTATATCTGCCTTCCCTGGCTCTTTTTGGCAGAGCTTGCTTTGCAGATGTTTGGAGCGGAGGCTATATACAAAGGATTGGAGCTGGTGGTTTCCTGGTGGTATGACACATCTATCCTCCCTTTTTGGAATAACAGTTTTACCTTGATTCAACATTTAAGTCACTTTTCATAGGTCGTTTAGACCTGGGGAGTTCATTCCAGCTGTATTACAGCATTCTCAGTGCTTCTACAACTTGGGTGGATTTGCACCACCTGTCCAGAGATGGTCCTTTTTTGTTTTTATAGCTTTGATGCTAATGTGTGAATGATGTTTTTAAAATATGATTTTCTTACCTTTTGATATCAATAAATCTTTTTTGCTAATCATGTTTGTATGGTAAGTGAAGTTACATAGATATTTGCTACCATAGGGTTGGTTGAGCTAACACAGGTTTTTATTTCAAGTTTGCTACTCTTTGGGACACCCCGGTTGAAAAAACGCGATTTACACTATTTTAAATGTATTTTAAAGGGAAATTTTCCTGAAAAATATGGAGGCAGCCATTAACGACCTCCAAAAATGTGTTTGATTTTCTAGGATTTATTTGGGATTGGCCAGTATTTTTAGCATCATTCCTGAAGGTGTTTTTAAATGGGTAAAAAATGAAAAAGTACATGACGGCTTAGATAGGCTCCTGTCGTGCTGGCGTGCAGAGGTCCCAGAACTAGATACAGAGGACTGGGAAGACATATGGGGCTATCCCATGCATATCCTGGTCTCAGCTAGAGATAGGCTACTACAGTTTAAAATTATCACAGAATTTATTTAACGCCCCAGAGGTTGCATAGGATTTACCCCTCACACCCCTCGCAATGCTGGAGATGTACGGCAGATCCTGCCACCTTCCTACATGTGTTCTGGGAGTGCCCTGGTATAAAGCTCTTCTGGGCAGCGGTTTGTCAATGTATCTGTAATGTTACTGTAGCATTGCCACTATCAATAGACGTATGTATTTTAGGATTAGTTCATTAACTAGCTACCTCCAGGGCAATGAGATCACTAGTAGGTATATTATTGTTCTATGCACGCAAGTCCATACTCCTTAAATGGAAATCTCCCCAGGCACCTACTTTAGATTACTGGAAGTCAATTGTCAACAAAATAATCCCATTGTATAAATTTACCTATGAATCTAGGGGATGCCCGCAAAAATTCTCCAAGGTAAGTCCAGGGACACTGTCGAGTCATCGGCAGTGCCTCCATAGTCTGTACTGTTTTTTGTTTTTAATTCATGCCTGGGTATCCCGATAAGCTTTTAAAGATTTATATTACATCAACAAAGCCTAATAAAAAGAATAAAAAAAATAAAAAAAAGTAACTGACGAACACTGCTTTATATCCACTCTGCAGTTATTCTTTAGAGACGACAGAAGAGTTCATCAGCTCAGCACTAGAAGCTGATCCTGTGCAGAATGTTGTGGCTCAAGGGTTTAAACAGGAGCTGCCCTCATCAACTGACAGAATGAAGGAAAAGGTACTTTCACTTCATAAGAGTATAAAAAAAAATAGAGTCCAGCATGTTCTCTGGGAACATATTCTCATTGTTGTATATTTTATTAAAGGAATAAAAACTTTGCTTTGCCTGGACCAACAAGGGCAGGGGGCGCGGAGGGAGGAGCAACCCCCCCCCCTCAACAGCCCGAAAGACCCCAAAAAAAAGAGAAGCTTTGCCAATTGTATTTTCCCATTTACAAAGTATTGTGCACTTAGTTTAGGGAATAAGGTGTCAGGGTGTTTTTAAAGTGCCTGTCTGCTGATCCCCGCTGAGCAGGCGGATGGCTAGTCCGTGTCCGATCCGCATATGTAGAGTGGACACGGCCCGTTTACCTCCATAGGTGGTTGGATGTAAACAGGCCGCCTGTCCGTTTACACCTGACTGCCATCCAAACCACCAGACAGATGGGGAATGGATCACCAGACAGATGGGGAACGGATCCCTATCCGCTTGTTAGTAGATTGGATAGGAAGTTGGCAGGTGCCAATGGGAACGTGTTGCCGCTCCATAATAGAGGAGACTGGAGGGTCTAAGCGGGTCCACCGTAAAAACTGACAGTGGGAAAAGGGGCCTAACTGCCCTTGATTGGACAAAAGGAAGCACAGCTTCATTCCCTAGTGTAGTGGAAAAACAACTAGCATCTGTTGACATAAATGGATTCTGAGCTTTTTGTAGTTTTGGAGGGAACTGTATTTGTACCCTGGCAGGAATTTTCCTGTTTTTGGAAATATATAAAAAAAATTGTCCTGAACTGCACCCCTGAAATAAACAAAAATATTGTGGCATAACAGAACTTGTATAGGGTTTCTTTTAGAAAGCCAGACTTGACATGAAATGTACGTAACTGAAAATGTCATACCACAGATCAAGTCATTGGTTACTTATGTTTAATTTGACCCATTTATCTAATGTCATAAAAAAAAAAAATAGCTCTAAAATGTCATCATGCGCACATATAAAATACCAGAATATTGGCGCAATCATGTATGCAAAATAAGGGGGCTTTAGCAGTGAGAAAATAAATGAGCTTTTATATATATATATATATATATATATATATATATATATATATATATATATATACACACACAGTTGTGTTCGTAAGTTTACATTAGGGGTGCAACGGATCAAAAAACTCACGGATCGGATCGATCCTCGGATCAGAGCCACGGATCGGATCATTTTCGGATCGGCAAAAAAAAAAGAAATAAAAAAAAAAACCCACCAGAATTTTCGATTTCACAGTTATTTTCAACACAAAACGGAGCTTATAAGCTTAAATACAGTATTTGTAAATCAAACGGACTCTTTACATGTTGAATTTTAAAAGCAGCAGCAAACCTGCTGACCTTACATGGTTGCTAATGTGACAGAACACCTCTGATTTTCACATTTAACTAAATGTTAAATGTGAAAATCAGAGGTGTTCCGTCACATTAGCAATCATGTAAGGTTTTTTTTTTAATTGAAAAAAACCAACTTTATTAAGAAGTATATGCATGGTACATACATCAGTAAAATCCAGTATGGCCAAAGCAATAGTACATACATGAACATAATGAAACATCTGTGTGACATAAAAGATGAAGACACCGATGAGAGTGGAGCCGGCATACAACAAAGATGAGAAATCAACATGTCAAGTACACGTTTCCCCATCCGCCAACCATCTATCCCATACCCTCTCATACTTTAGGGGACACCCTCTATGCACATAAATCAGTTTTTTATATGGGAGAGCATCGTTAACCGCCTTTTTCCAGCACTGGACTGTGGGGGACAGAGCCTGCATCCAGTTTCGGGCCACTACTTTTCTCGCCAAGAATAGCGTCTCATGTAAGAAGGTACGCAGGGGTTTGTCAGCATCTAGTTCTGGCAACAGGCCAAGTAGGCACATCTTTGGGTCAAGGGTAGCAGGGGAGCCCATCTGGTCGTGTAGGAAGCGTATCACCTGTGTCCAGTATGTCTGGATAATGGGGCAGGACCAAATAAGGTGGTAAAAGGAGCCCGGGGTGCGGTCGCAGAGGCGGCATCCTGGATTGTACGTGGGTTTGAAACGTGCTATTCTCTGAGGGGTCAGGTACGTTCTGTGTATAATGTACAACTGTGTGAGGCGGTCCGATAGCTTGGGGGAGACTTTTTTCACGTCTTCCAAGATCTCATCCCAATCCTCATCCTCCACTAGTCCAACATCCACCTCCCATCTGGTCTTGGCCACGTAGGCCAATGCTGTGGCGCTAGGGAGACGAATGGCGGAGTACAGAGTGGAGATGAGTTTGGCGGGCTCATTCCCCGTGACTGTGTCCACTATAGAGGGGACTGCCATGGACGGGTTGGAGCCAGAGAACTGGGCCTGTATAGCGTGGCGGAGTTGCAGATACCTGAAGAAACGGCAATTGGGGAGGGAAAATTCATCTTTTAGCATTTGAAATGTTTTAAGGCCTGTGGTGGTCATGATCTGATGTAAATATAAGATCCCATGGCGTGTCCACACCGCGGGGTCTGGGATGGACAATAATTCTGGCAAACATGTATTGAACCAGAGAGGGGTATGAGAGTGTACTTGCGGGGTTCCAATTTTTTGTAGTGCCATCCGCCATACCCTCCGGTGGTGAGCCAACATGTCAGCTTTGTGTTGGGAGGGGCGTCTCGTCGATGGGGTTCTAAGGACTGACTGAAGTGGGGTATGGGCTGGGTCGTCGGGATGCTCACAGAGAAGTGTCTGGTATCTTGGTAGCTCACGTTTGTCAAAGTAATAGAAGTGTGACAGTTGGGAGGCAAGATAATAGTCCTGGAAGTCTGGGAGAGCAGCTCCTCCCAATGTCACGGGGTTCTTCAGAATTTTCCAAGATAATTTGTGTCTGCCATGACCCCATATAAATGAATTCAGAATGGATTCAATTATTTTGAAACATTTTTGCGGTATATAGAGGGGAGCATGCCAGACCAAATACAGTATTTTTGGAAGGAGTATCATCTTAACCAGACTAATGCGACCCATAACACCCAGGGGTAGTCTGGCCCAGGTCTGTGTCTTGGTCTTGATCAGGGCATACAGGGGTTCAATGTTCAGTAGTTTGTAGTCCGAGAGCGATCTGGTGACCTGCACCCCAAGGTATTTGATCAGGGAGACCCTTGGAAGAGCCAGAGGAGGAGACGTGAATGAGGGGGGGAAATGGTCAATCGGGAGAATCTGGGACTTGGACCAATTAATACTCAGACCTGAGTGTCCACCCATACGCTCTATGGACTGGAGGGCTGCTACAAGAGAGGGACCCGAGTCCGCCAGATACAGGAGTGTATCATCGGCATACATCCCGATCTTTTCTTCCAAGTTCCCCATCCTGAGGCCTCGGATACAGGCATCTGCGCGGACCATAATGGCCAACGGTTCCACAGCCAATGCGTACAGCATGGGGGAAAGGGGGCAGCCTTGTCGGGTCCCTCTTTCCAGCGGGAACTGGTCGGAAAGCCAACCGTTCACAAATACTCTGGCCCTCGGGGATTGATAGAGGAGTTGGACCCAGCGAATGAAGCTGGGGCCAAATCCAAATCTTGAGAGGCACTCCCACAGGTAGTTCCACTCCACGGAGTCGAAGGCCTTGGCGGCATCCAGAGCCACCACGACCCTCGAACCAATTTCATCGTGGGACCCCTGAATATTCATGAATAGGCGACGAATGTTCATGGCAGTGTTTTTCCCTGGCATAAAGCCTGTTTGGTCAGGGTGGATCAATGACAGAATAACCTGATTAAGGCGGGAGGCTAGGATCTTTGCTAATATTTTAATGTCTACCTGTAATAAGGAAATAGGCCTATACGACTCCGGGTAAATCATGTAAGGTTTGCTGCTGCTTTTAAATTTTAAAATGTAAACAGTCCGATGGATTTCCAAATAATGTATTAAAGCTGATAAGCTCAGTTTTGTGTTGAAATCTAAAACCACCTTGGGTGTAACAAGATGTCCGCTTGGCCCCTTCTCTATCATTACTGTGCAGAAGTGTGGGGTGGAGCAAGATGGCGGCGAAACGTCACTACAGCGGCCGCCCTGCCGCGTGTACCAAGATGGCCTCCGCTCCGGAGCTAGGCCGAAGCCGCAGGCGGATTGCGTGGTGATCCGATCCGAACAGGGTGACCCGTTCGGATCACGGATCACCACCGATCCATGATCCGAACAGGGTGACCCGTTCGGATCGCGGATCACCACCGATCCATTGCACCACTAGTTTACATACCCTGAATTTATGATTTCTTGGGCATTTTTCAGAGAATATGAATAACACAAAAAATGTTCTTTCATGGTTAGTGTTTGGCTGAAGCCATTTATTATCAATCAACTGTGTTTACTCTTTTTAAATCATAATGGTAACAGAAACTACCCAAATGACCCTGATCAAAAGTTTACATACCCCAGTTCTTAAAAATGTGTATTGCTCCCTTTAACATCAATGACAGCTTGAAGTCTTTTGTGGTATTTGTGGGTGAGGCTCTTTATCTTCTCAGATGGTAAAGCTGCCCATTCCTCTTGGCAAAAAGCCTCCAGTTCCTGTAAATTGTTGGGCTGTCTTGCATGAACTGCACGCTTGAGATCTCCCCAGAGTGGCTCAATGATATTGAGGTCAGGAGACTGAGATGGCCACTCCAGAACCTTCGCTTGATTCTGCTGTAGCCAATGACCGGTTGACTTGGCCTTGTTTTTTGGATCATTGTCAAGTTGGAATGTCCACGTACGTCCCATGTGCAGCTTCCTGGCTGATGAATGCAAATGTTCCTCCAGTATTTTTTTAAACATGCTGCATTCATCTTGCCATCAAATTGGCCCAAATATTCTGTGCCTTTTTTGTAGCTCACACATCCCCAAAACATCAGCAATCCACCTCCGTGTTTCACAGTAGAAATGGTGTACCTTTCATCATAGGCCTTGTTGACTCCTCTCCAAATGTAGCGTTTATGGTTGTGGCCAAAAAGCTAAATTTTGGTCTCATCACTCCAAATGACTTTGTGCCAGAAGGTTTGAGGCTTGTCTTTGTGCTCTTTGGTGTATTGTAAGTGGGATACTTTGTGGCATTTGCGTAGTAATGGTTTTCTTCTGGCGACTCGGCCATGCAGCCCATCTTTCTTCAAGTGCCTCCTTATTGTGCATTTTGAAACAGCCACGCCACATGATTTCAGAGAGTCCTGTATTTCACCTGAAGTTATTTGTGGGTTTTTCTTTGCATCCCAAGCAATTTTCCTGGCAGTTGTTGCTGAAATTTCAGTTGGTCTACCTGACCGTGTTTTGGTTTCAACAGAACCCAGTGGCGGCTGGTGCTCAAAATTTTTGGGGGGGGCGCAAACAAACTGAAAAAAAAATAAAAAATCAATTGCCGCCACTGTGCCCATTAAACGCAGCCACTGTGCCCAAACGCCACCAGTTTGCCCCCTCAAATACAGCCAGTTTGTTTCCATATACAGCCAGTGTGCCCCCATATATATACAGCCAGTGTGCCCCCATATACAGCCAGTGTGCCCCCATATATATATACAGTGCCTTGCGAAAGTATTCGGCCCCCTTGAACTTTTCATCCTTTTGCCACATTTCAGGCTTCAAACATAAAGATATAAAATTTAAATTTTTTGTGACGAATCACCAACAAGTGGGACACAATTGTGAAGTGGAATGAAATCTATTGGATTTTTGAAACTTTTTTAACTAAGAAAAAAATGAAAAGTGGGGCGTGCAAAATTATGCGGCCCCCTTGCGTTAATACTTTGTAGAGCCACCTTTTGCTGCGATTACAGCTGCAAGTCGCTTGGGGTATGTCTCTATCAGTTTTGCACATCGAGAGACTGAAATTCTTGCCCATTCTTCCTTGCAAAACAGCTCAAGCTCAGTGAGGTTGGATGGAGAGCGTTTGTGAACAGCAGTTTTCAGCTCTTTCCACAGATTCTCGATTGGATTCAGGTCTGGACTTTGACTTGGCCATTCTAACACCTGGATACGTTTATTTGTGAACCATTCCTTTGTAGATTTTGCTGTATGTTTGGGATCATTGTCTTGTTGGAAGATAAATCTCCGTCCCAGTCTCAGGTCTTTTGCAGACTCCAACAGGTTTTCATCCAGAATGGTCCTGTATTTGGCTGCATCCATCTTCCCCTCAATTTTAACCATCTTCCCTGTCCCTGCTGAAGAAAAGCAGGCCCAAACCATGATGCTGCCACCATGTTTGACAGTGGGGATGGTGTGTTGAGGGTGATGAGCTGTGTTGCTTTTACGCCAAACATATCGTTTTGCATTGTGGCCAAAAAGTTCGATTTTGGTTTCATCGGGCCAGAGCACCTTCTTCCACATGTTTGGTGTGTCTCCCAGGTGGCTTGTGGCAAACTTTAGACGAGACTTTTTATGGATATCTTTGAGAAATGGCTTTCTTCTTGCCACTCTTCCATAAAGGCCAGATTTGTGCAGTGTACGACTGATTGTTGTCCTGTGGACAGACTCTCCCACCTCAGCTGTAGTTCTCTGCAGTTCATCCAGAGTGATCATGGGCCTCTTGGCTGCATCTCTGATCAGTCTTCTCCTTGTCTGAGCTGAAAGTTTAGAGGGACAGCCAGGTCTTGGTAGTTTTGCAGTGGTCTGATACTCCTTCCATTTCAAAATGATCGCTTGCACAGTGCTCCTTGGGATGTTTAAAGCTTGGGAAATCTTTTTGTATCCAAATCCGGCTTTAAACTTCTCCACAACAGTATTACGGACCTGCCTGGTGTGTTCCTTGGTCTTCATGATGCTCTCTGCGCTTTCAACAGAACCCTGAGACTATCACAGAGCAGTGCATTTATACAGAGACTTGATTACACACAGGTGGATTCTATTTATCACCATCAGTCATTTAGGACAACATTGGATCATTAAGAGATCCTCGCTGAACTTCTGGAGTGAGTTTGCTGCACTGAAAGTAAAGGGGCCGAATAATTTTGCACGCACCACTTTTCAGTTTTTTATTTGCTAAAAAAGTTTAAAATATCCAATAGATTTCATTCCACTTCACAATTGTGTCCCACTTGTTGGTGATTCTTCACAAAAAATTTAAATTTTATATCTTTATGTTTGAAGCCTGAAATGTGGCAAAAGGATGAAAAGTTCAAGGGGGCCGAATACTTTCGCAAGGCACTGTGTGTATATATATATATATATATATATATATATATATATATATATATATACACAGCCAGTTTGTCCCCATATATATAGCCAGTTTGCCCCCATATACAGCCAGTGTGCCCCCATATACAGCCAGTGTGCCCCCATATACAGCCAGTGTGCCCCCATATACAGCCAGTGTGCCCCCATATACAGCCAGTGTGCCCCCATATATATAGCCAGTGTGCCCCCATATACAGCCAGTTTTTCCCCATATACAGCCAGTTCCCCCCAAATGCAGCCAGTTCCCCCCAAATGCAGCCAGTTTGTCCCCCATATACAGCCAGTTCCCCCAAAT
This sequence comes from Rana muscosa, assembly GCA_029206835.1. NCBI lineage: Eukaryota > Metazoa > Chordata > Amphibia > Anura > Ranidae > Rana > Rana muscosa. Next base: position 188,960,152 of record CM055116.1, read on the forward strand.
GCAGCCAGTTTGTCCCCCATATACAGCCAGTTCCCCCCAAATGCAGCCAGCGTGTCCCCCATATTCAGCCAGTTCCCCCCATATTCAGCCAGTTCCCCCCATATTCAGCCAGTTCCCCCCATATTCAGCCAGTTCCCCCCATATTCAGCCAGTTCCCCCCATATTCAGCCAGTTTGTCCCCCATATTCAGCCAGTTTGTCCCCCATATTCAGCCAGTTTGTCCCCCATATTCAGCCAGTTGGTCCCCCCATATTCAGCCAGTTGGTCCCCCCATATTCAGCCAGTTGGTCCCCCCATATTCAGCCAGTTGGTCCCCCCATATTCAGCCAGTTGGTCCCCCCATATTCAGCCAGTTGGTCCCCCCATATTCAGCCAGTTTGTCCCCCATATTCAGCCAGTTCCCCCCATATACAGCCAGTCCCCCCCAAATGCAGCCAGTCCCCCCCAAATGCAGCCAGTCCCCCCCATATGCAGCCAGTTTGTCCCCCATATTCAGCCAGTTTGTCCCCCATATTCAGCCAGTTTGTCCCCCATATTCAGCCAGTTTGTCCCCCATATTCAGCCAGTTTGTCCCCCATATTCAGCCAGTTTGTCCCCCATATTCAGCCAGTTTGTCCCCCATATTCAGCCAGTTTGTCCCCCAAATGCAGTCTGTCCCCCCCCCCCCCCCCCAGCCCTGCACTTACCTTCCTCGGTCCGCGCCGTCCTCGATGTGTTCTCCCGCCCTCGATGTTGCTTCAGCCAATCAGGTTACCGGTAACCAGATCCGGTGAACCTGATTGGCTGAAACCTCCACACAGTCTTCTTCCAGGAACGCACCCCTGTGCGTACCTGGGAGGAGTTTTTGGAAGCCGAATACAGCCTGAGAGCTGTATTCGGAAAGCCTATCAGAGCCAGCGGCTCTGATAGGCACTTCCAAGTTCCACCCACCGCCGGCCGCCGCTCTAATTCATATGGCCGGCGCTCACCAGGAGGCCGGCCATATGTATAGTGGGCAGCGCGGCAGCGGTGACAATACATAGATTCATGCAATGCATGAATCTGTGTATTGTCTTTCAGTGGCGGTGCGGGAGCGAGAGGGGGCGGCGCTCCGGTGCCCTCTATGGACGCACCGCCACTGACAGAACCCCTCATTTTCCACTTTTTGATTAGTTTGAACACTGCTGATTGTCATTCTCAATTCCTTGGATATCTTTTTATATCCCTTTTCTGTTTTATACAGTTCAACTACCTTTTCCCACAGATTCTTTGACATTTCTTTTGCTTTCCCCATCACTGAGAATCCAGAAACGTCAGTGCAGCACTGGATGAAAGATTCAAGGGTCTGTCAGGAGTCCAGAATCTCATTGACCTTTTATACACACACTAATCACAAGCAAACAGATCACAGGTGAGGATGGTTACCTTTTAATAGCAATTCAAACCCCTTTGTGTCAACTTGTGTGCATGTTATCAGGCCAAAATCACCTGGGTATGTAAACTTTTGATCAGGGTAACTTGGGTAGTTTCGGTTGCCATTACGATTTAAAAAGAGTAAACACAGTTGATTGCTAATAAATGGCTTCAGCCAAACACTAACCATGAGTGAAAGAAAAGTTTTTGTGTTATTTATATTCTCTGAAAAATGTCCAAGAAATCATAAATTCTGCCAGGGTATGTAAACTTATGAGCACAACTGTAATATAAATATATATATATATATATATATATATATATATATATATATATAAATGTGTGGTTCCCTAAGGTTTTATACCTTAATGCATTCTGTGCATTAAGGTAAAAAAACTTTCTCTGCTCCCCCCCCCTCTCTAAACACTTACCTGAGTCCTCTATCGATCCAGCACTGTGCCTGGCTGCCATTCTCATATCCACTATCCCTGCTCTCACGGGCTACACTAATATCAGCGGGAGTGTGTCTATGGATGCAGTTAGTCCAGCTCAGGAGCAGGGATGAGCCGAACACCCCCCTGTTCGGTTCGCACCAGAACCTGCGAACAGACAAAATGTTCGTGTAAACTTTAGAACCCTATTAAATACAATGGACTCGAACGTTCGGAATCTAAAGTGTTAATTATAAAGGCTGATATGCAAGTTATTGTCCTAAAAAGTGTTTGGGGACCGGGGTCCTGCCCCAGGGGACATGTATCAATGCAAAAAGAAGTTTTAAAAACGGCCGTTTTTTCGGGAGCAGTGATTTTAAAAATGCTTAAAATGAAAAAATAAAAGTGAAATATTCCTTTAAATTTCGTACCTGGGGGGTGTGTATGATATGCATGTAAAGTGGCGCATGTTTCCCGTGCTTAGAACTGTCCCTGCAAAAAATGTCATTTTTGAAAGAAAAAAATGCATTTAAAACTGACTCGCGGCTATTAATGAATTGTCGGCTCCCGGCAATACATACAAAAGTCATTGATAAAAAAAAAAAAAAAGCGTGGGGGTTCCCCAGAATTCAATTACCAGGCCCTTCAGGTCTGGAATGGATATTAAGGGGAACCCCGCCGCAAATTTAAAAAAAAATTGGCGTGGGGTTCCCCCAAATATCCATTCCAGGCCCTTCAGATCTGGCATGGATTTTAAGGGGAACTCCACCCCAAATTTTTTAAAAAAATGGCGTGGAGTCCCCCTAAAAATCCATACCAGACCCCTTATCCGAGCACGCAACCTGGCCGGCCGCAGGGGAAAAGGGGGGGACGAGAGAGCGGCCCCCCCTCCCTCCTGAACCGTACCAGGCCACATGCCCTCAACATGGGGAGGATGTCCCCATGTTGATGGGGACAAGGGCCTCATCCCCACAACCCTTGCCCGGTGGTTGTGGGGGTCTGCGGGCGGGGGGCTTATCAGAATCTGGAAGACCCCTTTAACAAAGGGGACCCCCAGATCCCGGCCCCCCCCCTATGTGAATTGGTAAGGGGTACATTGTACCCCTACCATTTCACGAAGAAAGCGTAAAAAAATGTTTAAAAAAAACACACAAACACCTTGAAAAAGTCCTTTATTTAAAAAAAAACATTCCAGCGCTGAAATCCAGTGTCCCGCGGCGATCCCGATGTTCAGCGCTGTCCTTCATTGGTTGTGCCTGAGCGGACCTGATGGGGAACTCCCTCTCAGTATTTTAAATGTATAGACCCGCCCCTTCTAAAAGTCCCTATCAGGTCCGCTCAGCGGACCAGATGCGGAACATGAGAAGGGGCGTGTCTCTACATGTATTACCACAGTGAGAGCAGTTCCCCATCAGGTCCGCCCCCTCGGTATGTCGGACCCGCCTACGTCATTGGCTTGAGCGGGGAACTTCCTTCACTATGTAAATTTAAATTACACAGTGAAGGAAGTTCCCCGCTCAAGCCAATGACGTAGGCGGGTTCGACATACCGAGGGGGCGGACCTGATGGGGAACTGCTCTCACTTTGGTAATACATGTATAGACCCGCCCCTTGTCATGTTCCGCATCTGGTCTGCTGAGCGGACCTGATGGGGAACTTTAGAAGGGGCGGGTCTATACATTTAAAATACTGAGAGGGAGTTCCCCATCAGGTCCGCTCAGGCACAACCAATGAAGGACAGCGCTGGACATCGGGATCACCGCGGGACACTGGATTTCACCGCTGGAATGTTTTTTTGTTTTTTTTTTAAATAAAGGACTTTTTCAAGGTGTTTGTGTTTTTTTTTTTTTTTTTTAAATTACGCTTTCTTCGTGAAATGGTAGGGGTACAATGTACCCCTTACCAATTCACATAGGGGGGGGCCGGGATCTGGGGGTCCCCTTTGTTAAAGGGGTCTTCCAGATTCCGATAAGCCCCCCGCCCGCAGACCCCCACAACCACCGGGCAAGGGTTGTGGGGATGAGGCCCTTGTCCCCATCAACATGGGGACATCCTCCCCATGTTGAGGGCATGTGGCTTGGTACGGTTCAGGAGGGAGGGGGGCCGCTCTCTCGTCCCCCCCTTTTCCCCTGCGGCCGGCCAGGTTGCGTGCTCGGATAAGGGGTCTGGTATGGATTTTTAGGGGGACTCCACGCCATTTTTTTTTTAAATTTGGGGTGGAGTTCCCCTTCAAATCCATGCCAGATCTGAAGGGCCTGGAATGGATATTTGGGGGAACCCCACGTCAATTTTTTTTTTTAATTTGCGGCGGGGTTCCCCTTAATATCCATTCTAGACCTGAAGGGCCTGGTAATTGAATTCTGGGGAACCCCCACGCTTTTTTTTTTTTTTATCAATGACTTTTGTATGTATTGCCGGGAGCTGACAATTCATTAATAGCCACGAGTCAGTTTTAAATGCATTTTTTTCTTTCAAAAATGAAATTTTTTGCAGGGACAGTTCTAAGCACGGGAAACATGCGCCACTTCACATGCATATCATACACACCCCCCAGGTACGAAATTTAAAGGAATATTTCACTTTTATTTTTTCATTTTAAGCATTATTAAAATCACTGCTCCCGAAAAAAGGCAGTTTTTAAAACTTTTTTTTGCATTGATACATGTCCCCTGGGGCAGGACCCGGGTCCCCAAACACTTTTTAGGACAATAACTTGCATATAAGCCTTTATAATTAGCACTTTAGATTTCTCCCATAGATTTTTCGAATTTGCCGCGAACACCCCAATTTGTTCGCTGTTCGGCGAACGGGCGAACAGGCAATGTTCGAGTCGAACATGAGTTCGACTCGAACTCGAAGCTCATCCCTACTCAGGAGCAACTCCTGCATGTGTGTCCCCATATCACACAACTTTCTATGGGGGTGGCGGCGGGGACTTCAGGAGGAGAATTGGGGATGCGCTGTGAAATACATTGCACTGAGTAGGTAAGTATAGCATATTTTTTTATTTTAATAAACAAAAAGGTTACAGACACTTTAAAGTGTAAGTCGGGCACCAGGACACCGCTTCACTGGTCTGGGGATTTGAAATCCTCCTCGCTCTTCCTTAAAATCCCATTGACAGTTTTGTCTCTGTAGTAGAATAATGGCATGTTTCATATGTTGTGGTCTTTTATAACAATGTGTTTGTTTTTTTTGCGTGTGTATTTTCTTGTAAATGTATTCATTGTTATAATTACGATATTGACTTGTTTACCTATATTTTAAAGAGAGCAAAAGCAGATAAAGAAGATCTCGTTGATCGCTATTTCCAGGATTTGGAATGCCCAGAATATGATGACTTCAGGGCAGAGGCCCTTCTGTATCATCGGAAGCAGCAGGAAAGCTACAGGAAAGCAGCGGAAGCTCATACCCGGGGAATGAAACAAGTTGCAGCTTTTTATGCACAACAGGTTAGTTTTGTTTAAGATAAGATAATTCAGGTAAATGGCAAAGAAGTTAATTTAGGTTTCATGTTGGGCTACACACAGATCTCCTGGATTAATGTAAATATCAAAATTTGGGTGACAGTTGGTGGTGCTACAGGCTGCCTCTCTCTAAAGTAGTCCATAGATGAGTTTTTTTTTTTTTTCGTTCAACCAGCAGGTTGAATAAAAAAATTTACTCAATTTCCCCATCCACACTTGAGGTGGATGGGGAAATCCTCCCCGGTGAGCTATTCTATTCTTCCCCGCCATCAGAGTAGGCTATAGCCTGCAGCACTGATCAAGCGGGTAAAATCCAACAGGGCGGTTGTACAGAATTATAAACATAGAGTGGCCATTTGGACTTTCTTACTACCTGCATAACATGATTTTCTAAATTCTTTACAAACTTAGTTGTATGTTTTTAACTTTAATTTCAAAGATTGTATAATTAATTTGACCTGTTTTTAAAGTATAAATGCTTACTACCTATTCTCCTCTAGGGCTATTTGTATGGGCAGAAGATGAAAGAAGAGAATAACAGAGCAGCTGTGCAGATTTTCGAACAGGCTAATGAGTTCCTCCTGCCAGAAAATATATTAGATTTACATGGACTTCATGTAGATGAGGCTATGAAACACTTCCGCAGGGTCCTGCAAGACAAAACAGAAGGTAGTATACTGTTCATTCCCGATTTGTTGCTGACCTGTATTCCAATACTGTGTGCCAGCAGACTAAGGCTAGGTTCACACATGTCCAGTGCGAATGTCCCCTCAGTATTCTCTGCGAATTTCCAAAGCAGCTGTTTAGATGCAAATTTTTGGAGCCGGCTGCCACCGGCGTCTTTGTTATTAAGGAGCGGGCCAGGAACAACGGAAGACTCCTCAGCTGTCCGCATCGTTGCTGGCAATAAAAAAATTGTGAAAAAAACGGCGTGGGGGTCTGTTACGGATTTTAAGAACTACTCCACGCCAAAATGTAAAAAAAAACAAAAAAAAAAAACTGTGTGGGATCCCTCACAAAATTGACCATGCATGCTGGGTCAGCGACGTCGCATGGGGGCGGTGCAACCAGGTAAAGTTGCCGGGAGGCCCCACCCCTTAGCTATTTAAGAAATGTTGGACGGCGGAGCAGACACAGCGGCAGCCTTGGGCGCGAGCGGAGTCCCCCTTCCTTTCCTGGCCTGTCAGACGGCCTGCTCGAATAAGGGTCTGGTATGGCATTTGGGGGGGACCCCCACGCTGTGTTTTTTTTTTTTTTAAATCAAATTCCTGTTCAAAACTGATCAGATGTGCGATTTCAGGCTTATTGCCTTCTATGGGAAAACATCTGAACTGCACCGCTCAGTAAGCGCACAAGACTCTTTAAATTTTTCAGCGAATTTAGCGCTGCCGCTGCACCACATTTATGTAAACCGGCTCCATAGAAGTTTTAATACACATTTCACGCTAATCGGATGTGGTTCAAAATGCATCCAATTCGCATGTATGTAAATGGAGCCTAAGTGACAGTTTATATGCTTATAGCTCATACTTACACACATATATATATATATAGATAGATAGATAGATAGATATAGATAGATAGATAGATAGATAGATAGATAGATAGATAGATAGAGTGGAGATGGATTAAAACACCTGTTAGGTTTTTATTGCTGTCTCTGTCCCTTTTTAGGGAGATTCACACTCTATTTGTCCTGTTTACTGTTATCACTGAAAGTGAAAGTCCAAATTTTGGGTTGCCCCCTAATAGAGGGGAAATATTTGAGTTCTGGTAACCTGGGGGTCCCCACAAAGGATTCCTTTAATTTGCTGGGATTGCCTCTCACTTCCTGTTTTAGCTATGGGACAGGAAGTGAAGAGAAATTACCCCAATGCGACACAGATGGCAAAAAAATAATCTGACGGGTTATAACTCTCCATGACTCTGTCCAAAAAAAATGCCCTTTAGTTCCACTTTAACCCCTTCACGCCTAAGGGGAAAACAAATGTTAATGCCTAAGCACAATTTTGCAACTTTGACATGTGTTAGTGAAACTTTACATATCATCACACCTACTTTGTGCATCCAGGTGGATTATACTTTGGTTTTTTTCAGGACAAATTACAAATAATTTATTATTATTTTTTATTTTTTTGCTCATTGAATCTTCATGGTTATTGTGCTAGAATGGGCAGCATTGTGTTTATTTTCCCTGTTTTGGAATAGGTGGCACTGTGTTTATATTTATTAGGATGTAGGTGTAGAGACCACATTTTTGAACTAATATTTTTTTTTTATTATTGAATTGGGATGTGTTAGCAGCGCAGCACTGTTTTTATTGTGTTTTTTTCTCTGTTTTGATGTGGGAACACATTCTGGTGCTTGCAGCAGCTCTTCTCAGGTTTTAATATTTTTCATGTTTACCGCATTAGAGGTTGTTTCTCTTTCGTTCATGGACAGACACAGCAGCAATCTTGACAAAGTGGGTATTGGCCTTCATTCAGGAGTGACTAGGCAGAAAACTTGTTAGAAAGTGTTAATCACATCAAACACCGTACAGTACCGCCCAGGGGGCAGTCCCTCTGGGTACAACCCCTCTCCCTGCATCTCGCAGCTCAGTTTTTTTCTGCCTAGCATAGGAGAAGGACATGGCTCCCTTCGGGCCCATAGGTACTGGGGATTTTTTCTATTTTTTCTGCGTTTTTTTGTTCCTGCGATCTTCGATCAACTGCCGACTGGGTGACAGGCTGGATCCCAGATCCTTGTAGTCCCCCCAATTTCGGCCATTGAGCGTGTGCCAACCTTAGCTACGCGCTGGGTAGTCCATGACATGCCTGTCGCTCTACGGGTAGCCGGTGAGCTACGCGCTCCAGGGCACGCATATGACCAGTCTATACAGCCGAGTCACAGCATGCCGAGCTGACAGTCACCTCTGTAACAGCGCGGAAGATGGTCTGTCTGGGACGCTTTCAGCATAATCCATGCAGGAAGGGTAAGTAGCAATCCCCTGCTTCGGTAGGAGTACATAGCTGGACATTCCCAAGGAGGTTGAGTAGGGGGTTCCATCCTTCCTTTCCTCTCTCCCTTCCTTCCCTCCTCCCTGGGCTCTGTGAGCTAGGCTGGGGGCCGGGTGTTCACCTAGGGGGGCTCCATCTGGGGCGGGAACTGCACTGTACGTCCGTTTACTGGGGTGCTAGTGGGCTGCCATTAAGAGTGTCAGTTTTTTCTTACCTGGGTGTTTCTCCCTCTATGCTGTCGGCCATTTTCTTGTGGTCCGCACCTGTTTTGGCCTCTATCTGCCACTCGGCGGCGATTTTTTTTTTTTTGTGGTCCGCGCCGTTCTTCAGCACGGTTGCTCGGCGGCCATTTTGTGGAGGTCTCTGGCCTCTAGTGTGCATTTTACTGGCGCAAAATACCCAGAGGTACCAGTGGACGCTATGTCGGCGATCCTGGAGGCTTTTGTTGCCAAGGTGGAAGCGGCGCGTGGGAACACGGGGGATAAGAATCGCCCCCGCCATCTTCTGGGGACAATTCTGATGCAGAGCCAGGCCCAGCTATGGCTCATGGCCCTGATTCTGATGCGTCTGAGGCCGCGGATCACGACTAGTCGGACAGTGAGGATGACTCTGGGTCCGGGTCAGCACGCGAAAAGGCTCTGGTATCTGATCTTATCACCGCAGTGCAGAATACGCTAAAGATTTTGCGGAAACGGCAGAGATGGTGGTCCCCTTTGGGTTCCATAAGCCGGCCCGCACTGCCAAGGTGTTTCCTTGTGTATCTTGATAAACTTTTGTACAAGGAGTGGGAAAAACCACAGAAGGTTTTCTCGGCCCCAAAAAGTTTGGCGGTCCGGTACCCCTTTGAGGGGAGTTTCCTGAAAAAATGGACCTCTCCCCCGATAGTGGACCCTCCTGTGTCCAGACTTAACAAATTTTCCACAATTCCGGTGGAAGGGGCTCCTGTCTTCAAGGACCCTGCGAACAAGAACGCTGAGGCAATTGCCCGCTACCTATACACAGTAGTGGGCTCAGCGGTGCGTCCAGCAATGGCTGGGGCTTTGGTGTCTTAGACACTTACTGAGTGGGCAAAGATGCTGCTACAGGGGTTAAAAGCAGGTGAGGCTCCTCCGGACGAGGTAGCTTTGGCCGACCAGTTGGTACAGGGCCTTAAGTTTGTCTGCGAGTCAGACTTGGATACTATCCTCTTACTGTCCAGGGCCTCGGTCTATGCGGTGGTGTTACGCTGCCTGATCTGGCTAAACAGCTGGTCTGCGGACCAATCTTCCAAAAGGCCCTGATGTATTTGTCCTTTAAGGGCGACAGACTTTTTGGAGCCTCTCTGGATGACATCATTAAGGATGCCACAGGAGGTAAGAGCACGCTGCTCCCGCAATCCAAAAAGAGTAAGGAGCCACGCCGTAGGCAAGGGCCCTCCTTCACTACACACAAGCGTTTTTTTCGTCCGCCCAGTGCTGCCGGTAAACGATCCCAGGCCGATAAGGTGCCTGCTGAGGGACAAAAGCGTCCCTGGTTTCGCAAGCCTGCAGACAAATCTATGTCCGCATGAAGGTCTGCCCCGCCCATCTCTCGGGTGGGGGGACGTCTTTGTGAATTTGCGACTCGGTGGACATCTCCGATCTCCGACCGGTGGGTTTGCGAAGTAATTTCCTCAGGCTACAAGATAGAGTTCTCTCTTGCCCGCTGAACAGATTTTTTTTCTCCAACCTCCAACTTCAGCCGACCCGTCGGGAAGCCTTGTATGGGGCGGTTCAGGATCTTCTGGTACGCGGGGTGTTCATTCCTGTCCCAGTGCAGGAATAGTTTCAGGGGTTTTACTCAAATCTGTTCGTAGTACCAAAGAAGGATGGGGTTCGTCCAATCCTGGATCTCAAGGCCCTCAATTGCTTTGTGAAAGTACAAAGATTCCGGATGGAGTCTGTTTGCTCTGTTGTCGCTGCTCTCCATCCAGGGGACTTCTGGCGTCCTTGGACTTCAAGGACGCATACCTGCATGTTCCCATATGCACCAGGCATCACAGATTTCTGCGCTTTGCGAGGAGGACCACTATCAATTTGTGGCTCTCCCGTTTGGCCTGGCATCGGCACCGAGGGTGTTCACCAAGGTGCTCGCCCTGATTCTGGCCCTGTTAGGACAGCGTGACATCGCTATCATGGGCTACTTGGACGATCTTCTTCTGAGGGCCACTTCAAGCTCAGAATTAAAGGAGAGCGTGTCTATAACCTGTCAGACCCTCCGAGATTTTGTTTGGGTGCTAAGCACGCAGAAGTCAGTATTGGCGCCGACTCAACGCCTAGTGTATCTGAGGTTGATTCTGGACTCCTCCAGAGGCGAGAGTTTTTCTCCCTGTGGAAAAGTTGCAGACCCTTCGGGCTGCGGTGCGGCAGTTGACTTCCCAAAGATGGTCGTCACTCCACTTTTGCATGCGAGTCCTGGGTCTCATGGTAGCCTCCTTGGAGGCGGTTCCGTATGCTCAATTTCACACTCGAGTGTTGCAGAAGAAAATTCTGTCCAGATGGGACAAGTGCCTATCGTCCCTAGATTATCAATTCCAGGTAAGCCACCTAGTCAGGACCTCCCTGGTTTGGTGGCTGACATCACCGGCACTTCTGTCCGGGAGGTCGTTCCTTCCTTTTCACTGGACGGTGATCACGACGGACGCCAGCCTTACCGGTTGGAGGGGGGGGGGGAGTCTGGGGTGTTCAGTCGACGCAAGGTCGCTGGACTCCGGAGGAATCCCGCCTGCCGATCAATGTCCTGGAACTTTGGGCGATCAGGCAGTGCCTCTCCACGTGTTCTCAGAGGCTACAAGGACGTCCAGTCAGGATCCAGGCAGACAATGCCACGGCGGTGGCATAGGTCAACCATCAAGGAGGAACAAGAAGCTCGGCTGCAGCGTCGGAGGTCGCTTGCATCCTGAGGTGGGCAGAAAGGAGCGTACCAGCCCTGTCGGCCGTATACATTCCGGGTGTGGAGAACTGGCAGGCGGACTACCTGAGTCGCCAGATGCTGGCCCAAGGAGAATGGTCTCTACACCCAGATGTGTTTCAGCTCCTTTGCCAAAAATGGGGCGAGCCGGACAAAGATCTTCTGGCTTCTCGACTCAATCTCAGAAGGTATTGAGGTTTGTGGCCAGATCAAGGGACCCATGGGTAGACGCGACGGATGCTTTGGTGGCACCCTGGAGTCAGTATCGGCTACTATATGCCTTCCCTCCCCTGAAGCTCCTTCCTCATCTGCTTCGCAGAGGGGATTCCAATGATCCTGATTGCTCCGGATTGGCCTTGGCGTCCTTGGTACGCCGATCTAGTGCATCTGGTAGCAGACGTCCCTTGGCGTCTACCGCTACGAAAGGACCTGCTGTCGCAAGGTCCCATACTTCATCCTGCTTTTACAGTCGCTGGCTTTAACGGCGTGGCTATTGAGAGCCAGGCGCTAAGAGACCGGGGCCTGTCAGATTCGGTGATCTCTACCATGAGTGCTCGGAAGTCATTCTCTAGGGAGGTTTACCATTGCACTTGGAAGGCCTACATATCCATGTGTGAGGAAATGAGGTGGCATCCGCGTACTTATTTGGTTTCCAGAGTCCTACTGTTCTTACAGCGTGGGGTGGACCAAAAGCTTGCTTTAAGTACAATTTAAGGGGCAGATATCTGCCCTGGCTGTCTTTTTTCAGCTAACCCTGGCAGCTCACTCTCTGGTGAGTATGTTTGTGCAGGGGGTGCGACATGTGGCCCCTCTGGTTTGTCCTCCACTACCTCCGTGGGACTTGAATCTGGTCCTCTCGGTGCTTCAGAAGCCACCGTTTGAGAACGTTAGGGAAATTCCCTTGTTGACACTTTCTCAGAAAGTAGTGTTTTTGGTGGCTGTTAACATCAGTTAGACGGGTTTCTGAGCTGGCAGCCTTTTCATGCAAGGCTCCCTATCTGGTTTTCCACAAGGATAAGGTGGTGCTGCGTTCGCAGCCTTTCTTTCTTCCTAAGGTCGTTTCGGCCTTTCATCTCAATGAGGACATTGTACTTCTATCTTTGTGTCCTCGTCCGTCGAATCCTAAGGAGTTGGCGTTGCATTCCTTGGACGTTGTCCAAGCTCTGAGAGTATACTTGTCTGTTACTGCTCCATTCCGGAGGTCAGACTCACTGTTTGTTTCGGTGGCTGCTCCTAAGAAGGGCCTGGCGGTCTCGTCGGCCACTATCTCGAGGTGGATCTTGCAAATCGTGATTCAGGCTTACGCCATAAATGGTCGGGCGCCCCCCTCTCCTGTCACGGCACAATCGACCAGGGCAATAGGTGCCTCTTGGGCTTTCCGACATCAAGCGTCTGTTTCCCAATTGTGTAAGGCGGCGACCTGGTCGTCCGTTCACACATTCACTAAATTTTACAAGGTTGATGTGAGTGCATCTTCGGATGCTTCTTTCGGCAGGAAGGTTTTGCAGGCGGCCGTTTAAGGTTGCAACTTCTCCATTGAGGAGCTCTGTTTTGTTTTGGGGTGAAGTTTGTTTAATGCTGTTCCCACCCCTCATTTTTTGACACTGCTTTGGGACGTCCCACTTTGTCAAGATTGCTGCTGTGTCCATCCATGAACGAAAGAGAAAATAGGATTTTTGTACTTACCGTAAAATCCTTTTCTCTGAATTCATGGATGGACACAGCACCCACCCCTCCTTTTTATGTTTGTACTGCTTTTGTACGAACTGAGCTGCGAGATGCAGGGAGAGGGGTTGTACCCAGAGGGACTGCCCCCTGGGCGATACTGTACTGTGTTTTTGATGTGATTAACACTTTCTAACAAGTTTTCTGCCTAGTCACTCCTGAATGAAGGCTACCCACTTTGTCAAGATTGCTGCTGTGTCCGTCCATGAACTCAAAGAAAACGATTTTACGGTGAGTACAAAAATTCTATTTTTTTTTTTGCTACTGAAATAACTAAGCTTAGTTTGAGTTTTCAAACATTGTTTTTTTGTGTCATCTTAACCACTTAAGGACCGAGCCTGTTTTTCAGACTCTATGTTTACAAGTTAAAAACATTTTTTTTTGCTAGAAAATTAATTGGAACCCCCAAGCATTATATGTATTTTTTCTAACACCCTAGAGCAGGGATGGAGAACCTTGGCACTCTAGATGTTTTGGAACTCCATTTCCCATGATGCTCATGCACTCTACAGTGTAGCTGAGCATCATGGGAAATGTAGTTCCAAAACATCTGGAGTGCCAAGGTTTGCCATCGCTGCCCTAGAGAATAAAATGGCGGTCGTTGCAATACTTTGTCACACCGTATTTGCGCAGCGGTCTTGCAAGCGCACTTTTTTTGGAAAAAATTAACTTTTTTTAATTAAAAAATAAGACAACAGTAAAGTTAGCCCAATTTGTTTTTATATTGTGAAAGATAATGTTACACGAGTAAATTGATTACCAACATGTCACGCTTCAAAATTGCGCCCGTTTGTGGAACGGCGTCAAACTTTTACCCTTAAAATCTCCATAGGCGACGTTTAAAAAATTCTGCAGGTTGCATGTTTTGAGTTGCAGAGGAGGTCTAGGGCTAGAATTATTGCTCTTGTTCTAACAATCGCGGCGATACCTCACGTGTGGTTTGAACACCGTTTTCATATGTGGGCGCTACTCACGTATGCGTTAGCTTCTGCGCGCGAGCTCGTTGTGATGGGGCGCTTTAAAAAAATTTATAAATATTTCTTATTTTATTTATTTTTACACACTTTTATAAAAAAAAAACGAATTGGTTACCTTTATTCCTATTACAAGGAATGTAAACATCCCTTGTAATAGAAAAAAGCATGACAAAGTCCTCTTAAATATGAGATCTGGGGTCAAAAAGACCTCAGATCTCATATGTAGACAAAAATGCAATAAAAAAAAGAAAAAAAAAATGTCATTTGAAAAAATTACAAAAATAAAATGGCCCATTAAGACGTATGGGCGGAAGTGACGTTTTGACGTCGCTTCTGCCCTGCTATGGTATGGAGACGAGTGGGGGCCATCTTGCCCTCACTCGTATCCATACCCAGCCACGGATAGGACCCGATCGTCTCCGCCACTACCGACGGCTCCGGTATGCCGCAGAGGGCGCGGGCCCTCTCCCGCCGCCAATAACGGTAATCTCGCGGCGAATCCTCTGCAGAGACCATCTTTATCGCTAACTGGACTGCCGCCTGAAGAGATGGATACCTTGGTTGTGGCAGCAGCTGCTGCCATTACCGAGATCCCTCTTCAAAGTCAGGACGTATATAGTCGTGCGGCGGTCCCTAAGTGGTTAAATAAATGTAGCGCACCCAATGTAGGAGCCGCAAGTGAACTGGGATCCCCCATCCACCTATATATAACTATATACACTCCTCACTGCCTCCAGCACACTTGCTTGCAGAACTTCCGACTCAGCTGGGATACTGTTAGTGAATCCCCGAGCCCCTTTGGTTGTGTAGCAAAGTCCAGTGTCCAGATTGCATCCCTGTGGCTACTGATCCCAGCACCACCTCTTTAGGCACTGCCTGCCCACCTGGCTGCAGCTAGCCCTCCTGGCTAACTTCTCCACAGTCCTCCCAGACTGACACTCTCTCCACAGTTCTCCCAGACTGCTCACTCAACAGCCCACCCAGCTGACTCCTCAGAAGATCTCCTGGACGTGCTGACTCTCTCTTGCTGTCTTCTCCTTGACCTGTGCCTCCAGGAAAGATTTTGCTGTGTGTTGTAGAGGGTCCCTCCAGCACCCAAGCCCCAGGCCTGAGGTCACCCCCCCAGGACTAGGGGGCACCCTTATGGGCCACCGACAGCCTCCTCAGCACTTCCTCTCCATCTTCCACCTGACTGCCCCTGCTGGCCTTACTCAAGAGTATTTAAGAGGTGCCCGCCCCCTGCCAGCCCACTTTGCTGGGGATTGGCTGGGGCCCTCTTCAATACTCCAAGCAGCTCCTCCTAGACTCCGCCCTCTACTTCTGGAAGCTTCTCCAAGGTTCTAGAGAGCAGGGGGAGGCACCAAAGATGCTGCTTGATGAGTCATCCACCCTCCCCGAGTCACTCATCCATGACCCAGATTCAACCCAGGGCTGGCCGCCAGCCAAGCCAAATTTACCTACTCTAACAACTATATACACTAGAACGCTAGCTAGAGGGTGTGTACAAAAGGTATTTCCGCGCTACTGTAAGGTATTCTGGTAATGTATCAACTGCTACAAAGCACTGGGAAGGCAAAAACCATAGCCTAAATGTGAAATATATATATATATATATAGGAAGTAGTACTGAGCTGTTAACTTGCTCTGTCAGCTAGTACTGAAGCAATGGTAAAGTGCAAACGTGCAAGAAAGTCTGTGACAACACAATCGTGCCAAATGAAATAAATCCTTAATGTAACATTGCTGAACCCATGTTAAAGTGCAGACATGCAAATTCCAAACAAAAAATGGTTGCTTGATCGATATGAAAAAATGGTGAACGTGCAAAATTATGGTGGTATATTTAAAGTCCAAAATATATTGATATGTGCTGGGGTTAGGTGCTTGGTGACGGTTTCTTCTGTGACTTCCAACACTGTGAATATCCCTCTATTAATGTGACTAGATGGCCCCTTACCTCACTGCTGTGAGGTTACAGCATGTGTATAAATCCTATGTGGATCCGGCCTGGTGCTGCCTGGATGGTTCCTTAGAGCATGGGGGTATGGTGTCTGGATATGCTGAGCAAATCTTCTATCCGTGGAGTATGGGGTCTCCAAATGCCGTGCATAAATTAGCAGGGGAAGATAAAGGAATCCCAATATGGTGTAGTATGTTTGAACATTCGCATTTATTTGAAAACAAAATTTTAAGTACTCGCATTTAAAAAATATATTTGTGCATATCAAAAATACGAGCGCCGAGCTCGTCCGCGTCACCTCCGGTGCTTGTTTACGTCCTGTTTTACAAGAATTTCTGTAAGTTGAGTAACCTCCTCGTTTTCGGTATGAGAGTAGCATGCAAAAAAAAAACAGACAATCATTCAGCCGATATTCTCATCGTGCGTAATGAGGCATTAGATCCCTTAGAATAGGAAATAATTCCTGTTGGTATGGTTTTGCTATAGGTTTTTGCACATTTAAATATGTTTGTAGCTAATGGAAGCTAATTAAATAAAACTGATTTTATTCTAGCTCAGAAAGTAATATTTAGGAAAGCATCCAGATTTTAACTTTGCAAAAATTTTTGGTGTGTGTGACAGATTATCGACAGAATGGAGGCAGCCCGCACCTTCTTGTGATAACGGGAAGAGGGAATCGTAGCCAGGGAGGTGTTCCACGCATTAAACCAGCAGTCATAGACTACCTCACAAATCACGACTACAGGTGAGTCTACTTTTTAGCAATATACCTTGTCAGACTGGTCCTGAATTTCCTTTGTTCCCTGCAGAAAGTGTTTCTAGCTTTTCCTATACTTGTCAAAAAGTTTGCTGTCAGCTGCCTGCCTTAAATAGTTTGTACAACAGATCTGTATTACATCCATTTTAACTCTTCATACTCAACGCAGCTGGAAAGATTTATCAATTCTGTATTTTTTTACTAGCAGTTTGCAACTTGATTTTAAATTTCCTTCCTCTGTTGCTCAAAAGCCACATTTTAATCTTAAAGCAGAGGTTTTATTTTTTTTTAAAAGTCAGCAGCTACAAATATTGCAGCTGCTGACTTTTAATATATGGACACTTACCTGTCCAGCGCGCCCGCAATGTCGGCACCCGAGACCGACCCATGCCTCTGTCCTCGGATGCTGCCGCCGCCATCTTCGGTAAGGGAATCGGGAAATGAAGCCTTGCGAAATGGTCCCTCCTGTCTTCTGGGACCCGTGTGCCTCCCAGAAGACAGAAAGGGGGGGCGGGAACTGGCCTAACTCCCGCGGGAGTCCTATGCCCGGAAGTGGGTGCAAATACCTGTATTAGACAGGTATCTGCACCCCCCTAAAAGGTGACAAATGTGACAACGGAGGGGGGGTGGGAGGGTTCCGAAAAGCGGAGGTTCCATTTTTGTGTGGACCTCCACTTTAAGCACTTGTTAGGTAGTCAAGATTTTTAAAGCAAACCTTACCTGGCCTATTAAGTTCCTATCTTAACAGTGACAAAATCCAGGTACCCTTTTGGTATCTGTTATTACCCAATAATTTTTTGTCTTTAAATCAATCCCTGTGTAGCTATTGGAATCCAAGACCCAGGCTGTACACAGAGGCAAGCTTTTCCCCAAATTGAAACTGCTCCCCCCTTTTTAACTATTAACTGACAAATACTGTTCTGCCTTCTAAGGCTCTGCCATTTTTTAGCTTCGAGGACCTGGGTGCGAACTGAACCTTAGATCCAGGGGGCTTCACAGGGATCAATTTGGAGCCTACATCAGCAGCATTGTTGCCATAGGTGTTAAGCCTGGCTTTCCCCAGTGCACCCGTAACAACCCACTTGTCCCAAACTTTCACCTGAGGCCTACATGCCCAGTTTTTTTTGTGCTTCCACCATTCTACCTGCAAGCTTCCCCCCCTGTTCTCACCACCATAGATGTACCCACACCACCACCCCACGCCTGACACCATATGATCCACTTAATCCACCCACCCCTCTTGCTCTCAACCCACTTCTTACATCCAACATTTCACCTCCATGCATGCCTGCCCCCCCCCCCCCACTCTGACCACTGCACCCATGCATTCTTCTTGCTGCCCTCCCTCACACACACATACACTACCCTGCATCTCTACATTTGCAACCATTACTGCTCTATCAACTCCTTTCTCTTACCACTGTACATTTACCTTTCCCCCACCAAAGCACCATCACTACCACCACCTCACCTGTAGGCCCACTTCTCACCTCACCTTTTCACTCTCCCACCTTCTCATTAGTACAGCTGTACACCCAATTCACACCGACATATGTGTACCCCCTCTCTATCAATGCTCTTACCATATGCCTACCCTATACCCCCAGTGCACCTGAACCTTTCCCTTCCAACAACGCTCTCACCCTGCACCTACAACCCCACCATGCTTAAGCTGCTGCAATCTTGCCCATTCTGAAACAGGTACACTTTTTTTGCTAGTGGGTCTTGACAAGAAAGTACATCCCACTCAAAGCTTTGAGAGCATTGTTTTGGTGGATATCAGCTCATTTTTCTTAACCTATGGGCAGGTGCTCCAAAGGTCCTAATAACAGGGTTGATAAAACAAGGCCCTCAACCCACCAAAACATCTGTTGTCTGTAGTTATGTACACAGTAAACTATTCCCAAACATTAACCTTATTTTGCCTTTTTTCTGGAACAATAAAGGCCCATTTACATCTTGAAGGCCTGTGCTTTGTGTTAACACACCATTGGCTTAATACACCATTGGCTTAATGTGTGTTGCATTAAGGTAGCCCATTTTTAAATCAAAGTGATTGTAAAGTCAAATTTTTTTTTCTTCAAAAAACAAACAAACATGTAATACTTGCCTGTCCTGTGTAATGGTTTTTCACAGAGTAGCCCAGATCCTTCTCTTCTCTGGTCCCTCTTCGTCTCTCCTTGCTCCTCCCTCCTGTCAAGTGCCCCTACAGCAAGCAGCTTCCTATGGGGCACCCGAGTCACAGCTCCCTGTGTCCATTCGTACACGGAGCTGCAGTTTGGCCCCTGCCCCGCCCCTCTCCTGATTGGCTAACTGACTTTGTAGACAGCAGCGGGAGCCAATGGCCTGGCTGCTGTGTCTTAGCCAATCAGAAGGGAGAGTCCCGGACGGCTGAGGCACTTGTGGACATCGCTGGATAGAGGTGAGGCTCAGGTAAGTATTGGGGTGGCTGAGGGCAGCTGCTGCACAAAAGTTTTTTTATCCTAATGCATTGACTGCATTAAGATAAAAAAACTTCTGCCTTTACAACCGTTTTAGGTCCTAAGTGAAAGAGATACAAAATAACCAGTACAAAATAACTTCTTCAAAAGTTCCTCTTCATCTTATTAAGAAAGACTGCGCTTCTCCCTTCAATCCTTCTTCCAGAAGGGATCAGAGCGATTCTGATTGGTCAGTGTCTGCACAGCGACTCGTTCTGATCTATCCTTGAAGCACTGCACAGAGGGGAGGGAGAAGAGTGGGGATTTCAAATCCCCAGACTGCTGGACTGACTGCGGGGGCACTCACAGCTCAACATCACCATGGCAAGTACAGACTGGGGAGAGGTGCAAAGGGTATGCAGTGCTAGTTTACCTTTTTACATTTTTTCTGCAAAGGTGAACTAACACTTTAATACACACTGGGTGGAGTGGAGCAGTGTGTTCATTTGGATGTATATGTGGCAGGAAGGAAGGAAGAAATATTTTTTTTTGTTTTATAGGATGAAGAGAAACATTTTGAGATTTTTTTTTTTTTTTTTTTTATGCACTGGCTATTTATTTATTTTTTTATCCGTAAAGAATTTATTGAATAAATCAACAAACAATACAGAAGTAATAGAAGCAAATGAATAAACAGGAGTGCTGCAGCTCCAACTTGAGTAGACATCCCGATATACACTACATATAAAGCCCATGAGGTAATCTCAGCAAGCACTTTAATCAATTTTCTTAACATGGAAATACATAAGGCTTACATCAGGATGTTGATGCGGTAACCTGTCTATATGGGTAAAATCAGGTGCCTATAATCCCGCCAAAATTGTTAGAGGTCGGAGCCTCAGTCAAAGTTCCCTGTCTTACTTCTGAATGATCTCCTTACATGAAAAGAATGGAAGGAAGGGCCAACAGTAAGCAAGCCCCTCATTCCACTCCATCAAGACTAGTTACAAAAGAAAAGGGAGGAAAAAGAAAGCAGGGGGGGTACAGGGGGAAAAGGAGCAGGAGGGAGGGAGGGGTAGGGAAGGGGAAGAGGTGTATTGAATGGCAGATGACAGGAGAGGGGGTGGGGAAACCACCATCTACCCCCTCCATCCACTTCTGAAATTAGATATGGGGGAATACATGGAGCCCAATACGCTCAATTTCAGGTCCATACAGAGTATCACCGAGCATTCCCGGCTAACCGTTATCCTGCATCATGTCTTGGTATCCGGTAGAGTTCCGATATTCAAACAAGGCTTCCCATATGTTAGAGAAGCTGGAAATATTATCTTGTGCGGTGTAAATCAGTTCCTCTATCGCAACAATGTGATTGATGCGTGTCACCCATTCCTTCATGGTGGGTGGCGATGCAGATCTCCAATGGACCGGTGTTGATGGCGGTGTTGAATCATGTGCATCGCTACAGACTTATGGTATATTTTCTTGGGAATTTTTGAAAGATGAAGGAGGTATTGTGCTGGTGAAAACTCCAGCGGTAGCGAAGAGATCGCAGTTGTCGCATCATGAACTCTACGCCAGAATGGCTGAATTAGTGGGCACTCCCACCAGATGTGGAGGAACGTGCCCAAGTCCTGTCCACATCTCCAGCACCGATCTGTCACAGTCGGGAAGAATTTATGAAGGAGATCAGGTGTCCTGTACCACCGCGTTTTAATCTTGTACCCATTTTGCACTGGCTATTTTTATCTCTTTCAAAAACACAGTTTATGGAGAAATAGTTTTCTGTATGGATGTTATAGTTTATATGTAACATTAATTGTGTATTAATTTATGTATGATGGTGTACTTAATATATTTTTTAGGGTAATAATTCACAAATTAGCATTTTTGGAAGGTATTTTTCCTTTTTTATGTTTTTGGTATACAGCGGGATTATAACACCTGTTGGGCTTTAATTGCCTGTGCTCCCATTAGGGAAATGTATCCTCTTTTATTACCAAAAGTAAAATAAAATCTTACATTTTGGGTTTTTACTAGAACAGGGATGGAGTGGAAATCTTCCAAAGGAGAGACTGTTTTTGGTGTCAACAAGGGATTCTCACACTTAGGAAGGATTTCCTCTCACTTCCTGATTGGCTATGGGCCAGGAAGTGGAGGGAAATCTCCACAATGGGACACAGATGGCAAAACCCTCCTTTTCTCCAAAATAGTTTTGCCTTTAGTTTTACCTTAAATTGGTTACTGTGGGGCATTGCATTTTGAATGATATTCAGTTTGTAATGTTGTCATTATTTTTTTAATCTAGATTTCAGGAGAAGACATCGGGTGCCCTACGCATCACACTTAAATGAATGGATGCATGAATTAACTCGAAGACCATTTCTACTGTAAAGTGGAGAGTTTTAACACTTGTGTAATCTGCAGTTGTGTTAAAAGTGTGTGTTGGCAGTGAAGGGAATGTATACAAAATAATGTAATCTCTTAAAATGTGTGAAAATTGGAGATTAGGGGAGCGTTCTGTTGAACCAACAAAATATGGGAAAATGTTTTCAATAATTAATTAGATAAAGTTATTTCTTATCTAACAAGTTGGGCATATGTCCTCATGCATGTTACTTTTAAACTTTAAGGTTTTTCATCTTACCCATTTGAGGTGTGCCTGGCATGTTCCTCAGTTACACCATTTTATATTTGTTTTTAAACTTGGTGCTGAGGTTTAATGTATAATCTTTCCTTTCTGAATTATTGAGTACCCATTTTAAAGCAACATTTTACTTTTCTCTGCTTTGGAACTATTGAATGTGATAGGTATATGTAAAATGATACCACTTTTGGAATTTAAGGGCTTACACACAAGAGATGGAGACTCAGATTGTCACCTTGTAGCATGGCATTGCCTGCAGGTTGGTTCAAATTCACTTTTATACTTCTATTTTCTTGCACTCCCAGTTCAGGATCACTTTAGTGGAGAGAATGGAGCTGTGTCCAATAAAGTATGTTGGATAGCATGGCAACCTTTGTTGATTATAGAGTTGAATAGAGATCATCATGCACACATCAACATGCATCAGAAGTAAACGGATGTCCAAGATGAATCTTTAATAACAGCCTTCAAAACCCTTGATGTCGAGCCCCAGCATTCCTTTCATTTTAGATGTACTCTCTAGGCAAATATTTCCATAATGTGTTGTGTTGAGGAATTTTATTAAGAGTTAAGATGCTTTCATTAGGTTGGAATATCACTGGTCCTATTTAACAACTTAAGCCCCGGACCATTTGGTAGCTAAAGGACCAGAGGTGAATTCAGAATTTTGCACTGCGCTGCTTTAACTGTAAATTGTGCGGACATGCAATGTTGTACCCAAACGAAATTTGCGTCCTTTTCTTCCCACAAATAGAGCTTTCTTTTAATGGTATTTGATTGCCTCTGCGATTTTTCTTTTTTGCGATATAAACGGAAAAAGGCCGAAAATTTTGAAAAAAAATGATATTTTCTACTTTTGGTTATAAGAAAAATCGAATAAACTCAATTTTAGTCATACATTTAGGCCAAAATGTATTCAGCCACATGTCTTTAGTAAAAAAAATGTCAATAAGCGTATATTTATTGGTTTGCGCAAAAGTTATAGCGTTTACAAACTAGGGTACATTTTCTGGAATTTACACAGCTTTAAATTTATGACTGCCTATCTCATTTCTTGAGGTGCTAAAATGGCAGGGCAGTACAAACCCCCCCAAATGACCCCATTTTAGAAAGTAGACACCCCAAGGAAATTGCTGAGAGGCATGTTGAGCCCATTGAATATTTTTTTTTTTTGTCCCAAGTGATTGAATAATGACAAAAAAAATTACAAAAAGTTGTCACTAAATGATATATTGCTCACACATGCCATGGTTATATGTGGAATTGCACCCCAAAATACATTCTGCTGCTTTTCCTGAGTACGGGGATACCACATGTGTGGGACTTTTTAGGAGCCTAGCCACGTACGGGACCCCGGAAACCAAGCACCGCCTTCAGGATTTCTAAGGGCGCAAATTTTTGATTTCACTCCTCACTACCTATCACAGTTTTGAAGGCCATAAAATGCCAAAATAGCACAAAACCCCCCCAAATGACCCCATTTTAGAAAGTAGACACCCCAAGGAAATTGCTGAGAGGCCTGTTGAGCCCATTGAATATTTTTATTTTTTTGTCCCAAGTGATTGAATAATGACAAAAAAAAAAAAAAAAAAATTACAAAAAGTTGTCACTAAATGATATATTGCGCACACATGCCATGGTTATATGTGGAATTGCACCCCAAAATACATTCTGCTGCTTCTCCTGAGTACGGGGATACCACATGTGTGGGACTTTTTAGGAGCCTAGCCACGTACGGGACCCCGGAAACCAAGCACCGCCTTCAGGATTTCTAAGGGCGCAAATTTTTGATTTCACTCCTCACTACCTATCACAGTTTTGAAGGCCATAAAATGCCAAAATAGCACAAAACCCCCCCAAATGATCCCATTTTGGAAAGTAGACACCCCAAGCTGTTTGCTGAGAGGCATGGTGAGTATTTTACAGCTCTCATTTGTTTTTGAAAATGAAGAAAGAACATTTTTTTCTTTTTTTTTTTCAATTTTCAAAACTTTGTGACAAAAAGCGAGATCTGCAAAATACTCACAATACCTCTCAGCAAATAGCTTGGGGTGTCTACTTTCCAAAATGGGGTAATTTGGGGGGGTTTTGTGCCATCTGGGCATTCCATGGCCTCCGAAACTGTGATAGGCAGTGAGAAGTGAAATCAAAAATTGACACCCATAGAAAGCCTGAAGGCGGTGCTTGGTTTTTGGGGTCCCGTACGCGGCTAGGCTCCCAAAAAGTCTCACACATGTGGTATCCCCGTACTCAGGAGAAGCAACAGAATGTATTTTGGGGTGTAATTCCACATATGCCCATGGCATGTTTGAGCAATATATCATTTAGTGACAACTTTGTGCAAAAAAAAAAAAAAAAAATTATTTTTTATTTTTTCCGCAACTTGTGTCAACATATAAAATATTCCATGGACTCGACATGCCTCTCAGTATATAGCTTGGGGTGTCTACTTTCCAAAATGGGGTCATTTGGGGGGGTTTTGAACTGTTCTGGCATTTTATACACATCATTAGGAAGCTTACATCCACTCTTCTAACCACTTGAAGACAAAGCCCTTTTTGACACTTTTTGTTTACATGAAAACATATTTTTTTTTGCAAGAAAATTATGTTGAACCCCCAAACATTATATATATTTTTAAAGCAAAGGCCCTACAGAATAAAATGGTGGGTGTTGCATTTTTTTTTCTACACAGTATTTGCGCAGCGATTTTTCAAACGCATTTTTTGGGGAAAAAATACAATTTATTTTTATTTTAATGCACTAAAACACACTATATTGCCCAAATGTTTGATGAAATAAAAAAGATTATCTTAGGCCGAGTACATAGATACCAAACACGACATGCTTTAAAATTTCGCACAAACGCGCATTGGCGACAAACTACATACATTTTTAAAAGCCTTTAAAAGCATTTACAGGTTACCCTGTTAGATTTACAGAGGAGGTCTACTGCTAAAATTACTGCCCTCGATCTGACCTTCGCGGTGATACCTCACATGCATGGTGCAATTGCTGTTTACATATGACGCCAGACCGACGCTTGCGTTCGCCATTGGGCAAGAGCAGGGCAGGACAGGGGTGCTTTTTTTTTATTTATTTATTTATTTTTATTATTAATTTTGCTTTTTTATTTTATTTTTAAACTGTTGCTTCCATATTTTTTTTTTTTTTAATCACTTTTATTGTTATCTCAGGGAATGTAAATATCCCCTATGATAGCAATAGGTAATGACAGGTACTCTTTTTTGAAAAAACTGGGGTCTATTGGACCCTAGATCTTTCCTCTGCCCTCAAAGCATCTGACCACACCAAGATCGGTGTGATAAAATGCTTTCCCAATTTCCCAATGGCGCTTTTTATATCCGGGGGGGGGACATTCCCTCCCACTGCTTGTAAAAGCAGTCCAGAGGCTAATTAGCCACTAGGATTGCTTTTACATGAAAGCCGGCCGCTGGCTGAAAGGAATGATACAAAGATGATACCTAAACCCGCAGGCATCAATCTGGTATAAACATTCAAAGTCCAGCAACATACCAGTACGTTGCTGGTCCTTGTTGGACATGTATTGTAATCTTTTTTTTCATGCAGCCTGTTGGCTGAACGAAAAAAAAAGATTGATCGGTGGGTATGCCCACCATTAGAATACCGCCCTTCATCCACCCACTTCTAATGATGGGCATACATGCACCATTTATATATGCCGAAGCATGGGGGCATCTTCTCGCAAAAGTTATGCCGCGTACACATGGTCAGACTTTTCCACGGGCAAGCCTCTGTCGGAATTTCGACCGTATGTACGCGGCATTAGGAGCAAAATCGCTCCTCCGCTCCTGCTGCCCCAATGCTTCGGCATATATGCTTTTTTTTTTAACTGTGGTGGTGAAATCACCTCCTACAGCACTGGAGTCGCAGGGATCAGGCCTGTCTCTGCGAACGCTGCAGTTATGTGTGTTGTGTTTTGCAAGTGACAGTGATCGATCGATACTGCACTTGGGTGGCCTGGGCTGGACGGAGGGGCAAAACGCAGGTGCTAGCATGTATCTGGGCTGATCCCGCTAACACTGCGTTTTTGGGAACCCTAAACTGCTGGGGACGCTAGTATAGATCTGATCAGATCAGATACTATACCACTAAGGGGGGTGTATGCTACGCGCGTGGGTGTTAGCGCTACTGGCACTAACCTGACGCTGCCTGGGGTGTGACGCAGACCCTCTCTGACGCTAAAACCTAATTGATATCACCCGCCGGGCGATCAGGGGGTTAAACCTTTATTGGGTTATATACGGCGGGTGCCCTGACACTATAAAAAGCAAACTAACTAACCAGCGTCACCCGTAACACTTATATGATGATCACTGGTGAAAGGGTTAACTAGGGGCAATTAGGGGGTTAAAACCTTTATTAGGTAATATATGGGGGTACCTGACGCTATATAAAAACCTGACGGCGAACCTAAAAAAAAATTACTGGCTACCTATCGGCATCACCGACACTAAGACATCGATCAGAAAAATTATCGCTTAGTGACCGTGGTGATAGGGGTGAAAGGGTTACCTGGGGGGCGATCAAGGGGGTTAAACCTTTATTAGGTAATATATTGGGGTACCTGACGCTATAAAAACCTGCGGCGAACCTAAAAAAAATTACTGGCTACCGATCAGCATCACCGACGCTAAGACATCGATCAGAAAAATGATCGCATAGCGACGGCGGTGCTAGGGGGTGAAAGGGTTACCTGGGGGGTGATCAAGGGGGTTAAACCTTTATTAGATAATTTATGGGGGTACCCGACGCTATAAAAACCTGCGGCGAACCTAAAAAAAATTACTGGCTACCGATCAGCATCGCCGACGCTAAAACATCGATCAGAAAAATGATCGCTTAGCGACGGCGGTACTAGGGGTGAAAGGGTTATCTGGGGGGTGATCAGGGGGTTAAACCTTTATTAGGGGGGGTCAGGGGGCTACACTGGACCTAAAACTAAATGTACTGACACTTTTACAGTCACAAATGTCACTGATTGCAGTGATCACTAAATAAATGGTCACTGCAATCAGTGACACTGTGACTGGGGGCTGGGGGGTGATCTGGGGGGGCGATTTATGTACCTATGTGTCCTGGTGTCAGTGTAGTGTTGTGTGCACTAACCTGCATCTTCTCCTGTACGGCGCTCGGTATATGTGAGCGCCGCAGGAGAGATGACATCACTTCCTCCAGCCTGTGTAAACAAGCACACAGGCAGGGGAAGCTCTCATTCGCCGGGAGCGATCGAGAGGGGGTGGCCGGAATCGAACGGCCGTCCCCTCATGCCGGATCGCTCCCGAAGGTAAAACGACCGCTCACTGTAAAGAAGGGGGGTCCGATCGGACCCCCCCAACTATTCAAAGGCAATCACGTACATATACGTGATTCTGCCTGTCGGTGCCATTCTGCCGACGTATATTTACAGTGGGCGGTCGTTAAGTGGTTAAGGTTTGACATGTAATGGGCAGGAACAATGTTATTTCAGCCATCGGTATAATATTTTGTAACACTGTTACCAACCGCTGCTATTAAGTTTTTTTGTTTTTTTATGAAATGTGCATTACGCTTACATTTTGTAGAATTTCTGCACCCTATTCATTAACCTGAAGTTGGTTTTTGTGCTAAATTTTTTAAATGATCATTAGGCCTCGGGCATACTAAAGCGTTCGCCCGTGGAGAGCCGTGTTTACCCAAACGGGAATGCACATGTGTTCCATGCATCCCTCTGCAGGCAGTACCATTCATTTCAATTGGGAAGTATCGGTTGCACAGACACAGCTGCTGCTCACAATTTGACATCCGTGTGGGTGCAGGTGCACATCCCTATCAAATTGGGAGCAGTGGCTGTGCCCATGCAGCTGCTGTGTCCCAGTTGTCATCAGTGGGACTGCCTGCACAGAGATTGCCAGAACACTTGTTCCTTTTTCATCCCAAAATGGGCTCAAATGTTTGCAGACCACAGGGATATTTTACCTGCACAACAAATCCTTTTGTTTTTTTTACTTTGCCAAATGTAACTCATATTTGCTTCAGGCACTGAAGTCAAATATTAATCAAGACCTATAGTCCTGTGCCACAAAAGCTCACAAACCTGTTTAAGCAGGTCAGCACTGTTCATTCTGCAGCAAAGTGAACATAAAGGCAAGCTCACATGGCTGCAGTATTGTATACAAACTCTAGGAAGAAATTTTTATTAAAACTACAAATATGTAATATTATATACCTATTGCTCTAGTCATGGCCATTCATTTTGAATTTAAAAAAAGTTGAAACAAGTTTTAAAAGCACTTGGGCCTCGTCCTCAAGATATTTACAAAAATAGATATAAATAGCCTAGACACTCCATTGGTCTGAAAACATCAATTTATTTTTCTTTAAGTGTCCCTGCTTTTTTCGTCACTCTGCATTATTTCACATTACATATACCGTATATACTCGAGTATAAGCCGAGATTTTCAGCCCTTTTTTGGGGGCTGAAAGTCCCCCCCTCGGCTTATACTCGAGTCAGCGAATTTTTTCCATTGTAAATAGTACCTGTAAAGAAGTTGCGGCGGCTGCAGCGTCCATCGTTCGAATTCCGCGGTCTCTTCCTGTTCCTTCCGTGATAGGCGAATCTCATCAGACACTCTCCGCCTATCACGAACGTTCTCTCATCCTCAGTTTTCCAGCAGACGTTTGTGATTGGCGGAACACCCAACACAGTGTCTGCTGGGAAAACTGAGGATGAGAGAATGATCGTGATAGGCGGAGAGTGTCTGCTGAGAATCGCCTATCAAGGAAGGAACAGGAAGAGACCGCGGAATTTGAACGATGGACGCCGCAGCTTCTTTACAGGTACTATTTACAATGTAAAATAGGGAACAGCGAGCTAGGGAACAGTGGACAGTGAGGCATCGGCTTATACTCGAGTCAGTAAGGTTTCCCAGTTTTTTTGGCAACATTAGGTACCTCGGCTTATACTCGAGTCAGCTTATACTCGAGTATATACAGTAATTTTTAGACGTTTCAACACATTTAGAAGTCTTGTACTGGTTTCACTACTTTCCTAAAGATATACCCTTTGGCAATGTTGTGTAAGTAGATCAATTCACTTGGCACTCAGTATTGGTAATACTTTGTAATAGCCTGACATTTTAAGAGGTCTCTCTAATGAAACTATTTCTTTACCTCTAATAGGGCAGGATAACACAAGTGTGTTCCTTCCTTTTCTTCCTACAATGAAGATAGCTGTATGCAAACTGCTTAGTAAGCTGATGGTCACTGAATCGTCTTAAGCTGCATATACAATAACAGCTTTTCAAACAAGCAATTGTACAAAAATTCATGCAAAAATTATCAGTACATTCAATGGCTTGATGGATTTTGTTCAAAAATTCTTCAAAATTTTGTTTGCCCTTTTACATTTGGTTTTGGAACAAAAACAACATACACTGTTAGAAAATAACCAATTCTAGAAATTTTTTTCCATCCTGCTGCTTTGAATTTTCTCTTCACTGCAGTCGAAAACAAATGTTGATTTGGCTCCACTGATGATTAGAAAATCAAATAAGCATTCTTAAAAGGAAAAATATGAAACAAAATGCTACTATTGTATAGCCATCTTTAGTGTAGAAGTCAGTGGGGAAACTTTGGCTGGGAGAAAATCCCAACTTATAGTCAAAGTTGGCACAGTGCAGCAATCTTCAGCTCGCTAAGAAATTAACATATTATCATTTATACCAATTGTAGACCACAATTTAAAACACTTGTTTAAATTAAAATTTTTAATTATGGTGCCCTAATAGTCGCACGAAGCTTCATGTTTAAAGTGATTGTAAAGCTTTGTTTTTTTTTAAATACTGTATTTATTGGCGTATAACACTTACTTTTTTACCCTGAAAATAGAGGGAAAACTGTGCCTGCGTGTTATACGCAGGGGGCTGTAGAGAGTTTTTTTCCTGAAACTTCCCTCTTAAAGTTAGGGTGCGTGTTATACGCCTGTGCGTGTTATACGCCGATAAATACGGTAACAAACATGTCATACTTACCTCCACTGTTCAGTTCATTTTGCCCCAATGGCTCCAATCCTCCTCTTCTGGGGTCCCCCGGTGGCTCTATCAGCTTTTCCCTGCATCATATGACAACCTAGGAGAAGCGCTCTCCCGGGGGGTTACATTGCGGGCGCGCTCCCGAGTCCAGCATTCAGCGTCCATAGATGCCAAATGTAAGACTCGTCATTGGATTTGATTGACCGCAGCGGGAGCCAATGGCTGCGCTGCTTTCAATCTATCCAATCAATAGCTGGGAACCCCGGTCAGAGAGGTAGCGTGTCTTCGCCGAGGGATTGAAGGGGGTCAGGTGAGTAAAATGGCGGGGGTGTGGGGCTGGTCACTGTCAGAAGTTTTTTTCACCTTCATGCATAGGATGCATGAAGGTGAAAAAACAGAGGGTTTACAACCCCTTTGAAGCACCCATTGGCTTTGATTTTCATTATGTAAAAACGTCCATTTATCTCAGCTATCAGTGTTAGACGATGTTTGAACTCATGGATATCGTGCCTGTGTAAAGGCACCCATTTTATTAGTAGGGTAGAAGACCAACAAGTGTACTGTGATGCATTCTGTACATTAAACGAAATCCACCACATATAAATGTGTATGCTGTACATTTAACCACACACGGTGTATGCAGATATGTACTCTCTTACATTTTACAAAGCATTACTTTTTTTTAATTAATTGGGTTTCACTGAGTCTTTTTTTTTTGGCATTTTCTTTTAAACACAGATTAGAACACTAGAAAGCAAAGTTACGTTCTTTTTACCTGATTTAGAACTTCACAATCATGGATGGCTATATTATTTTTTTTCGTTTAGGAATAAAGTGTTATGAAGTGGAATAATCCATAGCAAACCATCAGATGTTCACTATCATTGGTGCTTGTTGATTGCTACAGGTTGCTACAAATCTTTTCACTTTGTAATGTAATTTAATAAAGCTAGTAGTATATACCATTGTTTCTTATTCATTAAAGTGATCCTTGAATTATCAGTATGTAGGGCGTGGGTCATTTTATTTTTGATTACCTTATTGTCCAAAATCATTAATGCAATTTATTTTACAGTGCTTGAATATCTGTATTTAAGAAGAAACAAACCTGTATTATAATTTGTAACTCTTCTAAAAAAACGGTACTTCTGAACATGTTTATAACTTCAAGTTAGTCTGTAATTACGGACTGCAGCTGAAAAAACGCAAACTGTCTTATTTTCCATTAAAATAAGGTTTTATATTGGACCTGTCAACTAGATTTTACATTGAAGTGAATGTTTTGATTAATTAAAACATAATCTGATACTTAGGTGCTAACTTCTAAAAATATCTTTGCACACCAAACAATATTAAACCATTACGTTTTCTCAGAAAACATGTTGCTTGTTGCAGATTTGAAGCATAGTTTTCTGGGGCCGTGAATAAATGTACAGAAAATTACACATATGGTGTATATATGAATATTTTTTTCTAAAAATGTACATTTTGAATGGCATTCTGTTTGTAAAAAATGATATATGTATTTTTTCTTGGGTTTTATGCCCAAAGATTTTGTATCTAATATTGTACCTGCGTTTTGTTAAATTTGTGGACTAGTGTTAATAAAGAAAATTATTTCCTTGTATTTCTATTTTTATAGTTATGTAAACATTTTCATTTTAAGGCATGTATTATGTATTTTGTAGTTTGAAGTTATTTTATTGAGATTTTAAAAATGCTAATAAAGGGAACTTAAAAAGCCTTCAAATTTATGTTAATTTGTTTTCGATTTTTTTATTAGTGAGTGAAGCTGGTACACAAATGCCGAATATTGGCCAGTATCAGCTGGGTAATACAAAATTATTATTATTATTATTATTATTATTTTTTTTGGCGCTTGGGGTGAAAAAGTGAACTAGTGAAAATCATTCCTGCAGCCGCTGCGCAAAAAACTGCTACAACGTAAAAAAGTGAAAAACAAAAATATTATAGTGCAGCGCTAGTAGTTAACGTGATAAATAAATGATTAAGATAAATTCATATATAGAAATATCCAAGATGAGATCATGTATGAGATCGCATAAAACAAAACTTTGCTAAAAAAAGTGACACAGCAGTGTCTGATGACAAAACAAAGTCCATCACAAAACAACAAGGTGCTGAAGTGCAATAAATGAATTAAAAAAATATGATAATGAAAGTGATAAATCTTCAATAAGTCCAAACATCAAACGGATAAGCTGTTCCCCCTTCAGCGACCCCATTTACCAAATGATGCTGATCCACAGCTTCTCAGTCTGGGATCATGAAGGCATAGATAGTTGCTCTGGCTTCCTTATGCTTGATAGGTGCTTGATGGAAGTTACCACCAGAAAAAATGTAGGAGAACAAATCTGGTGAAGTCCTTTGATGACACCCTGGAGGAGGGGCGAAACGCGTTGACGTAACTTCCGGTTTGCGGCAAACTATTGACGCAATTTTCTGCCTCCGTGGAGCGCACGCAATCCGAGCGGCGCTCGCGGAAGTCTTTTCTGATTACCTGCCTCTGCCATACTCATTGTAACTAGCGCCTAGCCAGCGCGGTTTTAGGCTTGTCCAGCAGTGCTTCACCATATTTGTTCTACATTTTTTCCGGTGGTAACTTAATTAATCCGGTGGTAACTTAATCAAGCATAAGGAAGCCAGAGCAACGATCTATGCCTTCATGATCCCAGACTGAGAAGCTGTGGATCAGCATCATTTGGTGAGTGGGGTCACTGAAGGGGGAACAGCTTATCCGTTTGATGTTTGGACTTATTGAAGATTTGTCACTTTCATTATCATATTTTTTAATTCATTTATTGCACTTCACTTACAGCACCTTGTTGTTTTGTGATGGACTTTATTGTTTTGTCATCAGACACTGCTGTGTCACTTTTTTTTAGCAAAGTTTTGTTTTATGCGATCTCATACATGATCTCATCTTGGATATTTCTATATATGACTTATTTATCACGCTTAACTGCTAGCGCTGCACTATTATAATTTTGTTTTTCAGTATCAGCTCATTAATAAGAAACATTAAAGTGGCTGTAAACCCACTGTCATCGTTTATATTTTACTAAAATAGTGTACATCTAGAAGGATATACATGCCTCCTGCATGTATCCTTACATGCCCAAACTCACCCCTTCAGCTGTGTGGAGCCCCGCAATATTGCAGAATCCGCAGGCGGATCTGCTGTCCGGTGCTCGGTGGGCGAAGTCGTGGCGTCCAAAGACTCCTCCGCCCACCACTACACTCCCCTTGCCAGCCAGCGTTGCGAGGAGGAGCCTCGTGCCAGGGAGACTAAAGTGCACGCACAGGAGTGGCAGAGCGCGCTCATGTTACTCCTGCGCATGTGCAGATACACAGCCATCTACAGAGAACGATTCTAAAGAGCTGTGAGAGGCAGAGACACATGACCCTCTATAAGGCTTGTGCATGAGATATGTAAATCACCTGTCACTCACAGCAAGTGGAGAAACGGACTGGCATTTCTCTGTATGTCCGTTTTATCTCACTAAAAAAGAAAGAGGATTGCTCAGAGCTGGGTTAACGCTTCGTGGCAAGACTGGGCACAGGTGATATGAAATCCTATACTGTACAAGGTGCAAGCCTAAATTTAAAAAAAATAATTCGGGTTTACATCCAATTTAAGCTAGTGTGTACAGCAGCCTGTCCGAAAGAAGCCCAGCTAATGTTCGGATTCTGTCAAATGGGCATGCTGGAAAACCAGCAGCGGATAAGCATCCAATCGGTGCTTGCAGTCAATGTCTATGAGAACTGACCAGTGTGTTCTGAGGGAAGGTGGCAGCTCCCCTATAGCAGTGATGGCACACGTGCCACAGCTGGCACGTCAAGCCCTCTCTGTGGGCACGCAGCACGCCGCCAGGATAGCAGAGGGAATCCCCCAGCAAGGCAGTCACTTGCACTGGCGGTGCAGGCACGGAGGAGCCGACTCCATTCCTATCGTCAGTGCAATCGGGCAGTGGGGCAGCAGATGCGGGTAAAGGCCTCCCTGCAAGCACTGATGGCAGCCCAGTGGAAAGGACACGGAGTGTCTGCTGTAAGCAGCGCGTGATGCCTCTGGATACCAAGTGTAATGATGTGTATGGAGGAGAAGAATGACACCTCCCTTCCTGGACTTGGAGAGTGGCTTCCTGTGCAGGGGCTCGGGCGCTGAAGCATGGCAATGTGGAGGACTGTGTACATACACAGATAGGACAGTGCTATGGGGGAAAGTGGGGGGCGCAGAGGACACTGCTGTGTATGTGAGGGAGATGTGAAGGGGCAGAGGACACTGCTTTGGGAAGGGCCTTTACATCACCCCCCTGATCCCAGTACTCTGAGCATATGCATCCATCTCTTATCCCAGTACTCTCAGCACATGCATCCATCTCTTATTCCAGTATTCTGAGCACATGCATCCATCCCTGATCCCAGTATTCTGAGCACATGCATCCTTTCCTGATACCAGTATTCTGAGCACATGCATCCTTTCCTGATACCAGTATTCTGAGCACATGCATCCATCTCTGATCCCAGTATTCTGAGCACATGCATCCATCTCTGATCCCAGTATTCTGGTGCCACAGGAACCATTTGCCAGTCATTTTCCCTGGAGAAGGAGCAGAAAGTGTGCCTTGCAAGTATGTCCTCTACCCGGGGCCCTTCCTGCTCCCCCAAGAGGCAATCGCATATTACCTGGATCAACTATACCTATAAATGTTAGTATCCAGTTATTTTATGTACATTTAGGAAAGAATCCAAGTCTTTTTAAAGCAATCTACTGAGTTGGCCAGAACCAGCTCTTGAGGGAGTCTATTCCACATTTTCGCAGCTCTTATGCCTCGTACACACAACCGGGTTTTCCGACGGGAAAACTGCGATGAGAGCTTTTTGCCGAGAATCCTGGCTGTGTGTATGCTCCCTCGCAGTTTTTCTGACGGGAAAACTGCCAAAAAACGCCGGCAAAAAAAAGAGAATCGGCTCTCTTTTCCCGTCGGACTTTTTCCCGTCGGAAATCCCAGCCGTGTGTACAAGGCATGACTGTGAAGAAACCTTTCCTTATTTGGATATTAAATCTCCACAGCTAAGCCTCTGTCCAAGGTTTTACTTCCCTCCTCATAAAAAAAAAATCTGATTTGTTTGAGAACTTCTTTCTTTTATGAATCTATGCTGTCTGTTGCTTAAAATTTGTTTTTGTTTTTTTCAGCAAGAACTCATCTATGTGGTCTTTTATTAAACTCTCCAGTATCTTCCCAACTATAGAAATTAAACTAACGGGTCTATAATTCCTTGGTAAAGACTTTGATCCCTTTTTAAACATAGGCACCACATTTGCCTTACGCCAATCTGGTGGTGCTATTCCAGTCATTAAAGAGTCCCTAAAAATTAGAAACAATGGCTTTGAAATGACAGAGCTCAATTCTTTTGGGATCAGTGGGTGGATGCCATCTAGTCCTGGTGCATTATTCACCTTTATTCTGTCTAAATATTTCTGGACCATATACATTTTGAGCCATTGTGGATCATTTGGGACTGTGTCATTACATCCCTTTTATGGACATAAGCTCCCCCCATGCTCCTTTGTATACACAGAGCTGAAGAAGGTATTTAATTAATTTGCCTTCTATTTGTAAAATGGCCTATATGCTCAGACCTGACCTTTTTACTATTTAAATGTTACAAAGAATATAAAAGATTATGTAAAAAGGAAATCAAGGCCGCATCAATTCAAAACGAACAACGGATTGCAAAAGATAGTAGGACAAATCCTAAAAAATTCTTCAAGTATATTAACCACTTCCCTACCGCACGCCGTCATATGACGTCCTGGACGTTCGGGGGGGATATCTGAAAGATGCCTGCAGCTACAGGCATCATTCAGATATTATTCTTTTCAGCCAGCGATTCTGTGCACAATAGGAATGACCCTAGCGGCAGTTTCGCCGCTTGATCCTTCTTATAGGCGATGGGATGGGACGTCCCGCCGCCATCCGGTGCTTCTCCGGGCTCTCCCGTGCCATCGAGGGCCCGGAGAACGAATCGGCCATCGCCGGATGACGACGATAGAGATTTCCGGTGACCAGATGGTCACCAGTCATCTCTATGACCGTTGCGTCCGGGTTACCAGATGTAAACAAAGCCACGATCGCGGATTTCGGCATGAGATCAGTGATTTTTTTTTTCTCAATCTCATGCTTTGCAGACTGGAGGAGAGATGAGGGGTCTTATTGACCCCGCATCTCTCCATAAAGAGGACCTGTCACGAACCATTCCTATTACAAGGGATGTTTACATTCCTTGTAATAGGAATAAAAGTGATCAAAAAAATTAAAATGTAAAAAAAAAGTGTAAAAAGAATTAAGTAAAAAAAATATATATATATATTTTTTTTTTAAACGCCCCTGTCCCCGGTAGCTCGTGCTCAGAAGCGAACACACACATAAGTCCCGCCCACATATGTAAACACCATTTAAACCACACGTGAGGTATCGCCGCATGCGCAACAATTCTAGCACTAGACCTCCTCTGGAACTCTAAACTGGTAACCTGTAAAAAAAATTAAAGCGTCGCCTATGGAGATTTTTAAGTACCAAAGTTTGGCGCCATTCCATGAGTGTGCGCAATTTTAAAGCGTGACATGTTGGGTATCTATTTACTCAGCGTAACATCATCTTTCTTATTATACAAAAAAATTTAGTTAACTTCACTGTTTTTTTTTTTTTTATTCATGAAACCTTTTTTTTTCAAAAAAAATGCATTTGAAAAAATATTGCGCACATACCGTGCTAGATAAAAAGTTGCAATGACCGCCATTTTATTCCCTAGGGTGTCTGCTAAAAAAAAAAAAAAAAAAAAACATATATAATGTTTGGGGGTTCTGAGTAATTTTCGAGCAAGAAAATTATGATTTTTACATGAAGGAGAGAAGTGCCAGAATAGGCCCGATATGGAAGTGGTTAAACAATGATAGTGTTCCTTCATTTTTATATGTGCACTTAGCGTCTGTAAAATCTTTGTGTTGGAGACCTGAAGACAAGATCTGTGGTGATGAGGAGACCCTCTAGCCATTGTCCTACCAGCCTGGAATGCAGCTTTTCGTTAGCACAAACCATGGCGTGGCATTGGAACTTGGTTGTACGGAATGCCAACATAACAATTATGGCTGTCCAAGCTGGTCTCACCAAAGCTCAATGGTGGCATGCAGCCAGGATTGCTGCGTGATTTACCTTCAAATTTGCCACTCGCATGCCCACACAACTCCTTTCAAATGCAGTGTGAACTGGGAAGACAAAAAAGGAGGAGCAATTATGGGAGTCCTATCTATTATAATAGTAATATTCACCGAATAATATCGGGGGGGGGTGGTCAAATATAATACATATATAAAGATAGAGAAAAAAAAAAGGACAGACCTCCACACACCTATATGAATTATATTACAAATATTTAATAGCCTACATCAGGCAAATACATATTATAAAACACTACAATATCCCAATGAGACATATGACCAAAATATAGAACCTATAGAGAGGCCACCAAACCACTATGAATCCCTCCAGCCGCGAGGGAATCCCCCCAGTGATTGGTGGCTGGTGAACCCACTCCCTCCCCCCCTGTGAAGAACACCCCCGTAGGTGCCCAGTATACCCCAAGAGTCCCCTATAGAAACCACTAGTTAACCCGTGTACTTCCTAATCAAAAGCAGTATATGTTTAAAAAACAAAGTATATCTCTGCTAGTGAGTGGAAGACACAGTCTGGATAGGATCCCCATACAAAAAACTACCCCCCAGTCAACAGTCAGTCATTGGGAGGGTCTCGCACTATTAGGAATTGATCCACATTGATCCAGCCATAGGAAATGTGTAAATGTATCTGGATTAAGGTAATATAGGGGAAATAAACTGTAGAAGAAAAAGAATCACATCCTCTTCAATTTCCATGAAAGTCCAATCACTGGTATATCTTCAAAATCCGCACCAAGACTTGATTCCTACGGGAAGTATATATGCAACTAATTCCCAACTGATGGGTATATCTTAGTGTAATTTCCCAGGTGCACCTGATTGGTGAGAAAAATATATAATATCATAATGGTAGTTCATGTCCTCACAGTAGTTGTTATCGGTGGTGTATTGAGCCAGTAGTGGATCTCAACGTTTATCCCAAATGTTTTCTATACTCTTCAGTGGGGACTATAATAACATATAAGCTTATATGCATGGCAATAATGATTGTTTACTCACACGACCTGCATAGATTGCTTGGAACATATAGTATGGGGTTTATTTCAAATCTCCTAATCGGAGTAGTCTGTATATAGATATCCCCGTTGTCAGTTCTCAGTCCGTTTCAGTATAGCAGGTAACAACACAGAGATCTCACCATAGGATCGATCTGTGTGTGGGCGCTTTCAGTATTCATCAACAAGCAAAATGTAGAAAGCATAAGTTGTAAAGCCAGTCCTTCCTCCAAAGTTTTACACATCTCACAATCCATCTGAAGTTAGATCAAAGTGTATGCGGAATCCTGAATTCCAATTGACATATCCTGATAATGTCTCACGGGAACGGTTGGTTACTTCTCATAGAGACTAGGTGGTTACTTGGGTGGGCATCCAAGTAACCCCTTAGTCTCTATGAGAAGTAACCAACCGTTCCCGTGAGACATTATGTCAATTGGAATTCAGGATTCCGCATACACTTTGATCTAACTTCAGATGGATTGTGAGATGTTTAAAACTTTGGAGGAAGGACTGGCTTTACAACTTATGCTTTCTACATTTTGCTGATGGCTTGCTGACGATCATTGAAAGTGCTTAGCATAGGTGTGCGCACATGGTGTGCCAGGTGTGCCTGGGCACACCCTAATCACTCCGTGTGGTGCATATTTTCCCTCTTTAGACCCCTGACACTTCACCAAATAAAATAAAAAATCTTCTTTTTTAGTTTTTCCTCCTAAAATTAAAAAAAATTATTAAAAAAATAAAATTGTAAGAAATAATAAAAAATAAAATAATAAAAATAAAAACTGACACTGTCCACTGCCCTACTGACATATATATCAGTATATATACAGATGCACACGTATGCGTTTCAGCTTTGGGGTGCACACCCTAATGCAACAGGCTGCGCACACCTATGGTGCTTAGGAAGGAGGAAGGATTGTCTCCGCAATTTATGCTTTCCTTATATTACTGATGGCTTGTTGATGAATACTGAAAGCGCCCACACACAGATCGATCCTATGGTGAGATCTCTGTGTTGTTACCTGCTATACTGAAACGGACTGAGAACTGACAACGGGGATATCTATATACCGGGGATATGCAATTAGCGGACCTCCAGCTGTTGCAGAACTACAAGTTCCATGAGGCATAGCAAGACTCTGAAACCCACAAGCATGGCACCCAGAGGCAGGTGCATGATGGGACTTGTAGTTTTGCAACAGCTGGAGGTCCGCTAATTGCATATCCCTGCTATATACAGACTACTCCGATTAGGAGATTTGAAATAAACCCCATACTATATGTTCCAAGCAATCTTTGCAGGTCGCGTGAGTAAACAATCATTATTGCCATGCATATAAGCTTATATGTTATTATAGTCCCCACTGAAGAGTATAGAAAACATTTGGGATAAACGTTGAGATCCACTACTGGCTCAATACACCACCGATAACAACTACTGTGAGGACATGAACTACCATTATGATATTATATATTTTTCTCACCAATCAGGTGCACCTGGGAAATTACACTAAGATATACCCATCAGTTGGGAATTAGTAGCATATATACTTCCCGTAGGGATCAAGTCTTGGTGCGGATTTTGAAGATATACCAGTGATTGGACTTTCATGGAAATTGAAGTGGATGTGATTCTTCTTCTTCTACAGTTT
Source organism: Rana muscosa (assembly GCA_029206835.1). Taxonomy (NCBI): domain Eukaryota; kingdom Metazoa; phylum Chordata; class Amphibia; order Anura; family Ranidae; genus Rana; species Rana muscosa. Next base: position 188,999,823 of record CM055116.1, read on the forward strand.
ATTTCCCCTATATTACCTTAATCCAGATACATTTACACATTTCCTATGGCTGGATCAATGTGGATCATTTCCTAATAGTGTGAGACCCTCCCAATGACTGACTGTTGACTGGGGGGTAGTTTTTTGTATGGGGATCCTATCCAGACTGTGTCTTCCACTCACTAGCAGAGATATACTTTGTTTTTTAAACATATACTGCTTTTGATTAGGAAGTACACGGGTTAACTAGTGGTTTCTATAGGGGACTCTTGGGGTATACTGGGCACCTACGGGGGTGTTCTTCACAGGGGGGGAGGGAGTGGGTTCACCAGCCACCAATCACTGGGGGGATTCCCTCCGGCTGGAGGGATTCATAGTGGTTTGGTGGCCTCTCTATAGGTTCTATATTTTGGTCATATGTCTCATTGGGATATTGTAGTGTTTTATAATATGTATTTGCCTGATGAAGGCTATTAAATATTTGTAATATATTTTATATAGGTGAACTGGGAAGACACAGCAGGGATAGGGTGGGGGGTGGAGCAGATCCAGCCTCTGTCCTATGCAGAACAGTGCTGGGCACTTGAAGAGGCTCTTGGAGAGAGTCACAAATAGCCTCAATTGACAGCTGCAGCCAGCTACTATATTTTCACGGACAGTTTCTCCCATCCACAGACTTTTACAAAAGGGAGAAATCTGTATTTTTTTTTTTTTGTACAAGCTGTCCATACTGATGGTTGGCAACCCAGGTACCAATTTTCATGAACAGTTTTTCCTGTCACAAAGACCACTTTATACTGAATGGGTAGAGAAGCTAAATGGCATGCTGGTTTTTATAAACTCTTGGTAAATCTTGAAAGTGTACAAAAAAATTATTGGGGAATCCACTTGTGAGGCAGTGACACCTTTCTTGTGATGTTGTGGGAGGATGTGGTGCCACAAACTGAGTCCTAACGACAAGTGAGAAGCTGAGGGGTAATTTAACCATTCAGTGCCTACCCATAAAAGTAAGTTTTACATGCAGCTGGACTTAAAAAAATATAAATAACATTCTTCTTCTTAGTAGAATATCACTATTGCTTATTGTTACATCTATACATTAGATCTATACATTAAATCTCTTTAAGTGCAAATTTGTCATATATTTATGGTTTTGCTTTCTCTTTCTTTTCTTGTTTCATGTTTGCTATATCTCCATCTTCTTGTTTCAATTATATTTTCCATTTATTCATTAACCACATTTTCATATTGTTCACAGTCTCGTCATTTCCTCTTTCTGCTGTATTTGGTGAAATCCGACTTGTCATGTTGATAAACAGTGTGATTGCTGCATATTTCTCATGAATTTGTGTGTAAAAAAAAAAGAGGAATGCAACATTAATTTGCCTTTTTAAGAATTAAACCTGTGCAGATGAAAGCCAGTTGCTAGGAACCACCCCTTCCAATATTCAATATGGCTGTGTTTATCATAAGGCACTCAAGCCAAGGGAGGGGGGGGTGGTAGCAGTCAGTCCAGGTAAAGGCAAATAGGGAGGTGCATTGTATGTGTGCGGACTAATCGGGCAGATTGATCTTCCGCTTAGCGATGCTTGCATCGTTTTTTTTACCAGGTGTCCTTCAACAGAGCCAGTAAGTAACTGGACATCTGGCATACACCCTAGAACCCCTCATTGCAATTTACTGAGCCTATCTGAACTATAGAGCTGTGGGCTACAGATCTGCATTTAGAGTTTGAAGTTGGTATTTGCATATTGTCTGGTGTACTTAGGAGAAACATACAGGTACTTCTCGGTGTAACATTTTATGACAGGAGTAATAAACGTTAAAAATGGCGGGCTTAGGAAAACAGAGCCAGTCACAACTGGGCCTATGCAATAATCTGAATATTTACTCTAGATATTTAATATCATTTTGTAGCTTAGTTATGAAAGATTTATTTATAGTTGATCCATTACTTAGCCTTGCTTGCTGTGTCTAAGGCATCATTCACATAACCATACTGATGCGTACAACCATGCAAAGTTCATCCGTGTGGGGTGCACAGGCATTTTGTTCAGCCTGTTGAAATCAATGGCAATGACCTGAATGCAAACTCTTTGCAGAACTGATTATTGTCTTCATTCATGGTCTGGTAGTTGCTCGGTCAACTGCTTGACCTCAAGCTGATACCACAGTCATACTGTCTATTAGTGATGAGCCGAACACCCCCGGGTTCGGTTCGCACTAGAACCCGCGAACGGACCGAAAGTTCGCACGAACTTTAGAACCCTATTAAATACAATGGATGCGAACGTTCGAAATCTAAAGTGCTAATTATAACGACTATTATGCATGTTATTATCCTAAAAAGGGTTTGGGAACCCGGGTTCTGCACCAGGGGACATGTATCAATGCAAAAAGAAGTTTTAAAAACGGCCGTTTTTCTGGAGCAGTCATTTTAATGATGCATAAAGTGAAAAAAAAAAAAGTCAAATATTCCTTTAAATATCGTACCTGGGGGGTGTCTAAAGTATGCCTGTGAAGTGCCACGTGTTTCCCGTGTTTAGAACTGTCCCTGCACAAAATTACATTTCTAAAGGAAAAAAAGCCATTTAAAACTGCTTGCGGCTTTAATGTAATGTCTGGTCCCGGTAATATGGATGAAAATCTTTAAGAAAAATGGCATAGCTACCCCATCACACACCCCCCCCCTCTACCCCAGCCCATTACCAGCCCCTTTGGGTCTTGTATGGATATTAAGGGGCACCTCGCACACAAAACAAAAAAGGCCCTATGTACTCTGAACAGCCGTATACAGGCGGTGCATACAAGACAGGGACTGTAGGTTTGTTCTTATGTAGAATCTGTTTGTAATTTTGAACAGGTACATTGTTTAAGTGTAGCTCCAGCCAAAAAATCTATTTTTAAGCTTTTTGGAAAACATAGGGAAGGGTTATCACCCCTGTAACATTTGTTTTGCTGTCTGTGCAGTGTGCACCTGTTCAGAACAGTTCACCTCACTTTCCGTCCTAATGACAAATGTTTTTTGAAAATTTGGGGTTTTTATTGAAACAAGAATTGGTGATAAAGCATCAGTGGAGAGGAGACACTTTTTTTCCCATATTAACTCTTATAGGAGAGAATTTGCCTTCCTAGGGGTAGATTTCCTCTCACTTCCTGTTGTATCCTTCCGTTTGCAAGGAGGAGTCGTTTGTAAGTTGGATGTTTGAAAGTAGGGGCCTGCCGTATATACTCAGCTGAAATTTGCCCCTTACATGTTGGTGTTGCCACAACACTGTGAGCCCTCACAGTTACTCTTGGTGGGCGCATGAATGGGCCCTGCTGTGAATTATTAGATCAAGAATTGTAATTGCATGCCACTGTTGAACAGGGGCTGAAAAATTGGGCCTTTGGTGGTGGTGGTGGTGGTGGTGGTGTTGACACAACACTGTAAGGCCTCACAGTTAGTCTTGGTGGGCGCAGGAATGGGCCCTGCTGTGAATTATTAGATCAAGAATTGTAATTACATGCCCCTGTTAAACAGGGGCAGAAAAATTGGGCCTTAGGCACTGGTGCCACAACACTGCAACCCCTCACAGATACTGTACTTGGAGCACAGCAATGAGCCCTGTTGCAAAGTATTGCATCAAAAATTGTAATTACACGCCCCTGTTAAACAGGGGCTGAAAAATTGGGCCTTAGCCACTGGTGCTGGTGCCACGACACTGCAACCTCTCCCAGATACTCTAGTTGGAGTGCAGGAATGAGCCCTGCTGCAAAGCATTGCATAAAAAATTGTAATTACATGCCCCTGTTAAACAGGGGCATAAAAATTGGGCCTTAGGCACTGGTGCCACAACACTGCAACCCCTCACAGATACTGTACTTGGAGCACAGCAATGAGCCCTGTTGCAAAGTATTGCATCAAAAATTGTAATTACACGCCCCTGTTAAACAGGGGCTGAAAAATTGGGCCTTAGCCACTGGTGCTGGTGCCACGACACTGCAACCACTCCCAGATACTCTAGTTGGAGTGCAGGAATGAGCCCTGCTGCAAAGCATTGCATAAAAAATTGTAATAACACACCCCTGTTAAACAGGGGCTGAAAAATTGGGCCTCAGCCACTGGTGGCGGCACCCAGAAACAAAAATGTTCTTCCAAGCTATCATCGTCAATCGGATCATTGAGGAGGAGGAGGATAGTCAGTCAACATACCAGGACAGTCTCTCAGCATCAGCATCAGTCTTGAAGGGATGTGACATTTAAAAATAAATTAGTCTGTTATATCAGCTTCAGGTGTTTGGTAGCTGGTGGTGATCCAAGACTGGTTCATCTTTATGAAGGTCAGTCGATCAACAGAGTCGGTGGACAGGCGCACCCTGTGATCCGTGACAAATCCTCCAGCAGTACTGAATGTGGGTTCTGAAAGAACGCTGGATGCAGGACAGGCCAGTAGCTCAATTGCATACTGTGCAAGCTCTGGCCAGTGATCCATCCTCAAGACCCAGTAAGCCAGAGGATTTTCGGTGGGGAAGGTGTCCAAGTCTGACCTTGCCCCTAGGTATTCCTACACCATGTATATCAGACGCTGGCGATGGTTGCTGGAACCGATCATACCTTGGGGCTGCGGACTAAAGAATTGTCTGAACGCTTCGGTCAGACGGCCACCTTCCCCACCGCTCCTTCTTTGACTGACCGAAGCCTCAGCAACTCGTTGTCCAGGACCAGGAGTTTGTAACCTCCCAGTCTCTGGGAACGCGTTGCACAGACCTTTCTGCAAGGCCTCCCGGAGTTGTCTCATCCTCTGCTCCCTCTGCGACGGTAAGATAAGGTCCGCAACCTTACCCTTGTACCGTGGATCAAGGAGAGTGGCCAGCCAGTAATGGTCCCTCTCCTTGATCCGAAGAATACGAGGATCCTTCCGCAGACTTTGCAGGATCAGGGAGGCCATGCAGCGTAGGTTAGCTGAGGCATTCGGTCCGGAGTCCTCTGGGTCACTAAGGACGACATGATCCGCAGCCACCTCCTCCCAGCCACGTACAAGTCCACTGGTTTCTTGGGACTGTAAATCATCCCTAAAAGACTGCTGCTGATGATGCTGAGTGCCAGGCTCCACCTCCATGCTGACACAATCCTCCTCCTGCTCCTCCTCCTCCTCTTCTTCCTGTGCGATGGGTGGGACAGAAGGAACACTGTCTGGGTAAAGGGGGCCTTGAGAGGCAAGGAAGTCCTCCTCTTCCTGCCTCTGTTCTGCCTCAAGTGCCCTGTCCATTATTCCACGCAGCGTATGTTCCAACAGGTGGACAAGAGGTACAGTGTCACTGATGCATGCACTGTCACTGCTCACCATCCTCGTGGCCTCCTCAAATGGTGCCAGGACAGTGCATGCATCCCTGATCATGCCCCACTGGCGTAGTGAAAAAAAAACCGAGCTCCCCTGACCCTGTCCTGGTGCCGTAGTCGCACAGGTACTCATTGAGGGCCCTCTGCTGCATGTGCAGCCGCTGCAGCATGGCCAACGTTGAGTTCCACCTGGTGGGCATGTCACATATAAGGCGGTTCTTGGGCAGGTTCAACTCCTTTTGCAGCTCAGCCAGGCGAGCATTGGCATTATAAGATCTGCGGAAATGCACACAGACTTTCCTGGCCTGCCTCAGGACATCCTGTAAGCCCGGGTACCTGCCCAAGAACCGCTGCACCACTAGGTTAAGGACGTGAGCCACACAGGGCACATGGGTCAGTTGTCCCTGTCGGAGAGCGGAGAGGAGGTTGGTGCCATTGTCGCAAACTACCATTCCTGGCTTAAGCTGGCGTGGCGTCAACCACCTCTCGGCCTGCCCCTGCAGAGCAGACAGAACCTCTGCCCCAGTGTGGCTCCTGTCCCCCAAACACACCAGCGCAAGCACGGCATGGCATCTTTTTGCCTGCGTACTTGCGTAGCCCCTTGAACGCCTATGGAGCACTGCTGGTTCCGAGGACAAAGCACAGGAAGAGGCCACGGAGGAAGAAGAAGAGGAGGGGGTGGAGGACAGAGGTGTGTCACAACCAGTAGTAGCATTTTGGAGGCGTGGCGGTGGAACAACCTCCAACACTACTGCACCTTGTCCTGCATCCTTCCCAGCTGCCAAAAGAGTGACCCAATGGGCCGTGAAAGAAAGGTAACGTCCCTGTCCATGCCTGCTGGACCATGAGTCAGCGGTAATATGCACCTTACCGCTGACCGCCCTGTCCAGCGAGGCCAAGACATTGCGTTCCACATGCCGGTAGAGAGCCGGAATCGCCTTCCGTGAGAAAAAGTGGCGTTTGGGAACCTGCCACTGAGGAACCGCACATTGCACAAACTCACGGAAGGGGGCCAAGTCTACCAACTGAAAAGGCAGCAGTTGAAGCGCTAGCAATTTAGCCAAGCTAGCATTCAACCGCTGGGCATGTGGATGGCTGGGAGTGAACTTCTTTTGACGGTCCAGCAGCTGGGGCAGGGAAATTTGCCTGCTAGAATCGGACGTCGGTGTACTGCTAGCAGAGTGCCCGCAAGTACTTGGCTGTGACACACCTAATTCTACACCTTCATTCCTCTCAGAGCAGGTTTCAGAGAGGACTGAAGGTATAGTGGGGTTGGAGATCCCAGCTGATGTGGTGCAAGAAGAGGTCAGCTTTGTTCTTTGGTGTGGGTCTTTAAGGTAGGCTTGCCAACGAGCTGCATGGCAGGTCAACATATGTCTGGTCAAGCATGTGGTGCCCAAGCGGGTGATGTTTTGGCCACGCGATTTACGCTGGAGACATATGTTGCAAACAGCAGCTGTGCGATCTGATGCACTCGACTCAAAAAAGGCCCACACCAAAGAACTTTTTGAATAACGGGCAGAGGCAGCGCCCTGCACAGGCGGAGCTCTGCGGTGTGATTCCGTCGGTGTGCTGCCCTTCCGCTGCCCCCCGAGGGCATCCTGCCTCGTTGGAGATGTGCCTTCTCCTCATCCTCCTCCTCCTCCTCCTCCTCTCTCCTATTAGGCACCCACGTGGAGTCAGTGACCTCATCATCCCCTCCCTCCTCATCACTGGAGCCAATCTGGCAGTATGCTGCAGCTGCTGGAACATGACTGCCAGATTGGTGTCCTTCTTGAGCATCCCCTCTCTCTGCTCTCACGCTACTGCCTTCCTCTAGCTGGGTATCATCATCAGACCCTTCGAAACGCTGGGCATCCTCCTGGAGCATGTACCCAACACTGTGCTCAAACAGTTCAGGGGACTCCTCAGGAGGACATGGTTGGTCTAGGGAAGGAGTGACTGATGATGACATTGATACCAGGGAAGAGGACGCTTTGGCAGCTGCTTTGCCAGTACCCTGAGCCTGGGTGAGAGAGGATGAGGAGGATGAGGAGGGCTTGGTCATCCACTCTACCAAGTCTTCGGCATGATGCGGCTCAACACGTCCAGCTGCCGAAAAGAAGGACAAGCGTGTCCCATGGCCACGTGCTGATGGCGATGCACCGCGTCCACGACCAGCACTGTTGTCTCTAGACACAGAGCCTGCTTGCCCTCTTTTATTGGCTCCTGAGTCCTGACTGTCTGCCTCTCCTTGTTTGCCTTCCAGACATTCTAATGGCCTGCAGGGAAATGGGAAAAACAGCAATACAGGCTAAGTTAAGGTGTAATATGGTCAGGAGGCACACTCCGCCCGCTGTAAGTGCCGCAAAATCCTGTTGGTGTAACACACCAGGAAAAAGCAACAATACAGGCTAAGTTAAGGTGTAATATGGTCAGGAGGCAACACTCCGCCCGCTGTAAGTGCCGCAAAATCCTGTTGGTGTAACACACCAGGAAAAAGCAGCAATACAGGCTAAGTTAAGGTGTAATATGGTCAGGAGGCACACTCCGCCCGCTGTAAGTGCCGCAAAATCCTGTTGGTGTAACACACCAGGAAAAAGCAGCAATACGGGCTAACTTCAGGTGTATAAATGTGCAGGAGGCTTAGCAACAATGACACTGACACTGTCCCCTGCCTATCCTTCTCTCTCCCTGCACACAAGGTTTATCAAAGTATATGACACTGACACTCTCCCTGCCTATCCTCCTCTGTCCCTACACACAAGGTTTAGCAAAGAATAGATTTGACAAGATTTGACACTGTCCCTGCCTATCCTTCACTTTCCCTGCTCCGGAACACACTACACAAGGCCGCCGCGCTGGCGGCCTTTTATAGTGTGGGGCGTGTACTAAACCCCCTCAGCTATAATTGGCCACAGGCATCCTGCCTGTGGCCAATCATTGCTCTCCTCGCTGCCAGCGCTGTGATTGGCCAAGCATGCAGGGTCACAGTGCATGCTTGGCCAATCACAGCGCCGGGATTACACTGCGATGGCACAGTGTATTGTGGGCCGCTCGCGTCACTCGAATTTGGCGCGAACGGCCCAAATCGTTCGTTGTTCGCCGAACGCGCGAACAGCTGATGTTCGAGCTCATCCCTACTGTCTATCACAATCTTATTGTGCTGATCAGGGAGCCATCTATGTTGCTGCAATTGCCGGCCAATTCTTTTCAAGGAGGAAGCAGGAAGTGCTTTGTAATTTTTTATAAAGTTTTACTCTCACATTATTGCAGAGCCATGAGTGAGTGAGTGAGTGAATAACTTGTATAGTGCTGCAAATGCGAAGTAAATCACCTCAAGTCGCTTATTTCCATCCAGTGTTGTCCTGATCCTTCAGAAGAGGTGGGTCTTAAGTTTTTTTCTGAAGGCATCTTCCAGAAGCACACCAGTGAAGTTTTCCTATTTTTTCCCTTTGATACACATATGCTTTTAAGTCTTGTTATTGTTTGTTAAAGTTTATGGTATGTTTGGATTACACTGCTATTCTATGTATTTGCTATGGGATTTGAAGGTGAGCGGTTTACAAAAAAAATGTGTTTATTGTATGCAGTCAGTTTATTTGGTTGTATTGCAGTTTTACAGAACTATCCACAAAAGGTAAAAGTAGATGAATAGACAAAACTTTTAGAGGATTTTTAAAAGCCCTATTTTTTTTTTATTAATATTTTGTGTTTCCCACTGGTGAGATTAACAGGAAGCAACAGTACAGTAAATATCTCCATAAATAGTGAAAATTCCCCCTTTGTCACCAGAACTGGTGTGCCAATTAGATGATTTTCCCTCACCTCCTGTTCTGGTAAAATTTGTCATAGAGCAAATAGAGAGCTTGTGAAAAGAACAAGGATGGGGTTCCGCTCTGACATTTATTTTTTACATCTGCGTAACACGTTGACTCTGCCCAGCAGGGTTTTAAAGACAATTTTTTTTCTTTTTTAGTTTTCGGATAGAATGCAAAAGGGTAACATTCCTGTCAGGTTTTTGCTGCTGTCTGTGTCCCCACTGGGGAGATTTACCCTAATGTCCTGGTGACCATTGTCACTGGACTGAAAGTGAAGGAAAATGCAACATTTAAAAAAATCACTAGAACAGGAATAGAATGTAAATCTTCCAATGATGATACTCATTCCAGTGACAACTAAAGCACTATAAACGGATCCAAATTTGGCCGAATTTCGATCCATCTATGGCAATTCCTGTTCAAGAGGAGTCAACCTAGTGATCGACTCTTCTTGAATGGGGATGTTGGAAAATTTGTGTATGATCAGTGTATTATGACTGCGGGGGGCCCCGGCAGCAGGGGGAAAAGCATGTGAACAGAGAGGGTGATTGGTGCAAGTAAGGGGTGGAATAACTCAAAATAATCCTCATGCAACAGCTGAAAGTCAGCTTCTACTCCTCTCTCTCCCGCCAGATTTTAGCTGCTGGAGGGGGATCCATTTCACTAATCCCCCCCCCCCCCTCACACCAATCAATTCACATACTTTTCCTCCTGCTGCCTGGACCCCTCACTGTGTGCTGCCCCTGTGTGTATGCCATGCTGTTTACCCCTTCCCCAATGCAGCGCTGCCGGCTTCCCGCCTTTACCTCCTTTCAGCTGCAGCCAGCCCCAATGACACACAGGGGAATGTTTTACATTGGAGAGCGGGGGAAGGGGCTGGTGAATGTCATATTTACTGGCCCCTTCCATTCCTAAATGAACACTGAGTGATTGGTACTGATCACTCGCTGCGTTCATTCATAACTGAAGCATAATAAGCTGTGTTTACTATTCTTTAGTTTGGGAATGAAAAGGAGCCCCTGTACAGAGAGAGAGAACTTCTTGTTCATTCATCTGTAGTGCAGCTGAGGCTGCAAAAAAATGATTAGGGATCTACGCCCCCCCTTCTCTGTTTTAAAAGCGAGACATCAGGGGTCTGTTTAGACTCCTGAAATTTCACCAAAGCCCCCCAAACAGAATTGTAAAACAAAAATGTAAAAAAAAATGTTTAAAACGTTTTCTAAAAAATCATTTAAAAATTGTAAACGACTATTAAAAAAATGAAGGGCTCATTCACACAGGTTCTTATACAGTGTTAAAGAGTGGGTTGTTTGTGGGGCCTGTTACTCTATGGGAACACCAAGGCTGTATGAACATAGCCGCAGGTTCTAATTTGACAGGTATGCAAAAAATGAAAAACAGTGGCCCAAACTGCACACTGCCTGTGTTCAGGGCCATACACCTGCACCCACACACCTGTCAAATTAGGACCTTCAGCTATGTTTATACAGCTCCTGCGTTCCCCATAGCATAACATAGCGTGCCTACACACAGCTCCAGGCACATAAACAAACCAATGATATATTCTGTACAGGCCACAGCGCCATGTGAATGAGCCCCAAGTCCGCATTTACACACAGAGCTTCATGAATTTTTTATACAGTTTGATATTTTAGATTTAGAAGCAAAAAGACATAGTGGTAGGTTAATTGTCTTCTGTCTAAATTGGCCCTAGTATGTGTGTGTATGAATATGAGTTAGGGACCTTAGATTTTAAAGTGTTTGCAAACCTTCATGTTTTATTTTTTTTAAATAACAAACATGTCATCCTTACCTCCACTGTGAAGCTTGTTTTGCACAAAGTGGCCCCGATCCTCCTTTTCTGGAGTCCCCCCGGTGGCGTTTGCGGCTCCTTGCATCAGATAACCCCCTAGGACAGTGGTTCTCAACCTGGGGGTCTGAACCCACTCGGGGGTCAAATGACAATTTGCCAGGGGTCACCAAGTCCTGGGCTGTTACTGAAGCCCGCGCTGCTCTCCAAGCTTTTTTTCATCCGCCCAGCAGGGCTGTCTCTGGAGCCTGTGGCCGCCCAAATGGGCTGTTCCTGGAGCCGCTGGCCGCCCAGATGGGCTCTTTGCAGCCGCCCATTCAGTTCATGGCATGGCTGGGGGGCAGAGACTAGATGTCAGCTGACTGATGAGGAATGTGACGTGGGAGGGGCTGGAGGAGATCCTGTCTCCTGATTTCGGCATAAGTGTCACTGCTGCGAGACACCACAAAGTCAGAGACACAGTGAAGCTGGAGACACAGTGAAGCTGGAGACACAGTGAAGCCGGAGACATAGTGAAGCTGGAGACACAGTGAAGCCGGAGACACAGTGAGTAACTCTACCTGTGATTATAGTTTCCATTTAAAGTCCCCACTACAGTTCTCAGATCAGCAGATGACCTTGATCAAGAGCACCTAAGTTGGCTGATCAGAACTCCCCTCAGCATTGCCACTTATCCCATTCCCCACCAGCATTGACACTCATCCCATCCCCCACCAAGGAGTAAGAGAAGGAATAAAAATACAGAATACATGGAAGAGAGCGGAAAAGAGGGGGATGAACAAAGAAAAAGGGAGAGAAAGAATCAAGCCCCGTACACACGACCGGTTTTCCTGCCAGGAAAACTGCCAAGAGAGATTTTGGCCGGGAAAACCAGACGTGTGAATGCTTGCTCGCAGTTTTCCCGACAGGAAAACAGCCAGGAATCCCGGCGGGAAAATAGAAAACCTGCTCTCTATTTTCCCGTCAGGATTCCTGGCGTTTTTTTTTCCCGCCAGATTTACTAATACTTTCCTATGGGAAACACTGCGAGGAAGTGCCGATGGAGCATACACACGGCCGGGATTACCGGTCAAACCTCTCATGGCAGTTTTCCTGCCGGGTTCTCGGCTATCCCCTCGGTTTTCCCGGCGGACTTTTTACTGCCGGGAAAACCAAACGTGTGTACAGGGCTACAGAGAGAGAACAAGAAAGACGGCTAGAGAGAGGGATGGGAGAAAAAAAACAGGAAATGAGCAAAGAGAGAGATAAAAGGGAAAGAAAGGTGAACAAAGAGAAAGAGTGGCACATCCTAAAATGTACCATAAGGGGTTTTAATACTCTACGAGTGGAAGGGACTCAGGGAACGCTAAATGTCTGCTTGTTAGGGGCGCAAATTACTTGTCTGGCATTGGGTGCTGACAACCCAAGCTATGAAAATAATTTTACTGTTAGGGGTCCCCATAACTTGGGGAATTTTATCAAGGGGTCACGGCACTAGGAAGGTTGAGAACCACTGCCCTAGGAGAAGCGCTCTCCCAGGGGGTTACCATGCAGGCACGCTCCCGAGTCTAGCATTTGCATCCATAGACACGAATGCCGGACTTGGCCCCAGTGCCCGCATCACTGGATTTGATTGACAGCAGCGGGAGCCAATGGCTGCGCTGCTATTAATCTATCCAATCAAGAGCTGGTACCCCATGCAGAGAGGGGGAGCGCGTCTCCGCCGAGGAAATGAAGGGGCTCATGTAAGTAAAACGGGGGGCTGGGGGGGGCGGTCACTGCCAGAAGTTTTTTAAACACGAGGATTTAAAACCCCTTTAAGCACCCTGAGCACAGGGACTGATGTAAATGTACAAAATATATGTTAATTGAGAGTGCTATGTAAGTACCTGTAATAACTAAATGAATACATTTTGCAAGTTATGTTGTGTTTGTGTCTGCTAATAGTGATTATAGTGTATTTTTTGGCAAAAACTCTGTTTTGATATTCTTAGGGAAGGGAGGGGGGATTCTGCCAGGTAGCCTGAATGGGGCCCCATGATTTCTAACAGGAACCCTTCATGTATGGTCATCTTAAGAGGGGATTTCTTTTACTTTGGAGAGATTTCCTCTTACTTCTGGCTGTGTCAAGATGACAGGAAGTTAGGAGAAGACTCCCCACTAGGGTACAGATGACAAAAAAAAAACACAAGTGACAGGGATTTTATGCTTATATGCTAAAAAAAACAACTGGAAATTGTATCATACTTACCGTAATATTATTTCCTGGTGCCTATCCATGGCAGCATACATGTGATAGTAAGCCCCACCTACTTACGCCCACAGGACCAGTGCATAGCTATAAGCATTAACACCCACACAACAGCCCATTCCCTGTACATCGCTAGGAACAAACTGGGTGTGTTCAGTATTCTGCCATGGATAGGCACCAGGAAAAGAAAATTACGGTAAGTATGATACAATTTTCTGTTTTCCTGGTGCCTCAATGGCAGCATACATGTGATAGATCAATAACTAGCTACCAGGGGGGGACGCTTCAGCAAATCCTATTATAAGAAAGTGAGTAAGCTACTGACTTCTCGCCAAAGACCGCTGCAGTGAGGACTACTAAGCTCATCACAGGGAAAACAAGCGGTGCAAGCAGGGCCTGTCATCCGCCTGCTCAGAGGGGATCAGTGGAGCGATCCTCCGCTGAGCAAGCGGAATCTGCAAAACGGAGGCACTTGTGTGAAAGGGGCCTTAACAGTGTCAAGCAAGCATTTCTATAATTTGGCTCCAAACTCCCTGTAAATGTGTAAATGTGTTTTAATGATTTTTATCTAGATGACCACCAACTATTACTTTTTTCCACCTTCTTTGCTAATTTAGTGAATCCTGTAAGAAAAGTATTTGTAAAATTATTTCTTACATTTTAAATCAATTTAAATAATTTGTAAAACAAGAATATCTTTAATAAGAACGTGTACTCTTAGTTCCTTTATGTATGCACTTTGGGACAGTCTAGAAGTGACATTGCTAAGGCATATGTCCTCTTGAAATTTATGTTAGTGATAACTGTTTGATTTTTGGCGTAGATTCTTGTCACCAGCACTCCTCGTTCAGCTAACACCTTGTTGCTGCTACTACTGCTGTGGGACAGGAAGCGGATATGTACATGTAGATATCACGCAGCACCTATGACACATCTGTCTGAACTGTTCCTCCTTTGCCCCCTCCTCCACACATCGAGCCCCTTCCAGACGACCATCATTTTCACTACTAAAGACATCCGCTCTGAGGGTCTACAAGCACCCACGTTATGTCTCTGGTTATACCAACAGAAGTGGACCTCCAGCCTGGCACCACAGCATCCCTGCATTGTCTGGTAAAACATTTCCGTTTTAAAGCCACTTATTGCTACTATTGTTTCGTAAAGAGACAGATTTATTTTATTGTACTACTAGTTATTCTTATTATAATATATAAAGGAGCAAAGAGACCTAGCCTGATTGTAATCACTGTATGATTGTGTGGTTGTTTGCTGGTCATAAATATGAAATGTACAGAACCTTCTCCAAGTTTAATAAACAATATTCAGATGGATGTTTATTTGAAGCCAACCAAATGAATATATTCATATTTGATGCTATAGCTAAAATATGAGGCCAGTCCAGTTCAAAGCTGGCTTATTTGTTATGTACAGTACTCTCCTCCACACTTCTAGTGGTTTCATTATTTTCATGTTAAATTAACTGATTGTCTCCACCTTGTAGCCAGTAAAAAAAACATACTGAATTGCATGATTCATAAATGGTTATTTCAGCTTTGACTATCCGATAGACATTTACATTTCTGTAGTTTTATGGGATTCTCAATTGCTCTTTAAGAGCTTACTGGGAAAAAAAAAAAATTGTTGTAAAGATAATTCCCCACCAATATACATTGGCAGCTGGATGAATCGTTTGTGTTTTTCCCAAGCCAGCAGAGCAGAGTCTATGCTTATTAATTAACAAGGGTATATGAATTGACAAGGTATAAGTATTTCCAAAGAAATTGGACTATATTTTGCTCCACTGTGACTATATTTTGCTCCAGAAAGGACATTTTGAAATATTTAAGGAATATTAAGCCATGGATTTCCCACTTGTGATTTAAAGTAATGTTGCCTTTATTACTGGCTCAATGGCCTCTTTGTGTCTATAGAGGTCTATGACTGTTTTGTAGGATATAATCCTTTCTATCTTTTATTCCATCATCTTAAAGCGTATTTTCAAGTGAATTGTTTCTTTGGAGAATGTTTATAAATAGGATGCTATAGGCACCTTGAAGTTGTTCAGAATAGCTTGCAAAGTACAACTGGGCAACAGACTGAGGGACATTTATTTATTTATTTATTTATTCTAAGTGTGAAACCATACAATATTCAACCAAAGCCTTGATATTTTTAACCCTGTGTTATTACAGACAGTGTACATGTCTAGTATACAACTGATAATGACATCTGTCAGCATAGCACTGGGTTAAATATGGTAAACGTAACTCCCCAGCCCCCTCCTCATAGAAAGGGAAGGTTAGATAGGCTTTTTAAACAAGTAAAAGGTAAGCAGCAAATTTTAAATATTTTTTAAGGTAAGCTATGCAAATTGAAACATGTAACAAATAAAAATAGTTGTTACTCAGAAGTGAAATTATACAAAAAATATATTTCCGAGTGTTTTACAAGCAGTTTATTTCTAAAAATGCAGATAAAAAGAGAAAAATGATCAATGGGAAGCGCCACATTTTTTGTGCAGTTTTCATACATTTAACAATTGCCATTAAATACACAAAGCGGTTTGTTTTCCAAATGCCACAATTTCTGATTGGGGAAATGATGTCACAAATCTGCTGTATGCATTTCACTTTTTGTGAGCACAATTTTAAGGCCTCATGCCCACGGACGTTTTTACAGCCGCGTTTTTTACAGCTTAAAAACGCCTGTCTATGTTATTGTATAATTTTTATTTTTTATTTTTTCTAAAACAAAAAAAAAAACGTCGGAGCTCAAAAACTCAATTGCGGCGTTTTTGCGCGGTTTTTTTTGTTTTTTTTTTGACGCTTCGCGTTTTTTTATGCCTAATGCCGACGCTGAGGAACGCACTGGTCCTGTTTTTTTTTTACAGCTTAAAAACGTCTATGCTATTTGCAGCTCAAAAACGTCTAGGTGGGCATGAAGCTATAGACTAACATGGACAGGCGTTTTTAAGCTGTAAAAAACGCTCACAAAACGCGTCTGTAAAAACGTCCGTGGGCATGAGGCCTTAAAGCATTATGTGTTATTTTCTAGTTAGTGGGGTTGAACTATCATAGGAGTAGAGAGTGCTCACATTACAATATAAACATTCATGGAGCTTGGTAAATACAGTAAAGCTGGGTTTACTTCAGGCCCAATCAAATGCAAGGGAAATGGAAAAAGGACACACAAATGGAAACTGACGTGAACACAGTTTCACATTATTTACTACGCTCAGTGGACGTTTGTTTTGTTTCTTTGGTAAATAATCCTTAATAAATTCAGTTTCATAAAGCTAGCCTTTGATTATTGCAATTATACTGCACTGATATCATGCGACGAATGGCATGATATTTTCAAGCACAAGGTCTAATTTCTAAAATCCTGCACAAGGCTGTTTAATTGAATTTTGCATTTCAAAACTAAGGGCCCTTTTACACTGATACGTTTTTCCTGTGTTTTTTTTACCTTGAAAGAAAAATGTTTCCCTTTAAATCCTATGGGACTCTTAACACAATTTACAGGTGCAGTGCATTTTGAAAAGTCCTGCATGCTGCATCTTTGGTGTGGTTTTGAAAACCGCACCAAAAACGCAGCTTCCCATTGAAATTAATGGAAATTGCGGTAAAATCGCTGTAAAAATGCACAGAGATATGCGTTTTAGGCATGTTTTTGAGTCACATCTCCATTTTTCACTGGTGCAGGCAACCCTAAAATGCACCAGAAACACACATCTGAAACACAGCAAAACCGCAGTAAAAACGCATATGCATTTTTACCGCGATTTTGCACACAGAACAGTGTGAAAGGGCCCTAAAGCTGAGCAAATGAATTGCATATAAACATCTTCCCTGCAGTAGTTTGCATAACTGGCCCAGCAAAGCATAAGTAGAGCTAGAATAGGAATATCATTTGACATTATTTGTTTTTATGAAGAAAAAAAAACACATAAAACCACATTTTGTTTCTCTTGGTTATCCTGTCTTTCTGGCCACATTCTTCCTTGGATCAGGTGCATGATCAAAAGTATAGCAGTAATAGATTATTATTTTGAATTTAATTCTCATTGCTGTATCAAGATATGTCTTTCCCTACACGTTTATATTCTATTATGTGTACGTCTATAGATGCTGCCATTAATTGTTCTGTAAGGCAGTGTAATTCTATAGATACTGCCATTAATTATTCTGTAAGGCAGTGTAAAATTTAAGGATGATCTGCAAGATGGGGTGACCCATTACAACCAATCACAGTTGTATTTAATTAAGCCAGATCAGAAATATGATTGGTCGTTTGGGATTACTATGCTTTGCACACCATTGTTGCACTTTGCATTGCTTCCCTAAATCTAGTAGCTGTAACAATTACTGGGCAGAGAACAGCGAAAGCTCTACTAATTAGAAATCACCTTTTTTTAGACCGAATTCACCCAACCAAACACTACATCATTGTTCTTTGCACCATGGTAAAAAGAAACTCTGCGTAATGAGAATTTTATTTTTATTTTTTTTACTGTCAAACAAGATTTATGGCTATTTCGCTAATTAGTTTGTAAGCAATTAGTAATTGTATATGTCAGGCTCCTACATATTGCTAATTCAATAAAGACCAGTTATTTGTAAAGATTGTGTTTTCTCACAGATTTCATTACAATTAACAAGATTTCGATTCTAATGTAATAATCTACGTCCTACCCCACCTTCTCGTTAATAAAGCTAGGGAGTTGTTGCCCTTGGAAACAGATGCACTATAAAAGTAATTTAATCGTGCCTTTGCACAGTTATAGATATAAGCTTGTGATGGCCATGACTGTTCCAAGAGAACACAGATTTTCAGAGTTGATTCTGCAAAATTCCATAATGTCCCAGCACTACCACATAAACTACTATGACTGACGACTATGATGGGGATACTTGCATCTGTTGTATCTTTTAAAAAATAAAAAATATTGGCAAATGTTAATATATTACTGATAACACATACTGATCATGGTAGAATAGACATTCTAGAGCATATCAATGTCATGTTTCTCTGACTACATATTTAATGATTCATTTGAAAGAGTCTTTATTAATCATATGCATTATACAATTTTGCATCATAATATAAAATTTTGATGCAACATATCATAATGTTATATTATGCAAAGTATCACTGTGCGGACTAGTATAATTGTATAGGCTTAGCTGTCAGTTTGATGTGACATGGCATACTTTCATAGGATCCATAATTCAAATCTGATAAATGAGGGTGAAAATGTATTAGCTGTTATAAGAGGATGATTTATATTTATGTTTTTTATTTGCCAAGCTGGCCATATAACATTTCAATATGTTTTTTATGTGATAACATTTTTGCAGCGCTTTTTCTTGCTTTGTGAGGGGGAAACCTCAGCATACAAAATAACCGTAGAGCGTTTTTCGGATGTTTACTAATAAGTCAACTAAATCACTAAAAGAAAAAAACATTATCAGATATAAAGTGCAGGCACCTAAAGGAACCTAGATAAAAAGGGTAGGGGTGATGGCGCTGCCTATTGAATGCCGTGAGGTGTACAATTTGTAAGCACTAATAATTGTAGTAATAGAAATAAATTGTGGTAAAAATAAAAGTGTGAATTAATTTTGTGATAATAATAGTCAGTGCACTGAGGTTGGATCAACAATAATAAAAGTGAACGTTCTAAGAAAAAACAATCCTAATAGGGTGAGTGACGTCCTCATTAGTGTGAGGATAAAGTTAATCCTGGGGCCTTCCTTAGTCCCAGGATGTGATGGTACAGTGTATACTAAGTGTTGGTGAACCTCCTTCATCAGAAATAATAGAGAAAGGCTAAGGCCTCGTACACACGGCCGAGATTCTCGTTGAAAAAAACATGTCGTTTTTTTCGACGAGATTCTTGGACAAGAAACTTGTCCCGGCCGAGTGTACACACGCTCGTTTCAAAGAACCCGCGGTTCTTTGAATGGAGCGTACGTGGTGACGTCATCGACTACGACGAGCATGCGCTCGTCACATTCGATGCCGTCGCCGCCATCTTGGTATACCCTACGTATGCCTAGGAAGCTACCGCGCATGCGTCGAATTCATTTCGAACATGCGCGGGCTTCCCGGCGGACAGGTAAGTGTACACACACTCACTTTTCTCGTCGAGAAACAGGCTGACGAGAATCTCAACGAGAAAATAGAGAGCAGGTTCTCTATTTTCTCGTCGAGGTTACTTGTCGGTTTTCTCGACGAGAAACCCGATAGCCGCGTACACACGACCGATTTACTCGGCAAGACATCTCTGCCAGCAAGTTTCTTGCTGGTTCTTGCCGAGAAAATCGGTCGTGTGTACGAGGCCTAAGAAATGGACCAATGATGATTGCACAAATAGTCAACAGTTCCAGAGTTCAGGTCTGAAATCAAGTGTAATTTTCCTTCACTGGGTAGTCCCTGAACCCCACAAATTGTCCTTAGGGTCAGTGTCGGCTCCCTGATATGTTTAAACAGTTGTTAAGTTTCAAAAGTAACAAACTACAGTTCAAGAGGGCAGATTAATTGCAAGGTGACTTGGTGCGATTGCTGTCCATTCGATCCTGCAGCGATATTTGGTGACAGTCGTGCTCCCCCCCGAGTGTAAATGCACTCACCAGAAAGCTGTACCCCTGCAGGGGTATTGGGCGTCTCAGGGGGTATCCGGATATTCCTCTGGTGTTGTCCGGGCTGTACCGCTCACTATACTCCTTTAAGGACAGATGAATCTCCTTCCTCTGGTTCTCACATCGGCTCCTCCAGCGAAGTTAATGGGAAAAAAACATGGAGTAGGCTCCCATAGTGTAAATCGATGGTTTATTGAATATAAAAAATTATGACATAGACAAAAAATAAAACTTTAAAACTGGATAAATAAAACTTCAGGCAAACAGGACCCTCATGCAGCAAACTAACTTCACTGCGAGTGATCCGGTTGCCATAAGAACAAATTGCGGCGGTACTCGCGTTGGTGGGTAGTGGGGTAGTGGAGTCCAGGAAATGTCCGTATGTTTCCACTGTGTCCCCGACATGGAAGTGACGTAGGCTTCCGCAGCAACCAGTCAACTGACGCGTTTCGACGTCAGTCGTTTTCAAAGGTGATCTGACCTAAAGGAACCTGCAGTAGCATCCAAGCCCCAACTGCCGGGTTGCTCTGCCATGCCAAAGCGCTGACACTTAATGGAAGTGTTGGAGCTTTCTCGATCCTTCTCAACTCCTACATATTCCTATTGGCTTATCACTATGATGGGATGCCTTACTGACCAATGGGAAACTATAGTAAGCAGGAAGGGACAGGGATATTTTAACACTGCCAGGAAGTGCTGGAACATTGCATGTTAGAAGGGCACACAAGTGGGACCAGTAGGTGCCCAATTTTCTTTCAGAGTTAAATTCAAACAAGTGCCTATATACACAGTATTTGTACATATGAATGATGTGATTCACAATGTGATTAAATTGGAAATTGATCACTCAATAAACACTCTATATGCCATTATATATGAAGTGCTCTGCTCCCCACAAAGTAACGTGTGATTTTTTGATTATGTATGATAAGCTGATCTTTCATTTTCCATGAGCCTGCATATTTGGTGTAGGGGTTTGCACTCTGGCCATGCAGTTGGAGATCCATGATTGAATCTTTATTAAGGATTCTTCTTTTACCCCATATCTGGATTTCTTCCCACTATCCAATAACTTGCCAGTACGTTAACTGAATTCCAACTTAATGTAGGGGCATTCGATTGTAAGCTGTTCGATGTAACAGTCTGATGAGGTTTTTTTTTTTTTTTTTTTACTTTACAGTGAATATTTACTTTAATCATCCAGTTATATACATCAAAAATCCTGTTTTTGTTTTGTTTTTTCCTTGCACATGACCAGGTATTTAAAGTGAATACAGCCTAATATTATCCATTCACCTAGGTGAGAATTCACTTTGCTAAGTGAATATTCTCTACCCCTTTAATATACAAACCCCAGTACATTTTCATGGAATATGTGGATGCTTTACTGCATAATTTGTAAACTACAGTTGCGCTAAATTGATCCAATGAACACTTGTTTCCTTCAACATAAGTGCAGTAGCTGACAGACAACTTAGAACAGTAATAGAAAATAATTGTGCACTTTTTAGGCAGTGTTAAAGCAAAGTTTTTGGTTCCTTTTTTAAAATTTGATAACGGTATTTGCTCCACATTTTTTTGTCCACAGCGTCTGAGAAGTTAACACGTACTTCACATATACGTACATATCTATGTTTTATGGTAGTTAGATGGCTGTGTGACTGTGTGATTCACGTACTAAAACCACACCAGCTAAAAAATAACTAAATGTTGACCGCTTGGCTAAGTTCCATAGTAGAACATAGCGTGTGAAGTGTTTTTGAAGCATAAACCTTTTTTTTTTTTTCACATACATATATTTATTGTGTAATTTTTTTTTTTTTGCAATCAATTCATGCAGGTCATATATTTTTACCAGTTTTTTTCAATCAAAATATTTTTTTATGAAAACAAATTTAAAGCAATTTAATCAAGAAACGTTACTGTCCAGTATAATAAAAAAAATTGCAATAACTGTCCAGAAAAGGGACATTTTAAACAGCACACATATTTCAGACTTAGAGAGTTTTTTCATAATATTTACATATTTTTTTTTATTTTTAACTGTGACTCCTAATCAGATTCATGGTCTGACCAAAGGTGGTCCACAAGTGGGCACTGGGGGTTCCTAATCTTCTTTGTGTTAAATACAAGCAGAGGCGACTGAGCATCAACAACAACGATAATAACAAAGTAATAATAGTGGTAAACCTTAGAGTCCTCAAGCAGGAATCTTTGAACGGACTTTCACATTCTTGTGTGGCAAACGAAGTGTGAAAAACATCTGGCACACTTTACTAAAAAAAAACAACACAGCATGTTAACTAATAATAACAAAGATCGAATGCAAAATGCTACATGCAAAACAACGGTAAGTGGAAATTTCTAAGTTATAAATACTCTTTTTAGCAAAGGATTGAAAAAAACAAAAAAACAAAATGTATTCACTCATAAAGTATTTTTTTTAATTACCGTGTATATGTTTTGTTTTTATCAACTAATCAGTACATCCTAGATACTCTGGCATCTTTACAAACATAGTTTTTATGTCACAATGAAAACATCTGCTGAGTATTCCTGCTATGCAGCTAAGATGTACAGTAGTATATTTGTCTTCAATTTGTGTAGTTTAACAGCCATGCTTTTCTCCGAGGCCCTGCTAAACATACACATTTTGAAGTTGGTTTACTAAAGAAGTACGGTTGCGGCGATATCCCAGATCTGTGTTTACGATGCTTCAGTTTATAAATGAACAGGAGCCTCTGTCTCTGTTCATTCATCTTCAGTGCAGCTAAGGCTGCAGAGAAAGGGACTGGGGAATCTGTGTCCTCAGTCCCTTTCCCTGTCTCAAAAGGGAGATGAAAGGGGTCTGTTTAGACCCCTGATATCTCACCAAAGCCACCCCCAATAGGGCTAAAAAAAGAAAGAATTGTAATAAACATTTAAAGGTTAAATTGTAAAAAAGTATTGTAGAAAAAAAATGACATAAAAAAAAAGTATTGGTAGTTGGTATCGGCGGGTACTTGAAAAAAAGTATCGGTACTTGTACTTGGTCTTAAAAAATTGGTATCGGTGCAACCCTCTAAAGAAGTTGTTCACTTAGCAAAAGGAATGCTTACTTAGAAATTAAAGCAACCCTGTCATGCAAAATTATTACAATAACCCCTGTTGCCTGTAAGGGCTCAGGAACACATTTATGCATACAGCTCAAGAATTCAGTGTACTTATACTCTCCGGAGTCACAGATGTTGGCAAGCAGCTAGAGCCAGCAGCCTGTACAAATCAATGGCAGGCTGTCAGACACCATGGCTGCACACCTGTATCTGCACATCTGAGTGGCATGTATCCAGGGCTGCTCATCTGTCAATAACGACGTTTTTCTCGACGTGATTCTTCTCAAGCCTGCCTTACATACACACTATTGTGAAAAAAAATGCTCGAGCAAAGCGCGGTGACGTACAACACGTACAACAACACGTACGACGGCACTATAAAGGGGAAGTTCCATTCGGATCTCGCCACCCTTTGGGCTGCTTTTGCTGATTTTGTCTTACCGCGTGTTAGTAAAAGTTTGGTGTTTCGCGCTTTTCAGTGTCTGTGCTTTTCAGTCCGTTACAGCATGACGAATGTGCTATCTCCATTACGAATGCTAGTTTTACCAGAACGAGCGCTCCCGTCTCATAACTTGCTTCTGAGCATACGCGTTTTTTTCCCGTCATTAAACCGTACACACGGCCGTTTTTCACGACGAGAAAAACAACAACGTGAAAAACGCTTAGAAAAAATAGAGCATGTTCTAAATTTTTAATGCCCATTTTTCTCGTCGAGAAAAATGCTCTGGAGCCCACACACGATCGTTTTTAATAACCAATTTAAAAAATGGCATTTTTCTCGTCATGAAAAATGGTCGTGTGTACGCGGCATAACACATTATAATTACCGGTATTATTATAACAATTTTTGTGACAGGATCTTAAGGCAAAACCGATTTCACTTTGTTTATCCAATCATATGTAAGGGATAGAAAAACAAATGTTTGCTATCACATGATTTGGTGATTGAATTGAGAACTATTTCTTCCTATTTACTGAGTTAAGTAAGCATTCGCTTTGCAAAGTGAACTATCTGCACATAGGAGCAAATGCTGGCACATTTTTGCATAGGTGAGCAATTGGTATTTTTTATTTTGCACTAAGTTATCCCCTTTAGGACCACCCAACACTTATGTGTGGCATGAAAAGGGTGGGCTTCAATGCCCACAAACTGCACATATGCGTTTCCAGGTGGACAATGTTTATGTGCTCACTGTGCACTCTCAGCACAAAGACAGCTCTCTGTCTGGGCTAAATATCAGTAGCCAGCAGGACCAGCTTCTGATCATGTGACCACTGTGACAGCCAGCGCCAAAGCTTCCCATCCCCCTGAGTATTCCAAAGTGTTTAAGAGGTTTCCTGCAGTAGATGTCCCCAGTCTAATGAACAATATCATGCAACTGACTATGAACCCAGGTCGTTCTGGATTCACCCTAGCCTTTTTTACTAGGAGGTGAAAAGAGAAGCAGCACAGTAATGAGCTCATCCCTCTGTCATGCTGCTTTCTCCGCCTATCAGCATGCTACTTGTCAGTACATACGCTGATTGGCTGTTTGTACTGATTCTTCCTTTCTATCTTTGTAAAGGGACCGCAAAGCCTAAAACCAGTTCAAAGTCAGGTATTTACTCCAATTGCATTAAAAATACATTTAATTATGTATTAGTGATTACAGAGCTGTATTCATTTGTGTATTTTATATCTGCTTGGAGTTCAGGTTCAAGGTTAAAAAAACATAGCATATAATATAATGCGTGTGGTAAAATACTAGACTAGACTCTGGGTGGAACTTGAAATGGCACTGGCAGATACCGATTTATCAGCAATGCCATGGATACCAGCAGGCCCGGACTGGCCATAGAGCATATACAGGGCATATGCCCGATGGGCCGCAACGTTTTTTTGTCCCAGTCCGGGCCTGGATACCACGACCATTGAGAGGGCTAGCATCCACAATATCTCCTTTGACAGGATCAACCCTAGCAATATGGGACTCCCTGCATATTCTACACTGTTGGGAATACAATACCCCACTAATGCCCTTGCTGAGACATGAATATTTCACGCCGGGAGTCTTAGATAATGGCTTTGAAACATGGTTCCCAGAGTCTCCCGCAACCCATTCGCTCGATAAAAGAACTGAACCCTATCTAAATAATTATGCAACATAAAGACCCACCACAACCTTGTATTTCTCTTTTCTATAAGGCTGGGTTCCCCACATCCAATTTGCAATAGCAGGAGATTTTTACTGGCTCTCTATGGAGCCGGTTCAAATATCTCTGCTGCAAATTTGCACAGGAGCCCTATGCGTCTTTTGGTCCATTTCTGGTCCGAATTCAGCCCAAAATTCTGGCTGAAATCGGACCTGAAACGGTGAACGGGGACGCACCGGACCCCTGCTGTGAGCCGCATGCAAAGATAGTGTGAACTGAGCCTCAAGCTCTGATGTCCTTGCAAAACCCTGGGTATCCATACTATATAGACTGTTGGGAAAAAGACTTACAAATTACACTTACAGATAAGGAAAAAGATAAGCTTATGCAATTTTCCTATATGCCTGCTACCTTGAGTAGAATGACTGAGGTAAATTTTAAACTTCTTACTCTATGGCATCATGCACCAGTAAAAACACGCAATGTATAATTCAACTTCGCCCCTGTGCTGGAGGGAATGTGGAGATCGAGCTACACATGGGCACATATGGTGGTTTTGCCCTAAGATTTGCCCATTTTGGGAGGAAGTGGCAAAGGTGATCTCTCTGATATTGGGGCAAGTAATTAGATCTGAACCATTGACTTTTTTTATTTCACTGTACGAACGAAACAGATCAATATAGGATGTCTATGCCTCCTTATTTGTTAACTGCTTGTAAATCTCTGATCCCACTATATTGGGAAAAATGCTTAACACCTACTGACTCACAGTGGCTACGAAGGGCTGACGAGCTCCGTCTAATAGAAGAAATAACTTGTAGAAATAAAGGGCTGACCAGGAAAAATCTCAAGACATGGGCAAAATGGTTTGAATTTAAGAATACTAAAGCCCTGTACACACGATAGGTTTAACCGATGAAAACAGTCCGATGGACTTTTTTCATCGGACAAACCGATCGTGTATGGGCCCCATCGGTCTTTTTTCCATTGGTGTTTAAAAATAGAACATGTTTTAAATTTATCCGATGGTTAAAAAACCGATAGCAAATTACTATCGTCTGTGGGAAACTCCATCGGATAAAAAACCCACGCATGCTCAGAATCAAGTTGACGCATGCTCAGAAGGATTGAACTTAATTTTTCTCGGCTCATCGGAGTGTTTTACGTCACGGCGTTTGGAACGGTCGGTTTTTTGACTGATGGTGTGTAGGCAAGACTGATGAAAGTCAGCTTCATCGGTTTTCCGATGGAAAAATCCATCGGTTAAAAAACCATAGGAAATCCGATCGTGTGTACAGGGCTTTAGTTATATTATATGTAGCGGGTATACACTTTTCTGTGTATTTAAAACTGGCAGAGACACCAGTGATGTGCAGTTTCCTGCAGCCCCACGGGTGGCGCTGTCGCCTTGGGCTGGGGTTGAACCATTGCTGTGTGCTGTGCTCCCTTTTTGTCCTCCCTCGGCAGCGGTATGGTGGGGCGGGGAACCCGCCGTGCTTGCTGGGAGAGGGTATAAAGGGCCGGCTATCTTTGTCACGGGGTCGAGTCCCAGGCAGCTTCAGCCTGCGGGCGTGTGGTTCGTGTCGGTCCTCTAGGCGGCCTAGGCCTGGAGGACGTTCGGAGGTCGTGTTCCATCCCAGGCACCTTTAGCCTGGGGTGAGGTACTCGGATTGAGGTCTGGAGCTCAGTGCCCAACACTGAGTTCTGCGAGGGAAGGAGATCCTAGGGGACCCTGGGAGAGGGTACCCAAATCCAGAAGGCGTAATGGACCGGTGGGAGCTCCTCACTTGAACCGGGTGCAGCAGATTGCCAGTGACAGGTGAGCCTCCCATCGGAGACCGCCTGGAAGGAAAATCCCCCCTCGCTAGGAGACCTCAGCCCACTTTCAGGAAGGAAAGTGGAGAGTTCATTGTGTCTGGGCCTACTCGCATCCACACCTCCTTGTCTGTTCTGTTCTCTAAGGGGTCCAACTGATTGTGTTCACTTTTGCATTGAGAAGAATAAATGAGTGTTGGACTTTAATGGTGTGGGGCTCGTTTTCTGGGAGACATTGTTCAAGGTAACTCTCTTTGGAGGTTCCAGGTGCAGAACACCGACCCGAAGGTAAAACAAGAACTTTGCTTACACCACACAAACATCTGTGGTGGAGGCTTGGCGTGGTGACCCCGCACTCTCTCCTCATAAGGTCCCCCTAGACAAGAGAGAGACGAGCTGATGAGAAAGAGGGGAGAGTGGAGGCCGCTACATATAAAATAATTTTAGACTTCAATAGTAAGTCAGAATACGATTTATTAATCAATACTAATAATCTTACTGTTTCTGCATCCTCCCGACAGCTTTACTTCTATAATTGTCGCAGATTCTCCCTTAATCTCCCCCTTTTGCTTTTTTTTACTCTTCCTATCCTATCCTTTCCCCTCCCCCCCCCCTTTCTTCCTTATTCCTTTGGAATTTTTGCTTTTATGTTTCTTTTTCTGTTGCCCTCCTCCCTTTACCTTGCTATTGGAGAGGAGAGGACAAGAATTAACAAGATAAATTGCATGGTATGTGTTTCAAGATAATGTTTGGAATTTGTTGAAAATAAATATAAATAAAGTATCCCTAACATAAAAAAAAAAAAAAGAACAGGTAAGAAAGACTAGCCCCCGCAAGGTTTTTACTGCTATCTGGGGCTCCGTTAGAGCAATTTCCCCTTATTTACTGTTACAATAACAACCCATTTACCAATCAGGAAGTGAGGGAAAAACCTATGCAAACTACATTGACAGCAATAAAAAAGCTAATGGTAGTTGTAGCCCTTACTATATTGAAAAATAAAAACAAACTCTTTTTAAATTCTGTCTGTGTTGCTATTATCTTCCATCACTTCCTGTCTGTTGAAATCATGTTACCGAGATAGTAAGTAAAAAGAAATCTCTACAACAGAGCCCAAAATAGCAGTATAAACCTGATACAATATAAAAAAATTTTTTTTCTGGATGTATATTTTAGGAAACAGCTTATGATCAAATGTTGTGAAGAGAATAAGATACTATAGTGTTATATATATTTCCTTCTTCTAATAATGAAATAAATAGATTTGATTTTGACCTTGAATAATCAGTATTGGTGTTACAGTGTAGGGAATTTGATGTAGTTCAGCGTTTCTCAATTTTATTAAAGCATAAATGCTCTTTAAAATAAAGTGCATTTATCCTTCCCACTGATTCCCCTGACCTAACATAACCCACCTTCCTCTCCACAAATGCATACTTACCTCATTCTGATAGTTGAGGTTTTGCTGTTTGTTTACATCCATTAGTGCAAATCTTCACTGTTCTGGCTGTGCCTGTGCGTTGGTGCCCCATAGACCTCTATGTGGCTGTGTCCTGAGGCCAGAGATGATTGGAGCTGGTCCTATAGAAGTCTATAGGGCTGCAATGTGCAGGCGCATTATGAATACTCCCAATGATCATGGGCGTCCGCTCCATAGGGCAAGGGGGGTCAATTGCCCCCCCCCTGGAAGTCAGAGTGAAGACACACACTTGCCCCCTGTGTTGCAATGGCCGCCTCCGCGGAAGCCATGGACTTTTTTTTCTAAGTCTGCTGGCCTGGGGGCTGGGGCTGCTCTTAGTCTTTTCCGACTATCCATCCCTCCCTCCTCACCCCCGGATGTAAAGCATCAGATTTTCTCCCCCTCTGCTTTACATCACCATGACCCTGACCCAGCTGTTCCGTGATTGGCTGCTGCCTCAGCCTGTGTAAATGTGCCTATGCCGATCCGGCCGGCGCGGCGCCGGCTCCTCCCACAGGTGCGTAGCGTGCAGTGGCCGAGACAAGAGACTGAATACGCTGCCAGTGCCTGTGCCACGACACCACTGTGTACATCTTTTTGTATTGCAATGTATTGCCCCCCCCTGAAAAAAGTTTAGCGGACACCCATGCCAATGATATGCTTGCTTTCCAAACAATCTATTATATTTTAAATGCAAAAATGTTTTATTCTGATATAACGATACTTTTATATAAAATTTGAAATATGAAGAAGAAATAACCCCTGAATCCATCAGAAGTACTCCTTTTGATACTTTACATACCCCTGGTGGACAACCAGAGATGTACACAAATGGGTTAATTTAATAAAGGAATAGAGACTTTCCACTTGGTTTATTAACCACTTGCTGTCCTTAGGCAGTATATAGATGGCTTTGGGAACAAGTGGTTACAGTATACAGGATCATGGCTGTAGCTGCAGCCATGATCCACCCTGGTATCAAATCTTTTAACCAATGGTCCAGTGTTTTCCAGTAAAAATGATCCAAGACTCTCTACAGCCACCGATTACTTTTACAAGGCGCAGAAGAGGCCCCCCTACATCACCTCCTGCCTCCATTCTAAAGCCTCGTACACACGATCGGATTTCCATCGGACAAAAACGTGAATTTTTGTCCGAAGGGCATTGGCCGTGAACTTGTTCTGCATACAGACGGCAGAACTTTTTCAGCCAACATACACGAAACTATGTGGTTTTTCTGCTCTTTAGCGCCACCCTTTGTGCAACTTCTGCAAATGTTGTCTTATGGTTAGTATTCGTTCAGAGGATGCCATGCGTGTTTGTACTTTGGATTTTAGTCCAACGGACTTGTGTACACACGATCGGATAATCCGACGGAACACATTTGTTGTCGGACAATTTGCGAGCATGACCATCCAACATTTGTTGTTGGAAATTCCGACAATTGTCCAATGGAGCATACAGACGGTCGGATTATCTGACAATTGTTTTTGGAATATCAGATCGTGTGTACGGATGGGCCTTTAGGCTCTTCTATTCCACCATGGAGCCCGGAACCACAGCAAGCAATTGGGTTGGCTGCGCACAGAGGAGAAAGAGGAACATCTGTTCCTCCCTCTCCTCTATGACAAATTAAGCAGGAAATGACAAGGATTTCAACATTTCTGGGTTAGGTGCTTTTTTTTACCTGACAGGTACCGTCAGACCCCCTGATGAAGAGTACCTGTCCCTGCCCAAGCTATCACAAGGGATATTGTGATAGCAATAAGGGTAAATGAAAAAAAAGTAAAGCCCCCCTGCCCCTTTTGTGCTCACGTGCAAATGCTAACCACACATTTTAGATACCATCGTTTGTCACCTCTCCATGGGCACGCAAAATTTTAAGTCTTGACATGTTTGGTATCTATTTACTCAGCGCAACATCATCTTTAATATTTTACCAAATAATTGGCTATTCAATTGTAATTGTGGGATTGATTTACTAAAACTGGAGTGCAAAATCTGGTGGAGCTGTGCATGGTACCAATTAGCTTCTAACTTCAGCTTGTTCAGTTAACTTTGACAATAAAACCTGGAAACTGATTGGTTTCTATGCAGAGCTGCAGCAAATTTTGCCCTCTCCAGTTTTAGTAAATCAACCCCACTATGCACTAAATTCCATTTAAGGGTATTTTTTCCTGAAAATTTGCATTTGATAAACGACTGCAAAAATATTATGCGTCATAAATAATTGCAACAACCACCATTTTAATTTTTCCAGGGCTCCTGGCCTCTGCTCATTTAATATGCAAACTGAACAGTCTTTTTTCCCTATTACATCAACCTCATCCTGTGTGACACACAAAACACCTTTATTTGAACCATAGGATACATATCACTAAAGTCTAACCCAAAAGCAAATGGTTCCATAGACTGGTTGCAGGTCATTCAATGAAGAGGTTGCTAGTAGGGATGAGCTCGGTGTTCGAGTCGAACATAGGTTCGACTCGAACATCGGCTGTTCGCGCGTTCGGCGAACAACGAACGATTTGGGCCGTTCGCGCCAAATTCGAGTGACGCGAACGGCCCACAATACACTGCGCCATCGCAGTGTAATCCCGGCGCTGTGATTGGCCAAGCATGCACTGTGACCCTGCATGCTTGGCCAATCACAGCGCCGGCAGCGAGGAGAGCAATGATTGGCCACAGGCAGGATGCCTGTGGCCAATTATAGCTGAGGGGGTTTAGTACACGCCCCACAGTATAAAAGGCCGCCAGCGCGGCGGCCTTGTGTAGTGTGTTCCAGAGCAGGGAAAGTGAAGGATAGGCAGGGACAGTGTCAAATCTTGTCAAATCTATTCTTTGCTAAAACTTGTGTGTAGGGACAGAGAAGGATAGGCAGGGAGAGTGTCAGTGTCATATTCTTTGCTAAACCTTGTGTGTAGGGAGAGAGAAGGATAGGCAGGGAGAGTGTCAGTGTCATATACTTTGATAAACCTTGTGTGCAGGGAGAGAGAAGGATAGGCAGGGGACAGTGTCAGTGTCATATTCTTTGCTAAACCTTGTGTGCAGGGAGAGAAAAGGATAGGCAGGGAGAGTGTCAGTGTCATATACTTTGATAAACCTTGTGTGCAGGGAGAGAGAAGGATAGGCAGGGGACAGTGTCAGTGTCATTGTTGCTAAGCCTCCTGCACATTATACACCTGAAGTTAGCCCGTATTGCTGCTTTTTCCTGCTGTGTTACACCAACAGGATTTTGCGGCACTTACAGCGGGCGGACTGTACCTCCTGACCATATTACGCCTTAACTTAGCCTGTATTGCTGCTTTTTCCTGGTGTGTTACACCAACAGGATTTTGCGGCACTTACAGCGGGCGGAGTGTACCTCCTGACCATATTACACCATAACTTAGCCTGTATTGCTGCTTTTTCCTGGTGTGTTACACCAACAGGATTTTGCGGCACTTACAGCGGGCGGAGTGTGCCTCCTGACCATATTACACCTTAACTTAGCCTGTATTGCTGCTTTTTCCTGGTGTGTTACACCAACAGGATTTTGCGGCACTTACAGCGGGCGGAGTGTACCTCCTGACCATATTACACCTTAACTTAGCCTGTATTGCTGCTTTTTCCTGGTGTGTTACATCAACAGGATTTTGCGGCACTTACAGCGGGCGGAGTGTGCCTCCTGACCATATTACACCTTAACTTAGCCTGTATTGCTGCTTTTTCCTGGTGTGTTACACCAACAGGATTTTGCGGCACTTACAGCGGGCGGAGTGTGCCTCCTGACCATATTACACCTTAACTTAGCCTGTATTGCTGCTTTTTCCTGGTGTGTTACACCAACAGGATTTTGCGGCACTTACAGCGGGCGGAGTGTGCCTCCTGACCATATTACACCTTAACTTAGCCTGTATTGCTGCTTTTTCCTGGTGTGTTACACCAACAGGATTTTGCGGCACTTACAGCGGGCGGAGTGTGCCTCCTGACCATATTACACCTTAACTTAGCCTGTATTGCTGCTTTTCCCATTTCCCTGCAGGCCATTAGAATGTCTGGAAGGCAAACAAGGAGAGGCAGACATACAGGAGCCAAAAAAAGAGGGCAAGCAGGCTCTGTGTCTAGAGATAACAGTGCTGGTCGTGGACGCGGTGCATCGCCATCAGCACGTGGCCATGGGACACGCTTGTCCTTCTTTTCGGCAGCTGGACGTGTTGAGCCACATCATGCCGAAGACTTGGTTGAGTGGATGACCAAGCCCTCCTCATCCTCCTCATCCTCTCTCACCCAGGCTCAGGGTACTGGCAAAGCAGCTGCCAAAGCGTCCTCTTCCCTGGTATCAATGTCATCATCAGTCACTCCTTCCCTAGACCAATCATGTCCTCCTGAGGAGTCCCCCGAACTGTTTGAGCACAGTGTTGGGTACATGCTCCAGGAGGATGCCCAGCGCTTCAAAGGGTCTGATGATGATACCCAGCTAGAGGAAGGCAGTAGCATGAGAGCAGAGAGAGGGAATGCTCAAGAAGGACACCAATCTGGCAGTCATGTTCCAGCAGCTGCAGCATACTGCCAGATTGGCTCCAGTGATGAGGAGGGAGGGGATGATGAGGTCACTGACTCCACGTGGGTGCCTAATAGGAGAGAGGAGGAGGAGGAGGATGAGGAGGAGGCACATCTCCAACGAGGCAGGATACCCTCGGGGGGCCAGCGTAAGGGCAGCACACCGACGGAATCACACCGCAGAGCTCCGCCTGTGCAGGGCGCTGCCTCTGCCCGTTATTCAAAAAGTTCTTTGGTGTGGGCCTTTTTTGAGTCGAGTGCATCAGATCGCACAGCTGCTGTTTGCAACATATGTCTCAAGCGTATATCGCGTGGCCAAAACATCACCTGCTTGGGCACCACATGCTTGACCAGACATATGTTGACCTGCCATGCAGCTCGTTGGCAAGCCTACCTTAAAGACCCACACCAAAGAACAAAGCTGACCTCTTCTTGCACCGCATCAGCTGGGATCTCCAACCCCACTATACCTTCAGTCCTCTCTGAAATCTGCTCTGAGAGGAATGAAGGTGTAGAATTAGGTGTGTCACAGCCAAGTACTTGCGGGCACTCTGCTAGCAGTACACCAACGTCCGATTCTAGCAGGCAAATTTCCCTGCCCCAGCTGCTGGACCGTCGAAAGAAGTTCACTCCCAGCCATCCACATGCCCAGCGGTTGAATGCTAGCTTGGCTAAATTGCTAGCGCTTCAACTGCTGCCTTTTCAGTTGGTAGACTCGGCCCCCTTCCGTGAGTTTGTGCAATGTGCGGTTCCTCAGTGGCAGGTTCCCAAACGCCACTTTTTCTCACGGAAGGCGATTACGGCTCTCTACTGGCATGTGGAAGGCAATGTCTTGGCTTCGCTGGACAGGGCGGTCAGCGGTATGGTGCATATAACCGCTGACTCATGGTCCAGCAGGCATGGACAGGGACGTTACCTTTCTTTCACGGCCCATTGGGTCACTCTTTTGGCAGCTGGGAAGGATGCAGGACAAGGTGCAGTAGTGTTGGAGGTTGTTCCACCGCCACGCCTCCAAAATGCTACTACTGGTTGTGACACACCTCTGTCCTCCACCCCCTCCTCTTCTTCTTCCTCTGTGGCCTCTTCCTGTGCTTTGTCCTCGGAACCAGCGGTGCTCCGTAGGCGTTCAAGGGGCTACGCAAGTACGCAGGCAAAAAGATGCCATGCCGTGCTTGCGCTGGTGTGTTTGGGGGACAGGAGCCACACTGGGGCAGAGGTTCTGTCTGCTCTGCAGGGGCAGGCCGAGAGGTGGTTGACGCCACGCCAGCTTAAGCCAGGAATGGTAGTTTGCGACAATGGCACCAACCTCCTCTCCGCTCTCCAACAGGGACAACTGACCCATGTGCCCTGTGTGGCTCACTTAACCTGGTGGTGCAGCGGTTCTTGGGCAGGTACCCGGGCTTACAGGATGTCCTGAAGTGGGCCAGAAAAGTCTGTGTGCATTTCCGCAGATCTTATAATGCCAGTGCTCGCCTGGCTGAGCTGCAAAAGGAGTTGAACCTGCCCAAGAACCGCCTTATATGTGACATGCCCACCAGGTGGAACTCAACGTTGGCCATGCTGCAGCGGCTGTACACGCAGCAGAGGGCCATCAATGAGTACCTGTGCGACTACGGCACCAGGACAGGGTCAGGGGAGCTTGGTTTTTTTTCACCACGCCAGTGGGGCATGATCAGGGATGCATGCACTGTCCTGGCACCATTTGAGGAGGCCACGAGGATGGTGAGCAGTGACAGTGCATGCATCAGTGACACTGTACCTCTTGTCCACCTGTTGGAACATACACTGCGTGGAATAATGGACAGGGCACTTGAGGCAGAACAGAGGCAGGAAGAGGAGGACTTCCTTGCCTCTCAAGGCCCCCTTTACCAAGACAGTGTTCCTTCTGTCCCACCCATCGCACAGGAAGAAGAGGAGGAGGAGGAGGAGGAGGATTGTGTCAGCATGGAGGTGGAGCCTGGCACTCAGCATCATCAGCAGCAGTCTTTTAGGGATGATTTACAGTCCCAAGAAACCAGTGGACTTGTACGTGGCTGGGAGGAGGTGGCTGCGGATCATGTCGTCCTTAGTGACCCAGAGGACTCCGGACCGAATGCCTCAGCTAACCTATGCTGCATGGCCTCCCTGATCCTGCAAAGTCTGCAGAAGGATCCTCGTATTCTTCGGATCAAGGAGAGGGACCATTACTGGCTGGCCACTCTCCTTGATTTACGGTACAAGGGTAAGGTTGTGGACCTTATCTTACCGTCGCAGAGGGAGCAGAGGATGAGACAACTCCGGGAGGCCTTGCAGAAAGGTCTGTGCAACGCGTTCCCAGAGACTGGGAGGTTACAAACTCCTGGTCCTGGACAACGAGTTGCTGAGGCTTCGGTCAGTCAAAGAAGGAGCGGTGGGGAAGGTGGCCGTCTGACCGAAGCGTTCAGACAATTCTTTAGTCCGCAGCCCCAAGGTATGATCGGTTCCAGCAACCATCGTCAGTGTCTGATATACATGGTGCAGGAATACCTAGGGGCAAGGTCAGACTTTGACACCTTCCCCACCGAAAATCCTCTGGCTTACTGGGTCTTGAGGATGGATCACTGGCCAGAGCTTGCACAGTATGCAATTGAGCTACTGGCCTGTCCTGCATCCAGCGTTCTTTCAGAACGCACATTCAGTGCTGCTGGAGGATTTGTCACGGATCGCAGGGTGCGCCTGTCCACCGACTCTGTTGATTGACTGACCTTCATAAAGATGAACCAGTCTTGGATCACCACCAGCTACCAAACACCTGAAGCTGATATAACAGACTAATTTATTTTCAAATGTCACATCCCTTCAAGACTGATGCTGATGCTGAGAGACTGTCCTGTTATGTTGACTGACTATCCTCCTCCTCCTCAATGATCCGATTGACGATGATAGCTTGGAAGAACATTTTTGTTTCTGGGTGCCGCCACCAGTGGCTAAGGCCCAATTTTTCAGCCCCTGTTTGACAGGGGTGTGTTATTACAATTTTTTATGCAATGCTTTGCAGCAGGGCTCATTCCTGCACTCCAACTAGAGTATCTGGGAGTGGTTGCAGTGTCGTGGCACCAGCACCAGTGGCTAAGGCCCAATTTTTCAGCCCCTGTTTTACAGGGGCGTGTAATTACAATTTTTGATGCAATACTTTGCAACAGGGCTCATTGCTGTGCTCCAAGTACAGTATCTGTGAGGGGTTGCAGTGTTGTGGCACCAGTGCCTAAGGCTCAATTTTTCTGCACCTGTTTAACAGGGGCATGTAATTACAATTCTTGATCTAATAATTCACAGCAGGGCCCATTCCTGCGCCCACCAAGACTAACTGTGAGGCCTTACAGTGTTGTGTCAACACCACCACCACCACCAAAGGCCCAATTTTTCAGCCCCTGTTTAACAGGGGCGTGTAATTACAATTTTTGATGCAATACTTTGCAACAGGGCTCATTGCTGTGCTCCAAGTACAGTATCTGTGAGGGGTTGCAGTGTTGTGGCACCAGTGCCTAAGGCCCAATTTTTCTGCCCCTGTTTAACAGGGGCATGTAATTACAATTCTTGATCTAATAATTCACAGCAGGGCCCATTCCTGCGCCCACCAAGACTAACTGTGAGGCCTTACAGTGTTGTGTCAACACCACCACCACCACCACCAAAGGCCCAATTTTTCAGCCCCTGCTGAGTATATACGACAGGCCCCTACTTTCAAACATCCAACTTACAAACGACTCCTCCTTGCAAACGGAAGGATACAACAGGAAGTGAGAGGAAATCTACCCCTAGGAAGGCAAATTCTCTCCTGTAAGAGTTAATATGGGAAAAAAAGTGTCTTCTCTCCACTGATGCTTTATCACCAATTCTTGTTTCAATAAAAACCCCAAATTTTCAAAAAACATTTGTCATTAGGACGGAAAGTGAGGTGAACTGTTCTGAACAGGTGCACACTGCACAGACAGCAAAACAAATGTTACAGGGGTGATAACCCTTCCCTATGTTTTCCAAAAAGCTTAAAAATAGATTTTTTGGCTGGAGCTACACTTAAACAATGTACCTGTTCAAAATTACAAACAGATTCTACATAAGAACAAACCTACAGTCCCTGTCTTGTATGCACCGCCTGTATACGGCTGTTCAGAGTATATAGGGCCTTTTTTATTTTGTGTGCGGGGTTCCCCTTAATATCCATACAAGACCCAAAGGGGCTGCTAATGGGCTGGGGTAGGGGGGGGGTGTGTGATGGGGTAGCTATGCCATTTTTCTTAAAGATTTTCATCCATATTACCGGGACCAGACATTACATTAAAGCCGCAAGCAGTTTTAAATGGCTTTTTTTCCTTTAGAAATGTAATTTTGTGCAGGGACAGTTCTAAACACGGGAAACACGTGGCACTTCACAGGCATACTTTAGACACCCCCCAGGTACGATATTTAAAGGAATACTTGACTTTTTTTTTTTCACTTTATGCATCATTAACCACTTAAGCCCCGGACCATTTCGGACCATTAGGACCAAGCCTGTTTTTGGGATTCGGCACTGCGCTGCTTTAACTGTAAATTGTGCGGACATGCAATGTTGTACCCAAATGAAATTTGCGTCCTTTTCTTCCCACAAATAGAGCTTTCTTTTAATGGTATTTGATTGCCTCTGCGATTTTTATTTTTTGCGATATAAATGGAAAAAGAACGAAAATTTTGAAAAAAAAAGATATTTTCTACTTTTTGTTATAAGAAAAATCGAATAAACTCAATTTTAGTCATACATTTAGGCCAAAATGTATTCAGCCACATGTCTTTAGTAAAAAAAATGTCAATAAGCGTATATTTATTGGTTTGCGCAAAAGTTATAGCGTTTACAAACTAGGGTACATTTTCTGAAATTTACACAGCTTTAAATTTATGACTGCCTATCTCATTTCTTGAGGTGCTAAAATGGCAGGGCAGTACAAAACCCCCCCAAATGACCCCATTTTGGAAAGTAGACACCCCAAGGAAATTGCTGAGAGGCATGTTGAGCCCATTGAATATTATTTTTTTTGTCCCAAGTGATTGAATAATGACAAAAAAAAAAAAATTACAAAAAGTTGTCACTAAATGATATATTGCTCACACATGCCATGGTTATATGTGGAATTGCACCCCAAAATACATTCTGCTGCTTCTCCTGAGTACGGGGATACCACATGTGTGGGACTTTTTAGGAGCCTAGCCACGTACGGGACCCCGGAAACCAAGCACCGCCTTCAGGATTTCTAAGGGCGCAAATTTTTGATTTCACTCCTCACTACCTATCACAGTTTCGAAGGCCATAAAATGCCAAAATAGCACAAAACCCCCCCAAATGACCCCATTTTGGAAAGTAGACACCCCAAGCTATTTACTGAGAGGCATGTTCAGTCCATGGAATATTTTATATTTTGCCACAAGTTGCGGGAATATGACAAACTTTTTTTTTTTTGCACAAAGTTGTCACTAAATGATATATTGCTCACACATGCCATGGGCATATGTGAAATTACACCCCAAAATACATTCTGCTGCTTCTCCTGAGTACGGGGATACCACATGTGTGGGACTTTTTGGGAGCCTAGCCGCGTACGGGACCCCAAAAACCAAGCACCGCCTTCAAGGTTTCTAAGGGCATAAATTTTTGATTTCACTCCTCACTACCTATCACAGTTTTGAAGGCCATAAAATGCCAAGATGGCACAAAACCCCCCCAAATGACCCCATTTTGGAAAGTAGACACCCCAAGCTATTTGCTGAGAGGCATGTTGACCCCATTGAATATTTTTTTTTTTTGTCCCAAATGATTGAATAATGACAAAAAGAAAAAAAAAATGTACAAAAAGTTGTCACTAAATGATATATTGCTCACACATGCCATGGTTATATGTGGAATTGCACCCCAAAATACATTCTGCTGCTTTTTCTGAGTACGGGGATACCACATGTGTGGGACTTTTTGGGAGCCTATCCGCGTACAGGGCCCCAAAAACCAAGCACTGCGAACGCTGCAGTTATGTGTGTTGTGTTTGGTAAGTGACAGTGATCGATCGATACTGCACTTGGGTGGGCTGGGCTGGGCTGGGCGGAGGGGCTAAACGCAGGCGCTAGCAGGTATCTGGGCTGATCCCGCTAACACTGCGTTTTTGGGAACCCTAAACCGCTGGGGATGCTAGTATAGATCTGATCAGATCTGATCAGATACTATACCACTAAGGGGGGTGTATGCTTTGCGCGTGGGTGTTAGCGTTACTGTCACTAACCTAACACTGCCTGGGGTGACGCAGACCCTCTCTGGCGCTAAAACCTAATTGATCTCACCCGCCGGGCGATCAGGGGGGTTAAACCTTTATTGGGTTATATACGGCGGGTGCCCTGATGCTATAAAAAGCAAACTAATCAACCAGCGTCACCCGTAACCTTTATATGGTGATCACTGGTGAAAGGGTTAACTAGGGGCAATCAGGGGGTTAAAACCTTTATTAGGTTAAATATGGGGGTACCTGACACTATATAAAAACCTGACGGGTAACCTAAATAACGAAATAACTTACTGGCTAACCAGTGACACCAGTGACGCTTATACGGCGATCACTGGTGAAAGGGTTAACTCTAGGGGCAATCAGGGGGTTAAAATAATATATGGGGGTACCTGACACTAATAAAAACCTGCGGCGAACCTAAAAAAAAATAACTGCCTATCTAAAACACCAGCGACACGAATACAGCGATCGGAAAAACAATCGCTTAGTGACGCTGAAGTTAGGGGGTGAAAGGGTTACCTGGGGGGTGATCAAGGGGTTAAACCTTTATTAGGGGGGGTTAGGGGGCTACCCTGGACCTAAAGGGGCCTAATCCTAACTGCCCTGCAACTTTTTACAATCACAGATGACACTAAATGCAGTGATCAGTAAAATAAATGATCACTGCAATCAGTGACACTGTGATTGGGGGCTTTGGGGTGACCTGGGGGGTGATCTGGGGGTGACTGGGGGGTGATTTGTGTGCCTATGTGTACCTACGTGTCAGTGGACTGTTGGTGCACTAACCTGCTTCTTCTCTGCTCGGCGCCGGGAACGGAAAGACCGCGGCGAGGGAGATGACATCACTTCCTCCAGCCTTGTTTACATCACATGGCGGAGTAAGCATTTTCATTGGCCGGGAGCGATCGCGAGGGGGGGGCGGAATCGAGCGGCCGCCCCCTCATGCCTGATCGCTCCCGAACACTTAACGGCCGTTCACTGCAGTGAAGGGGGGTCCGGATGGACCCCCCAACTGCACAAAGGCGATCACGTAGATCTACGTGATTCTGCCTGTCCGTGCCATTCTGCCGACGTAAATCGGCGGTGGGCGGTCGTTAAGTGGTTAAAATGACTGCTCCAGAAAAACGGCCGTTTTTAAAACTTATTTTTGCATTGATACATGTCCCCTGGTGCAGAACCCGGGTTCCCAAACACTTTCTAGGACAATAACATGCATAATAGTCGTTATAATTAGCACTTTAGATTTCGAACGTTCGCATCCATTGTATTTAATAGGGTTCTAAAGTTCGTGCAAACTTTCGGTCCGTTCGCGGGTTCTGGTGCGAACCGAACCCGAGGGTGTTCGGCTCATCACTAGTTGCTAGAATTTTCTATAATGTGTTCTATGAATGCACTGTAGCGAGTATGCAAAGTCAGCTGTGTTCAACATAGATATCAAACCATACCTTACAGCCAGCCTGTGCGTCAGATGTTGCATAAATGGCTCCCGAAAAAAAGGCACTTACTGAGGGTAGATTTACACCAGGTGTGGTAGGATGGCATCGGGCAATTATTCCAGCACAGTCACATTGCATTCACACCATTAGACAAGGCAAAATAACTTGTCTCCTGCCTGGTCAGTACACACTACAGCATTGTGGTGGTGGTGCACACTGAAAAAAAGTACAAGCAGTACTTTTTTCAGCACAGTGCAATGCGCGGCAAACCAGAATTTAATGAACTGTCATGGTGACATTTCAATAAAGATGGTTTAAAAACAAAGTATGATTCACTGCTGTCATCCCACTGCATCTCACAGCACACTGGCTGCTGATGTGAATGTACCCTAAGGAGCAAATTTATCTTTAACGTTAGCCTGTATTTGCAACAAATATACTATCAGGTTCACAGATCATTTGTACTTGTCTAAATTCCGCTGAAATTGGTTCATTTGAAGTGAACACAGGCTAATACGAAAGTCTTTGCTGCTGTTTCAATACATGTCTTGTTAATTTGCTAACCTGTATTGGATTATGTAGAGCTAGCATTTAAATGGACAACAAATAAATATTTGTTAAGCTTTTTATAAATAAAAAAAAAGCCTCATATTGTAAAGTTCAGTGATTTGCTGCAGCCGAAAGCAAATAATTAGACAATATTTTATCAGTTTGTAGTAGTCATACCGATGAAAGATGGTGTTCGTTTTTTTCAGACTACTGCATATTGTTGTTTATTATTATTATTATTATTATACAGGATTTATATAGCACCAACAGTTTGCGCAGCACTTTACAACATGGGGGCAGACATTACAGTTACAATACAATTCAATACAGGAGGAATCAGAGGGCCCTCCTCGTTATTATATAGTGCATTTCCTAACATAAGTTCTTGTGAGTTTAGTTATTAAAGCGGAGTTCCAGCCGTAAATTATTTTATTTTTTTAAGACACCCGAGCTGTTTATCTATCTAACC
This sequence comes from Rana muscosa, assembly GCA_029206835.1. Taxonomy (NCBI): domain Eukaryota; kingdom Metazoa; phylum Chordata; class Amphibia; order Anura; family Ranidae; genus Rana; species Rana muscosa. The sequence goes on from CM055116.1 coordinate 189,041,367, forward strand.
TAATGTTACAAATGCTAAATATATGACAGGACACTGTATCATAGCATATTTTTGGAGAAAACAAACCTTTATATTCTGTGTGCAGCACACCCCTATATTAATTGTGGGCATGTGAAGCCCTCAAGTGTTTTCTTCCGGGAATCAGTGCTGCTGGTTACCCAGCACGCACCTCCGGATCTCGCGTAAATGTGCAGAAAACACAAGGCGTGGCGCCCGATTGTGTCTCTGGTTGCCATCACAACGGCGGCATCATAGAAAGGTCCCTCCCCTTTGTTATGGCAACCAAATGTAAGCTAGACAATGGCGCTTAGCACCGCCTTGCATCGCGTAATTTCCTGTTTGGAAATAACGCAATGCTAACAGGTGGCGATGCCCACTGACTCCTGGGAATGATGACACACATCTCCCAGGAGCCAAGGCGAAACAGGATATGACGGACCTCGCTGCGGCGCCGAAAGAGAAGGAAATAAGAAGACAACCTAGCAATAAGATAAACAACATTTATAAAAACGCCCAATGTTGTTTAAACTTGCAGGATTGTAGCGATTAATGCAAAGATGAAAATATGGGTGGAACTCCACTTTAACTGTACAAACAGACATCAGTCTTCTATGTCATTTTATAGGCAAATTAATGAAATCTGGATTGCTAAGGGTGGTGGTGCTTTTTTGTTATTTTCATATTAACAATAATGAATAATGCAATAATCTTATTGTGGACTGTTCTGCGTCAGTTTAAAACACTTTGGTTCTCAGAAGCATTAACATAAAACAAAGAACTCATAAAGTGTGATGGCTGCGAAAGTATAACTGTGCTGCAACATTTTCCTATGTTATATTCTTCACTTAGAAAATTATAGAGTTATAGCAAGGTCTGGCCACTTTCCACACCTGAACTGTAGAAAGGCCACATAGGACTGGGCGGAGTGCACCAAGCTTCTTATTTCATAACACATTTATTTGTATGCATCCATATGAGGAATATCTTCCACATATCTTCCACAAAATAAAAACTATACACTTGTATATAAAGTATTATTAAGATTTTTATAAAAGTATGTCTCCACAAACATTTTGGCTTAGAGGAAAAGGTGCTGTAAAAATTGCTGGGGCAGGGAGGACTCCTTTTTGCAACCTTTCCTTAATTTTTTATGAAATTTTAAAAACATCCTGATAATATTTAAAGGGTTTGTTTACTTTTAATTACTTTTTGTCAAAAACATCCCTTTGTCTTAGGCCCGGTTCACACAGGCGCGACTCCTCAGGCGACTCGGTCGCCTGAGGAGTCGCGTCCAGGTCGCGTCCCAGTCTTTCCTATGGAACCGTTCTAATAGGAGCGACCTGAGTCGCTCCGACTTAGAAAAAGGTTCCTGTACTACTTTTGGGGGCGACCCAAGGCGACCTGCATAGACTTCTATACAGAAGTCTTTATGCAAATCGCCTCGGCGGGCGTCTCAAGTCGTCTTGAGATCGCGCCGCCGAGGTCTCCCCCAGAAGCAGTGCCGCGTCGTGCCGCCCCTCTGTGAATGGGGCTTTATAGTGTCCTCAGTACAATAAAGTGAAAGAGGAAGTTCTGCTCTTCCTCCCCCCGCCCCACTCCTCTTTCACATTTGATTTTGACAGGTACCAATCCACTTCTCTCTTTGGCGGCGATCTGAGAGGAAGTTAGATCCCCCCTCTTCACCCACAGCCTTCTGGGACCCGCAGAAGACTGCAGGACCAATCACAAAGTGCAGCATTGCCCGTGCATGCACAGCTGGAAGCTGGCTGTGAAGCTACAAGGTTTCCCTGCCGGTTTCCCTTAGTCAAGATGCCAGCGCCTGCTCCCAAAGCCGATTGCAGAATCCGCTTGAGTCAGGAGAGCACTGGATCCAGGGGGAGGTAAGTGTCCTTATATTAAAAGTCAGCAGCTACAGTATGTGTAGCTGCTGACTTTTAACTTTTTGGTGGGAGACTAGAGCTCCTCTTTAATATGCAGTGTTCCATTTTGTAAAAGAATGGTTACTTTTAAGCTGCTTATTCCATTGCCTTTCCTCTGTCCAGCAGATGGCGTTACATACCGCACAGCCCCGGTAACTCAGGAATAAACCTTCAGCTTCATTCTCTACCCACGCATGCTTAGTCCACCCTTTCCCACAGCTTAGTGTTCTGCAAGTCTTCAAATTGTAAAAGTTTGTCTCTGGAAATTTATTGGATCTGGAAATGATATATATAAAATTATACTCAATAGCTGCAGCACTCTCATTTATTGATCCATCAAGAGTAACAACATTGCAATATTTCAAAATAGCAAAACATTTTGGATCCATTGAAATAGATACAATTGAAAACTTGGATCCTTCACAGCATAAAATCCATTTATTTAGCATAGGCAGAGGTAAAAAAAAATCATAGCTACTTGAATCCATTAGCTCGACCTTTTAACAAGCCTGTCTAACATCAATCACCAATTATTCAAAATATATGCTAACTGGAACTGACATCCTCTTCTCACATTTAAAGGGATGTTAAGGCAGTTCTTACAATCACTGGCAGTCCCTCTGCTAGGATAACATGTATAGTGTATGCCGTTTTTTATAATTCTTCTAAATACCTAATTTCTCCTCGCCAATCAGCGGTCATATGACCGCTTGTCGCTCTCTTCCTCTGATGTATGTATTACAGAAGGAGGGGTCGGGATCTCCCTCTGACGTTTGATGGCGCGGTCACGTGACCTCCCTCTGTTGTGCATACATCGGAGGAAGAGAGCGAAGGGCAGTCACGTGACCGCTGGACGGCGAGAAGAAATAAGGTATTTAGAAGAAATTTTAAAAAACGCCATACACTATATACTAGAAAGGGGAGGGGAAGGGCGGCTCACACACAGAGCTGACAGGTGGGTGGCTTGGGGAAGAGCAGAGAGGAAAACTGCGGGTGACGGAGGCACGTAAACTGACCACAATGTCAGGGCTTCGGCAGCCATGATAAACCGTGGTCAGTTTACAGGGGGGAGGGTAGAACCAGGCAGGTATTTTAGGTGATAGAAGGGGCCCAATTACACAGCACAAACACTGTGCTGTTATTTATGCTTTAAAAGAACAGGGTCCTTTTTTTTTTTTTAGGGTAACAAACACTTTAACTCTTAACCGGTTCATCTTACATGACCTATTAGTCATAGAGTGGACGTAGGAGACATATCCCATAACTGATCCTATACCAGTGATGGCAAACCTTGGCACCCCAGATGTTTTGGAACTACATTTCCCATGATGCTCAACTACACTGCAGAGTGCATGAGCATCATGGGAAATGTAGTTCCAAAACATCTGGGGTGTCAAGGTTCACCATCACTGTCCTATACCATAATAAAAAGTTCTATCACAACCTGACTTAATGAACCAAAACATACCAAAATATATAAAAAATATTGCCAAAAATAAAAAAACCTCTGTCACATTTTACAAAAACAAACATAAATCTAAATCAACATTTATTCCAAATGGCTGTAGAGTAGTGAGTTTATGTATCCACTTTGCTTCTCTTTATTAACACTTCCCTTCCTCTATTGATCGATTTGTCTACAACCAGTCAGAGGGTATCCTGTCAGGTTTATCCCGAACGATCACTGCCACCAGCTATAGCCGGGAAGCTCTGCTGATCTTATCATCCAATCATGTGCAAGCAAATGCTGTTTTTTATTTTCCTTGCATGTTCCCCTCGGATCTACAGCGACTGCACTTCCAAGTGCACCTTCAGTGCAATTTCAAGTGCACTTTTCACTTGTAGTTTGCACTTGTAGTGCAAAGTGGATTTGCCTTTTGTAAATAACCCCCATTGTCTCTCAAGTGAGGTATATGGCTATTGACCATGTTGCTAAATTGAGAAGAGGTGGAGTTAGGGAATTGCTATTAAAGAGGAGAGAAGAGAAGTGTATACATGACCTCAATACTCCATTTGGGTTAAATAATACATTTGTATTTTGTGAAAAATTAAGGCTATTTATTAATTTTTTACTGTGTATTCAGCTGTTTACCTGGAGTTCAGCTTTAATATATATTGGAGACTTGTGTTTAAAATACAAAAAATAAATTGCAAACCATATTATAACAGAATGTAAAGCCCCGTACACATGGTCAGACTTTTGACCGGCCAAAATCACATCGGAATTCCTACGGAATTCCATCGGAGTAAAAGAGAACATGTTCTCTATCTAAACTCCAACGGAATTCCTCTGTATTTCCGATAGAAAGAGTCCAATAGGGGATACACATGGTCGGAATATCCGATGAAAAAATCCCGTCTGACTTTTTCCATCGGAAATTCCGATCGTGTGTACAAGGCATAACAGTTTGCACTGCTCCAAAACAATATGAGAACTAATGTGTCATGCTGGCATTTCCTGATTTACCAGCAAAGTATCCATAGATATTTTTTTTAAATGCTTGTAAAAGTTAGAGTGTTACTAAACCCAGGACCCTGCATTCACTATATCTGGTCTCTCACAGTACACAGAACATGGAAATGCAATTATTTTAGTAAATATAAACGGCTAAATACCTCTCATCAGCAGTTAGAGCAGTCTTGTGACTTCTATGAGTGTCTGGTTAAAGCTTGTGTGACAGCAGGAAGGTAAAGTCACCTGGTTGCATCCAGGGGGGTAGATATATTTCTCCCAGATTCAGGCTTTATGCCGACTTATACAACTAGGGAGGGAGTTGATGAAGCCCAGCTGAGGCTAGTGGGCTCATGGATGACTCATACCTCTAGGGAGAGGGCTGGGCGTCGTGCAGGCAGGGAGTTGATGAGACCAGCTGAAGCCTGTCAGTTCGTTTAAGGCCTCTATAAAAACTCCCAGATTCATTAGGTGTTTGCTCATGCCTGGAACCAGACCTGTGTGGACTGTCTAGGGAGAGTGAACCCCTGTGCGGTGAGAAAAAGCCTGTGTGGCTATTTGTTTGGACATTGACTAAACCAGGGACTTAGGGACTAGGACAGCACCAGGCTGATCCCAGTTGTTAGTTAGGAAACCTGCATGTTTAGTCAGAGGTCAAGCTGACCAGGATTTATTTTGTTTATGTTTCTTTTTGGCTTTGCTGTGTTTTGTCACTGTACATAGAGAAATAAACCGCACCTTTTGATTTTGAAAACCACAACCTCCGTCTGCTGGCCCTGTTTTTGTGTGGGGAGCCCAACTAGGGGGTCACACACACCCGCTACCGAGTTAACCCCCTCACAGTTGGTGGAGAACCAGTGGCAGTTTTTTTTAAGCCAGCATGGAGGAGATACTGAAACAGCTGGCTCTAGCAAATGCCAATCAACAGCAGACAAATGCAGGTTTGCAAAGGAGCCTTGCAGCCCAGCAGCAAGCTCATCAACAGAGCCTTGCAGCCCAGCAGCAAGCTCACCAACAGAGTCTGGAAGCTCAGCAACAAGCCCAGCAGCAATCTGAGGCCCGCTTCATAGACCTGTTACAGAAGCAAGAGCAGAGACTACAACAAATGGAAGCAGTAATGCAGCAACGTCCGCAGACCAGTGAGGAAAGCCGTCCCACTAATACCGCGTCCTTTGGGGTGAGTCGTTTATTGACAAAAATGACTGGAGAGGATGATCCAGAGGTATTTTTGACCACATTTGAAAGGACTGCTGAAAGAGAAAAGTGGCCTGAGGAGCAGTGGGCTGGACTGGTGGCTCCTCTGTTAACTGGTGAATCGCAGAAGGCTTACTATGACCTAGAGCCTGACCAAGCAAAAGACTATGTGATGCTAAAAGCTGAAATATTGGCAAGGCTGGGTGTCACCCTGGCTGTCCGGGCTCAGCGTGTGCATAACTGGACTTTCCAGCTTGGAAAACCCCCCAGGTCTCAAATGTATGATCTCATTCACCTGAGCAGGAAGTGGCTACAGCCAGAGACTTTGTCCGCACCAGAGATTGTAGAACGTGTTGTAATGGATCGGTTTTTGAGAGCTCTTCCTACTGCCATCCAAAAGTGGGTAAGCCATGGAGACCCAGAGACGGCCGGTGGTCTTGTGGATCGTGTAGAGAAATACTTGGCTACAGAGAACCTGACGGCCTCTTCCAGAGACTCTCGGACTTTCCACCCTAAGACCAGATCATCCCCAGGGGCGGATAAGAGGATTCCAAGGGGTGAGGGTGGAGAGAGTGAGAGGGTGGGAGCTCTACCCAAAGTTTGGCGAGAACAGCCTGGGAAGTCAGGGGCTCAAGAGGCAGCCAAATGGATTGTTTGCTACCGCTGCCGGCAAGCGGGACATATTGCAGCAAATTGCCCGGTTGTGGAGGAACCCATGCAATGTGACTTTCTGACGGACCGACGTCAGTCGCTGTGTGCGACAGTCGCATGCACTGCCATTCAGGGAACTGAGAAACATTTATGCAAAATGTGTATTAATGGTAGAAATGTTGTGGTATTACTGGATTCAGGTAGCCTTGTGACCCTGATAAAGGCTGAATTAGTTAAAACAGAGGTCTCTGGGAATAGCAAGGTAGCTGTTATTTGTGTGCATGGGGACACCCGAGAGTATCCAGTGACTACAGTGTGTTTCGAGACCCCCAAAGGTACCCTCTCTCATCCAGTGGGGTTAGTATCTCAATTACCGCATGATGCCATTGTGGGAAGGGATTTTCCGAAGTTCTGGGAACTGTGGGATGATCCTGAGCCCCCCACTGGTGCCCCTATGTACCAGGAATGTGATAGCCAGAACTCCTCTGAGAGTGGTGAGGACTCTCCAGAATTTGCCTTGTCAGTATTGGCAGGGGAGACTCAAGAAACTGGAGAGGAGCCCACCTCCTCAGACGAAAACCTACCGTCTGTGGAGTTTTCTGATCTGGAGGTTCACAGGGAAAATTTTGCCACAGAACAGTTAAAAGACCCCGCCCTAATAAAGGCACGGGAAAACGTAGTGGAAATAGATGGCGAGTTAGTGAACCCAGATAATACCTGCACTTACCCATACTTCAGCGTAGAGAAGGACCTACTGTATCGGGTGGCAAAAAGGGCAGAAGAAACCGTTGAGCAGCTTGTGGTGCCCAAACCTTACAGGAAGTTGGTGTTGGAGTTGGCCCATGGGCACATTCTTGGAGGTCATCTGGGGACAGAGAAAACCCGAGAGAGGGTATTACAGAGATTCTATTGGCCTGGGGTGATGAAGGACATAGAAAATTATTGTTCCTCCTGCCCTGTGTGTCAGAGGTCGGCCCCGATGCCACATTTCCGTAGCCCGCTGGTCCCTCTACCCATCATTGAGGTCCCGTTTGAGAGAATCGCAATGGATTTGGTAGGTCCTATAATCAAGTCCGCTAGGGGGCACCAGTACATATTGGTTATAATGGACTATGCCACCCGTTATCCAGAAGCGATCCCTCTCAGAAATACCTCGGCCAAAACCATAGCCAAAGAGCTATCTCTTGTTTTTAGCCGGGTGGGTATTTGTAAAGAACTGCTTACGGACCAAGGTACACCCTTTATGTCCCGGGTTATGAAAGAGCTGTGTAAATTGTTCAAAGTGACGCAATTGCGTACATCTGTGTATCACCCCCAAACCGATGGGCTGGTTGAAAGATTCAACAAAACCCTAAAACAAATGTTGAAGAAAGTGGTGGATAGAGATGGAAGGGATTGGGACTGTCTACTTCCTTATTTGATGTTTGCTATTAGGGAGGTGCCCCAATCCTCTACGGGATTCTCCCCCTTTGAGTTACTGTATGGGAGACACCCAAGAGGGCTGTTGGATATTGCCAAGGAAACTTGGGAAAGTGAGAGTTCTCCCCACAGGAGTGTGATTGAGCATGTCGCCCTGATGCAAGATCGAATTGCACAGGTAATGCCCATCGTGAAGGAACATTTGGCCCAAGCGCAGTTGGCACAGCAGAGAGTGTACAACCGTGGAGCCAAGACCCGTACCTTTTCCCCGGGGATAGGATATTGGTACTTGTCCCTACGGTTGAAAGTAAATTCCTTGCCAAATGGCAAGGCCCCTACGAGATAATGGAAAAAGTGAGCGAAGTGAATTACAAGGTCAGACAACCAGGAAGGCGAAAGCCCGAACAGATATATCACGTTAATCTGTTGAAAGCCTGGAGGGATAGAGAGTCCCTAGTCGCAGAAACTTGGTCACCAGCTCAAACTGGTTGCGTGATTCCGGAGGTTGGAATAGCAGCCACCTTGTCACAACCCCAACAACAGGAGGTTAAGGAGTTTGTGCTTCGCAACAAGGAGGTGTTCTCTGAGCTGCCGGGACAAACATCTGGGGTAGAGCATGATATTATTACCCCGCCCGGTGAAAGGGTGAAGTTAAAACCCTATCGGATCCCAGAGGCCCGACGGGAGGCAATACGGGAGGAAGTACAGAAAATGCTGAACTTAGGGGTGATAGAGGAGTCCCAAAGTGATTGGTCTAGTCCCATTGTGTTGGTGCCTAAACCGGATGGGAGCTGGCGATTTTGTAACGATTTTCGTCAGTTGAACAAAGTTACAAAATTTGACACCTACCCCATGCCACGTATAGATGAGTTGATCGACCGGCTGGGAACAGCCCGATACATGACGACTCTTGACCTCACAAAAGGGTATTGGCAAATTCCCCTGGCCAAGTCGGCCAAAGAGAAAACCGCATTTGTAACCCCAGACGGGGCGTTCCAATATAAGAGAATGCCGTTCGGGTTACAGAATGCGCCGGCCACATTCCAGCGGAAAATGGACCAGATACTGAGGCCCCATCGGAAGTATGCTGCGGCTTACCTGGATGACGTAATTGTCCATAGCACAGATTGGGCCTCACATCTGCCAAAAGTGCAAGCAGTCCTAGACTCTATCCGGGAAGCGGGGTTTACAGCTAACCCCAAGAAGTGTACCATTGGGCAGGAGGAGGCCAAATATCTTGGGTACACCATTGGCAGGGGAGTGATAAAACCCCAACTCAACAAAGTCGAGGCCATCCAGAGTTGGCCACGTCCCAACAGCAAGAAGCAGGTACGGGCCTTTCTGGGAATCGCGGGTTATTATCGGCGCTTCATTCCCCACTTTGCTTCTAAGGCTGTGCCCCTAACCAACCTGACGAAAGGGAAAGGGTCGGTCATGATTAAATGGACCCCCGAGGCTGAGGCAGCATTCCAATTCTTGAAACAAGCCTTATGTAGCCAGCCAGTGTTGTACTCACCCGACTTCTCTAAAGACTTTGTCGTACAAAGTGATGCGTCAGATGTGGGGTTAGGAGCAGTATTGTCCCAGGTCTGGAACGGGGAAGAGCACCCAGTCATTTACCTCAGCAGGAAGTTGAAGTCCCATGAGGTAAATTACGCCACGGTTGAAAAGGAGTGTTTAGCGGTGAAGTGGGCTCTAGATTCCCTTCGGTACTATCTGCTAGGTAGGCACTTTGACATGGTTACGGATCACGCTCCGTTAAAGTGGATGGCTCAAAACAAGGAGACAAATAGAAGAGTGAATAGGTGGTTCCTGGCCCTACAGGAATTCAACTTCACAGTAAAGCATCGCCCTGGCGTTCAAATGGGGAATGTGGATGCTTTGTCTCGAGTACATGAATGCCTGATTGCTGGTGTTCCAACCCCAAGGTTAAAACAAGAGGGGGGGGGGTATGTGACAGCAGGAAGGTAAAGTCACCTGGTTGCATCCAGGGGGGTAGATATATTTCTCCCAGATTCAGGCTTTATGCCGACTTATACAACTAGGGAGGGAGTTGATGAAGCCCAGCTGAGGCTAGTGGGCTCATGGATGACTCATACCTCTAGGGAGAGGGCTGGGCGTCGTGCAGGCAGGGAGTTGATGAGACCAGCTGAAGCCTGTCAGTTCGTTTAAGGCCTCTATAAAAACTCCCAGATTCATTAGGTGTTTGCTCATGCCTGGAACCAGACCTGTGTGGACTGTCTAGGGAGAGTGAACCCCTGTGCGGTGAGAAAAAGCCTGTGTGGCTATTTGTTTGGACATTGACTAAACCAGGGACTTAGGGACTAGGACAGCACCAGGCTGATCCCAGTTGTTAGTTAGGAAACCTGCATGTTTAGTCAGAGGTCAAGCTGACCAGGATTTATTTTGTTTATGTTTCTTTTTGGCTTTGCTGTGTTTTGTCACTGTACATAGAGAAATAAACCGCACCTTTTGATTTTGAAAACCACAACCTCCGTCTGCTGGCCCTGTTTTTGTGTGGGGAGCCCAACCAGGGGGTCACACACACCCGCTACCGAGTTAACCCCCTCACACTTGTAGGAGGAGTTTTCATTCTCCCACGATTGTCCTATGAGAATTCAGGACCCCTGACCCTCTGTCTGGACAGTGCTGATTGGCCCTGTGCTGATCACATGTACTCTCCCAAGAAAAAAAAAAAACTCTCTAGCAACACACACCAAACAGAGCATGTGCAGCCTGCCCCTTGGCTCTGTAAATTTCAGGAAATATATTGGAGTCAGTGGAAGAAGGGGAGGATCAGAGAACAGTCTCTTTACCAATGCAGAGGATTAACCCCCTTAGGTTCCACAGAGTGTATAACAAGCATGCTTTACTGAATATACAGACTGAGTTTACTGTTGTGGGTTTAGTAACACTTTAGGCTTGGTTCCACTCCTATGGCCCTCCGTGCCCCCATATTGGTCTTTTAATATTATGTGTAGCCTCACTGCCCAATAGACAAAATCTGGAAGCAGAAGAGAACAGGGCAAAGGACTGTGTCAGACAGGTGATTGTTACCAGCGACACTTGATCAGCTGCATAATCACTGAAATTCAGCTTCCATTGTTATTGGTGGAAATCATGAAATCCCTGCATCTAAAGCCTGGTACACACCCTGCGGGTTGCACGAAAAAAAAAAAAAACTGTCTAACTATGCAAGGTTAGTCCAGCCATCTCCCCCGCTGACCTGTTGTGTTGTGACAATGGCATGGCCCCCCGCTAGAACATGCTGGTCAGCGCTCTCTGCCATTGGCTAAGAGCGCTGATCGGGAGTCAGTCGGCTGCTGGTTTTCTAGCACGCACATCCGACAGAACGGTCGGCTTCTGTTGGACATACCGACATACACACGGGCAGAATGTCGGCTGGTATTTTTTGTACCGGCAAATGTCTGCCGACATTCTGCCCGTGTGTGCAGGGCTTAACACTGCAGAAAGTCAGTTGGTAATGAGAAAGCAACAAGAGTGGCATATGACATGGGCCTTACAAAAAAAAATTAAGGTTACAGGTGTCTAAATCTGAGAAATGACTAACCGTTTTTAATTAAAGTGACCACTATTTATGAATTTGTTTTTCACCATTTGAGCATTTTAAATTGCCCAGGTTTATAGCAGGTTTATTTTACTATTATTACTTTACTACTGCCTATTTTGGGCACCCTTAGCTGAACACAGTGGCCAGGAAGCAATAAGAAGGGGTTCCTGGGGTGGGGACATTTAATTGCAAGATAGATAAAGGAAACAAGTTGTTGATTAGTCTCTACATTTAATTGCTGTTGAATGCATAGTGGTATATATATATATATATATATATATATATATATATATATATACAGTTGTGTTTATAAGTTTACATACCCTTTCAGAATTCATGATTTCTTGGCATTTTTTTAGAGACTATGAATGATAACACAAAAACTTTTTTTTCACTCATGGTTAGTGTTTGGCTGAAGCCAATTATTATCAATCAACTGTATTTACTCTTTTTATATCATAATCACAACAGAAACTACCCAAATTACCCTGATCAAAAGTTTACATACCCCAGTTCTTAATACCGTGTATTGCCCCCTTTAACATCAATGACGGCTTGAAGTCTTTTTTTGTATTTGTGGATGAGGCTCTTTATCTTCTCAGATGGTAAAGCTGCCCATTCCTCTTGGCAAAAAGCCTCCAATTCCTGTAAATTCTTGGGCTGTCTTGCATGAACTGCACATTTGAGATCTCCCCAGACTGGCTCAATGATATTGAGGTCAGGAGACTGAGATGGTCACTCCAGAACCTTCACTTTATTCTGCTGTAGCCAATGACAGGTTGACTTGGCCTTGTGCTTTGGAGCATTGTCATGTTGGAATGTCCAAGTACGTCCCATGCGCAGCTTCCTGGCAAATGTTCCTCCAGTATTTTTTGATAACATACTGCATTCCTTTTGCCATAAATTTTGACCAAATTTCCTGTGCCTTTGTAGCTCACACATCCCCAAAACATCAGCGATCCACCTCCATGTTTCACAGTAGGAATGGTGTAATTTTAATCATAGACCTTGTTGACTTCTCTCAAGAAGCGTTTATATTTGTGGCCAAAAAGCTAAATTTTGGTCTCATCACTCCAAATGACTTTGTGCCAGAAGGCTTGTCTCTGTGTTGTTTGGCGTATTGTAAGTGGGATACTTTGTGGCATTTGCGTAGTAATGGCTTTCTTCTGGCGACTCGACCATGCAGACCATCTTTCTTCAAGTGCCTCCTTATTGTGCATCTTGAAACAGCCACACCACATATTTTCAGAGAGTCCTGTATTTCACCTGAAGTTATTTGTGGGTTTTTCTTTGCATCCCGAACAATTTTCCTGGCAGTTGTGGCTGAAATTTTAGTTGGTCTACCTGACCATGGTTTGGTTTTAACAGGGCCCCTCATTTTCCACTTCTTTATTAGAGTTTGAACACTGCTGATTGGCATTCTCAATTCCTTGGATATCTTTTTATATCCATTTCCTGTACAGTTCAACTATCTTTTCCTGCAGATCCTTTAACAATTATTTTGCTTTCCCCATGACTTTGAATCCAGAAATGTCAGTGCAGCACTGGGTGAAAGATGCAAGGATCTGTCTGGAGTCCAGAAACTCATTGACCTTTTATACACACACACACACACACACACTTATTACAAGCAAAAAGATCACAGGTGAGGATAATAGCCATTCAAAACCCTTTGTGTCAACTTGTGTGCATATTATCAGGCCAAAATCACCAGGGTATGTAAACTTTTGATCAGGGTCATTTGGGTAGTTTCTGTTGTGATTATGGTTTAAAAAGAGTAAACACAGTTGATTGATAATAAATCACTTCAGCCAAACACTAACCATGTTTTTGTGTTATCGTTCATATTCTTTGAAAAATGCCCAGAAAATCATAAATTCTGCCAGGGTATGTAAACTTATGAGCACAACTGTGTGTGTATGTATATATATATATATATATATATATATATATATATATACAGGGGGTTTCCAAATCCAAACGGAGTTTACATAATCATCAGCAGTGTTCCTGTTTTTGCATCTCCCAAATACCAAATCTTATTCAAAGTTAATGCTGCACATGTGGAAGATATCAAATTTATTGTATTATTAGCTGGCTTTTTAAAGTTTCATTAAACCCAAAACCTTCCTAATAATTAGAATGTCTCTTTAAATTTTGTTTGGTTATAATATCTTTCCTTATAAATAAATTACCTGTTCACTTTTTTCTTTTTAAATATTTTTATTGAAAATAATACAGTACAAGTTATTTAGACAACATTTTGTAAGAACACAAGATACATACAATTTAGAAGACAGGGCTTCTCAAAGCATAAACAGAAAGTATATATTTTGTATATTTATACAATTAAAAAAATAATAAAAAAAATAAGTAGTGGATTAAGACCAATATACTAAGTAAACTAATTTAAACATTAAAGTTTAGACCATATAAAATAATATACATAGTTAAATGTGGAGGGTTTACCGTAATTTGGAAAATAAATTGTTATATATAAAAGGTATAGAGGTAAAACATGTTTCTAATCCAGGGCCAAGATCTAACCATGTAGCTTGGCTTATCCTGGTGAGAAAGAATAGCGACCTAGCTATCCCAAAAGTCTCCTAACTTGAAATATTCTGTATATAATAAGTAAATGAAATTGTTTTAAAATTCCAGTATATAAAAATCAATATGTAATGAAGGGGGTTGGGAGGGGTTGGAGAAAGAAAGGGGATGGCATGTATCACCAAACGGAGTCAGTGGTTCAGTAGATTACCTGTTCACTTTTAGAAGTTCTGCAGCATTTCGACGACAGTGCGTTTGCTCTCTTTTTTTTTTTTTAAGTATTAGCCATATCTATTCACCGCTACTGTGGGGAAAATCTATCTACGTCAGCACAGTTGGGCTAAGCTGAAGGTCACATGCCCTAGTGGCCCCAGGCCATGCAAAGAGTGGAGCTGTCAGCCAAGGACCTAATCCGCTCTGCTGGTGTTACTGGGGCCTTTTCATACATCGGATGGTGTAAACACGAAATTCAACAGTGAAATACCTCTTGATGTATACTCTTTTTCAGTCAATAATTGTCTCGCCTGTATATACCAGAGCCCATATTTTAACTTTTGTATGCGTTTTAGACCCTTTTGTTTTTTGATAAATAAAATCAGTAATTTTTTACAAAATCTTTGACTCTCTTTTGTTGCTAAAAAGCCCCGTGGGGAAATCTCCGCTTTTTTCAAAAGCTGTGCATGTTTCTCTATGAGACTATGTGAAGGGGGGCATGTCCTTTCTCTCCACTCTGATCTCCAATTACACTCAGCTCCCTGCTCTATGCTGGGCAGGGCTCTCTGCCTTCTGGAGCTGAAAAATGCTGTCTATATTCTGTACTTTTAGAAGCAGCACAAAAAATCAGTTGTGCTGCGGTGCTCATGTCCTAACAAGGAACATGCTGATAGGAAGTCCATATTCTTTGTAAGTCGCTGTGCACTGAACTGAAATTTCAATCAATCAGCTTTCCCAACAATTTTTTGCAAGCCGCAAAGTGCATCCTCCCTAAGCAATAGAGAGGATTATCAGGGGAGATGTTTGTAGTCCAAATCAGGTGAGCAGCCCAGTGTGACAACAGTGCTTCTCCATAGGTACAATACAGTAAGTGAGAATTGTCACCCCAGGACAGAAAGTGTGTTACTGGCAGGATCACCAGATGAAAATAAAGCGAAACAAAACTGAAAAAATAAAACAAACGCAGCCAACACATCTAAGGGCTGATAAACTGAAATATATAGATTTTTGCTTTGTGTTCTGATAGGCTTTAAAGTTAATGTTATCCGTTTTACAAACACACAGAAAACGGTGGTAAAAACACACATATATATATATATATATATATTCGTTAAAACTGGATGTTAAGCCCCTTTCACACAAGCAAATCGATCGGGTCTGCCTGTCAGTTTCTCAGGACTCTATCAGGCCCTACAGTCTTCTCTATGGAGCAGCTGGTGTCAACAGACGTGTCTGTGGACACCCGCCCACATCTGATCCTGTCCGCTGGATGGGGATCTGTTCCCAATCCATCTTGCGGATCTGATTGGATGACAGTCAGGTGTAAATGGACAGGTGGTCCATTTACACCTGACTGCCCATAGAGGAGAGCGGGCACATACCAGCCAATTACCTGCTCAGCAGGGATCAGCGGACAGATTCCTCACTGAGCAGACAGACTCCAATAGAGCCCGCCCCGTGTGGGAGGGGCCTTAGTGTGCATGCATAAATGTGCATGTTAACTTGTTACTGCATGCACACAAATGTAACAAGTTATCCATACAGCCCTAAATGTTATTGTGGGATTAGTCTTGTTGATTAATTTTATTTCTTTGTGGTTACATCAGTAATATACAGTAATAATATTCAGTTGTCTACCTGGATTTGCTAGTTTGGGTAATGATCTGTTGTACTGTATTTAATGACAGCAGATAAAGCTGTTTCCATTTCAGTGGTTCATCTCTGATGGCTGTTAAATGTCAGATGCTCAGCCGTGTGGAATAATTGTTTCTGTAAAAATGTTCACACAGAGCACTGCTGATGTCATAATCTGTGTTCTTGGAAATCTGCAATAAAACCTAAATTCATATAGTTACATTTTCCTACACAGTTTTTGTCCACAATGCCATGTAACGATATCTAAATATTAAAGAAGTATTAAACCTCAAACCAAAAATGTATTATATTGCAGCTTACCAATCATTAGATGTGGTGTCTTCATTAAAGTGGTTGTAAACCCACTTTTGGAAAAAAAAGCATACTAGCTCATTATGTAATACTCACCTGGGATCAAAGCCCCCGCTGCGGTGCCCGACACAGCATCGACCGGCAACATGTCATCCCGGAGTTACTTCTGGGTATTGCGGCTCCGGCGCTGTAAATGGCCGGAGCCGCGATGACGTCTGCGCATGCGCGCGGGAGCCGCCAGTCACGGCATGACCTCCTTTAGAAACGGCACGATCGCCGTAGACATCGGCGCACATCTCTAATGTAAATATCTCCTAAACCATGGATTAGACAGGTATCTGCTCCCTCCATATATTAAAAGTCGGCAGCTGCAGTATTTGTAGCTGCTGGCTTTTAATATTTATTTTTTTAGGCGGACCTCCGCTTTAAGTAGAGCACATTTGTGAGAAGAGAGAGTGAAAATAATATTGAAACAAAGAACATTGGATTGGAAAAACATTTTTTTGACTCACTTATTGTCAATAATATCTGGTGACTGAAAGGACTGAGAAGGTGTGTTTGAAAGGACTTCTGCTTTAAAACATCCAATAGAAAAATCAAATTTCTTTATACATTTTTGGCCAAAATGCAGCCTGCTACATGTCTTTGATAAAAAAAGAAAATTCCAACAAGTGTATATTGATTGGTTTGCATGAAAGTTGTAGCATCTACAAACTATGGTGTGTGTATATATATATATATATATATATATATATTGGAACTTTTATTTATTTATTTTTTATACTACTACTGGCAGTAATCAGCGACTTATAATGGGTCTGAAATCTGACACTAACTGACGCTAGGGGAGAACTGACTAACTGCCACTGACATTAACAGTGACATTAATACAGTGATTATACTATACACTGTTACTGTACTAATGACCTTGGCTGGGAAGGGGTTAACATCCAGGGCAATTAAAGGGTAAATGTGTGCTTAACAATGTGTAATGTGTGCTGATTTTACTAACAGATCTCTTTGTTTCTTATCCCTGCTTTGCTAAAGCCTAAGTTTAGTTAACCAAAAAATAAAACCGACACTAGGGACAATGCTTACCATCTGTGTGATATGTTCCTTGTACTGCTGTCTGCTGGTTTGGATGAAATCTTTCTCTTCCGATGACTTCTCACCCCCTCGCTGTAATCTTCCGGGGAGAAATAGAACTGACGGAACTGTGACAGGCACTTATCAAGAGTGCCCGATTATCCCCACTCTTTCTGCCCACCTCCTCTATTCATAGAAGCTGGACGACCGAGGGACTGTCCCTGATTTGGAATAAAATCCTTCTGTCCCTCTTTGCTCCTCATTTGTCCCTCATTATGGTCTGATCTATATAGTTGTAAATAAAATGCATTATTTATCTTTCAAAAAGTGTTTCCCAGTGTTAAATCCTTCATCCAATTTCTAAATTGTTGCATTTGTAAATTCCAAAAGCCAATATAAAGGAAAAGTAGAGGTAAAAAAAGCACTTGTGGGGTAAATCTATATATTTTTTGTACAATTCTCCTTTAGGGGGCGTGGCAGGGGGTGTGTCCTATGTCTACACTACATACTTTTGCTAATAGGTGTCCCTCGTTCCTATCTCAGAAAGTTGGGAGGTATGCAGCTTCTATGATCTATGAATGAAGGGGCAGACCTTGCAATATGCTTTTTGTTTGGCTCTGCACATACCGTAATTAAATATAAGGGTTAAATGTTTGGTTCCTTCTCTAGTTTCACTTGATGTTTCTGAATGACTTAGCCATCACCTGCCTCTCAGTTAGATGGTACAGGATCAGAATGTGTTGACAGTGACAGTATGAAAAGTTTACATAGACAAATAGCTGTCAGTGATATCATTTATTCGTCAGAAAAACACAATGTTGGCCTTATACTAGCCACTTGAACACCAGGCCTTTTCTGGAACTTTTTGTTTACAAGTTTAAATTTGTATTCTTTGCTATGAAATTACTTAGAACCCCCAAACATTATATATTTTTTAAGCAGAGACCCTAGAATAAAATGAAAATCGTTGCAATATTTTATGTCACACTGTATTTGTGCAGCGGTCTTTCAAATGCATATATATATTTTTTTAAATACACTTAAATGAATAAAGAAAATAGTTATCCCGATTTTTGCTTAAGGTGAAAGATAATGTAAATAGATACCTAACACGTCAAGCTTTAAAATTGCTCACTTTTTTTTTCTTATTTATTAAAATTAAAAAAAATGATAATTTTACACTGTCCCTTTTTTTTTTTTTTTTTGATCACTTTTATTCCTATTACAAGAAATGTAATAGAAATAAGGATGACAGGTCCTCTTTATTAAGAGGTCAAAAAGACCCCAGATCTCTCATTTACCTCTCTATTTAAAAGAGATATCATTTTTTTTTTTATACTTTTACTTTAACCATTTTGGCTGCCCAAAGACCAGAGCACTTTTTGCGTCGCTTTAACTGACAGTTGCGCGGCCGTGCGACGTGGCTCCCAAAGAAAATCGATGTCCTTTTTTCCCCACAAATAGAGCTTTCTTTTGGTGGTATTTGATCACCTCTGCGGTTTTTATTTTTTGCGCTATTATCTGCGACAATTTTGAAAAAAAAGCTATATTTTTTACTTTTTGCTATAATAAATATCCCCAAAAAATATATATAAATTTTTTTTTTCCTCAGTTTAGGCCGATACGTCTTCTTCTACATATTTTTAGTAAATAAAAATCGCAATAAGCGTTTATTGATTGGTTTGTGCAAAAGTTATAGCGTCTACAAAATAGGGGATAGTTTTATGGCATTTTTATTAATAATTTTTATTTTTTACTAGTAATGGCGACGATCAGCGATTTTTATCGTGACTGCAACATTATGGCGGACACATCGGACATTTTTAAAGCCATTTTGGGATCATAGTCATTTATACAGCGATCAGTGCTATACAAATTCATTGATTACTGTGAAGGGGTTAACCAGTAGGGGGCGCTGAAGGGGTTAAGTGTGTCCTAGGGAGTGATTCTAACTATTAGGGGGCATGGCTTGCCGTGACACGTCACTGATCACTGTTTCCGATCACAGGGAGCTGTGATCAGTGTTCTGTCACTAGGCAGAACAGGCAAATGCTTGTTTACATCAGAATTTCCCCGTTCTTCCTCTCCGTGAGACGATCACGGGACTCCCACCAGACATCAAGTCCGCGGGACCCGTGGTCACACTGACGGAGCTTGCGGCAGGCGGCGGCGCACGCGAGCCCACAATGCCGCATCTTAAAGGGGACGTACCTGTACGCCCATATGCCCAACCGAGCCATTGTGTCGACGTATATCGTCGTGCGCTGGTCAGCAAGTGGTTAAAAAAAAACGTTTATTTTGGCCCAGGAAGTGACGCCAGACGTCTCTTGACGCTTCTAAAAGTGACCCCGCAGCGAATTTGCCCACGGGATCACTTTTTTGTGAAAGAGACTTGACCATAGTTAAAAAAAATGATATTAGCTGCTGCCATAACACCGGTATTAAGGCTTGGTTCACACTGATGTGCTTTCTGACATCGGATGTACTGCAGTGCAAATCACATGTGATGTCTGTGCAATGCGAACTCAGCCATACAGATTGTATGGCTGAATTTGCATCGCATTCGGACCAAACTCGCACAGGACCCTTTTTTTTGGTCCGCATCAGAATTGGATTTCAGGGACATCTGTGCGGGTTCCTGCATGTCTATTGAAATCGCCCCCCGAAGTCGCCAAAAGTAGTGCAGAACTACTTTTGGGAATCAGTGCGGCACCACAAAGTAGGCCAGCAATAGCCGCCGATGTGAATGTGGGCTTAATGTCAAAGTAATGACATATTTTTACTATGGGGCGGTCGTCAAGTGGCTAGAGAACTGATAGCGATCACCTGGGAAAATCCATCCCAGCTGATTGACTTTCTCTTTATATTGGAAGGCTGCCTTTATTCCAGTAACCAACAATCCTTAAAACCTTTAGGGCTTGTTTACATTTGCAGTGGGAAGGGGGGGTGTGTAGAAACAGGCAGTTGAGCTGCACATTTACTGCCCCCTTAAACTGCAAAGGCACCCGGATAGGACATTCAGACATTCCACAGCAGGGATGCTTTGCTTTGCGGCCGCAAGGCTCTCCTCCTGTTGCAGTCAAGTGACGAGGGCTAAAATGTTTTTGGCCTGCATAAAATATTTAAAAGTTGCCTACTGTATCCATATTGTTTTGTTGTATATTGAAACATCCACGCATGAATATTTTGCTAAGCACTTTTTGTGTTTTTGCGCAAATTGATTTATTTATTTGGGGCTGATTTACTAAGCAAATTTCACTTGTTAAAGTAAATGTCAGTAGATAAAGTGAACCTGTGTTAATGTTGGATACCCAATCATGTGTGAGGGAATAATCCTGTTATTTTCCCCTCGCGTTTAATTAGATATTCAATGTAAAAACAGGTTCAATTCACTTCACAAAGTATACAGCTTCTATTTCTTTAGGGCAGTGGTCTCCAAACTGCGGCCCTTTGCTTTTATCTGGGCCATCGGGCAATATTCTCCCCACTGTCAGCAACAGAGGAGCATCGTTTGTGCCACTGACACCGACAACGGGACACTGTTCCTCCCACTGACACCAATTATGTTGCACTATTCCTCTAATTTACACAAATGATGAGGCACTATTCCTCCCACTGATACCAATGATGGGGCACTATTCCTCCCACTGATACCAATGATGAGGCACTATTCCTCCCACTGACACTAATGATAGGATACTATGTGAGATCATCCTTCCCCTTCTACCAGGAGGAAGTCATCGTGTTTCCTGATCAACTGTGCTGGTCGTTGGTTTTAGCCTGTCCTTACCAGAAGGAAGTGGTCCATGGAACTTTGCATAATATGGCAGATGGCAGCTCTCTAGGCCCCCTGAAGTTTTCCTCCGAAGACCTTTTATTTTAACAACAATCTTCCCATAACATTAAATGTGTGTTTTTATCATATTTTATGCATGTCATTTACCTGTGAATGTCTTCTATGTGTAAATATCCAAAAACCTGACATCTTGGAGATGTGTTGTCAGCAGGCCCAGCAGACTATAAGCTGCCACTCTATAGACACTCTATAGTATTTCTCTTCCCTCCTTCACCATAGCTACAAAATAAAGTTATTTAGGTAAATGAGGGGAGGGCCAGAGGAGCTGGATCAGCACGAACAGTAATTAGACGCTTCCAAAAGCGTCTAATTACTAATTTATTTGCTAGAGGGGCCCCATCACACATAGTCAGGATCTGTTCACCCTAGTTGTGAGGAAATCCTTCTATTAACTGCCCGAGCTGGCACAGTGTGCATAAGCTCTGGAAGTTCTCTCCCACAATCCACTGTATTCACTGAGCCAAGGACAAGGTCTGTCCACAGAGGGTAACAGCTAGTCTGCAAGGCACATGTTCCTAGGTGAAAATAGGGAATGGAGACTCCAGCCCTAGGCAGACTAGTAAGACAATTAAGAGATTTTTACAAGGCAAATTATGTAGGGAATAGGAGGATTTTCTCCAGGTAGACTAGGCAGGGAATAGGAGGATTCCCTACAGGCAGTTTAGGCAGGGACTAGCAGGATTCCCTACAGACAGCTAAGGCGGGGATTAGGAAGATATCCCCATTCAGACTAAGCAGGGAAGAGGAGGATTTCCCCATGTAGACTAAGCTGGGAATATGATAATTTCTTCAGGTAGAGTAGGCAGGGAATAGGAGAATTGCTCCATGCAGACTAAGAAAGGAATAGGAGGATTTCCCCAGTTAGGCCAGGCAGGAAATAGAAGAATTTTTGCCCAAGTAGACTAGGCAAGAATGAGAGAATTCCCTCCCAGACAGCTTAGGCAGGGAATAGAAGGAGTTCCCCCAGGCAGACTAAATATGGAATGGGAGGATTTTCCCAGGTAGACTAGATAGAGAATATGAGGATTTACCCAAATAGACTAGGCAGAGAATAGGAGGATTCCCCCAAGACAGTTTAGGTAGGGAATAAGAGGATTTCCCTCAGGCAGACTAAGCAGGGAATTGGAGGATTCCCCCAGATAGACTAGACAGGGAATAGGAGGATTTCCCTAGGTAGACTAGACAGAGAATACGAGGATTTCTCCAGGTAAACTAGAAAGGGAATAGGAGGATTTTTCCAGGTGGACTAGAAAGGGAATAGGAAAGTTTATTCTGGTAGACTAGACAGGCAATATGAGGATTTCTCAAGGTAGACTAGACAGGGAATAGGAGGATTTCCCCAAGAAGACTAGAAAGTGAATAGATTGGTTTCTCCAGGTAGAATAAACAGGGAAATGGAGGATTTCTCAAGGTAGACTAGACAGGGAATAGGAGGATTTCTCCAGGTAGACTAAGCAAGGAATAGGAGGTTTTCCCCAGGTTGACTAGACAGGGAATAGGAGGATTTCTCCAGGTAGATTAGAAAGTAAAGAGGAGACTTTCTCCAGGTAGACTAGACAGGGAAAAGAAGGATTTCTCATGGTAGACAGGGAATAGGAGGATTTCTCAAGGTAGACTAGACAGGGAATATGGGGATTTCTCAAGGTAGACTAAACAGGGAATAGGAGGATTTCTCAAGGTAGACTAGACAGGGAATAGGATGATTTCTCAAGGTAGACTAGACAGGGAATAGAAGGATTTCCCCAAGTAGACTAGAAAGTTAATAGCATGGTGTCTCCAGGTAGAATACACAGGGAATAGGAGGATTTCTCAAGGTAGACTAGACAGGGAATAGGAGGATTTCCCCCAGGGAGACTAAGCAGGGAATAGGAGGTTTTCCCCAGGTTGACTAGACAGGGAATAGGAGGATTTCTCCAGGTAGACTAGAAAGTGTATAGGAGAATTTCTCCAGGTAGACTAGACAGGGAAAAGAAGGATTTCTCATGGTGGACTAGACAGGGAATATGAGGATTTCTCAAGGTAGACTAGACAGGGAATAGGAGGATTTCTCCAGATAGACTAAGCAGAAAAAAGAAGGATTTCCCCCAGGCAGACTAAGCAGGGAAAAGGAGGTTTTCCACAGGTAGACTAGACAGGGAATAGGAGGATTTCTCCAGGTAGACTAGACAGGGAATAGGAGGATTTCCCCAGGTAGACTAGGTGGGGAATAGGAGGATTTCTCAAGGTAGACTAGACAGGGAATAGGAGGATTTCTCAAGGTAGACTAGACAGGGAATAGGAGGATTTCTCCAGATAGACTAGGTAGAAAATAGGAGGATTTCCCCCAGGCAGACTAAGCAGGGAATAGGAGGTTTTCCCCAGATAGACTAGACAGGGAAAATAAGTATTTCTCATGGTAGACTAGACAGGGAATAGGAGGATTTCTCCATATAGACTAAGCAGAAAATAGAAGGATTTCCCCCAGGCAGACTAAGCAGGGACTAGGAGGATATCCCCAGGTAGACTAGACAGGGAATAGGAGGATTTCTCCAGGTAGACTAGACAGGGAATAGGAGGATTTCTCCAGATAGACTAGACAGGGATTAGGAGGATTTCTCCAGGCAGACTAGGTGGGGAATAGGAGGATTTCCTCTAGGCCAGGGGTGTCAAACTCAATTTCATTGTGGGCCGTATCAGCATTATGATTGCCCTCAAAAGGGCCGGTAGTATCTGTAAGATTAGATGTCCAGCGCATCCCCTCCCCTTACATTAGATGTCAAGAGCCACCCCACCGTCAGAAGTTGAGTCCCCCACCCTCCCTTACTTTACAGAGCACCCCCCTTACCTTATGCTGCTGCTGGGAAGAAGATGGATGCATTGCTTGAAAGCAGAAAGTACAGGGTCTGGAAGAGGGCTGGAGCTCTCCTGCAGCTGCAGGAGAGGTGTGAGGGCCACATGAAATGGCCTGGAAGGCCGGATTCGGCCCGCTGGCCTTGTGTTTGACACCTGTGCTCTAGGCAGACTAAACATGAAATATGATTTCTCCAGAAGACTAAACAGGGAATAGGAGGATTTCATTCCAATAGAGGTAGTGTTCAACAGATATGAGGCCAGCGGTGGTGTGGAGTTTAAAATAACTGCATTTATCCTTAAAACTAAACTTTTTTTTCTCAGACCTCATCAACTGTCAAGTTCTGCATCTGCTCATCTAACTTGGTATGTGTTTACTGAAAATAATTGCTGTTTACTGCCAAAATGAAATTTCCCTGATTATATTTAAAGATCAGTAGCTATGCAGGTGCCATAACAGATGGCAGCCTCACAGTCATAATGTAAATTTATATATGATGATTACAGGAAGATCTTGTGTTTAGCAATAAACATTCCTTTATTTAATTTAATTACTGTCTTGCATCTAATAGAATGCAGACTAAAAAAGGTTGAAAAGTACAGAGACAAACATGTGTACTCCTACCCCCGTTACAATACATTTATCTGTCTGTTTTGATTCCAATTGTTTGAAGATTGCAGTGCGAGTGGTGGTGTCTTTGATCAGATGCCTTAAGAATATGAAGTTGGATTAAATGGAATATCCAATACATAAGGTTTAAAAATTCTAGATCTGGAAACATAGGGGTTGATTTACTAAAGGCAAATGGACTGTGCACTTTGCAAAGCGCAGTTGCCCTCTGCAAGTAAATGAGGTAAAGCTTCTCTTTGCAAAGAGCACCCAATCACGTTCAAGGAAAAAAAAATGAATTTTTGCTTGCACATGATTGGATGATGGAAATCAGCAGAGCTTCTGCTCATTTACTAAGTTCTGGAGTTTGAAGAGTTCAACTGCATTTTTCAAAGTAAATAGTCTTTTTGCCTTTAGTAAATCAACCCCATAGTGTCCAAAGCTATTTTCTGTGATAGCTGGCAGGGTAATGGATTTTTTTTTTTTTTGCTTATAGAAAATGTGTGTGACTGTCATTCGATCTGAGAGAAAAAAAAAAACGAGGAAAAGGATAAGTTTGAATTATTGATGTGTGTTACAGAAGATAATCTTGACAAATATAGCCCATTGCATGATATTTTAGACTAAAAATGTCTGTGTGCTAATGTCAATTTCAGTTCAGTGTGTGGAGCCATGCAAGAATTTTTATTTCATAAAACTGTACAGCTCTTTACCAGCCTTACAAAAACAGAGGTTCAGTACCTTCAAAAAGAAACGGCACTGCACTGCACCGTAATATGTAGTAAAAACATATTTTTTACTACATGTTAGAATTGTGACTGGGCAGTGGGCACTTAAAAAAAGACAGAAATGTCCACCTCCTTTTTCATATTTATTATTAATAATATTTATCATTTTTAAATCAATAACATAGGGACACCTAGTCCATCTATTTAACCATGCATTTATGGTCGGAGCCATCTGTCTGAAGAGATATGGATCACATAAACACGTCACAAGACTAACAACACAAATAAGACCTGAAGTGTGGCCTGGCCTGCTGGACGGTATGCCAAGAGAAGGGGCCATACCTTAAGATAGAAATAATGGATAATTCTGTTGAGAATTGTTTAGAGAGGAGTGCCCTAAAAAGGGGATATGGGTGGGTGGGTACCGCGCACTAGAGCCGACACTGACCATCGTGGATGGTCTGCTTAAGTACCCCTCGAACTCCTTCCATAATTACTGGCCTTCCTATTTATATCCCAAATACAATTAACAACTAAAATTGTCATGCTTTAAATTAATTACATGCACAGATTTCGGTGGAGACTAATATGTAGTTTGCGTTATTTTTACCTATATGTAATATGCACTATATTTAAATAACTGTGTGTAGCCTACCTGGGGTATTTATCTTTTATTATTTATTATTTTTAGTAGTAATGATAAAAACTGTAATTTAAACAAATCCTCAGTTTAAATAAAAACAAAAAATTATACCCCACTGTAAACCTAAATCTACACAAATTGTTCTAACTCTGTGGTCCCAGTTGAACAACAGTCTTTCTTTCCTACTGTCTAAAAATTTGAAAAAAATGTTTATTGTTGGTTTTTTAACATATATATTTGATGAGGATAATATTATTATGGTAAAATGTATCTTTCCTAGTGCAATGATGGTTGTTAAAAAACAAAACAAAAAAAACACACATATATATATATATATATATATATATATATATATATATATATATACCCTTATTGAGCCAAAAATAATTGACACATACAAATACTAACTGAAGTGTGTGCTGTAGTTTGGGTTGAGCTTTTGCTTTCTTAAGGCAAATCTCTTTGGTTAGTTGTGTCATAATGACACTGTCTTATTGGGTGAATGTTAGGTGGATCTTACTGTTGTTCCTTTTGAGTCTCGGTTGTTAAAGACGTTGCTTGGTATTGCTGGATACAGAGAAAGAAGGCTGTCACTGTGTATGTTGGTAAGTGCTGACTTCCCTTTACTGAATATGTAGTAATATATTTTCCTCCTCATACACAGATTTACTTAGTACCCCAGTAAAAATTGCAATGACTCCTTCCAAGATTCTGTAACCAACATTAATCAGATTTTAGATTTAGGGGGTGATATTAAAAAGAAAGGACTGTCGCAGGTAACGCCATCTTGGAAGTAGTTATTGTAGTGCCTTAGTTAAACCAGGTGATGAGATGTAATATGCAACAACCTCTACATTAGTCCACCCACAGTATATTGGGATTGCTTCTGATAGTCTGTTCCTTGGAGAAGGCCATAGTTATGATACAGAACTGTCTGAATATGTCCAGTTCTAATACCACATACACTGCTGGAAAGCTTTTTGTGTTAATCTCTGTTCATACATAAAGAAGTTTGTTGAGATTTACTTGATAAATGAGAGAAACAGGTAACTCAGATTAACAATTTATAAAAAAACTTGATTGACTAGACTAGCGATTTTAATTTTATTCCACACTCCATCATATTAAAAGATAGAAGATTGCTACCTTACCTTTTGTATCATGAAATGCATTGTATACAGTGCTACCAGGCAATAAATTGTTGTATTCATAGTTATTTGATATGTGGATTTTAGGGACTTCTTTACGCATCTTTACAGATATAGGGGGATCATTTTTGTTTTATTTAATTTTTTTATTGAAGAAAGGCAAATTAGTTCAAATGTGGAACTGTTGCAGCTAATCAGAATTCTTTTATTTTCTCTGTAAATCTTTCTTGATAGTCATTTTTTTTCCAATGTATCAGTGTTGAGAAAGATTATAAAGACTGTGTTAAGAGATAAGCACCTGTATTTTAAAAATCTATTTTTCCCTATTGCAGTAGCCGAAACAACCAATCAGAACTCCGCTGAATTTGGGTTAGGTGTGATGGGCTACTGCTGTTAAAAAAAAATAAAAAAAATATTCACTGAATAAGACTGAATTATTTATTTTAGTAGCTGAGGCTTTGAAGAATATACAGCATACGTGATGTGAAGCATTGCCCCGCGGTAGAAAGTTTGTTACCATTTTCAACTTTATTTCATCCTTTGCAGACTCTTTTCAGCCACTTCCTATCTACTTGCACTACAGCAATGGCTGCGTGCCATTATTTAGGACGGATTTTCTGATGTTGACAACAATGGACCATGCCTGAGTAACATTTGTTGAAATGGCTACTTGTAGTCTGCATCGAAAACCTGTGTGATAGAAGAACAGTTGGGAGAACAGTTGTCACCATGTAACAGGAAGTTTCTGAACTGGAGTCTTAAAGCAGAATTAAACTCTGCCTTATTTAATTTTTTTAAATAGCCCCCGGGAGCTTTATGCCATCATGTAGTAGTATGCCCAGCATATTAGTACATTATGGCAGACTTACCTGACAAATTATCCCCTCAAGTGCTGCCGTGTTTGCATTCTCGGCTGTCATGTCCTTCCATCTTCTCCCCGTCTTCCTTCCAGGTTTGGACTTTTTGGCTGCTTGACTGACCAGGAGACACATCATCAAAGCACAGAACGCTGCTATAAATCTATGCTGAGCTGTTTATAGCACTTATGACAGAAGAGACCAAAAAGGTTCCCTTCTGTCATAAAAATCCTACCTGAAGTGTTTTTTTTTTTTTTTAAGGCCTCGTTGATATGCTTCATATGAAGGCCATGATTACTCGCATGGGGGGGGGGGGGGCACAGATGTTCCATGCTTTCCCATGCAGGCAGTCCCATTGCTGTCAATTGGGATGCAGCGGCTTCATGGACACAGCTGCTTTTCCCAGTGTGACATCCATACAGCAGCAAAGGGACAGCCTGCATGGGGATGAACTGTGCATCCCTGCGCAGGTATAAACACTCCCCTCCATGGGCATGTGGTTATGTGCGCCCCGTGTAAACAAGGTCTATTGCCATTTTAATAAAACTATTACTAGGTATTCATTTATTGAAAGCTGCAGAATTAAAGATATTAAAATTTAAGTTTGAAAATGTAATTAACATGTTAAGGCTAATTTCAAATTTTAGGAATTGTGATGAGTGTATGCCCGTTAGGTGTTATATGCAGCATGCATAACTGTTATGCATATTATTATTATTATTCTGGTATGGTATTTTTTTTTTGCTAGTCTTCTAGCTTTCTTTACGCTCAATTTTATCATGTAAAACATCCATAGACCAGAAAAAAAACATAAGCCGAGATTTTGGAAATGGAAATAGGAAGACGTTTTTTATTTTCAAGTATTAAAGGGAGTGAAGCTGAATTTCATTTTGCCACACCAGCAAGTGAGTACTTGTAGGTTTAAAAAATACAGATATGTCTTCTATACGTGTCATTTTTGTCCTATTTTTCTAGTGATAAAATTATGCAGAATATAGGTGGTGGAGGGTGCGCATTGTTCGTAGAAAGTCGGGAGGTGTGCACTTAGACTGTAACATGGGACAAACGCCACAGTATTACAGGTTGATGTAATAAATTCATGAGCATTATTACTGGCCACTCTCAAGCAATTTTCTAGCAATCTCAGCCACTTACAATCTGCTTTCAATAGCAAAAATGACTGAATGGCTACAGACAAATTACCTATAACAATTTTTTTTTTTTTTTTGCGATCAAAAACTGGTTGAAATTGCTGGGAAAAGGCCTGTGTTCTTCTATAGACATGAGATGACTCATTTCATTGCATTTACATCCTGGTCAAACCACACGTTTAGGCATAACATTTTCACTTCTCCATGATAAAGTTTTTAACAGCAAAATGCTTCCTAAATCTATATTTGTCAGGCTATAAGCATTTCTGATTAATTCCGTACAAGGGGAACTTCAGGCAACTAATACAAAGTTAAAATACAATATACCGCATCTCACAAAAGTGAGTACACCCCTCCCAAATTTGGTGTTATCGCTCTCACTCTCTCAAACTGGTCACTGGAAGATTAACATGGCACCTCATGGCAAAGAATTCTCTGAGGATCTGAAAAAAATAATTGTATCTCTACATAAAGATGGTCTAGGCCAGGGATATGCAATTAGCAGACCTCCAGCTGTTGCCAAACTACAAGTCCCATGAGGCATAGCGAGACTCTGACAGCATCCAGCATGACACCCAGAGGCAGAGGCATGATGGGACTTGTAGTTTCACAACAGCTGGAGGTCCGCTAATTGCATATCCCTGGTCTAGGCTATAAGAAGATTGCCAAGACCCTGAAACTGAGCTGCAGCACGGTGGCCAATACCATACAGCAGTTTAACAGGACAGGTTCCACTCAGAACAGGCCTCGCCATTGTCGACCAAAGAAGTTGAGTGCCCGTGCTCAGCGTCATATCCAGAGGTTGTCTTTGGGAAATAGACGTATGAGTGCTGCCAGCATTACTGCTGAGATTGAAGGGGTGGGGGGTCTGCCTGTCAGTGCTCAGATCATACAAGGCAAACTGCATCAAATTGGTCTGCATGGCTGTAGTACCAGAAGGGAGACTCTTCTAAAGATGATGTACAAGAAAGCCCGCAAACAGTTTGCTGAAGACAAGCAGACTAAGGACATGGATTACTGGAACCGTGTCCTGTGGTCTTATGAGACCAAGATAAACTTATATGGTTCAGATGGTGTAAAGCGGCAACCAGGTGAGGAGTACAAAGACAAATTTATCTTGCCTACAGTCAAGCATTGTGGTGGGAGTGTCATGGTCTGGGGTTGCATGAGTGCTGCCGGCACTGGGGAGCTAAAGTTCATTGAGGGAACCATGAATGCCAACATGTACTGTGACATACTGAAGCAGAGCATGATCCTCCCCTTCGAAGACTGGGCCGCAGGGCAGTATTCCAACATGATAACGACCCAAACACACCTCCAAGACGACCACTGCCTTGCTAAAGAAGCTGAGGGTAAAGGTGATGGACTGGCCAAGCATGTCTCCAGACTTAAACCCTATTGAGCATCTGTGGGGCATGCTCAAACGGAAATTGGAGGAGTGCAAGGTATCTACTAACATCCATCAGCTCTGTGATGTCCTCATGGAGGAGTGGAAGAGGACTCCAGTGGCAACCTGTGAAGCTCTGGTGAACTCCATGCCCAAGAGGGTTAGGGCAGTGCTGGGAAATAATGGTGGCCACAGAAAATATTGACAATTTGGGCCCAATTTGCACATTTTCATTTAGGGGTCTACTGACTTTTGTTGCCAGCGGTTTAGACAATAATGGCTGTGTGTTGAGTTATTTTGAGGGGACATCAAATTTACACTGTTATACAAGATGTAAGCTCACTTCACTTACATTGTAGCAAAGTGTAATTTCTTCAGTGTTGTCACATGAAAAGATATAATAAAATATTTACAAAAATGTGAGGTGTGTAATCACTTATGTGATATACTGTATGTGAATTGTTGTACCTTCCACAGGCTTAGCACTTCTGTTCAGCCAGTCTTGTAGTTTACAGAGAACCCCGCCACATTGAATAGCTGGCTAGGTGACACAACTACTTCTTATTGTAGCTTTAGGCCTCTTGCACACAGACACCTAAAAACGCCACATTTTTAGGCATTCAGGAGTTTTTTCTTCTGAATTAAATGCAGCCCATTGTTTTTAATATGCCTGTACACAGAGGCATGTAAACTTTGACTACATATGGATCAGTAAAAAAAAAAATACAAAAATCTGCTTTGCTCCACAGTAATTTACATGTCTTTGCACATACAATACAACACAAGAATATCTAGAAGACTTTTTCCGTGTACGAACGTTAACTTTATTGCCCATCCTTGTGGTTTTATGCAGGAATTTTCTGCCACAAATCTGATGTTCATACATTGGTACTGTGTGAAAGTACCTCTAGCCCCTTGGTACCCTTAGCCCTATGTGACACAAATGTTTCTGTCACTGGCAAAGTGAAGTTAAACTTTGACTTCCTCTATTGAAAGTCACATTGATACTCCCTGAATTCCTGATTACTAGCAAACAACCAGCAATGGAGAGACACATCACTGCAGCAAGGTAGTGATGCATTGGGATAAAGTGCTGCAAATACTACACTTTGTCACTGGTGCTTTACAGAATTGTTAGTGTGAGCCACAGAACTTACTGCTTTCCATTACCCTTATGTTGCTTACTGACTGTACAGTGAACAGGCAAGCGACACGGGAAGGATAGAGTGGTGTCACCTATCTGACTGTGTAGTATAGAAAATACATTTAAAAAACCCTCTCCACTGTTTACTAGCATTTTTTGCCAGGGTACACTGACTGCAATGCACATACAGGAAAGCTCCTAACTGTCCCTGATTTTGAGGGACCGTCCCTGATTTGGAACAAAGTCCCTCTGTCCCTCTTTCTTCCTCATTTGTCCCTAATTCTGGTCTGATCTTTATAGTTGTGTAGCACTACCCCCGTAGGAGCTGCTGGTTTAAAGTTTTCTGTTCACCGCACTCGTGTCAGGGATCCTTCTTGAAGAGCTTTTATAAATGTTCACACCAACACTTGGATCAGTGGCGGCTGGTGCTCAAATTTTTTGGGGGGGCGCAAACAAACTGAAAAAAAAAAAAATCATCAATTGCCGCCACTGTGCCCATTAAACGCAGCCACTGTGCCCAAACGCCACTAGTTTTTCCCCAAATGCAGCCAGTTTCTCCCCCATAATGCAGCCAGTTTCTCCCCCATAATGCAGCCAGTTTCTCCCCCATAATGCAGCCAGTTTCTCCCCCATAATGCAGCCAGTTAATCCCCCATAATGCAGCCAGTTAATCCCCCATAATGCAGCCAGTTTGTCCTCATAATACAGCCAGTTTGTCCCCTATATGCAGCCAGTTTCTCCCCCAAATGCAGCCAGTTTCTCCCCTATATGCAGCCAGTTTCTCCCCCATATGCAGCCAGTTTCTCCCCCAATATACAGCCAGTTTCTCCCCCATAATGCAGCCAGTTTCTCCCCCAATATGCAGCCAGTTTCTCCCCCAATATGCAGCCAGTTTCTCCCCCAATATACAGCCAGTTTCTCCCCCATATTGCAGCCAGTTTCTCCCCCAATATACAGCCAGTTTCTCCCCTATATGCAGCCAGTTTCCCCCCCCATATGCAGCCAGTTTCTCCCCCATAATGCAGCCAGTTTCTCCCCCATAATGCAGCCAGTTTCTCCCCCATAATGCAGCCAGTTTCTCCCCCATAATGCAGCCAGTTAATCCCCCATAATGCAGCCAGTTTGTCCTCATAATACAGCCAGTTTCTCCCCTATATGCAGCCAGTTTCTCCCCCATAATGCAGCCAGTTTCTCCCCCATAATGCAGCCAGTTTCTCCCCCAATATACAGCCAGTTTCTCCCCCATAATGCAGCCAGTTTCTCCCCTATATGCAGCCAGTTTGTCCTCATAATACAGCCAGTTTCTCCCCTATATGCAGCCAGTTTCTCCCCTATAATGCAGCCAGTTTCTCCCCCATAATGCAGCCAGTTTCTCCCCTATATGCAGGCAGTTTCTCCCCCATAATGCAGCCAGTTTCTCCCCTATATGCAGCCAGTTTCTCCCCCATAATGCAGCCAGTTTCTCCCCCAATATGCAGCCAGTTTCTCCCCCATAATACAGCCAGTTTCTCCCCCATAATGCAGCCAGTTTCTCCCCCATAATGCAGCCAGTTTCTCCCCCATAATGCAGCCAGTTTGTCCTCATAATACAGCAAGTTTGTCCCCCCCAGCCCTGCACTTACCTTCCTCGAGTCAGCGCCGTCCTTCTTCCGTCCTCGATGTCTTCTCCCGCCCTTGATGTCACTTCAGCCAATCAGGTTACCGGTAACCAGACCCGGTGAACCTGATTGGCCAGGGAACGCACCCCTGTGCGTCCTCTCATTAGGTATTTAGAAGCCGATTACAGCCCTCAGGCTGTAGTCGGGAAGCCTATCAGAGCCTGCTGGCTCTGATAGGCACTTCTAAAGGCCAATCAGACGCTGTGACCCAGATGGCCGGCGCTCAAGGGGCCGGCCATCTGAATAGTGGGCGGCAGCAATACATAGGTTCATGCAATGCATGAACCTATGTATTGTTGTGGTGAGTGACGGCCGGGCGCAGAAGCGAACGGTAGCGGCGCTTCTGCGCCCACTATGGTCGCGCCGCCATGTGTAAAAAAAAGACATTAAAAAACAAACAAAAAAAACTCTTAAAGGGCCCGTTTTTTTTTTTTTTTGGTGACCACAGGAGGGGGGGACGGGCCGCCACTGACTTGGATACGTTTTCTTCAAGGCTTTATTTTATCAGTTCCAACAGAGGGATAGGGGAGGTTCAGGTACCTTGCTTTGCGGATCACGGGCACAATCTCAGATCCAGAGAATAAATCAGTTCCACGCTGGATTTAGCAACCACAGGATAGGCCTATTATCACTGACCTAGCAGCCGGTGCGAAGCTCATTCAAAAGTCTCTGCCACAGACTTGATGAGTGCCATACCGTCGTTCCACAACCTTCCGCCACAAGATCGTGTAACCACACTGACACTTTGCAAAAGTTCCTTCAAAAAGTACACAGCTCACGGTGCCAGAATCTTTCAGCCATCCGGCAGCATCATGTGGCAAACTGGCCATAATGCGTCCTTCAATTGAGTCCCCAATTTTTCCGCTTCTTCCCGCAGGTAAGACCGCGTAGGACCATCCCTGGACTAGTAGGCCCTAGAAACTCCTGGGCCTGCTTCTCAGTTGCAGAGCCTCGGGCCAGCAGGCCCCGAGGCCAAAAATGGGTCGTACATCCCTGAGGCCAAGAGGGCCCTCAGGTCAGGATCCGGCAACGACCCCGGGCAACGAACCCCGAAAGAGTGGTCTCCGTGTCTTAAGTACCCCCTCCCAGAATTCACAGCTCGCTGCAGTTCCAACCCTGACCCGTGGTGACAGCGACTCCCACTGTCAGGTGGAAAACACCTGAAAACCCAGCTAGACTGACACACAGCCAACAATTTAGCATAATTCCTCTGAGCTAAACTACAGCTCAGATAACTAAATTTAACATATAACGTCTACACAACAGGAGTAGGGGACGCTACAGTTGTATATAAAATGCACTACTTATGTATCAAAAAGTGTTTCCCAGTGTTAAACCTTTCATCCAATTTCTAAATTGCTGCATTCGTAAATTCCAAAAGCCAATATAAAGAAATAGTAATGGTAAAAAAGCACTTGTGCGTTTAACCAATCATTTTTTCCCATACAATTCACCTTAAAGTGGGGTGTGGCAGGGGGTGTGTCCTATGCCTACATACTTTTGCTAATAAGTGTCCCTCATTCCCATCTCAGAAAGTTGGGAGGTATGGATACAGTGCAGTATATACCACGGCTCGAAGTTGCCAGGTGCCAGGAATCGTATAACTCCTGCACACATGCAAAGGATTTACAAATATCCAAAGCTGTGTGAGGCATTAAATAAAAAGACATTGGGGTTTATTTACTAAAACTGGAGAATGCAAAATTAGGCTCACTTCTGCATAGAAACTAATCAGCTTCCTTTTTTTTTTGCCAATTGAACAAGCTAAGGTTAGAAGCTGATTGGTTTCTATACAGAATAATAAAAAATAAACCCCATTGCCTTTTTACTATTGCATGCTTGAAGTAGGTACTTCTCTTTATCTCAATTCACACCATGCAAGAATGTACCTGTACGCATGGGCATCAGGTACACAGGTAGAGCAGAAAGGTGTAAGAAAAACATACCGGGGTTGATTTAGTAAGGTTTACAGAATGTTCTCCTTGCAATACTGAATGAGGTGAAGCCAAGTGCATGTCCATTGTCCAGTCATTTGCACGTAAAAATCCTTTTTATATTTGTTACATTGACAGACCTGATGACCTGGCATCATGCACAGGTAGTTTAACTCTTCAATGAGACACAGGAGTTAAATACAATGCAATTTAAATCAGGTAATTGCAGTACAGAGGATGTTTTTCCAGTCTTTTGACGTTTAACCACTTCAGCCCCAGAAGGATTTGCCCCCTTAATGACCAGGCCATTTTTTGAAATTTGGCACTGCGTCACTTTAACTGACTTTTGTGCGGTCATGTGACACTGTACCCAAACAAAATTGAAGTCCTTTTTTTCCACAAATACAGCTTTCTTTTGGTGGTATTTGATCACCTCTGTGGTTTTTATTTTTTGCGCTATAAACAAAAAAAAAAAAGGACAATTTTGAAAAAAAAAATCAAAACAATATTTTTTAGTTTTTGTTATAATAAATATCAGTATAGGCCGATATATATTCTTCTACATATTTTTGGTGAAAAAATCGCAATAAGCGTATATTGATTGGTTTGCGCAAAAGTTATAGCGTCTACAAAATAGGGGATAGATTTATGGCATTTTTTATTATTTATTTATTTTTACTAGTAATGGCGGCGATCAGCGATTTTTATCGGGACTGCGACTTTGCGGCAGACAGATTGGACACTTTTGACACATTTCTGGGACCATTGACATTTATACAGCGATCAGTGCTATAAAAATGCACCGATAACTGTGTAAATGTCACTGGTAGGGAAGGGGTTAACACTAGGGGACGATCAAGGGGTTAAATGTGTTCCCTCAGTGTGTTTCTTACTGTGGGGGGGATGTGACTGACTAGAGGAGAAGCCAGATCGTTGTTCCTAGCTAGTAGGGACAGACGATCTGTCTCTCCTCTCCTGACAGAACCAGGATTTGTGTGTTTGCACACACAAAATGACCGCTCTGTCTCTCGTGCCCGCAATCGCGCATATTCCCTAAGCCATATCCTTGTGATGAACTAACACTGATTGAGAGAACATGGAAGAAATGGGGAAGACCTAGCTAAGACTAAACTAACTAGTTCTAAACAGGAGATGAGGTCAGAGGGATATAGTCGCACAGATATGAATGGTACTCATAGAAATTATGGGTTATGACTTGTCATGCGACTTTGCAGTCCCAAGTCACACAAGTGTGAAAGGGGCCTTAACGTCCTTAGATTACAGATGATTATCGTGAAAGAACTTTCACAGTAGTTGGAGTTTACTGTCAGTATATCCCTGTATACTGCACAAATAACTAATATATACCTTTTTTGACATGTAGAAATGAAAAGAATGTCTGTGCTTAAAAAAAAAGAGTGATGAAGTGTTAACGAATGAAGGGTGTGATTTAAAATCGAAACAAAGGGTTGTTCCTCTTAAAAGGTGTCCACCAGAATTGCAAGTTACAATTGTGACTAAACAAACATTAGCAAAACTTGGAACTATACCGTATATACTCGAGTATAAGCCGACCCGAATATAAGCCGAGGCACCTAATTTTACCACAAAAAACTGGGAAAACGTATTGACTCGAGTATAAGCCTAGGGTGTCCATCTGCATGCCTCACTGTGTCTCACTTTGCCTCACTGTGTCCATGTGCATGCCTCACTGTGCCTCACTGTGCCCATGCCTCACTGTGCCTCACTGTGCCCATGACTAGACTGACGTTTAACATGAGAGTCTATGGAAGGGGTGCCCGGCTTTGAAAAATTGGTGCTCCCTGGCCCAGACAAAAAACTTTGCACAATTATAGAGGGGAAATGGGGCTACATGTGTGACAAGTTTCGGGTCCAGGGGACCTACAACCGGCCAGTACCGGGTCCCCAAAATCACCAGAGAAATTACCGTTTAACATGGGAGTCTATGGAAGCAGTGCCCAGCTTTGAAAAATCGGTGCTCTCCGGCCATAGGTCCCCCGGACAACAAACTTTGCACACTTGTAGAGGAAGAGTGGGGCTATATGTGTGCCAAGTACCTGGTCCCCAAAGTCCAGGAGATCAGGCGCAAAAATGTAACTCGAATATAAGCCGAGGGGGGCATTTTCAGCACAAAAGAATGTGCTGAAAAACTCGGCTTATACTCGAGTATATACGGTAATTACCTAAGCTATGATTCATGCTAAAATTGAAGCCACGTTGCAGAATAGGGTCCTGCTTATACTTAATTATGGCAGCCATAAACTGATCATTTCCTTTCACCTGGCTTTGATTCATCTTTACTCGAACCCTGATACACTTAATTATGTCTCTCTCTCTCTCTCTGATTACTGAATACTTATTTACAGACACTCCCGGGATTTCCCACCTTCCTTAAACCCTACCTTTCCCTACTTCCTTTCTTTCACCCCTTATTTTTTCCCTGTAATTCAAGGCTTATTGTGTTGTTGGAATAGACATGAGCCTGTGCTCCGATATGTATCGTTATTCTCATATGGTAAAAAGAGCTTACGCACTAGGCCCTCTTAATTATTGCAATCATACCACTTTGAAGTATTACGGTTACTTAAATTTGTTGTAATTGCATGTTGATGGAAAAGAGAAAAAAAGAAAAGAAAATGAACACAAAAATGGAGTTGTTGCCCATAGTGATCAATCTCCAAGTGACTAAAATTCAATAAAATTAAATAAAAACTGAAAATTGCTGTGCGATTTGTTGGAAAAACTTTAGAATTTTAGAATTAAAATAAGATTTTGTCTGGTGTGTGATAAAACGTGTGTATATGTAGAGTAAAATATCAGTGGTGGGTCCTCATCAGTAATGATGAAGTGTGTAGATGAACAGCAGTCACAGAGGGGTAAACCCCAGTCTGGTGGTGCGGGGGGCCTGGAGAAAGTTTGGAGAAAGAAGACTGGAGGTATTGTGGAACAGAACAGGACAGGAATGGACACCCATGTATAGTATAACCGGTGCAGGTTTTATAGCTTAAGCTGGCTTTATGCTAGTAGAATTTCATTTAAAATGTTTAATTTTAACAAATTTTGTTAGATTTTCTAATTATTAGTGAGGTCAAATCAACATTGCTTTTCAACTTCAGTGATGAGAAAATTTGAAGGAGTAGGATGGAATTGTTTTCTGGAATGAAAGAATTTCTAAAGCTGGCTATAGATGGTTAAATCTCAACCAGTGCAGCAGGGACTGGCCGAGATTCAAACCATCTATGGACAGGCTGATTGTACCCAAGTCGATCCATCAATCTACTTGGGTAGAACCAGCATGTGGGATATTAAGCCGCTAGCAATAATAACTGTGTTCTACCAGCAGGGACGGCTCCCCGTGCACACCGCCCCCGGCTGGAGAACATAATAACTCCGTGGGAGGGATTCCCCCATCAAAAGTGACTGTGTTGATGGGGGAATTTAATGATTTTCTTTCCTACAACTCGTAGTTGCAGGAAAGAAAATCACATCATCTATGGTCTGTATTACACTGTAGGTGTTTTTCGTTCAGGAAAGTTGAATGTTTCATTTCAAAATTGAATGTTAAATGCAAATGAAATTCTGAAGTACTTTCAAATGACATTTATCAAGTCTTCGAATGTTTTGAGATTTTTTTTTATAAATGTTTGCAGGAACGTTTGTTCAAAACTCTACCAGTGTATGTCCGGCTATAAACCTATTCAATTTGTGCATCAGTGGGATTTGGGATATAGCAGAGCAACTCTCTCATATGTTTTGAAATTATTTGGCTTTTAAATATATTTGTAATTGTAAGAGGCTAGCACATCTATGTCTCGTGACTATGTGCAGCTATGAAGAGCAAACTATCAAATATGAGATTTCTGCAATTTATTATAATAATCGTCTGCAGGAGCATTTGTAAAAACGTTACATTGTATCTGCAGTAATACGCCAGATTTCTCATGTCTAATGGCTTTTAAGTTTATCTTAATTTTTTTGGGACTTTTGCACAATATATCTATCTATCTAGTATATATATCTAGTATATAGATATATATATCTATATCTATATATATCTATATATATATATCTATATATAGATATATATATATCTATATACCTGTGTGTATGTGTGTATGTGTATATGAAGGTCATAGAAATTCACGCACAATACTGACTTTGTTTTAACATATTGTAATATGTGATTAAATGACCAGCCACACTATCCTTTTCGTCTCCAACTTCTTCCCATTAGTGCTCATCTAAAGTAATAAATTAAGTAGATACATGTAATATAGCACACACTTATACATATGTATTTTTTGTATTTTCAGCAAATGTAGGGCTTAGCAAAGCATAGGACCACCTTGGCAAAGTTGGTTATTATATTGTGCATATTATATGTCAAAATTTGCCAAAGTGTATTTATTATTACGATAGCTATTCCTGTGTTCGCCTAGGTTCACATTGGAGCAATGTGTCATGCGATTTGATAGCTCAAATGGCATGACAAGTCGCAGCCTATTAGAGGCAATGGCACTGTTCCAATCCGTGCGACACTGATTTTGCTGCGCCGCACTGATTTGCAAAAGTATTTTTTTCACTACTTTTGCCGATTTCAGGTGCGACTTCAAAAGACATCTGTGCATGAAGGTCCACAGATGTCTATCAAGTAGCACCTGAAATCGCGCTTACCTTGCTACTTTGAAATCACGCTATTTCAAAGTAGCATCAATGTGAACCAGGGCTTCAGTGTCAATCTAAATGATATTGTATGTTGCATGTGTTGGCAATTCCCTTCTAACACTCATTTTACTATATATAGATCAACAAACTCAAACTGGGGATTGTAGTATACATAACTTTTATTTAGGCCTCATGCCCACAGACGTTTTTACAGCCGCGTTTTTGAGCGTTTTTTACAGCTTAAAAACGCCTGTCCGTGTTAGTCTATAGCTTCATGCCCACCTAGACATTTTTGAAAACAGGACAGGCGTTTTTAAGCTGTAAAAAACGCGGCTGTAAAAACGTCCGTGGGCATGAGGCCTTAAAAGTAACAGTTTTTCTGGTGGATATTTAAATACAGTAAGCTTTATGTATGCTACAACCCCCGCTTTTTGGATTCTTGCTACGCATTGAGCCTGGAAGGCAGTGTTTTGGTTGTATGCATCAACTAGTTTGAATATATATATATATATATATACATTTTGGTCTAGAAATAATAAATTATTCATAAAAGAATTCATAGAGGGGAACTAGGTGAATAGGCATATTATAAAATAGGGTTGTAGCCCTAAATAGCTCATTAGTAATAGTAAAGTTTCCTAGAGCTTTCTCTAGCCTTCCAGTTCCAGATTTCACATATTATGAGGTAAGCTTTTATAACCATACTGAATTTTTTTTACATATTTAATTATACAAAGATGTATAAAAACCTTTTGAACCATCTCAGCACAATCAGAAAACTCCTATTGCATTATATAGCTGTACTGTGGGATTAGCATTTTAGATTGTGATATTAGTAAGCAAAGGTCTCTTTCTACAACACCTGGATTATTTCCTAAGACCCCATTCACACAGGGGCGACTCGTCAGGCGACTCAGCCGCCTGACAAGTCGCGTCCCGTTCTGTACAATGGAACCGTTCTAATAGGAGCGACTCAAGTCGCTCCGACTTAGAAAAAGGTTCCTGTACTACTTCAAGACGACTTCAGGGCGACTTCCATTGACTTCAATTCAGAAGTAATTTTGCAAGTCACCTTTGAAGTTGTGTTAGGATCGCCCGGCAGAGTTGTGGGACAAGTCGTGCCGCCCCTGTGTGAATGGGCTCTTAATGCACAAAATATAACTGGATACTAATATTTATAGGTAAAGTTGATTCAGGTAATATCTGATTGCCTCTCGGAGGATCTTTAAGGAAATTTTTTCCCCCACTGAAGCAAATTGGATCATGCTTTGTTGTTTATTTTGTTGTTTTTTGCCTTGAACTGAATAGACTTGCGTCTTTTTTTTCAACCAGATTACCGGAACTATGTAACTATGTAAGCCTAAATAACTATATAGATAAGGCTAAATCCAAGAAGTGTTCAAGTCACATGATAGGGTGATTTTCTAAAGAAGTAAAGGTTGTTCAGTGAACAAAGTGGGAAACCCGTATTCACGTTGATTACCAAATGATGTGCAATGGTCAGATTGGTTTATTGAAGCTTTACTTCATTCACTAAGGGGTTGATTTACCAAAACTGGAGAGTACTAAATCTGGTGCAGCTGTGCATGGTAGCCAATCAGCTTCTAACTTCAGTTTGTTTGATTAAGCTTTGACAAAAAAATCCTGAAATCTGATTGGTCACTTTGCAGAGCTGCACCCGATTTTGCACACACGTTTTAGCAAATCAACCCCTAAGCTCAGCAAACATTCCCTTTTCTTTGATAGGTCAACCCAGTTTCTAATATTTACTTAATATGCTGAGTATGGAAAAAACAATTAGTTATTTCTAACCTACCAAAAGTGGCATAAACCTAATTACAGCTTGAAGAATTAGTAAGGAGCTTTTTTGCATAATGTAATTTTGAAAAAGTAGGTGTGAAGTATGTATAAAGTATAATTTTATATATGTATAACGTATCATCAAAATCAGAAGTATGGTTAAGGACTGTGTTCCTAGTAGGTGTTATAAGTCTGTAGACATTTTTCACGGTTGCATTACATTTGCTAGATCTTGGCTGTATATAGCTGCCAGATGTGTAGACTGTTGTCAACCTTACAGCAGTATGCTACATTAATTCAATGATACATCAGATACTTCTCAATATTAGTGAAAAAATGATAATGGTTGTCTACGTAAACGCGGGTACCGGCGTTTTGCCGCGTTTGCGTTTATAAGCGTTTTTAAAGGTGACCTATTTTTTAACATTAGAAATCTCAAAAATGATGGCAAATGATGAAAAACTATTAAAAAATATAAAAGAAAACTGTAATTGCTTGCATCGCATTGTGGACAATCCACAACTTGTGGCAGGTAAAGTGGCAAGTGGACAATCAACAACTTGTGTCAGGTGATGTGGCCAGGTGACGTGGCCAGGTGACGTGGCAAGTGGACAATCCACAGCTTGTGGCAGGTGACGTGGCCAGGTGACGTGGCAGGTGACGTGGCCAGGTGACGTGGCAGGTAACGTGGCCAGGTGACGTGGCCA
The DNA here is from genome assembly GCA_029206835.1 of Rana muscosa. Classification (NCBI taxonomy): domain Eukaryota; kingdom Metazoa; phylum Chordata; class Amphibia; order Anura; family Ranidae; genus Rana; species Rana muscosa. Next base: position 189,083,507 of record CM055116.1, read on the forward strand.
GGTAACGTGGCAAGTGGACAATCCACAACTTGTGGCAGGTGACGTGGCACGTGATGTGGCAAGGTGACGTGGCAAGTGGACAATCCACAACTTGTGGCAGGTGACGTGGCCAGGTGACGTAGCCAGGTGATGTGGCCAGGTGACGTGGCAGGTGACGTGGCAAGTGGACAATCCACAACTTGTGGCAGATGATGTGGCAAGTGATACGCTAAATACAAGTACACTGCTGCTCTCTCAGCTGCTGCTACTCACTCTGGTCTCACAAACTGGCTGAAATGGTTAAAATTTACTGTTTTTTGAGCTTAGGGAGGGTCTATGATGAAACGCTTATAAACGCAAATCCGGTTAAACGCCGCTAAACGCGGCCGCAAACGCGGCAAAACGCGCGTTTATAAACGCCGGTTTCAGCGTTTAAAAACATGTGTTCAGCAGAGTTTGCACCTGCGTCTCGTGTGCATGGGGCCTAATTATTTATTTCGCTATTTCAGTGAGGGAATGTAAATAATATTTGAATTATGTATTTTTCAATTACAATGGTATCTTGAAAGAGCCTGGAATGTACAGATGTTTCCCCTATATATATATATATATATATATATATATATATATATATATATATATATATAAGTTAAATACAATTATCCAGTTATAGTTAGTACTAGCTCACATGCACAAAGAATTAAATCAGCTTTTAATCAGTAGAGAAAAGCACAGGATGATAGCTAAAGCAAAACGTCAACCAAAAAGGACACAATAAAAATGAATAGCCCATTAAATAAACAGCTTTTATTCCAATATTTAGCTTGAATCCAGAAATTTCCCCAATAGTACTTTTTTTCTGTGGCTAGATGTCCTCAGTCTGATGGCCAGCATCATCAACCCATTTCCTCAGGCCCTGCCACTGGACAGTGAAAGGAGAAGAAACCCAGTGATAAGCTCATTGTCACTCTGCTTTCTCCTCCTATCAGCATGCTTCTCGTCATCACATGAACTGGTTGGCTCCCTGTGTTACTATTTCCTCTCAGGACTTTAGGAGGCTGATATCAGATCAAATTCAGGTACTCACACCACTTACATTTCAAAATATGTTTAATGATGTATCAGTGATTACAGAGCTGCATTAATTTTTGTCTTCAGTTCAGCTTTAAGTGATAATGCGCATACATTTTTATTTTTAGTATAGGTTATATTGATTGTATTTGTAATAAATGTTTTTCGGAATATATTAGAAGTCCATCAGATGTATATGCTGCAAAATGTCTACTAGATTTAGACAGCATTTAAAAATAAAATTTTGCACAAAACTATTTACTTGCTGCATCCAATAACTGGATTTGTCTTATGGCCAACGTTCTCTGTGCTGAATATTCTACTATACTTAGAATTATATGTAGTTAATTAAGTATATATACAGTACAATATATATATATATATATATATATATATATATATATATATATATATATATATATATACTATGTGTGTGTATGTATATATGTATATATATATATATATATATATATATATATATATATATATATATATATATTTAAGTTAGTTTCCACAATGCACAATACAGGCATACCCCACTTTTAAGTACACAATGGGGTTTATTTACTAAAGCTGGAAAGCGCAAAATCAGGCTCACTTCTGCATATAATACAATGAGATTCTAAGCCCGGCTTGTTCAATTAAGCCTGGTAATAAAACCTGGAAGCTCGTTGGGTTATATGCAGAAGTGAGCCTGATTTTGCACTTTCCAGCTTTAGTAAATAAACCCCATTGTGTACTTAAAAGTGGGGTATGCCTGTAGAGGATGGTGTAAAATAATAGAACAGACAGAATTTACAGAGGGAAATGAAAAGAAGCAGGGACAGATTTCTATAGGGGTTGATTTAGACTCTGCACTTAGCAAGCGCAGTTGCACTCATTTTTCACAGAGCTTAATGTGGTGAAGCTCTGCTGATTTCCATCATCTAAACATGTGAAAGCAAAAATTAATGCTGTTTTTTTTCCCCCTTGTACCTCATTGGGTATTCTTTACAAAGTAAAGCTTCAACACATTTAATAAGCTCTGGGGAAATTAGTGCAACTTCACTTGTGAAGTGCACCATCTATTTGCCTTTAGTAAATCAATCAACCCCAAAGTATGCTTGCATTGTGGGCTCATATAAACATATTATTTTATGCTCACATTATAAACGTGTTTCTTAAACTCAGGCAGAATATTGAACAATGATGTTCAATGCTTACAGTGTGGTCCTAAATAGCTGTTCACATTGAACATCCAATTAATGATATTTCGTGCCCTTTGCTCTGATAAGATGCACAGAGGAATGCACTTGTGAACATTTTGTTGGACTAAAGTATAAAAAAAAAAAATCATATAAATGATTGTGGCAAGTTTACTAAGCAATTAAATTTGCATAAAACAAGCAGCATGAAGAGATGCACATGTAAAATTTGTAACAGTAGTTAGAACCAAAAACTTTAGGTGTCTAACTGCTTAGCTGATGTATGCTTAGATGCTGGATTTACACTTCAAAGCAAACCACATTTTTTGTAAATTCACCTAAGGTACACTGTGGTGAGTGCACAGATTATTGCCACATAGCAAATATTGTGATAATGCGCATGCGTTTTAGTAAATGGGGCCCAATAGAAGTATTATGGATTTTTCATAATTAGTGTAATCCACTGATTTGGAAGGTGTGACCTTGCAAGGAAAAATAACAGATGCAGACATCAAATTAGCTTCCAGAATGTTGATAATGTCTGCAATATGTGAAAAAGTCTATTCTGTGTCGAATGAGTGAAGGGAGTACATTTTCACTGCTTGCATGCCAAAAGTTTAAAAGTTGTGGCAGGTCTGGTGATTTGGTAGTATGTGAATTATGGAATTTTTGCTGTTGTCATCAGTGGTCGATCTACCTCCATGCAACCTTTCACCTGCAATAATATAATTATTTCAGAAAGTACATATGGAAGGCAAAAAAACATTATTAAGAATTTTGGGAAATGAGACATATGCCTGTCCTCCAATGAGCTTCTAAACTGCTTCTCGTCCAACTTCATTGTGTGGCCATGTGTCTGTTTTAAAGACCTAGCATTAAGTATCTTTCTCCCAATGATACAGTCCCCATTGAAAGATTTGTACATAGCAATCATTTCCCCTCTTAAGCGTATTTTCTCCAGGGAGAATAAGCATAATGTTTGTAGTTGATCCTCAAAACTGAGGTCCTCCAGTCCCCTTATTAGCTTTGCTGCCCTTCTCTGGACCATATCTAGTTCAAGGACATTTGTCCTGAGGATCGGTGACCAAAACTGAACCACATACTCAAGATGTGGCCAAACCAAGTTTCTATATCCAGTTGTAAATTTATTGCCCTGTTTAGCATTGTATCATCAGCAAACACTGAGATTGAACTATTTATTCCGACCTCTATATCGCTTATGAACAAGTTAAACAGAATTGGTCCCAGGACAGAGCCCTGCTCACAACTCTAGACCATTCTGAAAATAAGCCATTTATCACTACTCTCTGGATGCGCTCCTGCAACCAGTTTTCTCTCCAGGTACATACAACATCATCAATGCCAAGAGACCTTAGAGTGTAAATTAAGCATTTGTGGGGTACTGTATCAAATGTGATTTTTAGATACGCTATGTCCACAGGCCTTCCTTTATCCAAATTACAGAGCACCCTCTCATAGAATGTTAAAAGGTTGGTCTGACAAGAACGGTTCTTCATAACATTATGTTTTTTACTTCTAATGATACTATTTTCATCAGCAGACTCTTATATGGTCCCTTATAATTTCTTCTAATAGTTTACATACCGTTGATGTTAGGCTGACTATACTATAGTTTACAGGTATATAGTTTGGCTGCTGATTCCCAACCAGGAAAAGTCACAAGGTGTGACTCTTGTGTTTAGCGCAAGTCTCAGTTACATTTATTTCATACAGTACCAGGAATATCGGTTTTCACTGATTACCTTTAGCAACAATCGGCTTTAGTGTAGTCAGACTAATGAAAGAAAATTAATTTGATTGGCTGGTTATTTAATTTGGTGTATACATGAATATTAATAATATATTGTGCATTGCTTTTTTATCAATTTAACCTCCCTGGTGGTATGATTATTTCAGATTTTAGGTGCTGAAAGCGGTACCATTATTTTGCATGGAAATTTGGCGTTTTATATTGTAGGCCTGTAATTCTTAGGAATAACTCACTTAAATCTGTCCAAACAAGAGTCTAGTAGACATCCCGGGTATGATAAAGTTTGAAACACAAAATCATAAATTATAATATAATAAAAAACTATAAATAATTATAACAAATTATAATATAATAATAATAAAAATGATTCAATAATGTAATCAAATCAAAAACACTGAAATTTGCTCAGTTGCAGAATTGTCGCTGTCATTACTTTCAGTGTTTGATGACGAATTTCCCCACAAATCGCTATCGTTCAATTCTGCAAGTGATTCTAATTTATTATCGCTGTTTTATAGCTGTTCTAAAACCACTTTTGACGTAAAGGGACACTTTTTGGTTGCTATGGACATTCTTAAGTTTCCAGGCAGAAAAAACTGTATTTATAATATAAAACTGCATGCAGGGCACTGGACAAACCACTAGGGACAAAGGGTATGTGTAATTGTTTTATACAGTACTGTAATCTGTAAAATTACAGTGTACTATATGTATACTGTGTTTTTCACTTTTTGAATTTGGCGCCACGCTCCGCCCCCGTGCGCCGCAACGCTCGCAGGAAACGGAGCTCGGCACTCGGCACTGTGAATCAAGCGTGATGACAGTTCGCAGACACAGTGGGGAGACATCGCAGGATCCAGGGGACAAGGTAAGTAACTTTCCCTGGATACTGCGATGCGATCCCGAGTCTGGCTCGGGGTTACCGCTTTTGGTAGTAAAAACTCATCCCGAGCCTGACTCGGGATTACCGCCAGGGAGGTTAATAAAGTCAGTGTGTTAGTTATGATTAGTAAAAAAAAAATTGTAAAAATTCCCAGTGTGAATACATTAACAATCTCATTAATTTGTAAAAACAGTTAAAGTACATAATATGCTCTTACCATACACCAGTTATGTTCTGCCAGCAAAGTTTAAAGAATTGAATTTAAATGAGTAATCATTCTTTTTATTCCCTACAGAACACAGAGCCTGCAGCTGGGATGCAATAGAAAGAAGTGACCTTTGTGATAAAAACTGACATGTTTTTATAAAAACACTGCAAAGACACTATTACTCTTTTGTCACTGCTCAGCCCTTCAAGCCTCCATGGGACTCTATTGGAGCTGAGCCACTGGTAGCAGTCAGCTGCTGAACTGTAAACTGTGTAGGAAGATGAATGCCATCAAATGTGTTCTGGTGGGCGATTCCGCTGTTGGGAAGACAGCACTTCTTGTTCGCTTCACCTCTGAGACATTTCCAGACTCCTACAAGCCAACAGTCTATGAAAATACAGGGGTGGATGTTTTCATGGACGGGAACCAGATCAGTCTTGGTCTTTGGGACACATCAGGCAATGACGCTTTTAAGAGCATCCGCCCAATTTCGTTCCAGCATGCAGACATTGTCTTACTGTGCTTCTCTGTTAGCAACCATACCTCATTTCTGAACATAAGGCACAAGTGGATAGCCGAGGTCAAGCAACATCTGCCCCATATCCCTGTGTTGGTTGTGGCCACTCAGACTGACCAAAGGGAAATGAATAACATGCGTGTCCCCTGCATCAGCCCTGAGGATGGTAAGCAGTTAGCACAAGACGTTCGAGCCAAAGGATACTTAGAGTGCTCAGCTCTTGGCAACCGAGGAGTACAACAAGTGTTTGAATGTTCTGTGCGGACAGCAATCAACCAAGCCAAGAAAAGAGCAAGACGGAAACGATTCTCTGTCAATGAGTGCAAAATTATTTGAGTTCCTTGTGACAGTATACATTTCCTCTGCTGCATACTGTATATAGTAGCATATAAAATGCCACCTGTTCATCTCTCCCTCAGCAACGTACACATGACATTGTGAAATCTGGAACTTATTAAGCTCACCAAGTATGGATCAGTTTTCTTACAGACAGATGCTGTGGCAAGATGGTAATTTTTCTGTCTTGAATAGGATGATAAAACATGGAAACAGAAACGTACTGGTGCAACAGGAAATATTGCAGAACTTGTGATGTTGTAAAGAGCATATTTATTAATTTAAATAAAATACATATCATCAGAAAAAAACAAACTAGGTTATAGCAAGTTTTTTTAAATATAAAAATAATTTTACAATTTGTTACGTTTTCAGTGTGTGTGAGACAAATGTTAGCTCCACCATGTTTCTTAACCAAAGTCCAGTTGGGTTTGAGGAGATAGTTTGAACACCTAAACACTGGCTACTAATCTTTAGAGCATTGTAACTTGTTCCTTTTAGTTTATTAATTTCTAAATCATGTTGCCTGAACCTGCAATTTCCAAGGATATTTAGGATTGTTTGTCCACATTTTATTTAGAGACAGATATGCGCCAAACCATTTCAACCAATTAACAGTTATTTTTCTTCCATCTGTTGAAGGACATACAGTGGATATACAAAGTCTACACACCCCCATTAAAATGTCAGGTTTCTGTGATGTAAAAAAAATTAGACAAAAATAAATAATTTTAGAACTTTTTTTTACCATTAATGTGACCTATAAACTGTACAACTCAATTGAACAACAAACTAAAATCTTTAAGGTGGAGGAAAGTAAAAATAAAAAAATAAAATAATATGGTTGCATAAGTGTGCACACCCTTAAACTAATACTTTGTTGAAGCACCTTGTGATTTTATTACAGCACTCAGCCTTTTTGGGTATGAGTCTATCAGCATGGCACATCTTGACTTGGCAATGATTACCCACTCTTTTTTGCAAAAACACTCCAAATCTGTCAGATTGCAAGGGCATCTCCTGTGCACAGCCCTCTTCAGATCACCCTATAGATTTTCAATAAGATTCAGGTCTGGGCTCTGGCTGGGCCATTCCAAAACTTTACTCTTCTTCTGGTGAAGCCATTCCTTTGTTGATTTGGATGTACGCTTTGGGTCGTTGTCCTGCTGAAAGATGAAGTTCCTCTTCATGTTCAGCTTTCTAGCAGAAGCCTGATAGTTTTGCGCCAATATTGACTGGTTTTAGGAACTGTTCATAATTCCCTCTACCTTGACTAAGGCCCCAGTTTGAGCTGAAGAAAAACACTCCCAAAGCATGATTCTGCCACCACCATGCTTCACTGTGGGTATGATGTTCTTTTGGTGATGTGCAGTGTTGTTTTTGCGCCAAACATGGAATTATGGCCAAAAAGTCCAACCTTGGTTTCATCAGACCATAACACATTTTCCCACATGCTTTTGGGAGACTTCAGATGTGTTTTTGCAAAATTTATCCAGACTTGGATGTTTTTCTTCATAAGAAAAGGCTTCCATCTTGACACTGTACCCCATAGCCCAGACATATGAAGAATTAGGGAGCTTGTTGTCACATGTACCACACAGCCAGTACTTGCCAGATATTCCTGCAGCTCCTTTAATGTTGCTGTAGGCCTCTTGGCAGCCTCCCCGACCAGTTTTCTTCTCGTCTTTTCATCAATTTTGGAGGGACATCCAGTTCTTGGTAAAGTCTCTGTTGTGCCATATTTTTTCCACTTGATGATGACTGTCTTCACTGTGTTCCATGGTATATCTAATGCCTTGGAAATTCTTTTGTACCCTTCTCCTGACTTATACCCTTTAACAATGAGATTCCTCTGATACTTTGGAAGCTCTCTGCGGACCATGGCTTTTGCTGCAGGATGCGACTAAGAAAATGTCATCAAAGACCTACTAGAACAGCTGAACTTTATTTGGGGTTAATCAGAGGCACTTTAACCGCTTCAGCCCCGGAAGAATTTACCCCCTTCCTGACCAGAGCACTTTTTGCGATGCAGCACTGCGTCGCTTTAACTGACAATTGCGCGGTCGTGCGACGTTGAACCTAACCAAAATTGACGTCCTTTTTTCCCCACAAATAGAGCTTTCTTTTGGTGGTATTTGATCGCCTCTGCGTTTTTTTGTTTGCGCTATAAACAAAAGAAGAGCGACATATTTGAAAAAAACTCAATATTTTTTACTTTTTGATTTAATAAATATCACAATTTTTTTTTAAAACAATTTTTTTTCTAAGTTTAGACCGATATGTATTCTTCTACATATTTTTGGTAAATAAAAATTGCAATAAGCGTATATTGATTGGTTTGCGCAAAAGTTATAGCGTCTACATAATAGGGGATAGATTTATGGCATTTTTATTTTTTTTATTTTTTTTACTAGTAATGGCGGCGATCTGCGATTTTTATTGTGACCGTGACATTGCGGCGGACACATCGGACACTTTTGACACGTTTTTGGGACCATTCACATTTATACAGCGATTAGTGATATAAAACTGCACTGATTACTGTGTAAATGTGACTGTCAGGGAAGGGGTTAACACTAGGGGGCGATCAAGGGGTTAATATGTTCCCTATTGAGTGATTCTAACTGTAGGGGGAGGGGACTCACAAGGTGAGGAGACCGATCTGTGTTCCTCTGTACTGGGAACACACGTCGGTCTCCTCACCTCTGACAGGAGGTGGATCTGTGTGTTTACACACACAGATCCACACTCCTGCCGTAAACGCGGGCAATCGCGGGTTCCCGGCGGACATCACGGCCGCCGGGCACGCGCACCGGGTCACGAGCGGTGCCGCGGGTACGCGCTTGCCGCCGGCGGCGCGCGCGCGTCCCATAGACGGCCGGGAATAAAGGACGTCATATGATGCCCGCCCGGAGGGAGGGAGGGTTCCTGCCGGCGTCATACGACTATGACCCGGTAGGAAGGGGTTAAATGATGGCAGGTGTGTACTGACTCCTATTTAACATGAGTTTGAATGTGATTGCTTATTTTTAACACAGCTACATCCCCAGTTATTAGAGGATGTGCACATGTATGCAACCACATTATTATTATTTTTTTATTCCCCCCCCCCCCCCTAAAAGATTTCAGTTTGTTTTTCAATTGATTGTACATTTTATAGGTCACATTAAAGGTGGAAAAAGTTCTGAAATAATTTATCTTTGTCTCATTTGTTTACATCACAGAAACCTGACTTTTTATATCCATTGTATCTGACATGGTGCAGTCAAAATGATTGCATGAGTATGAATACAGCATTATAAATACTACAAACTTTTTTACATTAAAGTAAAGCAACATAAAATATCATCATCAATGCAAACTACAAAGGGACTGTTTTTCAAGATACCATAACTAAGATGTTTCAAGGTAACAAACCATATTTAAAAAGTAACTCCACTTTTGTTAAGAAAAAAACATTCCCCTCTGAGTGATCTATGTACATTGCAGGGATTTTAACAAACTTTTTTGCAGATTCTTCCCCTTTTTTTATTCTGAAGAAATAGCTGTTTGTTTGTCTGTGTCCAAATGAATGTGAATGGGAGTGACTTTTTCATTAGTGATCAGCTGCTGCACGTGCAGGGTTCTAATGAGGAAAGTTGCTGGGCCTGCATACCTTTAGACGTGATTTCCCTTTGGGAGTATCTCACCAAAAATAAAAAAATTGTTGCAGAGAATGCACAAATTCTGACTTGTATCCTAGTACAGACTTCTGGGAAAATCAGTAAGCCAATTACAATTGCAGGAAATTACATTAATGGGAGGGGGGGGGGGGTTCATTTTGTACAGAACACTTCCAGGTTGCCATATTGCATTGTATTTTACAAAGATTGAAAAGGAAAAATAATTTTAGACACAAACAACATGCAATAATATTGTTATTTTTTATTTGCTATTTTTTTCAGATTAAAGTAGAGTTACCTTTTAAACATGCAGTAGACAATTGAAGGCCAGGGAATTACAGTTTGAATGTGGTGCATTAAAGGCAGTTATTATTTAAGGCCTTTTGAGAAAAGAGGCCCAAAGTATCGCACTCCTAACTGTCACTCGTAATATATATCATGACTAGTGCTAGACAGGCAATGACATATTATCTCCCTAGCATGTTACCTCTTTAGCATGTTGGTGCAACACTGTTCAATTTTAGGTTACGTAAATACCAAAATTGTGCCTACTGTACAATGTACTACTTCCAAGCTGATGTAATCGTGTATGGTTGGCTATGTCAAATGAGCTGCAAAGCAAAACTCATGGGGAATAGAACATTTGGACTGGGCCCCTACCAAGATCCTAAGTGTCCAAAACAAAATTACACAAAATGCTAAATTTACTAAAGCTATTTTGAAAAAATATCTGCTTTGTTTAGATACAAAGCGTTATTTTTTTTTTCATAGCTTGAGGCAGATTTCTCATGCAGAGTCAGAGATTTAAATAAGGGTTTCAAAACAGCTGGTTTACTAGTGCTGTCTACTCAAAAATGGGAGCATGAATGTAGAAAGTGACTTTACAGTCTGGTCTAGAATATTGTGATCTTTTTTTCCTATGTGAAAGAATTTTCTTTAGTAATGGTATGTTGCACTTTAAAGGATCTTCAATCACCTTTCCAGCTCCCTCAAACAACTTACTAGAGGAATTCCACAGCAAATCCCCCTTTAGGAATTGAGATCCTGGATGCTTAAAGTGAAGCCATCATTATAATAAAGGAAATAAGTAAAATATGTCTGTAGAAGCACAAGGGTTTCTGCACATTTTTCTATTACTTGTCAAAAAGGCTACTTTGCATTCTAGGTGATGGCCGGCATGAAGTTCTACTTGGCTGACATAATATAATATATAATATCAGCCAATATAATATAATATATTTCCAGTATTGGGTTAGTGTCTGCCATGGGGGGGGGGGGGGGGCAAGGAGATAATACACAATTTGTAACCTGTGGCCAGTTTTATTACTTTGCCTAAAGGTACTTATATAGCGCCATCAATTTATGCAGCACTTTACATATACATTGTACATTCACATCGGTCCCTACCCTCAAGGAGCTTACAATCTAAGGTCCCTAACACACATTCATATACTAGAGCCAATTTAGACAGAAGCCAATTAACCTACCAGCATGTCTTGGAGTGTGAGAGGAAACCGGAGCACCCGGAGGAAACCCACACAGGCACAGGAAGAACATGCAAACTCCAGGCAGGTAGTGTCGTGGTTGGGATTTGAACCAGTGACCCTTTTTGCTGCTAGCTGAGAGTGCTACCCACTACACCACTGTGCCACATGGACTGGATATTGAGTTTTCTTCAGAACAATTTGCTAAAACATAACATAACATGAAAACTAAATAGGCCAGGAATGTAATTTAATTGTCATTTCATTATTGTGCAGTTAGATCTCACTTAGTTGATTTATTTAAAGTGGTTGTAAACCCTCAGAGTGAAGTTATTCTTAGCAGATAGGGATGAGCTTCGTGTTCGAGTCGAACATACGTTCGACTCGAACATTGGCTGTTCGATCGTTCGACGAAGATCGAACGATTTGGGCCGTTCGCGCCAAATTCGAGTGACGCGAACGGCCCACAATGCACTACGCCATCGCAGTGTCATCCAGGCGCTGTGATTGGCCAAGCATGCACTGTGACCCCGCATGCTTGGCCAATCACAGCGCCGGCAGCGAGGAGAGCAATGATTGGCCACAGGCAGGATGCCTGTGGCCAATTATTGCTGAGGGTGTTTAGTACACGCCCCACACTATAAAAGGCCGCCAGCACGGCGGCCTAGTGTAGTGTGTTCCGGAGCAGGGATAGAGTAGCATAGGCAGGGACAGTGACTGTTATTTCTTTCTTGCTTAACCTGGATTCCTTTAGTTTAGGGAAAGAGAAGGATAGGTAGGGAGAGTGTCAGTGTGTTTTGTGCTTCTGCTATAGTGTGCTTAAAAAAAAACATTTATTCTAGGGACAGAAAACTCTAGGTAGGGACAGTGTCAGTTTCTTTCACTCTGCAAGTCCTTGTTTCCAGGGACCTGGAAGGACAGTGAGTGAATTGTCCTTTTGCTATATTGTGATTAAAAAAAACATTTATTCTAGGGACAGAAAACTCTAGGTAGGGACAGTGTCAGTTTCTTTCACTCTGCAAGTCCTTGTTTCCAGGGACCTGGAAGGACAGTGAGTGAATTGTCCTTTTGCTATATTGTGATTAAAAAAAACATTTATTCTAGGGACAGAAAACTCTAGGTAGGGACAGTGTCAGTTTCTTTCACTCTGCAAGTCCTTGTTTCCAGGGACCTGGAAGGACAGTGAGTGAATTGTCCTTTTGCTATATTGTGATTAAAAAAAACATTTATTCTAGGGACAGAAAACTCTAGGTAGGGACAGTGTCAGTTTCTTTCACTCTGCAAGTCCTTGTTTCCAGGGACCTGGAAGGACAGTGAGTGAATTGTCCTTTTGCTATATTGTGATTAAAAAAAACATTTATTCTAGGGACAGAAAACTCTAGGTAGGGACAGTGTCAGTTTCTTTCACTCTGCAAGTCCTTGTTTCCAGGGACCTGGAAGGACAGTGAGTGAATTGTCCTTTTGCTATATTGTGATTAAAAAAAACATTTTTTTCTAGGGACAGAAAACTGTAGGTAGGGAGAGTGTTTTTTTTCTTTCACTCTGCAAGTCCTTGTTTCCAGGGACCTGTAAGGACAGTGAGTTAATTTTCCTTGTGCTATATTGTGCTTAAAAAAAACATTTATTCTAGGGACAGAAAACTCTAGGTAGGGACAGTGTCAGTTTCTTTCACTCTGCAAGTCCTTGTTTCCAGGGACCTGGAAGGACAGTGAGTGAATTGTCCTTTTGCTATATTGTGATTAAAAAAAACATTTATTCTAGGGACAGAAAACTCTAGGTAGGGACAGTGTCAGTTTCTTTCACTCTGCAAGTCCTTGTTTCCAGGGACCTGGAAGGACAGTGAGTGAATTGTCCTTTTGCTATATTGTGATTAAAAAAAACATTTATTCTAGGGACAGAAAACTCTAGGTAGGGACAGTGTCAGTTTCTTTCACTCTGCAAGTCCTTGTTTCCAGGGACCTGGAAGGACAGTGAGTGAATTGTCCTTTTGCTATATTGTGATTAAAAAAAACATTTATTCTAGGGACAGAAAACTCTAGGTAGGGACAGTGTCAGTTTCTTTCACTCTGCAAGTCCTTGTTTCCAGGGACCTGGAAGGACAGTGAGTGAATTGTCCTTTTGCTATATTGTGATTAAAAAAAACATTTATTCTAGGGACAGAAAACTCTAGGTAGGGACAGTGTCAGTTTCTTTCACTCTGCAAGTCCTTGTTTCCAGGGACCTGGAAGGACAGTGAGTGAATTGTCCTTTTGCTATATTGTGATTAAAAAAAACATTTATTCTAGGGACAGAAAACTCTAGGTAGGGACAGTGTCAGTTTCTTTCACTCTGCAAGTCCTTGTTTCCAGGGACCTGGAAGGACAGTGAGTGAATTGTCCTTTTGCTATATTGTGATTAAAAAAAACATTTTTTTCTAGGGACAGAAAACTGTAGGTAGGGAGAGTATTTTTTTTCTTTCACTCTGCAAGTCCTTGTTTCCAGGGACCTGTAAGGACAGTGAGTTAATTGTCCTTGTGCTATATTGTGCTGAAAAAAACATTTATTCCAGGGACAGAAAACTCTAGGTAGGGACAGTGTCAGTTTCTTTCACTCTGCAAGTCCTTGTTTCCAGGGACCTGGAAGGACAGTGAGTGAATTGTCCTTTTGCTATATTGTGATTAAAAAAAACATTTTTTTCTAGGGACAGAAAACTGTAGGTAGGGAGAGTGTTTTTTTTCTTTCACTCTGCAAGTCCTTGTTTCCAGGGACCTGTAAGGACAGTGAGTTAATTTTCCTTGTGCTATATTGTGATTAAAAAAAAACATTTATTCTAGGGACAGAAAACTCTAGGTAGGGACAGTGTCAGTTTCTTTCACTCTGCAAGTCCTTGTTTCCAGGGACCTGGAAGGACAGTGAGTGAATTGTCCTTTTGCTATATTGTGATTAAAAAAAACATTTATTCTAGGGACAGAAAACTCTAGGTAGGGACAGTGTCAGTTTCTTTCACTCTGCAAGTCCTTGTTTCCAGGGACCTGGAAGGACAGTGAGTGAATTGTCCTTTTGCTATATTGTGATTAAAAAAAACATTTATTCTAGGGACAGAAAACTCTAGGTAGGGACAGTGTCAGTTTCTTTCACTCTGCAAGTCCTTGTTTCCAGGGACCTGGAAGGACAGTGAGTGAATTGTCCTTTTGCTATATTGTGATTAAAAAAAACATTTATTCTAGGGACAGAAAACTCTAGGTAGGGACAGTGTCAGTTTCTTTCACTCTGCAAGTCCTTGTTTCCAGGGACCTGGAAGGACAGTGAGTGAATTGTCCTTTTGCTATATTGTGATTAAAAAAAAAAATTATTCTAGGGACAGAAAACTCTAGGTAGGGACAGTGTCAGTTTCTTTCACTCTGCAAGTCCTTGTTTCCAGGGACCTGGAAGGACAGTGAGTGAATTGTCCTTTTGCTATATTGTGATTAAAAAAAACATTTATTCTAGGGACAGAAAACTCTAGGTAGGGACAGTGTCAGTTTCTTTCACTCTGCAAGTCCTTGTTTCCAGGGACCTGGAAGGACAGTGAGTGAATTGTCCTTTTGCTATATTGTGATTAAAAAAAACATTTTTTTCTAGGGACAGAAAACTGTAGGTAGGGAGAGTATTTTTTTTCTTTCACTCTGCAAGTCCTTGTTTCCAGGGACCTGTAAGGACAGTGAGTTAATTGTCCTTGTGCTATATTGTGCTGAAAAAAACATTTATTCCAGGGACAGAAAACTCTAGGTAGGGACAGTGTCAGTTTCTTTCACTCTGCAAGTCCTTGTTTCCAGGGACCTGGAAGGACAGTGAGTGAATTGTCCTTTTGCTATATTGTGATTAAAAAAAACATTTTTTTCTAGGGACAGAAAACTGTAGGTAGGGAGAGTGTTTTTTTTCTTTCACTCTGCAAGTCCTTGTTTCCAGGGACCTGTAAGGACAGTGAGTTAATTTTCCTTGTGCTATATTGTGATTAAAAAAAACATTTATTCTAGGGACAGAAAACTCTAGGTAGGGACAGTGTCAGTTTCTTTCACTCTGCAAGTCCTTGTTTCCAGGGACCTGGAAGGACAGTGAGTGAATTGTCCTTTTGCTATATTGTGATTAAAAAAAACATTTTTTTCTAGGGACAGAAAACTGTAGGTAGGGAGAGTATTTTTTTTCTTTCACTCTGCAAGTCCTTGTTTCCAGGGACCTGTAAGGACAGTGAGTTAATTGTCCTTGTGCTATATTGTGCTGAAAAAAACATTTATTCCAGGGACAGAAAACTCTAGGTAGGGACAGTGTCAGTTTCTTTCACTCTGCAAGTCCTTGTTTCCAGGGACCTGGAAGGACAGTGAGTGAATTGTCCTTTTGCTATATTGTGATTAAAAAAAACATTTTTTTCTAGGGACAGAAAACTGTAGGTAGGGAGAGTGTTTTTTTTCTTTCACTCTGCAAGTCCTTGTTTCCAGGGACCTGTAAGGACAGTGAGTTAATTTTCCTTGTGCTATATTGTGATTAAAAAAAACATTTATTCTAGGGACAGAAAACTCTAGGTAGGGAGAGTGTTTTTTTTCTTTCACTCTGCAAGTCCTTGTTTCCAGGGACAGAGAAGGACACCTGAAGGTAGCCCTTATTGCTTTTTTCCCATCTCCCTGCAGGCCATCTATTAGAATGTCTGGAAGGCAAACAAGGAGAGGCAGACAGTCAGGAGGCAATAAAAGAGGGCAAGCAGGCTCTGTGTCTGGGGGCAACAGTGCTGGTCGTGGACGCGGTGCATTGTCATCAGCACATGGCCATGGGACACGCTTGTCCTTCTTTTCGGCAGCTGGACATGTTGAGCCACATCATGCCGAAGACTTGGTAGAGTGGATGACCAAGCCCTCCTCCTCCTCCTCATCCTCTCTCACCCAGGCTCAGGGTACTGGAAAAGCAGCTGCCAAAGCGTCGTCTTCCCTGGTATCAATGTCAGACAAATCATCAGTCACTCCTTCCCTAGACCCACCATGTCCTCCTCCTGAGGAGTCCCCCGAACTGTTTCAGCACAGTGTTGGGTACATGCTCCAGGAGGATGCCCAGCGTTTCGAAGGGTCTGATGATGAAACCCAGCTAGAGGAAGGCAGTAGCGTGAGAGCAGACAGAGGGGATGCTCAAGAAGGACACCAATCTGGCAGTCATGTTCCAGCAGCTGCAGCATACTGCCAGATTGGCTCCAGTGATGAGGAGGGAGGGGATGATGAGGTCAATGACTCCACGTGGGTGCCTAATAGGAGAGAGGAGGAGGAGGAGGATGAGGAGGAGGCACATCTCCAACGAGGCAGGATGCCCTTTGGTGGCCAGCGTAAGGGCAGTACACCGACGGAATCACACCGCAGAGCTCCGCCTGTGCAGGGCGCTGCCTCTGCCCGTCATTCAAAAAGTTCTTTGGTGTGGGCCTTTTTTGAGGCTAGTGCATCAGATCGCACAGCTGCTGTTTGCAACATATGTCTCAAGCGTATATCGCGTGGCCAAAACATCAGCCGCTTGGGTACC
The DNA here is from genome assembly GCA_029206835.1 of Rana muscosa. Lineage (NCBI taxonomy): Eukaryota > Metazoa > Chordata > Amphibia > Anura > Ranidae > Rana > Rana muscosa. The sequence continues at coordinate 189,100,116 of CM055116.1, forward strand.
ACATGCCTGACCAGACATATGTTGACCTGCCATGCAGCTCGTTGGCAAGCCTACCTCAAAGACCCACACCAAAGAACAAAGCGGACCTCTCCTTGCACCGCATCAGCTGGGATCTCCAACCCCACTATAACTTCAGTCCTCTCTGAAACATGCACTGAGAGGAATGAAGGTGTAGAATTAGGTGTGTCACAGCCAAGTACTTGCGCCCACTCTGCTAGCAGTACACCGACGTCCGATTCTAGCAGGCAAATTTCCCTGCCCCAGCTGCTGGACCGTCGAAAGAAGTTCACTCCCAGCCATCCACATGCCCAGCGGTTGAATGCTAGCTTGGCTAAATTGCTAGCGCTTCAACTGCTGCCTTTTCAGTTGGTAGACTCGGCCCCCTTCCGTGAGTTTGTGCAATGTGCGGTTCCTCAGTGGCAGGTTCCCAAACGCCACTTTTTCTCACGGAAGGCTATTCCGGCTCTCTACCGGCATGTGGAAGGCAATGTCTTGGCCTCGCTGGACAGGGCGGTCAGCGGTAAGGTGCATATTACCGCTGACTCATGGTCCAGCAGGCATGGACAGGGACGTTACCTTTCTTTCACGGCCCATTGGGTCACTCTTTTGGCAGCTGGGAAGGATTCAGGACAAGGTGCAGTAGTGTTGGAGGTTGTCCCACCGCCACGCCTCCAAAATGCTACTACTGGTTGTGACACACCTCTCTCCTCCACCCCCTCCTCTTCTTCTTCCTCCATGGCCTCTTCCTGTGGTTTGTCCTATGAACCAGCGGTGCTCCGTAGCCGTTCACGGGGCTACGCAAGTACGCAGGCAAAAAGATGCCATGCCGTGCTTGCGCTGGTGTGTTTGGGGGACAGAAGCCACACTGGGGCAGAGGTCCTGTCTGCTCTGCAGGGCCAGGCCGAGAGGTGGTTGACGCCACGCCAGCTTAAGCCAGGAATGGTGGTTTGCGACAATGGCACCAACCTCCTCTCCGCCCTCCGACAGGGACAACTGACCCATGTGCCCTGTGTGGCTCACGTCCTTAACCTGGTGGTGCAGCGGTTCTTGGGCAGGTACCCGGGCTTACAGGATGTCCTGAGGCAGGCCAGGAAAGTCTGTGTGCATTTCCGCAGATCTTATAATGCCAGTGCTCGCCTGGCTGAGCTGCAAAAGGAGTTGAACCTGCCCAAGAACCGCCTTATATGTGACATGCCCACCAGGTGGAACTCAACGTTGGCCATGCTGCAGCGGCTGCACACGCAGCAGAGGGCCATCAATGAGTACCTGTGCGACTACGGCACCAGGACAGGGTCAGGGGAGCTTGGTTTTTTTTCTCCACGCCAGTGGGGCATGATCAGGGATGCATGCACTGTCCTGGCACCATTTGAGGAGGCCACGAGGATGGTGAGCAGTGACAGTGCATGCATCAGTGACACTGTACCTCTTGTCCACCTGTTGGAGCACACGCTGCGTGGAATAATGGACAGGGCACTTGAGGCAGAACAGAGGCAGGAAGAGGAGGACTTCCTTGCCTCTCAAGGCCCCCTTTACCCAGACAGTGTTCCTTCTGTCCCACCCATCGCACAGGAAGAGGAGGAGGAGGAGGAGGAGGATTGTGTCAGCATGGAGGTGGAGGCTGGCACTCAGCATCATCAGCAGCAGTCTTTTAGGGATGATTTACAGTCCCAAGAAACCAGTGGACTTGTACGTGGCTGGGAGGAGGTGGCTGCGGATCATGTCGTCCTTAGTGACCCAGAGGACTCCGGAGCGAATGCCTCAGCAAACCTACGCTGCATGGCCTCCCTGATCCTGCAAAGTCTGCGGAAGGATCCTCGTATTCTTCGGATCAAGGAGAGGGACCATTACTGGCTGGCCACTCTCCTTGATCCACGGTACAAGGGTAAGGTTGCGGACCTTATGTTACCGTCGCAGAGGGAGCAGAGGATGAGACAACTCCGGGAGGCCTTGCAGAAAGGTCTGTGCAACGCGTTCCCAGAGACTGGGAGGTTGCAAACTCCTGGTCCTGGACAACGAGTTGCTGAGGCTTCGGCCAGTCAAAGAAGGAGCGGTGGGGAAGGTGGCCGTCTGACCGATGCGTTCAGACAATTCTTTAGTCCGCAGCCCCAAAGTATGATTGGTTCCAGCAACCATCGCCAGCGTCTGATAAACATGGTGCAGGAATATCTAGGGGCAAGGTCAGACTTGGACACCTTCCCCACCGAAAATCCTCTGGCTTACTGGGTCTTGAGGATGGATCACTGGCCAGAGCTTGCACAGTATGCAATTGAGCTACTGGCCTGTCCTGCATCCAGCGTTCTTTCGGAACGCACATTCAGTGCTGCTGGAGGATTTGTCACGGATCACAGGGTGCGCCTGTCCACCGACTCGGTTGATCGACTGACTTTCATCAAGATGAACCAGTCTTGGATCACCACCAGCTACCACACACCTGATGCTGATATAACAGACTAATTGATTTTAAAATGTCACATCCCTTCAAGACTGATGCTGATGCTGAGTGCCTGTGCTGTTATGTTGACTGGCTATCCTCCTCCTCCGAGTCCTCAATGATACGATTGATGATGATAGCTTGGAAGATCATTTTTGTTTATGGGTGCCGCCACCAGTGCCTAACGCCCAATTTTTCAGCCCCTGTTTAACAGGGGCGTGTAATTACAATTTTTGAAGCAATACTTTGCAACAGGGCTCATTGCTGTGCTCCAAGTACAGTATCTGTGAGGAGTTGCAGTGTTGTGCCACCAGTGCCTAAGGCCCAATTTTTCAGCCCCTGTTTAACAGGGGCGTGTCATTACAATTTTTGAAGCAATACTTTGCAACAGGGCTCATTGCTGTGCTCCAAGTACAGTATCTGTGAGGGGTTGCAGTGTTGTGCCACCAGTGCCTAAGGCCCAATTTTTCAGCCCCTGTTCAACAGGGGCATGTAATTACAATTCTTGATCTAATAATTCACAGCAGGGCCCATTGCTGCACCCACCAAGAGTAACTGTCAGGGCTTACAGTGTTGTGGCACCAGCACCACCATCAAAGGCCCAATTTTTACTACCACTGTTCAACAATTATATGTAATTAAAATTCCTGATATAATAGTTGACAGCAGGGCGTTCCAGCACCAACCAAGAGTAACTGTGAGTGCTTACAGTGTTGTGCCAACACCAACAACTAAGGGGCCTATTTCTGCAGAGTATATACGGCAGGTCCCTACTTTCAAACATCCAACTTACAAACGACTCCTACTTGCAAACGCAAGAAGACAACAGGAAGTGAGAGGAAATCTACCACTAGGAAGGAAAATTCTCTCCTGTAAGAATAAATATGGGAGAAAGGTGTCTCCTCTGTACTGATGCTTTATCAGCAATCCTTGTTTCAAGAAAAACACCACATTTCAAAAACAGTTGTCATTGGGACGGAAAGTGAGGTGAAATGTTCTGAACAGGGGCACAGACAGCAAAACAAATGTTACAGGGGTGATAACCCTTACCTATGTTTTCCAAAAAGTTTAAAAATAGATTTTTGGGCTGGAGCTACACTTCAACAATGTACCTGTTCAAAATTACAAACAGATTCTACATAAGAACAAACCTACAGTCCCTGTCTTGTATGCACCGCCTGTATACGGCTGTTCAGAGTATATAGGGCCTTTTTTATTTTATGTGCGGGGTTCCCCTTAATATCCATACAAGACCCAAAGGGGCTGGTAATGGGCTGGGGTAGGGGGGGGGGGGTCATGGGGTAGCTATGCCATTTTTCTTAAAGAATTTCATCCATATTACCGGGACCAGACATTACATTAAAGCCGCAAGCAGTTTTAAATGGCTTTTTTTTCCTTTAGAAGTGTCATTTTGTGCAGGGACAGTTCTAAACACGGGAAACACGTGGCACTTCACAGGCATACTTTAGACACCCCCCAGGTACGATATTTAAAGGAATATTTGACTTTTTTTTTTTCACTTTATGCATCATTAAAATGACTGCTCCCGAAAAACGACCGTTTTTAAAACTTCTTTTTGCATTGATACATGTCCCCTGGTGCAGAACCCGGGTTCCCAAACCCTTTTTAGGACAATAACATGCATAATAGTTGTTATAATTAGCACTTTAGAATTCGAACGTTCGCATCCATTGTATTTAATAGGGTTCTAATGTTCGTTCGAACTTCCGGTCCGTTCGCGGGTTCTGGTGCGAACCGAACCCGGGGGTGTTCGGCTCATCACTATTAGCAGATAGTAGATAACACAGGCAGCTGATTGCTGCCTGTGAAAGTGCACTTACTTGTGTAGTTTCAGTGTAAATTCTCTTTTAATCGGCAATGACGTCGTGCGCGATTGCGCAGTATGCTCTTTAATTAAAGGCATGTGAATTGTGCCGTTTCTGTATTTCCTGCTTGTGGGGAAATTACTGTGAGTGAGACTCCCCTCTGAATGGCACAGAGGGGAAGTCTTGTGATGCTGCAATGATTGTTGTCTTCCTGACACTCCCCCTTGTGACTGAATAAGATGTCACACATCGAGGCTTGTTAGGGCGCTACGGAGCATGCACAAGATTTTCTAAGGCAAACACAGTAAGGGCGGAAGTGACGTAGGCAATAGATTCTGCAAACAGCACTAAAAATGGTGTGGTTAATACCCGGAAATCAAGAGAAGAAAAACACCCGAAATAAGGTACTTGCAGACCTTGTTTAGGGGGGGATTTCTATTGATTATGACTTTTAATGAGCTACTGAATGTTAGATTTGAAAAAAGAAAAAAAATCGCCCGGGGTATACTTCCTCTTTTATTGTACCCCAACACTCAGTGAAACATATTTATTAATATTTCAAAAAGTCTTGTGGTGCTTTTTCCTGTATCAAGGAATCAGAGATTACCAGTGATATTTAAGCCTGCTATACAAAGCCTTTTAAATTCCAACCAGTGAAGGTATAAATTAATTTTTGGAGCATCTGCAAATGGAGAAAATAAATAATCACAGAGATGTTTTGGCATGTTAGAAAATCTTTGCAATAAAGCAGCATTTGCCTCAAGTTGTTCATGAAAAGGGGATTAAGCCTTTGTAGATCACATGAAATGTCAGCCGAGTGGGTGAGACATTTTTTGGGAGATCACTGTTGTGTGTCATCCATCAGACATGTCTTCCATCACCCAGACATGTGATCTGCTCATGTATGGGAAGTCAAAGTACTCTTATCAGAAAAGAAGGATCCTGAAGTGTGATTGGTTGCTGTGGTTCATTTCACCATGCTGCTCTCTGCAACATTTTATTAAATAAGCCAAATGAATCTCACGTATGTTAAAATTGTCCACTTCATTTTAGTTTGTGATCCCAGGTAATTGAAAACAAAATCCTTAAAGAAATAAAACAGATTTTTCCTGCTCTTAACTTGACTATTATTTATAATAAAAATGTCTGTTTCAATAAATATATGTACCCCTCCTTAATAGCAAAGTTTAGTTCTCAAGTTATATAATTGTCATCGAGCTCATGCATCTTAAAACATCCACACTACACCATATTTTTAGAGAGTCCTGTTTTTCACCTGAAGTTATTTGTGGGTTTTTCTTTGCATCCCAAACAATTTTCCTGGCGGTTGTGGCTGAATTTCCAGTTGGTCTACCTGACCGTGGTTTGGTTTCAACCGATCCCCCTCATTTTCCACTTCTTGATTAGCGTTTGAACACTGCTGCATTCTCAATTCCTTGGATATCTTTTTATATCCCTTTCCTGTTTTTTACAGTTCAACTACCTTTTCCCACAGATCCTTTGACAATTATTTTGCTTTCCCCATGACTCAGAATCCAGAAACATCAGTGCAGCACTGGATGAAAGATGCAAGGGTCTGTCAGGAGTAAAGAAACTCATTGACCTTTTATACACACACACTAATTACAAGTAAACAGATCACAGGTGAGGATGGTTACCTTTAATAGCCATTCAAACCCCTTTGTGTCAACTTGTGTGCATGTCATCAGGCCAAAATCACCAGGGTATGTAAACTTATGATCAGGGTCATTTGAGTAGGTTCTGTTGTCATCATGATTTAAAAAGAGTAAACACAGTTGATAATAAATGGCTTCAGCCAAACACTAACCACGAGTGAAATAAATTTTTTGTGTTATCATTCATATTCTCTGAGAAATGGCCAAGAAATCATAAATTCTGTCAGGGTATGTAAACTTATGAGCACAACTGCATATATATATATATACACACACACACTACATGGCTTTACATGCACATGAATTTTAATGTTATCCCAGTCTTAGTCCGTAGGGTTGGGTTTTGAGTTGGCCCACCCTTTGCAGTTATAACAGCTTCAACTTTTCTGGGAAGGCTGTCCACAAGGTTTAGGAGTATAGCCTCGTACACACGACCGGTTTTCTCTGCAAGAAAACTGCTGGGAGAGCTTTTTGCCATGAAAAACGTTCGTGTGTATGGTTTCTCGACAGGAAAACTGCCGGGAATCTTGATGAGAAAAATAGAGAACCTGCTCTCTATTTTTCTCGTTGGGATTCTCGGCAGAGTGTTTCCTGCCAAGAAAACCATTCGTGAGTATGCTTACCTGTCCCAGGTAAGCCCGCGCATGCGCGGTATCATACAAGGGTAGTGTAGGGTGTAGCAAGATGGCGGCGACGGCATCGAATGTAACGAGCGCCGGCTCGTCGTAGTCGATGACGTCACCGCGTTCTTGCCATTCAAAAGAACGACGGTTCTTTTGAATGGCCGCCTGTACACAGGGCTTGGCAAGGCAAGCTTGCCAGGAATCCCGTCAGGAAAACCGGTGGTTTTCTAATAGACGGGATTCCCGCCCGTGTGTAGAGAGCTTTAGTCTATGGGAATTTTTCACCATTTTTCCTGAAGCACATTTGTGAGGTCAGGCACTGATGTGGACAAGAATGCCTGGCTCGCATTCTCTGCTCTAATTCATCCCAAAGGTGTTCTATCGGGTTGAGGTCAGGACTCTGTGCAGGCCAGTCAAGTTCCTCCACCCCACACTCGCTCATCCATGTCTATTTTTCTTCTTTTTTTAAAAGCCTTCCCGCTAGAAATTTTCTTAGGTAGATTTCCATATAATTGTAGATAAAACTACATTTTAAAGTATATCCTAATCAAGACCTTTTTTTTTTGTTTATTTTCTATACAGTGGGGGATTTAAAACTGCTGTCATTTTATTTTTTGCCAACTGTTTTTCATTACGGAGATTTCTGTTCACTTCTTGTCCTGCAGATTCAATAGGAAGTGAGAAGATATTTTCCAATGTGAGAAATATCACCTTTTATTCATGTTCCAAAATTTTGGATTAACCCTCACTTTCATTCCAGGTAATTTTGATGATCATGGCAGTTAGAAACAGCAAAACTCCTAAATAGGGGCAAAGAAAGCTATGAAAAACTGACAATGGTTCTATCCTCTCATCACCATGTTCACATCTAAAAAAAAAAAAAAGGTTTGTTTTTAGGTATACTTTAAATGTCAGCTTAGCTTAGGAGAGGGGTAAGTGCCTGTCACAGCTCCCTGGGCTCTATTAGCTCCACCACACATGAAGATTAAGGCAACAGTGGTAGGTAGGGTGACCACGTGTCCTGGATTGCCCGGGACAGTCCCGCATTTTGCAGTTCTGTCCCGGGCACATTCATTCCAGGACAATACAGTGTCCCGGAATGAAACTGACACAGCCACCCCCCGGGCCAATCTGATGCCCCCAAAAAACGCTGCCACATCACCGCTTTACTCACTGACAGTACTTGTCCTGGCCGGGAATGTCTGGAGGAGCACAATCCCGCCCCCTGCTTGTGATTGGAGAAATCATAAATCCGGCCTCTTGTGTCCAATCACTGTGCTATGATTCGTTACAGCACAAGCTAATTTTTTGGAAGGGGGGTTGTTCCTGAATGGTAGTTTGGAAATGTGGTCACCCTAGTGGTAGGGTGTGATCGGGAGATGAAGATTTCAAGGAATACAGGAGCCAGCAGCACAAGGGACAGATCAGATTAATGGTAAGTCCTGTCCCTTGTTCTGATTTTTGTTTAACAAAACATAGGCTTTAATCGCTGCATCTTGTTACAGTTGCAATGCCCATAAACAGATATATAGGCGTAGGTGTGCGCACAGGGTGCGCCAGGTGTGCCCAGGCACACTCTAATCACCCTGTGCAGAACAGATTCCCCCTACTGACCTGGCTCCCCCCTCTTTCCCACCACAGCACTGCCGGCTTCCCTCCTCTCCCACCCGTTGTTGCTGTGGATGTTTTAGGATGAGTCAGGGGAAGGGGCCAGTAGATATGCCATTTACCGGCCCCTTCCCTTTCTGAATGAACATCGTGAGTGATCGGTAGAGTGTGTTTGAGCTTTGGGTGCACACCCTAATGCCAAAGGCTGCGCACACCTATGTATATAGGTATATATCACAATTCTAGTGTTCCTAAGTCATTGTTCACATATGATACACAGTGTAAGTTGCGCTTGTTCCTGTAGTGACTGTGAATATTCTTGTGAATGTGGGGGAAGGAAGTGGGGCCTGCGGTTGTCAGAGACATAACCAGTAACTTTATGAAACTCTTTTACCAAACAGTAATGTGTCTCTCCACTGAGTTTCAGTCTCCTAGCTGAGAGGTGGGACTAAACTAACATCATTTACATGGCATTACTGTATTTTCTTTGGCCTGTTTTGCTTACACTTATAGTAGTTTATATAATTCCAAATAATATATTCTGAAAAAGGCAGCAGAAAGACTAAAGTAAATAATGATATAGAAAGAACCAGGCTAAATAAACAATTTCAAATTTTTAAAAGACCAAAAAAAGTCAAAATCAGTAATCAAACATTTTAGCTTTGATCATATTGCCAATAGTTCTATATTAATCTATTTGATTCTCCAAATAATCAATTTTTAAGCTGCAAAGACTACTGTCCACCCCAGACACTGTTCTTATCTATAACACATTTATTTTTCTTTCTGTTTTAGGTAATGTCAAAGAGTAACTATATATCTAAACCAGGGCTGATCCTAGGGTCCCAGGCGCCTGGGTGCAGAAATATTTCTGGCACCCCCACATGGGTGTGGTTATCTTACTAACTCCTCCTCTTTATAAATGTTTCTATGGCAACAACTTCACCTCTCCATCTGTAAGCCCCACCCCTTTGCTTTGACAATAACTTAGTCAACGGCTTTGACAAGTCAAAATAAATGTTTTATTTATTGACAATTCTGTGTCAAGTGCATGGAAAATCAAATAGTGTAGCAAAAAACAAAACTTGGAATAGAAATCTGAAAAAAATTGGGAACAGAAAATGAGGTAGCAGAAAATCTATTACTACAGATGCAAAATATGCAAGATAGATTGATTCTGTACTTTTTACATTTTCAATAAATACAATCACTAAAGTGCAAATAACAGATTCATGCATACAATCACAAAGCAGTGCAAATATCAATTAAGTAAAGTTAAAGTGGCTGGCTTTGCATCCTCCTTCTTAGCAACCAGCTATATGCAGTGTGTTTAAATATAAAAAAAAACGCAAAATGCATGAAAACTGCATGCAAAAACGAGGGTTTAACCACTTCCATACTGGGCACTTAAACACCTTCCTGCCCAGACCAATTTTCAGCTTTCAGCGCTGTTGCACTTTGAATGACAATTGCGCGGTCATGCTACACTGTACCCAAACTAAAGTTTTATCATTTTGTTCCCACAAATAGAGCTTTCTTTTGGTGGTATTTGATCACCTCTGGGATTTTTATTTTCTGCAAAAAAAAAAGACCGAAAGTTTAGAAAAAAAAACGTTTTTTTTTTGTTTCAGTTACAAAACTTTGTAAGTAAGTTTTCTCCTTCACTGATGGGCACTGATGGGGCCGCACTGACGGGCACTGATAAGGCAGCACTGATGGGCATGATAGGCGGCACGGATGGGCACCGATAGGCGGCACGGATGGGCACCGATAGATAGGCAGCACGGATGGGCACAGATAGGCGGCATGGATGGGCACTGATAGGCGGCATGGATGGGCACTGATAGGTGGCATGGATGGGCATGGATGGGCACTGATAGGTGGCATGGATGGGCACTGATAGCATGTAATGATACTGTAATCTGTTGTACTAATGGATGCCAATCAGTGCCAAACAATAATGCCTGCCAATCAGTGATGCCCATTGTGGGCACTGATTGGCATCCATTGTGGGCACTGATTGGCATCCATTAGGGGCACTGATTAGCATCCCTGGTGGTCTAGGGTGGCATACCTGGTGGTGGGCATCCCTGGTGGTCTGGTGGCATCCCTGGTGGTCCAGTGTGGGCATCCTCGGTGGGGCTGCGCTGATAATCGATCAGCACAAACCCCCCCTGTCAGAGGAGCAGCCGATCGGCTCTCCTCTACTCGCATCTGACAGACGCGAGTGAGGAAAAGCCGATGACCGGCTTTTCCTGTTTACATCGTGATCAGCCGTGTTTGGACACGGCTGATCACGTGGTAAAGAGTCTCCGTCGGAGACTCTTTACCTAGATCGGTGTTGCGGGTGTCAGACTGACATCCCACAACAACGATCGCCGCGATGCGCGCCCCCGGGGGCACGCAGCGGCTCAAAATCCTGAGGACGTCATATGACGTCCAGTCAGGATTTTAAAACCACTTTGCCGATGTCAATCCGCTATAGGGCGGGCGGCAAGTGGTTAAAAACACAAAAAGCACTGCAAAACGTGCATGAAAAACGCATCAAGCACAGCAGCCTACATGTAAATCTGCTGGGCTTTACAATTGAAAAGTCAGCTTGATAAAAAGTGGAGTGTGACTAAAATTATGAAAAACTTAGGAAAAATGGGTGGGGAAGGAAAACACATGCAAAGATTCATATAGCACAATTTCGAAAAGCGTTATTATGGTCAGAACCTGGGCCTAGTCGCTTTATGAACTCCTATACCACATTCTATTTACCCACAAAATTCTCCTAATTACTGTACCACAACTGACAGCCTCACACATACGCCTAGGGCTAGAGGATCCTTTTTTAAAACATTTTCCTTTTCAGTAACATTTGCACAAAGAATGATATCACTTTGTCTGAGCCTACCTTACAGAAGAACTTTGTTAAAATCAGTAACTGTTGAGTAACTGTTCAGAGAATGAACACTTTGGTTAGAACTATGTAACATGGAGGGCTCTGGTGTCACAGGGCAGGGGGACTCTGGTGTCACATCTCATGTAAGGGGGGGGCTCTGGTGTCACGTCTCATGTAAGGGGGCTCTGGTGTCACATCTCATGTAAGGGGGCTCTGGTGTCACATCTCATATAAGGGGGGGGGCTCTGGTGTCACGTCTCATGTAAGGGGGCTCTGGTGTCACGTCTCATGTAAGGGGGCTCTGGTGTCACGTCTCATGTAAGGGGGCTCTGGTGTCACATCTCATGTAAGGGGGGGCTCTGGTGTCACGTCTCATGTAAGGGGGCTCTGGTGTCACATCTCATGTAAGGGGGCTCTGGTGTCACGTCTCATGTAAGGGGGCTCTGGTGTCACATCTCATGTAAGGGGGCTCTGGTGTCACATCTCATATAAGGGGGGGGGCTCTGGTGTCACGTCTCATGTAAGGGGGCTCTGGTGTCACGTCTCATGTAAGGGGGCTCTGGTGTCACGTCTCATGTAAGGGGGCTCTGGTGTCACATCTCATGTAAGGGGGCTCTGGTGTAACAGGGCAGGAGGGCTCTGGTGTCACATCTCATGTAAGGGGGCTCTGGTGTCACATCTCATGTAAGGGGGCTCTGGTGTCACATCTCATGTAAGGAGGCTCTGGTGTCACATCTCATGTAAGGGGGGGCTCTGGTGTGTCACATCTCATGTAAGGGGGGGGCTCTGGTGTCACGTCTCATGTAAGGGGGCTCTGGTGTCACGTCTCATGTAAGGGGGCTCCGGTGTCACATCTCATGTAAGGGGGCTCTGGTGTCACATCTCATGTAAGGGGGGGCTCTGGTGTCACGTCTCATGTAAGGGGGCTCTGGTGTCACATCTCATGTAAGGGGGCTCTGGTGTCACGTCTCATGTAAGGGGGCTCTGGTGTCACATCTCATGTAAGGGGGCTCTGGTGTCACGTCTAATGTAAGGGGGCTCTGGTGTCTCATCTCATGTAAGGGGGCTCTGGTGTCACGTCTCATGTAAGGGGGCTCTGGTGTCACGTCTCATGTAAGGGGGCTCTGGTGTCACATCTCATGTAAGGGGGCTCTGGTGTAACAGGGCAGGGGGCTCTGGTGTCACATCTCATGTAAGGGGGCTCTGGTGTCACATCTCATGTAAGGGGGCTCTGGTGTCACATCTCATGTAAGGAGGCTCTGGTGTCACATCTCATGTAAGGGGGGGCTCTGGTGTGTCACATCTCATGTAAGGGGGGCTCTGGTGTCACATCTCATGTAAGGGGGCTCTGGTGTCACGTCTCATGTAAGGAGGCTCTGGTGTCACATCTCATGTAAGGAGGCTCTGGTGTCACATCTCATGTAAGGGGGCTCTGGTGTCACAGGGCTGGGGGGCTCTGGTGTCACATCTCATGTAAGGGGGCTCTGGTGTCACAGGGCAGGGGGGCTCTGGTGTCACATCTCATGTAAGGGGGGGCTCTGGTGTGTCACAGCTCATGTAAGGGGGGGGCTCTGGTGTCACATCTCATGTAAGGGGGCTCTGGCGTCACGTCTCATGTAAGGAGGCTCTGGTGTCACATCTCATGTAAGGGGGCTCTGGTGTCACAGGGCTGGGGGGCTCTGGTGTCACATCTCATGTAAGGGGGCTCTGGTGTCACATCTCATGTAAGGGGGCTCTGGTGTCACAGGGCTGGGGGGCTCTGGTGTCACATCTCATGTAATGGGGCTCTGGTGTCACATCTCATGTAAGGGGGGGCTCTGGTGTGTCACATCTCATGTAAGGGGGGCTCTGGTGTGTCACATCTCATGTAAGGGGGGGCTCTGGTGTCACATCTCATGTAAGGGGGGCTCTGGTGTCACATCTGATGTAAGGAGGCTGAGGTGCTTTTGTTTATAGCGCAAAAAATAAAAACCGCAGAGGTGATCAAATACCCCCAAAAGAAAGCTCTATTTGTGGTAAAAAAGGACATAAACTTTGTTTGGGTACAACGTCGCACAGCTATGCAATTGTCAGATAAAGCAACGCAGTGCCGTATCGCAAAAAATGGCTTGGTTAGGAAGGGGGCAAATTCTTCCGGGGCTGAAGTGGTTAAAGTGTTCGGGTTTGACTTGATGAAAAGGTGGCAACCCTAGCGCCGCCGGAGACCCACTTCTGCTGTGATTACACACAGTAGGAGATGATCTGCGGGTACCGCAGACTTTAGGTCCACCAGAAACCGCTGATCATTAGGCAGAGAGCCAGAATGGTGTTCTGCATATGTAAACAAGGCAGATCGCAATTCTGTCTGTTTGCACGAACACAGGTCAGTGTTATTAGTACAGTGACAGCGCATAATTTTAGCACTGATCACTGTATTAGTGTCATGCTTTACTGTCGTTTTAGCTGTGCTTTTCAGCTGTTAGAGGGGTGCTTTTAACCCCTAGCGGCCGAAAAAAGGGTTAAAAGTGCCCGCAAAGCACCGCTGCCGAGGCACTTTGGTGGCGCTGCCCATGGATTTCAATGGCAGGGGCGCTTTAGGAGAGGTGTATACACCGCTCCTCAGTGGCGGTGCATCCATTAAGGACACGAGGGCGCCGCCCCCTCTTTCCAGGCACCTCCTCTGTGTAGTATGGATAGATTCATGCATTGCATAAATCTATCCATGGCCGCTGTAGCCAACCACTATTTAGGTGTCCGGCCCCTTTTTGGACGCCGGGCACATGAATTACAGCGGCGGGGGGTGTTTTTGAAGCACCTGATTAGAGCCATAGGCTCTAATAGGCTTCAAAAAAGGTGAACTGTGAGCGCAAAGCAGTTCACCCAGGTGTGTTTGAAAAGCAAATATGAATATTCGCTTTCTTAACACTGAACCGTCTCTTAGCCAATCAGGTACATAGGTCTGTTACCCATCACCAGATTGGCTGAAACGACAGGCGCTATGATTGAATGCCTATGGGGAGGAGACGCACGGAAGACACAGAAGCCACTGTCTGACGCGCTGCAAGGTCCTACCGCTCGCCGTCACCCACCGCCACCGAGACAGGGTAAGGGCCGGGCAGATGGTGAGCGGAAGGGGGGTCACAATGGCACTAATTGATGGGCACAGTGGCTGCGTTTAATGAGCACAGTGGCTGCATTTAATGGGCACAGTGGCTGCGTTTAATGGGCACAGTGGCTGCGTTTGGTGGGCACAGTGGCTGCGTTTGGGCACTGTGGCTGTGTTTGGGCACAGTGGCTGCATTTGACGGGCACCGTGGCTGCGTTTTGATGGGCACAGGGGCTGCATTTAATTGGTAGTGGCACAGTGGTTGCATTTGAGGTGCACAGTTGCTGCGTTTGATGACCCAGTGGCTGCGTTTGACGGGCACAGTGGCTGCGTTTGACAGGCACAGTGGCTGCATTTAAGGGGCACAGTGGCTGCGTTTGATGGGCACGGTTGCTGCATTTAACGGGCAAAAAAGTGGCTGCATTTATCGGGCACAGTGGCTGCGTTTGACGGGCACAGTGGCTGCATTTGATGGGCACAGTGGCTGCGTTTTGACGGGCACAGTGTCTGCGTTTTGACGGGCACAGTGGCTGTGTTTTGACGGGCACAGTGGCTGCGTTTTGACGGGCACAGTGGCTGCATTTTGATGGGCACAGTGGCTGCGTTTTGACGGACACAGTGGCTGCGTTTAATGGCACAGTGGCTGCGTTTAATGGCACAGCAAATTACTTACAGGTCAGATGCAGTGGAAGTGCAGTCAGTAGTACTAGTCTCCAGTCCTCTCTCACAGCAAGGCAGGCAGTCGGCAGAGGTAGGCAGCTCGCCTCAGTCACTATTCAGATTTATGCTCCTCAGTCCTCACAGCCTCGGCGCTTGCTCCCCTCCCTCTGAGCCATGCTGTCTGAAGATGGCAGAGGTGGGTGGAGCCAAACGGAGCTACATTTCCAGCCGCGGAAGCGGCGAGCTGTGAATGCCAGGGTGGCCCGGGCACAGTGGCTGCGTTTTGACGGGCACAGTGGCTGCATTTTGACGGGCACAGTGTCTGCGTTTTGACGGGCACAGTGTCTGTGTTTTGACGGGCACAGTGGCTGTGTTTTGACGGGCACAGTGGCTGCGTTTTGACGGGCACAGTGGCTGCGTTTTGATGGGCACAGTGGCTGCGTTTTGACGGACACAGTGGCTGCGTTTAATGGCACAGTGGCTGCGTTTAATGGCACAGCAAATTACTTACAGGTCAGATGCAGTGGAAGTGCAGTCAGTAGTACTAGTCTCCAGTCCTCTCTCACAGCAAGGCAGGCAGTCGGCAGAGGTAGGCAGCTCGCCTTAGTCACTATTCAGATTTATGCTCCTCAGTCCTCACAGCCTCGGCGCTTGCTCCCCTCCCTCTGAGCCACGCTGTCTGAAGATGGCAGAGGTGGGTGGAGCTGTGAATGCCAGGGTGGCCCGGGCGAGGCACGATGTGAATGCTGGGACGGCCGCGGCTCTGACGTCACTGGTTGCTAGGTAGATTCTTCTAGCAAGCAGCGCAAAGTAGCTTCGGCGCCGGCGGAACGGCAGCTCGACGGCTCGGCGCCCCTTCTCTGCGGCAGCTAACAGCCGCTGGGGTGGCGGGGCACCCCCTGCACCCCTTCTAGGATCGGCCCTGCTCGCAATCCAAGGTTTTACTGTATATGTTTTACTGTATATGTAAGAAGGATACATTACATTTGTGACAGAAGTAAAAAAAAAAACCAATAAAATAATAACAGAGAAGAAAAATTGGGATTATAATGGTGCTCGAAATAATTATTACATAAAAAGAGTATATAAAAGTTTTTGTTTCTTTATTAATACAAAAAAGACAAAGGGTTCAATTAAAAATGGTTATAGAAGCATATACTGCAAATAATGGGTCGCTGGTGTCCCAACAGAAAGGAGGTGGTCATAGATGGATGTTCTATCCCTACATGTTTCGCCAAAGATGGCTTCCTCAGGGGATTGTTTGGGACCACCAAAATATAACCCAGCTCTGAACACAAAATACGAAACAAAATATCAATTAGTTATCAGAGACAAAAATAATATAAAAAATATACAAAAAATCAAACATTCCTTAATCTGATTTTTTGTATATTTTGTATATTATTTGTATCCCTGATAACTAATTCATATTTTGTTTTGTATTTTGTGTTCAGAGCTGGGTTATATTTTGGTGGTCCCAAACAATCCCCTAAGGAAGCCATCTTTGGCGAAACATGTAGGGATAGAACATCCATCCGTGAACACCTCCTTTCTGTTGAAGAAAAAGGAAATTGGGACTTTGAATGAAGTTCTAGACATGGTGGGGGTATATTAAAGGAAACTGAATGTAGTACAGTATCTGGATAATGGGGTTGCACATAGAGATACACACATATCGTGGACACTGAAGGCATAGGTTCATATCGACTTGGAAACATGGTAATATGACAATTTGGCGAATACATATAAAACATGGACATCAAGGATACAAGGTAATTTCAACTGAAAATACAAGACAGTATGGAAAATAAATTAGCAACTCCCATGAATGCACATTTACATATACAGTACATAGATCCTTTAGGCGGCACAGTGCAATAAAATGGCATGATGTAAAAAGTTGTAAACATGATTGCTTGTAAAACAGTAGATGAATCAGTTGCTGATATGGGAGTGTGGTGACATCCTAAATTTCCTGATGCGTTTCGTGTTTGTACACTCATCAGGGGAGGATGCTCCCAAACAAGAGATCTACAAAGATTAAAGATATTTAGTCTAAAATGACACTAGGCATAGCAGGAAAGGACATATGTGCCAGTCCTGGAAACTTACATGCACGGAGTGGATGATGGGGATGTGTGGAGTATTGGACCAGGGCCAACAGGAGGGTGTCCATCCCGGAAGCTGAGGTGATGGAGCTAGGTGCAGCTGGGGCTTGAGCATATAGCTTCCCAAGGAAGGAGATGACCAATCTTGGTACTGCGCCAAAGTGATGGTAGAATGATGGAAGACGCCATAGGATCTATATTAAATAGATGAAATAAGTGTATGGTATGAAGGTAGCACTAGACATAGTCCAGTGGCATGATTGGGTAATAATAAAGTTACCTGGATGTTGTACAGCAAGAGTCTCTCCTTTCTGTTGGGATACCAGCGACCCATTATTTGCAGTATATGCTTCTATAATCATTTTTAATTGGACCCTTTGTATTTTTTGTATTAATAAAGAAACAAAAACTTTTATATACTCTTTTTATGTAATAATTATTTTGAGCACCGTTATAATCCCAATTTCTCTTCTCTTGTATTCTCAATAACCGGGATGAGGTGCATAACACATTAGAGTCACTCAGATAGTTTCTATCTGTCAATAAAAAATCCAAAATAAATGTATTTTAATTTTACCCATTGATGTTGTTTGGAGAATAATTAATGAAATTAAAACATTGAAACTTTATTGCTGGATGACCACCACCAGCGAAAATTTTGGCATTACAAATCAAAAGATATGTTGGGAAATTAAATAAGTTATTAGAGCATTAGAGGAAAACACACAGAGCATGATTGTTATATTTCAGAAGACAACAGTTAAATAATACACCCTACGTATAGATTTTTAATTTTATTTTATTTGCAGCATTGGCAAGGGATTGGAAGAAATTGAAAGAAGAGTCTATATATATATATGTATATAAAACCTGCTGCGCTTTCCATTTAAATATATATAAACCAACAAAAGTGCAAAAAACAACTAGAATATACCATAACTCCATACAGTGCCTTGAAAAAGTATTCATACCCCTTGAAATTTTCCACATTTTGTCATTTTACAACCAAAAACGTAAATGTATTTTATTGGGATTTTATGTCGCACATAATTGTGAAGTGGAAGGAAAATGATAAATTCATTTCATTTTTTTTTATACAAATAAATATCTAAAAAGTGTCGCTTGCCTTTGTATTAAGCCCCCTTTACTCTGATACCCCTAACTAAAATCTAGTGGAACCAATTGCCTTCCGAAGTCATCTAATTAGTAAATACAGTCCACCTGTGTGCCATTTAATCTCAGTATAAATACAGCTGTTCTGTGAAGCCCTCAGAGGTTTGTTAGAGAACCTTAGTGAACAAACAGCATCATGAAGGCCAAGGAACACACCAGACAGATCAGGGATAAAGTGGAGAAGTTTAAAGCAGGGTAAAGTAATAAAATAATATCCCAAGCTTTGAACATCTCACGGAGCAGTGTTCAATATGAAAATTTTATTTTGGATGTATGGCACAACTGAAAACCTACCAAGACATGGTCGTCCACCTAAACTGACAGGCTGGGCAAGGAGAGCATTAATCAGAGAAGCAGCCAAGAGGCCCATGCTAACTCTGGAGGAGCTGCAGAGATCCACAGCTCAGGTGGGAGAATCTGTCCACAGGACAACTATTAGTCTTACATTCCACAAATCTGGATTTTATCGAAGAGTGGCAAGAAGAAAGCCATTGTTAAAATAAAGCCATAAGAAGTCCCTATTGCAGTTTGCGAGAAACCACGTGGGGGACACAGAAAACGTGTGGAAGAAGGTTCTCTGGTCAGATGAGACCAAAATTTAACTTTTTGGCCTAAAAGCAAAACACTATGTGTGGCGGAAAAGTAACACTGCACATCACCCTGAACACACCATCCCCACCGTGAAACACAGTGGTGGCAGCATCATGTGGTGGGGATGCCTTTCATCAGCAGGGACAGGGAAGCTGGTCAGAGTTGATGGGAAGATGGATGGAGCCAAATACAGGGCAATCTTAGATGAAAACCTGTTAGAGTCTGCAAAAGACTTGAGACTGGGGTGGAGGTTCACCTTCCAGCAGGGCACCGACCCTAAACATACAACCAGAGCTACAATGGAATGGATCAAAGCATATTCATGTGTTAAAATAGCCCAATCAAAGTCCAGACCTAAATCCAATTGAGAATCTGTGGCAAGACTTGAAAATTGTAGTTCAAAGATGCTCTCCATCTAATCTGACAGAGCTTGAGCTATTTTGCAAAGAAGAATGGGCAAAAATGTCACTCTCTAGATGTGCAAAGCTGGTAGTAACATACCCAAAAAGACTTGCAGCTGTAATTACAGCAGAAGGTGGTTCTACAAAGTATTGACTCAGGGGGTCTGAATACAAATGCACGCCACACTTTTCACATATTTATTTGTAAAACATTTTGAAAAACATTTATCATTTTCCTTCCACTTCACAATCATGTGCCACTTTGTGTTGGCCTATCACATAAAATCCCAATAAAATAAATTTTTCTTTTTTTTGGTTGTAACATGACAAAATGTGGAAAATATCAAGGGGTATGAATACTTTTTCAAGGCACTGTATATAACATCTCAATAAATATATACTGGTGAACAAATCAGTGAATAAAAATACATTCATATAAAATAATGTCCCACAATCACAAACAAACACAACCTATTTTAACCACTTGTGGACCAACGGCTCTGTACTGCCTGCGTCTGGGTTTAGGGTGCGCATATCCGCCCCCCGCTGACACACGCTGTGATTGTACACAACGGGAGACTGTCAGTAAGGCCCCTTTCACACTGAGGAATTGCAATAACGCGCTAAAAATGCCTATGTGTTTTTAACGCGTTTAACCCTACCCCCTTACATCACATCCTGTGCACTTCCTGTTTTTTCGTAGCTTCTGGGCGTTTTTACCGCGCTATTACTGCGGTTTTACAGCGGTACTCAGTCATTTCAATGGGGATAGGCGTTTTTACAGCGCAATTTTATGCGCCCCAAAGATGCTCCAAAAAAGCTGTTTGCAGGATTTTTTTCGAACGCACAGCCAGCACAACGCCTCAGTGGCTTTCACATTGAGAATGCTGGGGCAGGATTATTTCAAGCGTTTTTACAGCGCTATTTTTTGCGCTAAAACGCCTGAAAAACACTTCAGTGTGAAAGGGGCCTAAGTCCCACCCAATGATTCGCAGATGGGACCTGATGATCAGCTGTGTGCAATCACAGCCCAGAGCCCAGAGCCCTGTGTTGACAATCAACACAGGGCTCTATACAGAGGGAACAATCTCTTTGTTTCTCATAGAGATAAGAAACAAATAGATCACTAGTAAAAAGCAGCACACATTACACATTGTTAAGCACACAGTATTAGCACTGATCACTGTATTAGCGTCACTGGTGATGTCAGTAGCAGTAAGTCAGCCCCCCAGCGTCAGTTTAATGGAATCCCAGTCTTAGTCCATAGGGTTCAATATTGTGTTGGTCCACCCTTTGCATCTATAACAGCTTCAACTCTTCTGGGAAGACTGTCCACAGGGTTTAGGAGTGTGTCTATGGGAAGGTTTGACCATTCTTCAAGTTTGTGTGGTCAGACACTGATGTTGGACGAGAAGGCCTGGCTCGCAATCTCCGCTCTAGTAAAAAAAGTATTTAGATGTCCAAGCCTCCTGTGCTGTTTTAAGCAGCACTGTTAGAAAACAACTGAAAGACTGATAGGCAAAAATTATTTGAAACACGCTGTAGCGGGAGGAGAGAGTAGGAAGAATTATATTTCTATTGGACATCCTAAAACATGGGATATAGCAATCTCTGTTTGTTTCTGTAATTTGTGTCAAATGGGGTTTACAACCCTCACCAATCCTGGCTCACGGGCCTTAATGGCGGAGGGACCCCTTTCAGCTTTATAGCTCGAACTTCAGATAGACTGACCTGAGTATGAGGTATGATGAAAGACTGACAGGTATGTACTGAGATGAATAGACTGTAAGTGATGTTTGGCAAGATTTGTCTTGACTCACTGAGAAATCACTATAATTGGCTGGAGTCCTCGCCTTAAATCACTGAGAGGCGTATACAGAAATATACTATCTAATTCTCTTCAAGAAATGACCACTGGCCACATTGTAATGGTAGCCTGGGATTGTTGCTGACTATTCAAGATGGCTGCCGGATGGTGGCCGGAAGTATAACTGACAGCTTTGTGGTTTGTTAAAGATGGCTGTCGTCCTGTCCCTGAGGTAATGGTGGCCAAGAATGAAACTGACAGGTTCTTCACTCGGATTATTACAGTTTTTCTCCATTGTTTTGGCTCATTTCTTGAAACAGAAATGGACATTCTCAAAACAACATGGACAAATCTCCAAATCACTTGGCAATTGTTCACAACTGAATTGAATTTCTCATTCATTTCATCAAATTGCAAATGTCTCAGTACATGTCTCAATGTCTCAGGACATCTCTCAAATGATTAAGTACAAGTAGCCTACATTTAGCACAATTTCCAAGTGAATAGATCTTCTTGATCTAAACTGATTGTCAATTCTCAGTCTAATGGTTGTTCTCTCCAAAACGCCTCAGCGTCATTTCATTGTTTAAGTCATCACATGCACAATAGTCTATTCAATTGTCAAAATTATTTAGGAACATAATACCATGAATACCATATATGAATCTCTTGGAACAATTGATAAAATGATTACAGCAATTGACAGTCAGGTGCAACTAGAACTTGACTAACGAAGGAGGAGTTGGAGTTGGTCTCAGATGACCAATCAAACAGTATGTTTAGTTACCTGACAGGTGCTGTCCATGATTGTGAATGCTGCCCAACATGTATATATAGAGCTTGACCATACAGGACCAGTACAATTTCTGAACATGGAGGCACCTGGCCAAGTAAATGAACAAGGGCAACTGCCTGCTCGAGGAAGAGGAAGAAGAAGAGGAGGAGGAGTAAGGGTGCGTGGTGGTGGAATAGGGGGAAGAGGCCGAGGAGCACGAAGACACCATGCTGTCCCTGATGAAATTCGGGCCACAATTATAGACCATGTCATCAACCATGGTCTCACAATGGCGGAGGCAGGTCGCCGAGTGCAGCCTATTGTGTCTCACTCTACAGTCTCCGCTATAATCCAAACCTTTTGCAGGGAAAACAGGTATGTAGTCAGTCAATGATGGAATTATATAATGTATAGGACAGGACACAGTGCATAGAGCAACAAATATGTTTATTTACTCATTTACGTATTCATTTAGTGTGTGTGTGTGTGTGTGTGTGATAGGCCTACAGTATTACAGTATTTTACCTCAGTGGGATGTTACGTATGATACTAACAATGACGAGAACATTTTTGTAGAAAATAAACTATGGAATAGTATGGAATAGTTTATTTTCTACAATATTGATGATACAGTCTACAGTAGTATTCCAGTCACTGTGCAGTGATGCATTAGAATTGTGGTAAAGTTACTGTAAGTAAAACAACAATACGATTACATTGGTAACTCATTCTGTACGGAATACATAAGGTATAAATTTTGAATGGAGTGTTGTCCTTTGAATTCTATGTCTAGGATTGGAGGACAACCTGGCACAGGTGGCCGAGGAAAACTTCTCAATGAACAACAAGAACAAGAGATCTGTAACATGGTGTTTGCAAATAATGCCATCACAATGAGACAGATCCGCACTGCAATCCTACAAGACAATGCCATATTCCAAAATGTCAACTCTATAAGCATCTCCACAATAGCCCGCATATTGAAGTAGCATCAGATGACAATGAAGCAAATTTACAGGGTACCATTTGAGAGGAACTCTGACAGAGTGAAAGAGCTGCGGTACCAGTATGTACATGTAAGTCAGTCACTGGTTGTCCATCAAAATAACCTTTTTACAATTACCGTAAGCAGTGGTTCCCAAAATGTATTGGTTCCAGTACCAATGTGTACGAGGCTGGCTTCAACCTGGCCAAGGGCCAAAGACGTGGCCGTAATTTTATTGGCCACCGGGCCATGGTGGATGTCCCAGGCCAGCGAGGGGGCAATATAACTATGTGTGCTGCCCTTTCTGAGAATGGTGTGGCCAGTGCCACTCACATCCCCAGTCTTGGCCCATACAATACACAGAAGCTCCTCATCTTCTTGGACTGCCTTAATTTAGATTTGATCCCTGAAAATGAGAGAGGTCTCATAGGGCCTCACCTACCACAATATATAATTGTATGGGACAATGTGAATTTCCACCGTGGCCCACTTATCAGGGCCTGGTTCACTGCTCATCCAAGGATGGATATGGTGTTCCTACCACCTTACTCTCCTTTCCTCAATTCTATTGAGGAGTTTTTCTCCGCTTGGAGGTGGAGAGTGTATGAGCATCGGGCTCAAGATCAGAGGTCCCTGTTCCATGCAATGGATGCTACCTGTGAGGATATTACAGGAGATCAGTGTAGGGGATGGTTGCGACATGCACGTCGTTTCTTCCTCGTTGCATCGCAAGGGAGGCTATACGCTGCAATGTTGACGAGAATCTGTGGCCAGACAGACAGCAGTGTGTGGATGGGCAGGAGGGTGAGGACGGTGGTCAGTGAAGAGATGTTACAGTAGTTGTGAAACTCCAGCTTTATTTACAGAATTGTAGGCTAAATGTAATTTTCCTTGTTTTTTGTTTGTGTGTTTATATTTCCGTATATTATGCTGTATACATTTTCTTTTTACTCTGATGTATGGAAGTTATTGTGTGTGAATGATAATGGTTACAATACTGTAAAGTAATTTTTCCTTGGCAGTATGAGTGCAATGTGTGATGTCTTACCCTAAAATCTTTTCTTTTTTTTTTTCAGTTTTATACACAATTGTATTCAGTTAGCTAGACAAAAACTGTACAGTAACCATTGTCAATGAAGGACTGGGCTAAGACTGAAAGGTGGACATGAGGGATATTGCAATGGTCCTCTGCCATAGAGACAAAACATCTAAACATTTTGACTTGCAGTGCTTACACAATGCCAAAGGGACAAAGCATTTTCGTTATTTTTGACACATGAGTGAACTGTTTTGGGAAAGATATGAGCTTTTGAAGGTGAACCATGGTGTTGTGCCGAACCATCCAGGTTATTTTGGCAAAAGCACCAAGAGAGTTGAGAACGTCTGGTCTGTTTCAAGAAATGAGCCAAAGCAATTGAGAAGAATCTTTGGCATTTTGGGGGCACTGACTCTTTATATGGGAAAGGAATATGGTTTTGAAGCATGAGTGAACAGTTTTGGGAGAAATATGAGCTTTTGCACGAAATATGAGCTTTTGCATGCTTTTGCATAGTGTTGTGCTGAACTGTAAAGCCCTGTACACACGATCCGATTTCCTATGGATTCTAACCCAATGGATTTTTCCATCGGAAAACCGATGAAGCTGACTTCCATCAGTCTTGCCTACACACCATCAGTCAAAAAACCGACCGTTCCAAACGCGGTGACGTAAAACACTCCGATGAGCCGAGAAAAATGAAGTTTAATGCTTCTGAGCATGCGTCGACTTGATTCTGAGCATGCGTGGGTTTTTTATCCGATGGAGTTCCCCACAGACGATAGTAATTTGCTATCGGTTTTTTAACCATCGGATAAATTTAAAACATGTTCTATTTTTTAAACACCGATGGAAAAAAGACAGATGGGGCCCATACACGATCGGTTTGTCCGATTAAAAAAGTCCATCGGAGGGTTTTCATCGGTAAAACCTATCGTGTGTACACGGCTTAAGACTGTTTTGCCAAATGATCTTAGAGTTTTGAGAATGTCATTCTGTTTCAAAAAATTTGCCTAAACAATGGAAAAAAACTGTAATGAGTATCAGATTGCCGGTCCTAGCCACTCCTTGGCAGATGCATCTTCAGGACAGGCAAATCCACCAGGCTCAGTGCTCAGATTCCTGCATCCTCCTTCTTCTCTGGTCTGACCAGATCTATATTTCACATCCTTCTTTGTTTGGCAGAATGTCCTGCTTGCTAATCCTTGATAACCAATGGGGGCGATATGAAATGCCTATAGAGCCTGTGTTAATAGTCACACTGGAGCTTGTTGTCCCACTAACCACCTTACAAAGCCTGTTTCGGCCTTGTTTCTTGAAAGAGGGTACTTACTAGCACCTGGCTATACTTGTCTTGGGTCTGTGACACAGAGCCACTGTAAAAAAAGGTCAGCAGTGGCAAATTCTGTTCCATCAGCTATCTTTAAAATAATAAACCCTGACAATTACCATACACAATAGTGATTAATTACCCTAATAACATGACTTTATGGCACTGATAGCAGCTCCTAATATCCAATGACCATAACACATGGTGATACAAGCAATATTGATCTATAAGACAGCAATAATAATCAGCAATCCAAGGAATTCCATGCAAAAGTAATAAGGGAGGTGTATTTGTCACTTTAATCAACGTCTAAGGATATACTGTATATGTGAAAGAGTACTCTTTTGTGTAGAATGTTGGGAAAAAAGCAAAAAAATAATAATCACATACAGGACAAACAGGAAACTAGCTATGAATGTCATTTGTCTCTAATACTTCCTGTTGCATTCACTATGACCCTCGGTTACTAACAAGTGTTTAAACTTTTAAACTGACCCTGCTTTAAGGACACCCATAGTAGGGCCGACTATCAAAAGGTATCCTCTTATGCTGCGTATACATGGTCGGAAATTCCGCCAGCAAAAGTCCGATGTGAGTTTTTGGTCGGAAATTCCGACCGTGCGTATGCTCCATCGGACTTTTGCTGTCAGAATTTCCGCCAGCAAAAGATTGAGAGCAGGTTCTCAATTTTTCAGACGGGAAAAATTCAGATCGGAAACTCCGATCATCTGTAGCAATTCCAACGCGCAAAATTCTGCGCATGCTTGGAAGCATTGAACTTAATTTTCTCGGTTCGTCGTAGTGTTGTACGTCACAGCGTTCTTGACGGTCGAAAGTTCCGAGAACTTTTGTGTGACCGTGTGTATGCAAGCCAAGCTTGAGCAGAATTCCTCCGGAAAAAACATCCAAGGTTTTTCCGACGGAAAATCTGATCGTGTGTATGGGGCATTAGGTGGCTACTAGACATCATAAGGTACCATAAAGTACTTAACTTTCAACATCCAGCATCTTAATAGTACCACTTGATGCCTCTAAAGTTCCACTGCAAATAACAACCTTCTGAAAGTCAGTGCTTGTGAAGTGTTAGGCACACCCCCCCACATAGCAGTTTTTGGATCTTGTAGTACTTGGGTCAGGTACGAAGAACTGTATCGTGGGATGAGAGAGGAGATTTACCTACCCTCCCCATGCTGAAATTGTTGGGATTTCTTCAGCGTTTTGTCAGTGCTGGCTAGATGCTGACACCTAAACATTTTTTACTTTAATGCAAGGAATGTATTAAGGTAAAAAATGTTTAGGCTTTACAACCACTTTAAGGCTTTACAACCACTTTAAGGAACCAACAATGGTCCTATGGCAATGATATGTGATGGCACCTGTAACCCCTGAAAGGCAGTGTTTTACATTACAATCAGAAAATGTTGACGTGTGCTCCCATGAGGAGCATATGATGATGGGAGCTCTGCTTATTGGGTTTGGGAAGGTCTAGCTGGCACAGGGGAGGATGAAAACACATGTAAGGAGAGTCCACCACAAAAAATACAAAATAGAGCAAACTCTTTGGTATGTATGGATACTCTGTAGATGTCAGCACTGGGGAAATCATTATCCATGCAGAATTCTAGTAGTCAACAAGTACAACTGAAACTATTTTAAAGGGGCTTTTTAAATACAAAATTTTGCCTGCAACTTCTCTTTTCTTCCCGGCTGACAACTAAACTAAAAGTTTTCATATGCGTGTAGCAGACCACCTCCGCTCCCCTCTTTCTCTCGTCTCGTCTTTCTGTTGTCTAGGGGTACCTTAGAGGGGAGGGAGCGGGGACACCACGCCTGGCTTCCACCACAGGTGTTAATGCGGTATAAGCAACAGTTCTGTATTACCTTCGGGTCAGTGCCGTGCACCTGGATCCTCCCTCCAAGAGTCACCGTGAACAATGTCCGTTAGAAAATGAGCTCCACACCATTAAAGTTCAACACTCCTTTATTCTTCTTATCCTGAACACAAACAGTTGAACTCCCTTGATAGAACAGAACAGAAAAGGAGGTGTGGATGCGAACAGGCTCAGACACAATGTAAGTTGCCACTTCCCTTCCTAGAAGTGTATCCTGGTCTCCGCACAAGGGTAAATTTCCTTCCAGGCGGTCTCCGACGAAAGACTCACTTGTCACCGGCAATATGCTGCACCAGGTCTTCAAATGAGGAGCTCCCCCCGGTCCATTGCGCCTTCCGGATTCGAGTACCCAATCCCTCGCGGAACCCAGTGTTGGGCACTGAGCTCCGGACCTCCATCCAAATACCTCACCCCAGGCTAAAGGTGCCTGAGGTGGAACTCGACCTCCGCCGTCCTCTAGGCCTAAGCCACCCAGAGGAGCGACATGACCAACCATCCGCAAGCTGAAGGTGCCTGGGACTTCGAACCCCGTGACAAAGATGGCCGGCCCCTTTATACCCTCTCCCAGCAAGCACGGCGGCTTCCCTGCCCCACCATACCGCTGCCGAGGGAGGACAAAAAGGAGGACGGCACACAGCGACAATCCAACCCAGCCCAGGGCGACAGCGCCACCCAATGGGCTGCGGTGAACTACACATTACTGGTGTCACTTCCAAATTCAAATTTACACCCGCTACACTCTCCCCTCGGTCCTTTGACACTGGTCCCCAGTGTCTGGAGTAAACCATGCCCTCCACAGCTGACATAATTCAATCCAGAAACAGACTAACAATTGTATAAAAATATAAAACTTTGGGAAACTATCCTACTAAAACATTGTGTCTGAGCCCTGTAAAGAAAGGGAAATAAGACAAACAAGAAACAACTATTTTGACACATGACTTAGAATCACATTTAACTTTTAACTTTTCCCACCCATCCTGACTAAGACCCACCCCATTCTCAGTGGACTTGACGGGATGTTCTCCTGCAGAGGGAAAAGAAAAGGGTTAACACCTATAACCCTGACACCTGTATTCGTGTAGTGGAAAAGAAACTTCTCCAAGAAGAAATCCCCTTTCTCCAGAGTGAGTGTATGATAAGTGTTTAAACGTTGCGCAACACTGCCACCTGGTGACAGCATTGCGGTAACTGCACTTGTGGAGCTTTCCTCTTTTCTTTCGGCCCTATCTACCCCAGAGTCAGTAATCTCTTGCTGGAAAGTGAAGAGCAAACAGCAACAGTTCTTCCTTTCTTTTCAGGCACAAACAACGGGCTCCAGAAAGTTCAGCAGTTTGAAAAAAAACGGAGTCTTTCTCCCTCCTACAAGTAAAAGCGAGGATGCGGCAGAACAAGTGGCTTCAAGTGCTGATCCATGGTTTCCAGATGATACTCCACATCTTCTCCTTCCTTTCTTCGGATCAACACTTTGTCTGCATGGATGTGTCGTCCCAACATCCATTCTGCCTTGCATTCTTTAAAGCCACTGTACCAGCGTTCCCGGCACACCTCATAGAGTAAGTCCTTCGATAAGTATGGATACTCCCATTCGTACTCCGCAGCAACCTTCTGCCCAAATAGGCGTTGTAGTCTCGCCAAAGGAGGCATGGTAGCTTTGTCCCCTTCGCCAGGCAACACTATCGAGTCCGGGTGGCGAGGGACCTTGATCACATCTGATCGGGGCATAGGTGCCCGCAGCAATAGTCTCTTTTCCCCGGCCTTCGGTACAGATGGCACCGGGGATGTAGCAGCAGGCTGGGGACGGGACCTCTCTTCAGGTGCTGATGTCTCCACCCGGGGTGTGCTTTCCCCTGTTGACATGGGTGGATCTCTGATCCTGCGGGATGAAGCAAGCGGTACCTTGTCCCAGCCCTTCTCGGCAAACAAATCGTCTATGGCTACGTCGTCTCCCATGTCCGAGAGCGACTCCAGGTCAGAGGTGTCACACTCCTCCGCGGTTATGTAGCCGGTTGTAGAAACGGAGCCACCACCTCCCGCGGATTCGCTAGGCCATGACTTCCTGACACCTCCACCCACACACCAAATCTCTCCGCCTGGCTTACCTCGGCCTTTACTTGAAGCAGGACGTCCGGAACTCTTGTCGACGGATTCATCCGGGCCGGGCGTAAGCGGGCGAGACGGTCCACCACAACCGCTGGTCGGGGCTACCATGCCGGTCTTCCTCTTCGGTGGTGGACGCTGCGAGACAGTGGTGACCGAGTCAGCATCCTCGGATTTCTCCCATTGAGATTTTAAGACCTCCTCCGCGGTCGTTGCAGTGTGCGCAGGGGTGACTCTCACAGCAGTGATTCCTCCTCTCTGAGTGGTGTTGCCTGAAGCCCGGCCGGGGTAAATGGTTCTCGGCCTCTCCACCGCCGGATCCACTTCGAATAGGAACTCCCCACAGGCCTCACAGCATCCGAATGGCTTCAACTGGCACACCAGTCCCGAACACCCGGGACAAATCACACCCAGGGCCTCAACGTCCATGCACGAATACAGGGCGAATCGACCCCTTGGCTTTAGTCGGATCCCCGTATCCGTTACTGGAGCAGCAGCAGTCAAAGTCGTGGTGGAAGGGTGAACTGGAATCCACGAGGTGTGTCCAAACATGGCGACCTGTTGCTGATCCATCGCACACTGCAGAGTTTTTGCGCCAACATCCCACGTGTAGTCCTTCACACGTATTGGACTCCTCCCCTTTGCTCCAGTTCGCGGGCTTTTCTTCTTTTCTGTTTCTGAGTCACGCCCACGAACTAAGCGGTGGGGGTGTGCCTGGTGGCGCAGTGCAATAGAAGCCCCCACGTGTAGTACCTCACACGGCTGAACTTCCCCCTCTTTCCACTCTTCTGCGCGGGCCTTTCCCTTCATTCGGTTATGTCCACGACTTCGAGCAGGGATGCACTTCGGCCAATGAAGGCCTGCCTGTTCGCTTAACTCTTCCAACAAACACGTTCAATACTGTGGTGCACAAACACTATACCGGACCCGAGCCCCCACGTGTAGCGGACCACCTCCGCTCCCCTCTTTCTCTCGTCTCGTCTTTCTGTTGTCTAGGGGTACCTTAGAGGGGAGGGAGCGGGGACACCACGCCTGGCTTCCACCACAGGTGTTAATGCGGTATAAGCAACAGTTCTGTATTACCTTCGGGTCAGTGCTGTGCACCTGGATCCTCCCTCCAAGAGTCACCGTGAACAGTGTCCATTAGAAAATGAGCTCCACACCATTAAAGTTCAACACTCCTTTATTCTTCTTATCCTGAACACAAACAGTTGAACTCCCTTGATAGAACAGAACAGAAAAGGAGGTGTGGATGCGAACAGGCCCAGACACAATGTAAGTTGCCACTTCCCTTCCTAGAAGTGTATCCTGGTCTCCGCACGAGGGTAAATTTCCTTCCAGGCGGTCTCCGACGAGAGACTCACTTGTCACCGGCAATATGCTGCACCA
Source organism: Rana muscosa (assembly GCA_029206835.1). Lineage (NCBI taxonomy): Eukaryota > Metazoa > Chordata > Amphibia > Anura > Ranidae > Rana > Rana muscosa. The sequence continues at coordinate 189,130,499 of CM055116.1, forward strand.
GGTCTTCAAATGAGGAGCTCCCCCCGGTCCATTGCGCCTTCCAGATTCGGGTACCCAATCCCTGGGTACCCTAGGATCTCCTTCCCTCGCGGAACCCAGTGTTGGGCACTGAGCTCCGGACCTCCATCCAAATACCTCACCCCAGGCTAAAGGTGCCTGAGGTGGAACTCGACCTCCGCCGTCCTCTAGGCCTAAGCCACCCAGAGGAGCGACATGACCCACCGTCCGCAAAATGAAGGTGCCTGGGACTTCGACCCCCATGACAAAGATGGCCGGCCCCTTTATACCCTCTCCCAGCAAGCACGGCGGGTTCCGCGCCCCACCATACCGCTGCCGAGGGAGGACAAAAAGGAGGACGGCACACAGCGACAATCCAACCCAGCCCAGGGCGACAGCGCCACCCAATGGGCTGCGGTGAACTACACATGGTGTCACTTCCAAATTCAAATTTACACCTGGGAAAGTACATACCCGCTACATGTAGAAAGCTTTGACCATGTATTAGAGTATAATCCCCTAACCATCCTTTGTCTGACATAAACTCATACTGGGCCACACATTTGTTTACGAAAACTTGAAAATGTGCTGTTTTCTAAACCATATAAAAATGTAGGTTTACTAACTTTTTACCAATATATTCCCAAATAAGGCTGCAAATACAGAAGGCAAAATGTACTGCTGGTCTGTGTAAAATCATGGTATATGTTAATTTGATGTAGACAAAGATAACAAGTACAAACCACTTCAAGCAGCTTTGTGCTCTACTTACCCAATGCCGTACTGCTTCATAGAACTTTCTCACATGCCTCACTCAGCCGCCCCACCACGTTAGATCCTGGCCGTAAGTTTTGGTACTCATTCTGTGATGTGCACTTCCTTCCTGTACTTTCTTAAACCATTTGAAAAATTGGATGGTTTCTTTCATGTTTCACGTGCCGCAATGTGTAACATGTTGTAATATGTTAAAGTCCCTAAACTTTGCAAATTATTCACAAACATATAAACAAACACAGAATTTGCAAATTTTTTTTCTAATTAGCTGTCTTATTAATAAAGTGTATGAGTGAGTAATGGCAATTTTCTGTCTGTGGGCCCCCTCCCCCATATATATATAGTGTACTCATTTCAATTAATCAGGTGTATATATGGGCTGCCATTGCCAAGCAGTCACATATATTGTGGCACTCACCACTGAAGGAGCCACTTAAAGTATTGGTCCCTTCTGCCCGACATTTGTAACCACTTTTACCTGGACTCAAGAACACAGAAAAACCTTACACAGTTTATATGGGCTTTATTTAAAGGCAAGGCCCTAAAAAGAAATGGGTTAGTTAGACCACAGTTTTGAATATCACAGCAATGCAGACACCTTCTAAAGCAACACAATTCACAGGGTGTCACTGTTCTTTCATCACAAGTGCCTGAGAGGCAAACAGTGCAAAAATGTGCACTAGGTGGAAACGAGAGACTTACTTGCTTCTAAAATGCAAAAAAAAAACAACCCCAGTACAGTACAGCAATACGAATAATGTCTTCAACAGCAATACAGCCTATCTACTGCAGTGATGCCATGCCTAACCACTGGCCATTTGGACAATGTAAAGAGTCTGCCAGCAATGGGGCCCCCAAGTTGGAACATTCATCTAGATAAAAAGATGGTGGCCCGAGGCCTCTCACCAAAGATGACTCTGGTTCTTGTGCCTCAGTGGCCGGCCAAAGGGTCTTCCCTCTCGAGCTAGCTCTCTGCAGCTGTAGCAAGCGGTGGCAGCTGGAACACTGAAGTAGGATAGATGGAACACTCTGGAACAATAGCACATTCCTTCTTTCCTCTCTGCAGCCAGCAGCTCTCAGCATGGCAATAGCCTGCAGCCTGACCTTGCACACAACTCGGCATGTGATTCAGATACAGCACACCGCTTAACAGATCATCTGGCAGCAGCTTACAACACCAAACAGACCAGTGTTTTGTTGCAGCCTTGAGCCCAGTACACAGGCTCTAAGGCTAAACAATCTTTGGGCATGCACAGCACGACTCCCAGGCTTTGTAGCACTGGTCTCTGAGCTCTCATTCCTGTTCTCTAATTTTAGCACACTCCCTGGGCATTAAGTGCTCCCCTCCTGGATCCCAGAGCTTTCTGCCCGAGCCACATATGGATTAATGCCCTTCTCCAAGTGGTGGTCGGGGCTTAAACAGGCAGCAACCAATCAGAACCTAGCCTGTCCAAGGCAGCCAATAAGAAGTTCGCCTTTTGCAGGGCTGCTAGAGGTGGGTCCTCTTCAGCTGTAACAGCATCCAATCAGGAACAGTCCAACCTTCTTTCTCCCTGCGGCAGTCCATCACAGGATAAAAGAGAAAAGACTATTTATTTAAATGGTGCAGGAACATGCAAAAGTTGACAGGATCATTGGCAGAGAGAGCTTACTTATAGTGAATCCAGGACATATAAGGAGCTAAGGACTGACTTACCAGGAGCCTATCAGGCTACACCAATATTATTAGTATTATTATTATTACAGGTACTTATATAGCAATTTATGTAGCGCTTTACATATATATTATACATTCACATCAGTCCCTGCCCTTAAGAAGCTTACAATCTAAGCACCTGGAAATGTTGTTAGTGTACATTATTGCTCAGTGATTGTTCCATTGTCTTCATTTAAAATGAGATGGTCACTTCGCAATGCAGGTACACCCTCTATACATTGGCCAATTCGGGAAGAAAGATTGCAATTACAATGGTTCTTGGCAACACTAGATTTAAAAGAAAATATTTCAGCACCAGTAATTTTAGTGAAAAACTGTCACAGACATACACAGCATAGGAAAGTACTGCCAGGCACAATATAATTGATCATACACCTTGCAATATTGCCCCAGAGGATTATATTTTACATTTTTCCCTCCATTTCTGATTGAATATGGGACAGGTGTTGGCAGTAATGTTCTACATTAGTTAGTACATTTGGCAGTAAGCAAACATGAGTTAATAGTTTATCTGCTGGCAGGCGCATCTCAAAATCATCTTTCTTAAAATGTAGTTTATCAATTTACTGCCCTTCAATGTCTGTATTTGTAAATAGTTTTTGCCTGTTAATTACCACAGAGTTCATTGGTTATAAAAAGGTACTCCCTGTCCCTGCTAGCTGGGTCAGAACCCAGACAGGAGGACTGCAATATAACATTAGTTAGGTTGAAAAAAGACACAAGTCCATCCAGTTCAACCATAAAAAAAAAATAATAATAATAATAATAATATCATACAATCCCATATACCCAATTCTATACCCACAGTTGATCCAGAGGAAGGCGAAAAACCCCAGCAGAGCACGATCCAATTTGCTACAGCAGGGAAAAAAATTCCTTCCTGATCCCCCGAGAGGCAATCGGATATTCCCCGGATCAACTTTACCTATAAATGTCAGTACCCAATTATATTATGTACATTTAGGACAGAATCCAGGCCTTTCTTAAAGCAATCTACTGAGCTGGCCAGAACCACCTATGCAGGGAGTCTAGTCCACATTTTCACAGCTCTTACTGTGAAGAAACCTTTCCGTATTTGGAGGTGAAATCTCTTTTCCTCTAGACGTAAAGAGTGCCCCCTTGTCCTCTATGTTGACCGTAAAGTGAATAACTCAACACCAAGTTCACTATATGGACCCCTTATATATTTGTACATGTTGATCTTATCCCCCCTTAATCTCCTCTTCTCAAGAGTGAATAAATTCAGTTTCTCTAATCTTTCCTCTTAGCTGAGCTCCTCCATGCCTCTTATCAGTTTGGTTGCCCTTCTCTGCACTTTTTCCAGTTCCCCAATATCCTTTTTGAGAACTGGGGCCCAAAACTGAACTGCATATTCCAGATGAGGTTTTACTAATGATTTGTATCTTTATAAAGAGGAGTATAAAGAGGAGTTTCAAGAAATTATAAACAGAACTGAGCCACTTGACCTTATACACACAGGAGCTGCTGCTGCTGCATTTCACCCAGACCAGAAGCAGAGACTATTAGCCCAGTATTCCTATGTTCTAAAAGTTAAACTGCAGCTGCCCATAGCTTCTTGAGTGTGTATATGAAACCTTGTGACAAATTAATCTCTGTCCTATTGTTATTATCTCACATGCACAGTGCCAGATAGCTAGGTCTGTGCTAATGTATGTGTGTAGTAGTCACCTTCCAGTATATTAGTAGGAGGAACCTGCTTATTGCAATAGAGTTTATATGCAGCTCGTGTTATTTGAATTTACCCTGTCCCTTCTGGTCTGGGATTCAATAGCTAGTTTTAGCTCAGGGCTCAATAACCAGCATAGGCTACAGCGAGATTAGTTATCTGATGGTCACCTGGTAGCTGAAATTCTGGTTGCATGACAGATTAAAAGCTTCTAGGGGCTAATACACAGAGTAGACAGGCTGACTCTGAGTTCCAATGCCACACCACAGTTTCTGCTGAGAGAAACTACATTCCAGGTTAGACAATGGCTGGAGATTTTCCCCATCACTGACGATCTTGTCCTCCAGTCTCCGACAGCACAACAGATGCCACATTGCCACATCATCCTCAGGTTCCTCTGCAACTGGACTTTGCTGCAACATTCATCTGGAGTTATCTTTATGAATGACTATATACACCCAGGTTTATGTGCTCCATTCCATCAGTTGGGCCCTATGCTGATAGTACTTGTTTGTACATTAAATTTATGTACTATTATTTTTTATTTTATTATATAAAACTTGTATTTTTTTCATGCTAGTGTGCATCTACTTATGGTTAATGTTATATGCTGGTTGCAATTCTTCTGCTCCCAATTACTTTGTTTAGATTACTGGTTAATTTCCCAGGAAGGAAACCCCCTGGCCCTGTCCTGGGTGGTGGCACTGCCAACTTTGTTATCAACCCATTCTTCCACTTAGCAAAGGTTACCTAAACGTTTAGCCCAATATCCTGTTTGGGGAGGGCCTTTTCTCATAACTCCCAAGGGCTACAATATTTATGGATGATAATAGTTGAAAGCTGGCCTTGTTACATCATTTTACCTATTTAAAAATGTTAAGAGAATAGATACTTCTCAGGTACAATTTGTTTCGCCACATTCAAATGATTCCCTTTGATGGTATGTGGGTGGGTCCCCCTGTATGAAGGTGTCAAAATAACATTCCAGGTAGGTGGAGGGGTCTGAACTTAATCATTAGTGCCACAATTCCATAGCAAATGCCTACGCAGCCACAGAAAGAGAAAAAGGTGCAGACGGTTTCAAAGCAGCATGATACGTTAGTAACTACAGATGAGACTTTAAAAAGATGTAGAAGAAACTTGAAAATGAAAGTAAGCACTTCATTTCTGCTCTCAATCTGTGTATGTATGTATATATCTAAAGCCTAGCACACACAATCAGAAAATTGGGCGAAAAATACCGCTTTCAAAGCGATCATATGATAATCTGATTGTTAGTACACAGCTTTCAAGAGATGATCATGACAGTTCATGCAAATTTATCTGAAGGGACAAACATGAAAATTTTTGATACCAGAACATACAATTTTCATTTAATCAGTACAGTATTCATCCGAAATAATTGGAGGTCCAAGACCACGCATTCTCGGAAATGAAAGAATAAATTACAATACAATACAACACATTAGATCACTTCCGAAGTTGTATTTTGTCCTGTGAGAATTTTTGTAACTTTAGTAACTTCTTCATTTTCGATATGAGATTAGCATGCAAAAAAAAAAAAAAATAGACGATCATTCGTCCGATATTCTCATTGTGTATACTCGGCTTTAGTCTATGTATTTATCATTCCTATCACCTCCCTAGTGTGCCTGTCTATTCCTCTATATATCTGCAATGTAGACCGACTGAAAATACATGGCCGGTTTCTATTGATCCGGCTGATGCCACCTGATAATCGGACCATGTGTATGGACAGCCCTTTAGTTAACCACTTAAGCCCCGGACCATTTGGTAGCTAAAGGACCAGAGGTGAATTCAGAATTTTGCACTGCGCTGCTTTAACTGTAAATTGTGCGGACATGCAATGTTGTACCCAAACAAAATTTGCGTCCTTTTCTTCTCACAAATAGAGCTTTCTTTTAATGGTATTTGATTGCCTCTGCGATTTTAATTTTTTGCGATATAAACGGAAAAAGACCGAAAATTTTGAAAAAAAATGATATTTTCTACTTTTTGTTATAAGAAAAATCGAATAAACTCAATTTTAGTCATACATTTAGGCCAAAATGTATTCAGCCACATGTCTTTAGTAAAAAAAATGTCAATAAGTGTATATTTATTGGTTTGCGCAAAAGTTATAGCGTTTACAAACTAGGGTACATTTTCTGGAATTTACACAGCTTTAAATTTATAACTGCCTATCTCAGTTCTTGAGGTGCTAAAATGGCAGGGCAGTACAAAACCCCCCCAAATTACCCCATTTTGGAAAGTAGACACCCCAAGGAAATTGCTGAGAGGCATGTTGAGCCCATTGAATATTTTTTTTTTGTCCCAAGTGATTGAATAATGACAAAAAAAAAAAAATTACAAAAAGTTGTCACTAAATGATATATTGCTCACACATGCCATGGTTATATGTGGAATTGCACCCCAAAATACATTTTGCTGCTTCTCCTGAGTACGGGGATACCACATGTGTGGGACTTTTTAGGAGCCTAACCGCGTACGGGACCCCGAAAACCAATCACCGCCTTCAGGATTTCTAGGCACAAATTTTTGATTTGACTCCTCACTACCTATCACAGTTTCGAAGGCCATAAAATGCCAAAATAGCACAAAACCCCCCCAAATGACCCCATTTTGGAAAGTAGACACCCCAAGCTGTTTGCTGAGAGGCATGGTGAGTATTTAACAGCTCTCATTTGTTTTTGAAAATGAAGAAAGACATTTTTTTTTCTTTTTTTTTTCAATTTTCAAAACTTTGTGACAAAAAGCGAGATCTGCAAAATACTCACAATACCTCTCAGCAAATAGCTTGGGGTGTCTACTTTCCAAAATGGGGTCATTTGGGGGGGTTTTGTGCCATCTGGGCATTCCATGGCCTCCGAAACTGTGATAGGCAGTGAGAAGTGAAATCAAAAATTTACACCCTTAGAAAGCCTGAAGGCGGTGATTGGTTTTTGGGGTCCTGTACGCGGCTAGGCTCCCAAAAAGTCTCACACATGTGGTATCCCCGTACTCAGGAGAAGCAACAGAATGTATTTTGGGGTGTAATTCCACATATGCCCATGGCATGTTTGAGCAATATATCATTTAGTGACAACTTTGTGCAAAAAAAATAAAAATAAATAAAAAATTGTCTTTTTTCCGCAACTTGTGTTAACATATAAAATATTCCATGGACTGGACATGCCTCTCAGTATATAGCTTGGGGTGTCTACTTTCCAAAATGGGGTCATTTGGGGGGGTTTTGAACTGTTCTGGCATTTTATAGACAACATTAGGAAGCTTACATCCACTCTTCTAACCACTTGAAGACAAAGCCCTTTTTGACACTTTTTGTTTACATGAAAACATATTTTTTTTTGCAGGAAAATTATGTTGAACCCCCAAACATTATATATATTTTTAAAGCAAAGGCCCTACAGAATAAAATGGTGGGTGTTGCATTTTTTTTTGCTACACAGTATTTGCGCAGCGATTTTTCAAACGCATTTTTTGGGGAAAAAATACACTTTTTTTAATTTTAATGCACTAAAACACACTATATTGCCCAAATGTTTGATGAAATAAAAAAGATGATCTTAGGCCGAGTACATAGATACCAAACACGACATGCTTTAAAATTTCGCACAAACGCGCATTGGCGACAAACTACATACATTTTTAAAAGTCTTTAAAAGCCTTTACAGCTTACCCCGTTAGATTTACAGAGGAGGTCTACTGCTAAAATTACTGCCCTCGATCTGACCTTCGCGGTGATACCTCACATGCAGGGGTGCTTTTTTTTTTTTTTTTTATTTATTATTAATTTTGCTTTTTTATTTTATTTTTAAATTGTTCCTTCCATATTTTTTTTTTTTTTTATCATTTTTATTGTTATCTCAGGGAATGTAAATATCCCCTATGATAGCAATAGGTAGTGACAGGTACTCTTTTTTTGAAAAAAACTGGGGTCTAGACCCTAGATCTTTCCTCTGCCCTCAAAGCATCTGACCACACCAAGATCGGTGTGATAAAATGCTTTCCCAATTTCCCAATGGCGCTTTTTATATCTGGGGGGGGACATTCCCTCCCACTGCTTGGAAAAGCAGTCAAGAGGCTAATTAGCCACTAGGATTGCTTTTACATGAAAGCCGGCCGCTGGCTGAAAAGAATGATACCAAGATGATACCTAAACCCGCAGGCATCAATCTGGTATAACCATTCAAAGTCCAGCAACATAACAGTAAGTTGCTGGTCCTTGTTGGACATGTATTGTAATCTTTTTTTTTCATGCAGCCAGGTGGCTGAACGAAAAAAGAGATTGATCGGTGGGTATGCCCACCATTAGAATACCGCCCTTCATCCACCCACTTCTAATGATGGGCATACATGCACCATTTATATATGCCAAAGCATGGGGGCATCCTCCCGCAAAAAAGTTATGCCGCACACACATGGTCGGACTTTTCCACGGGCAAGCCTCCGTCGGAATTTCGCCCGTATGTACGCGGCATTAGGAGCAAAATCGCTCCTCCGCCCCTGCTGCCCCAATGCTTTGGCATATATGCTTTTTTTTTAACTGTGGTGGTGAAATCACCTCCTACAGCACTGGAGTCGCAGGGATCAGGCCTGTCTCTGCGAACGCTGCAGTTATGTGTGTTGTGTTTTGTAAGTGACAGTGATCGATCGATACTGCACTTGGGTGGCCTGGGCTGGACGGAGGGGCAAAACGCAGGTGCCAGCAGGTATCTGGGCTGATCCCGCTAACACTGCGTTTTTGGGAACCCTAAACTGCTGGGGACGCTAGTATAGATCTGATCAGATCAGATATTGATCTGTTCAGATACTATACCACTAAGGGAGGTGTATGCTTCACGCGTGGGTGTTAGCGTTACTGGCACTAACCTGACGCTGCCTGGGGTGTGACGCAGACCCTCTCTGATGCTAAAACCTAATTGATATCACCCGCCGGGCGATCAGGGGGTTAAACCTTTATTGGGTTATATACGGCGGGTGCCCTGACACTATAAAAAGCAAACTAACTAACCAGCGTCACCCGTAACACTTATATGGTGATTACTGGTGAAAGGGTTAACTAGGGGCAATTAGGGGGTTAAAACCTTTATTAGATAATATATGGGGGTACCTGACGCTATAAAAACCTGCGGCGAACCTAAAAAAAAATTACTGGCTACTGATCTGCATCACCGACGCTAAGACAGCGATCAGAAAAATTATCGCTTAGCGACAGTGGTGATAGGGGGTGAAAGGGTTACCTGGGGGGCGATCAAGGGGGTTAAACCTTTATTAGATAATTTATGGGGGTACCTGACGCTATAAAAACCTGCGGCGAACCTAAAAAAAATTACTGGCTACCGATCTGCATCACTGACGCTAAGACAGCGATCAGAAAAATGATCGCTTAGCGACAGTGGTGATAGGGGGTGAAAGGGTTACCTGGGGGGCGATCAAGGGGGTTAAACCTTTATTAGATAATTTATGGGGGTACCCGACGCTATAAAAACCTGCGGCGAACCTAAAAAAAAATACTGGCTACCGATCTGCATCACCGACGCTAAGACATCGATCAGAAAAATGATCGCTTAGCGACAGTGGTGATAGGGGGTGAAAGGGTTACCTGGGGGGCGATCAAGGGGGTTAAACCTTTATTAGATAATTTATGGGGGTACCCGACGCTATAAAAACCTGCGGCGAACCTAAAAAAAAAATACTGGCTACCGATCTGCATCACCGACGCTAAGACATCGATCAGAAAAATGATCGCTTAGCGACAGTGGTGATAGGGGGTGAAAGGGTTACCTGGGGGGCGATCAAGGGGGTTAAACCTTTATTAGATAATTTATGGGGGTACCCGACGCTATAAAAACCTGCGGCAAACCTAAAAAAAATTACTGGGTACCGATCTGCATCACCGACGCTAAGACAGCGATCAGAAAAATGATCGCTTAGCGACGGCGGTGCTAGGGGGTGAAAGGGTTATCTGGGGGGTGATCAAGGGGTTAAACCTTTATTAGGGGGGGTTAGGGGGCTACACTGGACCTAAAACTAAATGTAGTGACACTTTTACAGTCACAAATGTCACTGATTGCAGTGATCAGTAAATAAATGGTCACTGCAATCAGTGACACTGTGACTGGGGGCTGGGGGGTGATCTGGGGGGGCCTGGGGGGGCGATTTATGTGCCTATGTGTGCTGGTGTTAGTGTAGTGTTTGTGCACTAACCTTGATGTCTTCTCTTGTACGGCGCTCGGTATATGTGAGCGCCGCACAGGAGATGACATCACTTCCTCCTGCTTTCTCTGTCTGTGTGTACATTCGACAGACAGAGGGGGCATTTCTATTCGCCGGGAGCGATCGCGGGGGGGTGGCCGGAATCGAACGGCCGTCCCCTCATGTCGGATCGCTCCCCAACGAATTCCGACCGCTCACTGTACAGAAGGGGGGTCCGATTGGACCCCCCAACTGTACAAAGGCAATCACGTACACTCTACGTGATTGTGCCTGTCTGTGCCATTGTGCCGACGTATATATACAGTGAGCGGTCGTTAAGTGGTTAAATCAGGTTTCAGTCAGCAGAGGTTTATGTTATCATAATTGTGCAACCTCCTGAACATTGCGAACAGAGGCAATCTTCGCTTATCAGTTACTGCAATTTAACCTCACATAAAGCAACTTTCCCAAGGGTTGTTTATCAATTGTTTATTGTATACTGCATTATTAGCTTTTTAGTTGGCGTTACCCCAAAACCATACAGGTTTAGGAGATATTAATTTTACCTACAGGTAAGCCTTAGGTAAAAAATCAAAAAAAGGGTATACAACCGCTTAAATTTTTACCAAGCTGTACAATAATTTTTTTTTTTCAGTACAGTATATATGCTGTATCTAAGGTTCTCATGCATGGTAACAAGGAAAATCTAAAAGTTTCCCAGAAATCTTAGCTGATACTTCAAAAGTCTGTACAAACCAGAATGAATATAATATGTAATAAATATATGTTTACGGCTCAGACATATGTATACGGTTTCTCTTTAACCTTTAACAGTAAAGAAAGCCCTTGTTCTTGTTTTCTCTCTCTTACTCTGCAGTGCTTGTCTATCAGTTTCACCTTCGGGAAATTACTGACTTCTAGAACGTATGAGTCACAGTGGAAGATTAGCCAGAAAATAATCATGAAAGCATCACAACCTCATTTTTGTTTATTATGCTCTACCTACAGGGGTTAGTAGATTGATACACCAGGGATCCCCTCTACTTTCACACTGTGTTACCTTACACAATGAAGACAAAGACAGTGCCCACTCACAGTGCAGGACTGACAAACTGGTCTTAGTGGGGAGTGGAGCTCTGAGTCACTGTACTGGAAAAGCCCCAATTTGCATTTCTAGCTTTCAATATAGAAAGTAGCAAAACAACATATTCAGCCCGATCTATAGATTTCCCTAAAAATGTTTATTAGTAATACTGTAAAATAAGGATAAATAAATCCAACATTATTTTAACAGAAACCATTCACTTATTAACTTAAGGTGTACATGTGGGCACAATTTTCAGATTAAACCATGCACTTAGATTGCATAGCAGACAGCTCCAGGGGCCTGCACATGAGTTCAATGTTCTTTTAGCATGTCTCAAGAGCCTCAAACCTGGGGGGGGGGGGGGGTCATATCTACAATTAGAAACATATCAAACTGTTATGTTTGATGTCATTGCCTGCCCCCTGCTGCAGATCAGTGCAGTGATGGGGTGCTCTCCTATATATAGGGAGACACAAAAGGCATATTTAACAGTTTGGTTGCTTTGTACATAATGCCCTTAAAGTTAAACCCTGATAGAAGAAATGTTGGTGCCACCATTCCAGACTTAAGCCTCGTACACACGGTACGATTGTTGGCCAACCGAGCGTCTGATTTTTGTCAAAAGGGCGTGTGCCAGGATCTTGTCTTGTACACTAACGGTACACAATTGTCGTGCCACAAACATGAACGTAGTAACGTACAATGAGGAATTTCAGCATTTGAGCGCCACCCTTTGGGCCCCTTCTGCTAACTTTGTGTTTGGTGAGCATTGATTCCGAGCATGCATGTTTGTACTTTCGACTTTTGTGTGACAGTTTTGTGTACTGACCATACGAAAATCAGACGTGCAGCCATTGTCCGCTGAAAATTTACTAGCCTGTCATCCAACATTTGTTGGCTGAAAGTTGGACAAACTTGGTCAAAAGGATCGTACTAACGGTAAGATTTTAGGACAACAGTCTGTCAACAGACAATCCCCTGCCAATAATAGTCTAAGACAGGTATTTTCACCCACATCCGGGAGTCCTCTCTCCGGGAATCTGCGGGAGTGACGTCACTTCCCGCAGACTTCCCGTAGTGTTCTGGGAGACACTCGGCTCCCAGAACACAGGAGGACGAATCAGAACGGCGCAGCGCGACTCGCGCATGCATCGTAGGGAACCGGGCATGAAGCCGCAGGGCTTCACTTCATGGTTCCCTCAGCGAGGATGGCGGAGGGAGCAGCAGAGCGACGAGCGATCGCTCGTCCTCTGCTGCGGACGTCGCTGGACTCCAGGACAGGTAAGTGTCCAAATATTAAAAGCCAGCAGCTGCTGTAGCTGTAGCTGCTGGCTTTTAATATATTTTTTTCCGGCGGAGCTCCGCTTTAAGTGCTTTATATAGATAGCAATTGAGCTACTATAGTTAAGAGTTCTAACCAGTCTGATTTGTCTTCTGGAATATACCTGGCAGGCCTTATCAGTTACAAAGAGGACTCTGGTGTGTTTTGTGGTGTTTATTTATGACCCCACTATCCTTTTTACCCCACTATCCTTTTTCATGAGATTGAATTATCAAAACTTATGTGAAGGCTAGCCGCCAGCCCTTTAAGAGAGTGTCTTTCGCACAGCCCAGGTTTCAGAGGAGAGGTCACCTAGGTTGCAGGTTTCTCTCTTCCCTGCTGTGATAGAACTTTGAGGGAAGAGAGAGATGAGGACACCCACTGGCCACTACCGAGTCCAGAAGCCCTGCTCACCTGGGAGAGACTGAGAGAGGGGAGCAGGAACTGATAAGGGATGTAGTCCCTAAGATAGATATGAGCCCAAGGAGAAAGGGTTAGAAGGATAACATCACCCAGAGTGCAAGAAGGATGTTAGGAGGACAGTGTAAGCCTCTTTGGGGGGGGAGAGGCAACACAAGGCTGCAGGAGAGGTTCAGTAAGTTTCTGAGAGAGCACAAGCTGCTCTTGCTACATATGCAATACATGCTGGTGTGGCCCACAGGCTGGACACAGCTGCTACTCCCAATTTGACATCCATTTGGTGCACCCACCCCCCACACAGATGTCAAAATTTGTAGTGTGGTTGTGAAGTGGCTGCTTCCCAAAAGACATGAATGACGTGCCTGTACGTGGATGCATAGAACACCTGTGTCTATTGTGGTGCAGCGGCTGCAGGGATACAGTAATTGCTCCCAATTCAACTTCCTGGCAGGTGAATTTGGGTTTGGGTTGGGTTTGGTGCACCCGTCCCAGTACGGATGTCTAAATTGTGACCGGCAACTGTGTCTGTGCAGCAGCTGCATACCAATAGATACGAATGGGATTGCCTGTATGTGGATGCACAATACACCTGTGCATCTCATGTGGGAAAAACAGTCTCATTCATATCTATTGGGACGTAGCGGCTGCACAGACACAGCCGTTGCTTCCAATTTGATATCCGTGCAGATGCAGGTGCGTTTGGGATTGGGTTGGGTGCACCCTCGTCCGCTTGGGTGTCAAAATTGGGACTGGCATGCATGGGACTGGCTGTTGCTCCCAATTCGATATCCATAGATGCATGAAACACATTTGCATCCTGTACAGGCCAAAACACGGCAGGCAAAAACACAGCCGTTGCACCCATTTCAACATCTATGCAAATGCAGGTGATTTTAGGGATTAGGTAAAGAAAAGTTATGATTTGACCCCTTTTAGATATACTGCACACGTGGAAGAGATTTAAGGCTGGGTTCACACTATTGCAAATTGAATGCGGATTTCACTGACCAGCTCTCTATGGAGCCGATTCACATATCTCCACAGCGACTCTAGTGCGAATTGCACAGGAGCCCTGTGCGTCTTTTGGTTTGTTTCAGGTCCGAATTCAGCCCAACATTTGTGCTGAAATCGGACCTGAAACGGTGAATGGGGATGCACCGGACTCCTGCTGTGAGCCGGAGCGTCCTGCTAACCTCTAATTTAGCTAATTAAACTTCAGCTGAAGTTGCTCACCCATATTAGCTGGACATTCATGGGTCAGACCCATCGCTGCTTTCCATACATATAAAAAAATATATATACTGGTCTCTGTAATAATTACAGAGGATCTAAGCCTGCATATAGCATCCTGACTTATCCATGCCAACATATGTAAAGTGAAAAAGCTAATAATTTTTTATTTTATTTTTTTACAGAAAATGTTACGTTTTACACCCAAGGCTGCTACTTCTTAATCTGTAAAATAAATGGTATGTGCAGCGCAATAGCTAAGATAAAACAAAATAAAATGTGACAGTCCAATCAAATAAAACAGATATTCAAATGTCCCATTGGATAATGATAAGACAAATTCCTCATAGAAGAGAGTGAGAAGAAATCTCTGCCGACTGGGATGACGATACAATCCTCCCCCACACATGCAATGTGCTTACCAGAATTGGTGGACCTCTCAATTAAGAGAAGGTCATGCGAGCATGTATCCACCCTGGGATAATGGGATGTGGCTGCTGCAGATGAATCCTTCCAATGTCAGGAGTGAGGAAAAGCCGGATACTATCTCCAATGAGCAAACAAACTTCCACTGTAGGATGCTGAATGGATCTCCGTAAAGTGCAGGTGCCAAGAGAAAGATGAAGGGGACAATCTAAGTGTACTCCGTATGTACTTTATTTAAAATAGGTTCTCATATAAAATCAGCGCTATCGCGCAATGCATAAAAGGCTGATACTGAACAGCAAGCCGGATCAACTATCCAGCAGAGAGATGGCAGCGGGTGACGTCCGTGCATAAGCTCTTACCCCCGTACGCGGCGTTACGTCCAGAAGGACTTCGTCAGCGAGGGTGGAGCTTCAGTGTCACCCGGCTAACTGATATACCCAGCTGGTAACCATAGAAACGGAAATGCTAAAGCCGGAAGTCAGAGGAACAGACGGCTGATTTCCACCACGGTGTCACCAGCAAGTAAAATTACAATAAAGGTAAACAAGTGGTATGAAGTTTGTTACAATACCCTAGGTCCTTATGTGTGATAGAAAAAATAAAAATAAAAGTCAGACATAAAAATACCCGCGGCCATCTTTAACATGGGACAATAAAAAATCAACAATAAAATAAAGGCAACCTAACTATTTGTCTGAAATAAAACAGTTGAGATCAAACTCAACGTTTAAGCCTCTAGGTACAGCAACCTTGGTCTCATGTATCCACATGGACTCACGCTGGCTCAGTTGCCTAATAAAGTTGCCCCCTCTCCAGTGTTTAGTCACTTTTTCCAAACCCCAAAATTTGAGGCATTTTGGATTCCTATCATGAAACATTCTAAAATGCTTGGACACATAATGAGACTTCACACCTCTCCTAATGTTACCTACATGTTCTGCTATGCGGACTCCCATGGGTCTAGAGGTCCTCCCCACATATTGGAGACCGCAGTCGCATTCAAGCATGTATACCACCCCAACAGTGTCACATGTAATGAGGTTCTTGATCTGGTATGTTTTTTTGGTGGCAAAAGCAATAAAATCCTTTCTCTTCTTTAGATTGAATTTACATTGCCTGCATGCTGGACATTTTCCGCATGCGTAAAATCCTGACAAAAAGTTGAAAATCCTATTTTCTCTAATAACAGGGGGGTCTACAACACTGGGAGCAAGAATATCCCTAAGAGTAGGTGGTTTTTTGTAGATGAATTTCGGGCGCAGAGGAAGCACTGCACCCAAAACGCTATCTTTTCTTAAAATGTCCCAGTGTCGCAGGATGATTTTTTCAAATTTTTTGTGCTGTATATTGTAGTCGAGAATGATTGTCCCCTTCATCTTTCTCTTGGCACCTGCACTTTACGGAGATCCATTCAGCATCCTACAGTGGAAGTTTGTTTGCTCATTGGAGATAGTATCCGGCTTTTCCTCACTCCTGACATTGGAAGGATTCATCTGCAGCAGCCACATCCCATTATCCCAGGGTGGATACATGCTCGCATGACCTTCTCTTAATTGAGAGGTCCACCAATTCTGGTAAGCACATTGCATGTGTGGGGGAGGATTGTATCGTCATCCCAGTCGGCAGAGATTTCTTCTCACTCTCTTCTATGAGGAATTTGTCTTATCATTATCCAATGGGACATTTGAATATCTGTTTTATTTGATTGGACTGTCACATTTTATTTTGTTTTATCTTAGCTATTGCGCTGCACATACCATTTATTTTACAGATTATCTTTGGGCTTGTGATTACCTTTTGTGTTCAGCTGGCATTTTTAGGTTATATTAGAGGTTGTTTGCGCTGATTGTTCCCTTATTCTATACATCTGTTTCTATCACATTTCTCTCAGCAGCATTCATGGAGGTGTTCTCATTTTTAGAACAGAGAGAAGTTAGACTTAATGAAGTCTTCTCTAACACCCAATCTTCTAGCAGTTCAGATGACCTATCCACCTGCTTTAGAAAAATGGGTTATATTTATGAAAAGAAAATTAAGGCATGGTGGGACATTGTATCATTCGAGCAATATAAAAAATCTAAGTTAGTTCCCAGAAGACTGAGATGGGATCTTCCACCTAACGATGGTCTCACTGACGATGAGTCATTGCAAGAATGGTACAATTTTTTTGATAAAAAAGGTCAGGAATTAATGGATTTTTTGCTAATTAGAAAACAGAGAAAAATGAAAACCCTTGATAAACAAATCATTGATCTTAAAAATAAAATAGAACCTTTTCAGGATTCACAGGACTTTCCAAAACATTCCAGTGAATTGAAAAATAAAATGATTAAATGGGATAAAGATATACAGGAAAAGAAAAAATCCAAATATATCAGAGACTCTGGAGATTTTTCTAGGTGTGAAGTTTTTAAATGGCAATCCAAAGTTAACACCGCGGAAGCCATACCTTCTAACACCACTTTGCAGCCTTCTTCTAATAGAACGCATCCAGGGACCCCAGTGGCCCGCCCCCATCCCTCATCCTCACAGGGGGCTAACTCCAAGGTGTACACACAACCCACTAGAGGGAAAGGGGGTCCCACTAAAAATGGGAATGATAGAGGCAATTATCAACATCATCCCCCACCATATAACTCGGGTTTCAGGGATGATTCTTGGGGCCCTTCACGTCCAATTAGAGGTAAAACATCCAATCAAAGACCTAATAGGGGTAGTCATCCTTACAACTATAATCAGTACCCTAGAGATCATGATTACCAATATGATCAGTATGATAGAGCCACCACATCCACTTATAACAGATTCACACCTCTGTATAGTGAAGGAACCCATCAGGGAAGTGTTTTTTTAGGGAACCCCCAGTCCCAATGGCAAATCCCATGGAACAACACCCCAACTGGAAACAGGCAGGGAGGCAAAAGAAGGGAAAGAGAGGAAGACGAGGAGGAAGAAGACTTAAAAAGGACAAGATCCCACTAGGGGCAGGTATCTATAATATTAGTGGGACCATCTTATCCGAAGATGAACTGAAGGTCCTTGATAAAGGGCTGAAGTTCGCACCAGTGCGTAACTTCAACAAATTTCAGACGTACATCAGTTTGCAGAAATTTGTCAGAACCCTCAATATTAAAAGATATTTTCTCTCAAAACCTGGCGAAAGATCCACCCAAGGAGCCCTCTGTGTTTCATCTGGAATTCACTCTAATCTGGCTAATAAGTCAGTTTTTAATCCTCCCAAAAATGACCATAGACACATTGAGGTCTTCAAAAATATGGTCACCAGCGATTTGGAAACAATGAAAATAAAGAAAGTGGGGGATCCCTCTTATTTGAAAAAAGGTATCAGCACACTGGAAAATAACAAAGATGTAGTAGTCCGCCCCGCAGACTGGGGGGTTGGTAATCATGAGTAAAACATACTATAAAGGAGAACTTGATAGATTGCTGTCAGACACAAACACATATAAGAAAATAGGTCATGATCCTGTTTTTCAGTTTAAAGATGAACTTCAAGCAATAATCTCCTCAGGGAAGGAGGACGGAGTTCTCACTAAAAAAGAAGCGTTATACTTAGATCCTAGCGCCTGTAGGAGACCTATTGTGTACTTTTTACCGAAAGTGCACAAGGATCCTTGTTTTCCTCCAGGCAGACCGATTGGCAACGGTATTGATTCCGTATCAGCGAGATTAGGTCAATATATTGATTATTTTCTCAAACCGTTGGTGGCTACTACCACAGCGTATCTTAAAGATACAAAACACATCATTCAAATTTTGGAGAATACCCCTTGTAAAGCCAATAGCTTATTAGTCACAGCTGATGTCAGCTCTTTGTATACCATCATTGGCCACAAGGATGCTCTTACATCGGCTCAGTGGGCTCTAGATAAGTCTAGTTTACCATCTCCTTTGAAAAATTTCCTCATGAGATCATTAGATTTCTGTCTTTCCAGGAATTACTTCTGGCATGATGGGAATTTTTATTTGCAGACACTCGGTGTGGCTATGGGAGCCCGTTTTGCGCCGAGTGTCGCAAATCTATTTATGGCCCTCTGGGAGGAGGATTTTGTTTTTGGCGACAGACCTGTACAACTTGTATGTTACCAACGATACATTGATGATTTAATCATGATCTGGGAAGGAGACCTCATTGGCCTGCAGATGTTCATGTCAAGGCTTAATGGTAATACCAAGAACATACGTCTAACTTGGAACGCTGACCCCTCAAACATAGCCTTTTTAGATCTGGAAATTTTCAGAGAAGGTGAATCATTTAAAACAAAAAAATTTTTTAAACCCACAGACCGTAATGGATTCATTCCATTAGATAGTTGCCACCATCAATCGTGGCTCTGTAACATTCCCAAGGGGCAATTTATTCGCCTACGGCGTAATTGCACCCTTGAGTCTGATTACCATACACAAGCCAATATATTAGCTGATCGTTTTCTCCAAAAAGGATACAAAAGGGATCACATTTTGGGTGATATTCAGGTAGTTGGGAACATGGATCGAACCACCCTCATTACAGATTCTAATAAAAATGATAAAAAAGCAGGAGGTGCGAACAAATTTGAGTATAAAATCATTCTCGACTACAATATACAGCACAAAAAATTTGAAAAAATCATCCTGCGACACTGGGACATTTTAAGAAAAGATAGCGTTTTGGGTGCAGTGCTTCCTCTGCGCCCGAAATTCATCTACAAAAAACCACCTACTCTTAGGGATATTCTTGCTCCCAGTGTTGTAGACCCCCCTGTTATTAGAGAAAATAGGATTTTCAACTTTTTGTCAGGATTTTACGCATGCGGAAAATGTCCAGCATGCAGGCAATGTAAATTCAATCTAAAGAAGAGAAAGGATTTTATTGCTTTTGCCACCAAAAAAACATACCAGATCAAGAACCTCATTACATGTGACACTGTTGGGGTGGTATACATGCTTGAATGCGACTGCGGTCTCCAATATGTGGGGAGGACCTCTAGACCCATGGGAGTCCGCATAGCAGAACATGTAGGTAACATTAGGAGAGGTGTGAAGTCTCATTATGTGTCCAAGCATTTTAGAATGTTTCATGATAGGAATCCAAAATGCCTCAAATTTTGGGGTTTGGAAAAAGTGACTAAACACTGGAGAGGGGGCAACTTTATTAGGCAACTGAGCCAGCGTGAGTCCATGTGGATACATGAGACCAAGGTTGCTGTACCTAGAGGCTTAAACGTTGAGTTTGATCTCAACTGTTTTATTTCAGACAAATAGTTAGGTTGCCTTTATTTTATTGTTGATTTTTTATTGTCCCATGTTAAAGATGGCCGCGGGTATTTTTATGTCCGACTTTTATTTTTATTTTTTCTATCACACATAAGGACCTAGGGTATTGTAACAAACTTCATACCACTTGTTTACCTTTATTGTAATTTTACTTGCTGGTGACACCGTGGTGGAAATCAGCCGTCTGTTCCTCTGACTTCCGGCTTTAGCATTTCCGTTTCTATGGTTACCAGCTGGGTATATCAGTTAGCCGGGTGACACTGAAGCTCCACCCTCGCTGACGAAGTCCTTCTGGACGTAACGCCGCGTACGGGGGTAAGAGCTTATGCACGGACGTCACCCGCTGCCATCTCTCTGCTGGATAGTTGATCCGGCTTGCTGTTCAGTATCAGCCTTTTATGCATTGCGCGATAGCGCTGATTTTATATGAGAACCTATTTTAAATAAAGTACATACGGAGTACACTTAGATTGTCCCCTTCATCTTTCTCTTGGCACCTGCACTTTACGGAGATCCATTCAGTATCCTACAGTGGAAGTTTGTTTGCTCATTGGAGATAGTATCCGGCTTTTCCTCACTCCTGACATTGGAAGGATTCATCTGCAGCAGCCACATCCCATTATCCCAGGGTGGATACATGCTCGCATGACCTTCTCTTAATTGAGAGGTCCACCAATTCTGGTAAGCACATTGCATGTGTGGGGGAGGATTGTATCGTCATCCCAGTCGGCAGAGATTTCTTCTCACTCTCTTCTATGAGGAATTTGTCTTATCATTATCCAATGGGACATTTGAATATCTGTTTTATTTGATTGGACTGTCACATTTTATTTTGTTTTATCTTAGCTATTGCGCTGCACATACCATTTATTTTACAGATTATCTTTGGGCTTGTGATTACCTTTTGTGTTCAGCTGGCATTTTTAGGTTATATTAGAGGTTGTTTGCGCTGATTGTTCCCTTATTCTATACTGCTACTTCTTAATATCTAACCTCTTCACTGCGTGCTTCTTACTAGTAATGCTTGCTCTGATCACTGTTTATAGTTTATGGCCAGAAATGGCATACACATTACAGGAAGTATCATATCACAAATATAAGTCTGAAAATTCAAAAAAGTTGTTTGATTCTATCTATCTATCTATTTATTTATCGTATCTACATGATCTACCTATTTATCCATCTATCTATTGCATCTATCTATCTATTGCATCTATCTATCTACCTATTTATCCATCTATCTATTGCATCTATCTATCTATCTATCTATCTATCTATCTATCTATCTATCTATCTATCTATCTATCTATCTATCTATCTATCTATCTATCTATCTACCTGTCTCTCTATCTATCTGCCTCTCTATCTATCTATCTATCTATCTATCTATCTATCTATCTATCTATCTATCTATCTATCTATCTGTCTGTCTATCTATCTATCTATCTATCTATCTATCTATCTATCTATCTATCTATCTATCTATCTATCTATCTATCATCTATCTATCTATCTATCTATCTATCTATCTATCTATCTTTTACAGTCTTTATATTTACAAATACATTTTAGCTATTAAATTAATTTAATACACTTTGGACCTCATGTAGCCATTTTTTCTGTATTTAACTGAAGAGTTAACTTGAACATATATTTAACAAAATGCATAGTACTAACCAAACCACAATGATATGTTTTCTTGGTTCACAGGAAGCACCTGCCAGAAAAGCGATGTGATGTTCAGTCACTAACTACCTAGAAAATGTAATCTTATCTCAGTCACATCTCTAGATACTCCATATGGTTCTACAAAAGGTTGATAAGCTCAGTTACACTAGAAGAGGCGCAGCCTGTGTTTGTGGGTTATGGAAGAATGCTTCTCCAGGAATATATGCACTGCAATGTGCTAATAATCTTAGGTTGTTATACAGTTTGTTATTTCAAGTGCAAGGCTTATTTATAAGCGCAGTGCACAAAGTGGCCATGTGCAGTACCCCATACTAACCAATCATATTTCACCATACTCTAGTCTCAAGCAATCCAGACAATAATAAAGGTTTCCTGACTGGTTAATACATTTTTCACAATGTTATTAGCATTACTGAATCTCTACAAGCTTACGTATTGTTACGTAACAATATTGTAGAAAACTACAAAACAGTTGTGCAATTCAGCAATTTTGGCACTTTAGTATTACTGATAGTTAAAGTGTAGGTAACCCACCCCCTATCGTTTTCAGCCAAGGAAGCTGCCATCTTTGCCTCGGTTTAATCTACAACTTCCATGATGTTGCACATGTGATCAGTTATAAAACCAGCCATTGGATGGTTTGGCAGTTGAGAGCACAACCAATGGGAGTGTTACATTTCCGGCACATGAAACTGTTTTATGCATGGGTTTACTTCCGCTTTAATTAAAATGGCGATGCATTTGCTGAATTTACAAAATAAAAGTGGTTATTTTTATCTGTATTTAAAAACAACATACTATCTGTGAAGGGGTCCCTTTATTGCAGATATCTCTATATTACTTTTTAAATTTTGGTGAGTTTTTGTTTGTCAATGGAAGCTTGATACACATTAACACATAAAACAGAAGGTATTAAAAGCAATTTAGAGAAACATAATAGTGATGTGTTTCTGTTGTATAAAAAGTACACGTCACAATGATGGAATATGCAGTAGGGCTGTAACTAACGATTATTTTCATAATCGATTAGTTGGCCGATTATTGTTTCGATTAATCGATTAATCGGTTAATAACCGTAATAAAAATAAAAAAAAGGTAATTTTGCTGCGATTTGCATTTTTTCATTTTTTTTTTGGCCAATTTGTTGTTGGGCAGACTAAAAAACACAAATTGCTGCAAAAACACATTATTACATGCTTTTCTGCAGCTTCTCTATTGAAGTATATTGAACCAAAAAAACAAAATAGCACCGTTTTGCATTAAAAAAAGTCCTTGCCCTTTCCAAATACGCAGCAGCTGAAAAAATCATGGATGTGAACGTGTCCCATAGGAAACCATGTAAATGAACTGTAGTGTGTTTCTGCAAAAAGCACCAAAAAAACACAGAGGTGTGACCCAGGCCTGAGATGTTTAGTAACATAATGGTGTTAAAAAAAAATAATTAGTACAAAAAGAGCAAATAATCGCTGAAAGGGGTTCATTTTTTACTGTGGGACAGTGAAAGTAATATTTACAGTAGCGATTTGCTCTTTTTGTACTGTAAAGAGCTTATTTTAGTTTTTTTTAACCCCATTATGTTACTGGCCGATTAATCGATGATGAAAATAGTAATCGATTAATTTCATAATCGATTAGTTGACGATTATTCGATTAGTTGTTTCGGCCCTAACATACAGTATACAGACAGATATGATATATACTGTATATTTAAATAAAAAGACAGAATGATTTATACTCATACTTGTGCATATTATTGTAATGCATTATTTATAATTCAGTTCTTAACATAAAATTCAGGTTTTTCCTGTTATTAAGAAACACATATTGTGCACTTTATATTTGACTGTAAATTATACATACATGCAAACCTCTACACATTTTATATGTTATACACAAATGTGAGAAAATATAATACGGTATGTAACTAATGTTGATATTTTCAAAAGAGGAGGCTCTATGAATCTATCACATATTAGCTCTAGAAAACATTATTGGGGTAGGATTAGCAATATAAATCTTATGTTAGCTTAGCCAATTTGTGTTCAGCCCAAAAAAGCAGACAAGATTTAGAGAAACCTCAAAATGTATTATTTTAGCTCAACATATGTGGCGTCTAAAGAGTGTGTTGAGTTATTTTTTACTCTACCGTGTAGAATAGAGCATCCTTTAGGGGAACAAATATATTTAATTCTGACAGGGCAAAGCATGCTGCTTCAATACTATTATCTGATCTAAAGTAAACTTTATCTTTCATAATTTATAGTAAGCATTTGAAAAATGCCGAAGCAGCAGTTATCTGCGGAGAAAATCATATTTCAGAATGATCAGTTCCCACGATATAGGCAACTTGGGTTATGCAAATACTGTACTTCTTTTTTTTTCTATAAAATGAGATTTCCCCTTGCCTCTTTTTGCCTCCTCTGGCCTATTGGTCAGTCACATTTAAGAACCACTATTCAGGTTTAGAATGTGTAGAGAGAACCAATCAGGAAAAGTTAAAATTTGGAACCTAGAAGGAAAATTCACATTTTGCATACAACATCAGCTTCCTATACTGTATGTCTGGGTTTGTCCATCAAACATTGACCTCCATATAAGTGGTTATAATTTCCAATTATACACCAAAGTGCCTGGTGTACTTTACTTTGGTGTATAATTGGAAATTATAACCACTTATATGGAGGAAAAGAGAATTACCCCGATATATTATAAGGCTTTTTTCCACTATAAAAGCTGATAAAATGTGAAATAGACTCCCTAAATGACTAGTTGTGGCCAGCTCAGTAGATTGTTAAAAAAAAGAGCTGAATGAATTCTTAAATGCACAAAATATAACTAGATACTAATATTTATAAGTGATAACACCAGAAGTAGTTGATCCAGGGAATATCTGATTGCCTCCTGCGGGGTCAGGAATTATCTTTCCCCCCATGGGAGCAATTAGATCATGCTTTATTGTTTTTATTTTGCCTTCCTCTCGACAAGCTGTGGGTTTATGATTGTGTATATTGAGGTGTTATATTTGTTTTTTTTCTGTTGGTTGAACTAGATGGACTTGGTCTTTTTGCAACCTGACTGACTATGCAAACATAATGTCGCAGTCACGATAATGTCGCAGATCGCCGCCATTACTAGTAAAAAAAAAATATTAATAAAAAGGCCATAAATCTATCCCCTATTTTGCAGACGTTATAACTTTTGCGCAAACCAATCAATATACGCTTATTGCGATTTTTTTACCAAAAATATGTAGAAGAATACATATCGGCCTAAAATGAGAAAGAAATTTTTTTTTTTTATATATTTTTGGGGATATTTATTATAGCAAAAAGTAAAAAATATTGCTTTTTTTTTCAAAATTGTCACTCTTTTATTGTTTATATCGCAAAAAATAAAAACCACAGAGGTGATCAAATGCAACCAAAAGAAAGCTCTATTTGTGGGGAAAAAAAGGACGTTGATTTTGTTTGGGTGCAACATCGCGCGACCGCGCAATTGTCAGTTAAAGCGACTCAGTGCTGAATCGCAAAAAATGGCCCGGTCATTGGGCAGCCAAATCCTCCGGGGCTGAAGTGGTTAAAGAGAATCTACCACCAATGGATTGGATATACAGCAGTTCACCCACTATTCAGACAGAATGTTCTGTACTTTATATGTTTCCAGAAGTATTTATTACAATGTATTACTGAATTCAGCACTAAATAATTGTCTGCAGCATTCAGTCATGGAACGGTTACAGCATTAGCTTTATACTCTAGTATCAGAGAGTTAAAAGAAAAAAATCCAGTTTCAATAAATGATAAAAAATTATCTTCATAAATCATTCAATGTTATTAAATGACATTTTTTCTTTCAACTTTCAACCAGATGTTATTTTCTATAATTACCAGAGAATTTGCCATTTACTTATCTTGTAGTCATGACATTGGTATTACGTAATTCTAAAGAAGCCAGTTTTTTTCTGCATTTGGCTCCCTACGATTCCTTGAAGCTTGTACAAAGGGGCTACACAGACTTACTGGTGAATTAGGCATATCTAGGGTGATGCCATGGTATATATACATATTTTTTTTTAAATAAAACTGAAACAGATTGGGTGATTTTAGTAAAGACAGAACCTCCAATTTAGCATGCCTTTAAAATATTTTTAGCAAGTTCACTAGAGTGGCCCTACTTAGTATCTACAGAGCAGAAGCAGGTGGGAACTGCAATTAAGTTTGCTAAAATTCCTGCAATGTATTAGGGTGACTTGGAGATTTTTGCATGTGTTCAACAACACTGGAGTTTCACTTTAATTAAAAGGCACCATAATCACAAATTTTCACTACTGAAAAATAACTTCAAAGCAACTCCAGCTTTAAATTTAGAGCCTAAATCAATGTGTTTCAAATTTGACAGATTTGCTATGTTAAACATTCCTAATGTAATACATATTTAATCAGTTAGTCTTGCAATGAAGAGAAAAAATTCAATGAATATACATTTTATTTAATATGTAATATATTTTATTGTGCTAGACATGATAATATTTCAAATACAATACACTCTCATGCAATCCATTAACTTGTAAATCAGTGAAGTTTAAATCAATGTAAAAATCTTTCTTTAGGATTACAGCCTGTGACACAGTTTGACTTAACATCCGCAGTAAAATGCGTGTTTGTTTTTCGTATACCCCTAAAGCAGGAAACCCATCAAAGAAGCCAATGATCATGTGACTGGGGGTCGTAGAGCATAGCATGTCTATGTAATATATAGGACTAAATAAACCGCTTTACCCAGCGTGATAACAGGGATGTTTGTTCTATCTTTCGGCTTTCATCTTTTACACCTTTGTTGTCTACCGTGCATTTCAATACAAAGCCGTAGAAAACAGGAGCAAAGCCACAATTGGGCTTTTGAGCATAACAACCATCTTATACTCGGTATCCTGTATCCTGCACTAAGAAACTGAAACAAGGAATCTTACTGGTTGCTGAGGGCTTCACCCCCACTTTTTGGTGCTCATTTTTTCACCATAAAACATATAAGAAACAGAGATTACTGGCATGTTTTAAATGAAATTATGATTTTTTTTTACAAGAATCATCTTGCATTTTATAGTCATCAATATTTTTGGGTTGTTTGCATTTGTTTTTCCAGTACATTTTATGTCTACCTTTTTTTATTTTCTACTTAGATGTGTTCTCACTTTTCTGCTTTTTTTATTTGTGTAGAACAGTGGTTCTCAACTCCAATCCTCAGGGCCCACTAACAGGCCAGGTTTGCAAGATAACTGAAATGCATCACAGGTGATATAATTTGCTGCTCAGGGATTGCAGTATTCTAGTCTGCATCTCACCAAGGTAATACTTAAAATCTGGCCTGTTAGTGGGTCCTGAGGACAGGAGTTGAGAACCACTGGTGTAGAAGAAACAGCAATAAAGCATCTGGTGTTGCAGTTTAGTGGTTAAACTGCCTCATCACAGAACTGATAAGAACATGAAACAATGACTTATTTACCCTCAAGCTTTACAATTTATTGAAGTGTTATAGCACAGCATCATTGAATATGGAGAATAGGGGAGATACTGTATCTAAGCATCAGGGATCATAGATATCTAATGGTCTCTATTAAAAATATATAGATTCTCTGTCCAGAGACAATGATAGGAAGTAATAGGCATTAAAAAATTTAAGTGAAAAGTGAAAATTTCAATACTCCTCTGTTGGCAGTAGTAACAGTATCCATTTTTGCATAGTGGACAATATTCTCCCTGTTGTACTGTGCATCTGACTCACATCTGTCGCTTATTTAATAAAATTAGGTTTTGGAGGGATGTGGCTGCTGATGTCACTTTGTGCCAAGCCTTAAACCCTTAAGCCCTGTACACACGATCGGATATCCTATGGATTTTCGTCCGATGGATTCTTTTCATCAGACAAACCGATCGTGAATGGGACCCATCGATCTTTTTTCCATCGGTTTTTAAAAATAGAACATGTTTTAAATTTTTCCGATGGATAAAAAACCGATCGAAAACTCCGATCGTCTATGGGCAAGTCCATCGGATCAAAAACCCACGCATGCTCAGAATCAAGTCGACGCATGCTCAGAAGCATTAAACTTCATTTTTATCGGCTCATCGGAGTGTTTTACGTCACCGCGTTTGGAACGGTCGGTTTTTTGACTGATGGTGTGTGGGCAAGACTGATGGAAAACAGTTTAATCGGATATCCGATGGACAAATCCATCGGACGAAAATCCATAGGATATCCGATCGTGTGTACAGGGCTTAAGTGACGGAGGCTAAAACAAATGTTAATGTTTGAACACAATTTTGCAACTTTGACATGTGTTAATAAAACTGTACATATCACAACTACATTGTGTATCCTGGTGGATTATACCTTACTTTTTTTCAGGACAAATTGGGCTTTCTTTTAGTGGTAAATGGTAATGGATGTCTCCTGATTTTTGTTTATTATCAATGGAAAACTGGTCCAAAATAAGAAAAAATATATATATATACCGTATTTATCGGCGTATAACACACACTTTTTCCCCTTAAAATCAGGGGAAAATCATGGGAGCGTGTTATATGCCGAACGGCTGCCTCGGAGGGAACGAGCGCCGCCGAAATAGACAGAGCTGAGTGTACTGTGTAGTTAGCTCCGCTCGGCTCTGCATCGCAGTCGCGCCTACCGCCATTGGACCGGTGTTATGTCCATCATAGGAGCCGGGCCAAGGGGTGGGACTGTGAGACGAGCCGAGAGCAGCCGAGTACACAGGACATCCGGCTCTGTGTATCTCGGCGGCGCTCGTTCCCTCAAGGCTGCAGATTGACACTGGATGGGGGCAAGGCTGCAGATGGATGGCAAGGCTGCAGATGGATGGCAAGGCGGAGAGGCTGCAGATGGATGGAGCAAGGCTGCAGATGGATGGCAAGGCGGCAAGGCTGCAGATGGATGGGGGCAAGGCTGCAGATAGATGGGCAAGGCGGCAATGCTGCAGATAGATGGCAAGGCTGCAAGGCTGCAGATGGATGGGCAAGGCTGCAGATGGTTGGGCAAGGGTGCAGATGGACACTGATCATTCTGCAATAATGGGCAAGGCTGCAGATGGACACTGATAAGGATGCATT
Source organism: Rana muscosa (assembly GCA_029206835.1). Classification (NCBI taxonomy): domain Eukaryota; kingdom Metazoa; phylum Chordata; class Amphibia; order Anura; family Ranidae; genus Rana; species Rana muscosa. Next base: position 189,159,470 of record CM055116.1, read on the forward strand.
GATGGGCATTTAAAATGTAATGTTTTTCCTTAAACTTCCCTCCTTAAAGTTTTTTTCCTTAAACTTCCCTCTTAAAATTATGGTGCGTGTTATACGCCGGTGCATGTTATACACTGATAAATACGGTATATATTGTTAGATTAGCTTTATATTTCTTGCTATTATCATCATTTACCACCAAAGAACAACACAAAATAAATTTTCCTGCTCCTGACTATCGCAGCAATACCACATGTGTGTATGTTAGTTGTTGTTTGTACCCATAATAGGGGTCAGAAACAATGGTGCGCATTTCAGTTTTTTTTATCCTACCTAAAACACACTGGCACTGACAGTAATTTAACCACTTGCTTACTGGGCACATAAACCCCCTTCCTGCCCAGGTGAAATTTCAGCTTTCGGCACTGCCTTGCTTTGAATGACAATTGCGCGGTCGTGCGACGCGGCTCCCAAACAAAATTGACGTTCTTTTTTTCCCACAAATAGAGCTTTCTTTTGGTGGTAGTTGATCACCTCTGCGGTTTTTATTTTTTGCGCTATAAACAGAAAAAGAGCGACTTTTTGCTATAATAAATATCCCAATTAAAATAAAATAAAAAAATGTTTCTCAGTTTAGTCCGATACGTATTCTTCTACATATTTTTGGTCAAAAAAATCGCAATAAGCGTTGGGATAGTTTTATAGCATTTTTATTAATATTTTTTTTTTACTAGTAATGGCGGCGATCAGCGATTTTTATTTTGACTGCGACATTATGGAAGACACATCGGACACTTTTAACACCATTTTGGGACCATTGTCATTGATACAGCGATCAGTGCTATAAAAATGCACTGGTTACTGTAAAAATGACACTGGCAGGGAAGGGGTTAACACTAGGGGGTGAGGAAGGGGTTAAATGTGTGCCCTGGGAGTGATTACTACTGTGGGGGGAGGGGAGTGACTGAGGGAGGTGACCGATCTGTGTCCCTATGTACAAGGGACACAGCATCGGTCTCCTCTCCCTGACAGGACATGGATCTGTGTGTTTACACACACAGATCCATGTCCTTGTCTGTGTACCGGCCGATCGTGGGTGCCTGGCGGACATCGCGGCCACCAGGCACGCGCATCGACATGTCAGTGACGCGCCAGGCGCGCGCGTGCCGCCGGCGGCGCTTGCGCGCCCCCCAGTGGCCGTCTATTGACGTCCTCCCGGATTTTAAGAGCCACCTTGAGGCCGTCATTCGACTATGGCCGGGGCTCCAACAAGTTAAAAAATGTTAAAAAAAAAAATCCTACCCCAAATATACCTACCCTGACCTATGACCCTTACATTTGACCCTGATCTAAACCTTTGACCCTTACCTTGACCCTAACACTATCCCTGGCACTGACCCAGATCAAACCTTGATCTACCTATTTTGTTTCTTTCTTTTTTAATTCATTTTTTTTTTTACACTTTTGTTTATTTACATCTTCATCTTCTACAAGGAGAGAAAGATACAATGTATCTTTCTCTACATTCAGAAGAAAAGTAAACACATGGGCGGGCTGCACAGTGACTGATCATTGCGATAGCCAATCAGAGGCTATCACAGCAATCAGGTGACCCTGAACCAGGAGTCCTGGGTCCCAATCGTTAATACGAGACCTGACGCTCCCAGTGAGAGCCCGATCTTGATGCAGCGCGCTCCCAGGACAAAGAGAGGTATGCAGATATGTGGCCTCACAGATAAAGGCCCACTTCAGTGAGGTCACATATCTGTGTACGGCCGGCAAGAAGGGGTCCAAGTAGTTTAAAGGCTGGGTTCACACATATGCAAATTGGATGCGGAATGCATTTCTTCTTTGTATTTAAAAGAAGCTTTGAACTTTATGACAAGCCTGTTGATGTGGTGACAACATAACTTATCCAATGCAATGTGGAGCATATAGCTGAAAGGGCCTTAAATGTGAGACAGCATTAACCACTTTCGGACCGCCCGCTGTCGTTTTACGTCGCTACTTTGAAGAGGAATAATGGGGTTATGGTAGCAGCTAGCTACCATAACCCCGGTATCCTCTTCAAGAGCGGGCGGTCCGCTTCAAGATAAAAGTGGTCTCTGCGGCGGATTCGCCGCAAGATCACTTTTATCAGCGGCGGGAGAGGGCCCCCCGCCGCCCTCCATCCCCTCCGCCGCTTACCGGAGCCGCCGGTAGCGGCGGAGGCGATCAAATCCTCTTCCCAGGCTGACATGTGAGGGGAAGATGGCCCCCACCCGTCTCCATATCATTGCAGGGCGGATGCGACATCAAAACATCACTTCCGCCCAATGCTCTTAAAGGGACAATTTTTTTAATTGTTTTTTAAATGACATTCCATTTTATTTATTTTTTAATGCATTTTAGTGTAAATATGAGATCTGTGCTCTTTTTGACCCCAGATCTCATATTTAAGAGGTCCTATCATGCTTTTTTTCTATTACCAGGGATGTTTACATTCCTTGTAATAGGAATAAAAGTGACCCAATTTATTTATTTTTTAAAACACTGTCAAAATAAAAAATTAAAAGTAAAATAAAGAAGAAAAAATATATATACGTGAGAAGCGCCTGCATATGAAAACGGTGTTCAAACCACACATATCAGGTATCGCCGCGATCGTTAGAGCGAGAACAATAATTCTAACCCTAGAACTTCTCTGTAACTCAAAACATGCAACCTGTAGAATTTTTTAAGGGTAAAAGTTTGTCGCCATTCCATGAACGGGCGCAACTTTGAAGCGTGACATGTTGGGTATCAATTTATTTGGCGTAACATTATCTTTCACAATTTAAAATAAAATTTGGCTAACTTTACTGTTGTCTTATTTTTTTATTAAAAAAAGTGAATTTATTCCCAAAAAAATTGCGCTTGTAAGACTGCTGCGCAAATACGGTGTGACAAAAAGTATTGCAACGACCGCCATTTTATTCTCTAGGGTGTTAGAAAAAATATATATAATTTTTGGGGGTTCTAAGTAATTTATTAGCAAAAAAAATGTTTTTAACTTCTAAACACCAAATCTCAGAAAGAGTCTCGGTCCTTAAGTGGTTAAATAAGAAATAAGACTCCTTTATAAAGTGAATTTGTCATGTGTGTTATTTATTTAAGTGGGAGAACTTCCGACTCTGCAGTTTAGCGAATGCACAAAGCGAATGCGTACCGGAAAATAGTTAGAACAGCACGCAGGTAAACTTTTTTACCCCTTCAGTTTTCCTTCCACTCAACATGCTCTCTCTACCACTCCTTCTGATGCTTGTGTCCTCTCTCCTTAAATTCTCTTTCCTTCACCACTCTTCTCCACCCCACACTTTATATATATATCACACTCACTTCTGTCTTCTCCTTATTACTGCACTCACCAACTCTTGCTAATTCTGAATCCACACAGTAATAAAACCTCCAGGACCCTGGGGCATGTCCCTTCATATGAATCGCACACCCATATTACCTCCCTCAACCTTCTGCTTCTCCTATCCTCTGGTGATATATTACCCAACCCTGGGCCTCCATCACTTAACTGTACCCAACACACCCATTACCTTGCACCCCCTGGCAGCAGCCATAATCCACACAATTTAGTTTCCATTCCTCTTCTTCCCAAAGCCAGACTCCCCTTCTCTTGCGCCCTTTGGAATGCCCACTCTGTGAGCAACAAACTCACTTTTCTCCATGACCTCTTTATTGCTTATGGCCCGTACACACGATCCGAATATTGTATATTCCGAGGAAGAATCGTACGATAATCGGATTGTTGGTACAGAGCTTTCGAGAGCCGATCACGACAATTCATCCGCGATATTATTAGATCGGTCAAGCACGAAAATTTTCCTTGTACGATACCAGATCGTACCATTTTCATTTAGTCAGTATAGTTGTCGTCCTAAAATACAATACAAATACATTACAACACATAACGTCACTTCCGATTTTTTTTTTCTGTCGTACGAGAATTTTCGTGACTTTAGTAACCTATTCAATCTCTACTTGCGACTATTAAGCGAAAAAAGTCGGACGATCTGTCGTCTGATTTTCGGATCCTGTGTACGGGCCATAACTCATTTAATCTACTCGCCATTACTGAAAACTGGCTTCATGAATCTGAAACTACTTCTCTTGCTGCCCTCTCCCATGGTGCCTTCTTTGGACTTACTCCCCCAGACCCAATGGACGTAAGGGAGGGGGAGTGGGAATCCTTCTAGCCCCCTATATCACCTTTCAGGTACTTCACCCACCTCCAACTCTGTCACTTTCCTCATTTTAAACACATTGCATTCGTCTGTTCTCTCCAGTTTCTCTAAGGATAGCTGTAATCTACCGGCCCCCTGGACCAGTATCAGCCTTTCTTAACCACTTAAGACCCGGATAATTATACAGCTTAAAGACCTGGCCACTTTTTGCGATTCGGCACTGCGTCACTTTAACTGACAATTGCGCGGTCGTGCAACGTGGCTTCCAAACAAAATTGGCGTCCTTTTTTTCCCACAAATAGAGCTTTCTTTTGGTGGTATTTGATCACTTCTGCGATTTTTATTTTTTGCGCTATAAACAAAATATTACCAAAAAATATATAAAAAAACATTTTTTTTACTCAGTTTAGGCCAATACGTATTCTTCTACATATTTTTGGTAAAAAAAATCACAATAAGCGTTTATTAACCACTTAACGACCGCCCACTGTAAAAATACGTCGGCAGAATGGCACCGACAGCCAGAATCACGTATATCTACGTGACTGCCTTTGTATAGTTGGGGGGTCCGATCGGACCCCCCTTCTTTACAGTGAGTGGCCGTTATTCGTTTGGGAGAGATCGGGGATGAGGGGACGGCCGTTTGATTCCGGCCACCCCTCTCTCGATCGCTCCCAGCGAATTGAATCCTTCCCCTGCCTGTGTAATGTTTACATAGGCAGAGGAAGTGATGTCATCTCTCCTGCGGCGCTCACATATACCGAGCGCCGCACAGGAGAAGATGCAGGTTAGTGCACAAAACACTACACTGACACCAGGACACATAGGCACATAAATCGCCCCCCCCAGGCCCCCCCAGACACCCCAGATCACCCCCCAGATCACCCCCCAGTCACAGTGTCACTGATTGCAGTGACCATTTATTTACTGATCACTGCAATCAGTGACATTTGTGACTGTAAAAGTGTCACTAAAGTTAGTTTTAGGTCCAGTGTAGCCCCCTAACCCCCCCTAATAAAGGTTTAACCCCCTGATCGCCCCCCAGATAACCCTTTCACCCCCTAGCCCCGCTGTCGCTAAGCGATCATTTTTCTGATCGTTGTCTTAGCGTTGGTGATGCCGATCGGTAGCCAGTTATTTTTTTTAGGTTCGCCGCAGGTTTTTATAGCGTCAGGTACCCCCATATATTATCTAATAAAGGTTTAACCCCCTTGATCGCCCCCCAGGTAACCCTTTCACCCCCTATCACCACTGTCGCTAAGCGATCATTTTTCTGATCGCTGTCTTAGCGTCGGTGATGCCGATAGGTAGCCAGTAATTTTTTTTTAGGTTCGCCGTCAGGTTTTTATATAGCGGCAGGTACCCCCATATATTACCTAATAAAGGTTTTAACCCCCCAATTGCCCCTAGTTAACCCTTTCACCAGTAATCACCATATAAGTGTTACGGGTGACGCTGGTTAGTTAGTTTGCTTTTTATAGTGTCAGGGCACCCGCCGTATATAACCCAATAAAGGTTTAACCCCCTGATCGCCCGGCGGGTGATATCAATTAGGTTTTAGCGTCAGAGAGGGTCTGCGTCACACCCCAGGCAGCGCCAGGTTAGTGCCAGTAGCGCTAACACCCACGCGTGAAGCATACACCCCCCTTAGTGGTAAAGTATCTGAACAGATCAATATCTGATCTGATCAGATCTATACTAGCGTCCCCAGCAGTTTAGGGTTCCCAAAAACGCAGTGTTAGCGGGATCAGCCCAGATACCTGCTAGCACCTGCGTTTTGCCCCTCCGTCCAGCCCAGGCCACCCAAGTGCAGTATCGATCGATCACTGTCACTTGCAAAACACAACACACATAACTGCAGCGTTCGCAGAGACAGGCCTGATCCCTGCGACTCCAGTGCTGTAGGAGGTGATTTCACCACCACAGTTAAAAAAAAAAGCATATATGCCGAAGCATTGGGGCAGCAGGGGTGGAGGAGCGGAGGAGCGATTTTGCTCCTAATGCCGCGTACATACGGTCGAAATTCCCACGAAGGCTTTCCCGTGGAAAAGTCTGACCATGTGTGTGCGGCATAACTTTTGCGGGAAGATGCCCCCATGCTTCGGCATATATAAATGGTGCATGTATGCCCATCATTAGAAGTGGGTGGATGAAGGGCGGTATTCTAATGGTGGGCATACCCACCGATCAATCTTTTTTTTTCGTTCAGCCAACAGGCTGCATGAAAAAAAAGATTACAATACATGTCCAACAAGGACCAGCAACGTACTGATATGTTGCTGGACTTTGAATGTTTATACCAGAATGATGCCTGCGGGTTTAGGTATCATCTTGGTATCATTCTTTTCAGCCAGCGGCCGACTTTCATGTAAAAGCAATCCTAGTGGCTAATTAGCCTCTGGACTGTTTTTACAAGCAGTGGGAGGGAATGACCCCCCCCCCGGATATAAAAAGCGCCATTGGGAAATTGGGAAAGCATTTTATCACACCAATCTTGGTGTGGTCAGATGCTTTGAGGGCAGAGAAAAGATCTAGGGTCCAATAGAACCCAGTTTTTTCAAAAAAAGAGTACCTGTCACTACCTATTGCTATCATAGGGGATATTTACATTCCCTGAGATAACAATAAAAATGATAAAAAAAAAAAAAATATGGAAGCAACAGTTTAAAAAGAAAAGAAAAAAGAAAAATTAATAATAAAAAAAAAAAAAAAAAGCACCCCTGTCCTGCCCTGCTCTTGCCCAATGGCGAACGCAAGCGTCGGTCTGGCGTCATATGTAAACAGCAATTGCACCATGCATGTGAGGTATCACCGCGAAGGTCAGATCGAGGGCAGTAATTTTAGCAGTAGACTACCTCTGTAAATCTAACGGCGTAACCTGTAAAGGCTTTTAAAGGCTTTTAAAAATGTATGTAGTTTGTCGCCAATGCGCGTTTGTGCGAAATTTTAAAGCTTGTCGTGTTTGGTATCTATGTACTCAGCCTAAGATCATCTTTTTTATTTTATCAAACATTTGGGCAATATAGTGTGTTTTAGTGCATTAAAATTAAAAAAAGTGTATTTTTTCCCCAAAAAATGCGTTTGAAAAATCGCTGCGCAAATACTGTGTAGAAAAAAAAATGCAACACCCACCATTTTAATCTGTAGGGCCTTTGCTTTAAAAATATATATAATGTTTGGGGGTTCAACATAATTTTCTTGCAAAAAAAAAAAATGTTTTCATGTAAACAAAAAGTGTCAAAAAGGGCTTTGTCTTCAAGTGGTTAGAAGAGTGGATGTAAGCTTCCTAATGTTGTGTATAAAATGCCAGAACAGTTCAAACCCCCCCCCAAATGACCCCATTTTGGAAACTAGACAACCCAAGCTATATACTGAGAGGCATGTCGAGTCCATGGAATATTTTATATGTTGACACAAGTTGCAGAATAAAGACAATTTATTTATTTTATTTTATTTTTTTGCACAAAGTTGTCACTAAATGATATATTGCTCAAACATGTCATGGGCATATGTGGAATTACACCCCAAAATACATTCTGTTGCTTCTCCTGAGTACGGGGATACCACATGTGTGAGACTTTTTGGGAGCCTAGCCGCGTACGGGACCCCAAAACCAAGCACCGCCTTCAGGCTTTCTAAGGGTGTAAATTTTTGATTTCACTTCTCACTGCCTATCACAGTTTCGGAGGCCATGGAATGCCCAGATGGCACAAACCCCCCCAAATGACCCCATTTTGGAAAGTAGACACCCCAAGCTATTTGCTGAGAGGTATGGTGAGTATTTTGCAGATCTCGCTTTTTGTCACAAAGTTTTGAAAATTGAAAAAAAAATAAAATATTTTATTTCTTCATTTTCAAAAACAAATGAGAGCTGTAAAATACTCACCATGCCTCTCAGCAAATAGCTTGGGGTGTCTAATTTCCAAAATGGGGTCATTTGGGGGGGTTTTGTGCTATTTTGGCATTTTATGGCCTTCGAAACTGTGATAGGTAGTGAGGAGTGAAATCAAAGATTTGTGCCTAGAAATCCTGAAGGCGGTGCTTGGTTTTCGGGGTCCCGTACGCGGCTAGGCTCCCAAAAAGTCCCACACATGTGGTATCCCCGTACTCAGGAGAAGCAGCAAAATGTATTTTGGGGTGCAATTCCACATATAACCATGGCATGTGTGAGCAATATATCATTTAGTGACAACTTTTTGTAATTTTTTTTTTGTTATTATTCAATCACTTGGGACAAAAAAACAAAATATTCAATGGGCTCAACAGGCCTCTCAGCAATTTCCTTGGGGTGTCTACTTTCTAAAATGGGGTCATTTGGGGGGGTTTGTGCTATTTTGGCATTTTATCGCCTTCGAAACTGTGATAGGTAGTGAGGAGTGAAATCAATAATTTGCGCCCTTAGAAATCCTGAAGGCGGTGCTTGGTTTTCGGGGGCCCGTACGCGGCTAGGCTCCCAAAAAGTCCCACACATGTGGTATCCCCATACTCAGGAGAAGCAGCAAAATGTATTTTGGGGTGCAATTCCACATATAACCATGGCATGTGTGAGCAATATATCATTTAGTGACAACTTTTTGTAATTTTTTATTTTTTTTAGTCATTATTCAATCACTTGAGACAAAAAAAAAAAATATTCAATGGGCTCAACATGCCTCTCAGCAATTTCCTTGGGGTGTCTACTTTCCAAAATTGGGTCATTTGGGGGGGTTTTGTACTGCCCTGCCATTTTAGCACCTCAAGAAATGAGATAGGCAGTCATAAATTAAAAGCTGTGTAAATTCCAGAAAATGTACCCTAGTTTGTAGACACTATAACTTTTGCGCAAACCAATAAATATACGCTTATTGACATTTTTTTTACTAAAGACATGTGGCTGAATACATTTTGGCCTAAATGTATGACTAAAATTGAGTTTATTCGATTTTTCTTATAACAAAAAGTAGAAAATATCATTTTTTTTCAAAATTTTCGGTCTTTTTCCGTTTATATCGCAAAAAATAAAAATCGCAGAGGCAATCAAATACCATTAAAAGAAAGCTCTATTTGTGGGAAGAAAAGGACGCAAATTTCGTTTCGGTACAACATTGCATGTCTGCACAATTTACAGGTAAAGCAGCGCAGTGCAAAATTCTGAAAACAGCTCTGGTCCTTTAGCTACAAAATGGTCCGGGGCTTAAGTGGTTAATTGGTTTGTGCAAAATTTATAGCGTCTACCAAATAGGAGATAGTTTTATTGCATTTTTATTAATATTTTTTTTTCTAGTAATGGCGGCGATCAGTGATTTTTATCGTGACTGCGACATTATGGCGGACACATGGGACACTTTTGACACTATTTTGAGACCATTGTCATTTTCACAACGAACAGTGCTATAAAAATGCACTGATTACTGTAAAAATTACACTGGCAGTGAAGGGGTTAACCAGGAGGGGACGCTGTAGGGGTTAAGTATGCCCTGATGTGTGTTTCTAACTGTGGGGGGCATGGCTTAGCGTGTGATGTCACTGATCGTCGTTCCCTATGACAGGGAACAGACGATCAGTGACAGGCTCACTAGGAAGCACGGGGAGAGGTTTGTTTACACTTACCTCTCCCCGTTCTTCTTCTCTGTGACCGGATCGCGGGACACCGGCGGCAATCGGGTCCGCTGTTCCCGCGGGGACTATCATGGAGAAGAGGACCGGGTCGCGAGCGCGCCGCCGGCAGCGTGCTCGCGACCCACGGCTGGGATCTTAAAGGGGACGTACCTGTATGCCCTTGTGCCCAGCTGTGCCATTCTGCCGACGTACATCGGCGTGCAGTGGTCCTTAAGTAGTTAATGAATTCTCTGCCTGGTTCCCTTACTTTCTCTCTTCTGAAATCCCCACAATCATTCTCAGTGACTTCAGCATCCTTGTTAATACTAACACTTCTGCTACTTCCAAACTTCTCAGTCTAACCTCCTCCTTTGACCTGAAGCAATGGATAGACACTCTGATGGAAACAACCTTGACTTTGTTTTCTCCCACCTATGCACTCCATGAAACCTCTCCAACTATCCTTTCCCTCTCTCTGACCACTACCTTTTTAGTTTCTCTCTCTCCCTCTCTACCACCTCCTCTCCCTCCAACCGCCTAACAATTACCCGTAGAAACCTTTGCCTCCCCAACCCTTCTCTTCTCTACTCTGCTACTGACCACCTCTATGACAAAATCTCACCTCTGTCCTGCCCCAACTTAGCCACTTCTGTCTACAACACTTCACTGTCATCCTCCCTAGACAAGCTCGCCCCGCTCACTACACACAGAATCAGACCACGTCCCCTACAACCTTAGCAAACAGATGCCACTAGAAGTTTGAAAAAACATAGCCACGCATTTGAGCACCAGTGGCGTAAGACTAAGTCTCAGAAAGATTTCAACCATTATAAATCTGCTCTCCAAAAATACAATTCCTGCCTACTCACTGCCAAGCAGACCTATTTTATCACTCTCATTAACAACTTATCATCCCGTCCCCGTCAACTCTTCCCTACCTTAAACTCTCTACTTCGTCCTCCACTGCCTCCACCCACTCACTCACTCACTGCCCAGGAGATTGCCAATCACTTCAAACATAAGAATGATGCAATTCGTAAGGAGATCTCCACTGTACAGATGCCTTCTCCACCTAACACCCCATGTCCACAGGTACAATCATTACTTCCTTCATTCAACCCCGCCACTATAGACAAGGTTGCTAAACTTTTCTCTAACATCCACCTTACCATCTGCCCCATGGACCCTGTTCCCTCACAATTGCTGCGTTCACCCTCTGGCTCTATTCTACACTCCCTAACTCACATCTTTATTCTCTCACACTCCTCAGGCAGCTTCCCAAACTCAATAAAACATGCATTAGTCACCCCCATTCTTAAAAAGCCCTCACTAGACCCCATCAATCTTAACAACCTTCGCCCCATCTCCTGGCTCCCCTTTTTATCCAAACTCCTTGAACATCTGGTCTACCACTGACTGAGTAACCACCTCGCCAAGAATAACCTCCTTGATACCCTTCAGTTTGGGTTCTGCCCTTAACACTCCAAAACTGCTCCCCTAAAACTCACAAACGATCTGCTAACAGTTAAATCCTATGGACTCTATTCTGTTCTCCTACTCTTAGACCTCTCTGCTGCCTTTGACACACTGGACCACCCCCTCCTCCTCAAAAACCTCCACGCCTTTGGTCTCCATGACTGTTATCTTCGTTGGTTCTCATTCTACTTATCCAACCGCACCTTTAGTGTCACTTACAACTCTACTGCCTCTTCTCCTCTCCCTTTCTCTGTTGGGGTCCCCCAAGGGTCAGTTCTTGAATCTCTCCTATTCTCCATCTACATCTCCTCCATGGGTCAGGTAATAGCCTCCCATGGCTTCCAATACCATCTCTATGATGACGACACCCAAATCTATCTCTCTACCCCTCAGCTCACTCCTTCAGTCTCCTCACGTATCACTAACTTACTAACAGACATATCAGTCTGGATGTCACACCATTTCCTCAAACTCAATCTATCCAAAACTGAACTCATGATTTTTTCTCCCCCCCACGTACCTCTGCCCCTGATCTCTCTGCCAAAATCAATAGCACTACTATTAGCCTGCCCGCGCATGCCAAGGTTCTAGGTGTAACCCTGGACTCTGAACTCTCCTTTCGGCCCCACATCCAAACACTTTCCAAATCTTGCCGTCTCAACATCTCCAAAATGCGCCCCTTCCTAACCAATGACACCACAAAACTCCCAATTCACTCCCTGGTCATCTCCCGCCTCGACTACTGCAACTCCCTCCTCACAGAATTACTTTTACACAGGCTATCCCCCCTTCAGTCCACCATGAATGCTGCCGCCAGGCTTATCCACCTCACCAACCGCTCAGTGTCTGCTACCCCTCTCTGTCAACCCCTCCACTGGCTTCCATTCACCCAACAAATTTAATTCAAAATTATTTTAACAACTTACAAAGCCATCTACAACTCGGCCCCCAGCTACATCACTAACCTAGTCTCAAAACACCAACCTACTCGTTCCCTTCGTTCCTCCCAAGACCTCCTGCTCTCTAGTTCCCTCATCACCTCCTCCCATGCACACCTCCAGGACTTTTCCTGAGCCTCTCCCATCCTCTGGAACTCCCTACCCTAATCTGTCCGACTATCTCCTACTCTGCTTGCTTTTAGACAATCCCTGAAAACCCTTCTCTTCAGAGAAGCCTATCCGGCCCCCACCTAACAACTGTACTTTTACTTTCTCCATCAGATCATCCCTCACAGCTATTAACTTTTGTATCACTTGACCCTCCCTCCTAGATTGTAAGCTCTAACAAGCGGGGCCCTCTGATTCCTCCTGTATTGAATGGTATTGTAACTGTACTGTCTGTCCTCATGTTGTAAAGCGCTGCGCAAACTGTTGGCGCTATATAAATCCTGTATAATAATAATAATGTGTGAGAAAAGAGAATTGTGCCGCAGAGCAGGATGAGAGAATGCAGAGATCACATTCCCATTTTAAATTCTGGCTGCCATTGCCAAGTGAAAAGCAACAGGATATTAGATGTTCTGCACTTTTTATCTAAATGGTACTTTTATTACAAGCTAGGAATAAACTTTTGACATGTCACAGTATAATTATTTTTTTAAATCTGCACCTTATATTAATAAAAGGCAGTGTTTGAACTTCAGCCAGTGATTTGCTAAGGCTAAGATGATGGTATCAGTCTTCTGCAGGCAGAGGCTGATCTGTATCAGACATTTGCGAACAAAAACTGCACAAACACCAGAATTGACATGATTGTTTGATCGCACAGCCAGCATCTCAGTCCAGGAAGTAGATGCTAATTTTGGATAGTGTTTAAAAAAAAGATGATGCCATCTTTCGGGAGAGAAGCGCCGATAAAGGTATTGTTAGGAGAACTACTGTGATATGTGTAAGAGGTAATAAGTACTTGTAAGTGGTACACCTACTCATTACTCAGCATGCATGTGCTTAACATGAAAATATTTCTGATGCTAGGTCCACTTTAAGTCTTCTCTGCATAGAAGCTACGTAGAAGCTTCCTGAATCCAAGTTCTCATAACCACATAGCGACAAGATGTCTCAAACAAAAGCTGTTACAAATGAGTACTCAAGCAGCATAGTATTTGCAAAAATAGAAATAAATTTTATTAAATAATTAAATATAGACACTGGAAAAAAAACACCTCCACCCAACACCATTAAAATTATGACAACGTTGCCATAGAAATACCTGGTCAGGCGCCACAACACTCATACATATACACACCAAATCCCAGTTGGATGATTCCCCTAAATAGTGTTTGGCTATATGGAATAGCTCACTGCATGCAAGTAAAGACAGGAGTCAATTGCACAGAAGCGATAACCATCGCATAACTTAGTAAACTGTCAAAGTCATAACAGGGAGTATCAACAGATAGTATCAGCACTATAATTAAAGCAGCCATTAAGCTAAATGTTTAAATCTCCCAACACTTAGAACACTTAGCCCTGGATAGACATGTCAGTAAATGGACATGTCAGCAAACTCCTGAGCAGGTTGGAAGCTCAAGTCCACATAAAAGGCAGCGCAGCAGAACTGGAAAACAAGGTTAAGCAAAGCCAGATGGAAGCACGATTCAAGCTTTTGGTAATGCAGTGTGCACAGCAAGGGAGGTCAAGTTGAATTTCCAGCACCATGATAATAGGCACATTACAGTGCAATGCATGGAGTGTCTGGTTTATACTCGAATTCAGCCTTTTTCAACCAGGGTGCCTTTAGGTTTCTTCAGGGGTGCCTTAGCAAAATACCAAAAAAATGCCCAAAAAGTGTATAAAAAAGTGTATACAAGCCAGTGGGTGGATAAGGCCTGCCTTTTAGTTACACAAAGCCACATTGTGCACCATTACAACCAGGGACGGCCCGTCCATTAGGGGTGCCCGGGCGCTGCCCCCACTGCCCTAGCCACCCCTATATGCATAATGGATAGATTCCTGTATAGCATGAATCTATCCACTGCCACCACGGCCGCCCCCTATTCATGTGTCGGGCCCCGTTCGGGTCACCGGGCATATGAATTACAGCGGCCAGGTTTTTTTTTTTGAAGCACTGATTAGAGCCATAGACTCTAATAGGCTTCAAAAATAGGGTGGACTCGGGTCGCAGAGCATTGTGTCTGGAGCCCACAAAGGTGTGTTGCAACAGCGAATGAAACTTCACTGTTGCAACACTGATCCTCCTCCTGGCCAATAGGGAATCAGGTATGAAACCTGTTTCCCGATTGGTCAAAACACGTCCACCTTTGCCTGTGGACACAGACGCTGCTGGCCCCCTTACAGTACCATGGGAACGTCTTCCTCTCCTGGGAGTCTATGGAAGGGGTGCCCAGCTTTGAAAAATCGGTGCTCCCTGACCATAGGTCCCTTAGACAAAAAACTTTGCACACTTATACAGGAGAAATGGGGCTACATGTGCGACAGGTTTTGGGTCCAGGGGACCTATGACCTGCCTGTACCGGGTCCCCAAAATCACCGGAGAAATTACCATTTAACATGGGAGTCTATGGAAGGGGTGCCCAGCTTTGAAAAATTGGTGCTCCCCGACCGTAGGTCCCTCAGACAAAAAACTTTGCATACTTATAGAGGAGGAGTGGGGCTACATGTGTGCTAAGTTTGGGGTCCAGGGGACCTACGGCCGGTCGGTACCGGGTCCCCAAATTCCGGGAGACCAGGCACAAAAAGGTGACCAGAGTATAAGCCAAGGGGGGGCATTTTCAGCACAAAAAAAGTGCTCAAAAACTCGGCTTACACGGTAATCCATGAGTTGCTTAACCACTTAAGCCCCGGACCATTTGGTAGCTAGAGGACCAGAGGTGATTTCAGAATTTTGCACTGCGCTGCTTTAACTGTAAATTGTGCGGACATGCAATGTTGTACCCAAACGAAATTTGCGTCCTTTTCTTCCCACAAATATAGCTTTCTTTTAATGGTATTTGATTGCCTCTGCGATTTTTATTTTTTGCGATATAAACGGAAAAAGACCGAAAATTTTGAAAAAAATGATATTTTCTACTTTTTGTTATAAGAAAAATCGAATAAACTCAATTTTAGTCATACATTTAGGCCAAAATGTATTCAGCCACATGTCTTTAGTAAAAAAAAATGTCAATAAGCGTATATTTATTGGTTTGCGCAAAAGTTATCGCGTTTACAAACTAGGGTACATTTTCTGGAATTTACGCAGCTTTAAATTTATGACTGCCTATCTCATTTCTTGAGGTGCTAAAATGGCAGGGCAGTACAAAACCCCCCCAAATGACCCCATTTTGGAAAGTAGACACCCCAAGGAAATTGCTGAAAGGCATGTTGAGCCCATTGAATATTTTTTTTTTGTCCCAAGTGATTGAATAATGACAAAAAAAAAATAAATACAAAAAGTTGTCACTAAATGATATATCGCTCACACATGCCATGGTTATATGTGGAATTGCACCCCAAAACACATTCTGCTGCTTCTCCTGAGTACGGGGATACCACATGTGTGGGACTTTTTAGGAGCCTAGCCACGTACGGGACCCCGGAAACCAAGCACCGCCTTCAGGATTTCTAAGGGCGCAAATTTTTGATTTCACTCCTCACTACCTATCACAGTTTCGAAGGCCATAAAATGCCAAAATAGCACAAAACCCCCCAAATGACCCCATTTTGGAAAGTAGACACCCCAAGCTATTTACTCTGAGGCATGTTCAGTCCATGGAATATTTTATATTTTGCCACAAGTTGCGGGAATATGACAAACTTTTTTTTTGCACAAAGTTGTCACTAAATGATATATTGCTCACACATGCCATGGTTATATGTGAAATTACACCACAAAATACATTCTGCTGCTTCTCCTGAGTACGGGGATACCACATGTGTGGGACTTTTTGGGAGCCTAGTCGCCTCTCTTTGTTGGCCTCCAAGACATGATGGGGGGCTTATTACCCAAATTTAATAGAAACTGGGAATTGGCTAAAATATCTCTGCCACTCTGGCTTTGTCTGTACTGGAGTTCAGGTCACTGAAGACATTTAGGGGTTGGTTTATAAAAAATTTCCATAGCCATTTGACCAGTGAAAGTACAAGTACATTTGCTCTGTGCGAATGGGGCAAAAATCTAATGTAAATAAGCTATATACAGACATACCCCACTATTAAGTACACAATGGGGTTTATTTACTAAAGCTGGAAAGTGCAAAATCAGGCTCATTTCTGCATAGAAACCAATGAGCTTCTAGGTTTTATTACCAAAGCTTAATGGTTTCTATGCAGAAGTGAGCCTGATTGCACTTTGCAGCATTAGTAAATAAACCCCACTGTGTACTTAAAAGTGGGGTATGCCTGTAATGTGCTGTTTGAATGAAAGTGATTGATTTTAAAATGAAAATACTTAATTTGGCTACTAGAAGGACCTACGTATCATAGGAATTTCCTTTAATACGAGCTCCAGTTTTCTGTTTAAAATCGGGGACTCACACTTAAACAGCACAGGATACAGCCTATTTACTTTCACGGCTCCATTCACACAGAACAAATGTAAATGCACTTTCATTGAGTAAAAGGCTATACAACTCCTTTATAAATCAACTCTTAACTTATAGTTGGTTTTTAAGAAACGAATATTATCATAAAAAGATATTTTATTAACACAAACACATTTGCTGTTTACCCATATGATTGGAATATATTATGTAAACTCCAGAATGATTCTCCAGGACAGTGTGGAATCAGATGAAAAGATCCAGGCAAAAAACTTTGTGTTAATAGTGTTTAAGACCTTTCTTAAATCACTGTTTAGGCCTGTACACACGATCCAATTTTTTTGCCATAATTGTCTGATGGACGTGTTGTGTCGGATAATCCGACCATGTGTATGCTCCATCAGACAATTGTTGGCTGAATTAACGACAACAAATGTTGGCTGTTCATGCTCACCAACTGTTGGGCAATAAATTGGTTTATCCGATTGTGTGTACGCAAGTCCGTCCAACTAAAATCCAAAGTACAAACACGCATGCTCTGAACCAATGCTAAAAATCAGACAACAATAGCAGAAGTTGCCCAAAGGGTGGCGGTAAAGAGCTGAAAAACCACGTGGTTTGATGAATGTTGGCTAAAAATGTTGGGACGTGTGTATGCATACCAAGTTCACGGCCAACGCCCTTCTGACCAAAATCCACGGAAAAGTCTGATGGAAGTCTGATCATGTGTACGAGGCTTAACACACATACAATAGTTCACAAAACACCTATCTGTGACATATAGGGGAGATTTACTAAATCTGGTGCACTGTGCATTGTAGCCAATCAGCTTCTAACGTCAGTTTGTTCACCTAAGCTTTTGGCAATAAAACCTGGAGGCTGATTAGTTTCTATGCACAGCTGAACCAAATTTCGTACTACCCAGTTTCAATAAATCAACCTCATTGCCACGTGTGTGTATTGTAAACACAGATAGCCATTACGGGTGCGTGAAACAGAGTTCACATTTCACCAAGTTTTCAGAAAAAATCTGATTTTAGCAAAATGTCACAATTTTGACAAAAAGCATTGGAGTCCACTGTATACTGTGATTTTGGTGGATATTTTTTAAGGTTCAGTGGGATTTAGATGGTTTTGGGGGATATGGAAACTCTTTTAAACTAACAGGGAGCTGTTCTTATTCCAAGAAACAGCCTCTCGTTAATCTCATTATTTTACCTTTGTTCACTGAAAGAAAATGTCACAGTGGAAAAAAAAATACAAATTGTAAATCAGCAAAACACAAATAACAATAAGAAAATTCTTTAACCACTTGCTTACTGGGCACTTAAACCCCCTTCGTACCCAGACCAATTTTCGGCTTTCAGTGCTGACGCACTTTGAATGACAATTGCGCGGTCATACAACACTGTACCCGAATTTCATTTTTATAATTTTTTTTCTACAAATAGAGCTTTCTTTTGGTGGTATTTGATCATCTCTGCGCTTTTTATTTTTTGCGCTATAAACAAAAAAAGACATAAAATTTTGAAAAAAACACAATTTTTTTTCTTTTTGCTATAATATCCCAATTTTTTTTTTTAAAACTTTTTTTTTTCTCAGTTTAGGCCGATACGTATTCTACATATTTTTGGTAAAAAAAAAATCGCAATAAGCGCATAGTGATTGGTTTGCGTAAAAGTCATAGTGCCTACAAAATAGGGGATAGATTTATGACGTTTTTATTATTATTATTTTTTTTACTAATAATGGCGGCGATCTGCGATTTTTGTCAGGCCTGTAATATTGCGGCGGACATATCGGACACTTTTGACACTATTTTGTGACCATTCACATTTATACAGCGAACAGTGCTATAAATATGCACTGATTACTGTATAAATGTGACTGGCAGGGAAGGGGTTAACACTAGGGGGCGATCAAGGGGTTAAATATGTTCCCTGGGAGTGATTCTTACTGTGGGGGGAGGGGACTGACTGGGGGAGGGGACCGATCTGTGTCCCTATGTACAAGGGACACAGCATCGGTCTCCTCTCCCTGACAGGACGTGGATCTCTGTGTTTAACCACTTGCCGCCCGCCCTATAGCGGATTGACGGCGGCAAAGTGGTTGCAAAATCCTGACAGGACGGCGGCGATCGTTGTTGCAGGGTGTCAGTCTGACACCCCGCAACACCGATCTAGGTAAAGAGTCTCCGACGGAGACTCTTTACCACGTGATCAGCCGTGTCCAATTACGGCTGATCACAGTGTAAACAGGAAAAGCCGGTCACCGGCTTTTCCTCACTCGCGTCTGTCAGACGCGAGTAGTGGAGAGCCGATCGGCTGCTCCTCTGATGGGGGGGGGTTGTGCTGATCGATTATCAGCACAGCCCCCCCGAGGATGCCCACTGGACCACCAGGGATGCCACTAGACCACCAGGGAAGCACACCATAAAAAGGTAAATAAGGTATGCCACCCTAGACCACCAGGGATAATGGATGCCAATCAGTGCCACAATGGATGCCAATCAGTGCCCACAATGGGCACCACTGATTGGCAGGCATTATTGTTTGGCACTGATTGGCATCCATTAGTACAGTACAGTGCCACCTATCAGTGCCCACCCATGCCACCTATCAGTGCCCACCCGTGCCACCTATAAGTGCCCACCCATGCCCACCCGTGCCCCCTATCAATGCCCATCCATGCCGCCTATCCGTGCCCATCTGTGCCCACCCGTGCCGCCTATCTGTGCCCACCCGTGCCGCCTATCTGTGCCCACCCGTGCCGCCGATCGTTGCCCATCCGTGCCGCCGATCGTTGCCCATCCGTGCCGCCGATCGTTGCCCATCCGTGCCACCTCATCGGTGCCCATCCGTGACGCCTTATCCGTGCCTGTCAGTGCAGCCCCATCAGTGCCCATCAGTGAAGGAGAAAACTAACTTATTTACAAAGTTTTGTAACTGAAACCAAAAAAAAACTTATTTTTTTTCAAAATTTTCGGTCTTTTTTTTATTTTTTAGCAGAAAATAAAAATCGCAGAGGTGATCAAATACCACCAAAAGAAAGCTCTATTTGTGGGGAAAAAATGATAAAAATTTTGTTTGGGTACAGTGTACCATGACCGCGCAATTGTCATTCAAAGTGCAACAGCGCAGAAAGCTGAAAATTGGTCTGGGCAGGAAGGTGTTTAAGTGCCCAGTATGGAAGTGGTTAAACACAGAGATCCACGTCCTGCCTCTGTAACAGCCGATCGCGTGTACACGGTGGACATCGCGGCCGCCAGGCACGCGCATCGGCACCACGTGACACGGCGGGCACAGCTTTTCCCCTCCGCGCGCCCTCGGCGGCGCGCAGGGGGAATGTAAACACGAAGACGTCCAGGGACGTCCACCCGGCAGTTGAGAGCCACGCTGTAGGCGTCTTTTGTCTATAGCGCGGATCTCAAGTGATTAACTATAGAAAAAAAGCAGAACAATTATTTAAATTGAGAGTTTCTGCTCACTCCTCTCATCCCTAACATCTTTGCACACAGAATATCATTTCCCAGTAATCCCTCCTAGGATAACACAAATGTAACGTGATTTCCTACTGGGAAATAACCTCCATCACAGGGAAATGTGTAGCTCGCTTAAAAAAAATGCACCAAAACTAAAATCATAAAAAATACTATAGTATGCATTAAATACCAATTTTTAGTTGAGACTGCTCAAATCAATGTGACATTGTAATAGTAAATTTGTTGCAGATGCAACCATATTTATTATTTCTATGGTGAGATGTGGGTTGCAACAACAACATTAGCCACTTGCCTACCAGGCCAATTCTGACATTTCTCTCCTACATGTAAAAATCATAATTTTTTTGCTAGAAAATTCCACAGAACCCCCAATATATATTATATTTTTTTTAGCAGAGACTCTAGAGAATAAAATGGCATTTTTTCAAATGCAGAGGCTGGGCGTGATATCATAACATCGCGCCTGGCCTCCAACCAAATATAAAGACTTCAGGGACCATCTAGCCCACCGGAAATCTCATCATCTGGTGCCGGTTGGTTCCTTCTCCGGTTCGCCGATCACAGAGGTGAGCCGCGAGAAGCACCGGAGGGCGGCGGGAGGGGGGGAATATCCCCTCCCGCCACTTGTAGGAACGATTAAGCAGCTGAACCGATATGATTGTTTTTACGGTGAAGGGAGTCGCCGGCTGTGAAATAAGATATCGGAATGATGCCTGTATCTGCAAGCATCATTCAGATATCACTGATCAAAGTCCACAACAGGGGAGGGCTGGGCCAGGGGGCAGGATGGCAATTGCCTCCCAGGCCGCCCTAACTTATGTTCAAAATGGCCGGCAGCAGCTGCCCGCTACCATTTTCTTTTTTATTCTGGTCTAGGAAGTCGGGCCGGGGGCATGGCCATGGTGGCCGACCACTAGCTGTTGCATTTTGGGAGTTGTAATCCACGCTCAAGCTTCTGGTGGGAGGAAAACACAGCAGCGCAGAGGAAACTACAACTCCCTGGGACCGGATTCTTGGAAGCAGGCAGAGGGAGGGCGTGCCAGGGAGTCGGGCTGCAAGGCTGGGCGCTGGCTGCAACTTGACCCCAGGATCAGGAGCGTTACACCCCCAGGAAACCGTGGCGTACAAGGACTTGCTGAGCTGAGATCGCTGAGGTGAGAGACCCTGACACCCCCAGCTGACCCCCGAGCTCCCCCCATGTAACCTGCCCCAGTGATCAGGCTGCATTGATGGGCACTGGAGTTGGCTGCACTGATGGGCACTGGTGAGGCTGCATTGAAAAACCAGGTGGGCCATGGGTGGTGAGCTGATTCGGCGGTTCAATGGGCCACTTGACTAAACTTGCCCCTCAGGCCTAAGGCTGCCAGCCCTCCCCTGGTCCACAATGTCATATGACTTTGGGAAGTGGTTAGAACTCTCTGCCGCTGACAGTTTGCTCTCTATATGCACATGCTTTCGAAAAGCATGAAGGTGCGTTTGGTGGGGAGTACCGCCCGCAAAATGCAACCCAAGCAAATGGTGCAGGCTTTAGGGGTTAAAAAAGATAATGAGAAAGCCATATAATGCCTTCACATTGTCTTGCCAACGTTCTTTGAAAAGTGATCTACCACGGAAGGCAACATTAGTATAAAAGAGCCCTAAAAGAATAAAAAAAAATGCTGTAAAACTGTTGTTTTTTCACTGCTGATTGCTTGAAGAGGAAGTAAACCCTGATGGGTTTTACTTCCTCTTTGTTCCCTGCATGTTCCACTAACCTGCAGAAGAAGCCCGCGATGTCAGCACTGTCCCTGCTGTCTAATTGCGCCCATCTTCAACCCCTCTTCCTTCCGGGGGCCGTGGACTCCGGCTCTTGCTATTGGCCGGAGTCGCGTGACGTCACTCCCGCGCATGTGTGCGGGAGCCGACGGTCACAGCACAAGCACTATAGAAATGGCACGCATCATGCCCTTTCTTTAGTGAGCATGCGCCGATTATGTTGGCGCCGGCGTAAATGGCGAATATCTCCTAAACCGTAGAGGTTTAGGAGATATTTCCAGTACCTACAGGTAAGCCGTAGAGGTTTAGGAGATATTTCCAGTACCTACAGGTAAGCCTTATAGGCTTACCTGTAGGGAAAAGTGGTTGTACAGGGTTTACAACCACTTTAATGGTTATCTCAACTAAAGTAAGCCATAGATAATGCAATTTTCTTTCCTGCAGCCATCAACACAGTCAGTGTTGATGGTGGAATCCAGTGGCAGCTGGTGCTCAAATTTTTTTGGGGGGCGCAAACAAACTGAAAAAAAAACCATCAATTGCCGCCACTGTGCCCATTAAACGCAGCCACTGTGCCCAAACTCCACCAGTTTGTTCCCTCAAATGCAGCCAGTTTGTCCCCAAATGCAGCCAGTTTGTCCCCATATACAGCCAGTTTGTTTCCATATACAGCCAGTTTGTCCCCATATACAGCCAGTTTGTCCCCCATATACATCCTGTTTGTCCCCATATACAGCCAGTTTGTCCCCATATACAGCCAGTTTGTCCCCATATACAGCCAGTTTGTCCCCATATACAGCCAGTGTGTCCCCATATACCGCCAGTTTGTCCCCATATACAGCCAGTTTGTCCCCATATACAGCCAGTATGTCCCCATATACAGCCAATGTGTCCCCATATACAGCCAGTGTGTCCCCATATACAGCCAGTTTGTTCCCATATACAGCCAGTTTGTTCCCATATACAGCCAGTTTGTCCCCATATACAGCCAGTTTGTCCCCATACACAGCCAGTATGTCCCCATACACAGCCAGTATGTCCCCATATACAGCCAGTTTGTTCCCATATACAGCCAGTGCGTCCCCATACACAGCCAGTTTGTTTCCATATACAGCCAGTTTGTTCCCATATACAGCCAGTTTGTTTCCATATACAGCCAGTTTGTCCCCATACACAGCCAGTATGTCCCCATACACAGCCAGTATGTCCCCATATACAGCCAGTTTGTTCCCATATACAGCCAGTGCGTCCCCATACACAGCCAGTTTGTTTCCATATACAGCCAGTTTGTCCCCATATACAGACAGTTTGTTTCCATATACAGCCAGTTTGTCCTCATATACAGACAGTTTGTTTCCATATACAGCCAGTTTGTTTCCATATACAGCCAGTTTGTTCCCAAATACAGCCAGTTTGTTCCCATATACAGCCAGTTTGTTCCCATACACAGCCAGTATGTCCCCATACACAGCCAGTATGTCCCCATATACAGCCAGTTTGTTCCCATATACAGCCAGTGCGTCCCCATACACAGCCAGTATGTCCCCATATACAGCCAGTATGTCCCCATATACAGCCAGTTTGTCCCCATATACAGCCAGTATGTCCCCATACACAGCCAGTATGTCTCCATACACAGCAAGTATGTCCCCATATACAGCCAGTTTGTCCCCATATACAGCCAGTATGTCCCCATATACAGTCGGTAACCAGATCCAGTGAACCTGATTGGCTGAAACCCCCACAGTCTTCTCCAAGGAACGCACCCCCGTGCGTACCTTGGAGGAGTGTTTGGAAGCCGATTACAGCATGAGAGCTGTATTCGGAAAGCCTATCAGAGCCGCTGACTCTGATAGACACTTCCAAGTCACACCCACCGCCGGCCACCGCTCTAATTCATATGGCCGGCGCTCACCAGGAGGCCGGCCATATGAATCGTGGGCAGCGCGGCAGCAGCGAAAATACACAGATTCATGCAATGCATGAATCTGTGTATTGTCTTAATCAGTGGCGGTGCAGGAGCGAGAGGGGGCGGTGCTCTGGCACCCTCTATGGACGCACCGCCACTGGTGGAATCCCTCCTGCAGCACTAATGTGTTCTGCCAACAGGGAGCCTTCCCCACCGGCAGAACACAACGATCATAGCTGCCGACAGTGATTGCATGCAAAAAAATCTGACAGACTGATTGTACTGAAGTTGATTAATAGATGAACTTCAGTACAAGCAGCCTGCCGATAGATTGATGAAATCTCGGCCAGTCCCTGCTGAATCTGCTGAGATTCGATTCATATATGGCCTTCTTTACCCTGCAATGCTGTGATCTTAATTTACATAGATTACCTTTTTACCCTCCGGGGCACTTCCAGGCCTGAAAAAAATCCCCATGATTCTTCATATCCAGTGGTGGAACAAACATTCTCGAATCCCGTTAATGAAAAGAAGATAATGGGGAATAAGCATATAACTGTGTTCATAATTTAGAGAGCAGAAATGATCGAATCTGTAGTGATATAAGATATTATCCTGTTCAGGGTTGGCCAGGTTGCCCTTTCTATCAGAAAGAGTTTCCATGAATTGTGAAAGTGTCAGAAATATTTTACCGACTAAAGAAGCCCCAGAAGACACTGTATAGTACTGAAAACCCAGTGCATGCTCTCAACTCCTACTCAGTCTATTTATGCATACTTCACTAATATTCATTTTCTGCTTTAGTCACACATATCTGCATCCCACATATAGAACGGAGTTGCTGACATGCTCATGTACAATGCTACATACATAAAAGCTAACGTTCCTGTATATATTATTATCTTAAAGGAATTTACTGTACAATGCAAAATGTGTCAGCTTTCTGCTAAAGGTTCTGCTCAAGGGACAATAAGATGAATATTTGTAGCTTCCTGTTATGTGTTTAGCCATGTGAAAAGAAAGGAGACAGATTTACCTAAACCCTCATTCCACTATTGAATGTGCCGAAAAATGCAAAAATGTGCTAAGTGGGAGAAACGTGTCTCTCCAAGGCCACCATGAACAAGAACATATAACCAGCCTATTGGCATATAGTCCTTCAGCAGAGAGACGTCAGTTTTGCTGAGTTTATGTTATATTGTGCTGTGTTTTTTGTCCTTTTCCTTTCAGATCTGTAAAGCACAGGGTCTATAGAGCTGATTGAGAGCCTGCTTTACGATCCACTTAACCCTCTTTAGAGTGTAGTCTTAGCCCAGGCAGACCAGAATGCAGCAAAAGCGTCTTTCAGTTAAGGTGACCAGATTTTTTAAATTAAATCCGGGGACATATTTTTTTTTTACTAGTAATGGTGGCAATCAGCGACTCTCTGCCCATCGCCGCCGCCGCCTGCCTCACAGCCTGTCAGGTCTTACTCTCCGGGCCCCCGCTACAACTGGGTGGGGAGTGGAGGAAGATCACTCCGCCAGGGAAGGCAAGGAGATAAGCAGGCAGGCGGCTGGCCGGGACTTGAGCCAAGGCAGAAGAACATGTGACCGGAGCTGAATGGGCATGCCCCCAAAACTGAAGAAGTATTCCCTTCGTTCCGACCGCCACATGATCATCAGAAAGGGGCACAGATAATGGAAAAAAATACACCCCCCTAAGCTAGTAGGAGCGGCGGAGTGGGGGTGTGCAATTCAGATTATAATTTTTCAATTCTGCACTGACTGTCTTTGAAATTGCTCCAGCCCCTGTTCAAATCCAATCCTGGGACAAAACCGGGGACAGACTTGGTCTGGGAACAATGTCCTCAATCCGGGGACTGTCCCCTGAAACCGGAGATGTCTGGTCACCCTACTTTCAGTGGACCTGAAATCATAGTGATAAAGACACAGAACACAATTCTTGTGTACCGTTAAGCTAGCCATTTTTCTTGTTCAGCCCCGCAAGATGAATAAGAGAGATCACTTGATTATTCCATCCACACTACACAGTGTGGGTGGAGAAAAATTCCCTGCCAGCCATTGTATTCAGAATACCTAGGTCAGAGGTAGGCAACTTCGGCCCTCCGGCTCTAGTGAAACTACAATTCCCATGAGGCATTGCAAGACCCTGACAATCACAGGCATGACTCCTAGAGGCAAAGGCATGATGGGATTTGAAGTTTCACCACAGCTAGAGTGCCGAGGTTGCCTACCCCTGACCTAGGTAGTGACTACACCTGATTGGAGACATTCACTGTCCATCTGATAATTTTCCATCCAACTGATTTTTACTGCCGTTTTTTGGCAGGGAAAGTTCAAACACAAGTCACATGTCCTCAACCTATTGGTGTGATGGTTGCCAGATAGATGCACTGGCTCACAGGATGTTCTGAGGCAGGCCAAAAGTGTTTGAAGCCAATTCAGTGGGACCTCCATCTGCCCGCACACCGTCTAATATGTAATATGCCTACTCAGTGAATCTCTACCTTGGCCATGCTGCACCAACTGCCAGGGCCGTCTTTAACGCAGGGCAAAAGGGGCAGCTGCCCCTTAATAACGCGTTGCCTGCAAAAAAAGATGGCTGCAATTGGCTTTGGCGGATTTGGACTTGAGCCCTGCGGCTTCTGTAGTATGTCTGCAGCCTCTGACCCTCTCCTGTAGTATGTATGAAGTCTCTGACCATCTCTTGTAGTATGTATGCAGTTTCTGACTATCTCCTGTAGTATGTATGCAGTCTCTGACCATCTCTCCTGCAGTACGCCTATTAACCTTCTTTCCAGAGGCTTGCAGTATACTGTCTCATCAACAACAGGGTTTTGAGCCTGCTGTCGTTGAAAGAAGGTGCAGTGGTGGGGTGACTGCCTAAGCAAGGTGTTCAAAACATTTTTCTATACCCAACACCCAGGGCTGTCTGCTTCCAGCAGCTATTGGCAGTGATTGCATCATATGGTTGGGGCTGATGTTGCCATTCTCCCAACAAATGGCCCTCTTATTTATTGGGTAATTTGAATGGAAAACTGGCCAGAGCTTGACCGGTATGCAATTGGGCTGCTGCCAGCATCCTTTCTGAAACCCCAAAGCCATTTTTTCATTAAATTTTTTTAACATTTTTGTGCAGCAAGCATCCTGTGCTCTACATGAATAGGGTTATGGTATTTTTTCACCATCAAGTTCGGTTCAGACTGGTGCGATGCAAGAACCCTGCGAATCCAGTGTGGGTTCCTGCATCGCACAGTGGGGAGTGTTAATACAAAGTCAATGACACCCCCAGATCGGTTCACATATCGCAGTGCGAACTGTCAGTTCGGTCACGAACACTCATGCGATCCAATTCTGGTGCGGACAAAAAAATGTGTCCTGCACGACTTTGGTCCGAATGTGATGCAAATCCAGCCATACAATCTGTATTGCTGAATACGCATCACACAGACATTGTATGTGATTTGCACTGCGAACCACATGCAATCTCGCACAGCGCACCAGTGTGAACCGAGCCTTAATACCCCATTTCCCTAGCTGTTCGACAGTTGCAATGAATTTTAATTATTTTTTTTCCAGGTAACATCCTGTGCTCTGCATGAATATTTGTGTTGGCTTGGAGTGTGCTACCACCAATAATACTCTAAACCTCATTTAAAAAAACAAAAAAACAAACAAATTTTGAGATACTCGTATATACTCGAGTATAAGCCGACCCGTATATAACCGAGGCACCTAATTTTACCACAAAAAACTGGGAAAACGTATTGACTCGAGAATAAGCCTAGGGTGTCCATCTGCATGCCTCACTGTGCCTCACTGTGCCTCACTTTGCCTTACTGTGTCCATGTGCATGCCTCACTGTGTCCATGCCTCACTGTGCCCATGCCTCACTGTGTCCATGCCTTACTGTGTCCATGCCTCACTGTGCCCATGCCTCACTGTGTCCATGCCTCACTGTGTCCATGCCTCACTGTGCCCATGCCTCACTGTGCCCATGCCTCACTGTGTCCATGCCTCACTGTGCCCATGCCTCACTGTGTCCATGACTAGACTGAATTTTAACATGGCAGTCTCAGGAAGGGGTGCCCGGATTTGAAAAATAAGTGCTCCCCGGCCATAAGTCCCCCAGACAAAAAACTTTGCACACTTATAGAGGAGAAATGGGGCTACATGTGTGCAAATTTCCCGGTACCGGGTCCCCAAAATCACTGGGGAAATTACCGTTTAACATGGAAGTGTATGGAATCGGTGCTCCCCGGCCGTGGGTCCCCCGGACAACAAACTTTGCACACTTGTAGAGGAAGAATGGGGCTACATGTGTGCCAAGTTTGGGGTCCAGGAGACCTACGGCCGGCCGGTTTTGGGACCCCAAAATCTGGGAGATCAGGCGCAAAAAGGTGACTCGAGTATTAGCCGAGGGGGGAATTTTCAGCACAAAAAAATGTGTTGAAAAACTCGGCTTATACTCGAGTATATACGGTACTTTTTTAAAATTTTATTTGTTACTGACTTGTTACTGACTTGGCCAATACCATTTGCATAACATTTGCATTTCATTACGGCACATCGTTGTTAAAAATGGTCAACACTTGGGGTCTATTTAAAAAACGCTGCACGAATGCCAGAAAGATTTGTGTAAGTGGAATAAAATTTCACTGCATGCTTTCAAATAGATTAACTCCTGTATCATCAGGTCCATCTAGTGGGCAAAATGCTGTATATTTTGTCATTGAGCTATTATAGGAAGCTAGATACAGCAGTAAATCTATTTGAAAACATACAGTAAAATTTAGTTCAGCTTGATCATTGTTTCTGACATCTGTGCAAAAAATATTTTATAAATAGACCTGTTTATATTTTCACATCGTTCTCTTCAGTTTGTAATTTTTTTGGGCTTTCATGCAGGCTATATTATGTTGTTTGTGTCTTTTGCCCCTCCTTGATTACACCGGCATGATCTAGAATGATTTTGGATACACGCTCTTTAAAGTAGTGTGGCCTAAGAATAATTCTTTAATAGAAATCACATGTTCTCATCCCCTAACTCTCAATTTTGTGTGCAAATAAGTATATATAATATTTAGGGCTGAAATATGACTTCTCTCTGTTTCCAAAATGTAATCCTATTCATCGTTCAGCCTGAAATATGACTCCTCCCTGCACCTGAAATTTCCTTGGATTAAAAAAGATGTAATTATTTGCATCAAATCTGTTAATTTTTTAAATAATATTTAACCACTTCAATACAGGGCATTTTTACCCCCTTCCTGCCCAGGCCAATTTTCAGTTTTCAGCGCTGTCGCACTTTGAATGACAATTGTGCGGTCATGCAACACTGTACCCAAATAAATTTTTATCATTTTTCCCCCAGCTTTCTTTTGGTGGTATTTGATCACCTCAGCAGTTTTTTTTTTCTTGCCCTATAAACAAAAGAATAGTGACAAGTTTGAAAAAAAAACACAATATTTTTTACTTTTTGCTATAATAAATATCCAATTTTTTTTTTTCCTCAGTTTAGGTCGATATGTATTCTTCTACATGAGGCTGCTCCCTCCTCTCTCTATCTTCATTGGTTATATGGCTGTTGTCTAGGGGTACCTGGGAGAGAGAGATTATACACACCACGGCCCATGTCCTCCGTAACTAAGAGGTGAAGGCCAGAAGATTGGGCTTTTGTGTAGGTGTCCTAGAGTCAAGTCCAGTACTTCGTCCCTGACTCCTCTGCTTCTAGTAACCAGAGTTCCACACAGTGAATAGGTCCAACTCAGTTTTATTCTTCTTGCCAAGCAATAAAACAGTTTCTTTACTTTGAAAAATGGGGACAGATCGAGGCACAATCCTTTCCCTTCTGCTGCTGACCACTGTGGTGTCACCAGTGGTGAATAGTCACTGCCACTGACTAGGTAATAAAGAACGTGAATTACCTTCGCTCACTTTGCCCCTGTCAGAGGAAGAAATCCGTCCAAGGGAGAAGTGGAGGCCTCTCCGTCACCAGCGATGCTGCGCCGGGCTCTTCAGAGAAGTTACTGCGCACCAGTCCTCACGAACTCAGACACGGGAACCCAAGGAGTTAGGGCCCCCTCGGATTCCTCCACCCTCGCGGAACTCAGTCTAAGGTACTGAGCCCCAGGCATCCGCCATAGTACCTCACCCCAGGCTAAAAAGGTGCCTGAGATGGACTCCATCTCCGCTCCGGCTAGGTCAAGGGCACCTAGGCCTGGAACACCGGAACGCCAGCACCCAGGCTGAAGGTGCCTGGGTGCGGCCGCATCTTCTGGCTCAAGACTCTAACCTTGTGATCAGGGCGTCCGCCCCTTTTATGACCTCTCCCTTTGCGCCACAGCTGGTTCCCCGCCCCGCTGTACCAGCTCCAGGGGAGGACAAAAAGGTACAGTGTTGCGGTGCGAGCCCAGCCCCGGTCCAAGGCAACAACGCCATCTACAGGCCGGCGGGAACCTCACACCACCAGAGTCCTCCAAGACTCACAAAGGGAACCTTGAATTTCCTAACAATCAAAGCATCTGGGTTACACTACCATCCAGATGCTTCCCCTAAATTCAAGTACCTGCTACATACATATTTTTGATTTAAAAAAAATCGCAATAAGCATACATTTATTGGTTTGCGCAAAAGTTATAGCGTCTACAAAATAGGGGATAGATTTATGGCATTTTTATTATTTTTTTTTTTACTAGTAATGGCGGCGATCTGCGATTTTTATCGTGACTGTGACATTGTGGCGGACATATCGGACACTTGTGACACTATTTTGGGACCATTCACATTTATACAGCGATCAGTGCTATAGAAATGTACTGATTACTGTATAAATGTCACTGGCAGGGAAGGAGTTAACACTAGGGAGTGACCAAGGGGTTAAATGTGTTACCTAGGGAGTGATTCTAACTGTAGGTGGAGGGGACTCACAAGGGGAGGAGACCAATCGGTGTTCCTCTGTACTGGGAACACACGATCGTTCTCCTCTCCCCTGACAGGACGTGGATCTGTGTGTTAGACGGCCGGGAAGCTGAGGACGTCATATGACGACCGCCTAGGATGGGAGATCCCTCCTGCGGACGTGATATGACTATGGGTGGGAAGGAAGTGGTTAAGGAACAATTTTTTTGTTTTAGATTTCTACCGGATTAAAGAATATGTTACCCCATAAATCGAATTCCTGATATGTGCCTGCTGTACCGTGTACTTGTGTTAAAAAGTATCCGGTTCTCTTTTGTGTGAAATACCTGGTAATTCTGCCAGTCCCCCTGCCTTCCTATTTCAAACTGACCACCCTAGGCATGAGTTCACACCTCCCTGCACATCCATTCACTGGGAAGATCAGTGTATTGCTCTCTTTCTCCACCCCACCTCTCCAAGCCCCATAAGCATCTTAGAACAGAGATTATGTGATCACTTATATAACAAACGAAAAAACAAGAAGATTTTCCTTCGCATTGAGGCGATTTAGTTTGCATTTGTAGCGCTATACAAGTTACTCATTCATTCATTCATTCAGATATATACAGAAATGTTTTGCTTTTCATTTCCGTTTTAAACTAAATGGGTTGTTTTACAAGGTAATGGTTCACATAAACTTTAATTTAATTGAATGCTTACTCCCTACCTTCCAAATTGCCTTCTATTAAAAAGGATGAGATTCCGTGCCTCAAATGTGTTTATATTGTTTCTCTGGAAAAATAAAGTATCACTTTTTATTTCTGGATGACAAATTGCATTGTTTCTGTCTACAAAACAGCCTCCTATCATAAAGAATGTGATTTAGTTCAACAAATAATTACATTTGTATTATAAAATGATTTTGGAAACAATACAATTTTATTTATTATTTAGGCTCCATGTACACAGAAGCTGATACACTGCAGTTTATTGGCGTTTTGGCGTTTTTTAAAAAGCCCATTAACTGCACTCTATGTTAGCCTATGTGTTCATGTACACATAACGTTTTTTAGCTTTAATGTGCAGTGGCGTTAATGGGCTTTTTTCTGAACGCAAAAATTTCGCGTTCAAAGTGCCGTTTTTCGGCAGAAAAAAACGCCCAAAAAACTCAAAACGCCCAAAAACGCTCATAAACGCTCATAAATGCTCATAAACACTCAAAAACACTGGCCGTGAGCGTTTTTTTAGCGTTTTTTGGTCCATTGAAAAAAAATAAAAAAAATAAAAAATGAAAAAAATAAAAATAAAAAAAACGAAAAAACGCTACACTGAAAAACGCTAATAAAAGCTAGTAAAAAACCGCTGATAAAAGCTAGGTTTTTCTGCTGCTTTAAAAACGACAGTTTTTGAGCTTCTGTGTACATTTAGCCTTATGGGTGAAAATATTCCAACTCCTAGCCTCTCAAAGTGTTACCCATGAAAAATAATAATATTCTATTGCACTAATCCATACAAGTTACTTGTGGTGTCCTAAAAAAAATCAATACATTTTTCATAGGACCTGTCCTATGAAAAATTAAAGGCCTGTCACCCAGATCAGCATCCATTAAATTTATTAGATTTGTTTTCGCTAATCCAAAAAAAATTCATATAGTGTCTTTCCAGAAAATACATTTGTTATTTATATTTGTAGCTGAAAGAAGTAAATTCTCTGCCTCCAAATGTGCCTTCTACTAAAAAGGAAGAGATCCTGTTCTGCCAGTATGTGTAACTTTTCAAACCTGTGTCTGAATGTAGTTTCAGGTAATATATCTGGCTGAAATATGCCTATTTTCTGCATCCAAATTATTCTCCTATTAACCACTTCAGCTCCAGGAGGCTCACCCTCTTCCTGGCCAGGCCATTTATTGCGATACCACACTGCGTTACTTTAACTGACAATAGCACAGTGGTGTGACGCTGTTCCCAAATAAAATGTACCGTATATACTCGAGTATAAGCCGACCCGAGTATAAGCCGAGGTACCTAATGTTGCCTCAAAAAACTGGGAAAACTTACTGACTCGAGTATAAGCCGAGGGTCAACAATGCCTCACTGTTCCCATCCTTACTGTTCCTATCCTCACTGTTCCCTATCCTCACTGTTTCCATCCTTACTGTTCCCATCCTTACTGTTCCTATTCTCACTATTTCCTATCCTCACTGTTTCCTATCCTCACTGTTTCCTATCCTCACTGTTCCCATCCTCACTGTTTCCCATCCTCACTATTTCCTATCCTCACTGTTTCCCATCCTCACTGTTTCCTATCCTCACTGTTTCCTATCCTCACTGTTTCCCATCCTCACTGTTTCCTATCCTCACTGTTTCCTATCCTCACTGTTTCCTATCCTCACTGTTTCCCATCCTCACTGTTTCCTATCCTCACTGTTTCCCATCCTCACTGTTTCCCATCCTCACTGTTTCCCATCCTCACTGTTTCCCATCCTCACTGTTTCCTATCCTCACTGTTTCCTATCCTCACTGTTTCCTATCCTCACTGTTCCTATCCTCACTGTTTCCCATCCTCACTGTTTCCTATCCTCACTGTTTCCTATCCTCACTGTTTCCTATCCTCACTGTT
Organism: Rana muscosa; assembly: GCA_029206835.1. Lineage (NCBI taxonomy): Eukaryota > Metazoa > Chordata > Amphibia > Anura > Ranidae > Rana > Rana muscosa. The sequence goes on from CM055116.1 coordinate 189,192,883, forward strand.
TCCCATCCTCACTGTTTCCTATCCTCACTGTTTCCTATCCTCACTGTTTCCCATCCTCACTGTTTCCCATCCTCACTGTTTCCTATCCTCACTGTTTCCTATCCTCACTGTTTCCCATCCTCACTGTTTCCTATCCTCACTGTTTCCTATCCTCACTGTTTCCCATCCTCACTGTTTCCTATCCTCACTGTTTCCCATCCTCACTGTTCCCATCCTCACTGTTTCCCATCCTCACTGTTTCCTATCCTCACTGTTTCCTATCCTCACTGTTTCCCATCCTCACTGTTTCCTATCCTCACTGTTTCCTATCCTCACTGTTCCCTAGCTCACTGTTTCCTATCCTATAATTTTACATTGGAAATCGTACCTGTAAAGAAGTTGCGGCTGCGGCGCCCATCGTTCGAATTCCGCGGTCTCTTCCTGTTCCTTCAGTGATAGGCGATTCTCATCAGACACTCTCCGCCTATCACGATCATTCTCTCATCCTCAGTTTCCCAGCAGACACTGTGTTGGGTGTTCCGCCAATCACAGACGTCTGCTGGGAAACTGAGGATGAGAGAATGATCGTGATAGGCGGAGAGTGTCTGATGAGAATCGCCTATCACGGAAGGAACAGGAAGAGACCGCGGAATTCGAACGATGGACGCCGCAGCCGCAATGTCTTTACAGGTACTATTTTCAATGTAAAAAATTTCGCTGACTTGAGTATAAGCCGAGGGGGGGACTTTCAGCCCAAAAAAAAGGGCTGAAAATCTCGGCTTATACTCGAGTATATACGGTATGTCCTTTTTTTCCCATAACTTGAGCTTTCTTTTTTTGGTATTTGACCACCTCTTCGTTTTTGTTTTTTTACGCTATAAACGGAAAAAGACCGACAATTTTTAAAAAAAACAATATTTTTTACTGTCCGCTATAAAAAAAATCCAATAAAAAAATGTAAAAAAACAAATCTCTTAATCAGTTTAGGCCAATATGTATTCCACTACATATTTTTGGTAAAAAATTCCAATAAGCGTATATTGATTGGTTTTGCATCTATAAACAATGGGATAGATTTAAGGACTTTATTTTTTTTACAAGTAAAGGTGGCGATCAGTGATTTTTAGTGGGACTGCAGCATTGCGGCTGACAAATCTGACACCAAGTGACACTTTTTGGGGACCAGTGACACCAATACCATGATCAGTGCTAAAAAAAATGCACTGTCATTCTATGACTGGGGGAAGACAAAGATCCGTATTCCTGCTTAGTGGAAACACAAGATCTCCATCTTCCCCTCTGACAGAACAGCGATCTGCCTTGTTTACACAGGCAGACCACCGCTCTGTCTGCCTCAGGAACGATTGTCCAATCACAACGGGAGAGCGGTTTGCCGACGGCAGGTACGCCCCAGACCCAAAGAAAGAAATTTCGTACAGGTATGTGATTTTGCGCTTAAGGGTCGCCCTGCCTCAGTATATGTATGTTGGGCGGTCCTTAAGCAGTTAATAAGGATGAGATTCTCTGTAGCAAATCTGTACAATATTTATATTATGTCTACAAAAAGATTCTGTCTTAATTTGTATTTATTGCCAAAATGTACCTGCTCTATCTGTGCCTGGTCTATCAGTGAACTTGAAATTACTGACATTTCATTCTTTCAGGCTGGGTTCACATCTAAGCCGCATGAGCCTCACAGCAGGAGTCCAGTGCGTCTCCATTCTCCGTTTCAGGTCTGATTTCAGCCCGAATTTTTGGCTGAATTCAGACCTCAAACGTACCAAAAGACACACAGGACTCCTGTGCAAGTCGCACCGGACCCGTTACTGAGATGTGTGAACCCGCTTCATAGAGAGCCGGTCACAATCTCCTGCTATGCGAATTGGATGCGGAGAAACCTGCATCCAATTTGCATAGGTGTGAACCAAGCCTTAAATCTCAAATAAAAATGTAATATCTTCTTTATACTAAACCCCAGCAAGTGTCAGCGTAAGCAATAACTCCCAGCACAATATTAAATCCCCCTCCCCACACACAGGAAGAGGGGGGAGAAAGAGAGCAGGGGGAGAGAGAGCACAGAGAGAGGGGGAGCAGGGAGAACGCAAGAGTGGGGAAAGGGCAAGAGGGGATAACAAAAAGGAGAAAACCTAAGAGATCAAGGGATGGTGGGTGGCGGGTTATGGGTGGCAGATCTTCACCACTTGCAGACCACGCTATAGCCAAATGATGTCTACAGCGTGGATGGCCAGTTCTGGGAGGGTGTCATATGATGGCCTTCCGTGATCGTGCCTCTGGACACTGCTGATCACAGATTGAGGTAAAGAGCCAATCAGCGGCTCCTTACCACATGATCGGCTGCGTCCAATCTGTCACGTATCTGGTAGGAGTCTGAAATTATGAGGTCGGCCTCTCTTGTATCTCCATTCCAAGCCGCACTGGAGGTGGAACAGATGGTGGCTAGAGTCAGGAGGCACACGAGTGCCTGTAAGTGTTGTGTGCAGAACTTGTAAGTGAAGTTGCAGGCTTGGAGGTGCAGGCAGAGCATCCGGTAGGGAGCTGGACCTAGGGAAGCTGAGAGGATGGACAGCCAGCACAGGCACTCAGAGATAGCATTGAGCCAAGCAGGAGATAGGAGCAAGGTCACAAGGATAGCCGGGTTCAGTAACAGGCGGGTAGCGAGGTAACTAGGCATTAGCAGAAGCAAGGTCAGATGGGAAGCCAGGATCAGGAAACAGTAATCAGAGTAATCAGAGTCCAAAAGCAGGGTCGTGGAAAGCCAACGTTCAGCAACAGGAATCAAGCCAGGTTTAACAGGGTTCAGAATATCAGGACACAGCTGAAGACCAGTCAGCACTTTTCAAAAGGCAGAGCATCCTTTAAATAGGCCATATGGTGGCAATTGTGGCTAGGGGTGCGCTCCTGCGCGTGCACGCAGTGCGTAAGTGTGCGCGCCAGGCGCATTCTAACAGTTCTCTTACACAATCGCAGCTGATCACGATGTAAACAAAAGCCAGTTATCGGCATTCCTTTCCTTATGCTGACAGCATGCTGCTCATCAGTGCCACCTCATCAGCGCACATCAGTGAAGAAGAAAAATTACCTGTTTGCAAACTTTTATAACAAACTATGAAGAAGTTTTTAGTTTTTTCAAAATTTTCGGTCTTTTTTCAATTATTTAGCAAAAATTAAAAAACCCAGTGATGATTAAATACCACCATAAGAAAGATCTTTATGTGAAAAAAATGCAAAAAATTTTGTATGCGTACAGTGTAGCATGGCCGTGCAATTGTCATTCAAAGTGTGGCAGCGCTGAAAGCTGAAAATTGGCCTAGACAGGAAGGGGGTAAAAGGGCCCAGTAGGCAAGTGGTTAAAATTCTATTCACAAATCATTCTTTGCTCCAGGTTTTGGAAACCTAATATGAGAGTCTTTGAACAAGAATTCATTCTTTCAAATAACTCTTTTCTCACCTACATAAACTTTAATAGATGCTATATTGATCATCTATAGCGGTAAAAAATAAAAAAAAATTCAAACCTTCTTTGTTTAAAGTCTTGCCCTGTACAGACAATCGTTTTTTCCGATGAAAAAAGTCCGATGGACTTTTTTCATCGGAAAAACCGATCGTGTATGGGCCCCATCTGACTTTTTTCCATCGGTGTAAAAAAATAGAACATGTTTTAAATTTTTACGATGGAAAAAAAAACGATAGGAAATTCCGATCGTCTGTGTGAAACTCCAACGGAGAAAAAACCCACGCATGCTCAGAATCAAGTTGACGCATGCTCAGAAGCATTGAACTTCATTTTTCTCGGCTCATCGGAGTGTTTTACGTCACAGCGTTTGGGACGGTCAGAATCTTGTAGGATGTTGTGTATGCAAGACTGATGGAAGTCAGCTTCATCGGAATTCCGCCGGAAAATTCCATCGGATTTTATTCCATCGGAAATCTGATCGTGTGTACAGGGCATTACTGATAACAGTTGGGTTTTAACATCCAGAAGCAACACGTATCCTCCTAAAGTTGACTATCTAGGCATCAACATGATGTAAAACAAGGATTGGACAACTACATAAAAAAAAACTTGTAAATAGCTCTACCTAGACGTAACTGACCTTTGGCCTCATTTTGACTATGATCCTGCTTCATGCTTTGTAATCATCAAAGCATAAAGCCTTGGTAAACATTAATGGTTAACATCAATGCCACCAGTCAAGGGCATTCTAGAGTTAGCACAAGTCCAACCAAAACATAAGTGGTGACGCCAGGGTGCCTCCAAAGTTAGCATTCTTGGGAAGAGGCTTTTACCAACCTGCTGGGGACCAGGGACATCCACTTCAATCCGATTCCATCCTTGCTCTATCCGGACTGACCCTTAATTAATTTTGTGATTCTTTAAACACTTTAAATTGAAAAGTAAAATTACTATAATTCAGTATACCTGAACATCAGCTGCTATTGACTTGGATACAGCTGCTGTTCAGCCTAAAATTTTCTATCTGGCTCCTTTTTCTTCAGGAACTGGCCAAAATTTGCATAGTGTATGGTCAGCTTAAAACTTCCCATAGGTACTAACACCACTCCAATCCAAAAACAGCTAGGACTGAAGGTGCAAGAGAGCCGGGTTGCCAACTTTCAGTAAATTTACGAACAGTTTGTAAAATCCGTACTTTTTGCATCTGTCCTTGAATGTCCATTACAGACATGTAGGCTGCATGTCCGTAACTGACATTCATGGACAGATGCAACAATTATGGATTTTACAAACTGTTTGTAAATTTACTGAAAGTTGGCAACCCTGCAAGAGAGACCCCTGACATCATCTCAGTCTCCAATCAGATAAATGCCAGTTCTGCTGTGACATCTTTTGTAGATAAGTAATTCTAAAGGTTATCTAAAGTAAAAACTTTTTTTCTTGTATGATAGAGTGGGAAATACTAAGAAACTGCCAGGACTAATTTAGCCCTCTGAGTTACACTGGTAGATTTCCTTTGCTTTCTGTCTATAGGCCCATACACACCATCTGACTTTTTGACGACAAACCTCAGACGGACCTGTTTTTGCGGAAAATCCGACCGTGTGTACGCTCCATCAGACAAACTGTTTCGGTTTTCATCGGACAAATGTTCGCTGTGCAAACAGACAAACTTTCTGGCAACAAAAGTCAGATGGTGCAAAATCCGATCGTGTGTACACAAGTCCATCGGACTTATGTCCAAAGTACAAACACGCATGCTCAGAATCAATGCAAAAGATCAACCAGCAATAGCAGAAGTTGCCCAAAGGGTGGCACTAAAGACCAGAAAAAACACGTAGTATGCCAATTACGTCACTATGTTCGTGTTTGTTGGCTGAAAAAGTCCTGGCGTGTGTATGCATACCAAGTTCACGGCCAACGCCCTTCGAACAAAAATCCACGGAAAAGTTGGTTTGAAGTCTGATTGTGTGTATGAGGCTTATGACACAACAGGAAGTCAGTGAAAATCTCTCAATATTTAGGAGGAATCTCCAGTTAGACAGCTGTTATTGGTGTCCCTACTGGAAGATTTTTCTCTATTCCTGTTCCGGTGATGGCTGTAATATGTTGGATTTCTCATTACCTTCTATCCTAATGGCAATGGTCACAGCACAAATAGAAAGGGTTACTTTTCTGGGGACACAGATAGCAATGAAAGCCCGACAGAGGTTCTAGTCTGCAGGTGTCAAACTGGCGGCCCTCCAGCTGTTACAGAACTACAAGTCCCATGAGGCAATGCAAGGCTGACGGTTACAAGCATGACTCCCACAGGCAGAGGCATGATGGGGCTTGTAGTTCCGCAACAGCTGGAGGGTCGCCAGGTTGACACACCTGTTAGCCCTTTCACACTCTATCCTTAACCACTTGCCGACCGCCTCATGCATACCTCCCAACACGCACGGATTCTGCAAGACTTTCACATACTGCTTTCCCGCAGTCCCGCGATAGGACCAATTTACCCGCAAATGAAGAGCAGCGAAGGAGGTAGAAAGACATCACCCTGCGCCCCCCTGGCTCCCGCGTATACTGTAATGTGGGGCGGTCGGCGGTAGCTCCCCTAGCAAATTGTATTTAGCAGCACCCCCCCCCGCTCAACAACTCTGATGCCATGAAAAAATTAGCTGTCCACCGTTCCCACCCCCCCCCCCCCCTCCGCTTAACAATTCTGACGGTGGAAGAAATGTGAATGAATGTCCCGCAGAGCTCTCCTGCGCTGGATTGGGGCCGTGTGGCGGCTGTGCTGTGATTAGTCGTAGCACGAGCCAATCCGCGTGTCACGGCCAAGGATTGACCATTGTCCTGTAAGCAGGGATGTGCCAGTTTTTGTTTCCCTGCGAACTAAAACTGACGCATCTTTTAGTATAAACAGCACACAGTGAATGCACCAGGCACTGTTAGGCACACATTTAACCCTTTAATCGCACTAGATGTTAACCCCTTCCAAGCCAGTGTCATTACTACAGTCAAAGTGTATATTTTTACCACTGATAACTGTATTCGTGTCACTGGTTCCCACAAAGTGTCAGTTAGTGTCAGACTGCCACAGCCCCGCTATAGTCACTGATCACTTGCATTACCAGTATATAAAAAAAAAGACAAATTCCAGTGTATATCCCCTAGTCTGTAGACACTGTAATGCTCATGCAAACCAATCAATATACGCTTATTGGGATTTTTTTTTATAACAGAAATATGTAGCAGAAATTAGATTTTTTTAAAACAAATTTATTGGATATGTTTTATAGCAGGAAGTAAAAAATATATTTTTTTTTCAGAATTTTTGGTCTTTTTTCATTTATAGGGTAAAAATAAAAAATAAAATCTTTCAGAGGTCAAGTGGTTAAACTGGAATTCCAAACTATACAGTACCTAACTAATCCTAAAAATGCTCCTTTCCCCCTCCTAACACCTATGCTGACTAAGCTGGGTAAGAAAGATGCATAGAAAAACCCAAATTTGTTGCACTGGGATCATATACAGAACAATAAAATCAATAATTAATATAAAAGCAGCCAACACAATTTGCAAGGATAAGCACAAATTGGTATATAGAGAATGGTGTAGCGCTAATGCAATCATAAACACCGTCCAACATAAATCAACTGTATAATACTGATGTGAATTCACCTAGTTTGAACAGGTGAATATAATTCATTCAAAGTCCATAAATGACCATAGGATGTGTCTTGAGGTATCACCAGGGCTTTTTTTCAGCGGGAACGCGGGGGAACGCAGTTTACTGCTTTTCTTGATATCATTACCAAATTCCATACAAATTACTTAGCACCACAAAATACTTGGTTCTATATTGTCTAAAAGGAACGGTACTGGGAGGTGGGAAGGGGCGGAAAAAAGGGGTGACTCGGAAAGGGGGAGTTCCTGCACCTATTGTCTGAGAAAAAAATCCCTGGGTATCACAGTTGTGAAGAAACCGCCACCATCACCCAAACACACTGCCTCTTACCCTCAGGTAGATTTAAACAAGCATGGATATTTCCCTATATAAGAAAGATGCATACTTACCTTTTTATTAGGCATCTACAATCTGGTCATGTAATCCGCCTCCCGTGTGTCAGCCAGCAATGGCTGCAGTGGAGAGGAGGTAGAACAGACAACGGATGGGCTATAAAGCCTATGGGTGATGTCACTGCTCCCAGGCATTACCAGCAGTTGTTGAGCGATCTTTCTCCTCTCCCCTGCAGCCGCCACTGACTGACACAGGGCAGATCACATGATCAAACCAGAGGAGGAGTTGGGGGGAGGTATTTTTAAGATTAGTAAGGTATAGCCTGGAATTCCACTTTAACAAAAAAAAAAAAATTAGGGCTTCAGACACACTTGACGAAACGGCTCCAGTCTCCTATACAGCCTAGTTAACCAGAATCCACATCTCCAGATAATTTGACAAGGGTGAAGCTATCTGCAATCTTCAGAGGAATATCATTTGACCACAAAACAGCTAATTTGTTCCAAGTTGTGAAACATTAATGTACAAAATGTAGGCAGGTCACTGAATGCAAGCCTAATGTGGATACAAACAATGGCAATGTTTGACTCAGTACCGTGGAAGTCAAGTTAACCACATCAGCCCCGGAGGATTTGGCTGCTCAATGACCAGGCCATTTTTTTGCGATTCGGCACTGCATCGCTTTAACTGACAATTGCGCGGTCATGTGATGTTGTACCCAAACAAATCTGACGTCCTTTTTTTCCCACAAATAGAGCTTTCTTTTGGTGGTATTTGATCACCTCTGCGGTTTTTATTTTTTGAGCTATAAACAAAAAAAGGAGCGACAATTTAAATAAAAAACACAATATTTTGTACTTTTTACTATTCTTTTTTTAAAAAGCAAATGTATTCCTCTTCGGAATTTGAATTTCGGGAAGATTGTTATATTCTTTCTATTGTATTCAATTTTTTCTATCCTATTCTATTCTATTCTTTTCTATTCTAGCCTATTCTATTCTTTTATGTTCTATTTTATTCGAATCTATTCTATTCTATTTGAATTCAAAATAATTCTATTTGACTTGGGGGGAAATGGTTATATTCTTTCTATTCAATTTTTTTAATTCTATTCTATTAAAATTTTTATTTATTCTATTCAAAATTTTAATTTCAGAAGAAGGTTATATTCTTTCTATTTAAAAAAAAAAAGTGGGGTACCCACCTTCTAGTATGTGGACTATGCTGCTAGCCAAATTGTATGTATATATATGAAAAAGGGGGCGCTCAAATACTCTTAAACTTAATTAATAAGTGATAACTTATCTAATAAATTATTGTGTGAATAATTCTTAAATATAAACACCAACACAATCCTGTGATGCCTATATACAAAAAGGTGAATTGAAAGTCACCATATATAAATCGATTAGTCCCAATCGTAATAATAACGTGCTGTCAAGCCCACAACAATCAAAGAAATCTATAACACTCAATTATAGAAAAGTCTCATAGATTAAGTTAATGAAAAATCAAATGTGTAACAAATCCAAAAAGTGAAAAATTATTTCAACAAATAATGTTCATAATATATTGAAGTTAAATTCTTCAGAATAGTGCAAAGAGTTAATCCTTCACCAAATCTTCATGTGAAGCTAGAACAAATCTTCAACAAATAATGTTCATGATATATTGTGATTGTTTTCTTCAAAGTAGTGCAAAGAGTTAATCCTTCACCAAATCTTCATATGAAGCTAACACCCGAAGTGCACAAATAATAGATTGCGCTTACCAAAGGATGTGGACCTCTTTAGTTAAAAAGAAGGTCTTTAACAGCTTGAGCAGGATTGTGCCTGCACACATATGGACAATGCTGGTAGAGAAATGTTGAAATGTTGGAAACTCCTCCCTCGGTTAATTAGGCGGAACATGTGAAATACAAGCAAAAGGACTCCATAGTGTAACCCGTATTTATTTATAAAAAGGCAATAAAAATAATGTAAAAAACGTATGTGGCCTAGGTGGCCTCTTACATTAAAAAGTGCCTATTATTTGTGCACTTCGGGTGTTAGCTTCATATGAAGATTTGGTGAAGGATTAACTCTTTGCACTACTTTGAAGAAAACAATCACAATATATCATGAACATTATTTGTTGAAGATTTGTTCTAGCTTCACATGAAGATTTGGTGAAGGATTAACTCTTTGCACTATTCTGAAGAAATTAACTTCAATATATTATGAACATTATCTGTTGAAATAATTTTTCACTTTTTGGATTTGTTACACATTTGATTTTTCATTAACTTAATCTATGAGACTTTTCTATAATTGAGTGTTATAGATTTCTTTGATTGTTGTGGGCTTGACAGCACGTTATTATTACGATTGGGACTAATCGATTTATATATGGTGACTTTCAATTCACCTTTTTGTATATAGGCATCACAGGATTGTGTTGGTGTTTATATTTAAGAATTATTCACACAATAATTTATTAGATAAGTTATCACTTAATAATTAAGTTTAAGAGTATTTGAGCGCCCCCTTTTTCATATATATACCCTCATTCAGATAGGAGCTTAAGACTCCATCCGCAGGGGAGCAGCCGTTATATATAATTTGTATATTTATTTATATATAACTTTTTTTCACATAATTTTGTATATATTAATTGGCGCTGAATCACAGCAATAGTAGCCAAATTGTATGTTTCAAGAAAAAGGAAAGAAACTCCCAGTGGCTTGTGCGCAGCTTGAATGATGTATTGACTCATGATAAAAGTATTAGATCATTTTATTATACATGGTAATCGACTTTACAAATTCATTAGAAAAGTACAAGTAAAAAAGAGGGATTGGTGAATGGATCCAATTACATAGAAGGTAACAACAATAAGAGCTCTGGTGTACAAATTATAACGGTATTACAGTCGTGTGTCACAATAACCATATACAGGTCACCACTATGGGTTGGCATGTATATGGATCCCGACGCGTTTCGATCTTTATTAATGTGATGATCTTCCTCAGGGGGTATCATGTAGACATCTTGCGTGAAATACCATATTTGCTAAACCAGAGTATATAAAAACATGGTGGATAATTTCTCCATTAGGACCAACCAGCAAGAAGAAGTGAAGAACCCAGGATCTGCTTTTTTAAAGGCTATTTTCAAAAGTGTTTAGGTGTATATCATTTCCATTTGGACAAGCAGACTGCAACATAGACAGGACCCATGCAGCTAAACAGAACATCTTTCAGTGATCCCCAATAACAGGACATTTGGACTGAATTTTCTTACAGACCAGATCCTTGATGATATGCACTGGAGACTGCAACTAAATAGCAGGGAAATGATATACACCTAAACACTTTTGAAAATAGCCTATAAAAAGGCAGATCCTGGGTTCTTCGCTTCTTCTTGTGGGTTGGTCCTCATGGAGAAATTATCCACCATGTTTTTATATACTCTGGTTTAGCACATATGGTATTTCATGTAAGATGTCTACATGATACCCCCACATTATTAAAGATCGAAACGCATCGGGGATCCATATACATACCAACCAATAGTGGTGACCTGTATATGGTTATTGTGACACATGACTGTAATACCGTTATAATTTGTACACCAGAGCTCTTATTGTTGTTCCCTTTCCAAGGTTTGCCGAGGTCAGCCAATCTGTCCTTGGGCCTTTCCGGCTGTTTCCAAGGCTCTCCGGCGCCCCCCGCCTCTGGCCGCATGCGGTATTGCATGCAATTGAAGTCAATGCGGAACAAATTATTTTAGTTTCCATTGACTTCAATGGGGAAACTCGCTTTGATTTGCGCGTACTTTGGATTACGAGCATTCTCCTGGAATGAATTATGCTCGTAATCCGAGGTTCCACTGTACATGACAATCTATGACAAAATACAACACAAGTTTGAGCACATAGAACCATGAACAGAAAATGAGTATCATTGGAGGTAGAAGAAGGAATCACTCACCAATCAACTGGATACTGCACTCTTGTACTGCCAATATTTTTTGTGTATATCTATATGAATATAATATACACCGATATGTGATACCTGTGTGTGTGGGTCGATGTTGGACGAACCCACTTGGATGCCTCAAGTGGCCAGATTCAAGAATTTTATGGGTGTGAAGTTAGGATCTGTAGGAATCCCGAAAACATGTATACTCGCTTGAATAGGTCAAAAATTGACGATCGGCTTGGTGGGGGCCATATGTCGCTGAAGTAAAGACTGACACGGTATATTGGAATACCCAAAAGTTCTAAAATAATTAAGAATATATGCAAATATGTCAAAACTTTCAACTTTAGTCAAGCACACAATTTATTCTAATTTAATCTGGCACATATATTGTGTCAGAGGGAAACATTACAACCCATTCGGTATAGATATCTATCGTTCAGGGCAATGATAATTATTTGTATCATTGATATATGTGCTATATGGAAGCATGGAGGACCATATGCACACATATCATGACACAAGTTAAAGTAGTATAGCTAGCAGCAGATAAAATCAGCGGTGCTTGTTAGTGCAATGATAGCATGAAGGACCGTATGCACACCTATCATGATACAAGTTAAAATAGTATAGCTAGCAGACAAAGTCAGTGGTGCTTGTTAGTGCATTGACAGTCAACCATGTGCCACTAGACAAAGATGCTGCCTGATGAGTCATTCCTGCCTCCCTGAGTCATTCACCCTGACCCAGATTCAGCCCAGCCTGGCTCCCAGCCAGGCTAATTTACCTTCACTAACAATCTATGTTCACTACCCTTTCTAGCACACTAGAGGGTGCTACACTTGTTTAAGACAGGGTGCTACATGCGACTAGGCCCTAAAACAGTGTTTCCTAAATGATGGGTTGGGATCCCAATTAGGTCACCAACATGTTTGTGATGGGTCATCACACAACTATGTAGTAGACATAGCCTAGTTATATACTATCGCAGTTTGAGATGTAGCCCATAAACAATGCTAAGCGTAGTTTTCATTTATTCGGAATGAAAATGTAATTGATATTTCCTCCAAGGACACATCCACCCCTTTAAAAACCTGTGAAGAAACTTTCCAACAGATTTAAAAAAAATGTTTGCTTCTGTATAGAGTGAGACAGTATGTCAAACAGACTAAAATATAGATTTTTTTCATACATTTTAATCAATAAATACCGTCATACCAAACTGTCTTCCTGCTCAGGATACTTAACATACACTCTAGTGGAGGGTGCAGGACAAGTGGGTTGGCTTTAAAATTGCATGAAAATCTTCATTTGCGTGGCTAGGTGTAATGCATTCTTTATTAGCCATTAAAAAAAGCATGTTATTTCAGCGATACGCCATCTCACCGAACAGGTTGAAACAGTAGAACATGGTGGCTGCTAGTATACTGGTTATTACTGAACCGTGACACTATCAGATCACCTTTTGTAGACTGGTTGCTCAATACCGTATCAGTTTCTCTTTGGCTATAGAGCACTGCATGTTCTTTTTGTACATCTCTGTCATAAATTAGATACCAGGAAAGACTGCAGTTCCGTGACAACTATTTCAGCATCTTCCTTCTTCCATCAACATTGTTTTGAGTGAACAATTCCGCTACTAAATTGACTTCTCTACTGTAAAAAAAAAAGGAAACATACAAGATGAAGACCTATTCAACAGCAATTTGTGGTTTAACGTGGCTTTTCTCAACAGTTCTGGACCTCAAAGGTGAGATCAGTTACTAACAATGATTTAGTCTGTTATTTGACCTTGGCCAGTTAGTGACCAACTTGTGAAATTTTTGGTAAGCATGAATTGGTATGAAGTGTGAAAGTCAGGTTGCCACTCTCATAATGGTTTGATAACATATTGAGATATATAATGGTATATTATGTTTATAAATGTAGTTATGGCATGAAAATGTAACACAAGTAGAAACAAGAGACAGATTTACATGATAGAAAGTGCGAATGTGAAACATCGACTGTACATACCAGGGAAGTACATGGCTAAGCCTTCTATGTGTATCACTGCCTCCAAATTCCAAAGTGTAGCAAAAAGTTTTGTGTCCGAAAAAATATCTGTGTAATCTTAAAATATATATATATAATCTACAGCTTTTTGTAGTTTATATACAGACTGTGAAATGAATACACAAAAGATTTAATTAAAGCTTAGCAGGCAGATATATAAAATACATATAATGGTTTGAATTCATTAAAGCATCATTACATTTTTGTTTTTAAAAGAAAGTAGTGGAAATACCTGAATTTTACCTTGTATCAGTTCTGAGGCTGAGCATGTTGACAATTAAAATGTGGGCTTATATACACTTTAAAGAGAATTTATACAATGTATACAGCAGCTATTCTCAACCAGTGGTCCATGGAACCATGTTTTTTTCTAGAGATTGCAAGGTTTGCCTTGAACTGTGGTTGATTAACCTCCTATTTTGCATTCTTCATATTGATTATCAATGTAAAGGGCAATTTTCCCATTGACCCCAAAAAATTGGTCTTAGTAAGGGTTCCCGAGACCGGCAAATTATTTTGCGGTTTCCCTTGGGTTGAAAATGTTGAGAAAGGCTGGTATCCAGTTTAGTATAATTTTTTTTTTATTATCCTCTATTTATGTCTGTTAAGGGGTAGAATCAGCAAAAGGAAAATATGCACAGATGCTATTCCGGGATCTGTTTGAGGATTATGCAAATGCCTTGAGACCGGTGGAAGATACCGACCGAGCATTGAATGTTACCCTGCAAATTACTCTTTCTCAGATTAAAGACATTGTGAGTACATTCAATGTAACAAATTATTTTTAATGTTGTATTAAGATGCCTACAGATAACGTTCACCTGTTCTAGTCATTTGGGGCTGGATTGAAGAATATTTCTATGTCCCCTCCTTATCTGTGGCAGACTTAGTTCAGCTTTCCCAGTGGGAGAGTCGATTGACCAGAGGTACCATTTCCCTTAAGCACATTTGCCTGATGAGATTATACACATTTGCGCTAATCATTTATTATTCTTTTAATTTATTACAACAATCATTTGACAGCCAGATCTTGTCTGATGTGGTGACTGGATCATGAGTCATGTGACATCCAGAGAATTGGTTTACATTAGTGACACTACGTAGAATTACCCCTCTAACACTAATGCCGCGTACACACGATCGGAATTTCACTCAAACTTGGCTTACATACACACGGTCACACAAATCTTGTCAGAAATTCTGACCATCAAGAACGCGCGTGGTGAAGTACGACTAGCCGAGATCAATGAAGTTCAATAGGCAGTTCGGCTCTTCTGCTTGATTCTGAGCATGCATGTTTTTTTGCGCGTCGGAATTGCATACAGACGATCGGAATTTCCGATGGAAACTTTTCCTGTCGGAAAATTTGAAAACCAGCTCTCAAATTTTTGTTGTCGGAAATTCCGACAGAAAAGGTCTGATGGAGCCTACACACGGTCGGAATTTCCATCCAAAAGCTCACATCAAACTTTTCTTGTCAGAAATTCCGACCGTGTGTACGCGGCATTAGGTGCAACACTACATCCCTCTGTTTATGATCCCTCTCACTCCCAGTCTCCAAACTCCCCTGGCCCAACCTGTACCTGTTTAAATGCCTCTGCTACGGGAAGCTGCAAAGGCCAAACGACAGACACACCACAGTGCACTAACCCTACAAAACACATCCGTTAACCCATAAACAACAATCACAATTAGCATTTTAGACACCTGCCTACACTCCCCCACACCTAAACATAGTATGTGCTCGTACTATAAACACAGTAAAAAGACTGGAAGTTCACACTTACTGTGACATAACAGACAAAATGTTATCAATGTACAGTAACAGGTGCAGAACTTAAATATGTAATACATTACTGTAACGACACCCCAAATATGAAAGGGGTTTAACGCCGTTTTAGATATCTTCCCTCTCCTGGACACAAATTCACTGTCGATCCTCCACAGCCAGACGACAACTTCTTTAAAGAACGAGACGCACTCTGTATCTTTCTAGGATAGACTGACTTTATTGCCAAAAACATTGTAACTTTTATACACATCCAATACTGCATTAATCTAAAATGAACAATGGTCCAGCTCCACCTACAACATAACAAGACCCAATACACATTTGACAGTAGGCTAGCTTTTGTCTCCCAATACCCATCTCTTAGAAGGCAACAGCTAATCCCTTTATGTTTAAATAACTATGCATGACCTTTATATTCACCAGACTGTCTGTTACTTTACAATACACACAAGGACAGACTTAATTTCCCCAATCCACATCACCACAAACAATGAACAGGTCTTTTAGAAGCTGGGATTCATTAGCATTACACTAGGCAGACAGGTGATTGAGGCTGAACACATCAGTATCTCTCAATTAACCTGTTGAGTTCAGAATCAGTAAATAGTCCTTTACAGATATCCTTGGGAATATGGTGGATAAATATTACAGACCCATTTTAGGTAGTCCAAGATATATTTCTTAATGTCCATTATTTCCTGGCTCACCCTGTGTCCAAGGTGACCCTCCTGTCACAATTACCGTCCATTACCTCCAGCCACAGTACTGGCCACAGGAGTTCCTGTTCCGCTACCCATGGGCCACCTGCTGTGGAGGGTCCTCCAACACATCCAGCACCTTGTCGCTGCACACTGTAAGTGTGGGTTGTTAACCCCAGTCTCCAGACATAATAGGCAGAAAAGGTGAATTGGACAGCCCAGGCAGATGATTTGATCCCTCATCTTGGATGGACGACAATGTAATGGCAGTGGAGGGGGCTAAGATCTCTCTCACAACCTTAAAGCCCAGTTACACTGTAAACAACTGAGATAACATGAGTTCTGGTTCAATGAAGCTTATGTCGGGACACAAAGGAGGCTCCAGCAAGACAGTTTTCCCAGTGGACCCCCCACGCACTCACTTAACCCCTTGCAGCTTGAGGAATCAGCATGCAGGCCTGACCAATCCATCCCCATTGAGGCCAGAGGGATTAGAGTCCGATATCTCGGACACAACTAGTAAGGAGGATTCCGACAAAACCTTGGCATCCCCTTCCTCATTTAAGTTTCTGGGTTCCTCCACAAGGTCTAGTGCCTCAAAAAGGAATGTCCGACAACCATTGCACCATGACCAAGCATCCGCCAGCTCACATACCCTCTGACATTGTTGGCATAAAGGGAACAGCGCCTCTCGGTTTCCATAAAGGCACATGGAAAAGTCTTGCCTGGCTCTAAAACTAATACTGGTATCAAGTCCTTTGGGTATCGGTTCGAGTCAGGGTAGCTTCTACAGTAACTGCTGATGAAGCATGGTAATGTAGCCTCTAGCTTCCTCTTTAGCCATGTGGATTCTAGGACACTTCTGCACCACAGTATTTTGTATAGCCCTTCATGTTGCAACAGCCAATCAGTAGAGATTACTTCTAGTCATGCGCCTGTTCATGTGCCAATCACTTGTTTACTTTTTGACAGTGAATTCTCCAATACAGTGAATCCTTCCAACTACGCCGAGTGCTGGCAGCACTTATTTCTTAAGTGTTAGAATGATTATACCACTTAAGTGTGTTAGTTAGCATCCCTTGTGACCGAAGGCCAAAGCTCCACACCGGGATCCACACTGGAAGGATAATGTCTTTTTCACTTGCCACTGACACCTGTCCTGGTACTGACTACAAAGCAGTTGCGGCCTGTCCATTAGGGGCGCAGGGGTGCAGCCCCTCCCTATCCATGCGTCCGGCCCCCTAATCTACATGCGGGCAACAGAAGCATGGATTCCAATTTTTTTTTTTTAAGTGTAGCGGGTGTTTGAATTTATGTGAGGACTCTGGTGGTGTGGGGTTCCTTTGGGCCTACAGGTGGCGTTGTTGCATTGGGCCGGAGCTGAACTCGCACCGAAAACTGTGCCTTTTTGTCCTCCCCTGGAGCTGGTACAGCGGGGTGGGGAACCCGCTGTGACGCAAAGGGAGAGGTCATAAAAGGGGCGGACGCCCTGATTTTGGGGCAGAGAGTTGGAGGACGCTGCCGCACCCAGGCACCTTCAGCTTGGGTGCTGGCGTTCCAGTGTTTCAGGCCTAGGCAACCTTGGCCTAGCTTGAGCGGGGATGGAGTCCATCTCAGGCACCTTTAGCCTGGGGTGAGGTACTATGGCGGATGCCTGGGGCTCAGTATCTTCGACTGAGTTCCGCGAGGGTGGAGGAATCCGAGGGGGCCCTAACTCCTTGGGTGCCCGTGTCTGAGTTCGTGAGGACTGGTGCGCAGTAACTTCTCTGAAGAGCCCGGCGCAGCATCGCTGGTGACGGAGAGGCCTCCACTTCTCCCTTGAACGGATTTCTTCCTCTGACAGGGGCAAAGTGAGCGAAGGTAATTCACGTTCTATATTACCTAGTCAGTGGCAGTGACTATTCACCACTGGTGACAGCACAGTGGGCAGCAGCAAGAAGGGAAAGGATTGTGCCTCGATCTGTCCCCATTTTCAAAAGGAGAAGGATTGTTTTATTGCTTGGCAAGAAGAATAAAACTGAGTTGTACCTATTCACTGTGTGGAACTTGGGTTACTAAAGCAAAGGAGTCAGGGACGAAGGACTGGACTTGACTCTAGGACACCTACACAAAAGCCCAATCTTCTGGCCTTCACCTCCCAGTTACGGAGGACATGGGCCGTGGTGTGTTTTATCTCTCTCTCCCAGGTACCCCTAGACAACAGCCATATAACCGATAGAGCAAGGGAGAGGGGTGAGGCCGCTACATAAGCAAGCTCTAATAGAATTCGAAAAAGGGTGGGCTCGGGGCGCCCCAAGCCCACTCAGTTGTGTGACAATAGTGAATGAATATTCACTAATGTCACACTAATTCTCTTCCCGGCCAATCAGGAAGCGGGTCCTGAGACCCATTTCCTGATTGGCCGAAAGAAGAAGTGATCCTTTTTGCCTAGGATAAGGAGGAGGAGGAAGGAGGAGGGAGGAGATGAATGGCTGGAGCAGACGTAGCTGGATGAGACGCAGGGGAAGCCTGACCGACCGACCCACCAGCTGCCACTGTCTCCAGGGATGGCTCAGCCACATCCAGCACTCCCCGGCTCGGACAGGGGAGGGAGGAGAAGGGGAGATCGAAGTGTCATCCCGGGGATGACATCTGCCTTCTAAGGTAAGGAGGCCTTCCGCTTTCCCATCCATCCATCTCCCGTTGGGGGGGTTGCTGGTGTTCCTGTTGTTCCCCGCCTTCATGTCTGTCTCCCGCAGGGGGGTGGGATGGCCCCCCTCTCCCTGTCACGTCTCCCGGCACCAGCCGCCACTGCTACAAAGTCACTTTGAGGGAAATAGCGTTAAACACTGATTTTCCTCCACTAGTTCTTTACACACAATGCACTTTATTCTTCAGCCCGAATGCATGGAAGGAAGCTGCCGTATACTTCATGAGTCCTCACACACCCGTGGTCCAGCCCAGTCTATAGGAGCTTCTGCTATGTAGCTGGCTCAGACATAGGGTTCCCACTGCTTAGAAGGGTAGACCATACAGTCATCAATCCACCCCTCAGACAGAATCTACCTGTCAAATTGAAATTTACTGACACAACACCAAAAATTTACTGACACAGCCAAGTTTTCACTGGCATTTCCAGAAGTTACAAAATTACAGTTTTAAGGGCAAATTTCAGTATTTAGGCTACAAACAAGTACAATGTGCAATTAACAATGTGATTTAGGGTAGTTATGAAGGCAAAAAACATATTTCCTATTTTATTTTCGATATAGTATGTAAGTAGCTCAGGGACAGGATGTCCTATCACAGTGACAGTCTCTCTCCACGCCAGGTGGTCCCTTCAGTCCACTCCAGTCCAAACAGCACTTACAGTCCCACTCCCAACTTGCCTTGCCCCCGCCCCGCAGACCCGCACACCAGGCACCGGCCACTCCGCTCGGCTCCCTTGCACCATGACATCACATGACAAACTCAGGCACTGCCATATTTTTCACTGGCAACTTTTTTCTGTCACTGGCATTTACTGTCAGGAGAAAAGTGCCCGTTTTTTACTGTCTGCCAGTAAAAATACTGACAGCTGGCAACACTGCCGGCCGCCACTGCCTCCTCTCCCAAACTGTCTGCTTCTCCTTCCTTTTACCTCTTACTCTCCATCACACTGATAGTTTACATAAAGGTTTACATATCGATCTCCATTTCCATGCACTGTAGGACTCTAATGCCGCGTACACACGACCATTTTTAATGACGAGAAAAATTTAATTTTTTAAAATGGTCATTAAAAATGATCGTGTGTGGGCTTTCCAGCATTTTTCCAGACGAAAAAAACGCAGAGAATCCCGACGAGAAAAATTGGAACATGCTCTTCGTTTTTTACATTGTCGTTTTTCTCGTCATGAAAAACGGCCGTGTGGGCTTTAACGATGTGAAAAAAAATGCGCATGCTCAGAATCAAGTATGAGACAGGAGCGCTCGTTCTGGTAAAACTAGCGTTCGTAATGGAGATAGCACATTCGTCACGCTGTAACGGACTGAAAAGCACGAGGCTGAAAAGCGGGAATCGTCGCTCAATAAACTTTACTAACATGAAGTGTGGCGCCTTCCGAACGGAGCCTCCACTTTATAGTGCCGTCGTACGTCACTGCGCTTTACTTGAACATTTTTTTCCACGATAGTGTGTAGGCAAGGCAGCCTGGAGAGGAAACACGAAAAATCACGTCGAGAAAAATGCAGTTTTTTTCAATGACATTAAAAACGATCGTGTGTACGCGGCATAACTCTGTGTTCACAGTACATCAAAGAAGAAGATTTCTTTTTTTCCTACTTAAAGCAAACCGTAGCCTTGATGTTTAATATCAAAGCATTTTGTTGTATTAAAACCTTTTCTGTGTATTATTACATGCTCGCTGCTTCTTCTGAGCTCTTCAGTTTTTATTTCGTTCAGCCCACTGGGTTGAACTAATAAAACTGTTATGCCGCGTACACACGATCGGACATTGCGACAACAAAACCGTGGATTTTTTTCTGACGGATGTTCGCTCAAACTTGTCTTGCATACACACGGTCACACAAATGATGTCGGAAATTGCGAACGTCAAGAACGCGGTGACGTACAACACTATGACGAGCCGAGAAAAATTAAGTTCAATGATTCTGAGCATGCGTCGAATTGATTCCAAGCATGCGTAGAATTTTTGTGCATTGAATTGTGTACACACGGTCGGAATTTCCGACAACAACTTTTGTTGTCGGAAAATTTGAGAACCAGCTCTCAAATTTTTGATGTCGGAAATTCCGACAGCAAATGTCTGATGGAGCATACACACGTTCGGATTTTCCGAGAACAAGCTCACATTGAACATTTGTTGTCGGAAATTCCGACCGTGTGTACGCGGCATTAGTGTGTACCGGGGCTTTAGACTTTCCTGCTTTGCCTGCTTTTCCTGCTAGCTGGGGTGATATTTTTAAATTTGTACATTTTAAATGTGAACATTTCTTTTTTTACAGGATGAAAGGAATCAGATATTGACAGCATACTTGTGGATTAGGCAAAGCTGGTTTGATGCATACCTGACGTGGAACAGAGATGACTATGATGGTCTAGATTCTATCCGTATCCCAAGCAACATGGTATGGAGACCAGATATCGTGCTTTATAACAAGTAGGTAGACAGGTCAGAGAAACAACATACTTTTTTCTTTTGTTGCAGTATATTCATATTCATTATGTGGCAAACCTGGCACTTTCTTATAGGAAATAATGTGAAAAAAGGATCTGATTTGTATAGAAGAAAGTTTTCCCTGTGCCTGTGTGGGTTTCCTCCCCCACCTCAAGGAAATGCTGGTAGGTTAATTGAATGCTATCTAAATTGGCCCTAGTATGTGTATGTATAAATGTGAGTTAGGGACTAGGGATGGTCCTGATGTTTGAGTCGAACGTAAGTTCAACTCGAACATCGGGTGTTCGTTTGTTCGTGGAACAAACGGACATATGGGGTGCTCGCAGGAATTTCGCCCGCCGCCATGCACCTCAGAATGCACTGCGAGATCGCAGTGCATTGACAGCTGCTGATTGGCCAAAGCATGCACCTGACCTGTATGCTTTGGCCAATCACAGCATGATGTGCTGTGAGAGCCATGATTGGCTAAAGGCAGGATGCCTTTTGCCAATCATGGCTCAATGGCTTAGACCACACCCCACACTATATAAGGCTGCTGCTTACACAGCGGCCGTATACAGTGAATGAAGTCAGTGTAGTATATATAATACAGTTAAGAGTGTATAGTGCAGTCAGTGAAGTATATATAATACAGTTCAGAGTATATAGTGCAGTCAGTTTAGTATATATAATACAGTGGAGAGTATATAGTGCAGTCAGTGTAGAATATATAATACAGTGCAGAGTATGTAGTGCAGTCAGTGTAGTGTATATATAATACAGTTGAGAGTATATAGTGCAGTCAGTGTAGTATATATTATACAGTGGAGAGTATATAGTGAAGTCAGTGTAGTATATATAATACAGTGCAGAGTATATAGTGCAGTCAGTGTAGTATATATAATACAGTGCAGAGTATATAGTCCAGTGCAGAGTATATAATACAGTGTATTAAAGTGGTTAAGGGGAACCCTCTGACAGAATTAAGAATAAATGGCGTGGAGTCCCCCCCCCCCCCCAAATCCATACCAGGCTCTTTGGGTCTGGCATAGAATTTATGGGAAACTCCATAACAATTTTATTTTTAAATGACGTGGGGTCCCCCCAAAATATATTCCAGACCCTTATCTGAGCATGCAGCCTAGCAGGCCAGGAAAGGGAGGGGACTAGCGAGTGCCCCCCTCCCCCTCCTGAACCATACCAGGCCATTTGTCCTCAACGCGAGGAGGGTGCTTTGGGGTGTGATGGGGACAAGGGCCTCTTCCCGACAACCCTAGCCAGTGGTTGTTGGGGTCTGCGGGTTGGGGGCTTATCGGAATCTGGAAGCCCCCTTTAACAAGTGAATGGGTATCGGGTACATTGTACCCCTAACAAAAAAGTGAAACCTATAAGCCACGCACCCTGGATCAAACAATCAATAATAAATACATAATATAAATATAAATTTAAATATCATTTTCAATAAAGCGCAGCCAATTGTAACCAATGGTCAAAACATGTGAAGAAGAAATTAAAAAATAAATATATTCGTACCGCACTCATTTACATATAACAAAAATTACAATTAATAATATAACAAAATTAACAATGATAAAGTCCATAAGCCACCACCAACGGATCTTCAATCATGTGCACAGTGATGTATACAAATTCACATGACCCCTGATGACGTCAGACATTGCTGCCGAAAATGCGTTGGATTGCGTGGTGCGTGATACATCACTTCCGCCATCTGGCGCGATCTGGCTTGCCTGCTCCATTTTATGTGCTTTTAAAAGGATACTGAAATGTAAGTTACTACTTTTTTTATATAAATAAACTGGCTACAAATTGCACTATGAGGAGTTCTCTCTTCTTTCCTTGATTTTTGATCCTCGTCTCAGTTTGGCTATATTATCGGCGAGGGTCGCCTGCATTGGTTGAATACATCTTCATATACATCTCTGCCTATTTGACATCTGTCATGGGTCATGGGTGTCTGATCTGTCTGGTGAGTAGGATGTTTGTCAAAACCGGTGGAAGACGGCACGTTTTTTTCCTACTAAATTTGTATACATCACTGTGCACATGACTGAAGATCCATTTGTGGTGGCTTATGGACTTTATCATTGGTAATTTTGTTATATTGATAATTGTCATTTTTGTTATATGTAAATGAGCGCGGTATGAAATTATTTTTTTATTAACTTCTTCACATTGTACCCCTACCCATTCACCAAAATAAGTGTCAAAAAGTAAAAACCACAAGAGACAGTTTTTGACAATTGCTTTATTAAAAAAAAAGAAAGAAAAAAAAGTGTCCCGTGATGTACATTCATCTTCAATCACACCGCCCAACGGACCTGAAAAATAGAAAAAACTAAAAAAGCTGCGCTTCCATGGGAGGCCTCCTGGCGACTGCTGTCTCTTTGCTTTGACAGCTGTTATATAGGTAAGGGTGGGGCGTAAACGTATGACCCCACCCCCTTCTGACATCATGTGATGTAATGTGATGTCAGAGGGGACAGGGTTAGAGGTCGACCGATATGGGTTTTTCGCTGGCCGATGCCGATGCCGATATTTAGAAATTTGGGCGGCCGATGGCCGATTTTTGTGTGGCCAATTAAAAAAAAAAAAAAAAAAAAAACCTCACCCACTCCACTCCTTCCTGCTTACTCCCGTCACTCTAGCACACACTTGATGTCCTCAGTACAGATGGCACTGGCAGGTGGCACTGGTTTGGAACTGGCACTGGTGTGGAACTGGCAGGTGGCACTGATTGGCACTAGCAGATGGCGCTGGTTTGGAACTGACAGATGGCACTATTGGCACTGGCAGGTGGCACTGATTGTCACTAGCAGGTGGCACTGGTTTGGAACTGACAGATGGCACTGGTTTGGAACTGACAGATGGCACTGGCAGGTGGCACTGGTTTGGAACTGACAGATGGCACTATTGGCACTGACTGGCACTGATTGGCACTAGCAGGTGGCACTGGTTTGGAACTGACAGATGGCACTAGTTTGGGACAGATGGCACTGATTGGCAGTGGCGCTGGCTGGCGCTGGCGCTGGCTGGCGGTGGCGGCTGGCGCTGGCTGGCGGTGGCGCTGGCTGGCGGTGGCTGGCGCTGGCTGGCGGTGGCGGGTGGCGCTGGCTGGCGGTGGCGGGCGGCGCTGGCTGGCGGTGGGTGGTGCTGGCTGGCGGTGGCGGCGGGTGGTGCTGGCTGGCGGTGGCGGGTGGCGTTGGCTGGCGGTGGCGCTGGCTGGCGGTGGCGGGTGGCACTGGCTGGAGGTGGCGGGTGGCACTGGCTGGCGGTGGCGCTGGTGGGTGGTGCTGACGGTGGCTGGCGGTGGCGGGTGGCACTGGCTGGCGGTGGCACTGGCTGGCGGCACTGACAGATTGCACTGATTTTGCAGACCCAGCAGCTAAATTACATCAGCCAATGATTGGGCTGCTTTAGAAAGGGGGCGGGGCCACATACACATAGCGACCCGCCCAGATACCATCCCATTAGCTGGTGTAATATAGCTGTTGGGTCCCGCCCACCCCGGCCGGGTCCCGCCCACCCCGACATCGAGCTGACAGCTCCTCTCTCTCTCTCCTTTCTGCTCACACACTCAGCGGCTCTGGCTGCATCAAGCGCCGCGCTGAGTGTGTGAGCAGAGAGGAGAGAGAGACAGAGAGGAGCTGTCAGCTCGATGTCGGGGTGGGCGGGACCCGGGCCGGGGTGGGCGGGACCCAGCAGCTATATTACACCAGCTAATGGGATGGTATCTGGGCGGGTCGCTACGTGCATGTGGCCCCGCCCCCTTTCTAAAGCAGCCCAATCATTGGCTGGTGTAATTTAGCTGCCGGGTCCCGCCCACCCCGGCCGGGTCCCGCCCACCCCCGACATCAAGCTGACAGCTCCTCTCTGTCTCTCTCTCCTCTCTGCTCACACACTCAGCGCGGCGCTTGATGCAGCCAGAGCCGCTGAGTGTGGAGAAGGAAGAATGAGCGGAGGTCAGTCTGAAATATCGGCCTAATCTTGATAATAAATCGGCCGATGCCGATTTATCAAAAATGGCCAAATATCGGCCGATATATCGGCCAGCCGATATATCGGTCGACCTCTAGACAGGGTCACCCGGTTACGTTAGCGGGATGCCCCGCCCTTGCCTATAAAAGAGCTGTTAAAGCCAAGATACAGCAGTCACCGGGAGGCCTACCATGGAGGCGGAGCTTTTTTCTGTTTTCTATGTTTTGGGTCAGTCGGGCGGCGTAATTGACGATGGATGTACATCACGGGCCACTTTATTTTTTCTTCTTCAGTAAAGGAATTGTCAAAACCAGTGGCTGCTGGTGCTCAAAATTTTTAGGGGGCGCAAACAAACAAAAAAAACATCAACTGCAGCCTCACTGTGCCCATCAAACCCAGCCACTGTACCATCAATTGTCACCACTGTGCCATCAATTGTTGCCCTTGTGCCATCAAACGCAGCCACTGTTCCCATCAATTGTCACCACTGTGCCCATCAATTGTCGCCACTGTGCCATCAATTGTCGCCACTGTGCCATCAAACACAGCCACTGTGCCCATCAATTGTCACCACTGTGCCATCAATTGTCACCACTGTGCCATAAAATGCAGCCAGTGTGCCCATAAATTGTCGCCACTGTGCCATCAATTGTCACCACTGTGCCATCAAACGCAGCCACTGTGCCCATCAATTGTCGCCACTGTGCCATCAAACGCAGCCACTGTGACCATCAATTGTCGCCACTGTGCCATCAAACGCAGCCACTGTGCCATCAAACGCAGCCACTGTGCCCATCAATTGTCGCCACTGTGCCATCAATTGTCGCCACTGTGCCAACAATTGTCGCCACTGTGCCATCAAACGCAGCCACTGTGCCCATCAATTGTCACCACTGTGCCATCAAACGCAGCCACTGTGCCATCAATTGTCACCACTGTGCCCATCAATTGTCGCCACTGTGCCATCAAACGCAGCCACTGTGCCCATCAATTGTCGCCACTGTGCCATCAAACGCAGCCACTGTGCCATCAATTGTCGCCACTGTGCCATCAATTGTCGCCACTGTGCCCATCAATTGTCGCCACTGTGCCATGTCATCAAACGCAGCCACTGTGCAATGCATGAATCTATGTATTGTTGACTTGAGTGATGGATGGAGGGGAGAGAGGGGGCGGCGCTCCTGCGCCCACTATGGACGCAACGCCACTGGTCAAATCTGTCTCTCGTGGTTTTTACTTTTTAACACTTTTTTTGGTGAATGGGTACAATGTACCCGATACCCATTCACATGGTGGGCGGGATCTGGGGGCCCCCTTGTTAAAGGGGGCTTCCAGATTCCGATAAGCCCCCACCCACAGACACCAACAACCACTGGGCCAGGGTTGTCAGGAAGAGGCCCTTGTCCCCATCAACATATTTGACAATACGCGAGCAAGTTTAAATTACATATTTTCCTTTAGAAATTTCATTATTGCTACGGCATGTTCTATACATCGCACAGATGCACCACTTTACAGGCAGACTAAGAGGACCCCCCAGGCACAATATTTAAAGGGATATTTCATTTTTTGTTGTTTCACTTTAAGCATCATTAAAATCACTGCTCCTGGAAAAAACAATTGTTTTAAAAACTTTTGTTTACATTGATACATGTCGCGTAGGGCAGTACCCGGGTCTCCATACACTTTTTTTGGCAATAACTTGCATATAAGCCTTTAAAATGAGGACTTTTGATTTTTCATGTTCGTGTCCCATAGATTTTAATAGCGTTCGCATGTTCGCTAGAACGTTTTGCCTGTTCGAGGTGTTCTGGTGCGAACTGAACCGGGGGGTGTTCGGCCCATCTCTATTAGGGACCTTAGATTGTAAGCTTCCTGTGGGATTGTCCCTCGGGGACTGATGTGAATGTACAATATATATGTAAAGCGCTGTGTAAACTTACAGTGCTATACAGTATAAGTACCTGTAATAAATAAATATCTGATTGTGTATTACCAATATTACAAACATGGGCTTCTGTGTGTCAGATTTTTTCTAAAGCAGATTAACCACTTAAAGTGTTACTAAACCCACAACAGTAAATTCAGTCTGTGTGTGCAGTAAAGCATGCTTGTTATACTCACTGTGGAACCTAAGGGGTTAATCCTCTACATTGTGTAAAAAGACTGCATGAACCTGTCTTCTCTGATCCTCCCCCTTTTTCCACAGTCTCAACCCATTTCCTGATAGAACAGAGCCTTAGGGACAAGCTGCACATGCTCAGTTTGGTGTGTTTTGCTAGAGAGTGTTTTTTTCCTGGGAGAGTGCACGTGATAAGCACCAAAATACTGTGCGGTAAGTTATTACAGGCATCTGATATGATGCATTTCCAAAAAAGTGCAAGGCAGCCAGCAATTTAGTCATGGCTATTATGGCATGGCTTCTCTGGGTTGAGGGCTCAATGTACCCTATGAGTGGGGTATAAAGCTCCATGATAAGTGGCTAGGATAAATTGATCCAGCAGTGTGTGCTCCTTAAAGCTTCCTTCCTTTAAAAGGACCACTTCAGATCTTCTCCTCCTCCTCTTCTGCATTGCTTTAAATTCCAGAAGACCAAATTCAAAAGGCTTAATCCTCTTTGCTCTGCCGTCTGCCAGCCTCCAGAGAGAACTTCTGTGACGCTTCTCTCCTAGATGTAAAAATCATAATTTTTTTTGCTAGAAAATTACTCAGAGCCCCCACACATTATGTATATTTTTTTATCAGAGAGACTAGGGGATAAAATGGCAGTCATTGCAATTTTTTGCAGAGACCCTAAGCAAGGTTCCCCCTTGTGGAACTTTAAGGGCCCTGGTGGTTGTAAAACAACACCAAAGAGTACAAAAAATATGTAGAAAAATATATATGTAATTTATTATAACAAATAGTAAAAAACGATTGACATAAAACAAGTGAAAAAGAGAACGTGGCTGTTTAATTTACAAGTCCACATGGCAATAGTGATTAAACACTGTTGAAGGTCCTGGACCACCGTGATGCAGAGACGGAGTCTTAACGCGTTTTGGAATCGCTTCCTTCTTCAGGGAGTTTAATAGATGACAAAAATCACACTACAACTTAAACAAGTAGAATTTAGAAAGTACATTTTACATAATATGAACAAAAAACATTGCTTATTGTGGTAGTTGTACCAACACAAACTTACATGTTGACAATCAAGAACAGAATGGCAGCCACAAAAAAATTAAAAACAGGTGAATTCATCCAGGGGTTGCTCAAGTGTCAAAACCACTCACCACACCAACGGGCTGTTGTGCTTTTTAAGGACATATTTATTATTGAGTATTTTAACAAGGATATTTTTAAGATACAAAAACCAATCTATAAGACACAGTCTATACATATGAAATTTTTTCACGGAGACGTGTAATCATACGAAATAGTTACATCTATTGGTTGACAAAAAGCAAATGTTTAAATGAAATTAAAATACCGATAGCGTAACATAAACATCTTGAAAATCTGTAGAAACACTTGCAAAATGGGAGTGTAGTACATTTGACGTAATAGCACCGTGATAAAATTCTCGGTAGAATCAATAACCTTGTGAAAATGACACTTTAAACAGAACGTCTGTATTTTACACGTCCAACCGTTACTATACTGCAGGTAAGTAAGTGGTTAACAATGTGATATAAATTAGACATTTGTTTTGTCAATAGAAATGGGAACTATGCAAAAAGAAAAATATAATGAAACATTTAATCTTTAGAGAAAAATCTACAAGGCGGTTTTTGATTCAGGAGAATAATTATCAATTGTATAACATCAATACATCAATATTTTAGGGAACACAAATGAACACAAGATAAGATCAACATGACATAATTACCCATTCCAAAATGGCTACTGTTCCGAATGACTGGTTACCAGAGTTAGAATGGCTGCCATGGCTTTCAAGATGGATACTCCTAAAGAGGAATTACTTCTTACAACCTCCGAGTTCCAAGTGTCAGGTGTTCAGGAATCTTCATGAATGTCAAAATATGTATTGATGCATGGTGCATGTGTACCTGAGTGTCTGAGTGTCAATCTGTGTGGGAGTGTGTGTGTCTCCCAGTTGCCCCCCCCCCCTGGGGTTCCTGCACTGAGTGTGTTTCTTCATCTCATTTTTCCTGTCCTAAATACTATCTCAGACAATGAGATCATAAAAATTATAATAAGCTCTGCCCAAAAGGTATGTGTTGATCATTAACCTTTCCTGGGAATTCCATGAGTTTAGATAATATCACCTTCAACCACCAGGTGTCTCACATGTGTTTTGAGCTTATCTCTTTAAGTTATATGCTCTATTTTTCATAATGTGTATTAGTTTGTATAATGGTGAGAAGAATATATATCTTTGAGTATTCTGGTAACCGGTCTGATATGAAATACGCTCAGTATAATTTTGATTCATTTACCTCACATAAAATGGTTCTATTTTTATGCATAAGTGTATATCTTTTAAGACTGGTTTGTCTAGGAATGACACAGGTTTTATATATATATCAATCAATATCACACAAAATGATTATCTATATGGTAAATGAATAATTCTGATATATCTGATGAGAATGTGTTAATCTAAACATAGGTTAATTCTTATACAGTTAAACATAGGTTAATTCTTATACAGTTATAATCATGATTAGCGTCTTTCATAATGCTAATTAGCTCTTTAAAACACTTCTACTTATAATCACACTTCTTATATATATTTTTCTTATAACAAAATTCTTAGGTCACCAGATACTAAAATTATAATCATCTTTGTGACCTACGATATCATATCGAATTCAAATGATTTATAATAACATGTAGGTATTTTAAAATGTTTCTGACTTTTATCATTTCAAATCTTTTACACCATGTGTTAGGATGGACTTTGAGCAGCTTAAAAGGATGTTGTCCAAACAGACCTTACTTGAGCACAATAATTTATGTGATAGTGGGTCAACAACCTATTGTCTTAATGGCAATATCGATAGCTGTTCTTTATTCACTAAAGCTGGGTACACATCTTCTTGTTTGGTGACGAAAGTTATCATTGTTCCAGCAGTCTGTGTTTTAACACTTCTTGTAAAAAACCTTCAATAAATGATGTATTGAAGACTTGGCCAAACATGAGCTCAAAAAAACCTTTAGTTCATCTGTTTTTGAGGCCTACTCGAACCTCACATTTTTGCCAGTAAATATAGAATATATTATTTCTTCACAAGCCACAACAGGGCCCAACCACAGGAAGCCTAGCGAGACCAGGTCAACTGGAACGCACCCGGCCGGGCAAGCATGTTTTGGGGGAATTTTTTTGATTGTATCTGGTTTGGCTGTTAAACAGAAAGCAGGAATATATGTATAATCAATACAAATTCATATATTCAACTATGCAGACTTTGCTTCAAACATATAGCCTAACCATGTCAGGGGAAGGTAGTAGTAGCTAGTATATGGATAAGTAAGCCAGCCAGACCAGACATGCAACCAGATGTACTGAGTCTGTGCTATTGAAAAATAGCTTGATAGTGAATGTGAATACATATGCATCCCTATATAGGAAAGCACATGTATATGCATTCCCATGGAAAAAAGCACACAATACTGATGGAAAAAAGGGATTGTGGCAAAAATGCAAAGTCCGGCAAATGCATAAAATGGATTGAGAACATATATATCGTTACAGAGACATATCTATTAAGGCAGAGTGTCAGCTCCTAAGGAGGGGAATTCCATGATAACAACTTATCAGGACAAAGGAAGAAATAAAGGGCAAAGGTATGCCCAATAGTGAAGCCGGCTAAAGTGTCACCATGTCTCTAAATCAAACTGCAATGCTGACAGCATGATATATATAATCAATGGACGAAATCCCAGGATTACTCACCAGCAGGAACCGTTAGATAAAGTGTCCCCTGGAGGATGGTACAGATATCCAACCGGCTAGTAGCATCAGATCGGTATGCCACACTTTAAAATTGCATACTCTCGTGGAATGGTGCCACACTTCAATACTTAAAGATCTCCATGGGCTACGCTTTAAAACATTTTATGGGTTACCAGTTTCGAGTTACAGAGGAGGTCTGGTGCTTGAAATATTGCTCTCGCTCTAACGATCGCAGCCATACCTCACATGTGTGGTTTGAATGCTGTTTACATATGCGAGCGTGACCTAGGTATGCATTCGCTTCTACGTGTGAGCACCAGGTAATGGGGGCACTTTACTTTTTTTTTATTGTTTATTTTATTTTTATTTATTTATTTATTTATTTTTTACACTTTCCCTTTAATTTACTTAAATTTTTTTAATCGACCTCAGGCTTCCCATAAAAAAAACGGCAGTGTTTACATCTGCTGGCGCTGGAAGTGACATCGCTTCCAGCCTCCGAGGGTCATAGAGATGACCGGGGACCATCTGGCCCGGCAAATTCATTTTCTGGCTCCCCGCACGGGCAAGACTGGAGAAGCACCAGAGGGGGGAGGGAGGGGGGATGTCCGCCATGATGGCTTTTACATTGCAGGGAATCACCTGATAAGAAACAAGATATCTGGATGATGCCTGTAGCTGCAGGCATCATACAGATATCTCCACTTCAAGTCCCCAACGTCATATGACGTCAACCAGGGGAAGTGGTTAAAAAGCTCCTTTCATGTTTTGAGTTCTGCCTGTCTGCTGGCCATTTCCTCCCATGACTTCCTGGATTCCCTACATGCTTTGCAGATTTCCCTACACTTTTTCCTTTCAATTTCTAAGGACTACATATCCCATGGTACCTTGCTGCCTGCAAGCTGTGATTCCTGTACTGTCTCTGCCCCCTGAAACTCCTCCCCCCTGCACCTATGTAGTTCAGATGGCAGATTCTGTGAAATGTGTGACACAGCAGTGCCTATACACAGGGTATAGTGAATATGTGTCACAGAATTCAAGGAATTAAATGTGTGGAATTCTTTGCAGAGTAAGTTTACAAACTTCAAGATTTTTCAGATTAATGGGATTAGGTTACAAAGAAAATGTAAATACAATGTGCAAATGAATATATTATTTTACATTATGACCATAGATATGCTTTAACCCTGTATGCCTGCATAGCATTCCAGAGGCTGTTCAATCCAAGAGTATCTTCTAATCTAAAAAGTAATTTAAGGTCTTACTTATTACTATTACATACTTATTATTTGAGATTAGTTATTGTTTACTACTATTATGTGTACAGCTATATTTTATTTTACCTAATACGATATCTGCTCAGTTCATTACATTGCACAATGGTGACTCTCTGAACACATTACCACCCATTGATTTTTTCGATGCTTTCAATTCACAGGGCAGATGATGAATTTTCTGAACCGGCAAATACAAATGTTGTTCTGCGTTATGATGGCAAGATCACATGGGATTCCCCAGCTATCACCAAGAGCTCCTGCGTTGTGGATGTCTCCTATTTCCCATTTGATAAGCAGCAGTGTAATCTAACCTTTGGTTCTTGGACCTACAATGGTAATCAAGTGGATATAATAAATATTTTGGACACAGGAGACTTGTCGGACTTTGTGGAAAATGTGGAATGGGAAATGCAAGGCATGCCGGCAGTGAAGAATGTCATTACATACGGATGTTGCTCTGAGCCATACCCTGATATCACCTTCACTCTGATTCTCAAGAGGAGATCTTCTTTCTACATATTCAACTTGCTAATCCCATGTGTGATGATCTCCTTCTTGGCTCCATTAGGATTCTATCTCCCTGCAGACTCTGGAGAAAAGGTATCTCTAGGAGTCACTGTACTCTTGGCTCTGACTGTCTTTCAGCTGATGGTTGCAGAAAGCATGCCTCCTTCTGAAAGTGTGCCATTAATAGGTAAGTATAGTTCTTTCAGCACATAGATAATAGATAATAAAAAGATCATGAAAGATATGTGTATGACTCTGGTGCCTGGACTCCAGATAATCCTGTTTTCTCCATCTCTTCAATTAATGTTGGAAGGGCTTCCACAATGTGGCTCCTGCTGCACAGTACTATTTTAATAAGGCTTCCCTGTCTTACAAATACCTGTCCCATAAACTAAAATTTGCTAAATATTTTAACTCGTGAAGTAGAAATCCATCTGTAACTTTTTCTAGTTCTGGAGACTTTGAAAAAGAGAGCCACTGCAGGGTTGCCAACTTTCAGTAAATTTACAAACAGTTTGTAAACTCTGTACTTTTTGCATCTGTCCTTGAATGTCCATTACAGACATGTAGGCTGCATGTCCGTAACTGACATTCATGGACAGATGCAACAATTATGGATTTTACAAACTGTTTGTAAATTTACTGAAAGTTGGCAACCCTGAGCCACTGTCAGCTGTTTATTGCTGTTTTTCCTCTCTATTGGTATTGGGGACAGCCATCCTGACCCATATGTCCTGATTACCACTGTAAACAGGACAAAAAAGTGAAAGCAATTCCAAAATGTTATACCATATATACTCGAGTATAAGCCGACCCGAATATAAGCCGAGGCACCTAATTTTACCACAAAAAACTGGGAAAACGTATTGACTCGAGTATAAGCCTAGGGTGTCCATCTGCATGCCTCACTGTGCCTCACTTTGCCTCACTGTGTCTATGTGCATGCCTCACTGTGCCCATGCCTCATTGTACCCATGACTAGACTTACGTTTAACATAGGAGTATATGGAAGGGGTGCCCGGGTTTGAAAAATCAGTGTTTCCCGGCCGTAGGTCCCCAAGACAGAAAACGTTGTACACTTATAGAGGAGAACAGGGGCTACATGTGTGCCAAGTTTCGGGTCCAGGGGACCTACGACTGGCCGGTACCGTGTCCCCAAATTTACAGGAGAAATTACCATTTAACATTGGAGTCTATGGAAGGGGTGCCCGGCTTTGAAAAATCGGTGCTCCCCGGCTGTAGGTCCCCCAGACAACAAACTTTGCATACTTGTAGAGAAGGAGTGAGGCTATATGTGTGCCAAGCTTGGGGTCCAGGGGACCTAGGGCCGGCCGGTTCCAGGTCCCCAAAGTCCGGGAGATCAGGCGCAAAAAGGTGACTCGAGTATAAGCCGAGGGGGGCATCTTCAGCACAAAAAAATGTGCTGAAAAATTTGGCTTATACTCGAGTATATACGGTAGCTTGCACCAGCACAGAAGTATAGAGGACCTCATCTAGAGAGAACACCTGTTTGGGTGCTGAAGGTGGGATATCCCACCACTTTAGAGAGATCTCTCCTAATTTCCTGTTAAGTCTCTTAGACAGGAAATTAAAGTAAATCTCCCAGATGGGGACACAGAGATAGTGCATGATGTCATCAAGAATATAAATAATAAAGTAAGAAAACAATACCTGATTAGAGCAGGAAGGCTGTGACTATATAAAACACAAGAGTGGGCTATGGGATAGGGGTGTTACAGGGCCCAGTGGAATTTGCAACACCCTTATTACTTAACTGGACCTTTGCATTAAAACTGTTATAAACTGATTGGTCTAGCCATGTATGACAACAATTCAGCTTCTCTTCTCATGTAGCTGTCCTGGAAGATGATTGGGAAAATTAGCAGTTAGACATACCAGTAATTGTATTTCTAGTAATCTTCCAGGACAGCTACATGATTTTTTCTTTATTACCTTTGTGTACTCAGTGGCAGCAGTCTACTTTAAAGTGCTGCTAAAGGCAGTGGATTTCTACCTCAATGCATTCTATGCATTAGGGTAAAAAACCTTCTGCATGAAGGCCCACACTTATACTTTCCTGAGCCTGATCTTGATCCAGCGATGTGCCCAATTTGTTGCCATGCAGTCAGTTGGGGGTTGATCTGCAACTCCCCACGGTCATCAAGCGATACCACGTAGGTCACATCGCTCCTTTTTTCATGTACAGTGTATGGTCCCACCCATGCAGCTTGAAGCTTGTTCTGCCACATGGGGACCAATACCTAAACCTTCTGGCCTACCTCATACACCCTCTCCCAGGCAAACCAGTCATACCATTGTTTTAGGGTGGTTTGGGCCTGCGTAATCTCTGATGAGCACCAAGCTCATCAGAGTGTCCATTTAGAATCACTTTAACCACTTCCCGCCCAGCCTATAGCAAAATGACGGCCAGTTCAGTTATCCTGACTGAGCGTCATATGACGTCCAGCAGGATCACAGCCGGCACGAGCATTGCGGTAAACGGTGGTCTGGCGTTTCAGTCTGACACACCGCTACACCGATCTCGGCTAAGAGCCTCTGATGGAGGCTCTTTACCACGTGATCAGCCATGTTCAATCACGGCTGATCACGATGTAATTAGGAATAGCCGTTGATCGGCTTTTCCTCACTCACCTCTGACAGACACGAGTACAGGAGAGCCGATCGGCTGCTCTCCTGACAGGGGGGGTCTGTGCTGAATGTTTATCAGCGCACCCCCCCCTCGGATGCCCATCCAGGACCACCAGGGATGGCCACCAGGTATGCCCCCCTAGACCACCAGGGATATGCCAATCAGTGCCCAGGCAGCTGCCAATCAGTGCACATCAGCAATGCCTGCCAGTGCCAGTACCATCAGTGATGCCTATCAGTGCCATCTATCAGTGCCACATATCAGTGCCCATCAGTGCCATGTATCAGTGCCCAGCAGTGCTGCCTATCAGTGCCCAGCAGTGCTGCCTATCAGTGCCACCCATAAGTACCCATCAGTGCAGTCTTTCAGTGCCCATCAGTGTCACCTATCAGTACCCATCAGTGCCCACCAGTGCCACCTATGAGTGCCCATCAGTGCTGCATATCAGTGCCACCCATCAGTGCCACCTATCAGTGCCCATCATCAGTGCCCGTCAGTGCCCATCCGTGCCACCTCATTAGTGCCATCTCATCAGTGCCGCCTTATCAGTGCCTGTCAGTGCCGCCTTATCAGTGCCCATCAGTGAAGGAGAAAACATACTTATTTACAACATTGTATAACAGAAACAAAAAAATGTTTTTTTTCAAAATTTTCATTGTTTTTTTATTTGTTTAGCAAAAAATAAAAACCGCAGAGGTGATCAAATACCACCAAAAGAAAACTCTATTTGTGAGAACAGTGTAGCATGACCGCACAATTGTCATAGCTGAAAATTGGCTTGGGCAGAAAGGGGGTGTAAGTGCCTGGTATTGAAGTGGTTAAAGGGTAACTCCTTATAATAACATATGTTATTATAATGATGTACGGAAGATGTCTTGTGATTTACCTTCCTTTTTTGTTGTCTTTTCTGTTTTGTTGAAATAAAGAAAGTTTAAACGTAAAAAATAAAAATAAAGGGTAACTCCAATTTCGTGGGAAGAAAAATGAGCAAATTAAAAAAAAAATAATATAACATATACAAATAAAAAATAATAATATAACATATACAATTGCAACCTTTCCTTTTTAAACTTCAGTGCTGAAATTCTATGTGAAATGCAATGCAATATGGCTATCCCAGGTATGTTAATTCCAGCTTGAATGATTGGCTTACTGATTTTCCCAGAAGTCTGCACTAAGATACAAATGCAATTTTAAGCATCCCCTGCAACAAAAATGTAATCTACTCCCAAAGGAAAATCAAATCTAAAGGGATGCAGACCCTGCGATTTTCCTCATTAGAGCCCTGCAGGTGCAGCAGCTGATTCATAATTACAAAACCACTCCCATACAGATTCACTTGGACACACAAACAGCTATTTATCCACAATAACAAAAGGTAGAAATCTGCAACAAAGTTTGTTAAAAATCCCTGCAATATACATTGATCGCCCACAGGGGTATGTTTTTTTCTCAACAAAAGTGGAGTTATTCTTTAAACTCAAATAAGGCCAAAGAAGTTAGAGGGGTACTTGTTCCTAGAAATACTGTTACTGGTAAGTCTAACTGGAAATATTCTAAAGGAAATTGAAGTTTAATTGTACTGGGGTTTTTATCTTCTGGCATAGCCACTGTATTATTATTATTATTACACAGGATTTATATAGCGCCAACAGTTTGCGCAGCGCTTTACAACATGAGGGCAGACAGTATAGTTACAATACAAACCAATACAGGAGGAATCAGAGGGTCCTGCTCGTTAGAGCGTACAATCTAGAAGGGAGGGTCAAGTGGAACAAAAGGTAATAACTGTGTGGGATGATGTAACGGCACCCCAATATCAAGGAGTAAAACGCCGTTTACGATGTTCCCTCTCCTAGACACACATCCACTCGCTACCAATATCCACAGCCAAACGACCCTTTCCCATAGAACCCGATCCCCTTAGAAGGACGAGACGCACTCTGTCTTCTTCTGTAATAGGAATCACTTTATTATTGAGAAACATTGTAACTTTATACACAATTCAATCCACATGATTTAACATGACCAAGGGCCCAGCTCCACCCACACATCCCAAGACTCAACACCTCATCCTGACATCTGCTAGGCTTCAAAAGATCCCACACAATACACATCTTCTCACAAAGGGTTGGCAGCCAGTCTGTCTGGCACTTTACAATACACACAAGGACAGACTTAATGAACAATAGAATGCCAAACACCTTAATTCCTCACAGCAATGATTACATAACCCCCACACACAGTATACATCCAATCTATATACAATGTATATACAGCCTTGAATATGGCTATCACAGACCATATCGGGGGTTTCTTTTATTCACCCTGTGTCCAAAGTGACCCCACTGTCACACATCTCCCCTTTCGGCAGGGGACTAACAGAGGAGGGGACCCCAGACGGGTCTACTCCGAAGTTAGTCCATGGGTCCATTCTTCCGATGCTGGTATCCACCCAGTACCACAAATGAATTGCTCCAAGCAGAGCATTACTTACCCAGCCAACCTCTGCCTCTCTCAGAGAACATACCCGCCGCTGGGGAGAAGACAGGGTGACTGGGCTCAGTCCGTCATGCTGTTGGGGATCTGGGTCGACTGCCCGGCATCCCTGGGGTATACAAGTGGAGACTGAAGTCCCATCCACTTGTGGTAGGTGGAAGTCCCCCAGTGCTTGCAAAGCAAGGCTGACATCCTCCTGTCTCAGTGTCACACCATTTTCTGGGGTTGTGTCAGTGAGGACTGAAGTCCCATCTACTACCACAGGAACTCCCTCTTCTGTTAGTTGAGAGCCGAGGCCCGTGGCACTCGGCTCTGTTGCCAGCTCTTCTGCTGGGTTGCTGTGAGTGGGGACCGCAGTCCCATCCACCGATCTCCGCTCATGTGGCAGTTGTGTGCCGATGCCAGTAGCATTCTGCCCTGCTGCCAGTGATTCAGCTGGGAGTAAGAGCTTTACTGCCTCAGCTTGTTGCTGGGGAGAGGGGCCAACTGCCCCGGCTCCCTGAAACTCCACAGTCGTTTCCGGTGCTGGGCAGAGGTGGGTATCACTCTGCCCTGTTGCCAGCACTTCTGCTGGGGACTCCACACCATCTGCTCTGGTTAACTGTTGGGGGGGGGAGATGGCCTGCTTCTCCTCCCTGCATCTCTGAAATCCACTCGGAAAGAGGAACCATCGCCTTCTCACCTCGGGCCTCCAAAACTGTCACGGGTGTAGAGCAGGGGTCTGTAGTACTTTGTCATGCTGTCAGTACTTGAGCGGGCGATGCATAATCCATAACATCCTCTAACAGTCCCTTAAGTCCATATCTTCTGTAATCTGTGGCTGGGGAGATGAGCCAACTGCCCTAGCTCCCTGGAACTCCATATCATCCACTTCGGCTTTAAGGGTGGCAATCTTCAGCTTTTCCACTGCCGATTCTTCAGCCAGGCTAGCTCCCTGGGACTCCGTATCATCCACTTCGGCTTTAGGGAGGGCAATCTTCAGCTTTTCCACTGCTGATTCTTCAGCCAGGCTAGCTCCCTGGAACTCCATATCATCCACTTCGGCTTTAGGGGTGGCAATCTTCAGATTTTCCACTGCTGATTCTTCAGCCAGGATTTCATAGTTGTCAACTGGTATTTCCTGATAGTCCCAGGCAAAGGGAGCCCCACCCTGCTGCTGAGCAGATTCTAGCAGCTGTCTGTAGGCGATCTCCGATTGTCGTATTTCCGCCATTCTCCACTCATGTTGCCGCTCTAGTTCTCTCTTTTGTCGCGCATCCTGCAGCTGGATGCCTCTAATGGCTTCCTGAATGGCGGTCTCTGATGGGTTAGCACCATATAATGCCAACCGATGTCGCACTCGTTGCTGAAACAAATCTTCAACTGACCGGGGTCCTGCATCACCATCTCTCTGGTCCATCTCGGCTCTCAAGTAAGTCTTTCAGCGTGACTTTCCTGCAGGCTGCATAGCTGGTCATTCACTGTGGTGGCTTGGAGTGTCCCAGGAACTGGAGGGAAGATCCTGCTGCTGCCAACCAATGTAACAGCACCCCAATATCAAGGAGTAAAACGCCGTTTACGATGTTCCCTCTCCTAGACACACATCCACTCGCTACCAATATCCACAGCCAAACGACCCTTTCCCATAGGACCCGATCCCCTTAGAAGGACGAGACGCACTCTGTCTTCTTCTGTAATAGGAATCACTTTATTATTGAGAAACATTGTAACTTTATACACAATTCAATCCACATGATTTAACATGACCAAGGGCCCAGCTCCACCCACACATCCCAAGACTCAACACCTCATCCTGACGTCTGCTAGGCTTCAAAAGATCCCACACAATACACATCTTCTCACAAAGGGTTGGCAGCCAGTCTGTCTGGCACTTTACAATACACACAAGGACAGACTTAATGAACAATAGAATGCCCAACACCTTAATTCCTCACAGCAATGATTACATAACCCCCACACACAGTATACATCCAATCTATATACAATGTATATACAGCCTTGAATATGGCTATCACAGACCATATCGGGGGTTTCTTTTATTCACCCTGTGTCCAAAGTGACCCCACTGTCACAGATGATAATATGGAGAAAATGGAAATACAGTTGTTAGGTGTGGGTAGGATAGGCTTCTCTGAAGAGAAGGGTTTTCAGGGATCGTCTAAAAGCTAATAGAGTAGGAGATAATCGGACAGATTGGGGTAAGGAGTTCCATAGGATTGGAGAGGCTCTGGAAAAGTCCTGGAGGCGAGCAACGGAGGAGATGACGAGAAAGCTAGAGAGCAGGAGGTCTTGAGAACAACGAAGAGAACAATTAGGTTGGTATTTTGAGACTAGGTTAGTAATGTAGCTGTGCAAAGAGGAGGAGAAAATATTCTCAGAATCACCGTAGTCAGCATTTTAATTTTTTTTAAGCTTTTACCTACTGGGCATCATGCTTCAATTGTTTCCTAAAAGGCATCCCAATTATGTAAGCATCTAAATGTTTGTAGTCACATTATTTTTGGCAGCCTTAAATTGAGACTGTTTCAGAAAAAAAAGTTGATTAGAGAATAAGCGCAAAGCAGGCTAGACATACAACCACATGCACATATTATAGACATGTTTTATGTATGTTTGAAGAGAAACAGCGCACACAACGGGGAACTCCCAATCCAATTTGCAAGATCCTCTTTCAGGTGCTCGGGCTCAGTGTGTCCTTACACACTACAGCAGAAACAAGTAAAAGGATGCTAGGACTAAAGCCTCGTACACACGACCGGTTTTCCGACCGTGCGTGTGTATGGTTTCTCGTCGAGAAAACTGCCAGGAATCTCAACGAGAAAAATAGAGAACCTGAGCTCTATTTTCTCGTCGGGATTCTCGTCGGCCTGTTTCCCGATGAGAAAACCGTGTGTGTGTATGCTTACCTGTCTCCAGGTAAACCCACGCATGCTCGATGAGACTTCGACGTATGAACGGTAGCATACAAGGGTAGTGTAGGTTGAAGCAAGATGGTGGCGACGGCATCGAACGTGACAAGCGCATGCTCGTCGTAGTCGATGACGTCACCGCGTTCTTGCCATTCAAAAGAACGGCGGTTCTTTTGAATGTGCGTGTGTACACAGGGCTTGGCAAGAAAATCTTGCCAGGAATCCCTTTGAGAAAAACAACTTTTTTTTTCGAGGGGATTCTCGCCCATGTGTACAGGGCTTAAGGCTGTTGTCGAAACCCGTCAGTGTTTTGCTTGGCATATTTTGTAAAATCGCTATATGGACTACAGAGTTTCCGGCTCAATCCTTTTACATGTTTTATGTATGTGTTACATAAATCACATTTGCGTACATAGAATAAGTCTAATTGCTTATTATATTTTAAAGATAACTTATGAAATTGAAAATTACCGTATATACTTGAGTATAAGCCGAGTTTTTCAGCACATTTTTTTGTGCTGAAAATGCCCCCCTCGGCTTATACTCGAGTCTGTGTCCATCTTCACATTTGTGCGCCTTATCCCGGCCAGCCGTAGGTTCTCTGGACCCCAAACTTGGCACACATGTAGCCCCACTCGTCCCCTACAAGTGTGCAAAGTTTGTTGTCCGGGGGACCTACGGCCGGGGAGAACCGATTTTTCAAAGCCGGGCACCCTTTCTATAGACTCCCATGTTAAACGGTAATTTCTCTGGTGACTTTGGGGACCCAGTACCGGGTCCCCAAACTTGGCACACATGTAGCCCCACTCTTCATCTACAAGTGTGCAAAGTTTGTTGTCCAGGGGACCTATGGCCGGGGAGCACCGATTTTTCAAAGCTTTCATAGACACCCATGTTAAACGTCAGTTTAGTCACACAGCGCAGGAGATCAGTTAGGGAGATTGGGCACAGTGAGGCATGGACACAGTGAGGCATGGACACAGTGAGGCACAGTGAGGCATGGGCACAGTGAGGCATAGACACAGTGAGGCATGGACACAGTAAGGCACAGTGAGGCATGCACATGGACACAGTGAGGCAAAGTGAGGCACAGTGAGGCATGCAGATGTACACCCTAGGCTTATACTCGAGTCAATACGTTTTCCCATTTTTTAGTGGTAAAATTAGGTGCCACAGCTTATATTCGGATTGGCTTATACTCAAGTATATACGGTAATGAGTTTTACATATGAACAAAGAGGAACATTCTATATCATGAATATATTTACATTTTTTTTTACTACTTTAGGTAAGTACTACATAGCTACAATGACAATGGTTACAGCCTCAACAGCGCTGACTATCATCATTATGAACATTCACCTATGTGGGGCAGAAGCAAAGCCGATTCCTGACTGGGCAAGGGTTGTCATACTTAACTACATGTCCAAGATATTTTTTGTTTACGATGTGGGAGAGAACTGCACCCGCTCCCAGGAAGAAAGTGACACCATTTCACAGGACAGTGTTCATTCCTATGATGTCTATGAGAAAGAACGGGATTTTCATGACTCTTTAAATCATCCACTCTCTGCGGCAGGTGACTTTTTCTGTGACACGGACATCCATGCTAACCTAAATGGCCAAGCTGCTGGGGACAAGGGAGGCCAGGGTAACATCCCTCGTCATCTGTACTGTCATCATTGCATCCATTACAGAGTTCTGGCAAGTAACATTGAATACATCACTAACTGGTACCGTGAGCAGAAATCCATCAGCCTTAATGGAATTGAGTGGAAGAAAGTGGCCAAGGTGATGGACCGCTTCTTTATGTGGGTCTTCTTTACTATGGTCTTTTTTATGAGTGTTTTAATTATTGCAAAGGCTGTATAGTGTGAGGCATTTCTGGTCATTACTGAAATATTGATGGTCTACATCTTACAGATATGTTGACTTTTCTCTTTTGTTGGAAGTGGACATTCACTCAGTCTTGACGTCATATTTGTTTCAGTGCAGTGATATTGACGTTTTTTTCCAGGTGGCACTACAACTAGTATGTGGGTCATGAGTCAGCGAATTGAGTTTATGTCAGAGGCCTTAAAAAAAGTTTTTATGCTTCATGGTAGTCTTCCTTTAAAGCAGAATCGTAGACTAATCAGAAAATTATCTATTCACACCTTTTCCAATTGCTGCTAAAACCTGTGTACTGCTTACCTAGCAGCAGGTCTAGGTTCTCTCCATCCAGTACCAGTACAGGGTCGTCCAGCGCCCAGGGAAGGGATCCAGAACTGCACCCCCCCTCCATGACTCTTATTACATGCTGTAGAATGGGTGCCCCACCTGGCATGCATTCTTTGCCCCCTTGCTCCGCTGCGCCCAGGGCAGCTGCCCCTCCTGCCCACCCCTTTTCTGGCCTTGTCCACCTGTTCACTGCTATGCAGGGCCGCTGTTAGAAATCATGGGGCCCCGTACAGCCTACCTGATGGGGCCCCCTTTGACCCGCCCTCGACCCCACCCCACCTCTGACCCTCAAAAGTTGCAGGGGGGACATATGGTGCAATGAATGTGGAAGTAATTGGGTGGTTTCAGAGCTGCTCGTATTACTTCCACATGAAAACTGACAGCTGCCTTTACAAGTATACACACACTCCTGGCTGCTGTCTCCAGACAGAAATGTGTGTACGTGAAAGACATGCTTGCAGCATGGCCTCAGCTCCATTTTAAAATGGTGTGGTTGAGGGGCTGTAAAAACACAGCTCAGCTGTGCGTGTTTACTCCCCCCCCCCCAAACACAAGTGTGCAGTAGCGTCTTACAGTGCCTTGTGATCTTTAGGCCTCATGCACACAGGTGTTTTTTTTTTACTGATTACAAACGCTCCTCCATGTTATCCTGTGTTTATGCACACATAGACGTTTAGAATCTTTTAATGGCAGGGGCATTTACAGGCAGGAAAAAAAAAAAACAGGGCCAGTGCGTACAAGAGCAGCAGTGTTTTGGCTGAAAAAACGTTTGACGCATGTAAACGTGCCTAAATGCATATTAACACTAGGCGCGTTTAACGTTAGAACGTTAATTAATTTTAATGGCCAGAATAAATTATTGTTCTGGCCAATGAAATGAACGCCCAAGTGCTTGACGCCTGAAAATTAGCCTAAACGCTCGTACAGGCGTTAGACACTTTTACAAGCGTCAGGCGTTTTTTTCTGGCAAAAGGCTGCTGCCAAGAGGGGTGTTCTTTAAACTTCCTGTGTGCATGAGGCCTTATAGCATTAGGATAATCATTCACACAGCACACAAGGTGCTCTATGGCTCTATCACAGTGTACCACATGCTGTTGGGTGCTGACTTTGCTATGGCTGTACTGTGTTACAATCTGGAACACACAGACACCCATAAAGTAACAAAGTCAGCACACAACAGCATGTGGTACACTGTCATAGAGCCATAGAGCACCTTATGTGCTGTGTGAATGATTATCGTAAGGCACTGTGAGGATATGGACGATTCTGCTAAGATTACAATGGAACACTTCACTCACTGTGTGCTGCCCAGTGCGTGCCTCGCTACCCTCC
This sequence comes from Rana muscosa, assembly GCA_029206835.1. Taxonomy (NCBI): domain Eukaryota; kingdom Metazoa; phylum Chordata; class Amphibia; order Anura; family Ranidae; genus Rana; species Rana muscosa. The sequence continues at coordinate 189,237,285 of CM055116.1, forward strand.
GCCGCTGCCAGGATTCGTTTTGCTGTTCCCTCCCTGTCAGCTGTCTCAGATCAGTGCTTGAAAGAGCGGAGCAGGCAAATCACTGTACAGATCACTCCGCCAAGCACCAGGGTAGAGCGGCCGGAACCCTAGAGCATGTGGCTGGGCACAGGTTTGTGTACCTCCGCCCGAAAATGGAAAATTAGTCCCTCCCCTGCGCCCACCTCATGAGCCCCTCTGTTCACTTTATGGGGCCGTGGAAAATATATTTTTACACTCCCTAAGCCAGTAGGAGCGGGGGTATCATTTATTCAGCCCTTTTTTTGGGGTTTGAACGAAATACACTATAAATCTGTCCGGGCCCCCCTGATGAGCTGTAAGGGCCGGGGCCCGGTACAACAGGGCTGGTTGTACTGCCCTATCAGCGGCCCTGCTGCTATGGCAGCAGCAGGACACTTGATCAAAAGGCAGTTTATGTGTTCATGCAGAGCCACTGGCTAGCTCCTCCTGCACACAGACAAGTATTACACAGATTTAATAATTTTTTCTTCTATGATTGGCTCATTGCCTTTCATTAATCTTAAAGTGGAACTTCACTCTCCCAATCAATATTTATTATGTTTATTCTTCATGCTGTTAGCATTAGTAAATAGATAGGAAAGTATGTCATATTTACTTGTTTGTTTTGTTTTTTTACATTTCTGTAGTTACTTCATGGGTTTCATGCCTAGGCAAACGATGTCATACATCCCAAGTGCCTTCAGGAGGGAAGGAGTGGAGGAGGGGTTCTCTTAGCTAAGTACGCTCTCCTGCATGCTTGAGCTAAGGGTAGATGGATTCCAGGAAGTGAGTGCTACATGAATCATTTGCCCTTACTCCGATGCCATGGCCAGAAATGCTAGGGGGGGGGGTTGTTTTTCAAAGTGATTTCTCAACAGAATAAAGCATAGAGACATGGATGGATGGGGAACTTTGCTTTGAATATTAAAAAGAGGCAGTGAAGATCCACTTTAAGTGAGCTCAAGGGTTACAGCACTAGAAATGTAGCTCTTGAGGTTGTGTAAAACGTTACCTGGATGTGGTTATTGAAATTTTTTACTGTTTGTTTTGTATGCTTCTCTGTGCCCCCTCCGTGCTCCTAAAGATCCCAGCTTAAAGCGGAGTTCCGGACAAATTATTTTTTTATTATTTCCAGAATTATTAATTAAAAAACAAAGTATACTAGGTTAGTTTTGGATGCTGTTAATGCCTTGGACCAGGAAGTGGCAGATTAGGAGGACTACATAGCAACAGGGCGATTCTGGTAAGTAAAAACATTTTTTTTCTCCAAATGTTTTTTTATAGGTTTCCAGGAGTCTGATAATGCAAAAAAAAAAATTCAGAGTGGAACTCCGCTTTAATACTCTTTACCTGCTTTACAATGATGCCAGTCAGTCTAATTCCAGTCAGATAGAAGAATAAGAAGTGATGATTACCTCCAAAAAATTCAAAAAAATACATCCTCTGTATCTCTCAAAGCTGGAATAAACTACATTGAATTCTACTTCTGTATCTTCTTAATGAGTTTATCCACCTTTTGTTTGTTTTTTATTTTGTTAGCAAGCCACTGTATTCTCCATAAAGACTGGTCCTCAGAAGGTATGACTCTTGCATAAAATGACATTCGAGAACGATCAGATGATTTTTTTTTCAATTACAACACAGATTTTAAATACATGGCTTACCTCAGCATCTGCAAAAGAGAAGCATGCGGGCATGAGCAATAAAGCCAACGAAAACCTTGCACTGTATACACCTGACCTGTATGGGATTTTTTTTTTCTCAACAAAATTATGGTTTTACTTTAATGTCGAATTCCGGTGAAAACAACAAAATTCAGTAGCATTGTAAGGGGTTAAATGCTTATTTATGCCGAAGGTACCAGTAAAAATTACTTTTATTTACCTAATCCCTCCCTTCTGCAGATTCCTTCCATACTATAAGACCATAAAGTGCTCCAGTGGTCACAGACACTCAGACATCCTCACTACAATGCAGGACCAATAGCCCTGCATTGCTTGTGAGAATGACAAGGGACTGTCTGCAACCCAGAGAGTCAGGGAGAAGAGTTTTCCTGGGAGGAGCAAGAGGTAAGGCAAGTAAAAATCCCTTTTACTGGTAACCTAGGCATAAGTGAGCAGATGGATTTTAGGGCCCCGTTACTGATTTGCCTTATAGTGGACCCACCAGCAGTGACAGAAGGACAGACATCCATTCCGTCAAGCTTTTCTTTTTTTATTGGCTCAGTGGAGAGAGGGTTAAGGGTTAAGCGATACCAAAAAGCAGCAACAGGCATTCCCTTTTGGCTCAGTAGTAGACATGTGCATACTGAAATATTTCGTTTCGGAATTTTGTTTTCGTCCGAAAAATAAATTTATTTAGTTACTCCCGAAATTCGTTTTTATTTATTTCGTTTTTCGTTAGAAATTGCATTCGTCCGAAAATCTGAATTAATTAAGGGCGAATCTGTCATTGAAGGCTTATGGTGTCTGTTGAATGTTCAAAGAAGATTCAACGGAGCAGCGAAACTGTATGACACTGCAATCATACATTTCCGGTCAAATGTTCCGCCCACAAGCTATAGTAGAATTCTGTCAAAGAAATTTCGGACCGACTCTCGTTACAAGTCAAGATGTTTTATTGCATATGCAGAGAAAATGGTTAAAGTATATTTGCGGCTTCAGAGATCCATTTTCTGCCTGTCATAGATTCACATTCTGCTTTTATAACCCTTAAACCTTCCCCTTTCCTGCTCGTAACATCCTGATCATGTGTATAATTTCAACCTTTATTCTGACGTTTGGCAGGAAAGAGGGAAATATCCTTTTTCAGCCTACACCTTATGACAGGATATTTCATACAATGGATACATAAATTATCTCATACAATGGAAACATAAATTATTTCATGGTTCACAGCCCGTGTTTGGCAGGTGTAAGCAAAATACAGTTTTACTATAAGTCAGCACATTTTTTGCACAAATAGAATATGGTCATATGACTTATTCCAGTAATTAGGACTATTAGAGCTATTCAGCATATTTATGTATAATAGAGTTATAAAACAAACATTTTAACTTTAGAAGATTAATATGCATCTTGATAGTTGACAGATAAAGTATAATTTTAAATTTATCTAACATTCCCTCCTCATTATACTTATAATGTCAATACTTCAAATATCCAGGTTCTTTATTTTACCAGGTATTATCATTTAGACAAATAGGTCTTTTGAAAGGACTGTAAGTTCATCTTCATCAGGTTCCGGGTATAGTTCAGTGTTGTTCTGGAAAAACATAGTCTTTGTTAGTGATGTGTCAATCAGTCTTTGAAGAATTCCTCTAATACAAGAAATGCAGCAACATCCACACAGCGTAAGGACTAGTGATGAGCCGAACACCCCCGGGTTCGGTTCGCACCAGAACCCGCGAACGGACCGAAAGTTCGTACGAACATTAGAACCCTATTAAATACAATGGATGCGAACGTTCGAATTCTAAAGTGCTAATTATAACAACTATTATGCATGTTATTGTCCTAAAAAGGGTTTGGGAACCCGGGTTCTGCACCAGGGGACATGTATCAATGCAAAAAGAAGTTTTAAAAACGGTCGTTTTTCGGGAGCAGTCATTTTAATGATGCATAAAGTGAAAAAAAAAAAGTCAAATATTCCTTTAAATATCGTACCTGGGGGGTGTCTAAAGTATGCCTGTGAAGTGCCACGTGTTTCCCGTGTTTAGAACTGTCCCTGCACAAAATGACACTTCTAAAGGAAAAAAAAGCCATTTAAAACTGCTTGCGGCTTTAATGTAATGTCTGGTCCCGGTAATATGGATGAAAATCTTTAAGAAAAATGGCATAGCTACCCCATGACCCCCCCCCCTACCCCAGCCCATTACCAGCCCCTTTGGGTCTTGTATGGATATTAAGGGGAACCCCGCACATAAAATAAAAAAGGCCCTATATACTCTGAACAGCCGTATACAGGCGGTGCATACAAGACAGGGACTGTAGGTTTGTTCTTATGTAGAATCTGTTTGTAATTTTGAACAGGTACATTGTTTAAGTGTAGCTCCAGCCCAAAAATCTATTTTTAAACTTTTTGGAAAACATAGGTAAGGGTTATCACCCCTGTAACATTTGTTTTGCTGTCTGTGCCCCTGTTCAGAACATTTCACCTCACTTTCCGTCCCAATGACAACTGTTTTTGAAATGTGGTGTTTTTCTTGAAACAAGGATTGCTGATAAAGCATCAGTACAGAGGAGACACCTTTCTCCCATATTAATTCTTACAGGAGAGAATTTTCCTTCCTAGGGGTAGATTTCCTCTCACTTCCTGTTGTCTTCTTGCGTTTGCAAGTAGGAGTCGTTTGTAAGTTGGATGTTTGAAAGTAGGGACCTGCCGTAGATACTCTGCAGAAATAGGCCCCTTAGTTGTTGGTGTTGGCACAACACTGTAAGCACTCACAGTTACTCTTGGTTGGTGCTGGAACGCCCTGCTGTCAACTATTATATCAGGAATTGTAATTACATATAATTGTTGAACAGTGGTAGTAAAAATTGGGCCTTTGATGGTGGTGCTGGTGCCACAACACTGTAAGCCCTGACAGTTACTCTTGGTGGGTGCAGCAATGGGCCCTGCTGTGAATTATTAGATCAAGAATTGTAATTGCATGCCCCTGTTGAACAGGGGCTGAAAAATTGGGCCTTTGGTGGTGGTGGTGGTGTTGACACAACACTGTAAGCCCTCAGAGTTACTCTTGGTGGGTGCAGGAATGGGCCCTGCTGTGAATTATTAGATCAAGAATTGTAATTACATGCCCCTGTTGAACAGGGGCTGAAAAATTGGGCCTTAGGCACTGGTGGCACAACACTACAACCCCTCACAGATACTGTACTTGGAGCACAGCAATGAGCCCTGTTGCAAAGTATTGCTTCAAAAATTGTAATGACACGCCCCTGTTAAACAGGGGCTGAAAAATTGGGCCTTAGGCACTGGTGCCACAACACTCCAACCCCTCACAGATACTGTACTTGGAGCACAGCAATGAGCCCTATGGCAAATTATTGCTAAAAAAATTGTAATTACACGCCCCTGTAAAACAGGGGCTGAAAAATTGGGCCTTAGCCACTGGTGGCGGCACCCATAAACAAAAATGATCTTCCAAGCTATCATCATCAATCGTATCATTGAGGACTCGGAGGAGGAGGATAGCCAGTCAACATAACAGCACAGACACTCAGCATCAGCATCAGTCTTGAAGGGATGTGACATGTTAAAATCAATTAGTCTGTTATATCAGCATCAGGTGTGTGGTAGCTGGTGGTGATCCAAGACTGGTTCATCTTGATGAAAGTCAGTCGATCAACCGAGTCGGTGGACAGGCGCACCCTGTGATCCGTGACAAATCCTCCAGCAGCACTGAATGTGCGTTCCGAAAGAACGCTGGATGCAGGACAGGCCAGTAGCTCAATTGCATACTGTGCAAGCTCTGGCCAGTGATCCATCCTCAAGACCCAGTAAGCCAGAGGATTTTCGGTGGGGAAGGTGTCCAAGTCTGACCTTGCCCCTAGATATTCCTGCACCATGTTTATCAGACGCTGGCGATGGTTGCTGGAACCAATCATACTTTGGGGCTGCGGACTAAAGAATTGTCTGAACGCATCGGTCAGACGGCCACCTTCCCCACCGCTCCTTCTTTGACTGGCCGAAGCCTCAGCAACTCGTTGTCCTGGACCAGGAGTTTGTAACCTCCCAGTCTCTGGGAACGCGTTGCACAGACCTTTCTGCAAGGCCTCCCGGAGTTGTCTCATCCTCTGCTCCCTCTGCGACGGTAACATAAGGTCCGCAACCTTACCCTTGTACCGTGGATCAAGGAGAGTGGCCAGCCAGTAATGGTCCCTCTCCTTGATCCGAAGAATACGAGGATCCTTCCGCAGACTTTGCAGGATCAGGGAGGCCATGCAGCGTAGGTTTGCTGAGGCATTCGCTCCGGAGTCCTCTGGGTCACTAAGGACGACATGATCCGCAGTCACCTCCTCCCAGCCACGTACAAGTCCACTGGTTTCTTGGGACTGTAAATCATCCCTAAAAGACTGCTGCTGATGATGCTGAGTGCCAGCCTCCACCTCCATGCTGACACAATCCTCCTCCTCCTCCTCCTCCTCTTCCTCTTCCTGTGCGATGGGTGGGACAGAAGGAACACTGTCTGGGTAAAGGGGGCCTTGAGAGGCAAGTAAGTCCTCCTCTTCCTGCCTCTGTTCTGCCTCAAGTGCCCTGTCCATTATTCCACGCAGCGTGTGCTCCAACAGGTGGACAAGAGGTACAGTGTCACTGATGCATGCACTGTCACTGCTCACCATCCTTGTGGCCTCCTCAAATGGTGCCAGGACAGTGCATGCATCCCTGATCATGCCCCACTGGCGTGGAGAAAAAAAACCAAGCTCCCCTGACCCTGTCCTGGTGCCGTAGTCGCACAGGTACTCATTGATGGCCCTCTGCTGCGTGTGCAGCCGCTGCAGCATGGCCAACGTTGAGTTCCACCTGGTGGGCATGTCACATATAAGGCGGTTCTTGGGCAGGTTCAACTCCTTTTGCAGCTCAGCCAGGCGAGCACTGGCATTATAAGATCTGCGGAAATGCACACAGACTTTCCTGGCCTGCCTCAGGACATAAAAAGTAAAAGGAAAAAAAGAGGGCGCACCGACCTAGTGCATAACCAGTGGCTAGGTTTATTAAAAATATATAAAAAGATTACAAATACTCACAAAGCAAGTATGAAAATAGGCACGTATAACATTCCATCAATGGGAATTGCCTCCTGCTGGAACCAGACACCAGAGAGTCCAGATGACAGGTGTAACAGCTACGGCTGACGCGTTGCGAAGGCGAACCCTCTTCCTCAGAGCCAAAAAGTGATAGTATCTGGACCCCTCTCTGGACTCTTAAAGCCATGTGTAAGTGGGTGTGAGTGGTCATCAATCTAGAGCTCCACCCACCACAGGTCACTCCTCCTCTCACCCAAAAGGCATGCCCATATGAAGTTAACCCCTCACTGCCCACACTGATGTACCCATCAATACATCAGATAGTATATGCATACACCATGTGATAATGTGTATATGTGCTTCAACTGGCGGAGGATGTATGGCATATATACATATATGGTGGGACTTACCCCTATCGCACAGGCCGTCAAGGACAGTCAATCAATGCTGCCACCCATCTGAATATCGCCACAGTTGCTTCCCGTGGTGCTGAGCTATGGTCCCACCACTCGATGGGACGTGCATTGGCCGAAGACCCGGAAGTGGCGGTGGATGTGCGTTCCACCCGCCACTTCCGGTAACTGAATGCGTCACGTCCGCCCTCAGATGGGCTGGACAGGCTTCAGAGGTTGTCCCGGATACGGAGGCGGGCTTCACACTCCGCATCCGGTATCAACAACCTCCCTATACAAACGCCAGTACCAGCCAGAGACAATGTCCCCGAGTAATAGATCCGCGCGCAGCACATCGTGCACCGCGCAGACCAAAAAAAACGGAAGACCTACATAGCCACCAACACAGCCTCCAATCCATATGGGGTCCTACAGCCACCATAGTAGCAGTAAGCCTCCGCCCCTCTATGGGTAAGGAAGTCAGGGTGTGCACAAGGGGGCCAATATACATATCAAAAACGGGGGGGGGGGACTGGGGAAGATGGAAGGGGGGGGTCCCCAGGAGCCAATTGATGACCAACGCTAATTGGTGACACCCCACATCCTCCAACCCATGGCAACTCAAACCATAAGAGGGAACCAAAAATAATTGAAGAAGGACAATACTACTATACTGCCTCAGGACATCCTGTAAGCCCGGGTACCTGCCCAAGAACCGCTGCACCACCAGGTTAAGGACGTGAGCCACACAGGGCACATGGGTCAGTTGTCCCTGTCGGAGGGCGGAGAGGAGGTTGGTGCCATTGTCGCAAACCACCATTCCTGGCTTAAGCTGGCGTGGCGTCAACCACCTCTCGGCCTGGCCCTGCAGAGCAGACAGGACCTCTGCCCCAGTGTGGCTTCTGTCCCCCAAACACACCAGCGCAAGCACGGCATGGCATCTTTTTGCCTGCGTACTTGCGTAGCCCCGTGAACGGCTACGGAGCACCGCTGGTTCATAGGACAAACCACAGGAAGAGGCCATGGAGGAAGAAGAAGAGGAGGGGGTGGAGGAGAGAGGTGTGTCACAACCAGTAGTAGCATTTTGGAGGCGTGGCGGTGGGACAACCTCCAACACTACTGCACCTTGTCCTGCATCCTTCCCAGCTGCCAAAAGAGTGACCCAATGGGCCGTGAAAGAAAGGTAACGTCCCTGTCCATGCCTGCTGGACCATGAGTCAGCGGTAATATGCACCTTACCGCTGACCGCCCTGTCCAGCGAGGCCAAGACATTGCCTTCCACATGCCGGTAGAGAGCCGGAATAGCCTTCCGTGAGAAAAAGTGGCGTTTGGGAACCTGCCACTGAGGAACCGCACATTGCACAAACTCACGGAAGGGGGCCGAGTCTACCAACTGAAAAGGCAGCAGTTGAAGCGCTAGCAATTTAGCCAAGCTAGCATTCAACCGCTGGGCATGTGGATGGCTGGGAGTGAACTTCTTTCGACGGTCCAGCAGCTGGGGCAGGGAAATTTGCCTGCTAGAATCGGACGTCGGTGTACTGCTAGCAGAGTGGCCGCAAGTACTTGGCTGTGACACACCTAATTCTACACCTTCATTCCTCTCAGTGCATGTTTCAGAGAGGACTGAAGTTATAGTGGGGTTGGAAATCCCAGCTGATGCGGTGCAAGGAGAGGTCCGCTTTGTTCTTTGGTGTGGGTCTTTGAGGTAGGCTTGCCAACGAGCTGCATGGCAGGTCAACATATGTCTGGTCAGGCATGTGGTACCCAAGCGGCTGATGTTTTGGCCACGCGATATACGCTTGAGACATATGTTGCAAACAGCAGCTGTGCGATCTGATGCACTAGCCTCAAAAAAGGCCCACACCAAGGAACTTTTTGAATGACGGGCAGAGGCAGCGCCCTGCACAGGCGGAGCTCTGCGGTGTGATTCCGTCGGTGTACTGCCCTTACGCTGGCCACCAAAGGGCATCCTGTCTCATTGGAGATGTGCCTCCTCCTCATCCTCCTCCTCCTCTCTCCTATTAGGCACCCACGTGGAGTCAGTGACCTCATCATCCCCTCCCTCCTCATCACTGGAGCCAATCTGGCAGTATGCTGCAGCTGCTGGAACATGACTGCCAGATTGGTGTCCTTCTTGAGCATCCCCTCTGTCTGCTCTCACCCTACTGCCTTCCTGTAGCTGGGTTTCATCATCAGACCCTTCGAAACGCTGGGCATCCTCCTGGAGCATGTACCCAACACTGTGCTCAAACAGTTCGGGGACTCCTCAGGAGGAGGACATGGTGGGTCTAGGGAAGGAGTGACTGATGATGAGTCTGACATTGATACCAGGGAAGAGGACGCTTTGGCAGCTGCTTTGCCAGTACCCTGAGCCTGGGTGAGAGAGGATGAGGAGGAGGAGGAGGGCTTGGTCATCCACTCTACCAAGTCTTCGGCATGATGTGGCTCAACATGTCCAGCTGCGGAAAAGAAGGACAAGCGTGTCCCATGGCCATGTGCTGATGACAATGCACCGCGTCCACGACCAGCACTGTTGCCCCCAGACACAGAGCCTGCTTGCCCTCTTTTATTGCCTCCTGACTGTCTGCCTCTCCTTGTTTGCCTTCCAGACATTCTAATAGATGGCCTGCAGGGAGATGGGAAAAAAGCAATAAGGGCTACCTTCAGGTGTCCTTCTCTGTCCCTTGAAACAAGGACTTGCACAGTGAAAGAAACTGACACTCTCCCTACCTACAGTTTTCTGTCCCTAGAAAAAATGTTTTTTTTAAGCACAATATAGCACAAGGAGAATTCACTCACTGTCCTTCCAGGTCCCTAGAAACAAGGACTTGCACAGTGAAAGAAACTGACACTCTCCCTACCTACAGTTTTCTGTCCCTAGAAAAAATGTTTTTTTTAAGCACAATATAGCACAAGGAGAATTCACTCACTGTCCTTCCAGGTCCCTAGAAACAAGGACTTGCACAGTGAAAGAAACTGACACTCTCCCTACCTACAGTTTTCTGTCCCTAGAAAAAATGTTTGTTTTAAGCACAATATAGCACAAGGAGAATTCACTCACTGTCCTTCCAGGTCCCTAGAAACAAGGACTTGCACAGTGAAAGAAACTGACACTCTCCCTACCTACAGTTTTCTGTCCCTAGAAAAAATGTTTTTTTAAGCACAATATAGCACAAGGAGAATTCACTCACTGTCCTTCCAGGTCCCTAGAAACAAGGACTTACACAGTGAAAGAAACTGACACTCTCCCTACCTACAGTTTTCTGTCCCTAGAAAAAATGTTTTTTTTAAGCACAATATAGCACAAGGAGAATTCACTCACTGTCCTTCCAGGTCCCTAGAAACAAGGACTTGCACAGTGAAAGAAACTGACACTCTCCCTACCTACAGTTTTCTGTCCCTAGAAAAAATGTTTTTTTTAAGCACAATATAGCACAAGGAGAATTCACTCACTGTCCTTCCAGGTCCCTAGAAACAAGGACTTACACAGTGAAAGAAACTGACACTCTCCCTACCTACAGTTTTCTGTCCCTAGAAAAAATGTTTTTTTTAAGCACAATATAGCACAAGGAGAATTCACTCACTGTCCTTCCAGGTCCCTAGAAACAAGGACTTACACAGTGAAAGAAACTGACACTCTCCCTACCTACAGTTTTCTGTCCCTAGAAAAAATGTTTTTTTTAAGCACAATATAGCACAAGGAGAATTCACTCACTGTCCTTCCAGGTCCCTAGAAACAAGGACTTACACAGTGAAAGAAACTGACACTCTCCCTACCTACAGTTTTCTGTCCCTAGAAAAAATGTTTTTTTTAAGCACAATATAGCACAAGGAGAATTCACTCACTGTCCTTCCAGGTCCCTAGAAACAAGGACTTGCACAGTGAAAGAAACTGACACTCTCCCTACCTACAGTTTTCTGACCCTAGAAAAAATGTTTTTTTTAAGCACAATATAGCACAAGGAGAATTCACTCACTGTCCTTCCAGGTCCCTAGAAACAAGGACTTGCACAGTGAAAGAAACTGACACTCTCCCTACCTACAGTTTTCTGTCCCTAGAAAAAATGTTTTTTTTAAGCACAATATAGCACAAGGAGAATTCACTCACTGTCCTTCCAGGTCCCTAGAAACAAGGACTTACACAGTGAAAGAAACTGACACTCTCCCTACCTACAGTTTTCTGTCCCTAGAAAAAATGTTTTTTTTAAGCACAATATAGCACAAGGAGAATTCACTCACTGTCCTTCCAGGTCCCTGGAAACAAGGACTTGCACAGTGAAAGAAACTGACACTCTCCCTACCTACAGTTTTCTGTCCCTAGAAAAAATGTTTTTTTTAAGCACAATATAGCACAAGGAGAATTCACTCACTGTCCTTCCAGGTCCCTAGAAACAAGGACTTACACAGTGAAAGAAACTGACACTCTCCCTACCTACAGTTTTCTGTCCCTAGAAAAAATGTTTTTTTTAAGCACACTATAGCACAAGCACAAAACACACTGACACTCTCCCTACCTATCCTTCTCTTTCCCTAAACTAAAGGAATCCAGGTTAAGCAAGAAAGAAATAAAAGTCACTGTCCCTGCCTATGCTGCTCTATCCCTGCTCCGGAACACACTACACTAGGCCGCCGTGCTGGCGGCCTTTTATAGTGTGGGGCGTGTACTAAACACCCTCAGCAATAATTGGCCACAGGCATCCTGCCTGTGGCCAATCATTGCTCTCCTCGCTGCCGGCGCTGTGATTGGCCAAGCATGCGGGGTCACAGTGCATGCTTGGCCAATCACAGCGCCTGGATGACACTGCGATGGCGTAGTGCATTGTGGGCCGTTCGCGTCACTCGAATTTGGCGCGAACGGCCCAAATCGTTCGATCTTCGTCGAACGATCGAACAGCCGATGTTCGAGTCGAACGTATGTTCGATTCGAACACGAAGCTCATCCCTAGTAAGGACCATGGCTGCCATGACAACAGAGATGAGCAAACCTTTTGCAAGATCACCCCATTTACCAAACCATTTTTCAAAGAGTCCTGTTAAGGGCTTCTCTACACCAGAGTTCTCAGTTAGTTCCTGGGATAACATTTGTAGGCCTTGCAAAGCCTTGGTGATACTTCCATCAGGTGCCGTATTATTTGGAATAAAAGTGCAGCAGAAGGTGCCGAACATTTCGCATACCCCGCCCCTTTCTGCCAGCAACATATCCAATGCTATACGGTTCTGCCACGCTGTCAAAGAGGTGGCGTCCAATTGTGCTGCTATACCTTTGATAGCATCTCTGGTGTAATTCACAAACCTCTGCTGGTTGTAGTAAATGTAGTTTATCCAGTCGACATTCTTATTGGGCTGTACCCATAGGAAGAGTGAGGTGAGTCCTGCTGTTACTTGATTCTGTGCTTTAAATTCATCCGGAACTCCTCGTGGAACACCTATTGAGTCTATATAAACCCGGTTGTCAAAGGATCCTTGGGGTGTTTCTCGCTTAAACCGTTTAAAATAGTGTTTACCTGGTAGTTTTATCAATTTGTTAGTCATAGGAACAATATAAAAGGGAAGCAACAGGCGGGTAAGGGCACAACTACCCTCCCATCTAGGTGGCAGTCTAGGTCTTAGTTTCATGTCCCCACACAGCCACCAAACATCAGCCAGTTGCCGTTTCTGTTCCTGAAACCATTTTAGTTGGTACTTAATGTCTGTAGTTGATGTAGTGGTCGCACAGTATTCAGGAGATAGGGTGCCAACCTTTGAACCATCCTTGTCTATGTTAGAGAAACAAGAAAAATTTCCTGGTAATGCTTGTACTGAAGGGGGTATACTTCGCATTTTAGTTTTAGGGTATCTCTTTTTCTCATTTGCACATTCAGACCCAGTAATATTTTCTGAAAACAGTCTTATTATGCAAGCTAAATCTGTTTCCTCTTCAGGGAGAGGAATGGTAGCTAGTTGTGGTCTTGGGTTTGCACAAGAAATACAATCACTTAACCCCTTAGATTGAGATGTGTATCTGACCCATTCTATCCACTCATTTTTGTCTCCAAATCCTGTTTCTATACTTAATTGTTCCTTGTAGGTAAAATCTGTTTTAAACAAGGAGGGATTAAGTTGAAACTGAGTGGGCTCTGGGACTGGGGTGTTCTGACCAGGGAGTACAACCTTAATAGTAATTCTTCCTAGTAGATCACTCAGGCTGGGCCTATATACTCCTAGACCATAAACTCCAGCATCTGATACCTGCGGGTTTTTTATTGTCAAGGAGATGGGATTACATTTATTAGGTGTAAGCCAATCACGGGACTGGCAATCACCAGTCCACCCTCTTCGACTGTATATAGATATACGTTCTACCTGATCCTTCCTTTGTTTAGGGATCACGGCAGAACTAGCAAGCCAACCATTATCATCTGTTGACCACCACACATCAGCCCACGCACTGCATTCTGGAGTAGAACATAAGTATTTGCCCGTAAAAACATATCTTTGATACCCAATGTCTATGACTTGACTTAGATCAAATTGTATTGTGGTGGTCTTACCCTGTATAACATTTATGGTGACACCATCTGGCCCCTTCATTATCTGTCTTTCCCCTCTATGACCCATTATGTTCAGTATTGGAATGAGGTCAAAAAGCATATAAATCCCCACAACTATGCCCCCTACTATCAATGTGATCAAAAGGATTCTCCCTGTCCATGTTTTAGTAAAATACCCTGGTTCAAACATTAGTCTCTCTCTGGGTCTTCCCTCCACCCCTATGAGTCCATAATGTACCATTCCCTTCTCCTGTGGTGTGGCAGTTATTCAGATTTTTTATTTAAATGATGTGCCTTCTTGCAGTGGGTGAGGTGTATCCAAGGTATTCGCTCCACAATTTTCACTGCGGTGGGTGTAGACAACAGTACTTGATAGGGTCCTTCCCACCTGGGGTCAGACCAAGTCTTTCTCTTTATTATTTTTATCCAGACCCAATCTCCAGGTTGTACAAGATCTTCTTGTTCTGTTTTAGTCTCTTGACCTGTAAGAGAATTTGGGCATAGGAGTTCTTTAGTTGTTAGCAACTTTCTCATATAATTTGCCAGTTCATAGTCCATTTCCTCATCATCTCGAGCGAATGCTCTGAGTTGTGGAATATAATAAGGTTTACCATACAACATTTCATACGGTGTTAGGCCCTTAGCAGTAGGGGTAATTCTTGTACTTAACAATGCCATTGGCAAACACTGAACCCAGTTTTTTCCTGTTTCCTCCATCAATTTTATTAGTTTACTCTTTAAGGTACCATTATGTCTTTCCACTGTGCCTGCAGATTGTGGGTGGTAGACACAGTGGTTTTTCAGGTCAATATTATACCATTTACCAATCTGTTGTATTGTTCGGTTGACAAAATGGGAGCCATTGTCACTGTAAATTACCGAGGGGATCCCTTGTCGTGGAATCACCTCTTTGATTAGTACTTTGGCTACTGACTGCCCATCCGGGTGTGTCATAGGAAAAGCTTCCACCCACTTTGTAAACATAGCAACAATAACCAGACAGTACTTTTTATTCTCACATTTGTTCAATTCAATAAAATCCATGCATATTGTGTGAAAGGGATAAGGGGGTTGTGGGAAATGACCTCGTAAGGGTCGTAGGGCACCTTGTGCATGGTATCTGTTACAAATCGGACATGTGAGACAAAATTTTTTTGAGTAGTTCGTAAATCCATATGTTGTGAATACCTTGTTGATCACCTGTACCATCCCTCCTTTTGAGGTATGGGCTTGCCCATGGCTCAATAATGCAGCATACTTAAATAATGATGTAGGTAAGATGCGTTTACCGTCTGTACTTGTATATACATCATTAACCAGTGTTGCCCCTTTTGATAACCACTTTTGTTTTTCACCTTCCGGTGATGCCTTCTGCATTTCTGATAACCATGTTTCATCAATAGCTTTCCGTACCTCACCATTTACTTGGAGATTTGTATAACATATGTACGTTATTTGCTGTCCTTCAGCAGCTGCTTTTGCTGTCTTGTCTGCTAGTGCATTCCCTAGGGTAATTGGATCTGTTCCCTTTCTATGTGCTGCACATTTACAAATAGCCACTTGTGCTGGTTTTTGTACATTTTCTAGAAGGGCAAGAATGAGATCTCTATGTGTGATCGGTTTACCTGTGGACGTAATCATACCCCTATTTTTCCATTGCTGGGCAAATATGTGTATAGTGGAGAAAGCGTATTGGCTGTCAGTATAAATATTTATTTTTTTCCCTTCCCCTAGACTGCAAGCCCTAGACAGGGCTATAATTTCAGCTTGTTGTGCAGAATAGGAATTGGGAAGGGATCTGGCTTCAATGACCTGGTCATGTGTCACTATAGCATAATGTCAGGGAAATAGCCGAAGAAGGACTGGCAATTCTGCCCAAGACAATCATGGCTGCCATGGTGCACAGCATGACTAAGGTGGGCGGTACTTCCTCCTTGTAACCTGAACAGATCACATGACTAACTTCCTGGTCTATTTAAGCCTGCTGCTGGAGCTGCTCATTGCTGGATTATCTCTTCAGTCTCCTGTGTACCTTGACCTTGTCTCCTGATCCGTGCTTATCCGTTGTGACCCGGCTTGCCTTAACCTCGCTTCCTGTTCTCCTGTGTTTGACCCTCGGCCTGCTTCTGGACTCTGCTTCTGCTTCCTGACCACCCGGCTTGACCCTCGGCTTGTACCTGGACCCTGCACGTGTATGACCCCGGCTCGCCCCTGTATATGCTCTGGACTGATCTCCTGTGTTTGACCCCCGGCCTGGCTTCCGATATCTCCGTTCATCTGAATATAACAAGCTCAGTTCTGCCTGCCTCCGCCATCCCTCAGTGGCTGAGCTCATCAGACTGCAAGCAAGCACCTGGCCAACCGTGCTTCTGTGGGCACCGCGCTCCCTGTTCCCAACTCCAGGGGCGCGCTGCACTCAGCCGCAAGGGGAGCCCTCTTAGCATCTCGATCTCCATACTCATTCCTGACAGTATAATCCAGCCATGTCAGAGATCGACAGAGGCGCTTCCCCTATAGAGGCTATGTGCCAGCAGATCACTGCACTTACCCAAACAGTGCAAAGACTACAAGACGCCCATGAGCAATTAGAGGGTCACCTGCATCACTTGTCTTCCAATCCTATATCTCCTGATCCAAGACCTACCTCCAGTTGTACTCCCTCTGCTGCAATGTCTCAGGAGGTTCCTCTCACCGTGCCGATCCCGCTTCCTGAACCACGTGTGCCGACCCCTGAACGGTTCTCGGGGGACCGAAGAAAGTTTAGGACTTTTAAAAATTCCTGCCTACTATACCTGGCTCTTCAACCAAGAACTTTCTCCTTGGAGAATATTAAAGTTGGTTTCATTATCTCCTTACTCTTGGACGACCCCCAGGTGTGGGCCCACGGCTACTGGAACAGAAGAGCCCCATTACTGACTCTGTTGACACTTTCTTCACAGCTATGGCCCAGTTGTACGATGATCCCCATCGTATGACTACGGCCGAGAATGCCCTGCACACCCTGCAGCAGGGGCAACTTCCCGCAGAGGATTACACTGTGGACTTCCGCACATGGGCCGCAGACACATGTTGGAATCAAGCTGCCCTGAAGTACCAATATCGTCTGGGCCTATCGGAGTCCCTCAAGGACGAGCTGGCCAGGGTAGCAGTCCCGGATACCTTGGAGGGCCTCATCCAGTTAGCCATACAACTGGACAGACGCCTACGTGAACGTCTATTCGAGAAGTCTCAGACTCTCCAATCAGCTCAAGGACTGCCAGAATCCTCTTTTTCTCTCGCCTCCAATCCACCCATACCTGAAGTCAAGCCCAGACAGATGGGCCTGTTTCGGCCTGCTCTATCACCTGAGGAAAGACTCTACCGTCGAAAGGCGAACCTTTGCTTTTACTGTGGAGACAATGGCCATTTCTTACAAAATTGCCACCTCAGGGCGAAGAAACCATTCTTCAAACCCCCAGTACATTGTCAAGTGTCAGGACTTACCTCATCTCACCCTGTCCTCGCTATCTCCCTATCGGTGGCCAGGGAAGAGATCCGGCTTTCAGCCATCATCGACTCTGGGGCCTGCAGCTGCTTCCTAGACATCAACTTGGCCAAAGGACTTGGAATTCCCTTTGTTACCAAGAAGCAGCAGTTAACAGTTCATTTGGCTGATGGATCTCTACCCAGTTCTGGACTGATAACCCATGAGACCCTGCCAATCCCTATGACAACCAGCTCTGGCCACAAGGAACTGGTACGTTTCGATGTTTTGTGCTCTCCTCTGTTTCCGGTCATTCTGGGAGTCCCCTGATTACGAGCACACAACCCTCACATTGACTGGCTGAAGAATGAAGTGCTGTTTTCATCTGCTTACTGTCAGCAGAATTGTCTGCCCCCTGGCCCTAAGGACTTTACCAGCTGCCTGACCATACAACCTGTTTCTAGTTCCAATCCTCATGTATCCTCTGCCTACCTAGAATTTATGGATGTATTCCACAAGAAGGGAGCAGACTCCCTTCCACCTCATCGTCCCTATGACTGCCCTATTGACTTGCTCCCAGGCTCCGAAATTCCCTTTGGTCGTATCTTCCCTTTATCAGAGACTGAACTCGAAACATTACGACTCTATGTCGATGAAAACCTGGCAAAGGGATTCATTCGTCCCTCTTCTTCCCCTGCAGGTGCTGGCATATTTTTTGTCGAAAAAAAGGATAAAACGCTTAGGCCTTGTATAGACTACCGAGATCTGAATAAGATCACTATCAAAAATCGCTATCCACTCCCTCTCATCCCGGAACTCTTCCAACGATTCCGTTCTGCTCGAGTTTTCTCCAAACTGGACTTACGAGGTGCTTATAATCTGGTTCGCATTCGAGAGGGGGATGAGTGGAAAACAGCTTTCCGAACTCGTTTCGGACATTTCGAATATTTGGTGATGCCTTTTGGCCTCTGCAATGCTCCAGCCACGTTCCAGCACTTTGTGAACGACATTTTCCGAGACCATCTTGACAACTTCCTCATTGTATACCTGGATGACATCCTTGTCTTCTCGGCCACGCTGGAGATTCATCGAGTGCACATGAAAAAGGTACTAACTATTCTAAGAACGCATGGACTATATGTAAAAGCCGAAAAATGTGACTTTGAGAAAGAATCTATCCAGTTTTTGGGTCTTGTCATATCTACGAAAGGAGTGGCCATGGATCCCCAGAAAGTAAAAGCGATCCTGGAGTGGCCTGTCCCCTCCGACAAGAAGGGTGTTCAAAGGTTTATTGGCTTTTCAAACTTTTACAGACGATTTATTAAGAACTTTTCAGCCATTATATCACCCATTACCCAACTAACCCGTTTGCATTCCAGATTCCAGTGGTCCCCGGAGGCTCAGGCAGCTTTCGACAGACTTAAAACAGTGTTTGTTTCAGCGCCAGTTCTTCAGCATCCTGACCCTGCATTGCCCTACATTTTGGAAGTCGATGCCTCCGAAGTGGTCACAGGAGCTATCCTTTCTCAACGACAGGGCCCCAAATCATTGTTACATCCTGTAGCCTTTTCCTCTCGAAAAATGACACAACCGGAAAGAAATTACGACGTTGGAGATCGGGAGCTTTTGGCCATCAAAACAGCCCTGGAAGAGTGGAGATATTTACTTGAAGGTGCAGCACATCCCATTATGATCTTTACCGATCATAAAAATTTAGAATATCTGAGGACTGCAAAACGTTTGAGACCGCGTCAAGCTCGGTGGGCGTTATTCTTTTCGAGATTCAATTTTCACATCTCGTTTCGTCCCGGATCTAAAAATGGAAAGGCGGATGCTCTGTCTCGGATGTTCCCAGACACCCCTGAAGAAACCACTCCCGGTACAATCCTGTCCACACAAAATTTCCTTCTGATTCAGCCAGACCTAAAAGCATCCATTGTACAAGCCTCTCTTCACTGCCCAGAGTCGGAAATTTCTACCTTAAGGAGTCACGAGGGATTTCTGTGGCATCAGGACAAAATCTTTGTCCCCCAGGAAGTCAGACTGCAGGCCTTGAAAAGATTTCATGATCACCAGCTGGCCGGGCATTTCGGGATCCGGAAGACGATCGACCTTGTCCAACGTTACCTATGGTGGCCTTCCCTAAGATCAGACTGTAAAAAATATGTTGAGTCCTGTTTGGTTTGCCAGCGTAACAAGGGTCCCAAGACCAGGTCTTGGGGTCTATTAAGACCCTTACCAGTTCCGGAGCAGCCTTGGAAAAACATCTCTATGGACTTCATAGTCGATCTCCCTCCATCAGAGAACTTTACAACAATCTTGGTAGTAGTGGACCGACTATCAAAGATGGCCCACTTCCTGCCCATGCTTGGCACCCCCTCCGCCATGGACACTGCAAAAGTTTTCATTAAGGAGATAGTCAGACTTCATGGGTTACCCGACAATATAGTCTCAGATAGAGGGGTTCAATTCACCTCTGGTTTCTGGAAGAATCTTTGTAAGATCTTGTCAATTGACTTATGTCTTTCTTCTGCTTACCACCCTCAAAGTAATGGCCAAACAGAAAGAACGAACCAGACCTTAGAGCAATACCTGCGGTGCTTCTGCTCTTTCTCCCAAGATGACTGGGTCTCCTTGCTACCTTGTGCGGAATTTTCATACAATAATACCATACACACGGCCACCAATCAGTCGCCCTTTTGGGCAAACTATGGCTTTCACCCATCCTTTCTTCCCAACACCATTCCTGAATCTCCGGTACCAGCCGTTCAGGATAGGATAAACTTCTTCCAAACCAATTACCGAATCCTTCAGGAGACCATGCGAAAGGCTCAGGAAGACTTCAAGAAACAACATGACAGGAGAAAGAGAGGGAATCCCATCTACAAGGTGGGTGACAAGGTATGGCTGTCCTCTATTAACCTCAGACTTTCTTGCCCTTCCAGGAAGCTTGGTCCAAGGTTTGTGGGTCCATTCGAGATCAAGAAGGAAGTGAACCCTGTGGCTTTTGAACTCGCTTTACCGGCCTCCTACAAGATCCATCCGGTGTTCCACGTCTCCCTTCTGAAACCAGCCGTGCCAAGTCCATTTCCAGGAAGAGATGAGTTGCCACCTCCACCAGTTATCATAGGTAACGATACCGAATATGAAGTTGAAGCCATCCTAGATTGCCGGAAAAGAGGTAGGCAGACTCAATTTCTTGTTAAATGGAAGGGGTATTCTTCAGAGGAAAATTCTTGGGAACCAATGGATAATTTACATGCTCCAAGACTTTTGCAAAATTTCCGCAACAGGTACCCAGAAAGATGGTCTAGGTTGGGCATCCAGAGGCTGCCCCTCGGGGGGGGCACTGTCAGGGAAATAGCCGAAGAAGGACTGGCAATTCTGCCCAAGACAATCATGGCTGCCATGGTGCACAGCATGACTAAGGTGGGCGGTACTTCCTCCTTGTAACCTGAACAGATCACATGACTAACTTCCTGGTCTATTTAAGCCTGCTGCTGGAGCTGCTCATTGCTGGATTATCTCTTCAGTCTCCTGTGTACCTTGACCTTGTCTCCTGATCCGTGCTTATCCGTTGTGACCCGGCTTGCCTTAACCTCGCTTCCTGTTCTCCTGTGTTTGACCCTCGGCCTGCTTCTGGACTCTGCTTCTGCTTCCTGACCACCCGGCTTGACCCTCGGCTTGTACCTGGACCCTGCACGTGTATGACCCCGGCTCGCCCCTGTATATGCTCTGGACTGATCTCCTGTGTTTGACCCCCGGCCTGGCTTCCGATATCTCCGTTCATCTGAATATAACAAGCTCAGTTCTGCCTGCCTCCGCCATCCCTCAGTGGCTGAGCTCATCAGACTGAAAGCAAGCACCTGGCCAACCGTGCTTCTGTGGGCACCGCGCTCCCTGTTCCCAACTCCAGGGGCGCGCTGCACTCAGCCGCAAGGGGAGCCCTCTTAGCATCTCGATCTCCATACTCATTCCTGACACATAAGCTGTTTGATTTATCCCTTTATCGTTTTTTCCACACAACCCATCAACAAAGAAGGTAATGTCAGCATCTAGAAAGGGAACATCAGTGAGATCCTTTCTAGGGAGTACTTGTTCATCAATTTGAGCTATACAATCATGTGGATCCCCGTCACCAGGTGTTGGCATTAGTGTAGCGGGATTCAATGTAGTGCACCTCTCAATTGTAAGGTGTGGCTGTCCCAGAAGTGTAGTCATGCATGATAAATGTCTGGCTGGAGATAAATAGGAGATCTTGTCTTGTAGTAAGATCACTGAGATGGCATGTGGGACCTTAAGTACCAGGGGATGGAACAATACTATCAATGCAGAGGACCGTATGGCCAATGAGGCTGCTACTACAGCTTGTACACAGTGGGGCAAACTCCGTGCCACTGGATCTAATTTAGTTGAGTAAAATGCAATTGGTTTGTGTTTGTCCCCATAAACCTGAGTGAGAACAGAAGTCATGTACCCCTCTTTACAGTCTACAGTCTGATAAAATATTTTACTGTAATTGGGTAAGCTGAGCACAGAGGAACCCACAATGAGGTGCTTCACTTTTGTAAATGCATCCTCTGCTTGTACATTCCACTGGATGCAATCTTTCGCAGACATTTGTGTACCATAGATGAGATCAGAAAGAGGCGCCACCTCCATAGCATAATTAGCTATCCATGCTCTACAAAAATTTGCCATACCAAGAAATTACATCATTTCTTTTTTGGTGCGTGGTTTGGGGACTTGAAGGATAGCCTCTTTTCGGATCTCATCCAGATGTCTGCCTTCTTGAGACAAAATATAACCCAAGTATGTCACCTTTTCTTTCCATAGTTGTAGTTTATGCTTGCTGACCTTGTGACCTTGTTCTGCGAGGAAATGCATCAGAGCCAAGGTGTCAAGTTTGCATTGTTGCTCCGAAGGAGCTGCTACCAAAATGTCATCCACATACAAGAGAATTTGACTCCCACAGGGAGGTACAAACAGAGACAAATTATTGGACATTTCTTGTGAGAAAATAGTTGGACTTTCACAATATCCCTGGGGTAACCTGGTGTATGTGTATTTTTTCTTTTTATGTGTAAAAGCGAACCAGAACTGACTGTCTTTGTGTAAGGCAATAGAAAAGAAAGCGTTACTGATTTCAATGACAGAAAATACCTTGTTATCTGGGTGAAGGTCGTTCAGAAGTACATGCGGGTCTGGGACCACCGGGGCCCTCGGTAATACGGCCCTATTGACCACCTGTAAATCCTGTACAAGTCTCCACCCATCTTCCCCTCCCTTCTGCTTCCTGACTGGGAACAGGGGCGTGTTACATGGTGAATCCGGACATTCAATGATGACATTTTTTAGTAATTCCATTATCAAGTGGTCTGCTCCCTCTTCGGCATCTTTCCGTAGTGGATATTGTTTTTGATGAGGCCTCATTGTACTTTTAGGGGTTATTTGGACCTCACTGGCTGTTTTAATTAGTCCAACATCTGTTTTTCCTTTTGACCACAAGAAATCGGGGACGTCTTTTAAGGCATCCTCTTCTTCTTGGGTCAAAAGTGTCAGTCACTGTCTTTTGTCACAAACTTCAATCATGTGGATTCTGGGTGTACATTCAACAAACCATGCTAATCTGCACCTCCGAATCCCTTTGGATTCTAGTTCCTCATCTGTTAGTAGAACCCAGTCTGTGATAAGTTCTCCCAGCTCATACCATGATACCCTAGGGTTCCGGGTGACCGAAACATGAGGTACAGTATCCTGCCTGTATATTTGCAGAATTGGTTGTGGCAGGAGACAAGTAGCCACACTATTTCCTTCCTTATCACAGTACAGGTATCTTAAGAGCACTTCAGTGTTAGTGAGACTCATTAACTGTTTCTCATAAGACTTATCAGGCCCTGAGGTCTTTTTGTAGTACATAGTGCAATAGAGGTTCGTCTGGACCTTGTACCCGCTCCTCACAGGCTCTTCTTCAACTATTTCTGTCAGGGTTTTGGGCATCTTTAACCCCTCAGTTTGCAAATCCAAGCTATACCAGTATCGGGGCTCATTATCCACGGCTGTGATTCGTTTTTCACACAGCCGATGGGCTTTGAGGCCCCCCTCCACTGGTATGACAGAAATATCGAGAGCATGCAACATGTCTCTACCCAACAAATTAACAGGACATTTAGTTGAAATTACAATTTTACACGGAGCCTTTTTACCTGTCTGTGGATCTTCCACAGTAAGGCCTTCAGACACGGCCTCCTGGTGCATTAACCCATTTGCAGACTTTACATATACTACACCTGTTTTCTTTACCCCTGGTGGCATATCCAGTGGGTGTATTAGGGTCCTGCAAGCCCCGGTGTCACAGAGAAATGTTACCCAACTACCCTTTACAATCAATGTTATTTATGGCTTGACTTCAGCATGCAAACAAGCTTCAACATTACACACATCCAAGATCTCAGACTCTTTCTCCTCATTTCCCTCTGTATCTCTCTCTGTGGACATACCAACATTTTCTAGTCATGCTTCTTCCTTTCTGTTTGACTCACATGCTCTCGCTAAGTGACCTCTTTTACCACACAGGAAACACTCCCCCCTCTTCTTTTTCCCCTCATAATCCTGAATGCGGGGCCTTGTTCGAGTGTTCCCCAATCTTTTGTTCCGATTCTCAACAACATACACATCATTACTTTCACCCATCATAAACACCTTCCCTTTTTTTACTTTCTTTTTTGATTGGAAGTGCCTTTCAGCATGCCTGGCATACTCAATTAGCTCCTGAAGTCTGCAAATCCTATGGTTAATCATGTGTTTGGTAACAAAACTTGATATAGGGGCTGTCAGCCCCTTCAGGATTGCATTCTTTAGCTGTTGCTAATATGGGCTATCGTTCACTTGGTCTGCTGGGATTTCTATCCCAGAGTGGTTATTGAAAATCTCCCTCATCCTAACAATGAAATTATCCACTGTTTCCTCTTCTCCTTGCATACACTGATTTATAATGGACCAGTCGGCCCGACGTACCCTTCTATTTTCTATCCTTGCTATGAGAGCATTTCTCCTGACTTCGAGTGCTGCATCATCATGAGGCAACACCCTTCCCTGGTTGTTTAATCCACTCCAATCTCCCACTACATGATGCCAGTCAGGTCCCAGTACCTGTCGGATGACCTGCTCTATTTCCCTCCCATTGAGATGATAGCTAGCAATCATTCCCATGATACCATCCCTGAATTGAGCTATGTTAACTTTGGGATGTGGTATCCCTTCAATAGCTTTCTTAACATCCTCGGGGGTCCAGGGGCGATAGACCATCATAGTGTTGGGGGCTGGTACACCTCCTACATCTTGTCCTGCCCTAGGGTTGGGAACTTCAATTAATAGGAACTCTTCCTCCCCAAATTCTGTTTGTTCCCCAACTGCGGGGGATATTAATTTATTGAGCAGGTGGCCGACGAGTTTTGTAACCGTTGCTGTAAGGGGGGTCCCTTGTGGACTTCTCTGGACAGCAAGGGTCATTTTGAGAGGGGGTTTTGCTGCAGCCGTAGGAGAAACGGTTGCATCTGGGGGTGACCCAGGTGACCACGAAGGGACAGCAAACAGTGGGGGGTCACATTGCATGGAAAAAGGGTTGTTTGCCGATAGTCGGGGGGTCAGTCGAGGTGGCCTATTGCATGCCTCTGTCCCGTATGGTGGTGGGGAATGTAAGTCTGCAATAGGGTATAGGGATTTGGGAGTGGGAGTTGTGGTTAAAGGGGGAGCGGCAACTGTCAGTGGGTTTGGGGTATCTTCTAAAGGGTGTGTGGGGGCTGTTGGGTGCATTTGATTTGTTGAGTTTTGTTCAGTCAATACTTGCTGAACTAAGCTTCGGAGGACGGTCATATTATTGTCCTCCTCTTTGTCTAAAAACATAGTTTTTTTATGGTTTTCTGAATTCAACCTACGATTAGCCTCCTCAAGCCATTTTTTTGCCTGGGGAAGACCTAATTTCTTCTGTTTCCTTTTTTTCGGGCCGGCCTTATTTTTAAGCTTTCTACACAGCATTACACAACCATCCTTATTTAAGGAAGTATCAAAATCATATTTTGTTTCCCACATCTTAAGAAATTTCACATTCTCTTTGTCTAGACTACACATATACTTAGCATCTTCTTCATTCAAACCAACAGATTTTCTATGGATCACACCCATTTTAACGTGCACACGGAGTTTTTTTTTTTTTTGTAAGGTCTTCTCACACTGACACAATACCTGCACACAGTATCTTATCACTTCTGCAGCTACTCACAAACTTTCTAGTCGTGACATATCACTTCTAGATTATTGATCTTGTGTGCTGCTATAATACTGGTGTCTTGTCTTCTTACTTAATGTTTTATTCATTTATAGGGAGAATGAACAGAATTACAAGGCGAACATAAATTCACCTGACTGGACAACCCCCCCTGATCAAAACATTAATATTTCAGTAAACTGTAGGGAGCATGAACAGAATTACAAGGCGAACGTAAATTCACCTGACTGGTCAACCCCCCCTGATCAAAACATTAATATTTCAGTAAACTGTAGGGAGCATGAACAGAATTACAAAAGAGACTTCATTTCTCTTGACTGTTGTTCCCACACTTTATCAAAACATTAATATTTGTTAATTCAACGGTATTTATAAATGCCTGTACAGGTTTTTTACACAACATACGAGGCTGGCTGAGCGCAAGGGCTCATCAAATTACCTCTATTTGTTACCTGGAAATCTATCAGGCCATACCTTTGTTTTAACAGGCAGAGGCGTATCTAGTGAAAATTGCGCCTATGGCAAGCACTGAAACTGCGCCCCTGTCAAAACATTTGAAACCCATCTTTCAGATAATACTGTCAGTATATACAGGTATAGAGGGAGAACAGTAAGTTAGTTGTTGGGACTTGCCTCACTTGGTTTGAATCTGGGCCAGGAAGCTATCTGCATGTAGTTTGCATGTTCTCTTGGTGTGGGCACACTCCAAAGCCATGTTGGTAGGTGATGGTCCCCTGTTTGTATGAAGTGGCAATGTACATGGGGGATCACATTCTGCATGCCACCCCCCCATGTCCGAAAAATTATCCAAGATGAGCGCTGGCACAAAATCTGCCAAGAGCTGGACAGGACTGAATGGAAGTATACATAGATATGTGTAGGGTCCTCTATGATTGAAGGGTCAGTGTAGAATGTGATCAGCCATGTACACTGCCAGTCTGTACACAGGGTACAATTCACCTACCTGCATGTGTTTGGAGTGGAAGAGGAACCCCACTGGGAGAACATGCTAACTCCATGTAGCTAGCGTCCTGGGCAGGAGTGGAGCCCAGTATATACATATATAATGGGGTAGACATTGGTGGGGTACCTGCTTCTCCATGCTCTCCTTGCCCCCGCTGCCCACTATGGGTGGGGGGATCCTCTCGCAGCTGGCACCCTCCAGCATGTAGAGTCCGGAGGGTCGAGCGCTCTGCTCTCCCTTGAAGCAGAAGAGGACATTCTGGAAGAGGGAGAACCATTTGTCATGCCACCTGTTGGTCTTGGCCGCCTTATTGCTGAGTTGCCCCCTCTTGGTGCCCTCCTTGCAGGCAAGGAGAGCCAGGTACAGAGCGTGACCCTTGTTACAGCCCACACTCTTCTGCATGATACCCGAGCAATGGTACGATCAGCGCCATCCGTCCCCGCCGATCACTCCGGGACAGCGCTGTGCCACCAATCACTACACAAGTGGCCCATGAGTCTCCTGCCACTGCGCTGTCACTCCGTCTTCTGTGCAACAGTGGTGTCTCTAGCTTTCATATTTAGGAAGGGCACAGGAACAAAACTAGGGGGGGCCACAATTATAAAAATGTGTGTGTGAGATATATATATATATATATATATATACACACACACACACTGCCTTGAAAAAGTATTCATACCCCTTGAAATTTTCCACATTTTGTCATGTTACAACCAAAATTGTGAATGTATTTTATGTGATAGACCTAGGGCTGGGCGATTTTCCCCAAAAAAAAATCTGCGTTTTTTTTATAAAAAACTCGATTTACGATTCGATTTGATTTTTTTCTTTTTTTTATTACCGTATTTATCGGCGTATAACACGTACCCTAACTTTAAGAGGGAGGTTTCAGGAAAAAAACTTTCCACAGCCCCCTGCGTATAACACGTAGGCACAGTTTACCCTCTATTTTCAGGGTAAAAAAGTGAGTGTTATACGCCAATAAATACAGTATATTAATTGAAGTGCATCAACAAACAAAATTGCAAAGGCAAACCCTTTCTCTAACTGCAAAGTCAGTGTGCAACAAAGATTGTTAAACATCCAAATTATTAATACTGTATTTGGATTTAGCTAATAAAACAACAAAAAATCTTGAGGTTACTCTTAGTTGAATTGAACTGTGCCCGTGTCTCACTGTGCCCGTGCTTCACTGTGCCCGTGCTTCAATCACTGTGCCCGTACCTGATGCAGATTTTCATGGGATACGGATTTTACTGCTACACCGGCGGCCATTCCAGTATTCAAAAGCTGCGCCTCCTCCTCGTCTGTGATAGGCGGAACACTCAATTTCCCAGCATTCAGTGTTCCGCCTATCATGGACATCCGCTCATCCTCATAACACAGACGAGGATGAGAGGATGTCCATGATAGGCTGAACACTGCCTGCTGTGAAATTGAGTGTTCCGCCTATCACAGACGAGAACTCGGGAGGCGCGGCTTTTGAACACTGCAATGGCCGCCATCTGTCTGCATGACACGCTGATCAGGTAGGCAGACGGCGGCTTGCGGTTAGTTAGTGTTACATTACATCTACTCGCGGCGGCTGCGGCGAGTAGATGTAATTGGGGTAACGCCGACCACTGCCATTTCGGATACGCCCCCTGCAGCCCTGCTATGGAAACTTTGAAGGAGAAAAAAAAAAACTAAAAAAATCGATTTTCTTCAAATCTGAATCGATTTGAACTCAAAAACTCGATTCAAGATTAAAATCGATTTTTTTTCCCAGCCCTAGATAGACCAACACAAAGTGCCAGCTTAGGTAATATACAGTAGTGCCAGGTTAGGGGGTATAGTGCCAGGTTAGGATGGTAGTGCCAGGTTAGGGGGTATAGTGCCAGGTTAGGGGGTTATAGTGCCAGGTTAGGATGGTAGTGCCAGGTTAGGGGGTTATAGTGCCAGGTTAGGGGGTTATAGTGCCAGGTTAGGGGGTATAGTGCCAGGTTAGGGGGGTATAGTGTCAGGTTAGGGGGTATAGTGCCAGGTTAGGGGGGTATAGTGCCAGGTTAGGGGGGTGTAGTGCCAGGTTAGGGGGTATAGTGCCAGGTTAGGGGGTGTAGTGCCAGGTTAGGGGGTGTAGTGCCAGGTTAGGGGGTATAGTGCCAGGTTAGGGGGTATAGTGCAAGGTTAGGGGGGTATAGTGTCAGGTTAGGGGGGTATAGTGCCAGGTTAGGGGGTGTAGTGTCAGGTTAGGGGGTATAGTGCCAGGTTAGGGGGGTATAGTGCCAGGTTAGGGGGGTGTAGTGCCAGGTTAGGGGGTGTAGTGCCAGGTTAGGGGGTGTAGTGCCAGGTTAGGGGGTATAGTGCCAGGTTAGGGGGTATAGTGCAAGGTTAGGGGGGTATAGTGTCAGGTTAGGGGGGTATAGTGCCAGGTTAGGGGGTGTAGTGTCAGGTTAGGGGGTATAGTGCCAGGTTAGGGGGGTATAGTGCCAGGTTAGGGGGGTGTAGTGCCAGGTTAGGGGGTGTAGTGCCAGGTTAGGGGGTATAGTGCCAGGTTAGGGGGTGTAGTGCCAGGTTAGGGGGTATAGTGCCAGGTTAGGGGGTGTAGTGCCAGGTTAAGGGGGTGTAGTGCCAGGTTAGGGGGTATAGTGCCAGGTTAGGGGGTGTAGTGCCAGGTTAGGGGGTGTAGTGCCAGGTTAGGGGGTATAGTGCCAGGTTAGGGGGTGTAGTGCCAGGTTAGGGGGTGTAGTGCCAGGTTAGGGGGTATAGTGCCAGGTTAGGGGGTGTAGTGCCAGGTTAGGGGGGTGTAGTGCCAGGTTAGGGGGTATAGTGCCAGGTTAGGGGGTGTAGTGCCAGGTTAGGGGGTATAGTGCCAGGTTAGGGGGTGTAGTGCCAGGTTAGGGGGTGTAGTGCCAGGTTAGGGGGTGTAGTGCCAGGTTAGGGGGGTATAGTGCCAGGTTAGGGGGGTATAGTGCCGGGTTAGGGGGTATAGTGCCAGGTTAGGGGGGTGTAGTGCCAGGTTAGGGGGTGTAGTGCCAGGTTAGGGGGTATAGTGCCAGAGTAAATACATGACAACATGAATAGATAAGCTCCTGTTCCTCTCTTCCTCTGTCACCTGCTGCACTAAAAGTCTAAATGAATCCATGACTGTCCCAGTGTCCCTGCTGCTGCTGCAGAACCTCCTTCTCCCCCAGGCTCTCTGAAGTAAACATAAAGAAAGAAAAAAAAACCTCACATGGGTAGAAGCTGAGGACTGATTCTGGCTTCTTCTTCTTCCTGGTACTGAAGTCAAAATGTGGCGGGTGGGAGGGGAAGAGGGAGGGGCTGCAACATGGGCAAAGTATGATTGGCTAACAGTGAGATGAAATGTAAATATCCCCCTCCTCCCTGTGATGGTCGGGACACTGGAATTATCATCATGCAACCCCCTGAATCTTACTGCTGTGCTGTGCTGTGAACCCTTTTCTCCACACAGTACAGGTTGGAGATGTTCTGCTGGAGCTGGCAGTGGCTCTGCCTTCTGTCATTCTGACAAGCAGGAGCCCCCGACACTGAGGATCGGATGATCAGCATGGCAATTACAGAGCGATTCTCTGTGTTTCTATCCCTCCAGCAGCTGAGAGCTTACAGAAGGGGGGAGGGAGACACACACAGGGAATCACTCTATTGCAGTGACAATCGTGTTAATTTGGGGGGGGGCACAGCTGTGCAACAACTCCGCTCTTCCTCCCACATGCAGCAACTTCCTCCCGCCGCCCAGCCGTATACACTGCACGGCCGCAGAGCGGAGAGTGAGCGCCCACCCTGCAGGGAAAACATCGGGATGTGCCGGAGGGGGCAGTCACCTGACCCACACACTAAACACTTTACCAGACCTTCCCGGGAGAGGAGGAGAGCACCGACTGTGTAATGCTGGGGGTCATCTGAGCAGTGTGTAAACTGCCAGCTACTCACCAGCGCCCCCTTCATGTAGCGCCCATGGCACGTGCCCTGTCTGCCATACCCTGGATACGCCACTGTTAACAGGGGTTCATGTTTTTGATGTAGGAATATTTATGTGTCCCCCATGGGAATTCCTGCAGTTTACAAGGCTGTCAGGACCTAGGTCCTTTGTCGACAAATTTCCTTTATCTGCACCCGGGTATTAGAATGGGACCATACTCCTATATCAAAGGGATTTAAACTACGGACGTATCTACTTATATTCCTTCAACTCGGATAAAGCAAAACATATACACAACAGATAAACATTCAATTCATCTCTATATTATATGTATTTAACAAAAATCCCTTAATTCATTAAATCCCTAATCACATTTAGGCCTAAAGGTATAATATAATAAATGAAAATATCTTACCTTGCCCCGAGAGCGGTCTCTTGTGCTGATCCGGTAAGTCACTGCCCGGGAGGCACTAGTTCAGTGAGCCGGCCTCTGTTAACGTCAAATTTAAGACGGAGGACTTACAGTTTTTTGCCGTACGGACATCGGTTCACTGGGTTGTTGGCTAGTGCTTTCCAGGAATTTGGACTTCCGGTCCGAAGGATCAAATTGTCAAAGAAATTTCTGACCGACTCTCGTTACAAGTCAAGATGTTTTATTGCATATGCAGAGAAAATGGTTAAAGTATATTTGCGGCTTCAGAGATCCATTTTCTGCCTGTCATAGATTCACATTCTGCTTTTATAACCCTTAAACCTTCCCCTTTCCTGCTCGTAACATCCTGATCATGTGTATAATTTCAACCTTTATTCTGACGTTTGGCAGGAAAGAGGGAAATATCCTTTTTCAGCCTACACCTTATGACAGGATATTTCATACAATGGATACATAAATTATCTCATACAATGGAAACATAAATTATTTCATGGTTCACAGCCCGTGTTTGGCAGGTGTAAGCAAAATACAGTTTTACTATAAGTCAGCACATTTTTTGCACAAATAGAATATGGTCATATGACTTATTCCAGTAATTAGGACTATTAGAGCTATTCAGCATATTTATGTATAATAGAGTTATAAAACAAACATTTTAACTTTAGAAGATTAATATGCATCTTGATAGTTGACAGATAAAGTATAATTTTAAATTTATCTAACAAATTCTAATGTTGTATGACTAGTAATAATTATATTTATTAATTACTATTACTAGTCAACCAACATTAGTGTACGATTGCAGCGTCGTACAGTTTTGCTGCACCGTCGAATCTTCTAACTTTCGATGCTTTGTCGAATCTTCGTCATTCTAGCTATTTTACTGCTCCTCCTCTTTGGTTACAATCAGCCAATAACATTCATCATCAACTTTATTTTTATTTTACTTCCCCCACCCAATTCCAGCAGTGATCTTTTCTCTCTATAATGTCGAATCTTTTCTCTCCTATATCGAATCTTTTCTCTCTATAATGTCGAATCTTTTCTCTCTATAATGTCGAATCTTTTCTCTCCTATGTCGAATCTTTTCTCTCTATAATGTCGAATCTTTTCTCTCTATGTCGAATCTTTTCTCTCTATGTAGAATAATCTTGGACTAATAGAGTTAAGGTTAGGCACATTCGACCACAGGTTCGATAGACACAAATTGTTATTGTCAGCGTCACGTCGAATCTCCTATCTATATCGAACTGTTGTAGCAACGAAAACGAAAATAAAGCATTTGTTTATGTCGGATCTTTCGGTTTTCGGATTCTGTGCTTTCGTTTTCGTTTGTTAAAACGATAACGAAAATAGCTGAAATTCGGACGAAAATGCATTCGGACGAAAACGAATGCACATGTCTACTCAGTAGTAAACTCTAGTGAATGTATCTTCAGCCCCTCTCATAGGCTAATAATGAACCTTCAAGCTGAGACCGCCAGATTATAGGTCTGGACTTTGACTGGACCATTCTAACACATGAATATGTTTGGATCTAAACCATTCCATTGTAGCTCTGGCTGTATGTTTAGGGTCGTTGTCCTATTGAAGGTGAACCTCCGCCCCAGTCTCAAGTTTTTTGCAGACTCTAATGCCGCGTACACACGATCGGAATTTCCGACAACAAAACCGTGGATTTTTTTCCGACGGATGTTCGCATACACACGGTCACACAAATGTTGTCGGAAATTCAGATCGCCAAGAACACGGTGACGTACAACACTACAACGAGCCGAGAAAAATGAAGTTCAATGATTCCGAGCATGTGTCGTGTTGATTCCGAGCATGCATAGGATTTTCGTGCGTCGGAATTGGATACACACGATCGGAATTTCCGACAAGAACTTTTGTTGTCGGAAAAATTGAAAACCAACTCTCAAACATTTGTTGTCGGAAATTTTGACAGCAAATGTCCGATGGAGCCTACACACGGTCGGAATATCCGACCAAAAGCTCAATTCGAATATTTGTAATCGGAAATTCCGATCGTGTCTACGCAGCATTACAGTATGTGGAAAATTTCAAGGGGTATGAATACTTTTTCAAGGCACTATATGAAATATGCATGCCCCACACAGACAAAAAGTTCCAATAGACCACTACATCATGAAAAAAAAAAAACTGGAACCTCTATTCCCAAGCAGCAGAACATGAAATTGAGTACACCCGTTTGCCATGTTCAGAGCCTGCAGTTTACAGACTTGCAGCTGTAATTGCAGTGAAAAGTGGTTCTACAAAGTACAGTGAAACCTTGGATTACGAGCATAATCCTTTCCTGGAGAATGCTTGTAATCCAAAGCACTCGCATATCAAAGCGAGTTTCCCCATAGAAGTCAATGGAAACAAAGATAATTCGTTCCACATTGACTTCTATGGCATGCAATACCGCATGTGACCAGAGGTGGGGGGGCGCCGATGAGCCTCCGAAATACTCAGGGACAGCTCGGCTGATCTCGGAAACACTCGGAAAGGTTTGGAAACACTCAGTAACGTAGTATTTCCGAGTATTTCCAAACAGCTCGGAACGGCTCCGAACCATTCCCGAGTGTCATCGGCGCCTCCGCACCTCTGGCCAAATGCGGTACTGCACACCCCATTAGCTTGAATTCTGCTCTTTTTGGCGAGACAACACTAGCAAACCGAGACAGAATTTAAAAAAAAAAGTTGCTTGTTATTCAAAACGCTCGTTAACCGCGTTACTCGTAAACCAATATAAAACAGACGAAACCCTCGCGCTAGCTGAGTAGTGAAACGGGTGGGAGGTGTAGGGGAAGGGTAGGGAACGGATGGGATACTGCAGCAATCACCGAAGGGTCTGGTCCAAGTGAACAATAAAGTATAAAAAACGTGATGGTGACTGCGCTGTAGTGTATCAGATTGGATAAAAATGGGGAGGGAAAGGGAGTATAAATGAAAATCGGAGGGGATGTGGCAAACAAAAGTGAAAGGTGTGGAAAGGAGGGGGAGGGGGAGGGGGAGGGGAAAGTGAGGGAAAATGAGAGACAGAGTGGGTAAGTAATTAGCTAGTACTTGGCTAACTAGCAATGGTGTGCAATGTGCACAGTGACACAAATGTACGTGCACTAATAAAGGACTGATCAAATATACAATCAGAAAAAATAAAAAATATATGTAACACAGTGAATAATGAGCAATATTGTAACATATAGAACCAATATCTAAATAATCCAAATGTGCAACACGTGTTAAAAAATTAAATCACTAGAACATATTGATAATCCACAAACATGATCGAGGACGTAGCACAGACACACCGCCAGCAGATCCGAGAGGAGACGAGCTCGCCGCTCGTAAGGATTCAATACCCCGTTTTCACTTTTAAATGTGAGTTTTTTTACTCTAGTTTTAATAAACGCCCTTAGCGGTTTCAGACCCACACTATTTCTCCTTCCTAATTTTTTCAAAATTCCAACTTTGTGACTGCCGCTGCTGACACCTGAGGGTTGCATCGATTGCACCATAGATGCCACACTCTTTCCCACTGGCACGAGCTCGGCGCTCATTTGGATTGAGGTCCACGCTCACTCTATTACAGGTGAGTGTGTGAATTTATGCACCAGCTATCCATCTTGCTGCACTCACAAAGTTGCGCTATTGATGTGCCTTTTGTTTATGTTTTCTCATATATACTCCAATGAGTAACGGTGCCACAAAGACCAGGCCATAAGGACGCGATACCCCCCTTCACTACAGAGAGCTGCTGTATACCGCCCCCCCTCCAACAGGGAGGTAAGCTAGGTGTGACCACAGGGTGGACGCCACAGGATTTTCTCCAAGCACTCCATTGGTGACGGGACTTTATCTACATATGACTCATCCATATACCATATATTTATAATAAGTTATTTTGGAAGTATCGGGAAGTCACCACCAGGACTTATTTGGAACTGTCTTTCTTTATTAGTTTAGTTCACTTATGCACTGAGTGTGTTATTCCATTCATCCTATCCATCCTATTCTTCACACAGGGGCGACTCGTCAGGCGACTCAGCTGCCTGACAAGTTGCGTCCCGTTCTGTACTATGGAACCATTCTAATATGAGCGACTCAAGTCGCTCCGACTTAGAAAAAGGTTCCTGTACTACTTCAAGACGACTTCAGGGCGACTTCCATTGACTTCAAAACAGAAGTCATTTTGCAAGTCACCTTTGAAGTCGTGTGAAGATCGCCCGGCAGAGTCGCGGGACAAGTCGTGCCGCCCCTGTGTGAATGGGCTCTTATGGTGTTTTGTTTTTGTGTACCACACCGCAAGTTTGTGAAGAAAAAACAATTATCTTCATAATGCTCTTATGCACTTCTTTTCAGTAAATCGGACTCATAAGATTGGTTTAATATGTTATATTTTTCATACACTTTATGTTAGGATTCCCATATTTGGGCCTGCAAAGGAAAGATAGATAGGTAGAAGGTCAAAACTAAACAATAAGGACGTATAGAGTCTTATTATGGGGATGTTATTTTTGTGGAACTCAAATTAGTTGGCAACTATTATGTGGCTGCACTTCTCTGGGATTGTGACCCTTATTTTGCAACAATGGGCATTTTTAAGTATTCTTTAACTAGCTGCCTTGCAAATGAATTTCCTCTTCCTGGTTTTATGGAATAGATTTATTGCTGAGAGACTGTCAGATAATCAAACAAGAGCTGGTAAACATTACCTTTACATTTTAACTGCAAATTGAAACAATAACACCATGACTTGCTGTAGTAGATGGAAACCTGTATCCACTGTCATTGTTGGCATGCAGTGCCCCCTAGTGGTAACAACGTGCACTGATACTAGTGACTATCTGAGAAAGGGGAAAGGGAAGTCAACATGTGACATTTGTGACAAAAGCAGTACTGTATTTTCTATATACACTAAACTGGCATAATCTATTATGGATGTATTCATTTGGATTGCAGAGTTACTTTATCCACTATAGGTGTAATCAAAGTGCTGCGTAAACTGTTGGAACTATAATAATCCTGTAAAATAAAAATAATCCTGTATAATAACCCATTTTGATTGCTGAGTTATTCATTTGAAGATGGCTAATTTTCAAGTTTGGTCTAAAATGTATGGTGCAATCCAACATTTTAGGTAGCAGGCATATTCTAATTGTGATGCAGCATCAGCTCAACTAACATTTCTCAATATATAGATTGTGGGGGTGGTGCCCCTAGGAAGTGCTAAAGTGTATATGAACCAAAAAGCATAAATGGAATATATTGCAACTTACAATCCTTAGCAGTATCTGCATTCATTTCATTTTTTTTGTTTGCTTTATTTTCACCTGGTGATATAACAGTTAGTCTGTTATTTTTCAACTTCCTTCAACAGACCAAGTTGTTCAACAAAAGTAGCAGTTATAGAAATGAGACAAACCATTTTACACTGACGGGTGCTTACAGCTTTTATTCATTTATATAAATCCTTTATCCCGAAAGCAACAAAAACTGTTTCTGTATCTACTTTGACCATGGACCGCGGGAAAACGCAAACTGCAGCAAAATCTAGCCCTGATTTACTGTGATTTTGACACGATTTTGCGGCCAGTGGTCAAAACGTTCCTATCCTGAACACGTTCAGGAGAAAGAGGGTGAAGCTCCTAAACTGTGGTAAAAGCCTATGTGTACATTGAAAAAAAAAACGCCAAACATTCCTAAACTCAAGTTTAGGAACTGCCAGTGTAGATAAGTATTAGCTGGCGTTAGACTTTTATTTCTTAGCCACATATATCAAATCAGTATAGTAGTCCATCTGACACTTTGGTCTCCAAAAAGTGTCCCAGTTGCTCCATCATAGATAGAGGAGACAACCAAGGTCAGAAATTGTGTTACTGGCTGGATCACCAGGTGAAAATAAAGAGGGAAAAGGCCTAAAACAGATAACTAAAGCTGTTTAGATACACTTATCCCTTTTCCATTTGACTTGCCATTTACACCTAAGGTATCTGTAACCATTAGATGACTCTCACTCACTCTTAAGAGCAGTACTAGAAAATGACTTGGATGACCAGGTACCATCTGGCTGGCAGCTGGAAGGCAGGCCTTGCTGGTGACAGAAGTTTATCTGCTGACATGGTTTATTTCAGCCAGTAGATTATTTGTGTCTTGAGATAAGATCAGTTAAATAAATAAGCACCTGGATTGCCTGTGATTATATGAGAAAAGTCATATATGTGTAGATGAATTTAGGTTGACCATAGACACAAAGCAAACTTGTCCCCAACCAAGCCATTTCATTGCTTACTATATATGATGCAAAAAAACATAAGCAGCAGATCACCTTCAGTTTCAGTTATATATAAAAATAATTATTAGATTTAAATTAGAAAATGCATTTCCTGCAGAAAATGTGTGGGAATGCTGAATAGCTGAATTGCTAAAGCTAACTGAACGAATAGCTTAAATCCGTAAGAAAAAGTTGAAGAAGTGAAAATAGTTGGGAAAGTAGGAATGGTTTTAAAATAAACATGACTTTCATTAAAAAAGTTTAACAACACCACTAATGTATGAAAGATGTGGAATATTTCAAGGTTTTTTGAAAAGCTGACACTAAACTGAATTGTTGGCTTTAAAAGTTTGCAAAGAATAAGCCCAATACACACTCTGTTTAATCGATAAAATTTCCTGAAATGATCACTAAACTTAAACAGCTTTTTCACAAAAACTGTAAAAGATATCAAACTGAAAAGATATAGCCGGATAGCAGAATATTTTGTGAACATTTGTTTGGCGTTTGTAGGTGAAAGTATGAAGAAGCTGAAACTTTTGGGAGCGGAAGAAGATTTTAAGGATTTGAAGCGTGCTCTCATTCACTTCAATGTTAAAAAAAGTGTTAAAAAGCTTAATATTTTAAAAAGTATAAATAGTAGAAAAAAAGTTGAAGAAGCCCCATCATTAGCTGAAAGAGCTGAACATTTTAAAAGTTGAATGGTTTTAATAGCTGAAAGTATGCAGAAGTTACACAGAGCCAAGGAACGTATGGAAATCAAAAAACGAATAACAATAGTGGGAATGCTGCTGAGCATTCCCATTTCCCACTAATAAATAGGAAGCTGAAGCAGGGGCGGATCCAGGGTCTAGTCTCGGGAGGGGCACTGCCAGAATATAAGGTGTTGCTTACAGAAGTGTATTTAACGTATCATACAGTCCTAACCTTGTTTAAAACAGTGACAACGTTTTTGTGCAATAGCCAGCGAAGGCGCGCGCGCTGATTGGCCAGAGGGGGAGCCAATCAGCGGGTCTGGCGGAAGCAATGTCCGCCGGCCACCCGCGATCGCTCCCCGCAGAGATAAAACAGCGGTCTGCCGATGTAAACAAGGCAGACCGCCGTTCTGTCAGAGATGAACAGAGTGATCTTGTGTTCCAGCTAACCAGGAACACGGATCACTCTGTTCATCTAGTGAATCAATCCCCCCCCCCACAGCTAGCAAGCACCCCCTAGGCACACAGTTAACCCTTTGATCGCTCCTGATGTTAACCCCTTCCCAGCCAGTGTCATTAGTACAGTGACAGTGCATATTTTTAGCACTGATCACTGTATTAGTGTCACTTGTCCCCAAAAAGTCTCAAAGGTGTCAGTTAGGTGTCCGATCTGTCCACCGCAATGTTGCAGTCCCGCTAAAAAATCACTGATTGCCGCCATTACTAGTAAAAAACAAATAAATAAAAATGCCTTAAATCTATGTCCTATTTTGTAGATGCTACAACTTTTGTGCAAACCAATCAATATACGCTTATTGGGATTTTTTTTTACAAAAAATATGTAGCAGAATACAAATTGGCCTAAATTGATGAAGACATTTTTTTATAGCAAAAAGTAAAAAATATTGCTTTTTTTTGCAAAATTGTTGCTCTTGTTTTGTTTATATCGCAAAAAATAAAAACGGCAGAGGTGATCAAATAGCACCAAAAGAAAGCTCTATTTGTGGGGGAAAAAAAGGACATAAATTTTACTTGGGCACACCGTCGCATGACCGCGCATTTGTCAGTCAGGTAAAGTAACGCAGCACAGTATCGCAAAAAATTGCCTGGTCATGAAGGGGGGGGGGTAAAACTTTCCGGAGCTAAAGGGGTTAAGATTGAACAAGTCAAAACTAAAAGGGCCAATTATTTTTTTAGACATAATGGCACACAGGTATTTTGAGATTTGACACATGACATTCATTCATTCTTTTACTCACTTTTAGTAAAATATTTTGGTGCTCTGGTGGGGGAAGGGGCTGCCATGCAGGAGCAATGGAGATGGATCCAGTAATTGCACTGTCCGCAGCCTTCTTCTTCTTGTGTTCACACCGCTCTGCAGACTGCAGTGTGAAGAAGATGGAGGGAGGAGGTGCTGGTGGGTGGGGTCAACACTCTCACTCAGGGCCAGGTCAGAGGCATGCAGTGTGGACTGTGGAGAAGATGGAGGGAGGAGGTGCCGGTGGGTGGGGCCAACACACACTCAGGGGCGGATATTTTCGGGGGGGGACAATTGCCCTGTTGCCCCCCCTGGATCCGCCCCTGAGCTGAAGCTGTATATCATTTTCAATAAAACATTTGCCTGACCTGCCCATGACACGTCTCCAGTGACATCATTTATCAGTGAGGCTTGGTATGCAGGAAATGACTTTTACTAGACAAGATTTGCATATGAAAATATGACCGTAACCTTTGTTTATGTATTTTTTCATGTGCTGGCTTTGAATTAAGAGTATGTGACATACAGTATGTGTGTTTAAGACTAATGCCGCCTACACACGATCGGAATTTCCGTCGGAAAAACCTTGGATGGTTTTTCAGACGGAATTCCGCTCAAGCTTGGCTTGCATACACACGGTCACACAAAAGTTCTCTGAACCTTCGACCGTCAAGAACGCGGTGATGTACAACACTACGACGAGCCGATAAAATTAAGTTCAATGCTTCTGAGCATGCGTCAAATTGTTTTTGAGCATGCGTCGGAATTTTGCGCGTCTGAATTGCTACAGACGATCAGAATTTCCGATTGGAATTTTTTCCGTCGGAAAATTTGAGAACCAGCTCTCAAATTTTTGTTGGCGGAAATTCAGACAGGAAAAGTCCGATGGAGCCTACGCACGGTCGGAATAACCGACCAAAAGCTCACATCGGACTTTTCTTGTCGGAAAATCCGACCGTGTGTATGGGGCATAAGGGATGATGTGCAGGAATAATACAGCTACCCTAAAACTGGGTATACACTGACCAAAAATCAACCAATTCAGCAGGAACTGGCTGACTTTTGGTCCGTGTGTACTGCTGTCTGTTCAACAGAAGCCGATCTGTTGAACGGTCCTGCTGGAAAACCAGCATGCGATCAGAGCTTGCAGCCAATGGCTGTAAATCTTGATCTGTGTATTCTGGTCGGGGGGGGGTTTGGAGTCCCCCCCTTTCAGAATACAATAGTCTGGCCGCTGGTCGAATGAAAGAAAACTGCACATGTACAGAATACCCAGCTTTAGGCTTCATGCACACAGCCATACAACAGGCAGAGCCTGTGTAATAATATTCCTGGGACCCGATGCCGCTGAGTACAGCCAGCATTGAGATGAATTAGAAGAGGTGGCTGTTCACAGTCTGCAGGCTTCACATTCTGTACAGCCCCTGTACAGCCATGCATAAGGACCCTTAGAAACACAGAACTGTTATAGAAATATAGAAGAGGGATAGTAGAAAAAGACCAAGTGGTCAATCCAATCTTCCTCATTATTTTTGTTTTGTTTAGTACAGTATGGTGTAGCACTCTATAGTGTGCGCTACTGTTAGTGGCAGAGTAGGACAATTTACCTGACTCATGTTACAGCCTGGGTCAGGGTTTACTGGTGTTCATGGCTGTGTGACTCATTCTGGCAGCTCTCTGGTGCCTCCCCTGGTGTCTGGAAGGTTAGAGAACCTTCTAGAACTAGAAGGCGAGGGCTAGGAGGAGCTGCCATTAATAGTTATGGGGTCCTGCTGGTGACCCTTTTAGTGATAACTAAAGATCTATATAGGGTAAGCAGTACATCCTTCTTCCTGCTGGTGATTCCTCTAATGATAACTAAAGATCTATATAGGGCAATCAGGACCTCCTTCTTCCTGCTTGCGATCCCTCTAGTGGTAACCAAAGATCTATATAGAGGAATTAGGACCTCCTTCTTCCTGCTGGTGATCCCTCTAGTGATAACTAAAGATCTAAAGGGATTACAACCTCCTTCCTTCTGCTGGCGACCCCTCTAGTGATAACTAAAGATATATATAGGGTAATCAGTACCTCCTTCTTCCTGCCTGTGATTCCCCTAATGATAACTAAAGATCTATATAGAGGAATCAGGACCTCTTTCTTTCTGCTGGTGATCCCTCTAGTGATAAATAAAGACCTAGAGGAATTAGGATCTCCTTCTTCCTGCTGGTGATCCCTCTTGTGATAACTAAAGATCTATATAGGGTAATCAGTACCTCCTTATTCCTGCTGGTGATTCCTCTAATGATAACTAAAGATATATATAAGAGAATTAGGACCTCCTTCTTCCTGCTGGTGATTCCTCTAATGATAATTAAAGATCTATATAGTGAAATTAGAACCTCCTTCTTACTGCTGGTGATCCTTCTAGTGATGTACCCCAGAATTGTATTTGCTTTCCCCAATGCCAGGATACACTGTTTGCTCATTGCCTGAGATAAGCACCCCAAATCTATTTCCTCTGGAGTTTTGCCTAGCACTGTACCCCAAGACTGTAATCTTTCAGAGGTTTTCTTTTTCCTTACAGCGGAGATCCACCCAAAAATGGAACTTCCGCTTTTCAGAATCCTTCCCCCCTCTGGTGTCACATTTGGCACCTTTCAGGGGGGGAGAAGGGTGCAAATACCTGTATAATCCGGGTATTTGCTCACACTTCCGGGCATAGGTTGCCGCGGTGACCTACGCCACGTCCGGTGCCTACTCCGCCCCCCCGCTGTCTTCTGGGAGACACACAGGTCCCAGAAGACAGCAGGGACCAGTGGGATCGTGCAGTGTGACTCGTGCATGCGCAGTAGGGAACCAGGAAGTGAAGCCGCAAGGCTTCACTTCCTGATTTTCTTACCGAAGATGGTGGCGCCTCCACCCGAGAGCCGTGGGACAGATCGGCTTCGGGTGTCCACATCGCTGGCGCCCAGGACAGGTAAGTGTCCATATATTAAAAGTCAGCAGCTGCAGTATTTGTATACACTAGTAGTTTTATTTCA
Organism: Rana muscosa; assembly: GCA_029206835.1. Taxonomy (NCBI): domain Eukaryota; kingdom Metazoa; phylum Chordata; class Amphibia; order Anura; family Ranidae; genus Rana; species Rana muscosa. Next base: position 189,279,317 of record CM055116.1, read on the forward strand.
TTCAACCCAGCAGGGCATGGCCCCCCCACAAGAACACTCCAGTCAGCACTCTCAGCCATTGGCTGAGAGTGCTGGTTGGTAGACAGTTGGCAGACCTTTTTTGGTTATGCCCCTTCGACAAGCGTCCAGCTTCTGTTTGACCAACTGCAGTACACACTGCCGAATGTCGGCCAGTTTCTATTGAACTGGCTGATGCCGACGCACATTTAGCCTATGTGTACTAGCAGTGGCATAGCGTGGGTTGTCAGCGCCTGGGGCAGAGCAAGAGATTTGCGCCCCCTAACCCACAGATTTTTAGCACTCTTTGAGTGCCTTATGCTAGTACAGTAGTACTGACCAACATGATTCCTACACTGACCTACCTGACCACTATACTAACTGTGACAGAACCCACTGTCACTGTGTGCTTTGGAAGGGACTGAGGGCGGGCCTCCTACCCACAGATTATGGCCCAGAAGAGACTGGAGACTCGGGGAGAAGCTGGCATTGAGATAATGTAATGTAATGCTACATCCCTTCTCCCCCACCCCCCCCCCCTCTTGTTGCTGTGTTTAGCTGTGTTGAGTCATGGCACATAGACAATGGTCTGGACTGCAGACATCTCTCCGCAGGGGATGTGTATTGAGGGGTTGCCTGCTTATCATAATCCCTTTGTTTATCTGTAGTCTCTGTTTCAATGTACAAGGGTTCAGTTCCCATTGATTCTTCCTTGTCCCCTACCCCCCCTCTATGACAAGGCTAAGGGGAGTGTCCCTAACTGTGTGTAAAAGTGTATGTTTTGGATTTAATAAACTGTTGATGCTCTGCATGTTTAACCCTCAACACCTGTGTGGATTGTCTCGTGATTGAGGGGTTAAGGGCTGGTTATGGCGAATCTGCAGGCTGCGGGTGCGTTTGGAGGACAGGAGACACAAGTCTGGCGGATGTGCCCATCTGGGGTATCTGAGATCCGTTACAGTGGTCTCAGCAGTGGGATGTCTCCTGCAGTCCGGGCCATCCAAACCACCACCAGGATTCAAGATCTGGGCAGCCGTCGAGGAGCAATACGGGGACCAGCCAGCATGAGAGCGGAGTTCGGGAGGAGGCTGCAAGGCATGCGGAAGCAACATCGGGGACCAGCGACAGAGCGCACCATGCTCGGCTGGGGGGATGTGATCCGCTGGCAACTCTGGCATGAAACGCTAAGCCACGAGCGGCGCCATCAGGGGAAGATCCTTCCCTCCTCCACAGAGATGTACTGGACGCAGTACCATGCGCGAGAGGTGTTCCTGAGGGAACGACCGCGAGATGAGTGGAAGACGGAGCTCGGAAGATTGGTCCAGGAGGAGATGAGGCTGGACGCCAGCTACAGAGCCCTCCGGTGGTTCGCGGCTCAACTGTGGCCAAGTACAGCAGACGGCAGCCCGACAGAAGGCGTTGGCTACGGCAGCGTGGGGCTGCTCCATCAAAAAATGTACGGAGACCCAGACTTTGGGAGCGATGAGGAGTGGCGGCTGGAAAACATCCTGGACTTCCAAGATGAGGTGCTGGACCTCCCCGAAGAGGCGTGTGACCTGGAGGAATTGGAGTTCCTGGTTGAGCAGGAATGGGAGCTCGAGATTGCCTACAAGCGGCTGTTTGACGGTGATCAGCAGCCTGGCATGGCTCCCGTTGCCTGGGACTGTCCTGGAGAAATAGCGGACAGTCACAAAGATGCGGAGCAAATGGGGCCAGGAGTGCCCCTACGTTTTCCCGTCCTAACCGCAATGGAAGAAGCGGCGATGATACAGAGGGCACTGCGAGTGCTAGAATGCCGGAACGCACCAGAGGTTCCCCAAGCAGAGAGACAAGATAATAGCATAAAGGTCTCAGAAGGGGAAGTTGAGACTGGCGCTGGAAGGCTGGTAAATGGTGATCAGCAGCAAGTCGAGAGTATCGCATCCGGTGCCCCAGCAGAAGCGCTGGCTACAGGGCAGAGTGCCACTAGCCTCTGCCCAGCATCAGAAAAAGAGTTGGATCCGGAGAGTCTGAGAGATGATTTTCGTGAGCCGTTTCCCCAACAGCAGATATCCCCAACGGGAGTGGAGGAAGCAATTCTCCCTCCCCAGCAATTGGACATTACCCCAATGTTCATCCCCCCAGCAGAAGCGCTGACTGCAGGGCAGAGTGCCGCTGGCCTCTGCCCACCCTCAGAGTTGGATCCAGGGAGTCCGAGGGATGACCTCAGTGAGCTGCTTCCCCAGCACTTGGACACTACCCCAGTGTTCATCCCCCCAGCAGAAGCGCTGGCTACGGGGCAGAGTGCCGCGGGCCTCTGCCCACCCTCAGAGTTAGATCCAGGGAGTCCGAGGGATGACCTCAGTGAGCTGGTTGCCCAGCACTTGGACACTACCCCAGTGTATATCCCCCCAGCAGAAGCACTGGCTGCATGGCAGAGTGTTACCGGCCCCGACCCAGCCCTCAGTAGATTTTTGGAGGGTTTGGGAGACAGCCCCTGTCAGAAGTCGCCTCAGAAGCTGGTCACAGAACCAGGAGGGGAGAAAATCCTTCCCCCTCTTCAGCTGCTGAACTCTACCATTGTATATGTCCCCCTAGCAGAAGCACTGGCTACGGGGCAGAGCGATGTTGGCCTCTGCCCAGCATCAGAAAAAGAGACGGAGAGTCCGGGAGACAGTCCCTGCAAGATACCTCCTCAGCGGCTGTTAGCTACTCCAGGAGAAAAGCAAGAACCTTTTCCTCCCCAACTGCATAGCACTGCCAGCCTATGTTCCCGTTACACTAACCTACCTGATTCCTATACTGACCTGCCCGATTCCTACACTGACCACTAAACTGATCTGATTGCTAAATTGACCACTACACTGACCTACCTGATTCCTATACTGACTTCTACACTGACCTAACTGATTCCTATACTGACTTCTACACTGACCTACCTGATTCCTATACTGACCACTACACTGACCTACCTGATTCCTACACTGTCCACTATACACATTATTATTGCTCACTAGGGATGAGCCGAACACCCCCGGGTTCGGTTCACACCAGAACCCGCGAACGGACCGAAAGTTCGCACGAACGTTAGAACCCTATTAAATACAATAGATGCGAACGTTTGAAATCTAAAGTGCTAATTATAACGACTAATATGCATGTTATTGTCCTAAAAAGGGGTTGGGAACCCAGGTTCTGCACCAGGGGACATGTATCAATGCAAAAAGAAGTTTTAAAAACTGCCGTTTTTCGGGAGCAGTCATTTTAATGATGCATAAAGTGAAAAAAAAGGTCAAATATTCCTTTAAATATCGTACCTGGGGGGTGTCTAAAGTATGCCTGTGAAGTGCCACGTGTTTCCCGTGTTTAGAACTGTCCCTGCACAAAATGACATTTCTAAAGGAAAAAAAAGCCATTTAAAACTGCTTGCGGCTTTAATGTAATGTCTGGTCCCGGTAATATGGATGAAAATCTTTGAGAAAAATGGCATAGCTACCCCATCAGCCCCCCCCCCCCACCCCAGCCCATTACCAGCCCCTTTGGGTCTTGTATGGATATTAAGGGGAACCCCGCACACAAAATAAAAAAGGCCCTATATACTCTGAACAGCCGTATACAGGCGGTGCATACAAGACAGGGACTGTAGGTTTGTTCTTATGTAGAATCTGTTTGTAATTTTGAACAGGTACATTGTTTAAGTGTAACTCCAGCCAAAAAATCTATTTTTAAGCTTTTTGGAAAACATAGGGAAGGGTTATCACCCCTGTAACATTTGTTTTGCTGTCTGTGCCCCTGTTCAGAACATTTCACCTTACTTTCCGTCCCAATGACAAATGTTTTTGAAAAGTGGGGTTTTTATTGAAACAAGGATTGGTGATAAAGCATCAGTGGAGAGGAGACACCTTTTTCCCATATTAACTCTTACAGGAGAGAATTTCCCTTCCTAGGGGTAGATTTCCTCTTACTTCCTGTTGTCTCCTTTCGTTTGCAAGTAGGAGTCGTTTGTAAGTTGGATGTTTGAAAGTAGGGGCCTGCCGTATATACTCTGCTGAAATTTGCCCCTTACATGTTGGTGTTGCCATAACACTGTAAGCCCTCACAGTTACTCTTGGTGGGCGCATGAATGGGCCCTGCTGTGAATTATTAGATCAAGAATTGTAATTGCATGCCCCTGTTGAACAGGGGCTGAAAAATTGGGCCTTTGGTGGTGGTGGTGGTGGTGTTGACACAACACTGTAAGGCCTCACAGTTACTCTTGGTGGGCGCAGGAATGGGCCCTGCTGTGAATTATTAGATCAAGAATTGTAATTACATGCCCCTGTTAAACAGGGGCAGAAAAATTGGGTCTTAGGCACTGGTGCCACAACACTGCAACCCCTCACAGATACTGTACTTGGAGCACAGCAATGAGCCCTGTTGCAAAGTATTGCATCAAAAATTGTAATTACACGCCCCTGTTAAACAGGGGCTGAAAAATTGGGCCTTAGGCACTGGTGCTGGTGCCACGACACTGCAACCTCTCCCAGATACTCTAGTTGGAGTGCAGGAATGAGCCCTGCTGCAAAGCATTGCATAAAAAATTGTAATTACATGCCCCTGTTAAACAGGGGCTGAAAAATTGGGCCTTAGGCACTGGTGCTGGTGCCACGACACTGCAACCTCTCCCAGATACTGTAGTTGGAGTGCAGGAATGAGCCCTGCTGCAAAGCATTGCATAAAAAATTGTAATTACATGCCCCTGTTAAACAGGGGCTGAAATATTGGGCCTTAGCCACTGGTGGCGGCACCCAGAAACAAAAATGTTCTTCCAAGCTATCATCATCAATCGGATCATTGAGGAGGAGGAGGATAGTCAGTCAACATACCAGGACAGTCACTCAGCATCAGCATCAGTCTTGAAGGGATTTGACATTTGAAAATAAATTAGTCTGTTATATCAGCTTCAGGTGTTTGGTATCTGGTGGTGATCCAAGACTGGTTCATCTTTATGAAGGTCAGTCGATCAACCGAGTCGGTGGACAGGCGCACCCTGTGATCCGTGACAAATCCTCCAGCAGCACTGAATGTGCGTTCTGAAAGAACGCTGGATGCAGGACAGACCAGTAGCTCAATTGCATACTGTGCAAGCTCTGGCCAGTGATCCATCCTCAAGACCCAGTAAGCCAGAGGATTTTCGGTGGGGAAGGTGTCCAAGTCTGACCTTGCCCCTAGGTGTCATGGATATGCAGTAGTGTTTGTCTGTCAGCTTACCTTCCTTCCCATGTGTTCATCTTAGAGGCCAGAACCCTTTTACCTGGCTTCCTTTATAATCTCCTCCCAGCCTGACTCCACCCCAGGCCCTATCACAGAACACTATATTAACCTGTGCACTGCAAGCCTGCTTTGCTGATCAACGTGTTTGTTAGGCATTGTGTGTTTGGGTTCCTGCCTGCCGTGTGCTACGTCTGTCTCTCTGTTACGTTATTGGCTTGTCCCCGACTATCCCTGTCTGCTCGTGACCCTTGACCTTCGGCTTGTCTTTCGTTATCCTTGTCTGCTTGTGGCCCTTGACTTTCAGCTTGTTATTCGTTACTCTTACATCTCGTGCTGCTGCTTCCCCTCTTGTCCCCTTATCCTACGGGGCGTGAGCTAGGAGACTCTAGGGGCCGCGACCTGGACCCAGCCTGCAGCATAACATCCTCACCACTAGAGGCTCTGGAGAAGACCTGCTGGGTCTTAGACTCCGCGCCCTGGGGAATCTTGGCTCTAGCTTCCCATAGGATCCCGGTTGTGATCCTCTGGTCCCGCTTTCCACAACCACCCAGTTTCCTATCCGCAGCAGTCAGCCATAGGGTTCACTACCTTGCGGTGCACTCCTGTCCCCCTACGGTGTGCATCTGTCACCTGGCCACAGGTGACCTGACAGTTTGATCAGCCATGAACCTGGCTGACATCCCGCTCCCCGCGGATGATCCATTGCAGGGCATAGTTCGCAGACTTGAAACCCAGGAATCGAATCAGACTCAGGTGATGCGATTCCTCCAGGATCTGGCTTCTCGCTTCGAGCAGCTTCAGGCCTCCTTGGGAACCCCAAATCTGCAACCTCAAATACAACCAGCGGCTGCACCTATCGCACCAGTCGCAGCCACACACTCACTACAACTGCCAGCTCCGTCCCGTTTCTCTGGGGACTCCAAGGCTTGCAGGGGGTTCCTTAGCCAATGCACGATTCATTTTGAGCTCCAGCCCCAAAACTTCCTGTCTGATTGGGCTAAGGTAGCCTATATCATTTCCCTCCTCTCTGGTGAAGCTTTATCCTGAGCAGCCCCTTTGTGGGAACTGAATGATCCAGTGGTTTCTAGCCTGTCCGGCTTCTTGAAACTTTTTCGGAATATCTTCGAAGAACCGGCTCGTGTCTCTTCAGCGGCCAGCGCCCTTTTACGTCTCCGCCAAGAGTCTGCTTCTGTGGAACAGTAGGCCCTTCATTTCCGCATACTGTCGGCTGAGTTGAGCTGGAACAATGAGGCTTTAGCCGCAACCTTTTTGCAAGGCCTGTCTGATAGAGTGAAGGATGAATTAGCAGGAAGAACCATCCCCACTGATCTGGCCGGCGTTATCTCCTTGTGTAACCAGATCGATATTCGCTTTCAGGAGAGGACCTTAGAAAAGCAACGCCAGCACTCCTTGGTTCTTAGTCAGCCTGAGCTCCCCTCTCTTCGACCCGTAGAGCATCTCCTACCAGCTGAGGAACCCATGCAGCTGGGTCGGACCAGGCTATCCCCCGAGGAACGTGCTAGGCGCAGAACTCTTGGTCTGTGTCTTTACTGTGGGGGCAAAGGTCATTTTCGTGACACTTGCTCTCTTTGTCCAGAAAAACGTTCGGGTCCACTTCATCTGGAAAGTGGAGCATTGGACCCAGAAATATCACCTTCCCCTTCTCGTCTTCTGCTTTCTGTGTTCCTTCATGTTGGTGCTTCTTCTCATTCGGTCTCAGCATATCTGGATTCCGGAGCCGCTGGTAATTTCATGGACTGGGAAATCGCATCGTCCATGAGACTTACTCTTTTGCCCCTCACCACGCCATTGGTGGTCTTGGCGATAGATGGTACTGTTCTCCCAGGGGGACCTATCCGCTTCAAGACCCTCCCTGTTAAGATGTCGGTAGGGACACTCCACCAGGAGTGGATATCCTTCCTTATCTTACCCAAGGCCTCAACGCCTATAATTTTGGGTCTCCCATGGTTACAGCTCCATTCTCCTCATGTGGACTGGACTACTGGACAGATCCTGGCTTGGGGTCCCTCCTGTTCCTCGTCCTGCCTACCCAAGGTTGCCCCCTGTGAATCTGAGCCGGTCATTCATTCCAGGTTGCATAACCATTTACATTTCTCTGTCCCTAACCACCCTTGGACGCACAGCCAGGCTAGCTTGTCTACAAGTCCTGCAGTCGCTACGTCTTGCGATGCGATTCAGGTAGTCGCTACACCTGACTCAGCTATTCACTCTGCCTCTGTACTAGTTATGCCAGTCCAGCCCATGCCCAGTGAGCCTCCTACTTTTTCTTGTTCAGGACATTCTGCTTGTCCTTCAGCTATTCAGCTTGACTCCGGTGACATGTCACCTTCTAACCAACCTGACTTCAGGGTTCCACTGACATCTGCCCAGTCTGATGGTCCTGTGCTAGATGACCAGTTCATCTTTAAGGGTCTAGGGGACCCTCCTCAGATTCCTGTTGATCCTCTCATGCCCTTGCTTATTCCTAGAGAGCCTTTGGTCCTCAATAGATCTTCTTGTCATCTCCCTACCTCGTTTTCGGTCTCTGAGGATAATCTTAGGTACGAGGTTAGACAAGTTCTGGATTCTCGGCTCTGCAGAGGCATTCTTCAGTACCTTGTGCATTGGAGAGGTTTTGGTCCTGAGGAGGTGTCTTGGATCGCTGCATCTGATGTCGCTGCACCTCATCTGTTGAGGAGGTTTCATCAGAGATTTCCCTTTAAGCCTGGGCCCAGGCGGGGGAGGGCCCATAAGAGGGAGGGTACTGTCATGGATATGCAGTAGTGTTTGTCTGTCAGCTTACCTTCCTTCCCATGTGTTCATCTTAGAGGCCAGAACCCTTTCACCTGGCTTCCTTTATAATCTCCTCCCAGCCTGACTCCACCCCAGGCCCTATCACAGAACACTATATTAACCTGTGCACTACAAGCCTGCTTTGCTGATCAACGTGTTTGTTAGGCATTGTGTGTTTGGGTTCCTGCCTGCCGTGTGCTACGTCTGTCTCTCTGTTACATTATTGGCTTGTCCCCGACTATCCCTGTCTGCTCGTGACCCTTGACCTTCGGCTTGTCTTTTGTTATCCTTGTCTGCTTGTGGCCCTTGACTTTCAGCTTGTTATTCGTTACTCTTACATCTCGTGCTGCTGCTTCCCCTCTTGTCCCCTTATCCTACGGGGCGTGAGCTAGGAGACTCTAGGGGCCGCGACCTGGACCCAGCCTGCAGCATAACATCCTCACCACTAGAGGCTCTGGAGAAGACCTGCTGGGTCTTAGACTCCGCGCCCTGGGGAATCTTGGCTCTAGCTTCCCATAGGATCCCGGTTGTGCTCCTCTGGTCCTGCTTTCCACAACCACCCAGTTTTCTATCCGCAGCAGTCAGCCATAGGGTTCACTACCTTGCGGTGCACTCCTGTCCCCCTACGGTGTGCATCTGTCACCTGGCCACAGGTGACCTGACACTAGGTATTCCTGCACCATGTATATCAGACGCTGGCGATGGTTGCTGGAACCGATCATACCTTGGGGCTGCGGACTAAAGAATTGTCTGAACGCATCGGTCAGACGGCCACCTTCCCCACCGCTCCTTCTTTGACTGACCGAAGCCTCAGCAACTCGTTGTCCAGGACCAGAAGTTTGTAACCTCCCAGTCTCTGGGAATGCGTTGCACAGACCTTTCTGCAAGGCCTCCCGGAGTTGTCTCATCCTCTTCTCCCTCTTTGACGGTAAGATAAGGTCCGCAACCTTACCCTTGTACCGTGGATCAAGGAGAGTGGCCAGCCAGTAATGGTCCCTCTCCTTGATCTGAAGAATACGAGGATTCTTCCGCAGACTTTGCAGGATCAGGGAGGCCATGCAGCGTAGGTTAGCTGAGGCATTCGGTCCGGAGTCCTCTGGGTCACTAAGGACGACATATCCGCAGCCACCTCCTCCCAGCCACGTACAAGTCCATGGGTTTCTTGGGACTGTAAATCATCCCTAAAAGACTGCTGCTGATGATGCTGAGTGCCAGGCTCCACCTCCATGCTGACACAATCCTCCTACTCCTCCTCCTCCTCTTCCTGTGCGATGGGTGGGACAGAAGGAACACTGTCTGGGTAAAGGGGGCCTTGAGAGGCAAGGAAGTCCTCCTCTTCCTGCCTCTGTTCTGCCTCAAGTGCCCTGTCCATTATTCCACGCAGCGTATGTTCCAACAAGTGGACAAAAGGTACAGTGTCACTGATGCATGCACTGTCACTGCTCACCATCCTCGTGGCCTCCTCAAATGGTGCCAGGACAGTGCATGCATCCCTGATCATGCCCCACTGGCGTGGTGAAAAAAAACAGAGCTCCCCTGACCCTGTCCTGGTGCCGTAGTCGCACAGGTACTCATTGATGGCCCTCTGCTGCGTGTGCAGCCGCTGCAGCATGGCCAACGTTGAGTTCCACCTGGTTGGCATGTCACATATAAGGCGGTTCTTGGGCAGGTTCAACTCCTTTTGCAGCTCAGCCAGGCGAGCACTGGCATTATAAGATCTGCGGAAATGCACACAGACTTTCCTGGCCTGCCGCAGGACATCCTGTAAGCCCGGGTACCTGCCCAAGAACCGCTGCACCACCAGGTAAAGGACGTGAGCCACACAGGGCACATGGGTCAGTTGTCCCTATCGGAGGGCGGAGAGGAGGTTGGTGCCATTGTCGCAAACCACCATTCCTGGCTTAAGCTGGCGTGGCGTCAACCACCTCTCGGCCTGCCCCTGCAGAGCAAACAGAACCTCTGCCCCAGTGTGGCTCCTGTCCCCCAAACACACCAGCGCAAGCACGGCATGGCATTGTTTTCCCTGCGTACTTGCGTAGCCCCTTGAACGCCTACGGAGCACCGCTGGTTCCGAGGACAAAGCACAGGAAGAGGCCATGGAGGAAGAAGAAGAGGAGGGGGTGGAGGAGAGAGGTGTGTCACAACCAGTAGTAGCATTTTGGAGGCGTGGCGGCGGAACAACCTCCAACACTACTGCACCTTGTCCTGCATCCTTCCCAGCTGCCAAAAGAGTGACCCAATGGGCCGTGAAAGAAAGGTAACGTCCCTGTCCATGCCTGCTGGACCATGAGTCAGCAGTAATATGCACCTTACCGCTGACCGCCCTGTCCAGCGAGGCCAAGACATTGCCTTCCACATGCCGGTAGAGATCCGGCATCGCCTTCCGTGAGAAAAAATGGGGTTTGGGAACCTGCCACTGAGGAACCGCACATTGCACAAACTCACGGAAGGGGGCCGAGTCTACCAACTGAAAAGGCAGCAGTTGAAGCGCTAGCAATTTAGCCAAGCTAGCATTCAACCGCTGGGCATGTGGATGGCTGGGAGTGAACTTCTTTCGACGGTCCAGCAGCTAGGGCAGGGAAATTTGCCTGCTCGAATTGGACGTCGGTGTACTGCTAGCAGAGTGCCCGCAAGTACTTGGCTGTGACACACCTAATTCTACACCTTCATTCCTCTCAGTACAGGTTTCAGAGAGGACTGAAGGTATAGTTGGGTTGGAGATCCCAACTGATGCGGTGCAAGGAGAGGTCCGCTTTGTTCTTTGGTGTGGGTCTTTAAGGTAGGCTTGCCAACGAGCTGCATGGCAGGTCAACATATGTCTGGTCAAGCATGTGGTGCCCAAGCGGCTGATGTTTTGGCCACCCGATATACGCTTGAGACATATGTTGCAAACAGCAGCTGTGCGATCTGATGCACTCGACTCAAAAAAGGCCCACACCAAAGAACTTTTTGAATAACGGGCAGAGGCAGCGCCCTGCACAGGCGGAGCTCTGCGGTGTGATTCAGTCGGTGTGCTGCCCTTACGCTGGCCCCCCGAGGGAATCCTGCCACGTTGGACATGTGCCTCCTCCTCATCCTCCTCCTCCTCCTCTCTCCTATTAGGCACCCACGTGGAGTCAGTGACCTCATCATCCCCTCCCTCCTCATCACTGGAGCCAATCTGGCAGTATGCTGCAGCTGCTGGAACATGACTGCCAGATTGGTGTCCTTCTTGAGCATCCCCTCTCTCTGCTCTCACGCTACTGACTTCCTCTAGCTGGGTATCATCATCAGACCCTTCGAAACGCTGGGCATCCTCCTGGAGCATGTACCCAACACTGTGCTCAAACAGTTCGGGGGACTCCTCAGGAGGACATGGTGGGTCTAGGGAAGGAGTGACTGATGATGACATTGATACCAGGGAAGAGGACGCTTTGGCAGCTGCTTTGCCAGTACCCTGAGCCTGGGTGAGAGAGGATGAGGAGGATGAGGAGGGCTTGGTCATCCACTATACCAAGTCTTCGCCATGATGCGGCTCAACACGTCCAGCTGCCGAAAAGAAGGACAAGCGTGTCCCATGGCCACGTGCTGATGACGATGCACCGTGTCCACGACCAGCACTGTTGTCTCTAGACACAGAGCCTGCTTGCCCTCTTTTATTGGCTCCTGACTGTCTGCCTCTCATTGTTTGCCTTCCAGACATTCTAATGGCCTGCAGGGAGATGGGAAAACCAGCAATAAGGGGTAGCTTCAGGTGTATATTTTGCAGGAAGCACACTACACCCGCTGTAAGTGCTGCAGATGACTGCCTGTGTTACACAACAGGAAAAAACAGCAATAAGGGCTAGCTTCAGGTCTTTATTTTGCAGGAAGCACACTCCGCCCGCTGTAAGTGCTGCAAATGCCTGTTAGTGTAACACAAAAGAAAAAAGCTCCAGCAATAAGGGCTTGCTTCAGGTGTATAATGTGCAGGAGGCACACTCCGCCTGCTGTAAGTGCTGCGAATGCCTGTTAGTGTAACACACCAGGAAAACACAGCAATACAGGCTAGCTTCAGGTGTATATTTAGCAGGAAGCACACTCCGCCCACTGTAAGTGCTGCAAATGCCTGTTAGTGTAACACACCAGGAAAACACAGCAATACAGGCTAGCTTCAGGTGTATATTTAGCAGGAAGCACACTCCGCCCGCTGTAAGTGCTGCAAATGCCTGTTAGTGTAACACACCAGGAAAACACAGCAATACGGGCTAGCTTCAGGTGTATAATGTGCAGGAGGCACACTCCGCCCACTGTAAGTGCTGCAAATGCCTGTTAGTGTAACACACCAGGAAAACACAGCAATACGGGCTAGCTTCAGGTGTATATTTAGCAGGAAGCACACTCCACCCGCTGTAAGTGCTGCAAATGCCTGTTAGTGTAACACACCAGGAAAACACAGCAATACGGGCTAGCTTCAGGTGTATAATGTGCAGGAGGCACACTCCGCCCGCTGTAAGTGCTGCAAATGCCTGTTAGTGTAACACACCAGGAAAACACAGCAATACGGGCTAGCTTCAGGTGTATATTTAGCAGGAAGCACACTCCGCCCGCTGTAAGTGCTGCAAATGCCTGTTAGTGTAACACACCAGGAAAACACAGCAATACGGGCTAGCTTCAGGTGTATAATGTGCAGGAGGCACACTCCGCCCGCTGTAAGTGCTGCAAATGCCTGTTAGTGTAACACACCAGGAAAACACAGCAATACGGGCTAGGTTCAGGTGTATATTTAGCAGGAAGCACACTTCGCCCGCTGTAAGTGCTGCAAATGCCTGTTAGTGTAACACACCAGGAAAACACAGCAATACAGACTAGCTTCAGGTGTATATTTAGCAGGAAGCACACTCCGCCCGCTGTAAGTGCTGCAAATGCCTGTTAGTATAACACACCAGGAAAACACAGCAATACGGGCTAGCTTCAGGTGTATAATGTGCAGGAGGCTTAGCAACAATGACACTGACACTGTCCCCTGCCTATCCTTCTCTCTTCCTGCACACAAGGTTTATCAAAGAATATGACACTGACACTCTCCCTGCCTATCCTTCTCTCTCCCTGCACACAAGGTTTAGCAAAGAATATGACACTGACACTCTCCCTGCCTATCCTTCTCTCTCCCTGCACACAAGGTTTAGCAAAGAATATGACACTGACACTCTCCCTGCCTATCCTTCTCTCTCCCTACACACAAGGATAGCACAAAGAATAGCACAATGACACTGTCCCTGCCTGTGGCCAATTATGGCTCTCCTAGCTGCCGGCGCTGTGATTGGCCAAGCATGCGGGGTCACAGTGCATGCTTGGCCAATCACAGCGCCGGGATTCCACTGCAATGGCGCGGTGTATTGTGGGCCGTTCGCGTCACTCGAATTTGGCGCGAACGGCCCAAATAGTTCGATCTTCGTCGAACGATCGAACACCGAGCTTATCCCTATTGCTCACTGATTGGTTGCTAGACGATACTGCACATAATTACCGCTTACCCATCGTTTGCTAGAGGTTACTGCACATCATTACTACAAACTGATTGGTTGCTAGAGGTTACTGCAAGTGATTATTGCTCACTAATTGCTTGCTAGAGATTACAGCAGATCATTACTGTTCACTGATTGGTTGCTGATGGTTACTGCACATCATTACCACTCACTGGTTGCTAGCGGTTACTGCATATTATTAATGCTCCCTAATTGGTTGCTAGACATTGCAGCACATCATTACAACTGACTGATTTGTTGCTTAATGTTACAGCACATCATCTCACTGCCTGCACACCACAGACTGCAGAAGTGACGGGACCCACCAATAGACAGAAAAGAAGAAATAGAACAAATTATTAGCAATGAGGGTTGAGGGGTGCGCTGTGTATGGAGTGAAAGGCTGAGGGATTTGCTTTGTACGGAATGCAGGGTTCAGAGGTGTGCTGTGTATGGGGTGTAGGGTTAAGGGGGTGCGCTGTGTACGGGGTGCAGGGTTGAGGGGGTGCGCTGTGTGTAGCGTGCAGGGTTGAGGGGGGTGCGCTGTGTGCAGCATGCAGGGTTGAGGGAAGTGCGCTGTGTGTGACGTGCAGGGTTGTGGGGTGTGCTGTGTGTGGCGTGCAGGGTTGGGGGTGCGCTGTGTGTGGGGGGTGCGCTGTGTGTGGCGTGCAGGGTTGAGGGGGTGCGCAGTGTGTGGCATGCAGGGTTGAGGGGGTGCACTGTGTGTGGCTTGCAGGGTTGAGGGGGGTGCGCTGTGTGTGGCTTGCAGGGTTGAGGGGATGCGCTGTGTGTGGCTTGCAGGGTTGAGGGGGGTGCGCTGTGTGTGGCTTGCAGGGTTGAGGGGGGTGCACTGTGTGCGGCGTGCAGGGTTGAGGGGGTGCGCTGTGTGTGGCTTGCAGGTGTTGAGGGGGGTGTGCTGTGTACATCTCCCCCCCCAAAAACAAAGCTCTCTTTCCCACAGATTCCAGCCCTCCCCTCCGGCTGCCATCATCCAGTACAGAGCATTCCTCTGTAGAGGCGTACTCACAATGTCTGTGCAGCTGTCGGTAAGGAGGGGCTTCTGTCTGTGTGGATGATGCCTCATCCTCTTCCTCCCGACCCGGTTTCCTTCAGTCCTAGGGTGGTCAGTGCAGGGTCAGAGTTCCGGGGCTGCATAGCAGCACCCTGACAGGCACACGCAGGACTCAGGAGAAGCGGTGGTGGTTGGAAGTCCAGGCTGTATTGCAGGCTAAGTGGACGGACAGCATGTCGCACGTGGACCTCGTGTGTGGGGAGTGGCCTGTAATGGAGAGGATGCCTTGTGAGTCGCCTGCCCTCCTCCTTCCCCCCAGTCTCCACACGGTCACAATCCCTGGGATCATCATGGATGGTCTTCAGTGTTCATTTACTCACTGCTGTGTCAGTATCACCGCTGGAGCCTAAGCCGGGACTGCACCGCAACTTCTTCCTCATAGCGAAGCGGAAGAGCTCACAGTCTCCTAGACTGCACAGCGCAGGAGAAGAGCTGCAGGTAACCTGCCGCTGCGCCCCTCTAAATTTTGCGCCCGGGGCGACCTCCCCCCGTCCCCCCCACGCTACGCCACTGTGTACTAGGCTTAAGTTGTCTGCTTTTCCATTATACCACCCAAAGATTAAGCCCTAGCTTGTACAACTTTTAATGAGCTAATTAGTGAACTGTATCAAATGATTAGCTGAAATAAAATAGGCTACTGTATTTCCACAGCTCCACCCTGGTCCAAAACATGTCATATAGTCAATATGGACTCCTACCTGTTGCGTAACAGGGGGCAGAGATTTCTAACGTTCTTAATCACTTGTACTTTTTGATTTCAGAGAAATTATGTATGTATGGTACTTTTTTATTTTAGCTAGAGGTCCTGTAGATATTGTTGCCATTCTATTCGTGTCCATATTGGGCAGCAGACATCTCTTTTCAGTAGACAGCTTTAGACCCACCTTCATTCCTAATTCCACGTGTCCTTTCTTGTCAAATTTGTTTATTAAAGTTTAACAAATTACAAAAATAAGTTCCAAAGCAGTACTGGAAAGTAATATATCAGGGTACTATAAAAGATTATAGCTCCACAATATAACTGAAAATAGCCTATATTGCACCTGTTACAGTTACAATTCCACATGTCCTTTAGCATAATTACAATTATTAAAAAAACAACTGAATTAATTTTGATGGGAACTGAAATTGTAGTGACAGGAACAATCCAATACCAACATTGCAGCTGAATCATAAACAGCACTGGAAGTTATCATAAAAGTTACTTCTTTATTTTTCATATCATATAAGCATCAAGAAAAAGCAAATAAAAATTCCACAAGGAGAACAATAATCGTAAGCTGTTGACATGCCAGAAAGAACTTTATTGGAGATCATAAAAACTATCTAAAGGGGACAGGGAGGCATTAGTTGGAATTGTGGCTTTCTACTGGAACATAATGAGATGGATTATACGGGGGGCTACAGGTGACATTTTCTTATCAAAAATATACACTAAAGCAGCCCATAGATGATTCATTGCTTTTCATTCAACAAGTTGAATGAAAAAAAAAATGACCTGATTCCCCCATCCACACATTCCAGGTGGATGGGGGAATCATTCCTACTGAACTAACATGCCTCTTGTTAGCACATTAACTGATAGGCTTATTGTACTTCATCTTCCCCTCACATTCTAGCCCTGCTTTACAGGTACTAAGAGAGGTTGATATCAGGTAAAATTTCAGTATTTTCTCTGCTTGCATTTAAAAAATAAATTAATTTGTTTATGTTATATCTACCTAGAATTCAGCTTAAGGATTACTCTGCACAGAGCTAAGATAAGAGGATCATCCTGAAGGAAGTCAGTATCCTAAAATGGTGCTGCAGCATAGGCATGCACAGGGGGTGTGCCTAGGCACACCCCAATCACTCTGTGCGGTGCCGATTCCCCCTACTGCCCAGCCCCCCCCCCCGTTGCCACATGCCCCACAATGCTGCTGGTTTCCCTCCTCTCCTTGACTGCTGCAGGGGATCTTTCAGGATAGAGTGCAGGGGAAAGGGCTAGTCAATATGTAATTTATCAACCACTTTCTTTTTAAATGAACACACTCAATCACTGCGTTCAATCATAACTGAAGCATAGTAAACTGTGTTTAATATACTTCAGTTTGGGAATGAACAGGAAGCCACTCAGCACAGAGCACTTCCTACTCATTCACTGTCCAGTACAGCTGAGACTGCAGAGAAAGGCAGTGTTGAGCTTATTTGAGCCGTTGAGCTTTGGGGTGCATAGCCTAACGCAATAGACTGCAGACAACATTTTCATTTTTCTCTGAGCTGGGTTTTGCTATTGTGTACTTGCATGAGAAAATCTATTCAGTAACATAAAATGGAGTGCCCTTGCATCCATGCAGGTCTGCAAGGAAGGTATTATCTATTCAAAGCATGCCTAAAGAACAATCCTTTTAATACTGTATACTGCAGTTTTCCAGTCCTTAACCACTTCCCTACCCGCCCATAGTAATATGACGTCCACAGATGGGATCTCCCACCCTGGGTGGATGTCATATGACGTCCTGGGCTTTGTGGGGGGATATCTGAATGATGCCTGCAGCTAGAGGCATCATTCAGATATCCCTCTCTTCTGCTGGCGATTCTGCGCACCATAAGAATGATCATAGCGGCGGTTCTGCCGCTTGATCATTCTTATAGGCGGCGGGAGGGGACATCCCCCCTCCCGCCGCCATCCGGTGCTTTTCCGGGCTCTCCCGTGCCATCGAGGGCCCGGAGAATGAATCGTCCGGCACCGGAGGTGAAGCATAGAGATGACTGGTGACCAGATGGTCACCAGTCATTTCTATGACCGTCGGAGGCCTGGGCGCGATGTGATGACATCACGCCTGGGTCCTCAGAAGTGAACAAAGCCGCCATTGCGGCTAGTAAGCATGAGATCGGTGAAATTTTTTTCACGATCTCATGCTTTCCAGCCTGGAGGAGAGATGTGGGGTCTTATTGACCCCGCATCTCTCCATAAAGAGGACCTGTCACACACCATTCCTATTACAAGGGATGTTTACATTCCTTGTAATAGGAATAAAGGTGATCAAAACATTTTTTTTTTCTAAAGTGTAAAAAAAATAAAAAATTAAGTAAAATAAAAAAATAAAAAAAAATTAAAATTAAAACGCTCCTGTCCCCGATAGCTCGCGATCAGAAGCGAATGCACACGTAAGTCCCGCCCACATATTTAAATGCCGTTCAAACCACATATGTGAGGTATCGCCGCGTGCGTTAGAGCGCTTGAAACAATTCTAGCACTAGACCTCCTCTGTAACTCTAACCTGGTAACCTGTAAAAATTTTCAAAGCGTCGCCTATAGAGATTTTTAAGTACCGAAGTTTGGCGCCATTCCATGAGTGTGCGCAATTTTAAAGCATGACATGTTAGGTATCTATTTACTCGGCGTAACATAATCTTTCATATTTTACAAAAAAATTGGGCTAACTTTACTGATTTGTTATTTTTTAATTCATGAAACCATTTTTTTCCAAAAAAAGGCGTTTGAAAAAATATTGCGCAAATACCGTGCAAGAAAAAAAGTTGCAATGACCGTCATTTTATTCTCTAGGGTGTCTGCTAAAAAAACATATATAATGTTTGAGGGTTCTGAGTAATTTTCTAGAAAAAGAATGATGATTTGTAAATGTAGGAAAGAAGTGCCAGAATAGGCCCAGTAATGAGGTGGTATAAAAAGCCCGGTATTGAAGTGGTTAAAAGTGGTGGCTGTAGTACGGAGTAATGGTTGTACTTCAAAAGTTTTGCATTGATTGCTTGTTCTGAGAAGTTGCCTTTTTATTGTACCTGTGACACATCTTTAAATAAAGATTTGAAAAAAAAAAAAAGTGGTGGCTATATGTATTTTGTACAAAGCCCTAGTAAACTGTACATAAAAGAATATTGTACTGCATATTCAAGTATCTTGGAATAGAAATAATAAATATTGGTACGTATGAAATGCCTGCCACAGCATAGCGTACAGGTTCTTTGGCATGACATTTAGCTTGTAGCATGCTCATTCGCATTCTTTTTTTTATTTTGTTTAAATTTACTGTATTTTATTGTGTTTTTTTATTCTAGTTCGATTCATTTTCTTGTAGACATTTTAATTCTGTAGCACACCCTACAGCACACCTGGTAAACTAGGACTGTATAGTACTCATTTAACGCCACGTCAGTGTATGGCTAGATAGGGTTCAAAGTTTGCGATAACAATGTAAACAGGTATCCATGTATGCATGCGGTGATGTAACAATTTATCCCTGCTTTTGTTCATTTTAACACCACCCAAAAATAGAGGAGCACTCACAGTCGCAATCACACCTGCTCGTTGTTGTATAGTGCTCATAAATGTATATTCGCATTCAGAAATTACTGGTGGATCAATGGATGTGCAATACTTTAATTTGAGAACCTTTGTATATAGATCCAAATAGACATTGCTTGTGTAGCGTGACCCCCAGAGGTCACGCTACACAAGATGAAGATGACAGACCTCACTCTAACCTACACACCCTGGGGTATTTCAAATAATTTTTTAGGCCAAGAATTGCCAAAAAGAAGAGAGGATTAGCAAGTGTACTTTTACAAACTGTGGTTAAACACCTGCAGTATTTTGATTATCAGTAACCAACAGAACTGAATTGCAGACAACAGATTAAACTGCGCAATAATAGTCTCTTACCAGACACAGGGTGCCAGGGTGCTGTCTTCTGGATCTATGGACAAGTGGTTTGATTCAGTTTAAGTGCTCAGACAAGGCTAGGAGTTGTTGTAATGTCTTTTTTTTTTCAATCCTGTTTAAAAAGCCCCTCTTTGCCTTCTTTACAAGTGGTGGGATTACCCTCTCGTACAGTCAGATCTAACCAGGCATATAAATCATACCTCACGCCTTCCCAGGGGGAAAGTTTCAATCTCTCAGGCAAGGTCCTGTGGAATGAGCATTCTCTCTAAGATCTCACCTGATTATGGTCAGCTATGGCAGGATTCTGTTCAGCCAGCAGTCCAGTCTCTCTGTTCAGCCACAGTCCAGTTTCTTTTTCTCACTTTAAGAGTGTCCTCTCTCTTCCTTTTAAGTCCATAAAGAAATGGATGAGTGAGTTTGGGGTGGAGGAACTTGACTGGCCTGCACAGAGTCTGACCTCAACCCGATAGAACACCTTTGGGATGAATAAGAGCAGAGACTGCGAGCCAGACCTTCTTGTCCAATATCAGTGCCTGACCCTACAAATGTGTTTCTGGAAGAATGGTCAAACATTCCCGTAGACACACCTAAACCATGTGGACAGCCTTCCCAAAAGAGTTGAAGCTGTTATAGCTGTAAAGGGTGGGCCAACTCGATAGTGAACCCTACAGAGTAAGACTGGGATGCCGTTAAAGTTCATGTGCGTGTCAACAACATATTCGCTTCCTTTGAGGAGTTGAAGGCAAGGTGTGGTGTGACTAATAAATTATTTTTCAAATATCTTTTGTTCCGGGCACAGTTTGCGGGTCTAACCCAGGAGCTCTCTGAATCACCACTAGAGGTGCTGCTGTCGTATCCAGAAATTGAGATATTGGTTACGACTGTTTACTCTCGCCTCCAGTCAACCCCTTCCAACTGGCTCAATGGAAATGGGAGGTTGTGATTCCTGAGCTGTCCAAGGAGGGGTGGTGGGAGGCCTCAGAAATCTGCTTCCAGGACCGGGTCCAACGATCAATATACCCAGGTTAAATTCATACACCAGTTGCATTACACTCCAGCCAGGTTGGCCCGAATGGGGTTTGATTCTGCTGCATCCTGTTGCAGATGTGGGTCTACAGACACTGAGTACTTGCATATGTTTTGGTCCTGTCCTGCTCTATCGGCATACTGGAAGGACTTATTTTCTTGTTTGACAACACCTTACATATACCATTACCTCACACTCCTGAAGTTGGACTACTGGGTGTGTTGAATGACTTTATACACAGGACTCATGCTCGTACTCTTGTACATATATTACTATTCTATGCCAGGAAACTGATTTTGTTGCAATGGAAGAATGCCTCTGCTCCGGATATCCAAACATTTTATCGCATGGTGCATAAAGTTGTACCCATCTTCAAACTTACATACAATGGCAGGGCCTGCCCGAAGAAGTGTTATAAGGTCTGGCAACCCTGGCTTGATATTGCTGATTCCTTTTGGAGTGACACTCCGCTCTCCCAACAGTAATGGGTAACTGACTTAGGCTTAGGTTATTGTGTCTTTAGATCACTGGGCATCCTGTTGATTTCCCCATGACCCTTCAATCAGACTGGCAGGGAGGGGGCGGTGAGGCCTGAATGAAGTTGCACGTTGTAGCGTGTGTGTGAATGGAGAATGGATGTCTTCTACCATTGGTAGCAGTTTAAAGCACTGTTTCTGGGCCCTACGTGGTCCACATACAGTATATTTGGTAAACCATTATATCAAGTATCTCTCTGTTGGGGAAACCGGGGTTAAGTTACTACTGTGTTCTAAGTTAGCCATGTTCGGCTACTGGTTATGTAATGCTCATTGTATACAAGATATACCTTTTGTAAAATTCCTGGCAAAACTTTATTTTGAAAACCAATAAACAAATAAAAAAAAAAAAAGTTCATGTGTGTGTAAAGGCGGGCGTCCCAATACTTTTGACAATATAGTGTATGTAATTGGGCTGTGTGGCTTTGGTTTGAAGGTTCTTATCAATTTTAGATTAAAGTCATGCATTTTATATTGACAAAGCTTACTGGTTGGATCGACTATTGAAAAACACATGTTCAGGGTTGAATCTTTTTTATAGAGAAGGGTTTATTAAATCAGGCCCAGGGTGTCATCTTCATAATTGTTTGTGCTGTGTGTATTTGACTGTGTTCTGGCAGTTACATTTCAATTGTCACATGTCATTCATAGATATGTAACAGTGCAGGACCGATTGGTTAAGCAGGTTTGGCAACTTGGAATAAATGCGCACGGTGATAAATAGTTCAGTGTCATTCCATAAAACAAATAGGTTTCTCTACTCTTTATACAATGACATATTCCCTTCTTGTCACAAGAGAGATAAAATGACATCTGCTTAATTAGGACATTATCCAGCAGGTGACATACCATGAACATTGTGAAGTACGATGTCCCAGCATGGGTTAGATCTTTCTTTTCTTATTGAAAGAAGGGAAATTTGGGACTTTGAATGAAGCAATTGAAATGTGGAGGTGCAATAAGTTAGGAATTTATTAAATTCATAACATGGATGTATATCCAATAAAAATATGATTTCATATATATACATATGGCATACACAGAGTATAAACATTTAAAATGGATAAATGTGTACATGATCTTGGTTCTATCATAGTATAAGTTAAATTGTGCAAAGAATTTTAAGTATTATCACTGGTCTGTGACACAAATAACAGCAAAAAATCATTACTCATGACAAACAGTTGGCCAAGGAGACCTGGATTTCCATTTTGTTTGAAACATAATAGTCCATATGGGTAGCCCAATGCATTTCGACCTTTTCATTAACGGTCTCTTCAGGGGGTTTTTTAACTCTAGGAAAATATTAGTCAGAAAATTCTAGTTTAGACAAAATTAACAATATTTTACCGTATACAAAACGTTGTTTGACATTGCATATTAATCAAAAAATTATTATATCTCTGTATGTTGGTGATTAGGGATGAGCCGAACACCCCCCCCCCCGGTTCGGTTCGCACCAGAACCTGCGAACGGACCGAAAGTTTGCGCGAACGTTGGAACCCTATTAAATACAATGGACGCGAACGTTCGAAATCTAAAGTGCTAATTATAACGGCTAATATGCATGTTATTGTCCTAAAAAGGGTTTGGGGACCTGGGTCCTGCCCCAAGGAACATGTATCAATGCAAAAATAAGTTTTAAAAACAGCCGTTTTTTCGGGAGCAGTCATTTTAATGATGCATAAAGTGAAGAAAAAAAAAGTGAAATATTCCTTTAAATATCGTACCTGGGGGGTGTCTAAAGTATACCTGTGAAGTGGCATGTGTTTCCTGTGTTTAGAACTGTCACTGCACAAAATGAAATTTCTAAAGGAAAAAAAGCCATTTAAAACTGCTTGCGGCTTTAATGTCATGTCTTGTCCTGGCAATATGGATGAAAATCTTTGAGAAAAATTGGGCCTTTGGTGGTGGTGCTGGTGCTACAACGCTGTCAGCCCTCACAGTTACTCTTGGTGGGCGCATGAATGGGCCCTACTGTAAATTATTAGATCAAGAATTGTAATTGCATGCCCCTGTTGTAGAGGGGCAGAAAAATTGGGCCTTTGGGGGTGGTGGTGGTGTTGCCACAACACTGTAAGCCCTCACAGTTACTCTTAGTGGGCGCAGGAATGGGCCCTGCTGTGAATTATTAGATCAATAATTGTAATTACATGCCCCTGTTGAACAGGGACAGAAAAATTGGGCCTTTGGTGGTGGTGTTGCCACAACACTGTAAGCCCTCACAGTTACTCTTGATGGGCGCAGGAATGGGCCCTGCTGTGAATTATTAGATCATGTTGAACAGGGGCAGAAAAATTAGGGCCTTAGGCCTCGTACACATGACCGAGTTTCTCGTCGTAAAAAACCCGTCGTTTTTCTCGAGGAGATTCTTGTCAAGCTTGAAGAGATTCTTGTCAAGCTTTCCTTGCATACACACTGTCAATTCCAAATCTCGTCGTTGTTCTGCGCGGTCACGTACAGCACGTACGACGGCAGTATAAAGGGGAAGATTGATTTCAATGGCGCCACCCCTTGGGCTGCTTTTGCTGATCTCGTGTTACCGTGTGTGAAGTAAAAGTTTGGGAAGAGACGATTTGCGCTTTTCAGTCTTCGTGCTTTCAGTTCGTTTTCTGCGGTTCAGTTTGTGCTTGTGGGTTCGTATCTTGTCTTTTAGGGCGTGTAGGCAGGTCGTATCTGTTTTACAGTGCGTTCTTGCCCGTTCGTTTCTGATTTTAAGTTCGTTCTTCATAGGCCTTGCTGTTCTTAAGTGCGTTCTGTTTAGTACGTTCTGATCAGACGACCTTCTCCTAGCCATGTCGCGGGTACGTTCTCATCGTAGAGTTCGTGCTGTGCGTGCGCTTGGAGTTGGTCTGCTTGTCTTGGACCAAGACGAGTCCATGAACAGGGTGAGGAGGAGTTCATGGACCAAGAATTGATTGCTCCAGCGGGACCAATTCTGTCATATGCCTCTGCTGCGGGAGATCGTGGAGAATAATCCTGAGGACTACAGGAGTTTTCTGCGGATGTCTGACCCCATTTTTCAGCATCTGTTGGCTTTGGTGTCCCCCTATATTACCAGGCAGGACACCGTTATGCGGAAAGCCATCAGTGCTGAGCAGAGGCTCATCGCCACGTTACGCTACCTGGCGACAGGGAGAAGTCTGCAGGACTTGAAGTTCACGACAGGCATCTCCCCCCAGGCTCTGGGCGTCATAATCCCAGACACCTGTTCTGCCATTATCCAAGTCCTGCAGGAGGACTATATTAGGGTAAGTTTTCTCCTTTAACATCACATTCTATGTATTTCATGTATGCTAATGTATTGTATTTCTTTCATCCTTCCCTAATTACCATGATTGTAATATGCTGACAATGTCCCCTTTGTCCTCATGCATGCTGTAAGCTTTTAAATGCCCCTTTTTCTCCTCCATGCATATTTCCCTTCACTAACCTCTCCAGCAGTGGCGGCTGGTGCTCAAAATGTTTGGGGGGCCAGACAAAAAAATGTAAAAATAAAAAACATCCATTTCCGCCACTGTGCCCATTAAACGCAGCCACTGTGCCGATCAAACGCCACCAGTTTGCCCCCTCAAATGCAGCCAGTTTGTCCACAAATACAGGCAGCCCCCCCCCCAGCCCTGCACTTACCTTCCTCTGGTCAGCACCGTCCTTCTCTCCTCGATGTCTTCTCCCGCCCTCGATGTTGCATCAGCCAATCAGGTTACCGGTAAACAGACCCGGTGAACATGATTGGCAGAGAAGCCTGTCAGTGTTTAACCAAGGAATGCACCCCCCCTGCGTCCCCTGGTTAACTTTTTTGAAGCCAATTACAGCCCTCAGGCTGTAATCGGGAAGCCTATCATAGCTCTGATAGGCACTTCCAAAAACCAACCAGCTGCTGTTATTCAGATGGCCGGCGCTCAACAGGGGGCCATCCACCTGAATAGTGGGCGGCATCGACAATACATAGGTTCATGCAAGGCATGAACCTATGTATTGTTCTGAGTGACGGGCGCAGGAGAGAGAGGGGGCAGCGCTCCTGCGCCCACTATGGACGTACCGCCACTGCAATGCTATCCTGGGCCCAAACACACCTAGCCGAGTCACTTCCCAATGTATTTTTTCTGCTCCGTTGTAGTGCTTTACCCTCCCCCCCAATCACCCCTAAGATTTGTCAAAATGTTAATTGTCATTATTTTTGAGCATTCCCAAACTCATCTAGCCCCCCCCAAATATTTTTACAATGGACCATCAGAGGGGGTGATGAATATGATACTTGAGCATTCTATTTGAGTATTTAAAAACACATTAAACGGAAACTTAGAATGATGTTGGGCTAGAATGTATTTTAGTATAATCTGCTTGCAATGTTATGTGCAAAAGTACTAATATTTTTTTGTCTTGTTTGACTCCGCAGCTTCCTTCCATGCCACAGGAATGGCAGACTGTGGCATCTGAGTTTTCCACGTGGTGGGACTTCCCCAACTGCGGTGGAGCCATTGACGGGAAGCACGTCCGCATCGTGCCACCACCCGGTTCTGGGTCCTACTTCTACAATTACAAGGGGTTTCATAGTATTGTGCTGATGGCGGTGGTGTCAGCACGGTATGAATTCCTCTATGTGGATGTGGGGAAGAATGGCCGGATGTCCGATGGGGGATCCTTCAGCCAGACGGAGTTTGCCCTCCGTCTCCAGAGTGACGACCTTGCATTGCCATCGGATGCAGGGAATGTTGAAGGACTCCCCTTTGTGTTTTTGGCTGATGAAGCCTTTGGACTGGGACCGCATCTCATGAGGCCATTTCCCCAGAGGACCCTGCCCCCTGGAGAAGAGGGTGTTCAACTACCAGCTGGCCAGGGCCCGAAGAGTCGTGGAGAATGCCTTCGGGATAATGGCCAGCCGGTTCCGCCTTTTCATGACACCAATTAACTTGGCGGAGTACAAACTGAACTACGTCGTTTTTTGTTGCTGTGTGCTACACAATTTTCTGATAAGGAAATCAACAAATTATATTGCCTCAATTGTGCCTGAGGCAGGACTTTCAAATGGCAATACCCTGCCTAGAATCTGGCCGTCCTGGCTTGCCCCCCCAAAATGCCCGTGAGGTTCGCCAGAAATATCTAGAATATTTCACGGGTAGGGGGGCAATTCCTATGCCAGGCCATGTCTGAATCATTTTTGAGAAAGAACAAAATAAATATTTGGTTTAATCTGTTTTTTTATGGTTTTTTTTTTGTTTTTTTTGCTGTCTCCTAGTTTGTCATAGTGCATTTGTAGTGCCAAGTGTATTTTCCTTTAGTAAATACCAACCATTTCACTAGTAACACCAAAAATATACACAAATAAGGTTAGAGCGTATTTGATAATGAAGCTACACTTTGTTGTTGTTCAAACATTTTACTCTGTGCACGTTCACACACATGGTGAATATAACACTATGATTTTTTTTATTTTTTATTTGTTTAGCTAGAAACAGGCCTTTTTTTGGGGGTAAGAAAATACAAAACCATCATTACCATCCAACAAACTACAACATTGTATACCGCTTGGCAATATCAGACATTCAATTTAACAAAAATGTCTCTATCTGCCCGTCATAATTTGGGGTATTGGCACCCCTGACCAAGCCAAAATTTGAAGATGCACACAATTTAGAGTCTTTTTAAAAAGGGATTTTTGACTCCTGATCCCTATTGTCAACATGTGCTATCTGCCATCAGGGGTGATCAATGGACGTGTTTTGGGGGTGCAACCCCTTCTTCATTTCACCTACTTGAGATGCGAGGAAGGGGTTGCACCCCCAAAACCCGTACATGGATATCCCCTGATGGCAGATGGCACATGTTGACACACTGTGTGCATCTTCAAATTTTGGCTTGATTGATTGTCTAAAAGCAAAAAATTGGGGGAATAACAATATCAAAAAATAAAATGGGGTGTTTTGTACCTTATTCAATTCACCCCAAAACATCTAGGATGTCCTTAAAGGTTTGATCCATCACATTCATTCTTTGCTTAATTCTGTCCAGTTCTGTACTACATTCCATCACTTGCTGGATGATTCGTAGGGCACTGTCAGCAGAGAAACGTGTACCGTATTTTTCGCACCATAAGACGCACCTGACCATAAGACGCACCTAGGTTTTAGAGGAGGAAAACAAGAAAAAAAATATTCTGAACCAAATGGTGTACTAAAATATTTTCCAGTGCCCATGAAATGCAGCCTGACCATTGCCATAGTAAACGCAGAGTGACCATTGTCATAGTAAACGTAGAGTGACCATGCCATCAGTGGTGGGACGCCGTGGGAAGAGGAGAGAGGGGACGCCGTGGGAAGAGGAGAGAGGGGACGCCGTGGGAAGAGGAGAGAGGGGACGCCGTGGGAAGAGGAGAGAGGGGACGCCGTGGGAAGAGGACAGAGAGGGATGTTGTGGGAAGAGGACAGAGAGGGACGTTGTGGGAAGAGGACAGAGAGGGACGTTGTGGCAGTCAATAAGGCCTAGAGGATATCAGGTTAGGCACTTCCTAATGGCTCAGACCCTGGGAATAGTAATGGATAATGGCCAACAGGCCCTCTTACCAGACCCAGCGAAATCGCAACAGTGATCCCTCTGGCTGGACGTTCGCTCACTCTGGGTTGCCCGGGGTGACTCTAGTCAGTAGTGTAGCATGTCTGTATCCTGGCAGCGGCTCGGACTTTCTCCCTCTCTGGTGATGCGGGTACAATGTGGCTCCCTCTCTGGCGGTGCGGGGTACAGCGTGGCTCTCTGGCGGTGCGGGGTACAGCGTGGCTCTCTGGCGGTGCGGGGTACAGCGTGGCTCTCTGGCGGTGCGGGGTACAGTGTGGCTCTCTGTCGGTGCGGGGTACAGCGTGGCTCTCTGGCGGTGCGGGGTACAGCGTGGCTCTCTGGCGGTGCGGGCTACAGCGTGGCTCTCTGGTGGTGCAGGCTACAGCATGGCTCTCTGGCGGTGCGGGCTACAGCGTGGCTCTCTGGCGGTGCGGGGTACAGCGTGGCTCTCTGGTGGTGCGGGGTACAGCGTGTCCCCCAGCAGAGTATACTCTTTTGCTCCTCTTCTAACACCCCTTCCCCCCCCCCCTCCAGCAGAGTGTTTGCATGCTGGAGGAACTGGTGCCAGAACTCTGCAGGGACTTTATTTCCCATGATGCCCCCAGTGTCTTCTGATTGGCCCTCTGCTGTGGCCAATCATGGGGAGGGAAACAGTGGGCAGTAAGCTGGGTGGTGGCCAGCAAATCCAATTAGAGCGGCTCTCTCTTTCTCTTCGGCTTACAGAAAGGGAAGGGGGGCGGCGGGGGATGTACAGACAGCCCGCAGCTCTCCTCTCCCTGTCACAGCGCCGCTGCTCTATTTGCCAGAGAACTTGGCAGCGGCACTGTGACAGGGAGAGGAGAGCTGCGAGCTGTCTGTACATCCCCCGCCGCCCCCCCTTCCCTTTCTGTAACCCAAAGGGAGAAAAGAAAGAGAGAGCGGCTCTAATTGAATTCGCTGCAATGCAAGCAATGTGTAAGGGGCGGTGCCACCGGTGGCGGGGGGGCGGAGCCAGTGGCGGTGGTCAGGGGATTCCAGCGGCTACGGGAGAAATGAGAGTGGATGACGGGCGGTGCCAGCGGCGGCGGGGGGGGGGGGTGGCGGAGCCAGTGGCGGTGGTCAGGGGATTCCAGCGGCTACAGGAGCAATGAGAGCAGATGGCAGGGGCGGTGCCAGCGACGGCGGGGGGCGGGGCCTGTCATGTATTCGGACTATAAGACGCAGGGACATTTTCCCCCATATTTCTGGGGGAAAAAAGTGCGTCTTATAGTTCGAAAAATACGGTACATTCTTTCACAACAACATTTTCATCCCCTATAAAAAAATACAAAAGGTATTATAACTCTGCAGGCCTACATCTCTTACCTGAAGCTGTGGTGACAGACACTGACCTGTTGTGGTGACAACTTCCACCACGTCATCCACTTCTCCTTCCTCCACTTCTCCTTCCTCCACTTCAACTTCCTCAACATCCTCAGGTTGTTGTTCTTGGTGAGGTTGGGGTTGTTTAGAAGGTGTGGGGTACCTGTGCTCCCTGGAGTGGTGTCCTCCCAGTCTTCTCTCCCCTATGAGAATCAAACAAAAGGTATACTTAGCACACAAATATTTTAGCTAAAAAAAATGAACATGCTACATTGCTTGGAAGTGGTGTACAAGTATCTGTTTGGGACGAGTTACAAGCTGAAGACATTATTTCAAAATATAGAAATCTTGACTATTCACCTTTGGCTGACAATTTTTACACATGGAGGCACCCCAAAAATGCACTGATGCACCTGTGTGGGGCACCCTAAAAAGGTTGTTCTGGTGGCCCACACTATAGTGCTCCAGAGTCCAGATGTGGAAACAGCTGCTGAGTGTCCTCTCCTTTACACTGATTAAAGTTTGCATTTCATTCTCTTTCCAAACACATCATCTAGCCAACACTGTAATTACATTTATGGAATAAAAACAGGCATCTCTCTAAATAATTGGAACCCTGTATCCTCGCAAAACATTGTATATAGTGTGCGAACGATGTGTCTGTAACGACTGGGCCAAACCAAGTTTTACCGATGACATTTTCTAAGGGACAATAGTAAAATGCAACAACATGGAGCAACATGCAAGTTCTGAAATACAATAATAAGAACACAGGAGAAGTACTTACTTTTTTCTAGCATTCTCTTAATGCTCCTTAAAGGGGTTGCTCCACCGGAAAAAAAAAAATTAAAAGCCAGCAGCTACAGCTACAGCAGCTGCTGGCTTTTAATATTTGGACACTTACCTGTCCTGGAGTCCAGCGACGTCCGCAGCAGAGGACGAGCGACCGCTCGTCGCTCTGCTGCTCCCTCCGCCATCCTCGCTGAGGGAACCAGGAAGTGAAGCCCTGCGGCTTCATGCCCAGTTCCCTACAACGCATGCGCGAGTTGCGCTGCGCCGTTCTGATTGGTGCTCCTGTGTTCTGGGAGCCGAGTGTCTCCCAGAACACCAAGGGAAGTCTGCGGGAAGTGACGTAACTCCCGCAGATTCCCGGAGACAGGACTCCCGGATGTGGGTGAAAATACCTGTCTTAGACAGGTATCTTCACCCCCCTCCCCCCTGAAAGGTGTCAATTGTGACACCGGAGGGGGGGAGGGTTCCAAATAGCAAAAGTTGCTATTTAGGGTGGAGCTCCACTTTAACTGCTCCGGCTCCCTCAGTTTGAGGTCAGAGCACCTCTTTCTGAGCTGCTCCTTTGATCGTTTCACCCCGAAATTCTTCTTCAGACTTTTCACTACTTTCTTCATAATTTTGGACTTCCTTAGATTAGGGTGGCTATACGGCCCATACTTTGCATCATAATCCGACTTTAGCAATATGTCCACCATCTCCGCCATCTCCGCGTAAGACATATTAGATGCCTTGAATCTCCTCCTTGATCGTGACGTTTCACGGTCTGGGCTGGTCTCCTCCTCGTTATTGGAAGAATTAGCAGACACCTGCTGTGACTCCGCCATATCTGTCTGCGCGCCGAAAGAGAAGGGGCGGGAAAAGTTGATACTGTGAACGTCATGGGCGGGCGACGTGTGCGGAGCGACGTGTGTGGAGTTTCACGCATGCGTGGTGTATATAAAGCAAACACACATGTGACGTTACTACGTTCGGTGTGCGGAGAGAGGAGGAAAAGTGACGGACGTGAGAACGAAGGTATGTGATTTTTATACTTTGTGAAATCGGTGGCCTATACTGCCTAGAGATTGTTTGAGGATATATATGGGGAATCAGATTTACATGAGTTTAGACTGTGTGACTGACATTACTTTTTTTGTCTTGTGTTTTGGCCTGCAGACCCAAAATGAATGCTTTCATCAGCGATAGGGAATTCCTGGGTGAATTTATAGACCGGGTAAAGGGAGCTGCCCGCTCTGTGGGAGACCAAAAACCCCATTCACTGGAAAAAAGGTGTGAGGAAAGCAGCGCTGGAGACCCTGCTCCCATTTGTGCAGACCAAGCTACCCACAGCAACCACACAACAGGTGGACAGTAAAATTGGGAGCTTGAGAGGCACATACAGGACTGAGCGCTTTAGGGTCATGGCTTCTCAGAGCTCAGGAGCAACAGCAGCTGATGTATATGTCCCGACTTTGTGGTACTATAGCAGGATGTCCTTTCTGAACTACCAACTTGAGGCAAGGCCATCACTGTCCAGTCTTCCCCCCAGACTTCCCTGCAGCCAACCTGAGCCTTCTCTGGAGCAAGAGGAGGCAGCCATCCTGGAAGAACCTGATTTGGACATCTGGAGCCAGGTATAGTATTTTCATAAAATGTATTGTGATAAAATTAATGCATGAAAAATAAGATAATATGTAAATACCCCCCAAAATTGGGAGCAAAAAGTGATCTCAATATCAATAGACAGTAGTGGGCCCAAAATTTGCGGAGAAGAATGAAAACTGATGGGGTCATAAGAATAGTCTTTTATATTGATTTACATTCAATTTGCAATTTTAGTCATGAGCTATAATTTGTGTGTAAATGATGAAACAAAAACTAAAACTATGTCCCTTTTTCATACACAGGATGACATCAGCCAGGAGGAGGGTCTGGAAAGTGTCAGGCAGGAGGAGGCAGGGCCCACTGTGAGCCAGGAGGAGGCAGGGCCCAGTGGCACACAGGAGGTGGCAGGGCCCAGTGGCACACAGGAGGTGGCTGAGCCAAGTAGCAGAACCAGATCTCAGGTGCCTCCCATCCGCCTTCCTAAAAGAACCAAGAGGGACAGGAGCACAAGCGAGGCAGCAATGGCCCTTTTTAGAGAGGCACATGCCACCCTCCAGGAGCCAACATCCACTGAAGAGGCAATTGCCGGCCTAGTTGGGGCCAAATAAAAAAAAAAAAAAAAGGGCTAAACTTGACACAACACAAATAATTAATTAAATCATGGAGCTAACTATAAAATAAAGAATCATTTAAAATTAAGATCTGTTTTCCAAATTTTAATGATATAAATATTAAGGAGATCTTGCTCGATATAATACAGCTAAATATTCATGAGATCAGCATGAAAAATGTTTAAAATAGTTAGTCAGAACTCTGTGTGAATATCAGCAGCAAAACAAGTTCTTTAGTTTTCATTATTGTAACATTCTAAAGAAGATTTAAATGCGCAACATTTAAACAATGCAATAATTTACAGCGGGACGAATGTGCTATCTCCTTTACGAAGGCTTGTTTTACCAGAAGAAGCGCTCCCGTCTCATACTTGATTCTGAGCATGCGCGCTTTTTGAAGACTCGGAAAAGCATACACACGAACGGTTTTCTCGTCGCAAAACAGGCCGACGAGAAACACGACGAGAAAATCGAGAATCATGACGAGAAAAAAGAGAGCAGGTTCTCTATTTTCCTCTTTGAGATTCACGGCAGTTTTCTCGATGAAAAACCATACACATGAACGGTTTCCTTGGCAAGAAAGCTCTCTCGGCAGTTTTCTTGTTGTTTTTGGACGAGAAACTCGATCGTGTGTACGAGTCTTCAGGCACTGGTGCCACAACACTGCAACCCCTCACGGATACTGTACTTGAAGCACAGCAATGAGCCCTGTTGCAAAGTATTGCATCAAAAATTGTAATTACACGCCCCTGTTAAACAGGGGCTGAAAAATTGGGCCTTAGGCACTGGTGCCACAACACTACAACCCCTCACAGATACTGTACTTGGAGCACAGCAATGAGCCCTTTTGCAAAGTATTGCACCAAAAATTGTAATTACACGCCCCTGTTAAACAGGGGCTGAAAAATTGGGCCTTAGGCACTGGTGCCACAACACTACAACCCCTCACAGATACTGTACTTGGAGCACAGCAATGAGCCCTTTTGCAAAGTATTGCACCAAAAATTGTAATTACACGCCCCTGTTAAACAGGGGCTGAAAAATTGGGCCTTGGGCACTGGTGCCACAACACTGCAACCCCTCACAGATACTGTACTTGGAGCACAGCAATGAGCCCTGTTGCAAAGTATTGCATCAAAAATTGTAATTACACGCCCCTGTTAAACAGGGGCTGAAAAATTGGGCCTTAGGCACTGGTGCCACAACACTACAACCCCTCACAGATACTGTACTTGGAGCACAGCAATGAGCCCTTTTGCAAAGTATTGCACCAAAAATTGTAATTACACGCCCCTGTTAAACAGGGGCTGAAAAATTGGGCCTTAGGCACTGGTGCCACAACACTACAACCCCTCACAGATACTGTACTTGGAGCACAGCAATGAGCCCTTTTGCAAAGTATTGCACCAAAAATTGTAATTACACGCCCCTGTTAAACAGGGGCTGAAAAATTGGGCCTTGGGCACTGGTGCCACAACACTGCAACCCCTCACAGATACTGTACTTGGAGCACAGCAATGAGCCCTGTTGCAAAGTATTGCATCAAAAATTGTAATTACACGCCCCTGTTAAACAGGGGCTGAAAAATTGGGCCTTAGGCACTGGTGCTGGTGCCACGACACTGCAACCTCTCCCAGATACTCTAGTTGGAGTGCATGAATGAGCCATGCTGCAAAGCATTGCATAAAAAATTGGAATTACATGCCCCTGTTAAACAGGGGCTGAAAAATTGGGCCTTAGCCACTGGTGGCGGCACCCAGAAACAAAAATGTTCTTCCAAGCTATCATCAGAAATCGGATCATTGAGGAGGAGGAGGATAGTCAGTCAACATAACAGGACAGTCACTCAGCATCAGCATAGGCAGTCTTGAAGGGATGTGACATTTCAAAATAAATTATTCTGTTACATCAGCTTCAGGTGCTTGGTAGCTGGTGGTGATCCAAGACTGGTTCATCTTTATGAAGGTCAGTCGATCAACCGAGTCGGTGGACAGGCGCACCCTGTGATCCGTGACAAAGCCTCCAGCAGCACTGAATGTGCGTTCCGAAAGAACGCTAGATGCAGGACAGGCCAGTAGCTCAATTGCATACTGTGCAAGCTCTGGCCAGTGATCTATCCTCAAGACCCAGTAAGCCAGAGGATTTTCGGTGGAAAAGGTGTCCAAGTCTGACCTTGCCCCTAGGTATTCCTGCACCATGTATATCAGACGCTGGCGATGGTTGCTGGAACTGATCATACCTTGGGGCTGCGGACTAAAAAATTGTCTGAACGCATCGGTCAGATGGCCACCTTCTCCACCGCTCCTTCTGCTACTGACCGAAGCCTCAGCAACTCGTTGTCCAGGACCAGGAGTTTGTAACCTCCCAGTCTCTGGGAACGCGTTGCACAGACCTTTCTGCAAGGCCTCCCGGAGATGTCTCATCCTCTGCTCCCTCTGCGACGGCAAGATAAGGTCCGCAACCTTACCCCTGTACCGTGGATCAAGGAGAGTGGCCAGCCAGTAATGGTCCCTCTCCTTGATCCGAAGAATACGAGGATCCTTCCGCAGACTTTTCAGGATCAGGGAGGCCATGCAGCGTAGGTTAGCTGAGGCATTCGGTCCGGAGTCCTCTGAGTCACTAAGGACGACATGATCCGCAGCCACCTCCTCCCAGCCACGTACAAGTCCAGGGGTTTCTTGGGACTGTAAATCATCCCTAAAAGACTGCTGCTGTTGATGCTGAGTGCCAGGCTCCACCTCCATGCTGACACAATCCTCCTCCTCCTCCTCGTCCTCTTCCTGTGCGATGGGTGGGACAGAAGGAACACTGTCTGGGTAAAGGGGGCCTTGAGAGGCAAGGAAGTCCTCCTCTTCCTGCCTCTGTTCTGCCTCAAGTGCCCTGTCCATTAGACTTGTGCACAACGGAAAAATTTGTTTAGTTTCGGTTCACTTCTTGTGCACAACGGAAAAATTTGTTTAGTTTCGGTTCGTTTCTTTTCGGTCCAGTTGATTCGTAATCATTCGTAATTTTGCTAGACGGGATTTTTCGTGTTCAGACTAATTCGTATTTTCGCAAGCGTCATTTTTCGTTGAATTTTTTGTTGATTTATAATTCGTACTTTTGGTAGGGTACATTGTTTTTCGTTGATTCTGGACACAACTCCTAGTTTCGTAAATTTTTTTGGGTTCGTTGATTCGTAATTTTCCATGTCTCTCTAACAACGATGCTGCCTATTATGCCTAATGTGCTTCGAATGGATTTGTACTTTTCTAAATACATAGTGGTTATTTGTAACGATTCGAAATCTCGTATTTTACTTTTGTTTTTTACATGCGGCTATAGCCTCCGCCCCTGTACACCATTTTGAGAGGGTTCAGCACGGCGAGGGAGAAGCAGAGAGCAGAGCAGAGTGAGTGTTATTGTGCTTCGAATGGATTCGAAATCTCATATTTTACTTTTGTTTTTTACATGCGGCTATAGCCTCCGCCCCTGTACACCATTTTGAGAGGGAGTTCAGCACGGTGAGGGAGAAGCAGAGAGCAGAGCAGAGTGAGTGTTATTGTGCTTCGTATGGATTCGTACATTCGTAACTTTTTTCATAACGAATTATGCCGAAGACATTCGGGCATTCGCTATTTGCTGTATAATTTATTTCGGATTCGGTTTTATTCATAATTGCTTTTTTCGGAAATTCAAATAGTCCCGAATGTCCGAAAGTTGCTAAATTCGGACGAATTTCGATTTGTTACGAAACGAATTGCACAAGCCTACTGTCCATTATTCCACACAGCGTATGCTCCAACAGGTGGACAAGAGGTACAGTGTCACTGATGCATGCACTGTCACTGCTCACCATCCTCGTGGCCTCCTCAAATGGTGCCAGGACAGTGCATGCATCCCTGATCATGCCCCACTGGCGTGGTGAAAAAAACCTGAGTTCCCCTGACCCTGTCCTGGTGCCGTAGTCGCACAGGTACTCATTGATGGCCCTCTGCTGCGTGTGCAGCCGCTGCAGCATGGCCAACGTTGAGTTACACCTGGTGGGCATGTCACATATAAGGCGGTTCTTGGGCAGGTTCAACTCCTTTTGCAGCTCAGCCAGCCGAGCACTGGCATTATATGATCTGCGGAAATGCACACAGACTTTCCTGGCCTGCCTCAGGACATCCTGTAAGCCCGGGTACCTGCCCAAGAACTGCTGCACCACCAGGTTAAGGACGTGAGCCACACAGAGCACATGAGTCAGTTGTCCCTGTCGGAGGGCGGAGAGGAGGTTGGTGCTATTGTCGCAAACCACCATTCCTGGCTTAAGCTGGCGTGGCATCAACCACCTCTCGGCCTGCCCCTGCAGAGCTGACAGAACCTCTGCCCCAGTGTGGCTCCTGTCCCCCAAACACACAAGCACGGCATGGCATCTTTTTGCCTGCGTACTTGCGTAGCCCCTTGAACGCCTACGGAGCACAAAGCACAGGAAGAGGCCATGGAGGAAGAAGAAGAGGAGAGGGGGGAGGAGAGAGGTGTGTCACAACCAGTAGTAGCATTTTGGAGGCGTGGCGGCGGAACAATCTCCAACACTACTGCACCTTGTCCTGCATCCTTCCCAAAAGGGTGACCCAATGGGCCTTGAAAGAAAGGTAACGTCCCTGTCCATGGCTGCTGGACCATGAGTCAGAGGTAATATGCACCTTACCGCTGACCACCCTGTCCAGCGAGGCATGGACATTGCCTTCCACATGCCGGTAGAGAGCCGAAATTGCCTTCCGTGAGAAAAAGTGACGTTTGGGATCCTGCCACTGAGGAAGGGGGCCGAGTCTACCAACTGAAAAGGCAGCAGTTGAAGTGCTAGCAATTTAGCCAAGCTAGCATTCAACCGCTGGGCATGTGGATGGCTGGGAGTGAACTTCTTTCGACGGTCCAGCAGCTGGGGCAGGGAAATTTGTCTGCTACAATCGGACGTCGGTGTACTGCTAGCAGAGTGCCCGCAAGTACTTGGCTGTGACACACCTAATTCTACACCTTCATTCCTCTCAGTGCAGGTTTCAAAGAGGACTGAAGGTATAGTGGGGTTGGAGATCCCAGCTGATGAGGAGCAAGGAGAGGTCCGCTTTGTTCTTTGGTGTGGGTCTTTAAGGTACGCTTGCCAACGAGCTGCATGGCAGGTCAACATATGTCTGGTCAAGCATGTGGTGCCCAAGCGGCTGATGTTTTGGCCACGCAAGATACGCTTGAGACATATGTTTCAAATAGCAGCGGTGCGATCTAATGCACTCGACTCAAAAAAGGCCCACACCAAAGAACTTTTGGAATAACGGGCAGAGGCAGCGCCCTGCACAGGCGGAGCTCTGTGGTGTGATTCAGTCGGTGTGCTGCCCTTACGCTGGCCCCCGGAGGGCATCCTGCCTCGTTGGAGATGTGCCTTCTCCTCATCCTCCTCCTCCTCTCTCCTATCAGGCACCCACGTGGAGTCAGTGACCTCATCATCCCCTCCCTCCTCATCACTGGAGCCAATCTGGCAGTATGCTGCAGCT
Organism: Rana muscosa; assembly: GCA_029206835.1. Taxonomy (NCBI): domain Eukaryota; kingdom Metazoa; phylum Chordata; class Amphibia; order Anura; family Ranidae; genus Rana; species Rana muscosa. The sequence continues at coordinate 189,316,513 of CM055116.1, forward strand.
GCTGGAACATGACTTCCAGATTGCTGTCCTTCTTAAGCATCCCCTCTCTCTGCGCTCACGCTACTGCCTTCCTCTAGCTGGGTATCATCATCAGACCCTTCAAAACGCTGGGCATCCTCCTGGAGCATGTACCCAACACTGTGCTCAAACAGTTCGGGGGACTCCTCAGGAGGACATGGTGGGTCTAGGGAAGGAGTGACTGATGATGACATTGATACGAGGGAAGAGGACGCTTTGGCAGCTGCTTTGCCAGTACCCTGAGCCTGGGTGAGAGAGGATGAGAAGGATGAGGAGGGCTTGGTCATCCACTCTACCAAGTCTTCGGCATGATGCGGCTCAACATGTCCAGCTGCCAAAAATAAGGACAAGCGTGTCCCATGGCCACGTGCTGATGACGATGCACCGCGTCCACGACCAGCACTGTTGTCTCTAGACACAGAGCCTGCTTGCCCTCTTTTATTGGCTCCTGACTGTCTGCCTCTCCTTGTTGGCCTTCCAGACATAGTAATGGCCTGCAGGGAGATGGGAAAACCAGCAATTGGGTAGTGTATATTGTGCTGGAGGCACACAACACCCACTAACTCCTGCAGATGCCTGTATTAGAGAACACCAGCAATAAAGGGTAGATACAGGTGTATACTGTGCTGTGCTGGAGGCACACAACACCCACTAACTCCTGCAGATGCCTTTTATTAGAGAACACCAGCAATAAAGGGTAGATACAGGTGTATACTGTGCTGTGCTGGAAGCACACATCACCCACTAACTCCTGCAGATGCCTTTATTAGAGAACACCAGCAAAAAAGGGTAGATACAGGTGTATACTGTGCTGTGCTGGAGGCACACAACACCCACTAACTCCTGCAGATGCCTTTATTAGAGAACACCAGCAAAAAAGGGTAGATACAGCTGTATACTGTGCTGGAGGCACACAACACCCACTAACTCCTGCAGATGCCTGTATTATAGAACAGCAAAAAAGTGTATATACAGGTGTATACTGTGCTGGGGCACACAACACCCACTAACTCCTGAAGATGCCTGTATTAGAGAACAGCAAAAAAGTGTATATACAGGTGTATACTGTGCTGGGGCACACAACACCCACTAACTCCTGCAGATGCCTGTATTAGAGAACAGCAAAAAAGGGTAGATACAGGTGTATACTGTGGTGGGGCACACAACACCCACTAACTCCTGCAGATGCCTGTATTAGAGAACAGCAAAAAAGTGTATATACAGGTGTATACTGTGGTGGGGCACACAACACCCACTAACTCCTGCAGATGCCTGTATTAGAGAACAGCAAAAAAGTGTATATACAGGTGTATACTGTGCTGGGGCACACAACACCCACTAACTCCTGCAGATGCCTGTATTAGAGAACAGAAAAAAAGTGTATATACAGGTGTATACTGTGCTGGGGAACACAACACCCACTAACTCCTGCAGATGCCTGTATTAGAGAACAGCAATAAAGTGTAGATACAGGTGTATACTGTGCTGGGGCACACAACACCCACTAACTCCTGTAAATGCCTGTATTAGAGAACAGCAAAAAAGTGTATATACAGGTGTATACTGTGCTGGGGCACACAACACCCACTAACTCCTGCAGATGCCTGTATTAGAGAACAACAATCAAGTGAAGATACAGGTGTATACTGTGCTGGGGCACACAACACCCACTAACTCCTGCAGATGCCTGTATTAGAGAACAGCAATAACGGATATATACAGGTGTATACTGTGCTGGGGCACATAACACCCACTAACTCCTGCAGATGCCTGAGAAAAGAACACACTGTCCCTGCCTATCTAGCTTAGAGAACAGCAATAAAGGGTAGATACAGGTGTATACTGTGCTGGAGGGACACAACACCCACTAACTCCTGCAGATGCCTGAGAAAAGAACACACTGTCCCTGCCTAGCTAGCTTAGAGAACAGCAATAAAGGGTAGATACAGGTGTATACTGTGCTGGAGGCACACAACACCCATTAACTCCTGCAGATGCCTGAGAAAAGAACACACTGTAGAACACACTGTCCCTGCCTATCAAGCTCTTTCCCTGCATGCCGGAACACACTACACAAGGCCGCTGCGCTGGCGGCCTTTTATAGTGTGGGGCATGTACTAAACCCCCCTGAGCTATAATTGGCCACAGGCATCTTGCCTGTGGCCAGTTATGGCTCTCCTCGCTGCCGGCTGCCAGCGCTGTGATCCTCGCTGCCGGCGCTGTGATTGGCCAAGCATGCGGGGTCACAGTGCATGCTTGGCCAATCACAGGGCCGGCAATGCAGTGCGATGGCGCAGTGCATTATGGGCCGTTCGCGTCACACAAATTTGGCGCGAACGGCCCACAAAGTTCTGGTTTCGCCGAACAGGCGATGTTCGAGTCGAACATGCATTCGACTCGAACACCGAGCTCATCCCTATTGGTGATATATTTACCATTCAAGAGATGGAAAGGTGTAAGTATATTGCAGAGTCAGAGTTGCCAAGCATAGTTGCTTCCGGTGGTCCCAGAGTGCCCGTATGCGCCCTCCATGCACTTCGGTGAGTCCATGATCCACAGGGCTTACAAGGAGATCTTTCTTTTCTAGACAAAATATATAAAATCTGACAGACACCACACACTTAAAGTGGTTGTAAACCCACTTATGTAACTTGCACCTACAGGTAAGCCTAGATTAAGGCTTACCTGTAGGTGCAAGAAATATCTCCTAAACCTACACGGTTTAGGAGATATTTTACAAAAAAGAATGCACCGTTGTTTACGGCGCATGCGCGCCATAGACAACGGCGCATTCATAGGGTTAATCCCATTCACAAATCCGGTTTAGCAGGATTTTACAGCTCCCGCGCGCATGCGCGGAGTCACGTCTTCGCCGCTCCAGCCAATCACACCGCCGATGCGGCGCTGTGATCGGCTGGAGCGGCGATACCTGGAAGTAACATTCCGGCTATCGCCGCTGCGATGGCTGCGGCTGGAGAAGGAGACGAGGACGGCTTCGTGGGCCCCGATCTAAGGTAAGTGATGCATAATGAGCTAGTATGCTAGTCATACTAGCTCATTATGCCTTTGTCTTGCAGGTGGGATTAAAAAAAAAAAAACACAATACCAGGGTTTACATCCACTTTAAATGAATAGGGATGGGAATGTTTGGTTCAGCTATCTTACCTTATTTTATGATGAAACTTTTCAACATTTTCTTTGTTGACATAACAGGTGAAGCGGAACTTGGCAGGAACATCTAGACTGACATGTGAATGCTACACTTCCCACCTGCTGCCAGCGTGGCAAGGGAAACTCATTTTCTGCAAGCAATTATTTTAATTTATAACCGTATAGTTTGCCTCAAATTATTTTTAATGTGCTTTCCTATTGTTGATCTTACTAGATGACTACATGTACAGATTTGTAGGAAGACTTCTCACTCTAATGGCTATCCATATGTCAAACAAGACAGACTGTAAAGCTATCTATACACTTACAGATTTCTCGTATTCAGTCTGTGGTTTAATGAAGGAAAATCTGTAAAATTCCCATCCATACTAAACAGAAAGAATGAAGGAATCTTACCTGCCAGCTATTGTATTCAGACCAAAACTGTGGCTGCCTGAATACTCAAACAGTGAATGCATCTGATAGGATTTCATGCTTAGATAGAATAGAAAAATACCGCGCTACCTAATATAGTGCCAAAGAAAAATTAAATGAAAAAACTTAAATGAAAAAACACAGCAGTAGCTCAAACGTGAGATAACACATCAGGAGTAAAATGTAATAAATGAAAGGAGCTGCGCTCAAAATAGTAAATAAAAAACAGTGACAGTGATAAATTATTGCATACACCACTCAATAAATAATCTCTAAAAAGTGATCCAAAAGTCCATATAGATCAGACATGTCCAAAGGCCCGCGGGCCGGTTTTATACGGCCCCCACTTGCAATTTGTTTTTATCACTTTTGTGGCCCCCCAAGCTCTGCACAGGGTAAGGATGAGCTCGGTTTAAAATGAAAAAAAAAAAATTCTGTGTATTTAAAACTGGCAGAGACACCAGTGATGTGCAGTTCCCTGCGGCCCAGCGGGTGGCGCTGTCGCCTTGGGCTGGGGTTGAGCCATTGCTGTGTGCCGTGCTCCCTTTTTGTCCTCCCTCGGCAGGGGTATGGTGGGGCGAGGAGCCCGCCGTGCTTGTTTGGGAGAGGGTATAAAGGGGCCGGCCATCTTTGTCACGGGGTCGAGTCCCGGGCACCTTCGGCCTGTGGGCGGTGGTTCGTGTCTGTCCTCTAGGCGGCCTAGGCCTAGAGGACGTTCGGAGGTCGTGTTCAATCCCGGGCACCTTTAGCCTGGGGTGAGGTACTCGGATGGAGGTCTGGAGCTCAGTGCCCAACACTGAGTTCCGCGAGGGAAGGAGATCCTAGGTGACCCTGGGAGTGGGTACCCGAATCCGGAGGGCGTAATGGACCGGTGGGAGATACTTGCTTGAAGACCTGGTGCAGCATATTGCCGGTGACAGGTGAGCCTTCCATCGGAGACCGCCTGGAAGGAAATCCCTCTTCGCTCGGAGACCGCAACCCACTTTCAGGAAGGAAAGTGGAGAGTTCATTGTGCCTGTGCCTACTCGCATCCACACCCCCCTTGTCTGTTCTGTTCAATGAGGGAGTCCAACTGTCTGTGCATTACTCTGTTATTGGAAGAATAAAGGAGTGTTGGACTTTTATTGGTGTGGGGCTCATTTACTGGCAGACACTGTTCCACAGAAGAAGCGGAGGCTCCAAACACCGAACACCGACCCGAAGGTAAATAAACTTTGCTCACACCACACAAACATCTGCGGTGAAAGCTTGGCGTGGTGACCCCGCACTCTCTCCTCCAGAGTAACCCCTAGACAACAACAAGAACGCAGCCAGGGAGAGAGTGGAGGCCGCTACACGTGGGGGCTCGTCCGGGATGGTGTTCGTGCTACTACGGAGTTTGAATGTGTCTGCCCGGAGGAGTTCCGAGTAGGTCGGCCATATTATTGGCCAAAGTGCATCCCTGCTCGAAGCCGTGGACATGACCCAGTGAAGGGAAAGGCCCGCGCAAAAGAGTGAGGAAAGGGGGGAGCTCAGCCGTGTGAAGGACTACACGTGGGGGCTTCTATTTGCACTGCGCCACCAGGCACACCCCCACCACTTAGTTCGTGGGCGTGACTCAGGAAGAAAAAGCCCGCGAACTGGAGCAAAGGGGAGGAGTTCAATACGTGTGAAGGACTACACGTGGGACGTTGGCGCAAAACTTTGCAGTGCGCGATGGACCAACAGCAAGTCACCATGTTCGGATAAACAGCGTGGGTTCCACTTCATCCTTCCACCACGTCTTTGACTGCTGCTGCTCCGGTGACCGATACAGGGATTCGGCTAAAGCCAAGGGGACGATTCGCCCTGTATTTATGCATGGACGTTGAGGCCCTGGGTGTGATTTGTCCCGGCTGCTCGGGACTGGTGTGTCATCTGAAGCCATTCGGGCGATGCGAAGTCTGTGGGGACTTCCTATTCAAGGTAGATACAGTCATTGAGAAGTCAAGAACCATCTACCCCGGCCGTACCACAGGCAGCACCACTCAAGTTGGAGGAATCACTGCTTTGACAGCCATCCCTGTGCGCACTGCAGCGACCGCGGAGGAGGTCGCAAGTACTCAACGGGAGAAATCCGAGGATGCTGACTCGGCCACCACTGTCTCACAGCGTCCACCGCCGAAGAGAAAGACCGGTATGGTAGCCCCGTCCAGCGGTTGCAGTGGACCATCTCGCCTGCCTACGCCCGGCCCGGATGAATCCGGTAAGAAGAGTTCCGGACGTCCTGCCTCAAGAAAAGGCCGAGGTAAGCCAGGTGGAGGGACTTGGTGTGTGGGCGGAGGTGTCGGGGATCCACAACCCTGTGTGTCCTTGGGGGTGGTAGTCCCGTTTCCACTACAGGCTACATACCCGCGGAGGAGTGTGACACCTCCGACCTAGAGTCGCTCTCCGATGTCGCCATAGACGAACTGTTTGCTCAAAAGGGCTGGGACAAAGTACCTCTCGCCTCGTCCCGCAGAACCAGGGACCCACCCATGTCTACAGGGGATAGTACACCCCGGGTGGAGGCACCAGCGCCTGAGGAGGGGTCCCGTCCCCAGCCTACTCTTGCCTTCCCGGTGCCTCCTGCACCTAATGCCGGGGAAAAGAGACTGTTGTTGCGGGCACCTATGCCCAGACCAGATGTAATCAAGGCCCCTCGCCACCCGGACTCAATAGTTTTGCCTGGCGAAGGGGACAGAGCCACTATGCCTCCTCTGGCGAGACTACAACGCCTATTTGGCCAGAAGGTTGCTGCTGAGTATGGATGGGAGTACCTGTACTTGTCCAAGGAGCTATTGTATGAAGTGGAAGTTTGCCGGGAGCGCTGGTACAATGACTTTGTGTGGACCCACCTTCAGGTTCCACACGCCCGCAGGTACCTTGCGTGTTCCCCCAAGGCCTCTCAATGCTTTAAAGATTGCAAGGCAGAATGGATGCTGGGACGACATATCCATGCGGACAAGGTGCTGATCCGACGCAAGGAAGGGGAAGATGTCGAGTACCATCTGGAGACCATGGATCAACACTTGAAGCCACTTGTCCTGCCACACCCTCGATTCTATCTATAGGAGAAGAGAGACTCTGTTTTTGTTCTTTATGCTGCTGAATAGGGATGAGCTTCGTGTTCGAGTCGAACATACGTTCGACTCGAACATTGGCTGTTCGATCGTTCGACGAAGATCGAACGATTTGGGCCGTTCGCGCCAAATTCGAGTGACGCGAACGGCCCACAATGCACTACGCCATCGCAGTGTCATCCAGGCGCTGTGATTGGCCAAGCATGCACTGTGACCCCGCATGCTTGGCCAATCACAGCGCCGGCAGCGAGGAGAGCAATGATTGGCCACAGGCAGGATGCCTGTGGCCAATTATTGCTGAGGGTGTTTAGTACACGCCCCACACTATAAAAGGCCGCCAGCACGGCGGCCTAGTGTAGTGTGTTCCGGAGCAGGGATAGAGTAGCATAGGCAGGGACAGTGACTGTTATTTCTTTCTTGCTTAACCTGGATTCCTTTAGTTTAGGGAAAGAGAAGGATAGGTAGGGAGAGTGTCAGTGTGTTTTGTGCTTCTGCTATAGTGTGCTTAAAAAAAACATTTATTCTAGGGACAGAAAACTCTAGGTAGGGACAGTGTCAGTTTCTTTCACTCTGCAAGTCCTTGTTTCCAGGGACCTGTAAGGACAGTGAGTTAATTGTCCTTGTGCTATATTGTGCTTAAAAAAAACATTTATTCTAGGGACAGAAAACTCTAGGTAGGGACAGTGTCAGTTTCTTTCACTCTGCAAGTCCTTGTTTCCAGGGACCTGTAAGGACAGTGAGTTAATTGTCCTTGTGCTATATTGTGATTAAAAAAAACATTTATTCTAGGGACAGAAAACTCTAGGTAGGGACAGTGTCAGTTTCTTTCACTCTGCAAGTCCTTGTTTCCAGGGACCTGTAAGGACAGTGAGTTAATTTTCCTTGTGCTATATTGTGATTAAAAAAAACATTTTTTCTAGGGACAGAAAACTGTAGGTAGGGAGAGTGTTTTTTTTCTTTCACTCTGCAAGTCCTTGTTTCCAGGGACCTGTAAGGACAGTGAGTTAATTGTCCTTGTGCTATATTGTGCTTAAAAAAAACATTTATTCTAGGGACAGAAAACTCTAGGTAGGGACAGTGTCAGTTTCTTTCACTCTGCAAGTCCTTGTTTCCAGGGACCTGTAAGGACAGTGAGTTAATTGTCCTTGTGCTATATTGTGATTAAAAAAAACATTTATTCTAGGGACAGAAAACTCTAGGTAGGGACAGTGTCAGTTTCTTTCACTCTGCAAGTCCTTGTTTCCAGGGACCTGTAAGGACAGTGAGTTAATTTTCCTTGTGCTATATTGTGATTAAAAAAAACATTTTTTCTAGGGACAGAAAACTGTAGGTAGGGAGAGTGTTTTTTTTCTTTCACTCTGCAAGTCCTTGTTTCCAGGGACCTGTAAGGACAGTGAGTTAATTGTCCTTGTGCTATATTGTGCTTAAAAAAAACATTTATTCTAGGGACAGAAAACTCTAGGTAGGGACAGTGTCAGTTTCTTTCACTCTGCAAGTCCTTGTTTCCAGGGACCTGTAAGGACAGTGAGTTAATTGTCCTTGTGCTATATTGTGATTAAAAAAAACATTTATTCTAGGGACAGAAAACTCTAGGTAGGGACAGTGTCAGTTTCTTTCACTCTGCAAGTCCTTGTTTCCAGGGACCTGTAAGGACAGTGAGTTAATTTTCCTTGTGCTATATTGTGATTAAAAAAAAAAATTTTTCTAGGGACAGAAAACTGTAGGTAGGGAGAGTGTTTTTTTTCTTTCACTCTGCAAGTCCTTGTTTCCAGGGACCTGTAAGGACAGTGAGTTAATTGTCCTTGTGCTATATTGTGCTTAAAAAAAACATTTATTCTAGGGACAGAAAACTCTAGGTAGGGACAGTGTCAGTTTCTTTCACTCTGCAAGTCCTTGTTTCCAGGGACCTGTAAGGACAGTGAGTTAATTGTCCTTGTGCTATATTGTGATTAAAAAAAACATTTATTCTAGGGACAGAAAACTCTAGGTAGGGACAGTGTCAGTTTCTTTCACTCTGCAAGTCCTTGTTTCCAGGGACCTGTAAGGACAGTGAGTTAATTTTCCTTGTGCTATATTGTGATTAAAAAAAACATTTTTTCTAGGGACAGAAAACTGTAGGTAGGGAGAGTGTTTTTTTTCTTTCACTCTGCAAGTCCTTGTTTCCAGGGACCTGTAAGGACAGTGAGTTAATTGTCCTTGTGCTATATTGTGCTTAAAAAAAACATTTATTCTAGGGACAGAAAACTCTAGGTAGGGACAGTGTCAGTTTCTTTCACTCTGCAAGTCCTTGTTTCCAGGGACCTGTAAGGACAGTGAGTTAATTTTCCTTGTGCTATATTGTGATTAAAAAAAACATTTATTCTAGGGACAGAAAACTCTAGGTAGGGACAGTGACAGTTTCTTTCACTCTGCAAGTCCTTGTTTCCAGGGACCTGTAAGGACAGTGAGTTAATTTTCCTTGTGCTATATTGTGATTAAAAAAAACATTTATTCTAGGGACAGAAAACTCTAGGTAGGGACAGTGTCAGTTTCTTTCACTCTGCAAGTCCTTGTTTCCAGGGACCTGTAAGGACAGTGAGTTAATTTTCCTTGTGCTATATTGTGATTAAAAAAAACATTTATTCTAGGGACAGAAAACTCTAGGTAGGGACAGTGTCAGTTTCTTTCACTCTGCAAGTCCTTGTTTCCAGGGACCTGTAAGGACAGTGAGTTAATTTTCCTTGTGCTATATTGTGATTAAAAAAAACATTTATTCTAGGGACAGAAAACTCTAGGTAGGGACAGTGTCAGTTTCTTTCACTCTGCAAGTCCTTGTTTCCAGGGACCTGTAAGGACAGTGAGTTAATTGTCCTTGTGCTATATTGTGCTTAAAAAAAACATTTTTTCTAGGGACAGAAAACTCTAGGTAGGGAGAGTGTTTTTTTTTTTTTCACTCTGCAAGTCCTTGTTTCCAGGGACCTGTAAGGACAGTGAGTTAATTGTCCTTGTGCTATATTGTGCTTAAAAAAAACATTTATTCTAGGGACAGAAAACTCTAGGTAGGGACAGTGTCAGTTTCTTTCACTCTGCAAGTCCTTGTTTCCAGGGACCTGTAAGGACAGTGAGTTAATTTTCCTTGTGCTATATTGTGATTAAAAAAAACATTTTTTCTAGGGACAGAAAACTGTAGGTAGGGAGAGTGTTTTTTTTCTTTCACTCTGCAAGTCCTTGTTTCCAGGGACCTGTAAGGACAGTGAGTTAATTGTCCTTGTGCTATATTGTGCTTAAAAAAAACATTTATTCTAGGGACAGAAAACTCTAGGTAGGGACAGTGTCAGTTTCTTTCACTCTGCAAGTCCTTGTTTCCAGGGACCTGTAAGGACAGTGAGTTAATTGTCCTTGTGCTATATTGTGATTAAAAAAAACATTTATTCTAGGGACAGAAAACTCTAGGTAGGGACAGTGTCAGTTTCTTTCACTCTGCAAGTCCTTGTTTCCAGGGACCTGTAAGGACAGTGAGTTAATTTTCCTTGTGCTATATTGTGATTAAAAAAAACATTTTTTCTAGGGACAGAAAACTGTAGGTAGGGAGAGTGTTTTTTTTCTTTCACTCTGCAAGTCCTTGTTTCCAGGGACCTGTAAGGACAGTGAGTTAATTCTCCTTGTGCTATATTGTGCTTAAAAAAAACATTTATTCTAGGGACAGAAAACTCTAGGTAGGGACAGTGTCAGTTTCTTTCACTCTGCAAGTCCTTGTTTCCAGGGACCTGTAAGGACAGTGAGTTAATTGTCCTTGTGCTATATTGTGATTAAAATAAACATTTATTCTAGGGACAGAAAACTCTAGGTAGGGACAGTGTCAGTTTCTTTCACTCTGCAAGTCCTTGTTTCCAGGGACCTGTAAGGACAGTGAGTTAATTTTCCTTGTGCTATATTGTGATTAAAAAAAACATTTTTTCTAGGGACAGAAAACTGTAGGTAGGGAGAGTGTTTTTTTTCTTTCACTCTGCAAGTCCTTGTTTCCAGGGACCTGTAAGGACAGTGAGTTAATTGTCCTTGTGCTATATTGTGCTTAAAAAAAACATTTATTCTAGGGACAGAAAACTCTAGGTAGGGACAGTGTCAGTTTCTTTCACTCTGCAAGTCCTTGTTTCCAGGGACCTGTAAGGACAGTGAGTTAATTGTCCTTGTGCTATATTGTGATTAAAAAAAACATTTATTCTAGGGACAGAAAACTCTAGGTAGGGACAGTGTCAGTTTCTTTCACTCTGCAAGTCCTTGTTTCCAGGGACCTGTAAGGACAGTGAGTTAATTTTCCTTGTGCTATATTGTGATTAAAAAAAACATTTTTTCTAGGGACAGAAAACTGTAGGTAGGGAGAGTGTTTTTTTTCTTTCACTCTGCAAGTCCTTGTTTCCAGGGACCTGTAAGGACAGTGAGTTAATTGTCCTTGTGCTATATTGTGCTTAAAAAAAACATTTATTCTAGGGACAGAAAAATCTAGGTAGGGACAGTGTCAGTTTCTTTCACTCTGCAAGTCCTTGTTTCCAGGGACCTGTAAGGACAGTGAGTTAATTTTCCTTGTGCTATATTGTGATTAAAAAAAACATTTATTCTAGGGACAGAAAACTCTAGGTAGGGACAGTGTCAGTTTCTTTCACTCTGCAAGTCCTTGTTTCCAGGGACCTGTAAGGACAGTGAGTTAATTTTCCTTGTGCTATATTGTGATTAAAAAAAACATTTATTCTAGGGACAGAAAACTCTAGGTAGGGAGAGTGTTTTTTTTCTTTCACTCTGCAAGTCCTTGTTTCCAGGGACCTGTAAGGACAGTGAGTTAATTGTCCTTGTGCTATATTGTGCTTAAAAAAAACATTTATTCTAGGGACAGAAAACTCTAGGTAGGGACAGTGTCAGTTTCTTTCACTCTGCAAGTCCTTGTTTCCAGGGACCTGTAAGGACAGTGAGTTAATTGTCCTTGTGCTATATTGTGATTAAAAAAAACATTTATTCTAGGGACAGAAAACTCTAGGTAGGGACAGTGTCAGTTTCTTTCACTCTGCAAGTCCTTGTTTCCAGGGACCTGTAAGGACAGTGAGTTAATTTTCCTTGTGCTATATTGTGATTAAAAAAAACATTTTTTCTAGGGACAGAAAACTGTAGGTAGGGAGAGTGTTTTTTTTCTTTCACTCTGCAAGTCCTTGTTTCCAGGGACCTGTAAGGACAGTGAGTTAATTGTCCTTGTGCTATATTGTGCTTAAAAAAAACATTTATTCTAGGGACAGAAAAATCTAGGTAGGGACAGTGTCAGTTTCTTTCACTCTGCAAGTCCTTGTTTCCAGGGACCTGTAAGGACAGTGAGTTAATTTTCCTTGTGCTATATTGTGATTAAAAAAAAACATTTATTCTAGGGACAGAAAACTCTAGGTAGGGACAGTGTCAGTTTCTTTCACTCTGCAAGTCCTTGTTTCCAGGGACCTGTAAGGACAGTGAGTTAATTTTCCTTGTGCTATATTGTGATTAAAAAAAACATTTATTCTAGGGACAGAAAACTCTAGGTAGGGACAGTGTCAGTTTCTTTCACTCTGCAAGTCCTTGTTTCCAGGGACCTGTAAGGACAGTGAGTTAATTTTCCTTGTGCTATATTGTGATTAAAAAAAACATTTATTCTAGGGACAGAAAACTCTAGGTAGGGACAGTGTCAGTTTCTTTCACTCTGCAAGTCCTTGTTTCCAGGGACCTGTAAGGACAGTGAGTTAATTTTCCTTGTGCTATATTGTGATTAAAAAAAACATTTATTCTAGGGACAGAAAACTCTAGGTAGGGACAGTGTCAGTTTCTTTCACTCTGCAAGTCCTTGTTTCCAGGGACCTGTAAGGACAGTGAGTTAATTTTCCTTGTGCTATATTGTGATTAAAAAAAACATTTTTTCTAGGGACAGAAAACTGTAGGTAGGGAGAGTGTTTTTTTTCTTTCACTCTGCAAGTCCTTGTTTCCAGGGACCTGTAAGGACAGTGAGTTAATTGTCCTTGTGCTATATTGTGCTTAAAAAAAACATTTATTCTAGGGACAGAAAACTCTAGGTAGGGACAGTGTCAGTTTCTTTCACTCTGCAAGTCCTTGTTTCCAGGGACCTGTAAGGACAGTGAGTTAATTTTCCTTGTGCTATATTGTGATTAAAAAAAACATTTATTCTAGGGACAGAAAACTCTAGGTAGGGAGAGTGTTTTTTTTCTTTCACTCTGCAAGTCCTTGTTTCCAGGGACCTGTAAGGACAGTGAGTTAATTTTCCTTGTGCTATATTGTGATTAAAAAAAACATTTTTTCTAGGGACAGAAAACTGTAGGTAGGGAGAGTGTTTTTTTTCTTTCACTCTGCAAGTCCTTGTTTCCAGGGACCTGTAAGGACAGTGAGTTAATTGTCCTTGTGCTATATTGTGCTTAAAAAAAACATTTATTCTAGGGACAGAAAACTCTAGGTAGGGACAGTGTCAGTTTCTTTCACTCTGCAAGTCCTTGTTTCCAGGGACCTGTAAGGACAGTGAGTTAATTGTCCTTGTGCTATATTGTGATTAAAAAAAACATTTATTCTAGGGACAGAAAACTCTAGGTAGGGACAGTGTCAGTTTCTTTCACTCTGCAAGTCCTTGTTTCCAGGGACCTGTAAGGACAGTGAGTTAATTTTCCTTGTGCTATATTGTGATTAAAAAAAACATTTTTTCTAGGGACAGAAAACTGTAGGTAGGGAGAGTGTTTTTTTTCTTTCACTCTGCAAGTCCTTGTTTCCAGGGACCTGTAAGGACAGTGAGTTAATTGTCCTTGTGCTATATTGTGCTTAAAAAAAACATTTATTCTAGGGACAGAAAACTCTAGGTAGGGACAGTGTCAGTTTCTTTCACTCTGCAAGTCCTTGTTTCCAGGGACCTGTAAGGACAGTGAGTTAATTTTCCTTGTGCTATATTGTGATTAAAAAAAACATTTATTCTAGGGACAGAAAACTCTAGGTAGGGACAGTGTCAGTTTCTTTCACTCTGCAAGTCCTTGTTTCCAGGGACCTGTAAGGACAGTGAGTTAATTTTCCTTGTGCTATATTGTGATTAAAAAAAACATTTATTCTAGGGACAGAAAACTCTAGGTAGGGACAGTGTCAGTTTCTTTCACTCTGCAAGTCCTTGTTTCCAGGGACCTGTAAGGACAGTGAGTTAATTTTCCTTGTGCTATATTGTGATTAAAAAAAACATTTATTCTAGGGACAGAAAACTCTAGGTAGGGACAGTGTCAGTTTCTTTCACTCTGCAAGTCCTTGTTTCCAGGGACCTGTAAGGACAGTGAGTTAATTTTCCTTGTGCTATATTGTGATTAAAAAAAACATTTATTCTAGGGACAGAAAACTCTAGGTAGGGACAGTGTCAGTTTCTTTCACTCTGCAAGTCCTTGTTTCCAGGGACCTGTAAGGACAGTGAGTTAATTGTCCTTGTGCTATATTGTGCTTAAAAAAAACATTTTTTCTAGGGACAGAAAACTCTAGGTAGGGAGAGTGTTTTTTTTTTTTCACTCTGCAAGTCCTTGTTTCCAGGGACCTGTAAGGACAGTGAGTTAATTGTCCTTGTGCTATATTGTGCTTAAAAAAAACATTTATTCTAGGGACAGAAAACTCTAGGTAGGGACAGTGTCAGTTTCTTTCACTCTGCAAGTCCTTGTTTCCAGGGACCTGTAAGGACAGTGAGTTAATTTTCCTTGTGCTATATTGTGATTAAAAAAAACATTTTTTCTAGGGACAGAAAACTGTAGGTAGGGAGAGTGTTTTTTTTCTTTCACTCTGCAAGTCCTTGTTTCCAGGGACCTGTAAGGACAGTGAGTTAATTGTCCTTGTGCTATATTGTGCTTAAAAAAAACATTTATTCTAGGGACAGAAAACTCTAGGTAGGGACAGTGTCAGTTTCTTTCACTCTGCAAGTCCTTGTTTCCAGGGACCTGTAAGGACAGTGAGTTAATTTTCCTTGTGCTATATTGTGATTAAAAAAAACATTTATTCTAGGGACAGAAAACTCTAGGTAGGGACAGTGTCAGTTTCTTTCACTCTGCAAGTCCTTGTTTCCAGGGACCTGTAAGGACAGTGAGTTAATTTTCCTTGTGCTATATTGTGATTAAAAAAAACATTTTTTCTAGGGACAGAAAACTGTAGGTAGGGAGAGTGTTTTTTTTCTTTCACTCTGCAAGTCCTTGTTTCCAGGGACCTGTAAGGACAGTGAGTTAATTGTCCTTGTGCTATATTGTGCTTAAAAAAAACATTTATTCTAGGGACAGAAAACTCTAGGTAGGGACAGTGTCAGTTTCTTTCACTCTGCAAGTCCTTGTTTCCAGGGACCTGTAAGGACAGTGAGTTAATTTTCCTTGTGCTATATTGTGATTAAAAAAAACATTTTTTCTAGGGACAGAAAACTGTAGGTAGGGAGAGTGTTTTTTTTCTTTCACTCTGCAAGTCCTTGTTTCCAGGGACCTGTAAGGACAGTGAGTTAATTTTCCTTGTGCTATATTGTGATTAAAAAAAACATTTTTTCTAGGGACAGAAAACTGTAGGTAGGGAGAGTGTTTTTTTTCTTTCACTCTGCAAGTCCTTGTTTCCAGGGACCTGTAAGGACAGTGAGTTAATTGTCCTTGTGCTATATTGTGCTTAAAAAAAACATTTTTTCTAGGGACAGAAAACTGTAGGTAGGGAGAGTGTTTTTTTTTTTTCACTCTGCAAGTCCTTGTTTCCAGGGACCTGTAAGGACAGTGAGTTAATTGTCCTTGTGCTATATTGTGCTTAAAAAAAACATTTATTCTAGGGACAGAAAACTCTAGGTAGGGACAGTGTCAGTTTCTTTCACTCTGCAAGTCCTTGTTTCCAGGGACCTGGAGAGACATTGAGTGAATTGTCCTTGTGCTATATTGTGATTAAAAAAAACATTTATTCTAGGGACAGAAAACTCTAGGTAGGGACAGTGTCAGTTTCTTTCACTGTGAAAGTCCTTGTTTCAAGGGACAGAGAAGGACACCTGAAGGTAGCCCTTATTGCTTTTTTCCCATCTCCCTGCAGGCCATCTATTAGAATGTCTGGAAGGCAAACAAGGAGAGGCAGACAGTCAGGAGGCAATAAAAGAGGGCAAGCAGGCTCTGTGTCTGGGGGCAACAGTGCTGGTCGTGGACGCGGTGCATTGTCATCAGCACATGGCCATGGGACACGCTTGTCCTTCTTTTCGGCAGCTGGACATGTTGAGCCACATCATGCCGAAGACTTGGTAGAGTGGATGACCAAGCCCTCCTCCTCCTCCTCATCCTCTCTCACCCAGGCTCAGGGTACTGGAAAAGCAGCTGCCAAAGCGTCGTCTTCCCTGGTATCAATGTCAGACAAATCATCAGTCACTCCTTCCCTAGACCCACCATGTCCTCCTCCTGAGGAGTCCCCCGAACTGTTTCAGCACAGTGTTGGGTACATGCTCCAGGAGGATGCCCAGCGTTTCGAAGGGTCTGATGATGAAACCCAGCTAGAGGAAGGCAGTAGCGTGAGAGCAGACAGAGGGGATGCTCAAGAAGGACACCAATCTGGCAGTCATGTTCCAGCAGCTGCAGCATACTGCCAGATTGGCTCCAGTGATGAGGAGGGAGGGGATGATGAGGTCAATGACTCCACGTGGGTGCCTAATAGGAGAGAGGAGGAGGAGGAGGATGAGGAGGAGGCACATCTCCAACGAGGCAGGATGCCCTTTGGTGGCCAGCGTAAGGGCAGTACACCGACGGAATCACACCGCAGAGCTCCGCCTGTGCAGGGCGCTGCCTCTGCCCGTCATTCAAAAAGTTCTTTGGTGTGGGCCTTTTTTGAGGCTAGTGCATCAGATCGCACAGCTGCTGTTTGCAACATATGTCTCAAGCGTATATCGCGTGGCCAAAACATCAGCCGCTTGGGTACCACATGCCTGACCAGACATATGTTGACCTGCCATGCAGCTCGTTGGCAAGCCTACCTCAAAGACCCACACCAAAGAACCAAGCGGACCTCTCCTTGCACCGCATCAGCTGGGATCTCCAACCCCACTATAACTTCAGTCCTCTCTGAAACATGCACTGAGAGGAATGAAGGTGTAGAATTAGGTGTGTCACAGCCAAGTACTTGCGCCCACTCTGCTAGCAGTACACCGACGTCCGATTCTAGCAGGCAAATTTCCCTGCCCCAGCTGCTGGACCGTCGAAAGAAGTTCACTCCCAGCCATCCACATGCCCAGCGGTTGAATGCTAGCTTGGCTAAATTGCTAGCGCTTCAACTGCTGCCTTTTCAGTTGGTAGACTCGGCCCCCTTCCGTGAGTTTGTGCAATGTGCGGTTCCTCAGTGGCAGGTTCCCAAACGCCACTTTTTCTCACGGAAGGCTATTCCGGCTCTCTACCGGCATGTGGAAGGCAATGTCTTGGCCTCGCTGGACAGGGCGGTCAGCGGTAAGGTGCATATTACCGCTGACTCATGGTCCAGCAGGCATGGACAGGGACGTTACCTTTCTTTCACGGCCCATTGGGTCACTCTTTTGGCAGCTGGGAAGGATTCAGGACAAGGTGCAGTAGTGTTGGAGGTTGTCCCACCGCCACGCCTCCAAAATGCTACTACTGGTTGTGACACACCTCTCTCCTCCACCCCCTCCTCTTCTTCTTCCTCCATGGCCTCTTCCTGTGGTTTGTCCTATGAACCAGCGGTGCTCCGTAGCCGTTCACGGGGCTACGCAAGTACGCAGGCAAAAAGATGCCATGCCGTGCTTGCGCTGGTGTGTTTGGGGGACAGAAGCCACACTGGGGCAGAGGTCCTGTCTGCTCTGCAGGGCCAGGCCGAGAGGTGGTTGACGCCACGCCAGCTTAAGCCAGGAATGGTGGTTTGCGACAATGGCACCAACCTCCTCTCCGCCCTCCGACAGGGACAACTGACCCATGTGCCCTGTGTGGCTCACGTCCTTAACCTGGTGGTGCAGCGCTTCTTGGGCAGGTACCCGGGCTTACAGGATGTCCTGAGGCAGGCCAGGAAAGTCTGTGTGCATTTCCGCAGATCTTATAATGCCAGTGCTCGCCTGGCTGAGCTGCAAAAGGAGTTGAACCTGCCCAAGAACCGCCTTATATGTGACATGCCCACCAGGTGGAACTCAACGTTGGCCATGCTGCAGCGGCTGCACACGCAGCAGAGGGCCATCAATGAGTACCTGTGCGACTACGGCACCAGGACAGGGTCAGGGGAGCTTGGTTTTTTTTCTCCACGCCAGTGGGGCATGATCAGGGATGCATGCACTGTCCTGGCACCATTTGAGGAGGCCACGAGGATGGTGAGCAGTGACAGTGCATGCATCAGTGACACTGTACCTCTTGTCCACCTGTTGGAGCACACGCTGCGTGGAATAATGGACAGGGCACTTGAGGCAGAACAGAGGCAGGAAGAGGAGGACTTCCTTGCCTCTCAAGGCCCCCTTTACCCAGACAGTGTTCCTTCTGTCCCACCCATCGCACAGGAAGAGGAGGAGGAGGAGGAGGAGGAGGAGGAGGAGGATTGTGTCAGCATGGAGGTGGAGGCTGGCACTCAGCATCATCAGCAGCAGTCTTTTAGGGATGATTTACAGTCCCAAGAAACCAGTGGACTTGTACGTGGCTGGGAGGAGGTGGCTGCGGATCATGTCGTCCTTAGTGACCCAGAGGACTCCGGAGCGAATGCCTCAGCAAACCTACGCTGCATGGCCTCCCTGATCCTGCAAAGTCTGCGGAAGGATCCTCGTATTCTTCGGATCAAGGAGAGGGACCATTACTGGCTGGCCACTCTCCTTGATCCACGGTACAAGGGTAAGGTTGCGGACCTTATGTTACCGTCGCAGAGGGAGCAGAGGATGAGACAACTCCGGGAGGCCTTGCAGAAAGGTCTGTGCAACGCGTTCCCAGAGACTGGGAGGTTGCAAACTCCTGGTCCTGGACAACGAGTTGCTGAGGCTTCGGCCAGTCAAAGAAGGAGCGGTGGGGAAGGTGGCCGTCTGACCGATGCGTTCAGACAATTCTTTAGTCCGCAGCCCCAAAGTATGATCGGTTCCAGCAACCATCGCCAGCGTCTGATAAACATGGTGCAGGAATATCTAGGGGCAAGGTCAGACTTGGACACCTTCCCCACCGAAAATCCTCTGGCTTACTGGGTCTTGAGGATGGATCACTGGCCAGAGCTTGCACAGTATGCAATTGAGCTACTGGCCTGTCCTGCATCCAGCGTTCTTTCGGAACGCACATTCAGTGCTGCTGGAGGATTTGTCACGGATCACAGGGTGCGCCTGTCCACCGACTCGGTTGATCGACTGACTTTCATCAAGATGAACCAGTCTTGGATCACCACCAGCTACCACACACCTGATGCTGATATAACAGACTAATTGATTTTAAAATGTCACATCCCTTCAAGACTGATGCTGATGCTGAGTGCCTGTGCTGTTATGTTGACTGGCTATCCTCCTCCTCCGAGTCCTCAATGATACGATTGATGATGATAGCTTGGAAGATCATTTTTGTTTATGGGTGCCGCCACCAGTGCCTAACGCCCAATTTTTCAGCCCCTGTTTAACAGGGGCGTGTAATTACAATTTTTGAAGCAATACTTTGCAACAGGGCTCATTGCTGTGCTCCAAGTACAGTATCTGTGAGGAGTTGCAGTGTTGTGCCACCAGTGCCTAAGGCCCAATTTTTCAGCCCCTGTTTAACAGGGGCGTGTCATTACAATTTTTGAAGCAATACTTTGCAACAGGGCTCATTGCTGTGCTCCAAGTACAGTATCTGTGAAGGGTTGCAGTGTTGTGCCACCAGTGCCTAAGGCCCAATTTTTCAGCCCCTGTTCAACAGGGGCATGTAATTACAATTCTTGATCTAATAATTCACAGCAGGGCCCATTGCTGCACCCACCAAGAGTAACTGTCAGGGCTTACAGTGTTGTGGCACCAGCACCACCATCAAAGGCCCAATTTTTACTACCACTGTTCAACAATTATATGTAATTAAAATTCCTGATATAATAGTTGACAGCAGGGCGTTCCAGCACCAACCAAGAGTAACTGTGAGTGCTTACAGTGTTGTGCCAACACCAACAACTAAGGGGCCTATTTCTGCAGAGTATATACGGCAGGTCCCTACTTTCAAACATCCAACTTACAAACGACTCCTACTTGCAAACGCAAGAAGACAACAGGAAGTGAGAGGAAATCTACCACTAGGAAGGAAAATTCTCTCCTGTAAGAATAAATATGGGAGAAAGGTGTCTCCTCTGTACTGATGCTTTATCAGCAATCCTTGTTTCAAGAAAAACACCACATTTCAAAAACAGTTGTCATTAGGACGGAAAGTGAGGTGAAATGTTCTGAACAGGGGCACAGACAGCAAAACAAATGTTACAGGGGTGATAACCCTTACCTATGTTTTCCAAAAAGTTTAAAAATAGATTTTTGGTCTGGAGCTACACTTCAACAATGTACCTGTTCAAAATTACAAACAGATTCTACATAAGAACAAACCTACAGTCCCTGTCTTGTATGCACCGCCTGTATACGGCTGTTCTGAGTATATAGGGCCTTTTTTATTTTATGTGCGGGGTTCCCCTTAATATCCATACAAGACCCAAAGGGGCTGGTAATGGGCTGGGGTAGGGGGGGGGTCATGGGGTAGCTATGCCATTTTTCTTAAAGATTTTCATCCATATTACCGGGACCAGACATTACATTAAAGCCGCAAGCAGTTTTAAATGGCTTTTTTTTCCTTTAGAAGTGTCATTTTGTGCAGGGACAGTTCTAAACACGGGAAACACGTGGCACTTCACAGGCATACTTTAGACACCCCCCAGGTACGATATTTAAAGGAATATTTGACTTTTTTTTTTTCACTTTATGCATCATTAAAATGACTGCTCCCGGAAAACGACCGTTTTTAAAACTTATTTTTGCATTGATACATGTCCCCTGGTGCAGAACCCGGGTTCCCAAACCCTTTTTAGGACAATAACATGCATAATAGTTTTTATAATTAGCACTTTAGAATTCGAACGTTCGCATCCATTGTATTTAATAGGGTTCTAATGTTCGTTCGAACTTTCGGTCCGTTCGCGGGTTCTGGTGCGAACCGAACCCGGGGGTGTTCGGCTCATCACTACTGCTGAACTTTCTGGGGTTGTTGTTCTTGTTACCCAGAGGAAGAAGGACTGTTCCTGTTTGTTCTTCAATTCTCCAGCAAGAAATCATGGACTCTGGGGTAGATAGGGCGCAAGAGAAGAAGGAAAGTTCCACGAGTGCAGTTACCGTGATGCTGTCACCAGGTGGCAGTGTTGCGCATCGATATCACTGTTCACACACACACTTTATGAAGGAAAGGATTTCTCTGCGGAGAAGTTTTTTTATTCTCACACGAATACATGTGTCAGGGCTTATGTGTGTTAATTTTCTTTTCCACTCTGCAGAAGAGCATCCCATCAAGACCACTGAGTATGGGGTGGGTCTTAGTCAAGATGGGTGGGGAAAAGTGTAATGTGAAAATGTGATTTCAAGGTTGTTGTTAAGTGCTGTTGTTTCCCTTTACCTCCCTTTTCACGTGAGGCTCAGGCACAACTGCTCTAGCTAGTTTTAGTTTTCTAAAGTTTTTGGATTTTTTAAAATTTTCAGTCAGTTTCTGGATTGGACTATGTCAGCCCTTGAGGGCATGGTTTATTCCAGACACTGGGGACCAGTGTCAAATCACCAGGGGGAGAGTGTAGCGGGTATACATTTTTCTGTGTATTTAAAACTGGCAGAGACACCAGTGATGTGCAGTTCCCTGCGGCCCAGCGGGTGGCGCTGTCCCCTTGGGCTGGGGTTGAGCCATTGCTGTATGCCGTGCTCCCTTTTTGTCCTCCCTCGGCGGCGGTATGGTGGGGCGGGGAGTCCGCCGTGCTTGCTGGGAGAGGATATAAAGGGGCCGGCCATCTTTGTCACGGGGGTCGAGTCCAGGGCACCTTCGGCCTGTGGGCGGTGGTTCGTGTCGGTCCTCTAGGCGGCCTAGGCCTAGAGAACGTTCGGAGGTCGTGTTCCATTCCGGGCACCTTTAGCCTGGGGTGAGGTACTCGGATGGAGGTCTGGAGCTCAGTGCCCAACACTGAGTTCCGCGAGGGAAGGAGATCCTAGGGGACCCTGGGAGTGGGTACCCGAATCCGGAGGGCGTAATGGACCGGTGGGAGATACTTGCTTGAAGACCTGGTGCAGCATATTGCCGGTGACAGGTGAGCCTTCCATCGGAGACCGCCTGGAAGGAAATCCCCCTTCGCTCGGAGACCGCAACCCACTTTCAGGAAGGAAAGTGGAGAGTTCATTGTGCCTGGGCCTACTCGCATCCACACTCCCCTTGTCTGTTCTGTTCGTTGAGGGAGTCCAACTGTCTGTGCATTACTCTGTTATTGGAAGAATAAAGGAGTGTTGGACTTTTATTGGTGTGGGGCTCATTAACTGGCAGACACTGTTCCACAGAAGAAGCGGAGGCTCAAAACAATGAACACCGACCCGAAGGTAAAGAAACTTTGCTCACACCACACAAACATCTGCGGTGAAAGCTTGGCGTGGTGACCCCGCACTCTCTCCTCCAGAGTAACCCCTAGACAACAACAAGAACGCAGCCAGGGAGAGAGTGGAGGTCGCTACATATATATATATATATATTCTCTAATCCCTGAGTGCCTCTCACTGATAAGCTGGGCGTGTTGCTGGGGCATGTTCCAAAGCCCATTGGGAAGCGTGCATCGCCAATAACAGACACTGAGTCATTTCCCCGTCCACAGCTGCAGAGCTCTGTGTCTCAGTGCCTGTGATTGGCGGCGGTGATTGGCTACGGCGCTGCATGCTGTCAGCGTCCTAGCAGGCTCGCCAGAGGTCATCGAGGATTTCTCAGGGGATAAGATAAGTTTACTACTGTAACGGATATAAAGCGAATATTTCAATATATATATAAGAATTTAAAAAAAGGAGCTCATCCTTGCCCTGATCGGAGCTTGGGGGCCACAGAAGAGATACGGGCAAATTACAAGTGGGGGCCAGAGAGAATATAAAATATAAAAAATAAAAAATAAATAGCTCATCCTTGCCCTGATTGGAGCTTAGGGGCCACAGAAGAGATAAAGGCCAGATTTCTTAGGGGATAGAGAAAATATATATTTTTTACAACCTGAGCTCCTCCTTACCCTGAGCGGAGCTTTGGTAATTGTTGGGGACCAAAGAGGAGATATATATATTCACCACACGCAGCCACAAAGGTAGGAGAATTCTTGTTGGGCAGTGTATTAGTGCTCGGACGAAGACACTTACACCAAATTTTAATGGTTCAAAGAATGTCAGGCAAAATGGTCGGCCCTCACGCACGTTCACTTTATCAAATCTGGCCCTCTTTCAAAAAAGTTTGGACACCCTTAGATGAATATGAAGACTCGGTGTAGGCCACCACTTATCAGAATAGATGATCAATGATAGAAGGGTGAACATTCAAAATTGACACCACCAGTACACAGCAGTACAGTGTACCACCACCATATAAATTTCCTGCTTACCAGAAGGCACGCTACAGTCAGGTCCATAAATATTGGGACATCGACACAATTCTAATCTTTTTGGCTCTTTACACCACCACAATAGATTTGAAATGAAACGAACAAGATGATCTTTAACTGCAGACCTTCAGCTTTACATCAAAATCAGGTGAACGGTGTAGGAATTACAACAGTTTGTATATGCGCCTCCCACTTTTTAACCACTTAACGACCGCTCACTGTATATATACGTCGGCACAATGGCACCGACAGGCACAATCACGTAGAGCATACGTGATTGCCTTTGTACAGTTGGGGGGTCCGATCGGACCCCCCTTCTGTACAGTGAGCGGTCGGAATTCGTCTGGGAGCGTTCCGAGATGGGGGGGCGGCCGTTCGATTCCGACCACCCCCCCGCGATCGCTCCCGGCGAATAGAAATGCCCCCTCTGTCTGTGTACTGTTTACACAGATAGAGAAAGCAGGAGGAAGTGATGTCATCTCCTGTGCGGCGCTCACATATACCGAGCGTCGTACAAGAGAAGACACACAGGTCAGTGCACTAACACTACACTAACACCAGCACACATAGGCACATAAATCGCCCCCCCAGGCCCCCCCAGATCACCCCCCAGCCCCCCCAGATCACCCCCCAGCCCCCAGTCACAGTGTCACTGATTGCAGTGACCATTTATTTACTGATCACTGCAATCAGTGACATTTGTGACTGTAAAAGTGTCACTACATTTAGTTTTAGGTCCAGTGTAGCCCCCTAACCCCCCCTAATAAAGGTTTAACCCCTTGATCACCCCCCAGATAACCCTTTCACCCCCTAGCACCGCCGTCGCTTGGCGATCATTTTTCTGATCGCTGTCTTGGCGTTGGTGATGCAGATCGGTACCCAGTAATTTTTTTTAGGTTCGCCGCAGGTTTTTATAGCGTCGGGTACCCCCATAAATTATCTAATAAAGGTTTAACCCCCTTGATCGCCCCCCAGGTAACCCTTTCACCCCCTATCACCACTGTCACTAAGCGATCGTTTTTCTGATCGATGTCTTAGCGTCGGTGATGCTGATCGGTAGCCAGTATTTTTTTTTAGGTTCGCCGCAGGTTTTTATAGCGTCGGGTACCCCCATAAATTATCTAATAAAGGTTTAACCCCCTTGATCGCCCCCCAGGTAACCCTTTCACCCCCTATCACCACTGTCACTAAGCAATTGTTTTTTCTGATCGCTGTCTTGGCGTCGGTGATGCAGATCGGTACCCAGTAATGTTTTTAGGTTCGCCGCAGGTTTTTATAGCGTCGGGTACCCCCATAAATTATCTAATAAAGGTTTAACCCCCTTGATCGCCCCCCAGGTAACCCTTTCACCCCCTATCACCACTGTCACTAAGCGATCGTTTTTCTGATCGATGTCTTAGCGTCGGTGATGCTGATCGGTAGCCAGTATTTTTTTTTTAGGTTCGCCGCAGGTTTTTATAGCGTCGGGTACCCCCATAAATTATCTAATAAAGGTTTAACCCCCTTGATCGCCCCCCAGGTAACCCTTTCACCCCCTATCACCACTGTCACTAAGCAATTGTTTTTCTGATCGCTGTCTTGGCGTCGGTGATGCAGATCGGTACCCAGTAATTTTTTTAGGTTCGCCGCAGTTTTTATAGCGTCGGGTACCCCCCATAAATTATCTAATAAAGGTTTAACCCCCTTGATCGCCCCCCAGGTAACCCTTTCACCCCCTATCACCACTGTCGCTAAGCGATCATTTTTCTGATCGATGTCTTAGCGTCGGTGATGCAGATCGGTAGCCAGTAATTTTTTTTAGGTTCGCAGCAGGTTTTTATAGCGTCAGGTACCCCCATATATTATCTAATAAAGGTTTTAACCCCCTAATTGCCCTTAGTTAACCCTTTCACCAGTGATCATCATATAAGTGTTACGGGTGACGCTGGTTGGTTAGTTTGCTTTTTATAGGGTCAGGGCACCCGCCGTATATAACCCAATAAATGTTTAACCCCCTGATCGCCCGGCGGGTGATATCAATTAGGTTTTAGCGTCAGAGAGGGTCTGCGTCACACCCCAGGCAGCGTCAGGTTAGTGCCAGTAACGCTAACACCCACGCGTGAAGCATACACCTCCCTTAGTGGTATAGTATCTGAACAGATCAATATCTGATCTGATCAGATCTATACTAGCGTCCCCAGCAGTTTAGGGTTCCCAAAAACGCAGTGTTAGCGGGATCAGCCCAGATACCTGCTAGCACCTGCGTTTTGCCCCTCCGTCCAGCCCAGGCCACCGAAGTGCAGTATCGATCGATCACTGTCACTTACAAAACACAACACACATAACTGCAGCGTTCGCAGAGACAGGCCTGATCTCTGCGACTCCAGTGCTGTAGGAGGTGATTTCACCACCACAGTTAAAAAAAAAAAGAAGCAAATATGCCGAAGCATTGGGGCAGCAGGGGCGGAGGAGCGATTTTGCTCCTAATGCCGCGTACATACGGTCGAAATTCCGACGGAGGCTTGCCCGTGGAAAAGTCCGACCATGTGTGTGCGGCATAACTTTTTTGCGGGAGGATGCCCCCATGCTTCGGCATATATAAATGGTGCATGTATGCCCATCATTAGAAGTGGGTGGATGAAGGGCGGTATTCTAATGGTGGGCATACCCACCGATCAATCTCTTTTTTCGTTCAGCCACCTGGCTGCATGAAAAAAAAAGATTACAATACATGTCCAACAAGGACCAGCAACGTACTGGTATGTTGCTGGACTTTGAATGGTTATACCAGATTGATGCCTGCGGGTTTAGGTATCATCTTGGTATCATTCTTTTCAGCCAGCGGCCGGCTTTAATGTAAAAGCAACCCTAGTGGCTAATTAGCCTCTGGACTGCTTTTACAAGCAGTGGGAGGGAATGTCCCCCCCCCCCGGATATAAAAAGCGCCATTGGGAAATTGGGAAAGCATTTTATCACACCGATCTTGGTGTGGTCAGATGCTTTGAGGGCAGAGGAAAGATCTAGGGTCTAGACCCCAGTTTTTTCAAAAAAAGAGTACCTGTCACTACCTATTACTATCATAGGGGATATTTACATTCCCTGAGATAACAATAAAAATGATAAAAAAAAAAAACATGGAAGGAACAATTTAAAAATAAAATAAAAAAGCAAAATTAATAATAAAAAAAAAAAAAAAAAAAAAAAAAAGCACCCCTGTCCTGCCCTGCTCTTGCCCAATGGCGAACGCAAGCGTCGGTCTGGCGTCATATGTAAACAGCAATTGCGCCATGCATGTGAGGTATCACCGCGAAGGTCAGATCGAGGGCAGTAATTTTAGCAGTAGACCTCCTCTGTAAATCTAACGGGGTAACCTGTAAAGGCTTTTAAAGGCTTTTAAAAATGTATGTAGTTTGTCGCCAATGCGCGTTTGTGCGAAATTTTAAAGCATGTCGTGTTTGGTATCTATGTACTCGGCCTAAGATCATCTTTTTTATTTCATCAAACATTTGGGCAATATAGTGTGTTTTAGTGCATTAAAATAAAAAAAAGTGTATTTTTTCCCCAAAAAATGCGTTTGAAAAATCGCTGCGCAAATACTGTGTAGAAAAAAAAAATGCAACACCCACCATTTTATTCTGTAGGGCCTTTGCTTTAAAAATATATATAATGTTTGGGGGTTCAACATAATTTTCCTGCAAAAAAAAATATGTTTTCATGTAAACAAAAAGTGTCAGAAAGGGCTTTGTCTTCAAGTGGTTAGAAGAGTGGATGTAAGCTTCCTAATGTTGTGTATAAAATGCCAGAACAGTTCAAAACCCCCCCAAATGACCCCATTTTGGAAAGTAGACACCCCAAGCTATATACTGAGAGGCATGTCAAGTCCATGGAATATTTTATATGTTGACACAAGTTGCGGAAAAAATACAATTTTTTTTTTTTTGCACAAAGTTGTCACTAAATGATATATTGCTCAAACATGCCATGGGCATATGTGGAATTACACCCCAAAATACATTCTGTTGCTTCTCCTGAGTACGGGGATACCACATGTGTGAGACTTTTTGGGAGCCTAGCCGCGTACGGGACCCCAAAAACCAATCACCGCCTTCAGGCTTTCTAAGGGTGTAAATTTTTGATTTCACTTCTCACTGCCTATCACAGTTTCGGAGGCCATGGAATGCCCAGATGGCACAAAACCCCCCCAAATGACCCCATTTTGGAAAGTAGACACCCAAAGCTATTTGCTGAGAGGTATTGTGAGTATTTTGCAGATCTCGCTTTTTGTCACAAAGTTTTGAAAATTGAAAAAAAAAAAAAGAAAAAAAAAAATTCTTTCTTCATTTTCAAAAACAAATGAGAGCTGTAAAATACTCACCATGCCTCTCAGCAAACAGCTTGGGGTGTCTACTTTCCAAAATGGGGTCATTTGGGGGGGTTTGGTGCTATTTTGGCATTTTATGGCCTTCGAAACTGTGATAGGTAGTGAGGAGTGAAATCAAAAATTTGTGCCTAGAAATCCTGAAGGCGGTGATTGGTTTTCGGGGTCCCGTACGCGGCTAGGCTCCTAAAAAGTCCCACACATGTGGTATCCCCGTACTCAGGAGAAGCAGCAAAATGTATTTTGGGGTGCAATTCCACATATAACCATGGCATGTGTGAGCAATATATCATTTAGTGACAACTTTTTGTAATTTTTTTTTTTTTTTTTTTTTGTCATTATTCAATCACTTGGGACAAAAAAAAAATATTCAATGGGCTCAACAGGCCTCTCAGCAATTTCCTTGGGGTGTCTACTTTCTAAAATGGGGTCATTTGGGGGGGTTTTGTACTGCCCTGCCATTTTAGCACCTCAAGAAATGAGATAGGCAGTCATAAATTTAAAGCTGTGTAAATTCCAGAAAATGTACCCTAGTTTGTAAACGCTATAACTTTTGCGCAAAACGATAAATATACACTTATTGACATTTTTTTTACTAAAGACATGTGGCTGAATACAGGAGGCACACTCCGCCCGCTGTAAGTGCCGCAAAATCCTGTTGGTGTAACACACCAGGAAAAAGCAGCAATACAGGCTAAGTTCAGGTGTAATATGGTCAGGAGGCACACTCCGCCCGCTGTAAGTGCCGCAAAATCCTGTTGGTGTAACACACCAGGAAAAAGCAGCAATACAGGCTAAGTTAAGGTGTAATATGGTCAGGAGGCACACTCCGCCCGCTGTAAGTGCTGCAAAATCCTGTTGGTGTAACACACCAGGAAAAAGCAGCAATACAGGCTAAGTTCAGGTGTAATATGGTCAGGAGGCACACTCTGCCCGCTGTAAGTGCCGCAAAATCCTGTTGGTGTAACACACCAGGAAAAAGCAGCAATACAGGCTAAGTTCAGGTGTAATATGGTCAGGAGGCACACTCCGCCCGCTGTAAGTGCCGCAAAATCCTGTTGGTGTAACACACCAGGAAAAAGCAGCAATACAGGCTAAGTTCAGGTGTAATATGGTCAGGAGGCACACTCCGCCCGCTGTAAGTGCCGCAAAATCCTGTTGGTGTAACACACCAGGAAAAAGCAGCAATACAGGCTAAGTTAAGGTGTAATATGGTCAGGAGGCACACTCCGCCCGCTGTAAGTGCTGCAAAATCCTGTTGGTGTAACACACCAGGAAAAAGCAGCAATACAGGCTAAGTTCAGGTGTAATATGGTCAGGAGGCACACTCTGCCCGCTGTAAGTGCCGCAAAATCCTGTTGGTGTAACACACCAGGAAAAAGCAGCAATACAGGCTAAGTTAAGGTGTAATATGGTCAGGAGGCACACTCCGCCCGCTGTAAGTGCCGCAAAATCCTGTTGGTGTAACACACCAGGAAAAAGCAGCAATACAGGCTAAGTTCAGGTGTAATATGGTCAGGAGGCACACTCCGCCCGCTGTAAGTGCCGCAAAATCCTGTTGGTGTAACACACCAGGAAAAAGCAGCAATACAGGCTAAGTTCAGGTGTAATATGGTCAGGAGGTACACTCCGCCCGCTGTAAGTGCCGCAAAATCCTGTTGGTGTAACACACCAGGAAAAAGCAGCAATACAGGCTAAGTTAAGGTGTAATATGGTCAGGAGGCACACTCCGCCCGCTGTAAGTGCCGCAAAATCCTGTTGGTGTAACACACCAGGAAAAAGCAGCAATACAGGCTAACTTCAGGTGTAATATGATCAGGAGGCACACTCCGCCCGCTGTAAGTGCCGCAAAATCCTGTTGGTGTAACACACCAGGAAAAAGCAGCAATACGGGCTAAGTTCAGGTGTATAATGTGCAGGAGGCTTAGCAACAATGACACTGTCCCCTGCCTATCCTTCTCTCTCCCTGCACACAAGGTTTATCAAAGTATATGACACTGACACTCTCCCTGCCTATCCTTCTCTCTCCCTGCACACAAGGTTTAGCAAAGAATATGACACTGACACTGTCCCCTGCCTATCCTTCTCTCTCCCTGCACACAAGGTTTATCAAAGTATATGACACTGACACTCTCCCTGCCTATCCTTCTCTCTCCCTACACACAAGGTTTAGCAAAGAATATGACACTGACACTCTCCCTGCCTATCCTTCTCTGTCCCTACACACAAGGTTTAGCAAAGAATAGATTTGACAAGATTTGACACTGTCCCTGCCTATCCTTCACTTTCCCTGCTCCGAAACACACTACACGAGGCCGCCGCGCTGGCGGCCTTTTATAGTGTGGGGCGTGTACTAAACCCCCTCAGCTATAATTGGCCACAGGCATCCTGCCTGTGGCCAATCATTGCTCTCCTCGCTGCCGGCGCTGTGATTGGCCAAGCATGCATGGTCACAGTGCATGCATGGCCAATCACAGCGCCGGGATTACACTGCGATGGCGCAGTGTATTGTGGGCCGTTCGCGTCACTCGAATTTGGCGCGAACGGCCCAAATGGTTCGTTGTTCGCCGAACGCGGCGAACAGCCGATGTTCGAGTCGAACCTATGTTCGACTCGAACACCGAGCTCATCCCTAATCATGATGTGTTCTCGTACACTTCCAATCCGCAGGCATCACCATTGTTTTGTCCATTCTCATGTTTCCCAGCATGATATGGGCGTTTGGACTTTCCATGATGGCCGCTGCAGCCTCAACACCTGCAAGCCCGGCCCTCTGTCATCTCTGCGTAAAACGCGACGCCACACTCACGTGCCTCCCTCTTCTCAAGCGTCCGCCGCGCGGCGATGACGTCAGACGTCGCCGCGCTGGGATGGTTTAAAAACGGCTTGCAGCCGCGATTCTCTGCCATTCCCCCAGAGTTGGGGATTGATATCTTTTCTCTTGCTGTTTCTTGCTTTGCAAGTTGGAAGCCTCTCCTAGGTATGTACCTGCCTTTTTATCGCTACAATTAGAACTCTGGATTGCAGTTTGTTTTCTTGCTGCACAGACTCCCTTCTATTAATCTATTTACATTATTACAGGGTCTTCTCCCTTTGTTTCTGGATTTAGTGAGAATATCTTCTCTTGACCTTTTGAGGCTCTGTGTCTTGCTCGCTAAAGTGGACTGGGTTTGCAACTTTGGATTCACTGATGCCAATATTCTATATCTATTGATTCCATTTAAAGGTATAAACTCCTTTAATTCATTTTTTCTACTCCTATTTGAATTTCTTTTATGTTTAACTTTAATCTCTTTTTTGGGTGTTTTTTTCTATTGAAAACACCCATTTTTTTCAACCATCTGCAGGATTGTATGAGACCCTTTTTTTGTCCTGGGAGATCCCTTGGTGGACCTTGGTCGACTCCTTCTGACACCTCCATGTGTTTTTAATGAATCAGTTTGATAGACCTCTTTCTATACAGATTACTGGTAAGACTCTTTGACCACATCCTTCATTCTCATTTAAAATGCAGTGTAATGCAACTACATATAATATGCCCCTCTTTCATTAACTGTATATAATTCATGGTTTTTGTCTATGGGTTATTTTGTATTTACATTTTTGTATGGTTGCCTACTAACTATTTGTCTATATTAATGGCATTTACATGAGTGTTTATATATTCTTCTTTTGTTACCTCTAGTACAGTAAAATACTGATTATTCATCTCCTGAAGAAGCTCGTTTAGGAGCGAAACATGTTGAGAAATCACGGTGCTGTACATCTGTATCTTTGGAAATAATCAAACTTGTTGGATATAAAATATCTCATGTTTTAATATTTTTTGTAATAAAAATTATTTCTATTTTTCTATAATTTTTGTGTTGATCATTCATTTTGACACCTTTAAAGTCCAGAGGCATGTGACCTCCTGCTCCTTCCTTGTTTCTCCACTACCAACTACATGCAAGTGCCCGTCTGACTGAATATAGAATAATTATATAATTTAGGTAGGTCCTCATATTACTTCTAAACGAAAACTGAGGGTCAAAAGGAGATCCCTCAAAGGGTAGTTGTAAATTAGGACCATACCCCCAGCACTATCACATGCGTGTGAACCCACTATCATGTCACCTCAAGCAATTTTTAGACAAACTCGGAAAAAATACACGTAATATCAGATTAACCTACAGTGTGGATCCTCAAGAGATTTTCTTTCTTGATCTGTCTATTCGTATTGAAAAGAACAAATTGGCCACTAAGACATTCCATAAAGAAACGGCAGCCAACACGCTGTTACACGGCAGCAGTCATCATCCGAGGCACTTGGAAGGGCAGTTCCTCAGGATTCAGAGGAATGGTGCCACTGATGATAACTACAGACGTGAAGCGGATGATCAATACAAAAGATTCAGCGAGAAAGCATATTCACACCGCTCGCTAAAGAGAGCCAGGAAAATAGCAATGACCAAAACAAGATCTGGTCTTTTGAAATCCAAAACTGCCGGAATCAGTTATTCCGATAGCCCTGTAAGGATCATCACTTAATATGGTGCCCAATGGGGGGAGATAGGCAAGATCCTTCAACAACACTGGCACATCCTTACTCGCACAAGAGACATGGAGGCCATAGTTGGCCCAAGGCCAATGATGGTGGCAAAACGAGCTAGGAACCTTAATGATCTGCTGGTACAATCTGAATATGTGAGGACCCCAAGTAGGAATTGGCTGACAGATTTCCCTGGCCTGCAGGGTATGTACCCTTGTAGCCACGGTGGAATGTTCAATTTTGTTGATCGCTCTAGTGTGTTCACGGGTTCAGATGGAATTAGAGACTATCAAATTAGCCTTTTTAATAATTGACATCTAGGCTGTTGTACATTATGGAATGCCCGTGTAAAACACTATACGTGGGGAAAACTAAATGACAGGTAATTTGGAGGGTTGTTGGTCAATTGGCTGGCAGTCTGTTATTGTAATTTATAAATTAACTAATAAAGTTTTTTCACTTTTTCATTAATGCCACAGTTGGTCGTCATTTACAATTACCTTTTGAGGGATCTCCTTTTGACCCTCGGTTTTGGTTTATAAGTATATAGTCGCAGTTGTTGTGGGACCCCACCCTATTGGGTGAGATGGTTGTCTGATCTATGCTTTGTGGTAGTTTTCGATCACTAGGTTTTAGTGTGAATTTCGACCCTGTTCTTTTATTCATTTAGGTTCTTATATATATTACATGGTTTTGGTAAATCTAAGTTGATTGTAGTAAGAGTGTAACATGTATATTCACCCTAAGAAGGTAATGATTTAAATTACCAGCCACTAAAAAAGTTAAAATATTACACTTCTTTTTCTACAGGGTGCCGATATTCTTTTTTGTTTTTTTGTGAAACCATTCTTAAAGAACTGTAGGCTGGGATTTAAGTTTCTGTTTTGATATGCAGGAACATTACAATAAGAGCATTTTGTAGGTCTATACATTTGAATAAAGATAAAAACAGATATTTCATCTGATTTATCGAATTGTTCGGTTGTTCACATAATCACTCTTACTGTTTGGCTTACATAAGCTGATCTCATTTAGAAGGGAAAGTGTTATGCAGAGAGGAATTTTTAAAGGAAAACGCAATGTATGTTAAGGGGCTCACTGCTACTTCTCACTGTGACTTATCATCTATGCAACATTAAACATTTTTGTGGATTTTGTTAACCCTCTACACCATAAATTGTCAGGCTGGGTTCACACTGCAATATAGAGCAGCTCTGGAAAAGCTGCTCTAAATGTGACAATTGATTTGCTTTAAAAGACACAAGGGCATGTTTCAAAAGGAAACCTTACGTGTTTCTGGCCTCTGATCTGGAAATGGTAGTGGTCTGGTCACCCTGACACCACCAACCTCAATACTTTGGGGGAGATTTACTAAAAATCTGGTGAACTCAGAATCTGGTGCATCTGTGCATGGTAGCCAATCAGCTCCTAACTTCAGCTTGCACTAGCTTTTTCACTCTGTTATGGTAAATAAACCCCTTGAGTCCCTGGCCTGTTACAGGTATACAGATCAGGACTTATAACTTCTTTCTGATTTTCCATATTGGCATATTTGTTCCAGGTAAGTGACTAAAAGTATTAAAGGGTCAGCAAAAGAGCCAGGTAAGTAGCATTTTTGGAAGGAGGCTAGCAATGGCAACAACTCTTTTTTTTTTACTTTAGTGCAGTGCAGTGCTACTTATGACCACTAGAGGGGACAATTTAAAAGCAATGCAGTCAATAAAGTTCAATGAAGAAATAAAGTGATATGGCAGTCTTGTGACATTTGTGATTACTGGTTCTTTTTATGCAGTGCAAATGGGAAAAGAAAAGATCTCTTAAGACAACTTGAAATGATTCATACTAGCTATTCAGCACTGTTGTAAATGATATTTACTAAGCTGACAACATTTACCCCACCTGTTTCAATACCCATACACATAGCTATGTTTTTATAAACCATTTTGTGTACTTGCTGTTTGTTGTCCACCGCTTTCAACTTCCTCAATAATAAAATATCGAAAAAGAAAATATTGCTTACATTGGTTGTCAATGAGAAGAAAATTGTCCCCTTATACTGCTGGTCATTGGAAAAGGAGACACAGTTAAGCCCCGTACACACGGTCAGAATTCCGTACAAAAAATACCGCTTTCGAAACGATTGTATAATGATATGTAGCGGCCCCCTCCCTCTCCTCTCAATTCTTCTGGCTCTGGCTCTTGTCTAGGGGTACCTCTGAGGAGAGAGTGCGAGGTCACCACGCCAATGTTCCCACTGCAGGTGTGTGTGTGTGCAGTGGGAGACAATCCTCTTTTACCTTCGGGTCGGTGTTCTGCCTCTGGAGGCTCCTCCTGGTTTCTCGAACAGTGTCTGCCAGTAAATGAGCCCCACACCACTAAAGTCCAACACTCCTTTATTCTTCTCATAGAAAAGTGAACACAATCAGTTGGACTCCCTCAACGAACAGAACAGACAGGGGGTGTGGATGCGAGTAGGCCCAGAAGTAGATTTCTGCTCCCAATCGAGAAAGACATCTCTCCCGGCGGTCTCCGGAGGCTCACCTGTCACTGGCAGTTTGCTGCACCAGGTCTTTAGGTAAGTACCCCCTCCGGTCCCTTACGCCACTGGATTCGGGTACACCCTCCCGGGGTCCCCTAGGAAGTTCCTCCCTCGCGGAGCCTTAATCCGGGACCCTCAGTCCCGGACCGCCATCCAAGTACCTCACCCCAGGCTAAAGGTGCCTGGGATGGAACACGACCTCCGAACGTCCTCCAGGCCTAGGCCGCCTAGAGGACCGACACGAACCACCGCCCTCAGGCTGAAGGTGCCCGGGACTCGACTCCCGCCACCAAAAATGGCCGCCCCCTTTATACCCTCTCCCAGCAAGCACGGCGGGTTCCCCGCCCCAACATACAACCGCTGAGAGAGGCCAAAAAGAGGTACGACGCTGCAATGATGGCTCAACCCCGGGCCCAAAGTGACAGCGCCACCCGGTGGGCCCCAGGGAACCATACATCACAGTTTCCCCACCAGATTCAAATAGAAAAGCACATACCCGCTACAGATATGATCGCTAGTACACAGCTATCATCCGAAATATTCTGAAAGGGACAAACACGAAAATGTTTCTCGTACGATACCAGATAGTACGATTTTAGTTTAATCAGTACAGTTTAGGTCCTGAAAATACAGTACAAAACATTACATCACTTCTGAATTTTTATTCTGTCGTACAAGAATTTTCCTACTTTAGTAACCTATTCATTTTCGATACGGAGACTAGCATGCAAAAAAGACAGACTATCATTCGACTGATAATCTCATTGTGTGTACTAGGCTTTAAAAGTTAAAGTGTTACTAAACCTTGGACCCTGAATTCACTATATCTGGTCTCCCACATTACACAGAACATGGAAATGCAATTGTTTTAGTAAATATAAACTACTAAATATCTTTTCTCATCAGCAGTATATAGCAGTATTGTGATTTCTGTCAGTTCCTGGTGAAGCTTGTAGGAGGAGTTTTCATACTGCACTGAGCTGTTGTATGAGGCTGCAGGGCTACTGACCCTCTGTCTAGACATGTCTGGACAGTGTTGATTGGTCCTGCGCTGATCACATGCACCCTCCCAAGATAAAAAAAAAACCTCTCTAGCAATACACACCAAACTGAGCATGTGCAACTTGACTCTAAAGGCTCTGTCTTATATAAACTTGTCCAGGGGGACAGTGCAGGGGGGGGAGGATCTGTGCATACAAGATCAAGCAGCCATTTTACACAATGCAGATTATTAACTCCCTAATTTCCACAGTGAGTATAACAAGCAAGCTTTACAGCATATACACACTGATTTTACTGTTGTGGGTTTAGTAACACTTTAACCACTTAAGAACCGAGCCTCTTTCTGAGATTTGTTGTTTACAAGTTAAAAACATATTTTTTTTGCTAGAAAATTACTTAGAACCCCCAAACATTATAAAAAAAAATTCTAACACCCTAGAGAATAAAATGGCGGTCGTTGCAATACTTTATGTCACACCGTATTTGTGCAGCGGTCTTACAAGCGCACTTTTTTGGAAAAAAATACAATTTTGAATTAAAAAATAAGACAACAGTAAGGTTAGCCCAATTTTTTTTATATTGTGAAAAATAATGTTACGCCAAGTAAATTGATACCCAACATGTCACGCTTCAAAGTTGCGCCCGTTCGTGGAATGACGACAAACTTTTACCCTTAAAAATCTCCATAGGCGACGTTTAAAAAAAAATACAGGTTGCATGTTTTGAGTTACAGAGGAGGTCTAGGACTAGAATTATTGCTCTCGCTCTACCGATCGCGGCGATACCTCACGTGTGGGGTTTTCATATGCGGGCGCTACTCTTGTATGCGTTCGCTTCTGCATGCAAGCTCGGCGGGACGGGGCGCGTTTAAATTTTTTTATTTTTTATCATTTATTTTACCTTTTATTTTTTATTTTTACACTGTTCTTTTAAAAAAAAATTGTGTTACTTTTATTCCTATTACAAGGAATGTAAACATCCCTTGTAATAAAAAAAAAAAAGCATGAGAGGACCTCTTAAATCTGAGATCTGGGGTCAAAAAGACCGAAGATCTCATATTTACACTAAAATGCAATACAACATTTTTAAATAATTATTGTCATTTGAAAAAATGAAAAAAAAGTCCCTTTAAGAGCTATGGGCAAAAGTGACATTTTGACGTCGCTTCCGCCCTGCAATGGTATGGAGACAGGTGGGGGCCATCTTCCCCTCACTCGTCTCCATACCACACACGGAAGAGGACACGATCGGTGGAGGGCATCGGCTCCGGTAAGCGGCGGAGGGCACGGGAGAGCGGCAGGAGACCGCCGCAGAGACCACTTTTATCGGAAACCAGACCTCCCGCACCCGCTGCTACCATAACAAAGATATCTCTCTTCAAACAGCCAATGTATATTGGCGTGCGGCGGTCCGGGAATGGTTAAAGGGGTTGTAAAGGTTCATTTTTTATTTTCTAAATAGGTTCCTTTAAGCTAGTGCATTGTTGGTTCACTTACCTTTTCCTTTGATTTACCTTCTAAATGTTTTTTTTCTTTGTCTGAATTTCTCACTTCCTGTTTCTCCTCAGTAAACTTCACACCATCATCCGAGTGGTGTGGAGTCAGCCAGAACAGCTTACTGAACAGCTTACTGAGGAGGAACAGGAAGTGAGAAATTCAGACAAAGAAAACAAAGAAAAAAAATATTTAGAAGGGAAATCTAAGGAAAAGGTAAGTGAACCAACAATGCACTAGCTTAAAGGAACCTATTTAGAAAATAAAAAACAAACCTTTACAACCCCTTTAAAGAGGAACTGCAGTCTGCTCACATAATTTGTAATAAAAACATCTTCGCCATTCTGAAGCTTCCCTCCAACCACTTTGCATATTATTTTATATATACTGTGATTCTGTACTTGCCAAATGTGCTGCAGAAATCTCCCACCACTGAGTCTGGCTGCAGCCATTTTAACTGTGGGCAGCTGAAGCTGCTGCCTGTTCACTTCCTGGATTTACACAGACACATAGAGGCACACCTCCAGCTCTGCAGCCCTGCAGCTCTCATTGGCCCTCTTATGACTTACCCACCTTCCTTCCTGGCAAACTCTCACGAAAGTGAGAGAGAGAGAAAGCTGTGTATGATGTCATGCGCGTTGGCTAATTACCAGACAAGAAACAGGAAGTGGGCTGTATAAGGTATTTACTGGCAGAAAAAAAAAATGTTTTACTATCCAAAGGTAAAACAACAAGGGCAGAAGATTTAATAGATGGAAAGTTGAAAAAATGACTGAAGGTCCACTTTAAGTACACCTTTAGTGCATTATTTGCCTCTTTGAACTAATCTATTTTAATGAATTGAAGTGTATTTTTCCCAAAAAATTGCTTTTGAAAGACTGCTGCGCAAATACACATGACACATGAAGTCCAAGCCAACACTAGGGGGAGACATCTCCACATTAATAACACTGTACACTGTCCCTGAACTGCAGGCATAATAACCAGCTCCTGGCTACATTTAAATTTCAGTTTGAGCCGTTGAGCTTTGTACACAGGTGGTAAGGATCCACTGGAAAATCTGCAAAAATAAGCCAAGAGCTCCACTTTCTGGCTACTTGTGAGAATATAATTATATGCAATATATCTTATTTACCTGGCTGAAAACATTTGTTTATAAGTGATATGTTTACGTTTTTAAGTGGTTGCAACACTGTATAAAGCACCTCCACAAGAAATTAGAAGAAATGGCCACACACCACTGTAGATCAAAATCCTTTTATTTTGACATCCCAAAAACTAGAGGAATCAGAATGCTGGGTCGACGCGTTTCGCACACTTCACGCGCTCGTAATGCCTAAGCGCACGTGAAGTGTGCAAAACGCATCTACCCAGCATTCTAATTCCTGTAGTTTTTGGGATGTCCAAATAAAAGGATTTTGATCTACAGTGGTGTGCTGCCATTTCTTCTAATTTCATTGTGTGCGGAGGTGAGCCGAGGCGAGCACCTACTGGATCATTAGGCTTCCTTGTTTCACCTGGAGCGGCGGGTGTTTCTTTTTCTACCTCCACAAAAAGCCATTCCTGTCCTCAAACATGAGAATTATGAAGTTTTATAATGTAGGTTTATTATCCCTCAGTGAAAATGAGGTACCCAGAAACAATGTGTAGCGATACCTTCAACTAAGAAGGCCGCAA
This sequence comes from Rana muscosa, assembly GCA_029206835.1. Classification (NCBI taxonomy): domain Eukaryota; kingdom Metazoa; phylum Chordata; class Amphibia; order Anura; family Ranidae; genus Rana; species Rana muscosa. The sequence continues at coordinate 189,355,358 of CM055116.1, forward strand.
GTTTAGTTTGGGCCCTGAAAACAGCTCCGTCAACCCCCAGCAATGTACTCGACCCCCTACTGGCACAGTTAGTATTGGCAGCAATAAATATTTTCTTATACTGTATGAGTAAACCCAGACACCAAGACAATAATGAAAAGGGTATCAAATTTACTTTGAGTTGTTGGTAAGAAAAGTTAACAGTGGTAACGGTTCACAGATAATAAATTGCAGAGCCCTGCAGTAATAACACACTATGCATTTAAAACGAACAGTAAAGGTGCGCCGCATGGGCGACCGTTAACTAGGCGTCCTGTGACGCAGTAACCAAATGAACTAACTAGCTGGCCAGGCCTGGCTCAGATATCTACAACTCAGTCTATAGGGGATGATGGTTTCTTCACCGGCAATTCTTTAAAGGTGGTGCACATTAACAGAACAACATTTATAATCCAATGGGAAAGTTGCGATGAACTAAACACATTACTTCATGAACTCTTAGTTCCGCTCTGATATGGATCTCCAGTGAGAGTATCAGAAATAAACTTGTGAGCCCCGGCAGTCTATAGGCACATTAGCAACAACAGTATATGGTCTGAGCATACGCCCTCTCACCCCTCCGGACGCGATCCCAGTCCGGGAACTTCCACCGACTGTGTCCACACACACACAGTGTCTCCAGCGATCGGGTCCCCGATCCAACCAAGGTTGTAGACAAGCGAAGTCAGATGCCACCCAGGTTCGCAGTGGGGTGGAAGGCTCTTTGGTGCTGCGCAAGGCCTCAGGCTTCAGGCCTTGCACTCCGGCACATCCGCACAGGAGGATCAGTCACTGAAGTCTCGTGTCCCAAAGAGGCCGAACCCAGCCTCGCCTCCTCTTTTATAACCCCTCCCATGAGTCTCTGGGGTGGAAACATGCCGAAAGGGGTTCTGGGCAAGGTAGTCCCGCAAGTCTTAAAGGGGACCCCGCTACAAATGTATGTTGCTTAATTAATTCACTTTCCAAACTATGTGTTCAAAAAAAAGGATACTTGCCTTAGAAAAAAAAAATGTCATGTTTATTCAACGACTTTTAATTACTACATTTAATTACTATATATGTTACTGCAACTAAAGGTGACCATAGACGTAAGGGAAGAAGGGTTGTACATAATCACATAATCCAGCCTTTATGAGACGTCTGTTTCCATGGTCTCAGACTCATACACACTCGTTTGTGGGACTTAAACATGCATGATTATGCTCATGAAACAGAAAGGAATAGTGCAGTCAGACAGGTGGAGGGGACACAATAGTGATTAAACAACGTTTTCAGACCTGTCTGATTTATATATTCTACTGAAATTGGTTAATCTGCATTGTCTGTTGCTACTCATAGATGGAGCGTGTAAACAAGGAGAACTGATAACACCATAATGGATCTCCATGTGTGCTGAGCTGAATGGTGTACACAAAAGTATAACTTTCTAGTTTTCTCATGCAAGGCTCTCCACCCAAGACTCTTTTATTTGGCCATGAATCCTGTTTTGTTGTTGTTACATTGCTCTGCAGACAAAAGTTTATCCAACCAGAAATGTCACTAGGGAGAGCCTTCATTTCTATACAGAGTGTTTGTGGTATTAGATGTCCCCAGCTGGTGGGACTGTGGATGGAATCGCTGTGACGTATCTTCCCTTTAAAGTAAAACTTTAAAGAGAGGGATATGGGGGACTGCTATTGCCCACCTCCCTCTGAAACAGCTAGTTGCTTGACTAGTTCTGTTACCTTTTGTTTTCAATACAATGAATCACTGACCTGGAAGAAATCAGAATTCTATACTTGAATGTTTTGAGTTGGTGACTTAAATTATTGAAAGCAGAGGCTCAGCGTGACAGTAGGGTATTTAGCATTTGCAAAGTAAAAAGTCAGCAAAGGCAGCCTCCACGTATCTCTCAGGAAGGCTGGGTTCACACTATGTGCAGCGCGGGGCACAGCAGGGGGTCCGGTGTGTCCCATTTCACCGATTCAGGTCCGAAATAGGTCCGAATTTTTGCCTGAATTCGGACCTGAAACGGAGGCAAAGACGCACAGGACCCTTCTGCTGTGCGCTCTGTGGCTGCCCCGGAGATGTGTGACCGCCTCCATTGAGAGACGGTCACACTCTCCTGTCATGCAAATTGGATGCGGGGAAACCTGTATCTAATTTGCTTAAGTGTGAATCCAGCCGAAAGGTTTGCTTTTACTTTAATCCTATAACAAGAGATATTTGGGGGCTACCATTGCTGATCATCTTGTGAACATGCTAGTTGTCTGGCTGTTATGGTAGCTAGCTTGCTTTATTCCTTTCTTAACTGCAGTCCAGGGGCAACCATACATACAGGTAAGTCTGAACTTCGGGTCTGCTAACTCAGTGACTGAAATACAGAAGCGACTAAATCAGTAATGGCAACCTCCATTTTTCTAAACCCAATGTAGTGCTCTCCTCTAGTTAAGCTGCTAGGTTAAACTTTTTTTTTTTTTTTACTGTAGTCAGTGGAGCAGCAGTTGATTATTTTTGTCTGTTTAGGGGTTTCCTAGTTGGGGTGCTTGATTTCCCTCACATGCATTTGGAAGAAGTTTCCAGAACATAGGGCATAGAGAGTGAAATATTTATAATGCCTTACAGGATAAGTTCACCTTTCATAACATGGTACATGTTACACCCATTATCTGGGTGTAACATGTAACATGTTATGAATGCACTGGCCCCCGCACCTCCTGCTTCCCCGCTGTGCCAGCTAGACGTGTGCAATTAGTTTAGTTCCTAATTAGTTTTTCGACAAAATTCGACAAATTCGTTAATTCGGGAATATTCGAAAATTGAAAATCCGAAAATTTTAAAGAACGACAATCCGAAAAAAAGAAAGAAAATCCAAAAATTTGAAAACCCGAAAATTTTAAAATCAGAAATAATAACTAACTATTAATAATAACTATTACTAACTATTAAATTATAGGTATTGGAATTACCTTTCAGATTTGGTTGTAAGGCTGCTTTCCCACTGGGGCGTCTGCAGTAAATCACCGATATTTTTACTGCAGTTTTTGCAGAGGTTTTTGGCTGCTAGCGTGGCGCTTTTAACCCCCGCTAGCGGCCGAAAAAGGGTTAAAACCGCCTGCAAAGCACCAGTTTGCAGGAAACTGTGAATGAATGACACAACCATGTGGACGGAGCCCCGCATGGCTGCGCTCTTTTCAAATAGTGACAGAGGGTCAAAAACATTGGGGGTGGGGGGAGGCTGCAGGAGCTGAAGCACGTTACATGTTCCACCACAAAAAGGGAGATCCCATCCTTTAAAATATATGTGAACCCTCGCCTTGTAAAACAACCAATTCAGTTTATAATAGAAATGCAAGACAAAACATTTGTGTTACAAGACATGTGTGTCTGTATATACAGTATACTGTATATAAATTAAACATTATAGATACTATTTTATCTTTTTTTTTAAACTGATCACATGTCCTCTGTGCTCAGCTGCATAGAATTAGAGAGGTGGGGGTGGAGACTGCAGGGGGACAAGTCAGCAGGGGACAGAGAGGCAGCCGTACACTGATCTTTCCAGGGATCAGCTGTGCAGGGGGGTCATGTCAGCAGGGGACAGAGAGGAAGCCATACACTGATCTTGCCAGGGATCAGCTGTGCAGGGGGGTCATGTCAGCAGGGGACAGAGAGGAAGCCATACACTGATCTTGCCAGGGATCAGCTGTGCAGGGGGGTCATGTCAGCAGGGGACAGAGAGGAAGCCATACACTGATCTTGCCAGGGATCAGCTGTGCAGGGGGGTCATGTCAGCAGGGGACAGAGAGGAAGCCATACACTGATCTTGCCAGGGATCAGCTGTGCAGGGGGGTCATGTCAGCAGGGGACAGAGAGGAAGCCGTACACTGATCTTCCCAGGGATCAGCTGTGCAGGGGGGTCATGTCAGAACAAGTCTGACCATTGGAATACAGGCAGGCTGTGCTCCCAAGTAGTGATGAGCCGAACACCCCCGGGTTCGGTTCGCACCAGAACCCGCGAACGGACCGAAAGTTCGAACGAACATTAGAACCCTATTAAATACAATGGATGCGAACGTTCGAATTCTAAAGTGCTAATTATAACAACTATTATGCATGTTATTGTCCTAAAAAGGGTTTGGGAACCCGGGTTCTGCACCAGGGGACATGTATCAATGCAAAAAGAAGTTTTAAAAACGGTCGTTTTTCGGGAGCAGTCATTTTAATGATGCATAAAGTGAAAAAAAAAAAGTCAAATATTCCTTTAAATATCGTACCTGGGGGGTGTCTAAAGTATGCCTGTGAAGTGCCACGTGTTTCCCGTGTTTAGAACTGTCCCTGCACAAAATGACACTTCTAAAGGAAAAAAAAGCCATTTAAAACTGCTTGCGGCTTTAATGTAATGTCTGGTCCCGGTAATATGGATGAAATTCTTTAAGAAAAATGGCATAGCTACCCCATGACCCCCCCCCTACCCCAGCCCATTACCAGCCCCTTTGGGTCTTGTATGGATATTAAGGGGAACCCCGCACATAAAATAAAAAAGGCCCTATATACTCTGAACAGCCCTATACAGGCGGTGCATACAAGACAGGGACTGTAGGTTTGTTCTTATGTAGAATCTGTTTGTAATTTTGAACAGGTACATTGTTGAAGTGTAGCTCCAGACCAAAAATCTATTTTTAAACTTTTTGGAAAACATAGGTAAGGGTTATCACCCCTGTAACATTTGTTTTGCTGTCTGTGCCCCTGTTCAGAACATTTCACCTCACTTTCCGTCCCAATGACAACTGTTTTTGAAATGTGGTGTTTTTCTTGAAACAAGGATTGCTGATAAAGCATCAGTACAGAGGAGACACCTTTCTCCCATATTTATTCTTACAGGAGAGAATTTTCCTTCCTAGTGGTAGATTTCCTCTCACTTCCTGTTGTCTTCTTGCGTTTGCAAGTAGGAGTCGTTTGTAAGTTGGATGTTTGAAAGTAGGGACCTGCCGTATATACTCTGCAGAAATAGGCCCCTTAGTTGTTGGTGTTGGCACAACACTGTAAGCACTCACAGTTACTCTTGGTTGGTGCTGGAACGCCCTGCTGTCAACTATTATATCAGGAATTTTAATTACATATAATTGTTGAACAGTGGTAGTAAAAATTGGGCCTTTGATGGTGGTGCTGGTGCCACAACACTGTAAGCCCTGACAGTTACTCTTGGTGGGTGCAGCAATGGGCCCTGCTGTGAATTATTAGATCAAGAATTGTAATTACATGCCCCTGTTGAACAGGGGCTGAAAAATTGGGCCTTAGGCACTGGTGGCACAACACTGCAACCCCTCACAGATACTGTACTTGGAGCACAGCAATGAGCCCTGTTGCAAAGTATTGCTTCAAAAATTGTAATGACACGCCCCTGTTAAACAGGGGCTGAAAAATTGGGCCTTAGGCACTGGTGGCACAACACTGCAACTCCTCACAGATACTGTACTTGGAGCACAGCAATGAGCCCTGTTGCAAAGTATTGCTTCAAAAATTGTAATGACACGCCCCTGTTAAACAGGGGCTGAAAAATTGGGCCTTAGGCACTGGTGGCACAACACTGCAACTCCTCACAGATACTGTACTTGGAGCACAGCAATGAGCCCTGTTGCAAAGTATTGCTTCAAAAATTGTAATTACACGCCCCTGTTAAACAGGGGCTGAAAAATTGGGCGTTAGGCACTGGTGGCGGCACCCATAAACAAAAATGATCTTACAAGCTATCATCATCAATCGTATCATTGAGGACTCGGAGGAGGAGGATAGCCAGTCAACATAACAGCACAGGCACTCAGCATCAGCATCAGTCTTGAAGGGATGTGACATGTTAAAATCAATTAGTCTGTTATATCAGCATCAGGTGTGTGGTAGCTGGTGGTGATCCAAGACTGGTTCATCTTGATGAAAGTCAGTCGATCAACCGAGTCGGTGGACAGGCGCACCCTGTGATCCGTGACAAATCCTCCAGCAGCACTGAATGTGCGTTCCGAAAGAACGCTGGATGCAGGACAGGCCAGTAGCTCAATTGCATACTGTGCAAGCTCTGGCCAGTGATCCATCCTCAAGACCCAGTAAGCCAGAGGATTTTCGGTGGGGAAGGTGTCCAAGTCTGACCTTGCCCCTAGATATTCCTGCACCATGTTTATCAGACGCTGGCGATGGTTGCTGGAACCGATCATACTTTGGGGCTGCGGACTAAAGAATTGTCTGAACGCATCGGTCAGACGGCCACCTTCCCCACCGCTCCTTCTTTGACTGGCCGAAGCCTCAGCAACTCGTTGTCCAGGACCAAGAGTTTGCAACCTCCCAGTCTCTGGGAACGCGTTGCACAGACCTTTCTGCAAGGCCTCCCGGAGTTGTCTCATCCTCTGCTCCCTCTGCGACGGTAACATAAGGTCCGCAACCTTACCCTTGTACCGTGGATCAAGGAGAGTGGCCAGCCAGTAATGGTCCCTCTCCTTGATCCGAAGAATACGAGGATCCTTCCGCAGACTTTGCAGGATCAGGGAGGCCATGCAGCGTAGGTTTGCTGAGGCATTCGCTCCGGAGTCCTCTGGGTCACTAAGGACGACATGATCCGCAGCCACCTCCTCCCAGCCACGTACAAGTCCACTGGTTTCTTGGGACTGTAAATCATCCCTAAAAGACTGCTGCTGATGATGCTGAGTGCCAGCCTCCACCTCCATGCTGACACAATCCTCCTCCTCCTCCTCCTCCTCCTCCTCCTCTTCCTGTGCGATGGGTGGGACAGAAGGAACACTGTCTGGGTAAAGGGGGCCTTGAGAGGCAAGGAAGTCCTCCTCTTCCTGCCTCTGTTCTGCCTCAAGTGCCCTGTCCATTATTCCACGCAGCGTGTGCTCCAACAGGTGGACAAGAGGTACAGTGTCACTGATGCATGCACTGTCACTGCTCACCATCCTCGTGGCCTCCTCAAATGGTGCCAGGACAGTGCATGCATCCCTGATCATGCCCCACTGGCGTGGAGAAAAAAAACCAAGCTCCCCTGACCCTGTCCTGGTGCCGTAGTCGCACAGGTACTCATTGATGGCCCTCTGCTGCGTGTGCAGCCGCTGCAGCATGGCCAACGTTGAGTTCCACCTGGTGGGCATGTCACATATAAGGCGGTTCTTGGGCAGGTTCAACTCCTTTTGCAGCTCAGCCAGGCGAGCACTGGCATTATAAGATCTGCGGAAATGCACACAGACTTTCCTGGCCTGCCTCAGGACATCCTGTAAGCCCGGGTACCTGCCCAAGAAGCGCTGCACCACCAGGTTAAGGACGTGAGCCACACAGGGCACATGGGTCAGTTGTCCCTGTCGGAGGGCGGAGAGGAGGTTGGTGCCATTGTCGCAAACCACCATTCCTGGCTTAAGCTGGCGTGGCGTCAACCACCTCTCGGCCTGGCCCTGCAGAGCAGACAGGACCTCTGCCCCAGTGTGGCTTCTGTCCCCCAAACACACCAGCGCAAGCACGGCATGGCATCTTTTTGCCTGCGTACTTGCGTAGCCCCGTGAATGGCTACGGAGCACCGCTGGTTCATAGGACAAACCACAGGAAGAGGCCATGGAGGAAGAAGAAGAGGAGGGGGTGGAGGAGAGAGGTGTGTCACAACCAGTAGTAGCATTTTGGAGGCGTGGCGGTGGGACAACCTCCAACACTACTGCACCTTGTCCTGAATCCTTCCCAGCTGCCAAAAGAGTGACCCAATGGGCCGTGAAAGAAAGGTAACGTCCCTGTCCATGCCTGCTGGACCATGAGTCAGCGGTAATATGCACCTTACCGCTGACCGCCCTGTCCAGCGAGGCCAAGACATTGCCTTCCACATGCCGGTAGAGAGCCGGAATAGCCTTCCGTGAGAAAAAGTGGCGTTTGGGAACCTGCCACTGAGGAACCGCACATTGCACAAACTCACGGAAGGGGGCCGAGTCTACCAACTGAAAAGGCAGCAGTTGAAGCGCTAGCAATTTAGCCAAGCTAGCATTCAACCGCTGGGCATGTGGATGGCTGGGAGTGAACTTCTTTCGACGGTCCAGCAGCTGGGGCAGGGAAATTTGCCTGCTAGAATCGGACGTCGGTGTACTGCTAGCAGAGTGGGCGCAAGTACTTGGCTGTGACACACCTAATTCTACACCTTCATTCCTCTCAGTGCATGTTTCAGAGAGGACTGAAGTTATAGTGGGGTTGGAGATCCCAGCTGATGCGGTGCAAGGAGAGGTCCGCTTTGTTCTTTGGTGTGGGTCTTTGAGGTAGGCTTGCCAACGAGCTGCATGGCAGGTCAACATATGTCTGGTCAGGCATGTGGTACCCAAGCGGCTGATGTTTTGGCCACGCGATATACGCTTGAGACATATGTTGCAAACAGCAGCTGTGCGATCTGATGCACTAGCCTCAAAAAAGGCCCACACCAAAGAACTTTTTGAATGACGGGCAGAGGCAGCGCCCTGCACAGGCGGAGCTCTGCGGTGTGATTCCGTTGGTGTACTGCCCTTACGCTGGCCACCAAAGGGCATCCTGCCTCGTTGGAGATGTGCCTCCTCCTCATCCTCCTCCTCCTCCTCTCTCCTATTAGGCACCCACGTGGAGTCAGTGACCTCATCATCCCCTCCCTCCTCATCACTGGAGCCAATCTGGCAGTATGCTGCAGCTGCTGGAACATGACTGCCAGATTGGTGTCCTTCTTGAGCATCCCCTCTGTCTGCTCTCACGCTACTGCCTTCCTCTAGCTGGGTTTCATCATCAGACCCTTCGAAACGCTGGGCATCCTCCTGGAGCATGTACCCAACACTGTGCTGAAACAGTTCGGGGGACTCCTCAGGAGGAGGACATGGTGGGTCTAGGGAAGGAGTGACTGATGATTTGTCTGACATTGATACCAGGGAAGACGACGCTTTGGCAGCTGCTTTTCCAGTACCCTGAGCCTGGGTGAGAGAGGATGAGGAGGAGGAGGAGGGCTTGGTCATCCACTCTACCAAGTCTTCGGCATGATGTGGCTCAACATGTCCAGCTGCCGAAAAGAAGGACAAGCGTGTCCCATGGCCATGTGCTGATGACAATGCACCGCGTCCACGACCAGCACTGTTGCCCCCAGACACAGAGCCTGCTTGCCCTCTTTTATTGCCTCCTGACTGTCTGCCTCTCCTTGTTTGCCTTCCAGACATTCTAATAGATGGCCTGCAGGGAGATGGGAAAAAAGCAATAAGGGCTACCTTCAGGTGTCCTTCTCTGTCCCTTGAAACAAGGACTTTCACAGTGAAAGAAACTGACACTCTCCCTACCTACAGTTTTCTGTCCCTAGAAAAAATATTTTTTTTAATCACAATATAGCACAAGGACAATTCACTCACTGTCCTTACAGGTCCCTGGAAACAAGGACTTGCAGAGTGAAAGAAAAAAAACACTCTCCCTACCTACAGTTTTCTGTCCCTAGAATAAATGTTTTTTTTAAGCACAATATAGCACAAGGACAATTCACTCACTGTCCTTACAGGTCCCTGGAAATAAGGACTTGCAGAGTGAAAGAAAAAAAACACTCTCCCTACCTACAGTTTTCTGTCCCTAGAAAAAATGTTTTTTTTAATCACAATATAGCACAAGGACAATTCACTCACTGTCCTTCCAGGTCCCTGGAAACAAGGACTTGCAGAGTGAAAGAAAAAAAACACTCTCCCTACCTACAGTTTTCTGTCCCTAGAATAAATGTTTTTTTTAAGCACAATATAGCACAAGGACAATTCACTCACTGTCCTTCCAGGTCCCTGGAAACAAGGACTTGCAGAGTGAAAGAAAAAAAACACTCTCCCTACCTACAGTTTTCTGTCCCTAGAAAAAATGTTTTTTTTAATCACAATATAGCACAAGGACAATTCACTCACTGTCCTTACAGGTCCCTGGAAACAAGGACTTGCAGAGTGAAATAAACTGACACTCTCCCTACCTACAGTTTTCTGTCCCTAGAATAAATGTTTTTTTAAGCACAATATAGCACAAGGACAATTCACTCACTGTCCTTACAGGTCCCTGGAAACAAGGACTTGCAGAGTGAAAGAAAAAAAACACTCTCCCTACCTACAGTTTTCTGTCCCTAGAAAAAATGTTTTTTTTAATCACAATATAGCACAAGGACAATTCACTCACTGTCCTTACAGGTCCCTGGAAACAAGGACTTGCAGAGTGAAATAAACTGACACTCTCCCTACCTACAGTTTTCTGTCCCTAGAATAAATGTTTTTTTTAAGCACAATATAGCACAAGGACAATTCACTCACTGTCCTTACAGGTCCCTGGAAACAAGGACTTGCAGAGTGAAAGAAAAAAAACACTCTCCCTACCTACAGTTTTCTGTCCCTAGAAAAAATGTTTTTTTTAATCACAATATAGCACAAGGACAATTCACTCACTGTCCTTCCAGGTCCCTGGAAACAAGGACTTGCAGAGTGAAATAAACTGACACTCTCCCTACCTACAGTTTTCTGTCCCTAGAATAAATGTTTTTTTTAAGCACAATATAGCACAAGGACAATTCACTCACTGTCCTTAGAGGTCCCTGGAAACAAGGACTTGCAGAGTGAAAGAAAAAAAACACTCTCCCTACCTACAGTTTTCTGTCCCTAGAAAAAATGTTTTTTTTTAAGCACAATATAGCACAAGGACAATTCACTCACTGTCCTTCCAGGTCCCTGGAAACAAGGACTTGCAGAGTGAAAGAAAAAAAACACTCTCCCTACCTACAGTTTTCTGTCCCTAGAAAAAATGTTTTTTTTTAAGCACAATATAGCACAAGGACAATTCACTCACTGTCCTTCCAGGTCCCTGGAAACAAGGACTTGCAGAGTGAAAGAAAAAAACACTCTCCCTACCTACAGTTTTCTGTCCCTAGAAAAAATGTTTTTTTTAAGCACAATATAGCACAAGGACAATTCACTCACTGTCCTTCCAGGTCCCTGGAAACAAGGACTTGCAGAGTGAAAGAAAAAAAACACTCTCCCTACCTACAGTTTTCTGTCCCTAGAAAAAATGTTTTTTTTAATCACAATATAGCACAAGGACAATTCACTCACTGTCCTTACAGGTCCCTGGAAACAAGGACTTGCAGAGTGAAAGAAACTGACACTCTCCCTACCTACAGTTTTCTGTCCCTAGAATAAATGTTTTTTTAAGCACAATATAGCACAAGGACAATTCACTCACTGTCCTTCCAGGTCCCTGGAAACAAGGACTTGCAGAGTGAAAGAAACTGACACTGTCCCTACCTACAGTTTTCTGTCCCTAGAATAAATGTTTTTTTTAATCACAATATAGCACAAGGACAATTCACTCACTGTCCTTCCAGGTCCCTGGAAACAAGGACTTGCAGAGTGAAATAAACTGACACTCTCCCTACCTACAGTTTTCTGTCCCTAGAATAAATGTTTTTTTTAAGCACAATATAGCACAAGGACAATTCACTCACTGTCCTTACAGGTCCCTGGAAACAAGGACTTGCAGAGTGAAAGAAAAAAAACACTCTCCCTACCTACAGTTTTCTGTCCCTAGAAAAAATGTTTTTTTTTAAGCACAATATAGCACAAGGACAATTCACTCACTGTCCTTCCAGGTCCCTGGAAACAAGGACTTGCAGAGTGAAAGAAAAAAAACACTCTCCCTACCTACAGTTTTCTGTCCCTAGAAAAAATGTTTTTTTTAATCACAATATAGCACAAGGACAATTCACTCACTGTCCTTCCAGGTCCCTGGAAACAAGGACTTGCAGAGTGAAAGAAAAAAAACACTCTCCCTACCTACAGTTTTCTGTCCCTAGAAAAAATGTTTTTTTTAATCACAATATAGCACAAGGACAATTCACTCACTGTCCTTCCAGGTCCCTGGAAACAAGGACTTGCAGAGTGAAAGAAAAAAAACACTCTCCCTACCTACAGTTTTCTGTCCCTAGAAAAAATTTTTTTTTTAATCACAATATAGCACAAGGACAATTCACTCACTGTCCTTACAGGTCCCTGGAAACAAGGACTTGCAGAGTGAAAGAAACTGACACTCTCCCTACCTACAGTTTTCTGTCCCTAGAATAAATGTTTTTTTAAGCACAATATAGCACAAGGACAATTCACTCACTGTCCTTCCAGGTCCCTGGAAACAAGGACTTGCAGAGTGAAAGAAACTGACACTGTCCCTACCTACAGTTTTCTGTCCCTAGAATAAATGTTTTTTTTAATCACAATATAGCACAAGGACAATTCACTCACTGTCCTTCCAGGTCCCTGGAAACAAGGACTTGCAGAGTGAAATAAACTGACACTCTCCCTACCTACAGTTTTCTGTCCCTAGAATAAATGTTTTTTTTAAGCACAATATAGCACAAGGACAATTCACTCACTGTCCTTAGAGGTCCCTGGAAACAAGGACTTGCAGAGTGAAAGAAAAAAAACACTCTCCCTACCTACAGTTTTCTGTCCCTAGAAAAAATGTTTTTTTTTAAGCACAATATAGCACAAGGACAATTCACTCACTGTCCTTCCAGGTCCCTGGAAACAAGGACTTGCAGAGTGAAAGAAAAAAACACTCTCCCTACCTACAGTTTTCTGTCCCTAGAAAAAATGTTTTTTTTAAGCACAATATAGCACAAGGACAATTCACTCACTGTCCTTCCAGGTCCCTGGAAACAAGGACTTGCAGAGTGAAAGAAAAAAAACACTCTCCCTACCTACAGTTTTCTGTCCCTAGAAAAAATGTTTTTTTTAATCACAATATAGCACAAGGACAATTCACTCACTGTCCTTACAGGTCCCTGGAAACAAGGACTTGCAGAGTGAAAGAAACTGACACTCTCCCTACCTACAGTTTTCTGTCCCTAGAATAAATGTTTTTTTTAAGCACAATATAGCACAAGGACAATTCACTCACTGTCCTTACAGGTCCCTGGAAACAAGGACTTGCAGAGTGAAAGAAAAAAAAACACTCTCCCTACCTACAGTTTTCTGTCCCTAGAAAAAATGTTTTTTTTTAAGCACAATATAGCACAAGGACAATTCACTCACTGTCCTTCCAGGTCCCTGGAAACAAGGACTTGCAGAGTGAAAGAAAAAAACACTCTCCCTACCTACAGTTTTCTGTCCCTAGAAAAAATGTTTTTTTTAAGCACAATATAGCACAAGGACAATTCACTCACTGTCCTTTCAGGTCCCTGGAAACAAGGACTTGCAGAGTGAAAGAAAAAAAAACACTCTCCCTACCTACAGTTTTCTGTCCCTAGAAAAAATGTTTTTTTTAATCACAATATAGCACAAGGACAATTCACTCACTGTCCTTACAGGTCCCTGGAAACAAGGACTTGCAGAGTGAAAGAAACTGACACTCTCCCTACCTACAGTTTTCTGTCCCTAGAATAAATGTTTTTTTAAGCACAATATAGCACAAGGACAATTCACTCACTGTCCTTCCAGGTCCCTGGAAACAAGGACTTGCAGAGTGAAAGAAACTGACACTGTCCCTACCTACAGTTTTCTGTCCCTAGAATAAATGTTTTTTTTAATCACAATATAGCACAAGGACAATTCACTCACTGTCCTTCCAGGTCCCTGGAAACAAGGACTTGCAGAGTGAAATAAACTGACACTCTCCCTACCTACAGTTTTCTGTCCCTAGAATAAATGTTTTTTTTAAGCACAATATAGCACAAGGACAATTCACTCACTGTCCTTACAGGTCCCTGGAAACAAGGACTTGCAGAGTGAAAGAAAAAAAACACTCTCCCTACCTACAGTTTTCTGTCCCTAGAAAAAATGTTTTTTTTTAAGCACAATATAGCACAAGGACAATTCACTCACTGTCCTTCCAGGTCCCTGGAAACAAGGACTTGCAGAGTGAAAGAAAAAAAACACTCTCCCTACCTACAGTTTTCTGTCCCTAGAAAAAATGTTTTTTTTAAGCACAATATAGCACAAGGACAATTCACTCACTGTCCTTCCAGGTCCCTGGAAACAAGGACTTGCAGAGTGAAAGAAAAAAAACACTCTCCCTACCTACAGTTTTCTGTCCCTAGAAAAAATGTTTTTTTTAATCACAATATAGCACAAGGACAATTCACTCACTGTCCTTACAGGTCCCTGGAAACAAGGACTTGCAGAGTGAAAGAAACTGACACTCTCCCTACCTACAGTTTTCTGTCCCTAGAATAAATGTTTTTTTAAGCACAATATAGCACAAGGACAATTCACTCACTGTCCTTCCAGGTCCCTGGAAACAAGGACTTGCAGAGTGAAAGAAACTGACACTGTCCCTACCTACAGTTTTCTGTCCCTAGAATAAATGTTTTTTTTAAGCACACTATAGCACAAGCACAAAACACACTGACACTCTCCCTACCTATCCTTCTCTTTCCCTAAACTAAAGGAATCCAGGTTAAGCAAGAAAGAAATAACAGTCACTGTCCCTGCCTATGCTGCTCTATCCCTGCTCCGGAACACACTACACTAGGCCGCCGTGCTGGCGGCCTTTTATAGTGTGGGGCGTGTACTAAACACCCTCAGCAATAATTGGCCACAGGCATCCTGCCTGTGGCCAATCATTGCTCTCCTCGCTGCCGGCGCTGTGATTGGCCAAGCATGCGGGGTCACAGTGCATGCTTGGCCAATCACAGCGCCTGGATGACACTGCGATGGCGTAGTGCATTGTGGGCCGTTCGCGTCACTCGAATTTGGCGCGAACGGCCCAAATCGTTCGATCTTCGTCGAACGATCGAACAGCCGATGTTCGAGTCGAACGTATGTTCGACTCGAACACGAAGCTCATCCCTACTCCCAAGTAGAATGCAAAGAAGAAAATCAACTATGCTGGGATGGAGGTGCTTCCACACCTGGCATTGTCACTTTGAATTAGGAAGCAGGGGGACTGGCAGGATCATCAGGTATTTCACACAAAGAAAGCAATGCAAAAAAAACAGAATATTTTTTATTACAATTACATGGTACAATGGACACATATTAGTAATATGAAATGTTGGGGTAACATACAATTTATTCACAACCCTTTACAATCCTGCGACTGACCATTGCATGATATAGACCACAAGTCTTATATTTTATTTTGGCCTTGTAATGAATTTACACATATGGTGCTCACACTTACATTTTTCCCTGTGCCCTACACTAAAATATAGCAAAGCAAAGTGCTTTCACAACAAGCCAAAAACCCTACTTTTTTGGGTAATATCTAGCTTTAACCATTCACAAACCCTTCAAAATGTTCTTTTTAAATATTTTGAAATGCTGGCAACTATGCCTTTAATACATTATAAAATGAGTTAAACATTTGCTTTTGATCACTTCTCAGAAAAATAAAAAACAGAAACAATCAAGAACAGATAATTGTGGACTGGTTGAGTCATTGAACATGATAACAGCACAAATAAATGCGGGTGTCAGGCAGTTGGACTGTGACTACATGATCATGGTCATTGCTAACCTAGAGATAAGAACAGGTGCAGCTTTTAACAATTCTGTGTGCAAAGTGCAAACACAGGTGTGTTGTATTTCCTCAAACACCCTATCAGTTTTGACAGTTCCACAGTGTCTAAATAAAAGAGTATTTAAGCAACAGTAACCACTATGACTTAACATCAAATAAGTTCTCTGAAGCATGGAGAAAACTTCAATATTTCTCAGATTCCCTGTAAGCAGGACATCTTTGTTTAAAAATGGGTTGATAGAACAGGCAGGGATTGCCTATAGCAAAACATCACTGATGTTCTACTTAGAGTGGTAGTAAAGCTCACTTTGTTATTTTTACCTACAGGTAAGCCTATAATAAGGCTTATCTGTAGGTAAAATGAATAAACGTGCACCGTTTAGGAGATATTCACCCTGATGTTGGCTGACATCACTCAGCAAGTCCAGGCTCAGGAAAGATTCAACTTCAAAGTCAGGATCCATCCAGATGCCTGGACGGGCAGCTGGCTTAGCCTCTCAGGGAGCCGTTGAGAGCCTGAGCCAGCCACTCCCATCTACTCCATAGCCCGATGCACCAGTGAGCACTGGAGGGGAAGAACAGAGAGCCAGTGATTGACAGTCACAGCGCTCTACAGGCTGAAGACCAAGAGCTGAGCGATTAGTGGTGTTTGATCACTCAGTTTTAGGTCTTAAAGGCAGCGGTGGACAGCTGCAGCTGGGATCAATGCTGCATCCATCAAGGTCAGTATGATTGTTGATTTAAAAAAAAAGCCATACTTTTCTTTTAACTGCAGCAGATAAAACTCATGCCTCCTGCCCTGTTAGGCAGAGCTGTGCTGTGTGGCAAAGCTGTGTTAGGGCTCTTTCAGATGGATGGCTTGGGGGGGTCAGGAAATAAAAAGTGGTTTTACTGCCCCCTGGCTGCCACATAAGTAGTAACAATACAGCCAGACAGGTCTGTACACATGCCGAGCAGTTTTTAACTAGGGGTGCAGACAGACGGCACCACTTGTCAAACTAGCCCATTGAGTTCCTTCCTATTCTGTATACCTATTAGTATATCTAGAACAGCAATGTGTACTCACCCGAGCATTTGTGTTCATTTAGAGAAGGACATGAAAA
The DNA here is from genome assembly GCA_029206835.1 of Rana muscosa. Taxonomy (NCBI): domain Eukaryota; kingdom Metazoa; phylum Chordata; class Amphibia; order Anura; family Ranidae; genus Rana; species Rana muscosa. The sequence goes on from CM055116.1 coordinate 189,371,947, forward strand.
TTGTGGATCGACTGTTATTTTTACCACGCCTCTGCTGCCCATGTAATCTTACCTTAAGGCCCCTTTCACACGGGGGCGGCGTCGGCGGTAAAGCGCCGCTATTTTTAGCGGCGCTTTACCGTCAATTTTGCGGCGCTATTCGGCCGCTAGCGGGGTTCCCCCCCCCCTAGTGGCCGAGAAAGGGTTAAAAACCACCGCAAAGCGCCTCTGCAGAAAAACAGCTGAAAAACTCCTCTTAGAACCCACTAGTTTTTTGTTTTTTTTTAAAAGCCAAAAAACTCCCCAGCCAAAAACCGCTAATAACAGCCTATGTGTGCATGAACACATAGGATAACATGATGGGGAGTTTATTGACTGTAGAAAAAAAACGTCTGAAGCCAAAGACAGCTGCTGTAAAAACGTCCAAAAACATCCAGCGTGCATGAGGCCTAAAAGTATTGTAGCCTTTTAATGGAGCCTGGGAGTGTATATTAAAACCAGTGTCATAGTTTACTTGTGTCTTTATTTTAACATTATCTCAATGAAATACAGAACAATCCTTACCCAGGTGTAAATCCAGGGCTTGAGTCCTGCGGGAACGCATGGGAACGGCGTCCCTACACTTTTTTCACAGCAGGAACGCCGTTCCCTTTGCAGGATTAGAGCAGCCGAGCCGCCCGAGCCGATCCTTCACCGCCGCATAGTGAAGGACGGCTTCCTCCCCTCCCTCGGTCCTCCTCCTCCAGCAGCCGCTATACTATACAGGACCGTGCCTGCCAATCTACAGCGCTAGATCCCCGCTGCAATACTGTCATTGGCTGCTAGAACCGCCATTGTCCTAACAACCAATGACATCACCTGTGCTCCCCGCCCTCTTCAGCAAGTTCCTCCGCCCGGCTTTATCCAGGTACACGTTTCTACTTTGTGATGGCTCACAACTCTGATGGGGAACTCTGGGGACACTCTGATGGGGGGGCTCTCTGATGGGGGGCACTCTGATGGGAACACCTGCTCTCTGATGAGGGCACTGTTATGGGGACACTCTGATAGAGACGTTCTGATGGGGGGGGGGTTCTCTGATGGGGATACCTGCTCTCTGATGGGAACACCTGCTCTCTGATGAGGGCACTGTTATGGGCACACTCTGATAGGGACACTCTGATCGGGGGGCTGTCTGATGGGGACACCTGCTCTCTGATGGGGGCACTGACAAGGCTGCATTTTATGGGCACTGATCAGGCTGCATTTGATGGGCAATGATCAGGCTGCATTGATGGGCACATATGAGTGTGTGGCCTGGGGCCTGGGCCCCACTTTGCACAAACAATACAGGCAGCCTGAGAAGAGTAGCTCCAGGCCAGCACATTTAGCACTCCCGACCTCCCTCCTCTGCACAGACCAACACATGTGTGTGGACATCTTGCGGCAGAAGGTGCCCCACATATCGGAGCCTGCATAGAGACATAGTGCAGAAGGGGCCCCCAGTCATTGCAACTTGTTTTTTTTTTTTAAAACCTGCGAGGGAACGGTTATCACACATTTGTGGTGTTTTTTTATTAGTATAGCATACAGGTTAAATTATTTTGTTACATCTGTTCTAGATTTGTTTAATGCATGTGAATTTTGAGCATATCATTTTTTTTATTTTTTTTTGGTGGGGGAGTGGATCTTGGGTGGGAGTTCCCACACTTTTTTCCCCAGGACTTAACCCCTGTGTAAATCTATCTGTCCAGTAGGGATGAGCTTCGTGTTCGAGTCGAACATACGTTCGACTCGAACATCGGCTGTTCGATCGTTCGACGAAGATCGAACGATTTGGGCCGTTCGCGCCAAATTCGAGTGACGCGAACGGCCCACAATGCACTACGCCATCGCAGTGTCATCCAGGCGCTGTGATTGGCCAAGCATGCACTGTGACCCCGCATGCTTGGCCAATCACAGCGCCGGCAGCGAGGAGAGCAATGATTGGCCACAGGCAGGATGCCTGTGGCCAATTATTGCTGAGGGTGTTTAGTACACGCCCCACACTATAAAAGGCCGCCAGCACGGCGGCCTAGTGTAGTGTGTTCCGGAGCAGGGATAGAGCAGCATAGGCAGGGACAGTGACTGTTATTTCTTTCTTGCTTAACCTGGATTCCTTTAGTTTAGGGAAAGAGAAGGATAGGTAGGGAGAGTGTCAGTGTGTTTTGTGCTTGTGCTATAGTGTGCTTAAAAAAAACATTTATTCTAGGGACAGAAAACTGTAGGTAGGGACAGTGTCAGTTTCTTTCACTCTGCAAGTCCTTGTTTCCAGGGACCTGGAAGGACAGTGAGTGAATTGTCCTTGTGCTATATTGTGCTTAAAAAAACATTTATTCTAGGGACAGAAAACTGTAGGTAGGGAGAGTGTCAGTTTCTTTCACTCTGCAAGTCCTTGTTTCCAGGGACCTGTAAGGACAGTGAGTGAATTGTCCTTGTGCTATATTGTGCTTAAAAAAAACATTTATTCTAGGGACAGAAAACTGTAGGTAGGGAGAGTGTCAGTTTCTTTCACTCTGCAAGTCCTTGTTTCCAGGGACCTGGAAGGACAGTGAGTGAATTCTCCTTGTGCTATATTGTGCTTAAAAAAAACATTTATTCTAGGGACAGAAAACTGTAGGTAGGGACAGTGTCAGTTTCTTTCACTCTGCAAGTCCTTGTTTGCAGGGACCTGTAAGGACAGTGAGTGAATTGTCCTTGTGCTATATTGTGATTAAAAAAAACATTTTTTCTAGGGACAGAAAACTGTAGGTAGGGAGAGTGTTTTTTTTCTTTCACTCTGCAAGTCCTTGTTTCCAGGGACCTGTAAGGACAGTGAGTGAATTGTCCTTGTGCTATATTGTGCTTAAAAAAAACATTTTTTCTAGGGACAGAAAACTGTAGGTAGGGAGAGTGTTTTTTTTCTTTCACTCTGCAAGTCCTTGTTTCCAGGGACCTGTAAGGACAGTGAGTGAATTGTCCTTGTGCTATATTGTGCTTAAAAAAAACATTTATTCTAGGGACAGAAAACTGTAGGTAGGGAGAGTGTCAGTTTATTTCACTCTGCAAGTCCTTGTTTCCAGGGACCTGGAAGGACAGTGAGTGAATTGTCCTTGTGCTACATTGTGATTAAAAAAAACATTTATTCTAGGGACAGAAAACTGTAGGTAGGGAGAGTGTCAGTTTATTTCACTCTGCAAGTCCTTGTTTCCAGGGACCTGTAAGGACAGTGAGTGAATTGTCCTTGTGCTATATTGTGATTAAAAAAAACATTTTTTCTAGGGACAGAAAACTGTAGGTAGGGAGAGTGTTTTTTTTCTTTCACTCTGCAAGTCCTTGTTTCCAGGGACCTGTAAGGACAGTCAGTGAATTGTTCTTGTGCTATATTGTGCTTAAAAAAAACATTTATTCTAGGGACAGAAAACTGTAGGTAGGGAGAGTGTCAGTTTATTTCACTCTGCAAGTCCTTGTTTCCAGGGACCTGGAAGGACAGTGAGTGAATTGTCCTTGTGTTATATTGTGATTAAAAAAAACATTTTTTTCTAGGGACAGAAAACTGTAGGTAGGGAGAGTGTTTTTTTTCTTTCACTCTGCAAGTCCTTGTTTCCAGGGACCTGTAAGGACAGTGAGTGAATTGTCCTTGTGCTATATTGTGATTAAAAAAAACATTTTTTCTAGGGACAGAAAACTGTAGGTAGGGAGAGTGTTTTTTTTCTTTCACTCTGCAAGTCCTTGTTTCCAGGGACCTGTAAGGACAGTGAGTGAATTGTCCTTGTGCTATATTGTGCTTAAAAAAAACATTTATTCTAGGGACAGAAAACTGTAGGTAGGGAGAGTGTCAGTTTATTTCACTCTGCAAGTCCTTGTTTCCAGGGACCTGGAAGGACAGTGAGTGAATTGTCCTTGTGCTATATTGTGATTAAAAAAAACATTTTTTCTAGGGACAGAAAACTGTAGGTAGGGAGAGTGTTTTTTTTCTTTCACTCTGCAAGTCCTTGTTTCCAGGGACCTGTAAGGACAGTGAGTGAATTGTCCTTGTGCTATATTGTGCTTAAAAAAAACATTTATTCTAGGGACAGAAAACTGTAGGTAGGGAGAGTGTCAGTTTATTTCACTCTGCAAGTCCTTGTTTCCAGGGACTTGGAAGGACAGTGAGTGAATTGTCCTTGTGTTATATTGTGATTAAAAAAAACATTTTTTCTAGGGACAGAAAACTGTAGGTAGGGAGAGTGTTTTTTTTCTTTCACTCTGCAAGTCCTTGTTTCCAGGGACCTGTAAGGACAGTGAGTGAATTGTCCTTGTGCTATATTGTGATTAAAAAAAACATTTTTTCTAGGGACAGAAAACTGTAGGTAGGGAGAGTGTTTTTTTTCTTTCACTCTGCAAGTCCTTGTTTCCAGGGACCTGTAAGGACAGTGAGTGAATTGTCCTTGTGCTATATTGTGCTTAAAAAAAACATTTATTCTAGGGACAGAAAACTGTAGGTAGGGAGAGTGTCAGTTTATTTCACTCTGCAAGTCCTTGTTTCCAGGGACCTGGAAGGACAGTGAGTGAATTGTCCTTGTGCTATATTGTGATTAAAAAAAACATTTTTTCTAGGGACAGAAAACTGTAGGTAGGGAGAGTGTTTTTTTTCTTTCACTCTGCAAGTCCTTGTTTCCAGGGACCTGTAAGGACAGTGAGTGAATTGTCCTTGTGCTATATTGTGCTTAAAAAAAACATTTATTCTAGGGACAGAAAACTGTAGGTAGGGAGAGTGTCAGTTTATTTCACTCTGCAAGTCCTTGTTTCCAGGGACCTGGAAGGACAGTGAGTGAATTGTCCTTGTGCTATATTGTGATTAAAAAAAACATTTTTTCTAGGGACAGAAAACTGTAGGTAGGGAGAGTGTTTTTTTTCTTTCACTCTGCAAGTCCTTGTTTCCAGGGACCTGTAAGGACAGTGAGTGAATTGTCCTTGTGCTATATTGTGCTTAAAAAAAACATTTATTCTAGGGACAGAAAACTGTAGGTAGGGAGAGTGTCAGTTTATTTCACTCTGCAAGTCCTTGTTTCCAGGGACCTGGAAGGACAGTGAGTGAATTGTCCTTGTGCTATATTGTGATTAAAAAAAACATTTTTTCTAGGGACAGAAAACTGTAGGTAGGGAGAGTGTTTTTTTTCTTTCACTCTGCAAGTCCTTGTTTCCAGGGACCTGTAAGGACAGTGAGTGAATTGTCCTTGTGCTATATTGTGATTAAAAAAAACATTTTTTCTAGGGACAGAAAACTGTAGGTAGGGAGAGTGTTTTTTTTCTTTCACTCTGCAAGTCCTTGTTTCCAGGGACCTGTAAGGACAGTGAGTGAATTGTCCTTGTGCTATATTGTGCTTAAAAAAAACATTTATTCTAGGGACAGAAAACTGTAGGTAGGGAGAGTGTCAGTTTATTTCACTCTGCAAGTCCTTGTTTCCAGGGACCTGGAAGGACAGTGAGTGAATTGTCCTTGTGCTATATTGTGATTAAAAAAAACATTTTTTCTAGGGACAGAAAACTGTAGGTAGGGAGAGTGTTTTTTTTCTTTCACTCTGCAAGTCCTTGTTTCCAGGGACCTGTAAGGACAGTGAGTGAATTGTCCTTGTGCTATATTGTGCTTAAAAAAAACATTTATTCTAGGGACAGAAAACTGTAGGTAGGGAGAGTGTCAGTTTATTTCACTCTGCAAGTCCTTGTTTCCAGGGACCTGGAAGGACAGTGAGTGAATTGTCCTTGTGCTATATTGTGATTAAAAAAAAACATTTTTTCTAGGGACAGAAAACTGTAGGTAGGGAGAGTGTTTTTTTTCTTTCACTCTGCAAGTCCTTGTTTCCAGGGACCTGTAAGGACAGTGAGTGAATTGTCCTTGTGCTATATTGTGATTAAAAAAAACATTTTTTCTAGGGACAGAAAACTGTAGGTAGGGAGAGTGTTTTTTTTCTTTCACTCTGCAAGTCCTTGTTTCCAGGGACCTGTAAGGACAGTGAGTGAATTGTCCTTGTGCTATATTGTGCTTAAAAAAAACATTTATTCTAGGGACAGAAAACTGTAGGTAGGGAGAGTGTCAGTTTATTTCACTCTGCAAGTCCTTGTTTCCAGGGACCTGGAAGGACAGTGAGTGAATTGTCCTTGTGCTATATTGTGATTAAAAAAAACATTTTTTCTAGGGACAGAAAACTGTAGGTAGGGAGAGTGTTTTTTTTCTTTCACTCTGCAAGTCCTTGTTTCCAGGGACCTGTAAGGACAGTGAGTGAATTGTCCTTGTGCTATATTGTGCTTAAAAAAAACATTTATTCTAGGGACAGAAAACTGTAGGTAGGGAGAGTGTCAGTTTATTTCACTCTGCAAGTCCTTGTTTCCAGGGACCTGGAAGGACAGTGAGTGAATTGTCCTTGTGCTATATTGTGATTAAAAAAAACATTTTTTCTAGGGACAGAAAACTGTAGGTAGGGAGAGTGTTTTTTTTCTTTCACTCTGCAAGTCCTTGTTTCCAGGGACCTGGAAGGACAGTGAGTGAATTCTCCTTGTGCTATATTGTGCTTAAAAAAAACATTTATTCTAGGGACAGAAAACTGTAGGTAGGGAGAGTGTCAGTTTATTTCACTCTGCAAGTCCTTGTTTCCAGGGACCTGGAAGGACAGTGAGTGAATTGTCCTTGTGCTATATTGTGCTTAAAAAAAACATTTTTTCTAGGGACAGAAAACTGTAGGTAGGGAGAGTGTTTTTTTTCTTTCACTCTGCAAGTCCTTGTTTCAAGGGACAGAGAAGGACACCTGAAGGTAGCCCTTATTGCTTTTTTCCCATCTCCCTGCAGGCCATCTATTAGAATGTCTGGAAGGCAAACAAGGAGAGGCAGACAGTCAGGAGGCAATAAAAGAGGGCAAGCAGGCTCTGTGTCTGGGGGCAACAGTGCTGGTCGTGGACGCGGTGCATTGTCATCAGCACATGGCCATGGGACACGCTTGTCCTTCTTTTCGGCAGCTGGACATGTTGAGCCACATCATGCCGAAGACTTGGTAGAGTGGATAACCAAGCCCTCCTCCTCCTCCTCATCCTCTCTCACCCAGGCTCAGGGTACTGGAAAAGCAGCTGCCAAAGCGTCGTCTTCCCTGGTATCAATGTCAGACAAATCATCAGTCACTCCTTCCCTAGACCCACCATGTCCTCCTCCTGAGGAGTCCCCCGAACTGTTTCAGCACAGTGTTGGGTACATGCTCCAGGAGGATGCCCAGCGTTTCGAAGGGTCTGATGATGAAACCCAGCTAGAGGAAGGCAGTAGCGTGAGAGCAGACAGAGGGGATGCTCAAGAAGGACACCAATCTGGCAGTCATGTTCCAGCAGCTGCAGCATACTGCCAGATTGGCTCCAGTGATGAGGAGGGAGGGGATGATGAGGTCACTGACTCCACGTGGGTGCCTAATAGGAGAGAGGAGGAGGAGGAGGATGAGGAGGAGGCACATCTCCAACGAGGCAGGATGCCCTTTGGTGGCCAGCGTAAGGGCAGTACACCGACGGAATCACACCGCAGAGCTCCGCCTGTGCAGGGCGCTGCCTCTGCCCGTCATTCAAAAAGTTCTTTGGTGTGGGCCTTTTTTGAGGCTAGTGCATCAGATCGCACAGCTGCTGTTTGCAACATATGTCTCAAGCGTATATCGCGTGGCCAAAACATCAGCCGCTTGGGTACCACATGCCTGACCAGACATATGTTGACCTGCCATGCAGCTCGTTGGCAAGCCTACCTCAAAGACCCACACCAAAGAACAAAGCGGACCTCTCCTTGCACCGCATCAGCTGGGATCTCCAACCCCACTATAACTTCAGTCCTCTCTGAAACATGCACTGAGAGGAATGAAGGTGTAGAATTAGGTGTGTCACAGCCAAGTACTTGCGCCCACTCTGCTAGCAGTACACCGACGTCCGATTCTAGCAGGCAAATTTCCCTGCCCCAGCTGCTGGACCGTCGAAAGAAGTTCACTCCCAGCCATCCACATGCCCAGCGGTTGAATGCTAGCTTGGCTAAATTGCTAGCGCTTCAACTGCTGCCTTTTCAGTTGGTAGACTCGGCCCCCTTCCGTGAGTTTGTGCAATGTGCAGTTCCTCAGTGGCAGGTTCCCAAACGCCACTTTTTCTCACGGAAGGCTATTCCGGCTCTCTACCGGCATGTGGAAGGCAATGTCTTGGCCTCGCTGGACAGGGCGGTCAGCGGTAAGGTGCATATTACCGCTGACTCATGGTCCAGCAGGCATGGACAGGGACGTTACCTTTCTTTCACGGCCCATTGGGTCACTCTTTTGGCAGCTGGGAAGGATTCAGGACAAGGTGCAGTAGTGTTGGAGGTTGTCCCACCGCCACGCCTCCAAAATGCTACTACTGGTTGTGACACACCTCTCTCCTCCACCCCCTCCTCTTCTTCTTCCTCCATGGCCTCTTCCTGTGGTTTGTCCTATGAACCAGCGGTGCTCCGTAGCCGTTCACGGGGCTACGCAAGTACGCAGGCAAAAAGATGCCATGCCGTGCTTGCGCTGGTGTGTTTGGGGGACAGAAGCCACACTGGGGCAGAGGTCCTGTCTGCTCTGCAGGGCCAGGCCGAGAGGTGGTTGACGCCACGCCAGCTTAAGCCAGGAATGGTGGTTTGCGACAATGGCACCAACCTCCTCTCCGCCCTCCGACAGGGACAACTGACCCATGTGCCCTGTGTGGCTCACGTCCTTAACCTGGTGGTGCAGCGCTTCTTGGGCAGGTACCCGGGCTTACAGGATGTCCTGAGGCAGGCCAGGAAAGTCTGTGTGCATTTCCGCAGATCTTATAATGCCAGTGCTCGCCTGGCTGAGCTGCAAAAGGAGTTGAACCTGCCCAAGAACCGCCTTATATGTGACATGCCCACCAGGTGGAACTCAACGTTGGCCATGCTGCAGCGGCTGCACACGCAGCAGAGGGCCATCAATGAGTACCTGTGCGACTACGGCACCAGGACAGGGTCAGGGGAGCTTGTTTTTTTTTCTCCACGCCAGTGGGGCATGATCAGGGATGCATGCACTGTCCTGGCACCATTTGAGGAGGCCACGAGGATGGTGAGCAGTGACAGTGCATGCATCAGTGACACTGTACCTCTTGTCCACCTGTTGGAGCACACGCTGCGTGGAATAATGGACAGGGCACTTGAGGCAGAACAGAGGCAGGAAGAGGAGGACTTCCTTGCCTCTCAAGGCCCCCTTTACCCAGACAGTGTTCCTTCTGTCCCACCCATCGCACAGGAAGAGGAGGAGGAGGAGGAGGAGGAGGAGGAGGAGGAGGATTGTGTCAGCATGGAGGTGGAGGCTGGCACTCAGCATCATCAGCAGCAGTCTTTTAGGGATGATTTACAGTCCCAAGAAACCAGTGGACTTGTACGTGGCTGGGAGGAGGTGGCTGCGGATCATGTCGTCCTTAGTGACCCAGAGGACTCCGGAGCGAATGCCTCCGCAAAACTACGCTGCATGGCCTCCCTGATCCTGCAAAGTCTGCGGAAGGATCCTCGTATTCTTCGGATCAAGGAGAGGGACCATTACTGGCTGGCCACTCTCCTTGATCCACGGTACAAGGGTAAGGTTGCGGACCTTATGTTACCGTCGCAGAGGGAGCAGAGGATGAGACAACTCCGGGAGGCCTTGCAGAAAGGTCTGTGCAACGCGTTCCCAGAGACTGGGAGGTTGCAAACTCCTGGTCCTGGACAACGAGTTGCTGAGGCTTCGGCCAGTCAAAGAAGGAGCGGTGGGGAAGGTGGCCGTCTGACCGATGCGTTCAGACAATTCTTTAGTCCGCAGCCCCAAAGTATGATCGGTTCCAGCAACCATCGCCAGCGTCTGATAAACATGGTGCAGGAATATCTAGGGGCAAGGTCAGACTTGGACACCTTCCCCACCGAAAATCCTCTGGCTTACTGGGTCTTGAGGATGGATCACTGGCCAGAGCTTGCACAGTATGCAATTGAGCTACTGGCCTGTCCTGCATCCAGCGTTCTTTCGGAACGCACATTCAGTGCTGCTGGAGGATTTGTCACGGATCACAGGGTGCGCCTGTCCACCGACTCGGTTGATCGACTGACTTTCATCAAGATGAACCAGTCTTGGATCACCACCAGCTACCACACACCTGATGCTGATATAACAGACTAATTGATTTTAACATGTCACATCCCTTCAAGACTGATGCTGATGCTGAGTGCCTGTGCTGTTATGTTGACTGGCTATCCTCCTCCTCCGAGTCCTCAATGATACGATTGATGATGATAGCTTGTAAGATCATTTTTGTTTATGGGTGCCGCCACCAGTGCCTAACGCCCAATTTTTCAGCCCCTGTTTAACAGGGGCGTGTAATTACAATTTTTGAAGCAATACTTTGCAACAGGGCTCATTGCTGTGCTCCAAGTACAGTATCTGTGAGGAGTTGCAGTGTTGTGCCACCAGTGCCTAAGGCCCAATTTTTCAGCCCCTGTTTAACAGGGGCGTGTCATTACAATTTTTGAAGCAATACTTTGCAACAGGGCTCATTGGTGTGCTCCAAGTACAGTATCTGTGAGGAGTTGCAGTGTTGTGCCACCAGTGCCTAAGGCCCAATTTTTCAGCCCCTGTTTAACAGGGGCGTGTCATTACAATTTTTGAAGCAATACTTTGCAACAGGGCTCATTGCTGTGCTCCAAGTACAGTATCTGTGAGGGGTTGCAGTGTTGTGCCACCAGTGCCTAAGGCCCAATTTTTCAGCCCCTGTTCAACAGGGGCATGTAATTACAATTCTTGATCTAATAATTCACAGCAGGGCCCATTGCTGCACCCACCAAGAGTAACTGTCAGGGCTTACAGTGTTGTGGCACCAGCACCACCATCAAAGGCCCAATTTTTACTACCACTGTTCAACAATTATATGTAATTAAAATTCCTGATATAATAGTTGACAGCAGGGCGTTCCAGCACCAACCAAGAGTAACTGTGAGTGCTTACAGTGTTGTGCCAACACCAACAACTAAGGGGCCTATTTCTGCAGAGTATATACGGCAGGTCCCTACTTTCAAACATCCAACTTACAAACGACTCCTACTTGCAAACGCAAGAAGACAACAGGAAGTGAGAGGAAATCTACCACTAGGAAGGAAAATTCTCTCCTGTAAGAATAAATATGGGAGAAAGGTGTCTCCTCTGTACTGATGCTTTATCAGCAATCCTTGTTTCAAGAAAAACACCACATTTCAAAAACAGTTGTCATTGGGACGGAAAGTGAGGTGAAATGTTCTGAACAGGGGCACAGACAGCAAAACAAATGTTACAGGGGTGATAACCCTTACCTATGTTTTCCAAAAAGTTTAAAAATAGATTTTTGGTCTGGAGCTACACTTCAACAATGTACCTGTTCAAAATTACAAACAGACTCTACATAAGAACAAACCTACAGTCCCTGTCTTGTATGCACCGCCTGTATAGGGCTGTTCAGAGTATATAGGGCCTTTTTTATTTTATGTGCGGGGTTCCCCTTAATATCCATACAAGACCCAAAGGGGCTGGTAATGGGCTGGGGTAGGGGGGGGGGGGGGGTCATGGGGTAGCTATGCCATTTTTCTTAAAGAATTTCATCCATATTACCGGGACCAGACATTACATTAAAGCCGCAAGCAGTTTTAAATGGCTTTTTTTTCCTTTAGAAGTGTCATTTTGTGCAGGGACAGTTCTAAACACGGGAAACACGTGGCACTTCACAGGCATACTTTAGACACCCCCCAGGTACGATATTTAAAGGAATATTTGACTTTTTTTTTTTCACTTTATGCATCATTAAAATGACTGCTCCCGAAAAACGACCGTTTTTAAAACTTCTTTTTGCATTGATACATGTCCCCTGGTGCAGAACCCGGGTTCCCAAACCCTTTTTAGGACAATAACATGCATAATAGTTGTTATAATTAGCACTTTAGAATTCGAACGTTCGCATCCATTGTATTTAATAGGGTTCTAATGTTCGTTCGAACTTTCGGTCCGTTCGCGGGTTCTGGTGCGAACCGAACCCGGGGGTGTTCGGCTCATCACTACTGTCCAGCCACATTCACACTGGCAGTACGAGAACAAGTCAGCTTTCTCTACTTTTCTGAGAGACAGTAGGCTGGAAAACTACCAGACCTTTACACATGCTTTCTTTTGCACAGTAATCTATATGAGATCATTAAAAAAGTGCAGATTACAGAGACCAATTTTAACTACCTGTCACTGGGCCAGATTGGGGCAAATGATTTACACGTAGAAAACTCGAAAAATATGTTGTACATTTTAACATTTTATAACCTAACAGCAAGCTTTTTTAAAGAGAATGCTTCCTTCCAGACTTGCTTACTTCCTATAAAAATACAATTAAAATACAATATCTTTATTTTTCCATAAAGTATATATTGATATTTGCCACATATGGTGGGAATGTGTATCATACACAGATATAAGATATTAATGATCTAAGGGAAAAGAGGAATAAAGTCTTGGGATTGGGAAAGATAGGGTGCCTGTTCAGAGATGGTTGTGTTCCTGACCGGTTGGGTTTAGATACATATAGATTCAACAGTGGCATGCCTCTTTCACAATCGGACTCGTGAGATGTATAAAGATAGAAAAAGAAGAAAGCACTATAGTTTTTTTTCGAAGAGCCGACTATAGTATTTTACCCAAGATTGGCTGAAGGGTTAATGTGGACATCCTAGGTGAGGGATTAGAGGTGTCCCTTTGGGAGGCTAGGGAAAGAGAAGCTTAAAAAAAAAGGGGAGGAGAGAGACAAAAAACAAAAAGAAAATACAAAAGGGGGGAGGATGTGATGGAAAGAAAAAGAAGGGTAAGGGATGCGGTTATGTTGTGTGGGTATGGGCTAATCGGCTAAGGGACCAAGGAAGGGGATAGGCTGAGATGTAGTGGTTGATGTTTTGTATGACTGAGGGGCATATGGTTGAGTTTTGAAGATTTATGTGTGGGTGACATGATCCACTTATATGCAGCTGGAAGTAAGAGGGTAGGGGCAGGCAGGTAGTTGGTTATCATGTCCTCCATGTTTTCCTCCTTGTTGAATAAGGGTGACATGAGAGGTCTGCCCCGGGGTAGGTTCTTCTGGGCTATGCTAGGGACTTTGGTTAGGGTGACTGCCTTACATATGGGGTACCTATGCTGGAACAGACAACTGAAATGTAATAAACTCTCGATGTAATACACACCACCACGGTCACTGATGCATTTAGGAGGGACACACAGAGCCAATGCCTTCTCCACCTCTCTCCCAGTAACAGTATAGAGCCCTACTGTGCACCTAGCTCTCCTTGCTTGCACTTCACTTAACTCTTCCTCTTCTGCACCTGTTTACATGTGGGGAACCTCTGCTGTGCTGATTTGCTCCCGTTGCTATGGGTGACAGACCTGCTCACGGAGAGTGCCAACAACAACTCCTCCTGCTAGAAGCTATCCCACCTGTCACATGTACACGCTTACGACAGGCTGCTAAGGAGACCTTTGTTACCCTTGGGAACCACTGTATCTTCACACTGTATTAACTATTGTACCGTTATTTTCATACTCTAATGTGCTTAGTGACCTGAGCTGTAGACTATATGGGCCGGTTAAATGCATTACACAACTTGAGTAGCGTCAAACCAGGCAAAGGCATCATTTTCAAAAGCTTTACTAAAGAACTTGGTCAATCCGGATAACAACAGTACGTCCTCATGCACACTGGACATTTTTACAGCCGCTGTTTTTGGCTTCTGGCTTTTCTTCTACAGCCAGTAAGTTCAATAGCATGTCATTAGAACTAGTGGGTTTTGACAGGAGTTTTTGAGCTGTATAAACGCTCTAATGCCAGTAAACGCAGTGAAATGCGGTAAAACGTGACTAACTATCGTTTTTGAGCATTTTTGATCCAATATGTTTTCTTGCTAAAAATGCTAAAACGCAGAAAAACGCAGCAAACTGCTCAGGCGTTTCTTACCATCCCTAGTTCCTAACTCAGGCTTGTGGCTGCCCCAGCATACCTGCATAGGAAAGAGCTCATATTTGGCAGAGTCCATGATGGTAGCATACAGAATTGGCATCTTCAGAGCGGACTGCAAGTCCCATCAGTTCCTCAAGGCTGTAACATGATCCTGAGGGCAGATGTGCATTTATTGTCACTCCGGACTCTGCATATTCATCAGGCCAAAAGGAGAGACTGGCAATGGCAACAGCAGCAATTGCAGACTTTCAGTCCAGGGGACATTGTCACATGTATGACGAAACGCGTAGGACAGAGCGACGTGCTGATGTCACCATTGTACCCGAGTCCCAGAAAGACGGGTTTTATGTACAGGTGATACTCGAAAAATTATAATATTGTGCAAAAGTTCATTTATTTTACTAATGCAACTTAAAAGGTGAAACTAATATATGAGATAGACTCATTACATGTAAAGCAAGATAGTTCAAGTGGTGATTTGTCATAATTGTGATGATTATGGCTGACAGCTCATGAAAACCCCAAATCCACAATCTCAGAAAATTTGAATATTATGAAAAGGTGCAATATTCTAGGCTCAAAGTGTCCCACTCTAATCAGCCAATTAAGCCATAACACCTGCAAAGGGTTCCTGAGCATGAAGGTTCTGAAGAACCGAAACATGTAAGCAATGTGCAGTCACATTGGCTGTATTAGGAATATGGGTGTGCGACCCATGGAGCCCACTACCTGATCGCCTTAAGAAAATACTCACCCCCCCCCCCTTTTTTCACCTCCGAGGAATGGACTACATCTACTCATAAACTGACGGGGAGAGTGCTGGATAAATCAGCGCTGAATGTGTGCAGCCCGTGCTCTATGATCTACTGGAATCAAAATATTCACAATTGAAAAGAGACCGAGTGACTATCGCTACTTTCTTCATGGGAATACCTGAAAGACGGGGGCTGTACGAATAAGAAAAAATCCATCCGTGGAATACTTCTAACAGTGAGATCCAACCAACTTATTCACGTTTATATATGCCATGTCAGTAAATCAGCGATTATAAATACCGGATCTCTTATATGGCTACACAAGCCAATGAATATGTGAATTCTTCCCACTATACAGACATCCAATAACACGGGCTCCCATTCAGTTAAGCTCAATTACATCATTGACTTTCCGTTTTTTTCTTGAGTTCCAAAAACGTCTGAATATACTTTTTGAAATAATTTCCATTCCAAGCTAGACTGTTTGTTTGAACTAGGGGAGACCCCTTTTTTCAGACACCCAAAAATCCGGATCAATTTAGGTGGACTGGTGGATGAGTTGATAACAGGTTGATTGTGGTGTGTATGGCTGGTAGGGTGGCCACCCATGTTCTCAGGTTTTAGACTAGTCTGATTTTAATTTATAGGTGAAGGGTGTTCATATAAAGTGTTTGTCTAATTAATTAATATGTACTATAATATTGCGGTTTATATAATAAAGAAATTATATTTTTTCACAATTCCTCACTGAAGAATTTCTTTTGAAAGGAACCTTTCCTACCTCCCCCCTTTTTTCACATGACTTTCACAAGGAGTGGACTGAGGCTGGAGTCAGTGCATCAAGAGCCACCACACACAGACGGATCCTGGACATGGGCTTCAAATGTCATATTCCTCTTGTCAAGCCACCCCTGAACAACAAACAACGTCAGAAGCGTCTTACCTGGGCTAAAGAAAAACAGACCTGGTCTATTGCTCAGTGGTCCAAAGTCCTCTTTTCTGATGAGAGCAAACGTTGAATCTCATTTGGAAACCAAGGACCCAGAGTATGGAGGAAGAATGGAGAGGCACACACTGCAAGATGTTTGAAGTCCAGTGTGAAGTTTCCACAGTCTGTGTTGATTGCCATGTCAGCTATGGTGGTGGTCCACTGTGCTTCATTAAGTCCAGGGTCAACGCAGCCGTCTACCAGGAGATTTTAGAGCACTTCATGCTTCCTTCTGCAGACAAGCTCTATGGGGATGCTGACTTCATTTTCCAGCACACTGCCAAAAGCACCAAAACCTGGTTCAATGACCGTGGGATTTCTGTGCTTGATTGGCCAGCAAACTTGCCTGACCAGAACCCCATAGAGAATCTATGGGGCATTGCCAAGAGAAAGATGAGAGACATGAGACCAAACAATGCAGAAGAGCTGAAGGCCGCTATTGAAGCATCCCGGTCTTCCATAACACCTCAGCAGTGCCACAGGCTGATAGCTTCCATGCCACGCCGCATTGAGGCAGTAATTGCTGCAAAAGGGGCCCAAACCAAGTACATATGTATGCATGCATGCTTATACTTTTCAGAGGTCTGATATTGTTCTATGTACAATACTTGTTTTATTGATTGCATGTAATATTCTAGTTTTCCGAGATTGTGGATTTGGGGTTTTCATGAGCTGTAAGCCGTAATCATCACAATTATGACAAATCACGGCTTGAAACTATCTTGCTTTGCATGTAATGAGTCTGTTTCATATATTAGTTTCACCTTTTAAGTTGCATTAGTGAAATAAATGAACTTTTGCACGATATTCAAATTTTTCGAGTATCACCTGTATATGTGCCGGTGTACTGCCGAGCATTGCCCCCCAGCGCATTCTGCCCGCTCTGTACTGCGCAGGCGCGGCGCTTTTTCCGAAAATAGCCGAACATGTAGAGCTGAGAGTCGGCTCTACATGGCGCCTGCGCACACCAAATTGTGCTACACTGCTGACATCCAGGCTCTTTCTTTACCATCCCCGTGGACATGGAGGATGTTAAAAAAAGAGCCAGGAGGCCGAGCGAGCGTAGCGAGCGGTCCGAGCGAAGCGAGGACGTGAGGCCAACTGGCCACTTACATCTAGGTCCACGCAGGCGCCGTGTAGAGCTGACTCTCAGCTCTACACGTTCGGCTATTTTCGGAAGCTCATTGACGTTCGTACTGCGCAAGCGCCGCGCCTGCGCAGTTCAGTTGGGGGCAGAATCCGCCGGGGGGACGTTTGTCGGCAGATCACCGGCTTACATATATGTATTAAGGCATTTTTTTTTACTACGATCTTGTAAGGGCAATCTTAATTCAAGTGTATAAAATTTTTGAAGATTTTACACTAAGTGGAGTCTTTTCTATATTGGTGCACGCCTGTGATCATTTTTTGGGGAGGATCAATGTCCCAATTAGTGATAAGCCGAACACCCCCGGGTTCGGTTCGCACCAGAACCCGCGAACGGACCGAAAGTTCGCACGAACATTAGAACCCTATTAAATACAATGGATGCGAACGTTCGAATTCTAAAGTGCTAATTATAACGACTATTATCCATGTTATTGTCCTAAACAGAGTTTGGGAACCCGGGTTCTGCACCAGGGGACATGTATCAATGCAAAAAGAAGTTTTAAAAACGGACGTTTTTCGGGAGCAGTCATTTTAATGATGCATAAAGTGAAAAAAAAAAAGTCAAATATTCCTTTAAATATTGTACCTGGGGGGTGTCTAAAGTATGCCTGTGAAGTGCCACGTGTTTCCCGTGTTTAGAACTGTCCCTGCACAAAATTACATTTCTAAAGGAAAAAAAAGCCATTTAAAACTGCTTGCGGCTTTAATGTAATGTCTGGTCCCAGTAATATGGATGAAAATCTTTAAGAAAAATGGCATAGCTACCCCATCACCCCCCCCCCCTACCCCAGCCCATTACCAGCCCCTTTGGGTCTTGTATGGATATTAAGGGGAACCCCGCACACAAAATAAAAAAGGCCCTATATACTCTGAACAGCCGTATACAGGCGGTGCATACAAGACAGGGACTGTAGGTTTGTTCTTATGTAGAATCTGTTTGTAATTTTGAACAGGTACATTGTTTAAGTGTAGCTCCAGCCAAAAAATAAATTTTTAAGCTTTTTGGAAAACATAGGTAAGGGTTATCACCCCTGTAACATTTGTTTTGCTGTCTGTGCCCCTGTTCAGAACATTTCACCTCACTTTGCGTCCCAATGACAACTGTTTTTGAAATGTGGTGTTTTTATTGAAACAAGGATTGGTGATAAAGCATCAGTAGAGAGGAGACACCTTTCTCCCATATTAATTCTTACAGGAGAGAATTTTCCTTCCAAGGGGTAGATTTCCTCTCACTTCCTGTTGTCTTCTTCCGTTTGCAAGTAGTAGTCGTTTGTAAGTTGGATGTTTGAAAGTAGGGACCTGCCGTATATACTCTGCAGAAATTGGCCCCTTAGGTGTTGGTGTTGGCACAACACTGTAAGCACTCACAGTTACTCTTGGTGGGTGCTGGAACGCCCTGCTGTCAACTATTATATCAGGAATTGTAATAACATATAATTGTTGAACAGTGGTAGTAAAAATTGGGCCTTTGATGGTGGTGCTGGTGCCACAACACTGTAAGGCCTGACAGTTACTCTTGGTGGGCGCAGCAATGGGCCCTGCTGTGAATTATTAGATCAATAATTATAATTGCATGCCCCTGTTGAACAGGGGCTGAAAAATTGGGCCTTTGGTGGTGGTGGTGGTGGTGGTGGTGGTGTTGACACAACACTGTAAGGCCTGACAGTTACTCTTGGTGGGCGCAGCAATGGGCCCTGCTGTGAATTATTAGATCAATAATTATAATTGCATGCCCCTGTTGAACAGGGGCTGAAAAATTGGGCCTTAGGCACTGGTGGCACAACACTGCAACCCCTCACAGATACTGTACTTGGAGCACAGCAATGAGGCCTGTTGCAAAGTATTGCATCAAAAATTGTAATTACACGCCCCTGTTAAACAGGGGCTAAAAAATTGGGCCTTAGCCACTGGTGGCGTCACCCATAAACCAAAATGATCTTCCAAGCTATCATCATTAATCGTATCATTGAGGAGGAGGAGGAGGATAGCCAGTCAACATAACAGCACAGGCACTCAGCATCAGCATCAGTCTTGAAGGGATGTGACATTTTAAAATCAATTAGTCTGTTATATCAGCATCAGGTGTGTGGTAGCTGGTGGTGATCCAAGACTGGTTCATCTTGATGAAAGTCAGTCGATCAACCGAGTCGGTGGACAGGCGCACCCTGTGATCCGTGACAAATCCTCCAGCAGCACTGAATGTGCGTTCTGAAAGAACGCTGGATGCAGGACAGGCCAGTAGCTCAATTGCATACTGTGCAAGCTCTGGCCAGTGATCCATCCTCAAGACCCAGTAAGCCAGAGGATTTTCGGTGGGGAAGGTGTCCAAGTCTGACCTTGCCCCTAGGTATTCCTGCACCATGTATATCAGACGCTGGCGATGGTTGCTGGAACCGATCATACTTTGGGGCTGCGGACTAAAGAATTGTCTGAACGCATCGGTCAGACGGCCACCTTCCCCACCGCTCCTTCTTTGACTGCCCGAAGCCTCAGCAACTCGTTGTCCAGGACCAGGAGTTTGTAACCTCCCAGTCTCTGGGAACGCGTTGCACAGACCTTTCTGCAAGGCCTCCCGGAGTTGTCTCATCCTCTGCTCCCTCTGCGACGGTAACATAAGGTCCGCAACCTTACCCTTGTACCGTGGATCAAGGAGAGTGGCCAGCCAGTAATGGTCCCTCTCCTTGATCCGAAGAATACGAGGATCCTTCCGCAGACTTTGCAGGATCAGGGAGGCCATGCAGCGTAGGTTAGCTGAGGCATTCAGTCCGGAGTCCTCTGGGTCACTAAAGACGACATGATCCGCAGCCACCTCCTCCCAGCCACGTACAAGTCCACTGGTTCCTTGGGACTGTAAATCATCCCTAAAAGACTGCTGCTGATGATGCTGAGTGCCAGCCTCCACCTCCATGCTGACACAATCCTCCTCCTCCTCCTCCTCCTCCTCCTCCTCTTCCTGTGCGATGGGTGGGACAGAAGGAACACTGTCTGGGTAAAGGGGGCCTTGAGAGGCAAGGAAGTCCTCCTCTTCCTGCCTCTGTTCTGCCTCAAGTGCCCTGTCCATTATTCCACGCAGCGTGTGCTCCAACAGGTGGACAAGAGGTACAGTGTCACTGATGCATGCACTGTCACTGCTCACCATCCTCGTGGCCTCCTCAAATGGTGCCAGGACAGTGCATGCATCCCTGATCATGCCCCACTGGCGTGGTGAAAAAAAACCGAGCTCCCCTGACCCTGTCCTGGTGCCGTAGTCGCACAAGTACACATTGATGGCCCTCTGCTGCGTGTGCAGCCGCTGCAGCATGGCCAACGTTGAGTTCCACCTGGTGGGCATGTCACATATAAGGCGGTTCTTGGGCAGGTTCAACTCCTTTTGCAGCTCAGCCAGGCGAGCACTGGCATTATAAGATCTGCGGAAATGCACACAGACTTTCCTGGCCTGCCTCAGGACATCCTGTAAGCCCGGGTACCTGCCCAAGAACCGCTGCACCACCAGGTTAAGGACGTGAGCCATACAGGGCACATGGGTCAGTTGGCGGAGAGGAGGTTGGTGCCATTGTCGCAAACCACCATTCCTGACTTAAGCTGGCGTGGCGTCAACCACCTCTCGGCCTGCCCCTGCAGAGCAGACAGGACCTCTGCCCCAGTGTGGCTCCTGTCCCCCAAACACACCAGCGCAAGCACGGCATGGCATCTTTTTGCCTGCGTACTTGCGTAGCCCCTTGAACGCCTACGGAGCACCGCTGGTTCTGAGGACAAACCACAGGAAGAGGCCATGGAGGAAGAAGAAGAGGAGGGGGTGGAGGAGAGAGGTGTGTCACAACCAGTAGTAGCATTTTGGAGGCGTGGCGGCGGAACAACCTCCAACACTACTGCACCTTGTCCTGCATCCTTCCCAGCTGCCAAAAGAGTGACCCAATGGGCCGTGAAAGAAAGGTAACGTCCCTGTCCATGCCTGCTGGACCATGAGTCAGCGGTAATATGCACCTTACCGCTGACCGCCCTGTCCAGCCAGGCCAAGACATTGCCTTCCACATGCCTGTAGAGAGCCGGAATCGCCTTCCGTGAGAAAAAGTGGCGTTTGGGAACCTGCCACTGAGGAACCGCACATTGCACAAACTCACGGAAGGGGGCCGAGTCTACCAACTGAAAAGGCAGCAGTTGAAGCGCTAGCAATTTAGCCAAGCTAGCATTCAACCGCTGGGCATGTGGATGGCTGGGAGTGAACTTCTTTCGACGGTCCAGCAGCTAGGGCAGGGAAATTTGCCTGCTAGAATCGGACGTCGGTGTACTGCTAGCAGAGTGGCCGCAAGTACTTGGCTGTGACACACCTAATTCTACACCTTCATTCCTCTCAGTGCAGGTTTCAGAGAGGACTGAAGGTATACTGGGGTTGGAGATCCCAGCTGATGCGGTGCAAGGAGAGGTCTGCTTTGTTCTTTGGTGTGGGTCTTTAAGGTAGGCTTGCCAACGAGCTGCATGGCAGGTCAACATATGTCTGATCAAGCATGTGGTGCCCAAGCGGCTGATGTTTTGGCCACGCGATATACGCTTGAGACATATGTTGCAAACAGCAGCTGTGCGATCTGATGCACTCGCCTCAAAAAAGGCCCACACCAAATAACTTTTTGAATGACGGGCAGAGGCAGCGCCCTGCACAGGCGGAGCTCTGCGGTGTGATTCCGTCGGTGTGCTGCCCATACGCTGGCCACCCAAGGGCATCCTGCCTCGTTGGAGATGTGCCTCCTCCTCATCCTCCTCCTCCTCCTCTCTCCTATTAGGCACCCACGTGGAGCCAGTGACCTCATCATCCCCTCCCTCCTCATCACTGGAGCCAATCTGGCAGTATGCTGCAGCTGCTGGAGCATGACTGCCAGATTGGTGTCCTTCTTGAGCATCCCCTCTCTCAGCTCTCACGCTACTGCCTTCCTCTAGCTGGGTATCATCATCAGATCCTTCGAAACGCTGGGCATCGTCCTGGAGCATGTACCCAACACTGTGCTCAAACAGTTCGGGGGACTCCTCAGGAGGAGGACATGGTGGGTCTAGGGAAGGAGTGACTAATGATGACATTGATACCAGAGAAGAGGACGCTTTGGCAGCTGCTTTGCCAGTACCCTGAGCCTGGGTGAGAGAGGATGAGGAGGATGAGGTGGGCTTGGTCATCCACTCTACCAAGTCTTCGGCATGATGTGGCTCAACATGTCCAGCTGCCGAAAAGAAGGACAAGCGTGTCCCATGGCCATGTGCTGATGACAATGCACCGCGTCCACGACCAGCACTGTTGCCCCCAGACACAGAGCCTGCTTGCCCTCTTTTTTTGCCTCCTGACTGTCTGCCTCTCCTTGTTTGCCTTCCAGACATTTTAATGGATGGCCTGCAGGGAGATGGGAAAAACAGCAATAAGGGCTACCTTCAGGTGTATACTGTGCAGGAGGCTTAGCAACAAAGACACTGACACTGTCCCCTGCCTATCCTTCTCTGTCCCTAAACACAAGGATTTGCAATATGGTTCAGCAAGATTGGTTTAGCACAGAATAGCACACTGATAGTTTCCCTCACTGTCCTTCTCTGTCCCTACAAACAAGATTTAGCACAGAATAGCACACTGATAGTTTCCACGAGTGTCCTTCTCTGTCCCTAAACTCAAGGATTTTAAATATGGTTCAGCAAGATTGGTTTAGAACAGAATAGCACACTGATAGTTTCCCTCACTGTCCTTCTCTGTCCCTACAAACAAGATTTAGCACAGAATAGCACACTGATAGTTTCCACGAGTGTCCTTCTCTGTCCCTAAACTCAAGGATTTCAAATATGGTTCAGCAAGATTGGTTTAGAACAGAATAGCACACTGACACTTTCCCTCGCTGTCCTTTTCTGTCCCTACAAACAAGATTTAGCACAGAATAGCACACTGATAGTTTCCACGAGTGTCCTTCTCTGTCCCTAAACTCAAGGATTTCAAATATGGTTCAGCAAGATTGGTTTAGGACAGAATAGCACACTGACACTTTCCCTCACTGTCCTTCTCTGTCCCTACAAACAAGATTTAGCACAGAATAGCACACTGATAGTTTCCACGAGTGTCCTTCTCTGTCCCTAAACTCAAGGATTTCAAATATGGTTCAGCAAGATTGGTTTAGCACAGAATAGCACACTGATAGTTTCTCTCACTGTCCTTCTCTGTACCTACAAACAAGGATTAGCACAGAATAGCACACTGATAGTTTCCACGAGTGTCATTCTCTGTCCCTAAACTCAAGGATTTCAAATATGGTTCAGCAAGATTGGTTTAGAACAGAATAGCACACTGACAGTTTCCCCGAGTGTCCTTCTCTGTCCCTAAACTCAAGGATTTCAAATATGGTTCAGCAAGATTGGTTTAGGACAGAATAGCACACTGACACTTTCCCTCACTGTCCTTCTCTGTCCCTACAAACAAGATTTAGCACAGAATAGCACACTGATAGTTTCCACGAGTGTCCTTCTCTGTCCCTAAACTCAAGGATTTCAAATATGGTTCAGCAAGATTGGTTTAGAACAGAATAGCACACTGACAGTTTCCCCGAGTGTCCTTCTCTGTCCCTAAACTCAAGGATTTCAAATATGGTTCAGCAAGATTGGTTTAGGACAGAATAGCACACTGACACTTTCCCTCACTGTCCTTCTCTGTCCCTACAAACAAGATTTAGCACAGAATAGCACACTGATAGTTTCCACGAGTGTCCTTCTCTGTCCCTAAACTCAAGGATTTCAAATATGGTTCAGCAAGATTGGTTTAGCACAGAATAGCACACTGATAGTTTCCCTCACTGTCCTTCTCTGTCCCTACAAACAAGGATTAGCACAGAATAGCACACTGATAGTTTCCACGACTGTCCTTCTCTGTCCCTAAACTCAAGGATTTCAAATATGGTTCAGCAAGATTGGTTTAGAACAGAATAGCACACTGACAGTTTCCCCGAGTGTCCTTCTCTGTCCCTAAACTCAAGGATTTCAAATATGGTTCAGCAAGATTGGTTTAGGACAGAATAGCACACTGACAGTTTCCCTCACTGTCCTTCTCTGTCCCTACAAACAAGGATTAGCACAGAATAGCACACTGATAGTTTCCACGAGTGTCCTTCTCTGTCCCTAAACTCAAGGATTTCAAATATGGTTCAGCAAGATTGGTTTAGGACAGAATAGCACACTGACACTTTCCCTCACTGTCCTTCTCTGTCCCTACAAACAAGATTTAGCACAGAATAGCACACTGATAGTTTCCACGAGTGTCCTTCTCTGTCCCCAAACTCAAGGATTTCAAATACGGTTCAGCAAGATTGGTTTAGAACAGAATAGCACACTGACAGTTTCCCTCACTGTCCTTCTCTGTCCCTACAAACAAGGATTAGCACAGAATAGCACACTGACACTTTCCCTCACTGTCCTTCTCTGTCCCTACAAACAAGATTTAGCACAGAATAGCACACTGACACTTTCCCTCACTGTCCTTCTCTGTCCCTACAAACAAGGTTTAGCACAGAATAACACACTGACACTCTCCCTACCTATCCTTCTCTGTCCCTAAACACAAGGAATCCAGGATTAGTAAAGGAAAAAAATGACACTGTCCCTGCCTATGCTTCTCTTTCCCTGCTCCGGAACACACTACACAAGGCCGCCGCGCTGGCAGCCTTTTATAGTGTGGGGCGTGTACTAAACCCCCTCAGCAATAATTGGCCACAGGCATCCTGCCTGTGGCCAATCATTGCTCTCCTCGCTGCCGGCGCTGTGATTGGCCAAGCATGCGGGGTCACAGTGCATGCTTGGCCAATCACAGCGCCTGGATGACACTGCGATGGCGTAGTGCATTGTGGGCCGTTCGCGTCACTCGAATTTGGCGCGAACGGGCCAAATCGTTCGATCTTCGTCGAACGATCGAACAGCCGATGTTCGAGTCGAACGTATGTTCGACTCGAACAAGAAGCTCATCCCTAGTCCCAAGCTAGAAGACTGAAGCCTCGTACACACGAACGAGTTTCTCGGCAAAAACCAGCAAGAAACTTGCTGGCAGAGATTTCTTGCCGAGAAATTCGTTCGTGTGTATGGTTTCTCGTCAAGAAAAGCGACAAGATCTCGACGAGAATATAGAGAACCTGCTCTCTATTTTCTCGTCGAGATTCTCGTCAGCCTGTTTCTCGACGAGAAAAGTGAGTGTGTGTACACTTACCTGTCCTCCGGGAAGCCCGCGCATGTTCGAAATGAATTCGACGCATGCGCGGTAGCTTCCTAGGCATACGTAGGGTATACCAAGATGGCGGCGACGGCATCGAATGTGACAAGCGCATGCTCGTCGTAGTCGATGACGTCACCGCGTACGCTCCATTCAAAGAACTGCGGGTTCTTTGAATCGAGCGTCTGTACACTCGGCCGGGACAAGTTTCTTGTCCAAGAATCTCGTCGAAAAAAAGACATGTTTTTTTCGAC
Source organism: Rana muscosa (assembly GCA_029206835.1). Lineage (NCBI taxonomy): Eukaryota > Metazoa > Chordata > Amphibia > Anura > Ranidae > Rana > Rana muscosa. Next base: position 189,397,276 of record CM055116.1, read on the forward strand.
GAGAATCTCGGCCGTGTGTACGAGGCCTGACTGAATTTAAAGGACCTGGCTGGGTATGGAGCCACAGGACTTTATAACCTTTTGTAATGAGAGGTCAATATAATCTGATAAGCAAGCCCTTTCAGCTTCTGGTGGTGATGTTAAATCACAGGATCACTCTTCAAGGTTTTGGATTGTGGTGATAATTTATTGGAATCACTGGATTATTTGTACCATTGGATTATTTTATAATGGTCTTTTTTGCTTGTATATACAGTATATTAGCGCAACTTTATAGAGCTTTATTATATTAGGATTGTGTTAGTATCTCACAGAAAAGTTGCTGCTTGGTTACAATTTATGCTACAAATAGCGCTTTTTTTACACGTTTATTTGTTCCATTTACATTTGCGAATGGGGCCATTTTTTGGCACAAGGTCAGTGTTTGTTGGGAAGCATCAGATTGAGAACAAAAGATTTGGTGTGATTTATTTTGAAGTTGGATATTGCCCAGACCTCCTCTAGATACAGTATTAAATTTGATAAGGTGTTTTGAGGTGGAGGAGGAGCATGTTGTTGGTGAAGGCCACTGGTTTATATTCTTTACCAGCAATAGAGAAGCCTTTTATGCTGGGGTCGGAATTTAGATGTCTAAGGAACACCTCTAGCATCAAAATAAAGGTTTGTGGGGTTGGAATTTAGGTGTCTGAGGAACACCTCTAGCATCAAAATAAAGGTTTGTGGGGAAAGGGGCAGCCTTGCCTTATCCTGTATTAATTTTTCGAATGCACCAGATAGGTGCCTGTTCACCTTAGCCTTTGCTTTGGGGTTCAAGTGTAGGGACAGATTTCTTTGGTGCTTTTTTGCTTGAAAGACCATCATAGTTAGAACTGCTTCCATGCAATCCCACGGTACCCTGTCAAAGCCTTTTTGGGCATCCCTTGCCAATCGAAAACCTCCCTTTTTTGTGTTATTTAGCCCGTAGGTGTATGTGTAGTGCTTTTGGAATGTTCACATGCCTCCCTCTCAGGGACAGTCCAACCTGTGCTTGCAGAATGAGGGATGCGAGGAGGGGAAGTAAATGGTTCATCACTTCACCAGTATCATAGCAAAGATCTTAATGTACACAATATGGAAGAAAGGGAGAAAGGCCTATAGTTATAGACCAGAGTGCGGTCCTCTCTTTAGGAAGAAAAGTAACATGTGCCTCCAGTAAATGTGGAAAAACTAAGTGTTCTGAGAGAATCTCAGAGGAAATGTGTTCAAAGGTTTGTTCAAAGCTCTAAATGTAATGAACTGGGAGGCCCATTTAATGTAGGGGCTCTTTCTCAAAGTGGGGGTATTTCTATAAGTGGGAGCATTTCTGACTCTGCACACATCATCTGAATGTCTCATCTGAAAATATCTTCTCTGTCCCTCCACAGGTATGCTCTTACTGCTGCATCTCCAGCCATAATTGCAATATTGAAAACTGCTCTCCTTACGTCTGTCTTTAACTCTGGTATGTTATTTTTGCCTAACCATCTGTAGACTGTCCACATTGCTATGCTTTATTTTCTCCCTATGCCTTACCTTAAAGTGGTTGTAAACCCTTCCACATAACTTTAGCCCATATTAATCATCAGTGAATCCACTGCAAATTGCTGTGTGTAGATGTCACTATAACTCCTTCGTTTGCTTGTAATCGGTCCCGTTCAATTTACTGACAGCACTTGCGCTTGCGCATATTCTCCCTGATTAACGGCATGCTCTTTGTGCCGTTAGTCCAAAATTTATCTGTCTCCTTCATTTCCCCTCTCTGCAGCACTGCACCGAGATACCGCCAGATTTTAGACCCATTCAGACCTGTCTGATACCCATGTGACCTGGATCGTTAGAACAGGCCTGCTGTGATAGGCGGGACACGGTTGCCATAGCAATCCCGGAGCTAGAACGATGCTTGGCTAAGGAAGCATTGAGCATGTGCGAGATTACAGCTAGGAATAGAAAAGAGGGCGGAAGTATTTTCCAATGCAGACTCGGAAAACCATACTTAAAATGGAGCTGGCTTATACCAGGAAGCACAGATTTGAAAACTGTTGGAAAAAGGTAAGAAACAAGCGACTGGAGGTTATTATATTGTAGAAGATGTTGTAATAGTTTATTATACAGGTTTATTTTAAAAACAGCATCTGAGGGGCAGAGTTTACTTCCTCTTTAAATTATGACCTGTTTTTATCTTTATTAGTTGTCCACTGTTTAGCCACTTTTATTAACTTCCTGATTAGTAATTATTATTATTATTTAGGCACTTATATAGCGCTGTCAATTTATGCAGCTGTACATATACATTGTACATTCACATCAGTCCCTACCCTCAAGGAGCTTACAATCTAAGGTCCCTAACTCACATTCATATACTAGGGCCAATTTAGACAGAAGCCAATTAACCTACCAGCATGTCTTTGGGAGGAAACCGGAGCACCCAGAGGAAACCCATGCAGTCACAGGGAGAACATGCAAACTCCAGGCAGGTAGTGTCGTGGTTGGGATTTGAACCAATGACCCTTTTTACTGCTAGGCGAGAGTGCTACCCACTACACCACTGTGCCACCCAAGTAATGGGAAAGCACCCACTCCACTCCATTCCCTTGCAGTATATAACTAAAGCATCTCTTGGGGATGGCACATTTGCAGAGGGAAGCACATATGGTGCGGGGCACTTTCTCAAAGTGGGGCTATTTCTATAAGTGGAAGCACTTCTGACTGCACTTCAGTGAATTCACAAATCAAATGAACACAAGAGAATACTTTGAAAAACAGCACACAGTCTGCAGGTGACCTTGTTTATCCCTTTAGCTTTTCTCCCCTTGTAACATGCACTCTCTACAACTCCTTCTGACAGCTGTGTCCTCGATCCTTAAACTAACTCTCCTTCACCCCCCTTCTCCACCCCACAGCTTATATACATCACCCTCACTTCTGTCCTCTCCTTATTACTGCACTCACAAACTCCTGCTTATTCTAAATCAACACGCACAAAAAATCTCCAGGACACTGGAGCATGTCCCTTCATATAAATCGCACTCCCACATTACCTCCCTCACCATTCTGCTTCTCCTAACCTCTGGAGATATATCCCCAAACCCTGGGCCACCTCCATTTAACTGTACTCAACACACCCATTACCCTACACCCTCTGGCTGCAGCCGCAAGCCACACAATCTAGTTCCCATTTCTCTTCTTCCCAAGACCAGACTCCCATTCTCTTGCGCCCTTTGGTATGCCCGCTCTGTCTGTAACAATCTCACCTCTCTCCATGATCTCTTTATCACTAACTTATTTAATCTATTTGCCATTACCGAAACTTGGCTTCATGAATCCGACACTGCGTCTTCTGCTGCCCTATCCCATGGTGGTCTTCTCTGAACTCACTCTCCTAGACCCAGTGGATGTAAGGGAGGGGGTGTCGGAATCCTTCTAGCCCCACATAGCACCTTTCAGGTACTTCACCCACCTCCCTCTCTGTCACTCTCCTCATTTGAGGTACACTGCATTCGTCATTTCTCCCCAGTTTCTCTGAGGATAGCTGTGATCTACCGGCCCCCTGGACTGGTATCAACCTTTCTTGATGACTTCTCTGCCTGGCTACCCTACTTTCTCTTTTCTGAAATTCCCACAATCATTCTCGGGGACATCTAGGGACTGGTAAACTGCAATAAGTTACATTGTTATTCTTGGGTTTATATATACTTTGAAGTGGGAGTTAGGGTCCCATGCTTAAACGAAGAAAATAATTAGTGACCCTTCTCACTAGAATGTGCTGCGGGAAACCACCAATCTGTGCAATTTTCCCACACCACATTTAAATGGCACTGCAGTTGCAATCTGCAGCAGGTCCCATACGCAATGCAATCCAGTTGTGGAGCTTTTTTTAAAGTAATAAATGCACCACTTCTGGTGCAATCAGGTGGGATTCGGCCCAGTCAAAATAAATGGGCTCAAATTGCTCTGCACTGCATTGCACCGCCTGTGAATGGTGTTCCTGTGTGCTTCCTGGTGTGGACTGGCCCTTAATCTTAAAGTGGAACTTTACCCATAACAACTTGATAAAAAATATTGTTTTTTAGCAAGGAACATACATTCTACATTAGTAATTATGCTACTAAAATGAGTGTGTGCTGTAAATTGCCCCCAGCATGGCTCCTCTTTTTGCTGGAGGCTGCAATTTTGCTGAATCTCAGAGCCCCTGAGCAGAAGTAAATCATAAAACGGAACTAAACCCATCGATTTACCAGTTTCAAATAAGTTACATTCCTATAATTCCGGGATCACTAACTGTCACATTTGATTGTTTCCTCAACAAAACTGTCAAACCATTAAATGGCTGGTGTCATAACTGATCACATGTGCAGCACCATGGCAGTTGCAGATCAAACAGAAGCAGCTTCATTGGCTGTAAAGGATAAGAGGGTTTAACTCCACTTTAATGCCCCGTACACACGATCGGAAATTCCGACAAGAAAGGTCTGATGTGACCTTTTTGTTGGAAGTTCCGACCGTGTGTTGGCTCCATCTGACTTTTTCTGTCTGACTTTCCGCCAACAAAAGATTGAGAGCAGGTTCTCTATTTTGAAAAGTTTCTATCGGAAAATCCACTCGTCTGTATGCAATTCCGACACGCAAAAAAACACGCATGCTCAGAATCAAGCAGAAGAGCCGAGCTGCCTATTGAACTTCATTGATTTCGGCTCGTCGTACATGTTGTACGTCACCGCGTTCTTGACGGTCTGAATTTCCGTCAACATTTGTGTGACCGTGTGTATGCAACACAAGTTTGAGCCAACGTTACGTTAGAAAAAATCCACAGTTTACTTGTCGGAATTTCCGATCGTGTGAACGCGGCATAAGGCTATCAGCAGATCAGTCTCTACAAATTCATCAGTGCCTAAAAGTGCCAAAAAAATGGAGAGCAACTGAGCATGTGCAGCACAGGGTGGGACAGTGTATTACTGGATTTTAACCACTTGCCTACTGGGCAATTTTACCCCCTTCCTGCCCAGGCCAATTTTCAGCTTTCAGCGCTGTCGCACTTTGAATGACAATTGCGCGGTCATGCAATACTGTACCTGTATGATTTTTTTTTCTCACACTAATAGAGTATTTAACCACCACTGTTTTTTTTTTTTTTTTTGCCAAAGAAACGAATAAAGACAGAAAAGAAAAAAAAACATTTTCGTAGTTTGATATAAAATTTAGCAAACAGGTCATTTGTAACTTTCACTGATGTGCGCTGATGAGGCTGCACTAATGAGCACTGAAAGGCGGCACTGATGAGGAGGCACTAATAAGGCTGCACAGATACGCAGCACTGATGGGCACTGGTGGGCACAGATTGGCAGCACTGTTGGGCATAGATTGTCAGGACTGGCGGGCACTGTTGGGACTGCATTGATAATCAGGACACTGATAATCAGTGCCGACTATAAGTGTAGATGTCCCTTTTACACAAGCCGGTTATCGACTCTCTTCTCCTCTATTCACGCTGGCAGCGTAAGGCAAGGATAGCCAATAACCGGCTTACGTTTACCTCCGTGATCAGCTGTGATTGGACACAGCTGATCACGTGGTAAAGAGGCGATCACATGACACAGTGGGCACACAGCGGGTGCGATCACAAGACATCATCATATGGCATTGTCCCAGAACATTTGGCTATAGTGCAGTCGGCAAGTGGTTAAACAGTATAGGGCCCTTTTTTTTATTGTTTTACATAGCTATACCTGCGAAAGAGGCCAGCATGAAGTGATCTAACAGGACTTAATTTTCTGACTAAAGTTCCACTTTAATAAAAGTTCTTAGTAGAGACCTTTTTCTTTTGTTTTTTGCCAGCCAGCTAATTAAAACCAATGCCAACACCAACTGTCTTCTGTTGTGAATGATGGCAATGAAGCCCTGCCCCCCCCCTGAAAACCACGAAAATGTTTAGTTGGAAGTCACACACTAGCCCAGAGTTTAGAATAAAGACAACAATATGCAGTTTTAAATGTTTTATTTTTCTACACTCTAAAAATACATAGCAAATACAGGTAACAAGCTCACATTGAACTTGACGGGCTTTTTAAAAACACAACAAACATGGTAATTCAAGAAGGAATAAGAGAAGACTCCTATCAGATAACACATTATGAAGAAAATAAGGCACATAATATTCCCCCATTCCTTGTGTGCATTTGTTCTTAAAAAAATAAGCTCAAATCTCAAGTCTCTATACAGCTTTGTGTGTATAAAAATAAAAAAGGTAGCAATCTGTATGAAATGGTTTTTAGAAATAAAATGCCATTTTGCGCATAACTTGAAGAGTAATGCATGAATTTTATACATTACATTTTTCAGGTGCGAGCTGTATCATTTTTTTTTTCTGTGGACGTGATATTGTTGTAGTCAGTTCTTTTGGGGTGTTAGTGTCTTATCAACAGACATTTTACCAATTTCTTCCACAAGTGTTTCTGATTAGGAGTAACACATGAAATGCCAGTCTTTGTGCAAAATGTGACATTTCTCCATGTTTAGTCATTCATCCTGAGCAGAAGATACTGCAGCAAGCCCAGAGATTGATGACGTAAGCTATAAGGCATAACATCTTCTATCATGTGTATAGTTCAAAGTCACTGGCATGCATGATATTGATGGGATAGAGCTTTTTTTTCCTAAATTCATTGTGGATCCTGGTGAACCAGGTAACCCTCATGCATATTGACATTTGTTCCAGTCTAACATAGCCCACTTCTAGAATGTCTATTCCCGCAGTTGTCTACTAGCCACATTGTGAAGACACAGGCGGGTGATGAGTAGTAGGAGAAAGAAGCAGTTGCTGATTTGTTACCATGCAAATGTTTTATGATCCGGCTCAGTAAACCAGAATCTCTCATATGTTTAGGGATTCCCCTGTTGTAGAATAACTGAATGCAATTCGAGTCAGGCATCACAGCATTAACTTTAAAGGGTTAGCTCACCTTTTCAAAAAAAAAGAAAGGGAAAAGAAAAAAAAAATTGAAGATGCTACACCTGTCCTTCCCCTCCGACTCTCCTTGACCCTAAAACCCTCCATGAGCGAAAAGCTGTCAGTGCCCATGGAGCTGGTGTGCTCCAGGGATTTGAAATCTCTGCCCTTCTTCTTTCGGTAGGGCTCGTAAGACAGACCAGAGCAATTATGATTGGTCAAATTGGTCACGTGCCAGCTCTGACCAATTAGGATCTCTCCGACCATCCCAGAAGCCCACAGAAAGAAGAGGAGCAGGGATTTCAAATCTGCTATACTGCCTGCATGGGCACTGACAGTTCATCACCAGCGAAGGTAAAAAAAGTGGAGAGCGGGAGGCGTGTAGGGTGTTCGTTCGCCTTTTAATTTTTTTTTTTTCTGAAAAGGTGAACTAACCCTTTAAGACATTATGATGGTTACAAAGTAGAAACTACTATTTCTCTTACTCCAGCTCTTTAATTTTTAACAACAGGAGGCCCCATCTTAGACCTTCATGGGATCAAACAATCAGCAGACTCTACTACATAGCACTGTGTCTGCTGATTTCCCATAAGGGGAATATTGCATTGTGGGTTTATTAGGAGTCATGTCAGACATATAAAAAGGCATGCTGCTTGGCCATATGCTATAACAGCACAAACATTCAGCAAAAAGCCGCTAGTGGTGAAAAATAAATAAAATAATAAAAAAAGGATATTTCTAAAGTAATCAGTATTTTTTTTTTAAATACAGCATATTGGCACATGATGTGTTATAAAGTGAAACACCTAGAAACAAAAAATGCTGCATTCGCTCAAAATGTTAAAAACATCTTAAATATTGTTCAAAAAGCCTTTAAACAGGCCACAAGAAAACAAAACACTGCAATAGGAGAATGACATACTAACATAACAAAACCTTATCTTAGAACATAAAATAAAATGAAATAAAATGGTTTTACCTCTGCAACTGGCAAACACATATATTTAAAATAAAACTATAAAGGAATACATATATACACAAACAAAGTCTATATCTTACGGAAAGAATGGGACAACCCAACTTGCTCAGCAGTCTGTGGTTGATCTCACTCTATTTTCAGACAAAAAGGTCAAAGCCACCAACACCCATAGTATGCCATTAAAGAAGCATCATATAAAAGTGAGTAAATAATCCAGGTCAGAGCTCTTGGAGCATAGCTATTTACAGCACAGCAGCAACAAATCACTAAAACACTAAAGTTCTCAGGAGTCTCCAAACTAAGGCCCATGGCCCTACGAGATTTTAAGTGGCTCGTAGTTAAGGTCAGTGACATATCCGCAATATGCACTGACTCAGCATTAGGGTCAGCAGAGGCTGCCCGTGGTCTCCACTTCTGATGTAAGGGGAACTCTGCTTGGGAGGAACTCTAATGCAAGGTGGACTCTCATGGTGATTTTTTTTTCAGCCCAGGAATATTTGTAAAATGTACAATGTGGACCTCGTACTGAAATGTTTGGAGACCCCTGGACCAGGATAACCTGTATCACAACTGTTTGTAGGATGTGACTGGTGTATAGCAGGGGGAGCTGGATGGATAACTAAGGATCTGAGCAACCCCTGAGTATTGTACTAACAGAAAATGTCACTGAATCTATAATTCATTTATTTATAATTATTTTTAAGCAGTGAAGAACAAAGTTATTCCCAAGTCTAATTCAAGTCAGACCAGTAAGGCCTTTACACGCATGAACTTAAATGGCATCCCAGTCTTAGTCCGTAGGGTTCAATATTGCGTTGGCCCACCCTTTGCAGCTATAACAGCTTCAACTCTTTCGGTAAGGCTGTCCACAAGATTATCAGTGTGTTTACAGGAATGTTTGACCATTCTTCCAGAAGCGTATTTGCGAGGTCAGGCACTGAAGTAGACGAGAAGACCTGGCTCGCAGACTCCACTCTAATTCATTCCAAAGGTGTTTTTTTCGGGTTGAGGTTTAAAAAAAAAAAATGTTGGCACTAACAAATGCTTCTGTTGCTCATAATACCCAATCAGATTCCAACTTCTCAGGATAGAAGCGACACCTGGAATCTGACCACCTGCTATTAACAATACAGACGCATTTTTTTTGCTTTTAATAAATTTGCCCTAACAGAACACTTTTATACATCTACCCAGTGTGTCTACTTGTGAGTCAGTTTCTTCTGTCTCCCTCATTTGTTTCAGTGTTTTTACAAAACAAAATACATAGGTAATAAATATAATTCCTATAAAGCATCATATTAACAGTTGATGACCTTGTATTGGCCCCATCTGTTGGATAAATTCATCTGCGTATCACGCAGGAATTAGTAATCTCCAGCACTTCAGCCTAGGTTGATATACAGCTAATATTCTACCAAGCCAGGTTTGAAAATGTGGTATACAGTAAATGCATTAAGGTTCCTCTATGAGGTCTAGGGCCTAGCTTAGCCCTTAGGGTTTGTTTACACTTGTGTTAACCCTCTGAAGAGAAATCTACAGTGAATTGCTTTTTGGAGGACATTTGATAGGTGGCGAGGATGCGTTATTATGCCTTCTCATTGACTGTGTCAACCCCTAAAAGCCGGAATGTGTATATCCCTGTATGGCCTTAGGGCTGGTAAAAATTCAGCTCAACCACCTGTTTTTACCACAACCTATCCTCCAACGGCAAGTGTTAACTAGGCCTTCTAGAAGGAATGCATTTGATAAATGTCAATAATGCCCATTATATTATAAAATCACAAAACAAATAGGTGGCTCTAATATATATAGATTTTATGATTGTACTTAAAGAGGTGCGCTGTAATATATATAACATACTCTATCATTAGAATACATATATATATTATAATGATATAATATGTATCATTATACACACAGTGGTTTGTTCACAGGTTCTGCATAATTCGAATTGTGTTAAGCCAGAATCTAGCTATAGATGGCCATAGAAATGAGATGATTTGGATCTACCAAAATTATCCAACCACCAGAAGACTCTCTAACACATACAAACATGGATACTTATATACTAAAGGCAGGGATTTTTTTCAGCTGGAACTTGGTGGAAATCAGTTCCACCACCTTTAGCTCAGATCTTCTGCTCCCTGCTCACCACTATCACTTGTAAACACAGGTTCGGCTTCTGTGTTTACAAGAGACACCACGTCTCCCAACAATCTGTTCCCCTGAGTGGTTTCCACTTTCCACTGAGTGCAGGATGGGGACAAGGGAGATGTTGGTGCCCAGGGTGCAGTGCAGATGCCTACACCCCTACTGGATGATTTCCTTGCAAGTGAGAGTTCCAGAGCCACCTACAGTGTGCGAGAGGTACTAGAGCCGGCTGGGTGCTTCAGCTTAATACAAAAACAAAAGTATGATACGTGGAAGATGGTGGCGCTTTTAATGAGGCGAAAAGATGGGGCATTGGAGGGGGGTTGCATGTAGAGGACAGAGCTGAGAGAGGGATGAAAGTGAGATGTGGAAGAAGCTTGAGCTCCGTAATCTGCATGCAGAGCACCCCTGAACTCTACACTATGTACATAGCGCACCACCAAACTCTGCACTCTTTGTGTAAACCCCCCCCCCAACTCTGCATTTGGTACCTAAAGGGGCACTTAATACCAGGCGTGCATTAAGATCCTCCCACTGTTAGTAAAATTTGACCACACCCACTATTTGGTGCGGCTTGGAGCGTGTGTGGGGGTTTGGGAAGTCGTGGTCAAATCCCTGCACCTATTTTCGGAGAAAAAAAGCCCAGACTAAAGGTTTAAATGGTGTTGTGCCTTACCTCAGGGGAAGGAACATTTATCAGCCAAACATTTAATCTCAGACAATAGACATTCACCCTGCCCACCAAGATATGTCAGCCAGAAGTATCTACTGAGGTCTGGGGCTTACCACAGGTATAGAGCTACTACTGCATTATGTTTTAGCCCAGAAATGCTCTACTAATGTGTCAATAAATCAAATAGGACATTACAATCAAGTTGTTTATATGCCATTTTGTTTTTGTCCCCCAAAAATGGAACATTGAAAATTGATATCCCACAATATCAAACTGCTGTTTGGGCACTCCTATCTAACAACCACACAATACTAAGACTACTTCCACTGACAGCATAGAATACTTTTGTTTGAAGTTGTCGAAGTTCAATGTAATACAGCCAGGTATTGACAGAGAACCAACCTTCTTAACCTATGTGAATTATTCTGCTAATATTCCACAGAGGGCCATTAGCCTTCACCTTGCTCAGTTAATATAGTGAACAATATACTGTATGATTTATAGGTCACGGCAGAAACGTTATATTCCTAGTTATCCCCAAGATTTTCCAGTACAGCTATATAAATAAAGTACCTTTCAAAAACCTCTCTATATATATTTCTTTTAAATATGGAATATTTACTCTTTATGCTATAGCTGCTCTTGTACTTTTACACACCTATACATATCAGTTACATTATTATCAACTCTACTACATAACATATATATATAGATAAATCTCTAGTGCAGAATGTTCTAAATATATATATATATATAAAAAAACAAATAAAATAAAAACACACCTTCATACCAGTAATGTTGCCTATGTAAATATTGTTAAAAACCTAAGCAACCAAACCATATAATATAAATCTACATGGTTAAAGCATAAAAATGCAGAAATGTATAAACAAACCTATGCATCCATCTTAAAAACTGCTTTTTTTGAAAAAAAAAAACAAAAAAAAATTCACATATATAAAATATTCTTCTAAGAATATATCTTTAGGTTCTTTCTTCATAAATATTTTAAAGTTCCTTCAGTAGCCCTTCCAACTCCTCTAGAGATTGCAGTCTTAATAAGTCTGGTAGAAGTCATGCAACGGGACCTGGAAGGCTGCAGTAGGAAAGGCTTGAGGTATATAGCCAGCATATCCTCCATACATTGCTGCTGCAGCGGCTGCGTTCTTTTGTAGTGTGGCTAATGTGGCTGTGGTAGGAGCAGCAATGGGCAAGTAGCTTGTGCCATAAATCCCTGCAGCAGGAATCCTTTGCATATTGTGAGCCATGGTATAGACTGGAGTTATTGGGCGACCCTGAAAGACAGATGGGATAATTAGGAATAAAAAGGAACAGCTCAATTTATACAGTTTTTTGGAAAGATAGAACATGATTAAACATGACTGAGTTACAACTATCAACAATTCCACTATTATTCTCAAGGTGAAAATTAATGATAACTAAAATGCTGTACATATATAATTAGTAAGCTTTCCAGCCTACACTCAAACCGAGGGTATGCAAAACATACACATTTTATGCAGGTAATATCCCCAATAGGAAACTAGCCCACAACTCCAATTTTGCAAAGCAACACTGCTAATCTCTAAGACATCTGAGAAATTTAACGGAGATGTTTGTAATATCTGCCATAATTCTTTTTTTCAACAGGCAATCATTATCAACACTTTTCCAAGGTATAAAATAAACTAATGCCGCGTACACACGGTCAACAAATGTTCAATGTGAGCCTGTTGTCGGAAAATCCGACCGTGTGTAGGCTCCATCGGACATTTGCTGTCGGAATTTCCGACAACAAATGTTTGAGAGCTGGTTCTCAATTTTTTCCGACAACAAAAGTTCTTGTCGGAAATTCCGATCTTGTGTAGCCAATTCCGACGCACAAAAATTCTACGCATGCTCGGAATCAATTCGACGCATGCTCGCAATCATTGAACTTAATTTTTCTCGGCTCGTCGTAGTGTTGTACGTCACCGAGTTCTTGACGTTTGCAATTTCCGACAACATTTGTGTGACTGTGTGTATGCAAGACAAGTTTGAGCGAACATCCGTTGGAAAAAAATCCACGGTTTTGTTGTCGGAATATCCGATCGTGTGTACGTGGCATTACCATTTCTAATTGTGGCAGACACACACTCATTTAAAACCCTGCAATGAAATGTGTGTTGCATGCCCAAATGTTTACAGTGCCTAGTCCACCTTCCCAACCGAAAAACATAAAAACAGGAGAGTTTGCCAACCTAACCACGTTATTGTTAAAATCAATAGTTGCACCCACATGGATCTGAATGGGTAATTGGCGTATCAATGATCCTGCTGACCAACAGTCCCATTAAGAAGGAGATACACTGGTGAAAAGGTGGGGCTTTGATCCGTCTACCGTAGACTTGTCAGTAAGATAGCTGAGAATTTGTACAATATCAAGTACCATTGGTCATAGTATCTAACTGCTCCCTCAGACTCTCAGTCAGCAGGGCTGTTGGTTACAGCCAAAAAAACAGGATCTGCTACATGGACCTACCATGTTCCACCTTCCCAAGCTAAAGAGCCCATATGTGCAATGGGACTTCATGCTGGCCCCTAAGTAGATTAATCAATCATTTACAATCTAGCAACCCTCTTCAGGACAAAATAGCCAATTAATCTAATTATTGACTTGATGCCTAGCAAGTGAAACCACCTATCAGCTTCTAATATCTTCTGGCAATCTGTTCCTTATTCCCCAGCTCTGTTCACCTTTGTTTCTCAGATTTCATCTCCATTCAGTTACTTTATGAAGCAAAGCAGTAACTACAATTCCCGGCTTGCCTTCACACAGCCAGGGCAGAAATTTCACTTTGATTCCAGCAAGGATTTAAGAATGATTTTGTAGTGGTTTGTGAGGAGCAATGTACACTTGAATTTACTGTTGCTTTTGCCATGCATCCATTTTTCCATGACAACATTCAGTGGTTGACTAGCTGTTGAATCCGATGCCCATGTACACTAACCCCAAGCTTTGGAGAAACACAAGAAGTCAAATGATAGTTCAGACCAGATTCAGACCATCAGCAACCACTTACAATAAAATTTAAGTTTTTGATGAATTTGTAATTTTTAGCCTCACAATAGATGTCTACTAACATCAAAAGGAGCTGTATGTGAAAATGTACTTAAAGCGGAGTTCTGCCTGAAAAATAAAATAAAAAGTCAGCAGCTACAAATACTACAGCTGCTGACTTTTAAAATAAGGACACTTACCTGTCCAGGGAGCCCGCAATGTCCTCACCCGAAGCCGACCCGTTCCACCCGGAGCCGTCTGCATCTTCAGTAAGGGAATCAGGCTGTGAAGCCTTGCAGCTTCACAGCCTGGTTCCCTACTGCGCATGCATGAGTCACGCTGCACTTTCTGAGTGGTCCCTGCTGCCTTATGGGACCTGTGTGTCTACCAGAAGACAGCGGGGGGGGGGGGCAGACATGGCGTAGATTGCCGCAGATACTGCGGTGATCTTTCCCTGGAAGTGGGAGCAAATACCTGTATGAGACAGGTATCTGCTCCCCCCTCCCCCTGAAAGGTGCCAAATGTGACACCAGAGGGGGGAGCAATCCGAACAGCGGAAGTTACATTTTTGGGTGGAGCTCCGCTTTAAAGTGTATCCTCACCCCGCACCCTGTGTCTTGTGCACAAATCAGATACTCACACACCCAGCGGATCCAGAGTTGTCCCGGTGAGATCTTCATTGTCCAGATGAGATCCTCTTCTGTTTTGCCTCTGCTTGATCCCATGTCACCCTGTTCAGGTGTGATGTCATCGGTAGGCGCCAGTCTTTACGGGTTTGGCCGGCCGGCCTACCGATGATGCACCACTTGACCTGCCTACTTCCTCCTTTACTGAACGGAGAAACAATGCCTCTTGGGATATGTGATGTGCATATCCCAGGAGGGAAAGGACGTACAGTGCATGTCATAGGCCTAGGGGGTGGCGGCCCAAAAACATTTAAAGGGGTTGCAAAGCCTCCTGTTTTTCACCCTAATGCATCCTATGCATTAAGGGGAAAAAACTTCTGTCAGTCACTGGCCCCCCAGCCCCCCCATTTTACTCACCTGAGCCCTGGAATGCCCCACGGCGAGGACGCACTGTCTCTCTGCCCGGGGTTCTCAGCTCTTGATTGGATAGATTGATAGCAGTGCAGCCATTGGCTCCCGCTGCTGTCAATCAAATCCAATGACGTGGGTGCCGGGGCGGGGGGGCCGAATGCTGGACTCGGGAGCGTGCTTGCAAGGTAACCCCCCCGGGAAAGTGCTTCACCTAGGGGGTTATCTGATGTGGGGAGAAGCCGCGAGAGCCGCCGGGGGACCCCGGAAGACGGCATTCAGGGCCACTCTGTGCAAAATAAGGTGCACAGTGAAGGTAAGTATGACATGTTTGTTATTTAAAAAAAATAATTCAAACATTTACAATCATTTTAAGGATAGGAGGGGTGGAGCGGTGAAGAGTGCTGAAAAGGTGAAGAAACGCTTTAAATTTAAGGCTTATTTGATAGTCTCAAAGTAGAACTGAATTCTCAAAAAAGAATATATAATAATTTCACTGTAAAAAACTGATCTTATTTAAAAAAATACAGTTTTCCTATTTCTTTGTTCGTTTTTTCTTACCCTGCCCTATGCCCACCCTTTATACTTTTTATATGAACATCATGTGGACATGTGCATTTTTCAGAAGCAGCTGACTGTCAACATTTTAACTGTAGGAATGTGTCAGCACACTGTGGGTTGAATGCATGACTGCTTGTACTCTAACTGGGAGTATAAGAAAAGGGAGACAATGCTTCAGCTGAACTGAGTAAGTTATGTTAACCTAACAAAGGAAATGCTTTGGGATCCACCTTGCTGCTAGGATCACTTGGTATAGTTTAACTGAAAAAAGGAGATCTTCAAAAAAAAAAACTTTTAGCCATCACAGCAATACATGCAGCAACATATTGGCGTTATACGTTTGAGTTCAGATACACTTTCACAATAATAACACTTACTTGAAATGGTGGAGGTGTTGACACTGAAGGAATAACCGCTGCTGCAGTGGCAGCACTTACTGGATCACCCTGCACAGTCATAGGATTAAGCATGTGTTCCATGCCATGGATTTTCCCATCTTCAATCAGCTTGGCAGCTGAGGCCTGGAACATGGAGTACGGACTACTACCCATTGTGGGAATGGCAACTGAAATACACAAAAATTGGTCAGCAACAACAGTCTTTTGTTTAAACAAAATGCAAGACTTCTTAACTGAGTTTATTAAAAACTGCACTTTTACCTACACGAGTTATCAATTTACCAAAAAAGAAATTGGTCCACAAAGTGACAGCCTTTACTGTGTACAGACCACCGTCACCATAAAAACAAAGTACATCTCACATTTCCCTATGCTGAGGTAACTTATTGTTATATTGTGTTAGTTGTAGCAGATGAAAAGGCATGAACACGTGATTTGGGAAGTAATAATCAAATAACACAGCATGATTGATGAATCTCGGTTACAAAGATGACAATATATTATGCAGAATGTCAATAACACAATCTGGGCTGATTGAAGTAGAAATTTGGCTGTATGTGTGTTGAAAGGTATGGAATGGGGAGTTCACTAGTAGCATGTACAGCTTTTCACATACAACTTTTCTAACCTTAAAATATAACTTCAACAAAATTGCCCTTTTTCCTAAATGGTGAGGAATACAGTGGGCCTAATGTGTCCTACATAAAACTGGTCTCTGTTGCCCATGCTTCCTGATGAAAGAAATATACTGTTGGCTAAAATCTAAAGTGTTTGAATATAATTGGAGGTTACGAGACAACAAAAAGATTTAATATTTCACAATCTTTCAACCTGTGAAAAATTGCTAACTGCACGTATCAGGGGATAGACATGGTGAGCCCAGTGTGTAGCCCTGTATCTAGTAGGTCTACACATGTGTACTCTTTAGCCTACACAATATCTCCCACAAACTCATCAGCCACAAGTATATATTTTTTATTTATTTATTTATAAGGGGCAACTTCTGATCTACAAAACATTTTCTAGAACAATGAATAAAGTTTTGTGAAAGGTGCATTACGATAGAACGTTCAACAATGCACTGGAGGGCCATTTATTAACATGGAGTAAGCATTATTAAGGAGCTATTACTCAGATTTTATAAACCTCCCACCAGTATATTGCCTCTGATAAAATGTAGTCACCAGTTAGGGTTGAGTTTAGAATTTCAGACTAACCTGTACCGGGCTTAAGAGCAACTGGATTGACTGCTGGTAATTCCAGGTTGGGTACAAGTTCAAAGCCTTTTTCTTGCAGTTTACCCTTCCCTTCATGATATCTGCTATAAATGCCGCGGCCGGCCGAATATCCCCCCAGGTACGTGCCCCTGGGACCAGGGGCTCTGTTGCCTGCTGCGCCTCGCCCTCTGCCTCTTATGCTGCCTGCTTGTAATATCAACACAATACAATCAGAAATCACAGAAGATCGCCACTAAAGCCTTTATAAAGTACATAGTGGGAAATTTATTTGAGCTTCCATTTTGGCACATGACATACCAATCAGCACTGAGATTCAAACACGAGTTAAACATAAGTACAAATACGGTAATTTTCTTCTCTCATTGCTTACTTTTAGGTCACCTAGCCACTGGCCATATTTTTTAATAATGGATTGACTAAAATAAGTATTACAGGTCAATAACAAAGCTTTCAGGCACATCATCTCCAAAATGGAAGCACAAAATATGAGAAATGTTGTTTCAGTGTAAGGTTTCAAGGGAAACTTCAGCTAAAATACAAGTTATAGACTTTATCTGGAGGCACATGTTATGGATAAATCTACTATGAATGGATCAGCTATGTGAAGAGAGGTGAGTGTAGTCTACAATTTAGCATAACCACCTCACACTGAAAAATCTTTGATATGATGTCAGAATGTAATTTTCTAATGTTTATTTCTCCATGCTTGTTGGTAGATTGAAAAACGTTGCTTAAAATGTTATCATTCTCCAAGCCATCCATTTATTTGTATTTTGATGGTATTCTAGCAATGATTAGACCCCTGAAGGGCCACATGTGGTTTGTTATTAATTGTGGGCTTGCTTGGACGTGGCTGTTGTAAATCAGGGACAGTTCTTGAAGTGATTTGGGTCAAACTGAGCATAACATAAAAATGCATAGCAGAGGTTATATTTGGTTGGTCAGCTATCAGGTAGACAAAGTCAATGTATATGCACCTTGTAAGGGCTCATGCACACTTCATCTTAAAGAAGCTCAAAGAAGCGGCTCCTACAGGCTTTTGAGCCTTTTTTAGCTCAAATTTGTTTTCTTCCTGGAAACTCCCCTTCATGTTAGCCTATGTGTCCATGCACACTATGGCTTTTTCAAGAGTTTACAGAAATGTGCTATTAGGCCCCATTCAATCCTGAGCGTAGCGTTTTCAGGCAGAAAGTCGCGTGAATTTACCGCAAATTTTGCCGCGATTTTTGCGGTGTTTTTTTTACCGCGATTTTGCACAGGTCAAAAAGGTCACCAATGTAAAAAGCAGAAAAACGCCCAAATCTGCCTAAAAAAAGTCCCAAAACTTGTTTGAGATTCAGGCGTTTTGAAGCTTCTGGCGTTTTGGAGTGGTGATGTGAACCATCTACATAGAGAATAATTGATATTTTCCCCTCCAGTGTTTTGTGGCTTCAAGCTAAAAAATGCTCAGGTGTGAATGGGGTCTTACAGGTAGAACCCCCCCCCCCCCCCACCACCAAACTCGCATTGTTGAGAGGAGCTTTCGAGCAGAAAAGATGCCCAAAAATGCATGAAAAAGCCCAAAAAAGCTCAAAAAAGGTTGAAAACGCACAAAAAAAGGAGAAATGAGCTGAGGGGAGGGTTTGTGGATAAAAAACGCTTATGCTCAAAAAAGCCCAAAGAAGCTTAATAAAAACATGCAAAAGAGCACAAAAAAAGCACACGCTTCTTCAAGCTTTTGAGAAATAAAAGCTCAAATACCTGTAAAAGCTGATTTTTTTTTGAGCTGCAGTGTGCATGAGCCATAAAAGTATGCCTACCCCAACCCTCACACTTTCTGAGTTTCCCTATTGCTCCTTCAATGGGATAGGTGACCTCCTTGACAAAAAGGAAGCATCAAGAAGTAGGAGGAGGTAGAACCAGGTATGGATTTTTACAATTCTACATCTGTTGATCTACTGATAGCTGTGACCTACTGTTCTTAACCTCTGCTTATTCATTTTTTTTTCATTGTGAACTCTATTTGAATTGTTCAGGTGTAAATCAGGTTAACTTTAAAACTGTCCGAATTTCAAATATTAAAATGGTGGAAGGTATGCCATTATCCTGCTGACACTTAGGCAATTAATCGATAGGAAAATAAGCATCAGCATACAAATCTTGTATATGATAAAATTTGTAACTGAATACAGGGCATTTCTTCCGCACAGAACCTACCATTTCAGATTTATTACATTTTGTCATCAAGTGGTAAGTGGTAATAAGTCTTGTGTAAGTTAAAATGTGCGCTCAAGTTAAAGAAAATCTTGTATTTTACCGATTGTGATTTATGACTAGTACAGAAGCGTGATGTAAAAGTACATGCTATGTACAACAAATCAGGGCATTTCTACTGACATGTCAGCAGTAAAGCTGCCAGCTAGTCAGGTGACAAACATATGCTGGTAAGAGATAAACAAAGTGCACTGTGACCAATAGCAGAATGGAATAATTAGAGTGACCTTGGGTGAGTTTTTTATCTTTTGTCGTCACACATGATGAGGAGACCATGACATTTTGCACTATGCACTCTATGCACCTTTTTAGGCACCTTAAGAGCAAAGCAAAATGTAAAATGCACTCCTGATAAAAAAAATCACTGCTTATATAAAGAGAGTCAGTTCTAATTTCCAAAGAAGTTAATAATAAATACACAGTCTGCCTTGATAGCTTTGTGGCCACAGGTATGGTTTACTAAAGTAGGGAGGCAAAGCCTTCCACAACAAGCTGTGAACAAGCTGGATATATGAGCACTCAAATTCATTTATTAAAGTGCCACATACAGGACCAATCAGATAACTCATTCTTTCCTTTAAATTGCACTAAATGAGAAACAAAATGGCTGTCGTTGGGCAACAATGATAATTCCATTTAACACTTTGCTAAATTCAGCTCATTGTCTCATAGAAGTGTTTCACTAAGGCTATTGTTTTTTTGTGTGCATGACTTTGGATGCTCCATTTAAAGTGGAGTTCAACCCAAATTTGGAACTTCCACTTAATCCACTCCTCGCTCCCCTACATGCCACATTTGGCATGTCATTTTTTTGGGGGGGGGAGTGGGGGCTTCAGTAGGAGTGGGACTTCCTGTCTCACTTCCTCCTTCCGCCCTGGGGCCGCCTAGGCGATTTGTCATATAGCCTTTTGGCGGCCCCTCCCTGTAGGCGATCACCTGGGACGTGACAGGTCCCAGGCGATCGCCTGTTCACTCAGAGAGCGCTGCGCCATTCGCGCATGCGCAATGAGTGCCCGGCCGTGAAGCCAAAAGCTGTCACAGCCGGGTGCCCACACTATGAATGGAGGCGCCGGCGGAGAAGGGGGGGGAAAGGAGCGGAGATCCGGGCGTCGCGTTGCTTGACAGTGGAACAGGTAAGTGTATGTTTATTAAAAGCCAGCAGCTACACTTTTTGTAGCTGCTGACTTTTAATCAGCATAAAAAAAGGCCGGAACTCCCCTTTAAGCTAACTTAAACGCCAGAATAAGAGTCAATACATCAAAAATGCAGCACGTAAAACATTTCCCCAATACACTACAATGAAATTTGTTGGTTTGAAGCTTTGTAAAATGCATCAAAAGGCAAAGCAAGGGTTCATTGTTGAGTTCAGCATTGGGTACAACAATTAAATTGTATGAGGTTTAACTTCCAACAACCAGAGAAGCCCTTTTACAAAGATCAGAGTAAATGCAAAGCAAACCAAATTCCTTTCCTGAAACATGACTTCTGACTGATTGTTATTAGCTACTGCTAAATTTTAAGTCTATTCTTTCTGCTTCAGTATTTTCAGTTTCAGATATTCTTATCTCTCTATCCTTCTCTCCACTGTAAAACCTTCTCACTGAGCATGCTTTACCCCATGAGTGTATGCCACAAAAAGTCACATCAAGTGCTCGTGGCTCTCAGTTTCAAAAAACATAGCCAGAGGGACCATTGTGTGACAAAGCTGCTCCATTTAAGCTAACTTAAGCCAATGGCAGAGAGCGCTAATCAGAGTGTTCTGTCAGGGGGACCATCCCCTTGTCAGAACACAACAGCTCAGTGGGGGAGATCGCTGGACTAACCTTGCATGGTTAGTACAGTTTCTCAGACCGGAGCTATCAGTTTTTTTTATGCAACCCACTGGGTTGTACCCGGCTTCAGTCTTCTAATTAATTGTTTTGTATGCACAGGGCCCCATTGTGGCTTCCTATTTGTTGCTCTAATAAGGAATGGGCAGCTAAATTCTGGAGTTTTTGGGTTTGGCCCACCCTCTCTCGTTCTTCACTATGAGTCCATCACTATGATGGAAGGTGGCTCTGGCTATCCACCAGAGAATCTATGTTCATATTTGCATTTCATTTTAAATCTAGCACAATAGGCCTGATGTGCAGGCACCAGGAGTGGTGGGTAAAGTGAATATATAGCTAAAACTTTTTTTTTTAAGTTTTAGAGAGGAGAAGGGTTAAGACATCAATGGATGGATTGATGGTCTCTGCTGAACTGGCTGAGATTCGAACTATGTATGGGCAGGCTGATTGTACCTAAGTCGATTCACAATGTTGTATTTTTAGGATGTGATTATTTCCTGCGGCTATAGCAACTCCCCACATCCCCCTGCTGGGAAAACACACTAGCTGATGGTGGAGGGATTCCCCTATTAACACTGACTGTGTTGATGGGGGAATCATGAGTTGCGTTGATGGGGGAATCGCACCATCTATGGCCTGCCTTAGAACCTCTGTAAAGTTTCCATTGCTCTTTGTGTCCTCACTAGGTAAATTGAGCCTCGCTTTGTCCTGGTGACTATTATCACGAAGGAAGAAAGTGATAGAAATCAAAAATTGTAGAGTTGTCTGCAGAACAGTATGTGAGGGTAATCTTCCAGTGGGGAAAATCTGTTCCAATAACAACTGTGTAAGAAGGGAATTTCCCTCAGTTTATAGAGATTTTCTTTAATTTCCTGTTACATTTCCTGTACAGAAAGTAAAGAAAATTCTCGCCAATGGGGCACAGACAGCAAAAAATAAAACAGATCCTTTCAGAGGCGTAACTAGAAACCTCTGGGCCCCGGTGCAAGAAATCACAAAGGGCCCCCCCTCGAAAAAGCATGATTTTGATACTTTTTTTTGAGGGGGGTTGCAACGGCGGTAGTTGAGGGGGGGTGGCAGCTGTGGTACTTGAGGGGGTGGCAGTGGTGGTACTTGAGGGGGGTGGCTGCAGTGGCAGTGGTGGTGCCATCCTCTCCCACCACCACCTGTGCCTCTTACTGATCCCATCCTCCCACCACTGATCTCATCCCTATCCCCCCCATCATCTCTGTTGTAGAAGTAATGGGGGGATAGGGATGAGATGAGTGGTGGGGGGATGGGATCAGTAAGAGGCACAGGTGGTGGAGGTTGGCATCGATTGCTTAGCTCTGCAAAATGTCACTTACCGTCAATCAATCGATTCCCCGGGAATTCCGTTCGATCGGTCACGGTCACTGTGCCTTCTAATCTCCCGCCAGGATGCCTTCTTGCCTCATGGGTAGACCGTATAGGTATTCCACGCAGAGAGAAAAACTCCTCCCTCGCCTTCTCTCATTGGTGTCAGCAGGTCTGCTGACTTAATTTTTCAGTGTCTGCCCCCAGTCTCATGCCCAGGCCCAGATTTACTCCCTTTGCCGCCCCAAGGCCAGGTCCTTCAATACCGCCCCCCCACACACACCATCACATAGGGGGACTCCCCAGAGAGCCCCCCTGACATCAGGGACCCCACAGAGCCTCCCTACTTACATCAGGGTCCCTAGAGAGCCTCCTCCTACATTAGGGTCCCCAGAGAACCTCCCCTTACATCAGAGTCCCCAGAGAACCTTCCCTTACATCAGGGTCCCTAGAGAACCTCCCCTTACATCACGGTCCCCAGAGAATCTCCCCTTACATCACGGTCCCCAGAGAACCTCCCCTTACATCAGGGTCCCCAGAGAGCCTCCCTACTTACATCAGGGTACCCAGAGAGCCCCCCCTTACATTAGTGTCCCCAGAGAGCCTCCCCTCCTACATTAGTGGCCCCAGAGAGCCTCCCTTCCTACATTAGTGTCCCCAGAGAGCCCCTCCTTACATCAGGGTCCCCAGAGAGCCTCCCTATTTACATCAGGGTCCCCAGAGAGCCTCCCTACTTACATCAGGGTCCCCAGAGAGCCTCCCTACTTACATCAGGGTCCCCAGAGAGCCTCCCCTTATATCAGTGTCCCCAGAGAGCCTCCCCTCTTACATTACATTAGTGTCCCCAGAGAGCCCCTCCTTACATCAGGGTCCCCAGAGAGACCCTTCTTACATCAGGGTCGCCAGAGAGCCTCCCCTTACACCAGGGTCCCCAGAGAGCCTCCCCTTACACCAGGGTCCCCAGAGAGCCTCCCCTTACACCAGGGTCCCCAGAGAGCCTCCCCTTACACCAGGGTCCCCAGAGAGCCCCCCCTTACACCAGGGTGCCCAGAGAGCCCCCCCTTACACCAGGGTCCGCAGAGAGCCTCCCCCTTACATCAGGGTCCCCAGAGAGCCTCCCCTTACATCAGGGTCCCCAGAGAGCCTCCCCTTACACCAGGGTCCCCAGAGAGCCCCCCCCCTTACACCAGGGTCCCCAGAGAGCTCCCCTTACACCAGGGTCCCCAGAGAGCCTCCCCCTTACATCAGGGTCCCCAGAGATCCCCCCATACACCAGGGTCCTCAGAGAGCCCCCCCTTACACCAAGGTCCACATAGAGTCCCTCGTTACACCAGGTTCCTCAGAGAGCCCCCCCTTACACCAGGGTCCCCGGAGAGCCTCCCCTTACACCAGGGTCCCCAGAGAGCCTCCCCTTACACCAGGGTCCCCAGAGAGCCTCCCCTTACACCAGGGTCCCCAGAGAGCCCCCCCTTATACCAGGGTCCCCAGAAAGCCCCCCTTACACCAGGGTCCTCAGAGAGCCACCCCCCCTTACACCAGGGTCCCCAGAGAGCCTCTCCTTACATCAGGGTCCCCAGAGAGCCCCCTTACACCAGGGTCCACATAGAGCCCCCCGTTACACCAGGGTCCTCAGAGAGCCCCCCCTTACACCAGGGTCCCCAGAGCGCCTCCCCTTACACCAGGGTCCTCAGAGAGCCCCCCTTACACCAGGGTCCTCAGAGCACCCCTTACACCAGGGTCCCCAGAGAGCCCCCCCTTACACCAGGGTCCACATAGAGCTCCCCCTTACACCTGGGTCCCCAGAGAGCCCCCCCCCCTTACACCAGGATCACCAGAGAGCCCCCCCCTAACATTAGTGTCCCCAGAGGCCCCCTTCCTTACATTAGTGTCCCCAGAGGCCCCCTTCCTTACATTAGTGTCCCCAGAAACCCCCCCCTCTTACATCAGGGTCCCCAAACAGCTGACTCCCCCCTTGCAGGGGTTCCCCTGTACCTGGCTGGTGGAGGTGGCGATTGGCAGCTCTATGGTGTCCACAGGCAGGGGGGTCTTGCTGGGGCTAGTAGTTCTATATCCGAACCATGTGAGGGGGGAGGGGCCTCTGACCCGGGCATCAGCAACATTGTGCAAGCAGAGTGAAAGTGAAACTAATACCTGCCCGGGTCAGAGGCCCCTCCCCTCTCCTCTGTATACACACTGACACTCGAGTACTACAAGCCCCAGGGAGATCTTGCTGCCCACACAGGCACCATAGAGCTGCCGATCGCCGCCTTCCACCTCCTCCCACATCTCCCCACTGCACTCTAAACGGCCAGCCAGAGGTGCAGGCAGGGGAGATGTCTTGGGAGTCTTGGGGAGTTGCCGCGGTGCCGCCCCTGCATCCACTGCCTTGTCAGCACCCGATTCCTGCGGCGGAACGGCTCCTCATACTGGCGGGCGGTGGGCGGGCCCCTCACACGGGCGGCGGGCGGGCCCCCCGGACTTCACGGAACTACAGGGCCCAGTCGCAGCTGCGACTGCTGCGACCCTGAAAATTCCGCCACTGGATCCTTTCATACTCTTTAAGAAACGTGGCATCAGAAGCTGCAGGCCAATATAAACAGGCAATAGGTACAGATACAATCATCTATAATGCCCTTTTAGTAGAATAAATAATGATGAATTGTGTAGGTCTGCTTTGGCCCTATTAACAGGTCATTTGTAAGCAGATGAGGTCACGTAGTTTAGTACAAATGAGAATTGTCCCATGTATGAGGAATGTTGGACCACAAAATGTGCAGGTCCTCTAAACAAAAATGTTTTATTCATTTACATCATATATCCAGCTTGTTTACCAAGAGTTACCGGTTGCATCTAGCTATGTCCACCTTTTATTGACATCACAGAGCACTTCATAAGTAATTTAAGCCCTTGCTGTAAACTACAATGGTGATGAAATGACTTATGGTAATTAAATGGGAGTATCAATGATCAATGAGTATCATGTTATAATGTAAATCAATGTGCTTGCTAAAGAATATTCAAGGCTGTACAAACATTCTGGAGATTTATGTTCTTCTCTTAGATTTGAGATGATCCTTACAAATTTGCAGAAGGAAAGAGGGAAAGAATAGTTAAAGGATAACATTCTCTAGTAACATCAACTTCCAGCACAAAGATACAGCAAAGAAGTATATTGCCCATAATGCTTAGCCATGTTCTGGAGAAACAGCCGGTACATGGCTCAAGCTGCACAAAGCAGAGGTGTGGAACATTTTTAAAATTCTTGTTCATCATTACAAGTGATGAGCAATTGAAGTTACAAGTCAAACTCAGCTGCAGAACTATTTATGAGTCTATTTTAAAGGCACGTGTGGTCTGGGAAATTTCAGTTTTTGAAAGTGATTTTTAAAGGAATTCTTTACTTTGAAAAATATGATATCTGCCATTGCTGGCTTATTCTTTTGAAAATTCAAATCTCTTGGCTTTCATGCTGATCCAGTTGCAGGCACTGAACTGTAACTAGTATGGCGATCAGAAATTTTGACCTTGCTCTGATTTTGTTGGCTGGCATATTTGCTCCAGGTCGGTGATTTAGACGTTCTGAAGACATAAGGTCTTCAGAAATTTCTTTGCACAGGTTTCCTTTTGAGTCCCATCTCCTGGACTAACTAATCCCCACCTTCCTCATTATATGGCTGCCATAAGGAAGTTAGATTGTGGAGGAGTTTTATGTAAAGATCTTAGGTTCTCAATGGCAATTGAATGTGCCATAGATTTGAAGAAACAAATACAGACCAAGTACTACCTCTGTATACTCCTCCTACACATCAGTATGTGTATTTAAACAGTAGAGAGCTTATTTAAAAAAACAATAATTTTGCAATGTGTATGTGACAGCTTGAATCTCATTTGTTTCCCCACTTACAAATAATTCTTCTAAATGAAACCCGGTGCAACTGTAAAACAACCCACAGGAAAATCAGTTTTGATTTTTAGCACTGTTTGAATACATTATCTGGTGCATTACCAGATTGCTATATCTCCCAGTGACTGAAATAGGAGAATCACCCAACTGACAAAAGACAAGCAAGGCTATGGAGACATCACTGGCTATGGAGAGTTGCCAGAGCTTGGCACTCAAGCATAGAGTTCTCCTGACTTGGTTGTCTTAGTGACATAAAATGCATGAAGTTGTTGACATTCATCCAGTACTGAAAATTCAGTTTCTGGTACATATAGCCTTTTATCATGAGTTTAAATAAAAGAAAGTATCAAAAGAAAGTTACCTAATTTCTCAAATAATAACTTAAAAGTTAGATAAAGGTGAAACACTTTTGTTAGTTACCAACCTTTCACAAAGTAATCTCTGTTTGGACCAATCAAGGCATTGTATGGGTATCCATAATAGGCTAATGTGTATGGATCACATGAGTAAACATAATTGGGCTGAGTGACTTCTGTGACTGTAGGCGTGGGGGGGGTTGTTCCTTTAGCAGCTTTCTGGTATCGTGTGTACTGTTCCTTATCTACTGGTTTAGCCAATGTGACTTCTATGCAAGAGCCTTCCAGTTCAGTCCCATTAAGGTTCCTCATGGCCTGCACTGCATCATCTCGACTGGTAAAATGCACAAAGGCATAATCCCGTATTTTCTTAACCCGTTCCACACATCCAGGATTGTACTGGCCAAACACCTTTTTAATTGTATCCTCAGGTGTTTCAATCATAAGGTTCCGCACATAAAGGATTTTGACAGTTTCCATCACATCTTCATCAACATCAATTTCTGGTTCTGCCCAGTCAACAGCAATCTGATGACCCCATAGCTGGATTCTTCCAGGCATCAATTTCCTTCTGGCCATGGCAGCCGCTCGGTGGCTTTCATATTCTACAAAGGCAAAGCCTCTATTTTTCATCTTATCAGCAGCACTAGCATAGACAATAACATCTAAAACTCCTTCAGTTACTTTAGAGATTTCTTCTAGAATCTCTTCTCTTTTCTTCATCTTTGGAATCCCCCCAATAAAAAGTCGACAGTTATCTACACTGCAACAAACACCTAAGAGCCTTCCAGGCCTGATTTCATAATTATTAAGTTCTCGAACTGCCCTCTTGGCTTCATGTTTCTGTGTGAACATGACAAAAGCATATCCACGATTCTTTCCATCAAAGTCCATCATCAGGCGCATTTCATAGATACGACCTACACTTTCAAAGACTGGAACAAGCTCATCCTCATAGACGTCACGGGGTATTTTGCCAACGAAAACCTCACAACCACGTGGGGGATGAAGCCCTTCCCACCCTGGTGGTGGACCTCCATATTTTCTTTGTCCATTTTCCTGAACCATCACGTACCCTGTACGTTCCATAAGTGAAATGAGAGCAGCCTCATTTGGTGAACCGACAACTCCCTCTGTGATCTTTGAGGTTGACATGTTAGAAGAATCGTTACTCATCATAGCAATGGAATCCTCTGCTGTCATTATGCCAAAGTCATGCAATACTTGCTGAAACCTTTTTAAAATAAAAACAAAGTATTAATAAAATAATCAAGGACACCGCTACAGAATAAAAACACAGCTTTTTGGTATAAATCATTTCTTGCTGCTAAACAGATTTCTGGAGAAAATTAGTCATATAAAAACTTGGCTAAAACAGAACTACAAGGAAAATATATATGAAGAAAGAGCAATACAGTGCAGAAACCAAGAGACACTCCTTATCATGTAGCAGCTTGCACAATAGCACACATAAATCGTTTACACAATAGATTTTAACTGAAATCAAAAAACTTTTAAAATCAACTGCATTCATTACAACAAATGTAGAATCTTTAAAGTTAAAGGATGAAGTAGATAAGTTAGTAAAAATATTCACGAATACAAAAAAATAATAAGTTGAAGTGTTTGACATTTTACTAATAATAAAAGTGTGGAATAGCAATAACCACTTCACAATATTAGTCATTACAGGATGTGCTAAGGTAAGTACTAAGGTATATTTCTATTGGATAATCCTACAGAATGGATGGATGAATGGAACATTCTGAATTTGTTTACTTAAATATTAAAAAAAAAAAATTTTTTTATCTTAATGACTAAAAACGTGTTTCCTTATATACATTTAATAATGGCTGCACCTTGGTAAGTAGGCCTTCTAAAAAAGAGTGACTAGTGTATTTCATTTACTCCAAATCTGTCATGGTTTTAATAGGCATTCTATACTGATTACCTTATGTATTGATTGAGATATAAACAGGGCACAAGTAAGTCGTTTTTTTTTAGACAGCCAATTCAACTTTTACTAAACCAGACACTGCAAATAACACCCCCATGCTACCCTTGTAATAGGATTTCAAATTTTTGTGTCCCTGCCAAAAGGTATCAGACAAGAGGCCATCCATGAGGCCCTATGGCCAGTTATTGTCAGGTCTGTTTTTTCAAGGGAAATCACCAAAATATCTGATCTTCTTAACCACTTAACGACCGCCCACCGCCGATTTACGTCGGCAGAATGGCACGGACAGGCAGAATCACGTAGATCTACGTGATCGCCTTTGTGCAGTTGGGGGGTCCATCCGGACCCCCCTTCACTGCAGTGAGCGGCCGTTAAGTGTTCGGGAGCGATCAGGCATGAGGGGGCGGCCGCTCGATTCCGCCCCCCCCTCGCGATTGCTCCCGGCCAATGAAAATGCTTCCTCCGCCATGTGATGTAAACAAGGCTGGAGGAAGTGATGTCATCTCCCTCGCCGCGGTCTTTCCGTTCCCGGCGCCGAGCAGAGAAGAAGCAGGTTAGTGCACCAACAGTCCACTGACACGTAGGTACACATAGGCACACAAATCACCCCCAGTCACCCCCAGATCACCCCCCAGGTCACCCCAAAGCCCCCAATCACAGTGTCACTGATTGCAGTGATCATTTATTTTACTGATCACTGCATTTAGTGTCATCTGTGATTGTAAAAAGTTGCAGGGCAGTTAGGATTAGGCCCCTTTAGGTCCAGGGTAGCCCCCTAACCCCCCCTAATAAAGGTTTAACCCCTTGATCACCCCCCAGGTAACCCTTTCACCCCCTAACTTCAGCGTCACTAAGCGATTGTTTTTCCGATCGCTGTATTCGTGTCGCTGGTGTTTTAGATAGGCAGTTATTTTTTTTTAGGTTCGCCGCAGGTTTTTATTAGTGTCAGGTACCCCCATATATTATTTTAACCCCCTGATTGCCCCTAGAGTTAACCCTTTCACCAGTGATCGCCGTATAAGCGTCACTGGTGTCACTGGTTAGCCAGTAAGTTATTTAGTTATTTAGGTTACCCGTCAGGTTTTTATATAGTGTCAGGTACCCCCATATTTAACCTAATAAAGGTTTTAACCCCCTGATTGCCCCTAGTTAACCCTTTCACCAGTGATCACCATATAAAGGTTACGGGTGACGCTGGTTGATTAGTTTGCTTTTTATAGCATCAGGGCACCCGCCATATATAACCCAATAAAGGTTTAACCCCCCTGATCGCCCGGCGGGTGAGATCAATTAGGTTTTAGCGCCAGAGAGGGTCTGCGTCGCCCCAGGCAGTGTTAGGTTAGTGACAGTAACGCTAACACCCACGCGCAAAGCATACACCCCCCTTAGTGGTATAGTATCTGATCAGATCTGATCAGATCTATACTAGCATCCCCAGCGGTTTAGGGTTCCCAAAAACGCAGTGTTAGCGGGATCAGCCCAGATACCTGCTAGCGCCTGCGTTTAGCCCCTCCGCCCAGCCCAGCCCAGCCCAGCCCAGCCCACCCAAGTGCAGTATCGATCGATCACTGTCACTTACCAAACACAACACACATAACTGCAGCGTTCGCAGTGCTTGGTTTTTGGGGTCCCGTACGCGGCTAGGCTCCCAAAAAGTCCCACACATGTGGTATCCCCGTACTCAGGAAAAGCAGCAGAATGTATTTTGGGGTGCAATTCCACATATAACCATGGCATGTGTGAGCAATATATCATTTAGTGACAACTTTTTGTACATTTTTTTTTTCTTTTTGTCATTATTCAATCATTTGGGACAAAAAAAAAAATATTCAATGGGGTCAACATGCCTCTCAGCAAATAGCTTGGGGTGTCTACTTTCCAAAATGGGGTCATTTGGGGGGGTTTTGTGCCATCTTGGCATTTTATGGCCTTCAAAACTGTGATAGGTAGTGAGGAGTGAAATCAAAAATTTATGCCCTTAGAAACCTTGAAGGCGGTGCTTGGTTTTTGGGGTCCCGTACGCGGCTAGGCTCCCAAAAAGTCCCACACATGTGGTATCCCCGTACTCAGGAGAAGCAGCAGAATGTATTTTGGGGTGTAATTTCACATATGCCCATGGCATGTGTGAGCAATATATCATTTAGTGACAACTTTGTGCAAAAAAAAAAAAGTTTGTCATATTCCCGCAACTTGTGGCAAAATATAAAATATTCCATGGACTGAACATGCCTCTCAGTAAATAGCTTGGGGTGTCTACTTTCCAAAATGGGGTCATTTGGGGGGGTTTTGTGCTATTTTGGCATTTTATGGCCTTCGAAACTGTGATAGGTAGTGAGGAGTGAAATCAAAAATTTGCGCCCTTAGAAATCCTGAAGGCGGTGCTTGGTTTCCGGGGTCCCATACGTGGCTAGGCTCCTAAAAAGTCCCACACATGTGGTATCCCCGTACTCAGGAGAAGCAGCAGAATGTATTTTGGGGTGCAATTCCACATATAACCATGGCATGTGTGAGCAATATATCATTTAGTGACAACTTTTTGTAATTTTTTTTTTTTTTGTCATTATTCAATCACTTGGGACAAAAAAAAAATATTCAATGGGCTCAACATGCCTCTCAGCAATTTCCTTGGGGTGTCTACTTTCCAAAATGGGGTCATTTGGGGGGGTTTTGTACTGCCCTGCCATTTTAGCACCTCAAGAAATGAGATAGGCAGTCATAAATTTAAAGCTGTGTAAATTTCAGAAAATGTACCCTAGTTTGTAAACGCTATAACTTTTGCGCAAACCAATAAATATACGCTTATTGACATTTTTTTTACTAAAGACATGTGGCTGAATACATTTTGGCCTAAATGTATGACTAAAATTGAGTTTATTCGATTTTTCTTATAACAAAAAGTAGAAAATATCTTTTTTTTTCAAAATTTTCGTTCTTTTTCCATTTATATCGCAAAAAATAAAAATCGCAGAGGCAATCAAATACCATTAAAAGAAAGCTCTATTTGTGGGAAGAAAAGGACGCAAATTTCATTTGGGTACAACATTGCATGTCCGCACAATTTACAGTTAAAGCAGCGCAGTGCCGAATCCCAAAAACAGGCTTGGTCCTAATGGTCCGAAATGGTCCGGGGCTTAAGTGGTTAAAGTGTATGTAAAGCCCAAAAAAATATATTTTTGTATTTTTTTTTTAAGTTGAGAAGGGTTAGAACCTGGCTTTCCCTGCTGGGGAGAATCATCCTTTGTATGTGTCCTGATGACCATTCTCACTGGGACAGAAAGTTAAAAAATGTGAGATGCCACAGAAATAGAGGAGAAATCTTCCAATGGGGACACATGTTTTGGTGACAGCTAAGACTGGATTTCCGTTATTTTTGTGTCTATGGGACAGGAAGTGTAGTTTTTTTCCCCAAAAGAGACATAGGTGGCAAAAATAAACCCTAATAATGGTTTCAACTGTTCCACCCTATCCAAAATGTTTTGGTTTTAGATATACCTGAATTCCAATTTAAAGGTTATCATTTCCATTACACCCAAGGCTTGTATCTCCACCCTCTTTTTCAATCTCTCTCCAATACTAATATAATCAAATAATGCTGGTCTGATATGAAAATAATCCAGAGCATTTACCTATTTTAGAATATAGTGAAGGTTTGTTATTTTGACAAACTTTCAATTGGCTTTAATGCCTGACTACACAATTACAGTACATCTGAATGAGCAGTGCTCTACTAGTGATGCTGCTTCACAGGACATTTTCACACATTTCCTTTGTGTCTGTGGCTTTCATAATCAAAGTGCGTAAACCACATCTGAAATACAACCACTAGTGTTCAATTAAATATTTATGATCTCTGCACTGTAAAATCTCAACACAATCCTTTCATAAATGCTAATGTGGGGTTCATAATGTTGGTGCATTGCGGTAGCACACTGTAAACCACATGTTTTATCCTGCGTTAGTGTAAATGCATAGCATCATATGTACTACAGAGTGGTGCATTGATATGTACAGTAATGCATTTTCAACAGCACCCCATCCACTAACAAACGTGTAGGGTAGCGCACTACAGCACACAGATGTGAGCCATCTGTGTGTTGCAGTGCTTTAAGAAAATGTGTTATGCACATGAATGGCCTTATTAATGCATCGCAGGTAAAATATTCAATAACACACAATCGAAACGTGGCCTAAGTTGGGAACTGTGGTGTTGAAAATAACATTCCATGTGCAAAGGTGTGAAGGGGCAGTAAGGTTACCTACACTCTCTTGTATCTTCTATATCTGATATGAGAATAACAATAAAAAAAGCTCCTGTGTCCTGATTTTGAGTTCTTTATTGGTTATGCAACTTGCAAGTAGTCGGTTTCTTGGTGCCCTGGAGTATATTCTTATCATGAAGTGCTCAAATAATTGCTATCTTTTTATACAGTAATGCACACTTTACTGCAGAATGAAGGTTAGGTCTTTGAATTGCATGGTTCAGAAGTCATCACTGATTAGGTGAAGGGCGTCACCATGTTACACTGTGATTTGTACTCTGGCAGTGCTTTAGCAGATGCAGTATTTAGATAAAGGTCACCGTACAAACAGAGTTTTTCTCAAGTTTAGCCCCGTCTCACCCAGCAAGCACTGAAAGTTCCTAGCCACAGTTCCTAATATTTTTAATGCCTCCGTTTATGACTATATGGGAGCCTCATAAATAGGGTTGTTTTACAAAAAGGCTTGTTTTTCTTATAAGAATTAGGGTTGTATTGTATTGGAAATATTAGGAAAGCATTAAATCCCATTAGTTTTTTTTTTTGCTGCCCATGTCCCATTGGAAATTCATTTTCACCTCCTGTCCTGGAGCTTCAACAAGACATGATAGGAAAGCTCCTCAAAAATCCCTCTTATGCCCTGTACACATGATTGGGAGTCCTGATGGGAAAACTGCGATGAGAGCTTTTGGTCGGGAATCCCAGCCGTGTGTATGCTCCATCGCAGTTTTTCAGACAGGAAAACTGCCGGAAAAGGCCGGCAAAAAAAAAGAACCAGCTCTCTTTTTTCCCATCGGGATTCCCGGCGGACATTTTTCCGTCGGATAACCCGGCCGTGTGTAGCAGAAAACGGACGTTTTTGGCAGTTTTCCTGTGGGGAAAAAGTCAGGTGAACCATACACACGGTCGGGATTCCCGAGGAAAAGCTCATCGGAGTTTTCCCAATGGGAAAACCGAACGTGTGTACGGGGGGAAAAGTAGAGAGCGGGTTCTCGGTTTTCCCCTCAGGATTTCCGACGGACCCTTTGCCGTCGGGAATCCCGGTCGTGTGTACAGGGCATTAGACTGTTGTCACCAGAAAAGGTGTTCACAGTGGATGATTTCCCCTCACCTCTTGTCTTGGTGACTTCAGTAAAATTATAGATTGCCCATAATTTTTTGTCCTAGTTACAATGGTCACCAAAGTGAAGCTGGGACCACAACTGGGACAAAAAATTATAGCAATAAAAACTGACAGAAGCCCTAACCCTTCCCTACTCTATCTAAAATTAGGAACAACTGCTTTGGTCACATAAACACACACACACACACACTATATCCCATATTTTAACCAATTCATGTGGCAGAAAAATTTAAAGTTGTTTAAAGCAGAACTTTACCCATAACAATTTGATAGAAATAATGTTCTTTAGCACTGAACATACATTCCACATTAATAATTATGCTACCAAAATTAGTGTGTGCTGTAAATTGCTTCCAGCATTGTATCTGTTTCTTCTTGCTGGAGGCTGCCATTTTGCTTAAGCCCAGAGTCTCTGAGCAGCAATAAATCTTTAGGCTGTCAGCAGATTGTCTGCTAGTGGCTCTGATTTTCAGCACAATGCCAAAAAACAACTGACCATGTGCAGACCAGGGCGAGGCACTGTATTACTGGATTTTAAACAATATAGGCACTTATTTTTAATATTTTACATATATACCTGCAAAAGGGGCCAGCCTGAAGTAATCGAGCAGGACTTGAAGTGGCTCTAAAGCCTCAAGATTTTTTACGTGCTAGTTCACACCAGACACAGTTCCGTTCAGTTCCGTGTGCTTTTTTTTGTCACTAAAAATGCATGCACAGTGTTTTCCATGTATTCCAATGGCTCTAGTTCACACCAGTGCAGTCAGTTTCTGGTCAGTTTCCGGTGCAGAAACTGACCGGGACTGACTGTATTGGTGCAGAAAAAAACGGAACTGCACGGAACTGCATCTGGTGTGAACTGGCCCTTAATGCAATTTCTTTTCTGCAACCACGGGTTGATGTCAGTCATTGTTGTTGTTGGGGGAAATGCCTCCTGCAGAGACACTGTGTTCTCCCGATGGGGGGAACTGTCCCCACTGGGAGAACACCATGATTACTGCTAGTGGCTATAATAGCCGCTAGCAATAGTCACATGTAAATCCGACAGGCTGGTTGTACCCAAGTTGGGTACATTCAGCTTCCCCATACATGGTTCGAATCTCATCCGGTCCCTGCTGAACCAGCCATGATTCGAACCAGGGGCGGATCCAGAGTCTTTTCTCGGGAGGGGCACTGCCAAAAAATTTTTTTTTTTGTGGGAAATTTATCGGGGAAATGGTTGGCGTCGGCGCTTCAATCATCCCGGCACCATGGTTGTTATGGTGTCAGGATGATTGAAGCACATTATTTCTATTATTACATTGTAATATAAAATTAAATAGTTCAATGCAGAATCAGTGGGAGCCCCGAGTGTGTCACTTGCCACCGTCGCCTGCAATTAGTGGGAGCCCTGAGCGTGTCACTTGCCACACGTTGTGGATTGTCACTTGCCACGTCACCTGCCACACCTTGCGGATTGTCACTTGCCTGCCACCAGATGCAGATTGTCATTTGCCACGTCACCTGACACAATTTGCGGATTGTCACTTGCCACGTCGCCTGCCACACCTTTCGGATTGTCACTAACTTGCCTGCTAAGGTGTAGTTTTGGTTGTCTCTTGCTGTGTCCCAGAGTCAGGCAGCAGAGAGATAATGTAATGCTGCCTGCACAGTGAGGGCGGAAGTCACTGCAGGAATGCAGGGCAGGCACGGGCGGTGAGAGATGATCTCATCTCTCTGCTCCCCCGCTCCTGGCTAGCTGATTGGCCAGCTGCCACACTGAGCCTGCTCTCTCACTCTCACTTGCGCTGCCAACACACTGAGCAGCACGGTCTGCCCACGAACCGCGCCGCCCCCGACAACAAACCCCGCCGCAAGCGGAGCCGCCTGCTTTCTTACCCGTCTGTGGAGCCGCACCATATTGCACCTGCCCGCAGAGCGGCCTGACGTGACTCACTGACGTCACTCGTTGCTAGACGCCAAGCGGCCCAGGCGTTAGCAGCGAGTGCAGGGAAGAGGCTCCACCCACCTCCTCCTCCGCTCCTGGTATCGTGTCAGTGCTCCACGTAACTACATTAGACGAGTCTCTCTCTCAGCGCCGCTGATCGGCTGATGTGAGAAACTGAGAGAGAGACTCAGAGAGGCAGCGGCAGCCGCAGAACAAGTACTGTATATACTCGAGTATAAGCCGACCCGAATATAAGCCGAGGCACCTAATTTTGCCCCAAAAAACTGGGAAAACTTATTGACTCAAGTATAAGCCTAGGGTGTCCTAGGCTTATACTTGCCTCACTGTGCCCATGCCTCACTGTGCCCATGACTAGACTGATGTTTAACATGGAAGTCTATGGAAGGAGTGCCCGGCTTTGAAAAATCGGTTCTCCCAGACACCAAACTTTTCAAACTTATAGAGGAGACATGGGGCTACATGTGTGCCAAGTTTGGGGTCCAGAGGACCTACGACCGGCCGGTACCGGGTCCGCAAAATCACTGGAGAAATGACCGTTTAACATTGGAGTCTATGGAAGGGGTGCCCGGATTTAAAAAATCAGTGCTCCACGGCCGTATGTCCCCCAGACACCAAACTTTGCACACTTGTAGAGAAGACATGGGGCTACATGTGTGCCAAGTTTGGGGTCCAGAGGACCTACGACCGGCCGGTACCGGGTCCGCAAAATCACTGGAGAAATGACCGTTTAACATTGGAGTCTATGGAAGGGGTGCCCGGATTTAAAAAATCAGTGCTCCCCGGCCGTATGTCCCCCAGACACCAAACTTTGCACACTTGTAGAGAAGACATGGGGCTACATGTGTGCCAAGTTTGGGGTCCAGGGGTCCTACGGCCGGCCGGTACCGGGTCCCAAAATTTCGGGAGATCAGGCGCAAAAAAAACAAAAAAAACAGAGCAAGCGAGTGTGACAGATGGTCTCGGGGGGGGGGGGCAATTGCCCTGTTGCCCCCCCTGGATCCGCCACTGATTCAAACCGTCTATGGCCAGCTTAAGTGACTGTAATGCCACGTACACACAGTCAGAATTTTCGTCGGAAAAACCTTGGATGTTTTTTCCGACGGAATTCCGCTCAAGCTTGGCTTGCATACACACGGTCACACAAAAGTTCTCGGAACTTTCGACCGTCAAGAACGCGGTGAGGTACAACACTAAGACGAGCCGAGAAAATTAAGTTTAATGCTTCCGAGCATGTGTCAAATTGTTTCCGAGCATGCGTAGGAATTTTGCGCGTCGGAATTGCTACAGACGAGCGGAATTTCCAATAGGAACTTTTTCCGTCAATCTTTTGTTGGCGGAAATTCCGACAGCAACAGTCCGATTGAGCATACACATAGTCGGATTTTCCGATGAAATGCTCACATCGGACTTTTCTTGTCGGAAATTCTGACCGTGTGTACGCGGCATAAGACATAAGAGGTGAAAAATGGCAGCTAGATAGAGCATGAACATTCATTTGCTCTCTCTTTCAGGGCTGGTTCAAACTATCAATTTTTTTTTTCGCTACAACGTACGCAATAAAAGCACATAAATACCAGTTGCTACTATTATCTATGAAGCACCACTTCACATCAGTGTGTTGTGTTAGATGGCAGTTCTTGATTGTGAGAAAAAAAAAAAGAAGATGGCAGTATGTTGCAATTTTGAAAAATCTTTCATGGGTTTTGGTAAAAACACGCTACATTCTAGTCAATGGAAATGCATGGACAACATAAAAATGTAATGTGCATTTTTTAAGTCACATATCCATATCTCCTACATGCAGGAAGAAAACATACTGTATGTTAAAAGCCTACAAAAAGCAGATAAAACGTCTTGCATTGCATAGGCTGCATTCACACCTGAGCAGTGGCGGCCCCTCCATGCAGGGGCCCGGCCCCCCTAATCCATGCGCTCGGCCCCCCTAATCCATGCGCCTGGCCCCAGATCTCCATGCAGGGCACTGGATGCATGGATTCCATTTTTTTTTCTCTGAAGCACATGATTAGAGCCTGAGGCTCTAATTGGCTTCAAAAGTGGGTGGGCTGGGGCGCAGAACACTGCGCCCCGAGCCCACCCAGTTGTGTGACAATAGCGAATTAATATTCGCTTCGTCTTCCTGCTTGTCCTCCCAGCCAATCAGGAAGTGGGAGGATCGCGATTGGCAGAGAGGAGAAGGGATTGTATTGGCCGGTGGCAGGGAGGATGTACAGAGCGACCTCTCTGCTCTGCATCACCGTACAGAGCACCTGAGTGCAGCAATTTTCCTGGCGTTTTTTATTTGAGAGTTCTTGAGCGTTTCTAGTATTACAAGCATATTATAAGCGTTTTAGCTTCAGGAATTTTTGTTTAGCCAATAGAAAGCACTAAGCGGTTGAGAGGGAGAGGAAATTAGGGGTAGAGAGCTACTGTTTGAGCAGAAAACGTGAGACAAACTGCTCATAAAACGCTCAAATCAGGCATTTCTATTGAAGTCTATGAGGCCAAAAGCGCTTGTAATCTGCCAAAATTAAGCTCATGCACTTTTTTGAGCAAAAGGGGTTTTACTTTAGGTGACAAAAAGCTCAAATGTGAACAGGGGCCATTGAAATGAATGAGATTTGGCCTGTTGAGCGTATTAGAGCTACAAGCTTCAAGCAGAAAATCTCTCAGGTGTGAACGGGGCCTACGTAAAACGCTTAGACTCTGTTCACACCCAGGTGTTTTGTTTTCAGGCAGAATGTCGCGTGATTTTTGCAGCGATTTTGTACAGGTCAAAAGATCACCAATGTAAAAAGCAGAAAACGCCTGCAATCTGCCATAAAAGAAGCTCCTGTACTTTTTTGAGCTTCAGGCGTTTTGCTTCAGTTGACAAAATGCTCAGATGTGAACAGGAGCCATTGAAATGAATGTTATTTGTCTTGTTGGGCATTTTTAGAGCTGAGACTTATGCCGCGTACACACGACTGTTTTTAATGTCATTGAAAAAAACTACGTTTTTCTCGACGTGATTCTTCTCAAGCCTGCCTGGCATACACACTATCGTTAAAAAAAATGCTTGAGCAAAGCGCTGTGACGTATAACACGTACGACAACACGTACGACGGCACTATAAAGGGGAAGTTCCATTCGGATGGCGCCACCCTTTGGGCTGCTTTTGCTGATTTCGTGTTACCGCGTGTTAGTAAAAGCTTGGTGAGAGACGATTTGCGCTTTTCAGCCTCGTGCTCTTCAGTCCGTTACAGCGTGACAAATGTGCTATCTCCATTACAAACGCTAGTTTTACCAGAACGAGCGCTCCCGTCACATAACTTGCTTCTGAGCATGCACATTTTTTTCCCCGTCATTAAAGCGTACATACGGCCGTTTTTCACGACGAGAAAAACGACGACGTGAAAAACGTCGTGAAAAAATAGAGCATGTTCTAAATTTTTAATGGCCATTTTTCTCGTCGAGAAAAATGCTCTGGAGCCTACACACGATCGTTTTTAATGACCAATTTAAAAAATTGAATTTTTCTTGTCATGAAAAACGGTCAAGTGTACGCGGCATGAAAGCAGAAAAACACCAAAAAACGCCTAGGTGTGAACAGAGCCTTAGGCCTGGTTCACACCTATGCAGGTTGCAGTTGATGCTTATTCAAGGTGCATTTTGCTTTTTTCAATACACGTTTTTAAACCATTCAAGTCTATGGAACCAAAAACACAACCTGCTGGTCCCTGGCCCTTTCCATAAAATGCACAAATGTGAACGTGACCCATAGGAAATCATGGTAAATGAACTGTAGTGTGTTTCTGCAAAACTGAAAAAGCACAAAAAAATGCATAGGTGTGAATCAGGCCTAAAAAACACAGTCTGCGCCTTGAGGAAAATGTACGTTTTCTAAGCTGGTGTGAATGGGTCCCAAGGCTGGATTCACACCAATGCATTTTTAGTGCTTTTTGCATTTTGCAGATTTGCACTACAGAACGTGTTCCATAGGAAACCATGTTAAATGGACTGTAGTGCAAAAATGCAAAATGCAAAAAGCACTAAAAATGCATTGGTGTGAATCCAGCCTAATGCCTCGTACACATGACCGGTTTTGCCTTTTGGCCAAGAAAACCGGCCGTGTGTATGCTCCATCGCAGTTTTCCAGATGAGAAAACTGCGGGGAAAAAAAGAGAACCAGCTTTCTTTTTTCCCGTCGGGATTCCCGGCTGACTTTTTCCCGTTGTGAAAACCGGTCGTGTGTATGCTTTTCCGAGGTGAAAAAAAACATGCATGCTCAGAATCAAGTATCAGACGGGAGTGCTCGTTCTGGTAAAACTAGCGTTCGTAATGGAGATAGCATATTCGTCACGCTGTAACGGACTGAAAAGCACGAGGCTGAAAAGCGCGAATCGTCTCTCACCAAACTTTTACTAACACGAGATCAGCAAAAGCAGCCCAAAGGGTGACGGCGTTTGAATGGAACTTCCACTTTATAGTCCCGTCGTACGTGTTGTACGTCACCGCGCTTTGGACAGGCGGTATTTGGCCTGAACGTGTGTATGCAAGGCAGGCTTGAGAGGAATCCCGTCGGGAAAAACTTTGTTTTTTTTCTTCCTGAGAAAACTGGTCGTGTGTACGAGGCATTAGAGTTAGTTGATGGTGCCCTGATACAAGGGATTGATCACTGCTAATTGGCTGGGAACAACAACTTGATTTTGTGGAATGATTTTGATGGTTATTTAGGATAAGTATGGTTGTGAAAAATATTTAGAAAAAATTAATAAAAAATGTCCTGCTTTTTTGAGTCTTGAAACCAAATTAAGTCCTGATACCAACAACTTTTCTTTCTATTCCTCAATTTTTAGTTGTAGGTTCTTGCCTGAAGTCTATAAGTGTATTTCTCAGTGGTGTAAAAGCGGTTTTTCTTTTACCTGCACTATATTCTTCTTTGTTACCATATGTACTGTTTAAGTGAGGCTCCACAATCTTCTTGATCTTGATTACTATACAAATAAATGCAGCAGGTTTGGATCACAGGCAGACTGTTGACAGACAGGTTCTACAAGCTTGAGGGCACAATTACTTTTTTTCATTTGGTTATATGAAAAAGGTTGCCATGGTGAGTGCCACATCACCCAAGCCTCAGCTCAAAAGAAGGTGAGCTTCCAAAGTTAGTAAAACATAATTGCAGCTCTTTGCTTCAGCAGGAATAGAGAATGTGCCAACAGTTTCCACCAATCTAAAATTTTGTCATAACACGAATAAAGTCAGCAAACTGCAGCTGTAAGAAAGGCTTTTTGAAGTCCTATTTTTTGGTTCTCTTTCAATAAATGAAGGTCTAGTGGACTGACTTGTTTAACCACTTCAGCCCCGGACCAAGACGCAGCATAAAGACCAGGCCCCTTTTTGCGATTCGGCACTGCGTCGCTTTAACTGTCCGACGTGGCCCCCAAACAAAATTGGCGTCCTTTTTTTCCCACAAATAGAGCTTTCTTTTGGTGGTATTTGATCACCTCTGCGGTTTTTATTTTTTGCGCTATAAACAAAAATAGAGCGACAATTTTGAAAAAAATTACATATTTTTTACTTTTTGCTATAATAAATATCCCCAAAAAATATATAAAAAAACATTTTTTTTTCCGCAGTTTAGGCCGATACAAATTCTTCTACATATTTTTGGTAAAAAAAAAAATTGCAATCGCCGTTTATTGATTGGTTTGCGCAAAAATTATAGCGTTTACAAAATAGGGGATAGTTTTAAGGCATTTTTATTATTTTTTTTTTTTTTACTATTAATGGTGGCGATCAGTGATTTTTTTCATGACTGCGACATTATGGCGGACACATCGGACACTTTTGACACATTTTTGGGACCATTGTCATTTTTACAGCGAACAGTGCAATAAAAGTGCACTGGTTACTGTAAAAATTACACTGGCAGTGAAGGGGTTAACCACTGGAGGGGTTAAGTGTGCCTAGGGGCGTGTTTCTAACTGAGGGGGGGCGTGGCTATGAGTGACACGTCACCGATCTCCGCTCTGATTACAATGAGCGGAGATCGCTGACAGTGTCAGTAGAGGAGCGGGGAGATGTTGTGTTTACACTAACATCTCCCCGCTCCATGCCTCCGTGAGACGATCGCGGGGATCCCCGCGGCGATCGAGTTCGTGGGACCCGCGGTCCGACTCACGGGGAAGGCAGGGGGGTCGCGAGTGCACCGGCGGCGGCGCGCGCGCGACCCCGACGTCAGCAGTTAAAGGGCCACGTACAGGTACATGATTGTGCCTGTACGAGCCATTCTGCCGACGTATATATACAGTGAGCGGTCGGGAAGTGGTTAAATGGAATTTAAAATGCTCATCCTGTATCTTCCCAATGAGAGCTCAGACCTCCTCCTATAATGCCCTCGCGCCTTTGATTGACAGTGGCTCTCTGCCATGCTCTCACAGGAATATCTTATCTTATTTCGTGATGCACTACATGTGTTTTTATATTGTTTGATGTTATCACATGCATCATTGCTTATCACTGGATTCACAGGAGTATCCTATTTTGTGATGCACTACATGTGTTTTTGTATTGTTTGATGTTATCATTGTACCTACTAGGATTCACAGAGTTGTTTATTAATTATATACACTGTTTTGTTCTGTGGGGGCAAGACTTCAGATTTTTGCCCTGTCTCCCTCTCATTCCCCTATTCCTCTCTTTTTCACAGCGCAGTCACCACCATTTTACATTTGTCACTTGTCTTTTAGGACTAGACCCACAGGTGTCTGCAGCAGTGCCCCTTATGCCGCGTACACACGACTGTTTTTCATGACGAGAAAAATGCAATTTTTTCATTTGGTCATTAAAAATGATCGTGTGTGGGCTCCAGAGCATTTTTCACAACGTGAAAAATGGGCATTAAAAATTTGGAACATGCTCTAATTTTTCTCGTCGTTTTTCACGTCGTCGTTTTTCTCGTCATGAAAAACGACCGTGTGTAGGCTTTAACGACGTGAAAAAAATGCGCATGCTCAGAAGCAAGTGATGAGACGGGAGCGCTCGTTCTGGTAAAACTAGCGTTCGTAATGGAGATAGCACATTCGTCATGCTTTAACAGACTGAAAAGCACGAGGCTGAAAAGCGAGAATCGTCTCTCACCAAACTTTACTAACACGAGGATCAGCAAAAGCAGCCCAAAGGGTGGCGCCATTCGAATGGAACTTCCCCTTTATAGTGCCGTCCTACGTGTTGTACGTCACCGCGCTTTGCTCAAGCATTTTGTTCCACGATAGTGTGTAGGCAAGGCAGGCTTGAGAAGAATCACGTCGAGAAAAACGCTGTTTTTTTCAATGACATTAAAAACGGTTGTGTGTACGCGGCATTCGTTTAGTCCCTTAGAGTAGGCCCTCATACAGCGCGGGAGTTTTCTTTCGTTATAAAGTCCTTAAAGTGTTACTAAACCCCAGACCCTGCATTCACTATACAATATCTGGTGTCCCACAGTACACGGAAATGCCATCGTTTAAGTAAATATAAACTACTAAGTACCTTTTCTCATCAGCAGTTAGAGCAGTCTTGTGACTTCTATCAGCGTCCAGCAGAGCACTGGTAAAAGCCTATATGAGGAGTTTTCATTCTCCTCTGATTGTCCTATGAGGCTGCAGGACCCCAACCCTCTGTCTGGACAGTGCTGATTGGTCCTGTGCTGATCACATGCACTCTCACAAGTAAAAAAAACTTGCAATACACACCAAACTGAGCATGTGCAGCTTGCCCCCAAGGCTCTGTTCTATCAGGAGATGGATTGTGGACTGTGGAAGAAGGGGAGGATCACAGAAGACAGGATCAAACAGCCTTTTTTACACAATGCAGAGTATTAACCCCTTAGGTTCCACAGTGAGTATAACAAGCAGGCTTTACTGCATATCCACTTCCCTACTGTGCACGAAAACCCTCTTCCTGCCCAAGCCATTTTTCAGCTTTCAGCGCTGTCACATTTTGAATGACAATTGCACGGTCGTGCGACGTGGCTCCCAAACGAAATTTGCGTCCTTTTTTTCCCATAAATAGAGCTTTCTTTTGGTGGTATTTGATCACCTCTGCGGTTTTTATTTTTTGCGCTATAAACAAAAGAAGAGCGTCCAGTTTGGAAAAAAAACACTATTTTTTACTTTTTGCTATAATAAATACCCATTTTTTTTTTTTAATAACATTTTCCTCAGTTTAGGCCGATACGTATTCTTCTACATATTTTTGGTAAAAAAAAAAATCGCAATAAGCGTGTATTGATTGGTTTGTGCAAAAGTTATAGCGTCTACAAAATAGGGGATAGATTTATAGCATTTTTTTTTTTTATTAGTAATGGCGGCGATCTGCGATTTTTATTGTGACTGCAATATTGTGGCGGACACATCGGACACTTTTGACACATTTTTGGGACCATTCACATTTATACAGCGATCCCTGCTATAAAAATGCATTGATTACTGTATAAATGTGATTGGCAGGGAAGGGGTTAACCACTAGGGGGCGGGAAGGTGTTAAATATGTTCCCTCAATGTGTTCTTACTGTGGGGGGAGGGGATTGACTGGGGGAGGAGACCGATGGTTGTCCCTATGTACAAGGGACACACCATCGGTCCCCTCTCCCTCACAGGACGTGGATCTCTGTGTTTACACACAGAGATCCACTTTCCTGCTCGTTTCCCGGGCAATCACGGGTGCCCGGCGGCAATCGCGG
This sequence comes from Rana muscosa, assembly GCA_029206835.1. Taxonomy (NCBI): domain Eukaryota; kingdom Metazoa; phylum Chordata; class Amphibia; order Anura; family Ranidae; genus Rana; species Rana muscosa. The sequence goes on from CM055116.1 coordinate 189,441,973, forward strand.
CCGCCGGGCACGCGCATCGGGGCCTTGTGAACGCTGCGGGCGCGCGCGCCTCCTAGCTTGTTTTAAAGGGAGGACGTCATATGACGTCCTCCCAGAACGAGAGTGTCCTCCGCCCGCCGTCAATTGACAGTGGGCGGGGGACAAGTGGTTAAACAGACTGATTTTACTGTTGTGGGTTTAGTAACACTTTAAGGATGGGTTCACAATTATGCGAATTAGATGTGGGTTTCCCCACATTCAATTCACATGACAGAAGAGTGTGACCGGCTGTCAATGGAGCCAGTTCCCACATCTTCAGGGCAGCCGCGGAGTGCACAGCAGAAGGGTCCTGTGAGTCTTTGGCTCAGTTTCAGGTCAGAATTCAGGCAAAAATTCAGACCTAATTCGGACCTGAAACGGTGAACGGGGACACACCGGACACCCTGCCGTGCCCCGCTCTGCACATAGTGTGAACCCAGCCTAAGGCCCATTTACACATTCGGCAGCTCATGCTGTCCCTCTAAGAAGCAATTCACAGTTTGACAGTTGACAGGCTGGCACAACCATGCCGTATTCATTGCCTGCATTTGTGGTGCAGCCATATTCACCGGCAAAAGCGACAGGGGGTTTAATTTTGCAGCTTCAGCAATGATCTGCTCTGCAATCCCCTCAAGCAGCTCTGTTGGTAAAATCCTGGCTGAACCACCTATTTTTATGCCCCCCCCCCCGATTATACCTTGGTGGTCTTAAGACATTCTGTGGAATAATGAAATAGTAATGAAATTCTGATCTCTGATTCTTTCATCTTTCACCTTGCATTGTGTACAATAAAACTAAGCTCTGGTTTTGGTTAAAATTGTATATTTTGCAGACTGCCCCTGCAGATGCCGGGCGGCGGGCACTATTCTTTTCTGGTCACCTTTGTAAAGTGTGATATTGTGATATGTGACTCACTACTGAATGTATGTCGGACTTTACGGTTATGCATTGATGCTGTTTGCCCCACATTCCATCTTGTTACCAAACACAGTACTGTTGCCTATATACACAGGCAATCTACCTGTGTATACAGACTACAAGGCTAATCTAATTTTATGCTTATTTTTCTTTACTTCTTAACCATAAAATTACCTCATTTATTTGACAATAAGAGTTTCAGAAGCAAACACACCATTAAGAGTCAGATCCTCCATCCTCTTCACCCCGAGGCAAAATGTACCAGGTTAGACTGGATTTTCCTAACCAACTCGGAAGTGGGATAGTAATACCTTATGGAAATTCAGACTGTTTAATTATAGGACCCGCTACTTTACACTTCAAACACTACATACTAGTGATAGTAAGGCTAAAAAATGCAGCAAGAGAGATAGATAAGAATGGATACAAGATGTATACCAGCTTATAACATTACATGTATTACCAAAATTCATAAATAATGACTGACCAGACTGGTCTTGTATACTGGTGTCCACATCAAACGCTCATATGACAGGTTTAAAGCCTAATTACAGCAATTTTTTTCCATTTACCTTTACTTTTTGGGAAAAGTTAAAGGGGTTGTAAAGGTTCATTTTTTATTTTCTAAATAGGTTCCTTTAGAGCCCATTCACACAGGGGCGTCTTTGGATCCGACTCCAAATCGCCCCAGGTCGCCCCTAGTCGCCTCAGGTCGCGCTGGCTGAAGAAATCAGTGTAAGTTAATGGAGCCGTCCTTATGCACACTACTGCAGTCGCTCCGACTTCAAAAAAGGTCCCTGTACTACTTCAATCCGACTCCTAGGCGACCTGTAACCATTCATTTCAATGGGAGTCGCCTCTCACTGTCTTAATAGGAGCAATTCTCCAGGAAGAAAACATACATTTCTCCTGCAAAACTCTCCCTCCCCCTCCCTCCCACAGAGCTGATTCTTGTTTGATTGGCCACTGGAATGTCTCCTGTCCTGCAGGCAACTTGGAGTTGCCTTGTAAATAGCTCCAGGTCGCGCTGTGATTCATACTCAGGTCGTGTCTGAGTTGCCTCATAAAATCGCACTGAAAGTCGTGTTGCCCCTGTGTGAATGGGCTCTTAAGCTAGTGCATTGTTGGTTCACTTACCTTTTCCTTTGATTTACATTCTAAATGTTTTTTTTCTTTGTCTGAATTTCTCACTTCCTGTTTCTCCTCAGTAAACTTCACACCATCATCCGAGTGGTGTTGAGTCAGTCAGAACAGATTACTGAACAGCTTACTGAGGAGGAACAGGAGGTGAGAAATTCAGACAAAGAAAACAAAGAAAAAAAACATTTAGAAGGAAAATCTAAGAAAAAGGTAAGTGAACCAACAATGCACTAGCTTAAAGGAACCTATTTAGAAAATAAAAAACGAACCCTTACAACCCCTTTAATTTTCTGAAAGGTCTTTACTTCTGTCTGTGACTCAAACTGCAGAGATATACCCTGACCTTCTGTCCCTGTTACACTAGTACAATAATTTGGGGAGAGACATAGTCACCAGAAGAGGAAGGCACAGGAAGCAAAACAAATATTGTTAGAGGCAGATAGTTAGTCTTTTTTCGTTCAGCCAACTAACAGATTCCATTCCTCCATTCACACAAAGTCAATGGAGAAATCCCCCCCTTGCCAGGACATTGTGGACTGGCTACAGCCACTGGCCAACCAAAGTTTTCCAGCATATCCCTTCAACATTCCCATAGACACACTCCTAAACCTTGTGGACAGTCTTCCCAGAAGAGTTAAAGCTGTTATAGATGCAAAGGGTGGGCCAACTCAAAATTGAACCCTTTGGACTAAGACTGGGATGATATTAAAGTTCAAGAGCGTGCAAAGGCAGACGTTCCAATACTTTTGGTAATATAGTGTATATATATATATATATATACATATATATATTACACACATGCACAATAAGACATGACACATTAACTGAGACAAGCAACGCAAAATAAATGCCATCTAAAAAGAATAGATTTATAGTTGGATCATGACCCAATTCTAGCCATACACATTAAAATTGTTCTTAAAGTCTAGGCTGTAACTTATTTTTATACCATACATAATGTAAAGATATAAAATACCTAATGTGTATACGCTTACCAACTACTACTTAGGCCTGTACAATAATAACATAGTCAACACAACTTCATTTATTTTTTATTGAATTACATTTTATGTGACCTATTAAATTTCTGAAATCTTGGAACACCTTAAAGAATGAGGAAAGACAGTACAGTCACTCACCTTTTAGCCCTTGTCTCCCTAGTGTTTTTTTTTTTGCATAAAGTTTCTAATAAATCTCAATGCAAATACCTTTATAAAAACATATTCCAAGCAGTCACACGACCACAAAGCTCCAGGAAGTGTGTCTGTCTGTGCAGGGCCGATAACGCTGTTGAATCCTTGAAACTGTTATATCATCCCACCGCCATTCATAGCTCAAAGGTGTTGTCGGCCCTGAAAGACTTCACGCCCACCAGTCAGTCACACTCAGAGCTTTGTGGTCATGTGATTACTTGGAAAAAGTTTAAAAAAGTATTTCCATTGAGGTTTATTAGTAACCGTATGCCAGAAATAGAAGATCAGTGCCACATTTAAAAGGTGGGTGATTGTATTGAGTTTCCCTCTACTTAAAAACTTAACATGGGACCTGGGAATAGGCTGGCCAGACACATATATATTTTGTTTTAGTTTAGCCTTAAAACCAGGGGTCTCAAACTGGTGGTCCTCCAGCTGTTGCGACACTACAAGTCCCATGAGGCTGACAGTTACAAGCATGATCCCCACAGGCAGAGGCATGATGGGACTTGTAGTTTCACAACAGCTGGAGGGCCGCCAGTTTGAGACCCTTGCCTTAAACTAAACAAAAGTTTAACGAATTTCTCGGTCCATGCTAACTGCACGGATAAATGGATCATGGATAAATCCCCACCTGCTGGCTGGCGTATTCCGACAGCTGACTCCAGCAGCTGCCAGAATACTTGAACAGTGCATGCATCCAATTGGTTCCAGGCGCTGTTTGGCTGCTAATTTTCCATCTGGCTCCTTCGACAAAAGTCAATGGATCAGTTGACTTGTTGAGCTAGATTCTGCTGTCTGGGGTACTAATGGTTTAAATTTCATCTGATTCAGCATGAGTTGGCTGAATATTCAGCCTTTAGCCCTGAACAAGGATATGTGAGTTGTATAGGTGTTTCCGTGTGGGCTATAAGAGGTAAATGGAGGAGGGGGGGAGCAGTGCATGTGCTGCAGATGGTCTGGTCGAGCTGGTTCCCCTATCGATATGGTTCCGGGCTCGATTGCGCAGGGCGCTGCCGAACAGCTGTTACACCTCGGAGATTTCCGTCTGCTCGGCTTGCGCCTGCGCAGTCAAGAGGGAACCAGATCGATAGGAGGAACCATAGGCTCGGCAGCTGTGGACGCGCTCACCCCTGATGCTTCATTACACACGCCGCTTTCTTCTTCATGCCGCTCTATACAGCAAGGGGTGGATCAGATGTGATATTGAGCAGTGCGATATGTTTGTTTATACACGACGCTCTATGCAGCCCCTTGCTGTATATAGCGTCGTGTATAAACAAACAAATCGCACTGCTCAATACCATCTTATCCGCCCCTTGCTGTATACAGCGTCACAAAGAAGAAAGCGGCGTGTGTAACTAAGCAACGGGAGCGAGCGCGTCTGCAGCTGCCAAACAGCTGTTACACCTCAGAGATTTCTGTCACCTCGGATTGCGCCTGCGCAGTCGAGCTCGGAACCATATCGATAGGAGGAACCAGCTCGGCAGAACACCGGCTCATCTAAGTGGAAACTATAGTGATCATACAAGTTTTACTAGACTATCACTATTCATTTACTTTGTCATGAAATCTGTGAGTTGGAGTTGTTGGTAGTTGTATATAGACACAATAGCATCTCCTGCTGCTGCCTTTAACAGCCAGATAGGTAATCTGCCATCCCTAGGTCTTTGGGCACCTTTAGAAGTTTGTACAATAAAACTGCAATATTTAAACCTAGCATAAAGTCTGACAGCTAGTAAAACTTGTTCAGGAAACATTAGTTCACTATTTTATGCGCAAAGGCTAAAAATATAATTTTTTTTAAGATTTTAAGTCATCAGCTTGGCTTTTTTTTGCAGCTTTAAAGAGGTTGTAAACCTTGAAAAAAAAAAAAAAGAACAAACCCTGCAAGACAAAAGCATAATGAGCTAGCCTTGGAACAATGCCCTGGATCGGCGTCGGCCCTCCGAGTACAGCGTGGACATCTTCCACCGGAGTAACTTCCGGGTTCGCGGCCCCAGCACTGTGATTGGCCGGAGCCGCGATGATGTCACTCCTGCGCATACGCGCCGGAGAAGCTGGTTACGGCACGACTCCTGAAGAAACGGCACCAGTGCCCAGTTTCTTCAGTGCGCATGCGCCAATTACATCGGCAGCAGCGCATATAGTGAATTTCTCCTAAACTGTGCTAGTTTAGGAGATATTCAAGGTACCTACATGTAAGCCTTGTTATAGGCTTACCTGTAGGTAAAAGTGATGTAACAGGGTTTACAATCACTTTAATGTCCCCTTAGGAGTATGAAAAGTATTTTACAAAATGATGGCATTTTGTTTGCTGAATATAACCCCCCCCCCCCCACCCCCCATTTATACGCTCACTCCTAACCTTTCCCCACAGGCCTCTCTGTAGAAACCAAGGCTGCTTTTGAAGTTACTGATTAATCCAAGGTACCAATGAGTGACTTGTAGAACTCAAGCATTTAACCAGCAGCTGATTTTAGCGTTGGGTGAAGGGAAAGGGGGGTGCCAATCTTCATATCTGGATTTCTGTCACATCGGCAGAACTGAGCTGCAAAGTGCAGCAATTCAGAACTGACCTCTGATCTGAAATGTTTGTACAACCCTTTATAAGAATTGTGAAATAAAGGTTTTCCAGTGATTGTTAAGGAATATAGCTAGCATGAACATTCGCTAACCTCTGCACAGGGTTAATGTAATAAATATATTCCAATGTTTAACTAGGGTGTAGGGCGAAGCAGGAAGAACTTTGCACCTAGCATACTTTGGTTAAATTTATAACATGTAATCATACTTGTTTAAAGGGTACAATAATACTTAAGGTGAGAATGATATGACCTGTAACAGATACCTACCTGGCTAATGTGCGTAAACTGTTTTAACCCTTTCAAATGCTGCCCACACAATATTGTTAAAAGTCTGCATGTTCAGTGCTGAAATTACTGTATTTATTGGCGTATAAAGCCCCGTACACACGGTCGGACTTCCATCGGACTTTTCCGTGGTTTTTTGTCCGAACGGAGTTGGTTGGGAACACCCATAGCATACACACGCTCTGACTTTTCTGCAAACATTCCCAAAACTTTTTGCAACATCACTTGGTTTTTCTGCTCTTTTCTGCTCTTTACCGCCACCCTTTGGTCAACTTCTGCTATTGTTGGTTGATTTTAACATTAGTTGTTTTGTCCATCTGACTTTTGTTGGGCAAAAGTTTGTCCGTTTGCAGACCCAACTTTTGTCCGATGAAAACAATAAAAAAGCAAAAAAAGTTTGTCCGATGGAGCGTACACACGGTCGGATTGTTGGTCCAACTTGCTCAAAATGAAGTTTGTTGGCCAAAAGTCCGACCGTGTGTACGGGGCTTTACACTCACTTTTTTACCCTGAAAATAGAGGGTAAACTGTGCCTGCGTGTTATACGCAGGGGACTGTGGAAAGTTTTTTTCCTGAAACTTCCCTCTTAAAGTTAGGGTGCGTGTCATACGCCGATAAATACGGTATTTAAAAGAAATATTTTTATTCTGGGTCACAGGAGTGCTCTTACTTTTGTTCTTCTGTGACCCAGAATCACAGCCACCTCAGGTTCTGGAAGGGTCCCGACCATATTGTCAGGACCCAGCTAGCTGCCTAATTAAGAGCTGGCTCCAGCTTTCTGCATGGCTGAGACCTGAAGCCAGCTGTGTCCGCTACTCTCCAGTGAGCACTCTAGGGGCATAGCAGAGAGCAGTGACTGACAGTTTGAAAAAACAAAGATTATTCAATTGTTCGGTCTCTTTTATCAAACAATAGCATCTATCAGTGGTCACTTAAAGCCTGAATATCAGCTGGTATTGGCAGGTTCAACAGAAACCGGCTGATATTCAGCCCATGTGTACAGCAGCCTGACTGATAGAAGCCAGCCAAAGGACCAGCTTCTTTTGAAGGGCCATGCTGGAAAAACAGACGCCGATAGGCATCCAATCAGAGTTTGCAGCCAATGGCTGCTAGTGATGACCGGTGTGTTCTGTGGGGAGATCGCTGTACTAACATTGCATAGATAGCTGTACTAACATTGCATAGTTAGTACAGCAAGCGCCTGGCTAGTTTCCTTTTTTCCTTCAGCCCGCCGAGTTGAAGATTTTTTTTCTTCGCCTGTGTGTACCAGGCTTTAATCATGACACACCACTATCAAATATTTGAAACAATCTAATTTACTTTAAATTCTAAGCAAATCGCCATTGACAATAAAGAACATAAACTCTGCACCTCCAGTGCAGTGAAGACACCACCAGGTGGTCAGAATTTCTGCAGAATGACCGAGAGAATACTAAGGCCCTCCAACATTGAGACAGCTGCCTGGTCAATAAGCTCTTCACTCCTGCTCCTCCCAACTGTGGCTTTCTTTTGGTTATTGAGGATGCCCAATACAGTTAGAAGGCAATAGCAAGGTGTGAGAGGAGATGGACAGAGATGCCCAACACAGGAGGTGGTTAATATCTGCATGTCACAATGTTCCAGTTTGTGAGGTTTTTAAGGAGCTCTGCACAAAGTTAAGGTGCCTGGGGACCTCCATTGCACAGTAAGTTTTATGTTTTCAATCTGTTTTTTGTTAGAGTGGGTAAATGAAAACAACAAAATGCATGTCTACCCAAAACCTATTTCCAGTTAGGCTAGAGTAGAGAAAGATTAGAACCCCTGTTTTAATTGCCATCAATGTCCCACTAAGAGGATTTACCGTCTCTATTTGTCTTGGTGACTATTGTCATAGGGATAGAAGGGATGGGAAAATCCAAGAAAATTAGGGGGCCCTCAATTACCCCCACTTCCTCTTGCATCCCCAAGACACGAAGTGAAGGGAAATCTCTTCATGGGGTAAGAGAGAGAGAAAAAAACTAACAGACAGGGTCAAAGCCTTTACCCACTCTATCCAAAACGAAATAAAATATTTTTGGCTATATATACACTTTTTAATGGCTTGTCACAGCTACAGCTTTCTCACTCCCTGCTGAATAGAGAAGTGGGAAGATTATGTCAGAGATAGGCTGCTGCTCTCAGAGGGCTGAAAGAAAAAAACTAAAAAACGATTCCTCCATCCACATAATCAAGGTGGATAGAGGAATCCTGTATTCTGACAGCGGGGACTCTCCGATCAAAAAAATGTTTCCAACAAGTCCGTTCAAAAGAAGTCAATCGACTAATGGGGACCCAGAGTGGCCACACGTGGATTGAAATTCAGCCAGTCCATGGTGCCCGAATTTCTATCTTACTATGGATAACTTTAGTTTGGCAGTCCCTGAAGCACATTAAAGGGGTTGTAAAGCTTCGTGTTTTTTCACGTTAAAGCAGAGCTCCGCCGAAAATAAAATATTAAAAGCCAGAAGCTACAGCTGCAGCAGCTGCTGACTTTTAATATTAGGACACTTACCTGTCCTGGAGTCCAGCGACGTCTGCAGCAGAGGACGAGCAATCGCTCATCACTCTGCTGCCCCCACCACCATCCTCGGTGAGGGAACCAGGAAGTGAAGCCTTGCGGCTTCACTGCCCGGTTCCCTACGGCGCATGCGCGAGTCGCGCTGCGCCGTTCTGACTGGTCCCCCTGTGTTCTGGCAGCCGAGTTTCTCCCAGAACACAATGGGTACTCTGCGGGAAGTGACGTGCTTCCCGCAGATTTCCCACAGAGAGGACTCCAGGAAGTGGGTGCAAATACCTGTCTTAGACAGGTATCTGCACCCCCTTCCCCCCTGAAAGGTGTCAACTGTGACACCGGAGGGGGGGAGGGTTCCGATGAGCGGAAGTTCCACTTTAGGGTGGAGCTCCGCTTTAATGCATCCTATGCATTAAGGTGAAAAAACACCTTGCATTCTCGGGCTTTTACTTACCTAAGCCACAAAACTCCTGGGCTCGTTCCCGCAATTGTTTCCCCCTGCTTGAGGCGGCTCGTCATTGGAGATTGATAGCAGCGCAGCCATTGGCTCGCGCTGCTGTCAATCACATCCAATGACGCGCTCGAAAGCTAACCCCCCTGGGAGAGAGCTTCCCATGAAGGGGGTTAGCGCTTGCGGGGAGGAGCGGAGACAGCTGCCGAGGGACCCCAGAAGACCAGGATCGGGGCCACTCTGTGCAAAAGGAACTGCACAGTGGAGGTAAGTATAACATGTTTGTTATTAAAAAAACAAAAAAAAAAAACAAAGCCATACAACCCCTTTAACTACCAATTAAAAAATAGAACTTAAGCCTAGTACACATGGGCAAAACGTTGGGTAACACCGGCCGGTTCAATAAAAAAAATGGCTGACATTTGGCCTGTGTGTAAGGCAGCTGGTCCGCTAGAAGCCAGCCGTTCGGCCAGCTTCTGTCGGACAAGCATGCTGGAAAACCAGCAGCCGCTGGCTCCCAATCAGTGCTCTCAGCCGTGACGGGGGGGCCATCCCCTTGTCAGAACACAAAAGAAACAGCAGGGGAGATCGATGTACTAACATTATTGTTAAATCAGATTGTTAGTACAGCAGCTCCGACCAGAGCTGTCAGTTTTTTTTCATTCAACCCGTTGGGTTGAACAAAAAAGGCTAGTGGTGTGTACTAGGCTTTAGCCAATCCCCAAGAAAATGCTGCTTTTTTGTGCTCCATATAAATTGTCCATTGGAAAATGTAGGTAACAGATGATAATCAGCTAGGCAGGCCACATGTATGAAACGCCAAATGAGTCATATCAGTTAAACAGAATTATGTAACAATTATACCATTTAGTGAAAAATCACATCAGAATACCACAAGAGATGTGTCAATAATCCTCTGTAATAAATGTGTGAGAAGGCATCTGCTGCTTAAAACAGGGTGAAACTGGTGTCACTCGGCCTACAGTGCAGGCTGGAACCAGTATGTACTGTATAATGGATGCCCATGTCTCCTTAAGAGTTTCAGAGTACCCTATGGACTGTCTTAAAATGCTGAGTTTTTTTAACCCAAAGTGTTGCACGAAACTGTAGTAAATATTAGATGCAGTTGATGTTATAGACATCAATGCCACCTCCATGAAACCGATTCTCCGAAGAGTGCTGACAAGGGGTTGGTTCAGGAAAAAGTCCAATTAAACTGTGCATGTATGACCTAAAATATTTCCTGAGGCTCAGACTACTATTGATCACGTACCAATATCTATGGTCAGCTAGGCACATGTGTAAGGACAACTTCCACCATTCCTAGCAGAACAGTCTTCAAAATAGACTTGTCTAACCTGTTGTGAAGTTGAAAGGGTGAGACGACAACAAACAACTAACAGTTTAGAAGGGCAGAGTCAGGGGAGACATATAATGGGATTTGACTTGAGAACAATTCATACATTGTCCCACTTAACCCCTTGAATGAAAACAGGTATAGGCGCTCTCTACGAGCACGGGCCATTGTCCAGCCCTACTACCCGTAACACTACAGAAAATCTCAGACTGACAATCAATGGATTTAATCAAATGAAGGCAGAATTGAAACTAATTAGAAGATTAGAAAGTTTGCTCCACCTCAGATTAGAAAGCCCTCTTATCAGCCTCATTATCTTATCAGTCGTAAAGTGCAACAGCATGTAAAAACAACGCCAAAGACAAACATGTCTCACGAGTTACAGGTACCTGGATAACCTGTTCCACCAAACTGCTTTTTCTATTCATGCTTAGCCGGTCATTTGGGAAAAACCTGAGAAAAATGCAGGTGTGGACCACAATAACCTACACATACTATACTAGTGATTCTGTAAAAAATCACAACACATGTTCACAATGCACTACACAGGGAAATGTGTACTTATATAACAATTTAAAATGTTCTACTAAATTAACAATGAATAAATTGCAGTCAGTTTTCTGGGGTGTCCATTTTTGATGTTATGTCTATGACCACAGCAAAAGCCCAGTCTCAGGACGAATTATTGACCAGACGGTTTACAAACCTTTTTTAAGCATTGTTATTATTTCCTCTAAAATAAGTATTAGCAAAAGGTTCTTGCTGCTCCTCCTTTCTCCATAATTTGAAAGAAGAACCCTTGGTCAAAATTGTGATGCCTGAAGGTGATGAAATCAAGCACACAAACGTCCCTCCCAAATATATCATCACCTATGGATTTAGTAAATAACGCGAGTTAGCATAATTCCTGGGCTCCATGACACACATTATTTGGATGCAAACGCTTTGTGAATTTAATTAAATAATATAAAAAAAATAATAATAATTAAATTCCCTGATTGTATTATGCCAGCACATTCGATCACCATCATATCTAGGCAGCCTTTGTAACAGAAATCGTACAATGCTGTTGTGCAAAAAGCCCATTCACATCAATGCAACTCAGCACAGTGCGATTTTGGAAAAGTATTCCAGCACGATTCTTGCCCCAGAGAATATACAAACCTTATAATAAAAAAAAACATTAAAAAGAACATCTACTTCTTGGGACATACACCAAGTATGGCGTTCAAAGGACAGTATACACTGCACATTCAGCACCTGCTAAATTACAGAACACCTGTTTCTCTTCATTATCCCCAACAATTAGAATCTTACCTGCCTAGAAACTTACCAACCAATTACAGAAACTAAGACAATAAATACAGTTTCAGTAACCTTTTTATGAATTATGGTTTCTAAAAAGAATGTATGTAACGATGTTGCTATATTATGCAATGTTAACCTATATTAGGAAAAGCTTTTATATCAGCAAAAAATAAAAAATAAAAAAGTTTATTCTCCTGATAGGTTAAAAACCACAAGAGGCGATACATATAAATGAAATTGCAACACTATCATAAATTAAATTTCTTCTGGTTCTACAGCACCCGTAGAACTACAAGTCCCAGCTTGCACTGAAGCTACAGTATATATAGGATCACATAGTGAAACTACCTCTGCCAAGGATCTACACATTGGCTGATCCTGGATTATGGTGTTATTACAGCAGCATCAGCACAGAGAAAACACCAGACAGAACCTGTCCCTTTGGATTGTAAACTCACACGAGCAGGTCCCCCCTAACCTTCTTATCATTAACTGTATTGTAAAGCATTGCACAAACTATTGGCGCTATAGAAATCCTGTATAATAACAATACTGTGTAATAAAAATTTGTTTACACATAAAACATTTTCTTAAATCTACTGCTGGATACTGTCTACTAAAATTTGTAAAAAAACAAAAAAAAAAAAAAAAAAACTGTAAGTAAATGACAAAACATTAATTACCATTTAATACTAAAACTACAACAGTAGTAATGTAGCTCCCTGTATTGTATCAATACTATTAAAACTATACAGAAATGTAAATCTTCCTTTAAGTCAAAATGAAATCTAGGGGGGGGGGGGGAAATACCCCACGGCCAATAATAACAAAAACAACAACATCATAAAGTATAAAATTGAAGACTGTAGTGAAGGAAGTGGTTTTGTAAAGCAACACACCTTCTAATGTACAAGAATTCCCATACCTCTCAAGCCTTGCTGACAGGTCAGTAGTACAATGCTCCTTTGGTGGAGGAGTCACTGGCAGTCACAAGGTCTGTAGCTCATGCATATGTTTATTGGTCAGCAGCAAAGGACCATTTACATTCCTTGGAAGGTATTTGCTCAGGGCACCTGTAATTAGCCTGCGTAGGTGGAGCTGATAGGGAGGGGGCAGGCTTTACATTTCTTATTAGCAGTACACTTCAAAAGCACATTAAACATAAGGAACATAAGGTTTTGGTCTTGGAATTTGAGTAGAAAAAAGGAAAATCACTTCACGGGCATGAAATTTCACAGTTTGGGATTTATTATACATAATGCCCTTTCATGGCAGAATAATAGGTGCCCACTGCGGAGCGATTTAGGTACAAACAACTTCGCCCTAGCACAAGGCGTTGTGCAAATAGTGTTACCTAGCAGATTAGATAAAGTGCAGGATTGCTTGGCAGTACAATGATCTGATAAAGAATGGAGAGAACTGGGGAATGGAAGAAAAAAATGAATTTGGAATATGCAAAGAGTATCCAAAGCTATTTCTTGTGTGCTGAAATCTAAAGGCATATTCAATGCCAGTTCTTGTAACTGTTCCTGTAAGATTTTCATACTGAAGACTTTCTGGCAAGTTTGAACAACTTTCATATCTTCCAAATCACATTGCATTACAAAATACAGCCATACATACCTGTAGAAGGAGGTCATTGTTGGCACCTGCTACCACCAATGGCTGAGAGTCCTGTGTGATCAGATTGTGAATGTATGAATGATTACCCTAGCAAGTTTTTATTGTTACACCCGATACTAACCTTTACCAGCAATAGGAACATCGACCAAGAACAAGTGATAAGTATACACAGGCATCTCATTGACCTCTAACCTATCCATTTCACTTGACTTTAATACTTGTAGGGATCAGCCATCTTATGTCTGTATTTGTAAATAGCTGTACTACTTATCACAGAATTAATTATGTACAGCACTCCCTGCCTCTGAGTTGTTGGGTTGGAAACTCCAGAAGGAAGATGTGATGAGAGAGTCTAATACCACATGTCCTGTTATGGAGTAGCCTCTACTATAGGGTGACCAGACATCCCCGGTTTCTGGAGACAGTCCCCGGATTGAGGACACTGTCCCCGGACCAAGTCTGTCCCCAGTTTTGTCCCCGGATTGGATTTGAACAGGGGCTGGGGCAATTTCAAAGACAGTCAGTGCAGAATAAAAAAAAAAAAAAATCTGAATTACACCCCCCGCTCTGACACTCCTACTAGCTTAGGGGGGGTGTATTTTTTTTCCATTATCTGTGCCCCTTTCTGAAGATCATGTGCTGGTCAAAGAGGAGGGAATATTTCTTCAGTTTTAGGGTGCATGCCTATTCAGCTCCACTCGCATGTTTTTCTGCCTTGGCTCAAGTCCCGGCAAGCCACCTGCCTGCTTATCTCCTTGCCCTCCCTGGCAGAGTGATCTTCCTCCGCTCCCCACCCAGTAGTAGCCAGGGCCCGGAAAGTAAGAGTTGACAGGCCATAAGGCGGGCGGCGGCGGCGACGGGCAGAGAGTCACTGATTGCCGCCATTACTAGTAAAAAAATAAATATGTCCCCGGATTTCATTTTAAAAATCTGGTCACCTTACTCTACTAACCTAGACCAGAATCAGGGATTATTAGGCAAGTGTTCTTATGTTTAATAGTTCTATCCTGCTTAGGGAGGGCGCTATCCTGTCTGGGGAAGGTAATTTCTCATAGTAAAGGGTTACGCACTTATCCATTACATGACCCTTAACAGATAGGCTGGGCTCACAATTCTCACACACATCTTTCATGTGCTTTCATTAAAGTCTACGGGCCCAAAAACACACTATAAGAATAACCTACACCTTTTTCCAGGTTGCATAGAAGCGTATTGCATAGATGTGATTAGCGCTTCATAGACAATAATGGGATTCCTCTTGTCATGCATCAGCCATGACAAATCAGACTTATGCCGCGTACACACGACCGTTTTTAATGTCATTGAAAAAAACAACATTTTTCTCAACGTGATTCTTCTCAAGCCTGCCTTGCCTACACACTATCGTGAAAAAAAATGCTCGAACAAAGCGCGGTGACGTACAACACATACGACGGCACTATAAAGGGGAAGTTCCATTCGGATGGAACTTCCCCTTTATAGTGCATTTGCTGATATTGTGTTAGTAAAGTTTGGTGAGAGACGATTCGCGCTTTTCAGCCTTGTGCTCTTCAGTCCGTTACAGCGTGATGAATGTGCTATCTCCATTATGAACGCTAGTTTTACCAGAACAAGCGCTACCGTCTCATAACTTGCTTCTGAGCATGCGCGTTTTTTTCAAGTCGTTAAAGCCTACACACAGCCATTTTTCATGATGAGAAAAACGACGACGTGAAAAATTAGGAGAAAAATTAGAGCATCTTCCAAATTTTTTATGCCCATTTTTCACGTTGCAAAAAATGCTCTGGAGCCCACACACGATCGTTTTTAATGACCAAAATAAAAAATTGCATTTTTCTCGTCATGAAAAATGGTCATGTGTATTAAGCCTCGTACACACGATCAGATATCCTATGGATTCTAATCCGATGGTTTTGTCCATCGGAAATCCGATGAAGCTGACTTCCATCAGTCTTGCCTACACACCATCAGTCAAAAAACCGACCGTTTCAAACGCGGTGACGTAAAACACTCCGATGAGCCGAGAAAAATGAAGTTCAATGCTTCTGAGCATGCGTCGACTTGATTCTGAGCATGCGTGGGTTTTTTATCCGATGGACTTGCCCATAGACGATCGGAGTTTTCGATCAGTTTTTTATCCATCGGAAAAATTTAAAACATGTTCTATTTTTTAAAACCGATGGAAAAAAGACCGATGGGTCCCATACACGATCGGTTTGTCTGATGAAAACAATCCATCGGACGGTTTTCATCGGTTAAACCGATCGTGTGTACAGGGCTTTAGAGTTCTATGCATTAGGATAAAAAACCTTTTTTGTGTATCAGCCTCCCCAGTACCCCCCCAACTACTTACCTAAGCCCCCTCTTTCTCCAGCAATGTCCACGAGTGTCTAAGCCATCTGGGACACTCCTCCTGATTGGCTGAGATACAGCAGCGGTGTCATTGGCTCCTGTGGCTGTCAATCAAAGTCAGTCAGCCAATCAGGGGAGAGAGGGGACGGGGCCAGGTTGGGGCTCCGTGTCTGAATAGATACACAGAGCTCTGACTCAGCTCAGGTGCCCCTATAGGAAGCTGCTGGCTGAGGGGGCACCCGATAGGAGGGAGGAGCAAGGAGCAGTAAACAGGTACCCGAGAAGCGGAGGATCCTGGCTGCTCTGTGCAAAGCCAACTGCACAGAGGAGGTAATTATAACATGTTTGTTATTTAAAAAACAAAACAAAAAACAAAATGAGACTTTACAATCACTTTAAAGCTGATTTCCATGTTTATTGTCACTTTAAGGCCTCATGCCCACGAGCGTTTTTTCAGCCGCGTTTTTGAGCGTTTTTTACAGCTTAAAAACGCCTGTCCATGTTAGTCTATAGCTTCATGTCCACCTAGGCGTTTTTGAGCTGTAAAGAGCATAGGCGTTTGTAAGCTGTAAAAAAAACCCAGGGCCAGTGCGTTCCTCAGCGTCAGAATTAGGCAGAAAAAAACGCGAGCGTCAAAAAACGCGCAAAAACGCGCACTAACGCGCGGTCGCGTTTTTAGCTCCGACGTTTTTTGTTTTTTTTTCAAAAAAAAAAAAAAATATATTTACAATAACATGGACAGGCGTTTTTAAGCTGCAAAAAACGCAGCTGTAAAAACGCCAGTGGGCATGAGGCCTAAATAGTTTGTTCAGACCAAGCTGGACGAAACGAATGATTTCCTTCACTAACTGTTATGGAGGTTATTTACTAAAGGCAAATCCACTTTGCGCTACAAGTTCAAACTACAAGTGCAAAGTGCACTTGAAATTGCACTGCAGTCGCTGTAGATCTGAGAGGGACATGCAAGGAAAATAAAAAACAGCATTTTAGCTTGCACATGATTGGATAATAAAATCAGCAGAGCTTCCCCTTATTTCAGATCTACCCCTCAGATCTACAGCGACTTTCAGTGCAATTTCAAGTGCACTTTGCACTTGTAGTGCAAAGTGGATTTGCCTTTAGTAAATAACCCCCATAGTGTCTCTAAGTGCTGTATAGCGCCCGGAACAATGCATTATAAATACCTTTCTTCCCTTTTTTTTAAGGTGATCACATTCTTTCTGTTCTCAGCTACATAAGGAGCTTAGAGAGCTGGGGGAGGAAAAACGGTAGCACACTGGTCTTCCCAGTGAATGGCTGTACATGGGGGCGTGTGAGCAGAAGCCTGGTCATTATAGAAGAGCAGGCTTAGTTCCCAGCACTGTTCCCAGCACAGCCAGAAAACTGACTATGGTGTGCTCTCATGCTTAACATGGTCGGACAGACCTTTTTCGGCCATGCCGCTTTGACAGAATGGCCTATATCAGACCGGGGTGACACAAGGCAATAACCTTGATTGTGATCACAAAGCACTGCCTTTAGGGCCAGTTCACACCAGATGCAGTGCAGTGCGTTTTTTTTATGCATGAAAAACGCAAGGAAAGTTGATCACATTAATGTCAATGGCATAGTTCACACCACTGCAATCCGTTCAAGTGCGTTTCAGAAAAAAAAAAATTGGTCATGCTGCATTTTTTATGTACAGAACTGTACTGGACCGCAGTAAAACGCATCAAAAACGCACCAGAACGTACCAAAAATGCACTGGAACGCACCTAAATGCACCAAAAACGCACTGCAACACACTTGTCCTTATTTAGGGCCAGTTCACACCATAGAAACGCAGTCTGGATGCGTTCCAGGTGCTTTTCTGCATGCACATTTTTGGCGCGTTCCAGTGCATTTTTGATGCGTTTTTGATGCAGTCCAGTGCTTTTTCCCCCCTCTTTTTACTTAGGACAAGTGTGTTGCAGTGCGTCTTTGGTGCATTTAGGTGCGTTCCGGTGCATTCCAGTGCGTTTTTGGTACGTTCCGTAGCGTTTTTGATGTGTTTTACTGGGGTCCAGTACAGTTCTGTACATAAAAAATGCAGCATGACCAATTTTTTTTTTCCTTTCTTGAAACGCACTGGAACGGACTGCAGTGGTGTAAACTATGCCATTGGCATTAATGTGATCAACTTTCTTTGCGTTTTTCATGCATCAAAAAAACACACTGCACTGCATCCGGTGTGAACTGGCCCTTAAGGTTAAGTAAAAAGAGGGGGGAAAAAGCACTGGACTGCATCAAAAACGCACCAAAAACGCATCAAAAACGCACTAATACATCAAAAACACGCATGCAGAAAAGCACCTGGAACGCATCCAGACTGCGTTTCTATGGTGTGAACTGGCCCTAGGGCGAATTCACACATGTACAATGCTAAAACGCAGAGCAGTCGCAGTGATTTAACCAGCTTTATTTGAAATGTACAAAATGTACACTTTGTTGACTGCAATGTTGAGTGGTGCGTTGTGCTGCGCTGCCTGACATTGCAGTGCAATTCGGGCCAGTGCACTGCGTTAAAATGCAGCAAGTCTTTATTTTATCGCAGAACGCTGCAGCACAGCGCTGGGCTGAGTTGCATTGTGAATTGGACACATGGGAAACAATTGTTTCCTGTCCCTGCGGTGACTGATGTTTTATCATGCGGTAAAATCTATGTCATTGCACGTGTGAATTGGCCCTTAAACACTTTTTTGGACATTGAGTACTTATGGAATATGCATGATTGATCCAAGTTGGAGCTTTCAACACATTGTACTAGATGCGCTTTTATTCAGTGGTGTCACTATCCTGTATCAACCCCCCCCCCCCATCGGGCTCTCTCCTGTCTAGTTTTGGGCCAGTCCATGCTCTGTCAGGAATGGGGGTGACACCATCGCAGTAGGACAGTAGGATATCACTTCCTGGTGTCACCCCTGTGGCAGGCATCACCCGGGTTCGGCCCGCACCCCCTGTAACCCTATAGCAACACTACTGCTCTTATTTAGATTAGAAGTACAGTTTGTGATATTGAAGGTGGGCACAGTCACTGTTTTATGCTCATTATTATTATTATTATTATTATACAGGATTTATATAGCGCTAAAAGTTTGCTCAGAACTTTACAAAATGAAGGCAGACATTACAGTTACAATACAATTTGGTACAAGAGGAATCAGAGGGCCCTGCTCTCATTAATGAATGTCATTTATTTTTGCACATTACATTTGATGCACCTTTATTTAGAATATTCAGAGTTCTAGTTTAATATAGGTGGTGTTATTGCATACATAGGTAATGGTTTATATTATTTTCATGCACATTAACGCATGTCAGGAGTTTTTTGTACACATTTTATTGGAAGGTAGATTTTAATATTCACTGAGTTCGCTGCACTTTCTGGGGAATATCATTACTGTGGATGTGGGAACGCATATCAGTGCTGCCTACAATCAGGCTATTATTTAACACTGTGTAGGTTGCAGGGGTTCTGTGTTTGGTTAGGTGGTGACACAGAGACAACGTTATTTGACATTTTCAAGCGGGAAGTTGAGCATTGGCAGCCTTCATGGTTTTCCCATTTTAGGTTTCCTTTTCGCTTATGCCCCCAATACTTGACCATAACCAAAAACTAACAACTAGCCCCTCAAGGGCTTCTTAAAACCAGAGGTGTTTCCTGGGCTTCTTCAAAATGTGAGTGCTATGATTGGCTGTCACAAAGATCACGTAATTAGGAGCCCATCCTACCATCTATTGATTATCAACAGTGACCGGGAACTCTTGGTGACAGAGTGGTCACAGTGCTGGGGGTGTTCTGACAACATACACAACTCGGCAGAATCACGGACCACGACACTTCCGGTTTCTTTAAACCATTATTAATTGCAGATTTTTAAGCAGTAATTTCACATTTTCAGGAATAGGTGTTTGGACACAAGAGGGGCAACATTCGGTTGCATGCTATTATGAGCGGAGATTGTTACTCCGCTCCAACACTAACCAACAAAATGGCTGCCTCCGAGGCGGCGACAACTTTGTCCCCATTAGCCGCTGTGCTAACACTGAAATGTTGCTTTACCGGACTGCATTCAGTTGCCTCTGTTATGTCCAAACACAAATTTGTCCAAATGTCCAATTACTGTGAGTTTAAAGAAACCGGAAGTGACGTGGTTCAATATTCTGCCGAGTTGAGTATTTTGTCAGGACAGGGGCACTAAGTGAACGCACTCCCAGCAAAAAAACAGAGACATCGGCTGTACGTAAATAGTATGTGGTAGCGCGGCGTTCTGCCGTGCTGCTACATATATGCACATGGTCGACATCAACAGGTCAAAGGGATAAAATGCAGAGAAATGTGCATGTATGGCAGATATTTAATGCTTTTTTTTTGCTTTTAAATTGTCAGACTTCTATTTCGTAAGGTAAGGAACACTGAATGGGCAAAGTGATAGCGCCTGTATACATTACGGCAGCTGCTGCTCTCCTTTTTTACCCAAGTTTATCTGATACCATTTATGAAAAAGAAAGTGTTTGATCAAATGTCGCTTGTATACTGTACACAAATCCATTGCATGTACTGTAACATAAAATAAACAGAAGACCTAATCTCATAGAGGGTGGGAAGAACACTGGCTGTCTATAATAAAAGCTAATCAGTACATAACAACAGTGTGGTCCTTAGACACGCTTAGACAAAGTAAACAGCACACCTACACAAAACAGCAAAAGAGGGATGAGAAAAAAAGAAATCCTAACTGAAACTCTGACTGCGAGGTGCAATTTGTCAGTTCAGCGGGCAGAGCAGCCAACCAGCGGGAGAAAGGAAAAGAGGTGTGACCCTCATATGATTAATAGCTTGCAGTTCAGCCAGGATCTTACAAAAATAAACATCAATGATAGCAGGAACTGATAGTGAAGAGGTGGACTTTTTTCTTTTTTCTTTATGTTAGTTTATTATCATCAGCAGTTAAATTGTTTTTAAAGCCAGTGCTAATTGAAACTGGGAAAAGCTACCCCAAAGGTCGAAATTTTTGCTCTGCCATTGCCCCTCATTTTGGTATAGTGATTTGTCCCCAAGAAATTATTTTTCAATGGGATCCTAACTTTTTAAAAGATTTGTCATATCATTTGAGATTCAGAGGAAATTGGTGTCGGCAGCAAAATCGCTAGCAGCAATAGCTGTTATTGCATCTCTATAGAATGTTGCTTGAATTGCTGAGGGAGAGTGATTTGTAGCAGAACACAACCCACTGGCACTGGCATGCTTATCGCTTGTCGAGATTTCCATCTTGCTGGAAGATCTCTGCAACCAAAGGGTAACTGTGCCTATTTCTTCACAGAATAGAAAATGATCATTTTAGCTTGTGTGCACCACAGTGACATGTCCGTAGTGTTCATCATCAGTGTCAATATCATGAGAGAACTTCCAATGTACACATAAAGTTGTACTTATAAGTATTTGAATCTGGTTGGAGGCAATGGTCAACAAGATATTTTCTTGTCAGACGAGTTTTCCCTGACTGACTAGAAGTTAATCATTTTGAGTATCCCGTGACCCTAAACCCATTCCTACTGTTGGGCTTCTCTGCAATAAACCCTTAAAAGACATCTCTTATGCCGCGTACACACGATCGGACATTCCGACAACAAAACCGTGGATTTTTTTTCCGACGGATGTTGGCTCAAACTTGTCTTGCATACACACAGTCACACAAATGTTGTCGGAAATTGCGAACGCCAAGAACGTGGTGACTTACAACACTACGACGAGCCGAGAAAAATTAAGTTCAATGATTCCGAGCATGCGTCAAATTGATTCCGAGCATGCGTAGAATTATTGTGCGTTGAATTGTGTACACACGGTCGGAATTTCCGACAACAACTTTTGTTGTTGGAAAATTTGAGAACCAGCTCTCAAATTTTTGTTGTCGGAAATTCCAACAGCAAATGTCCGATGGAGCCTACACACGGTCGGATTTTCCGACAACAAGCTCACATCGAACATTTGTTTTTGGAAATTCCGACCGTGTGTACACGGCATAGGACTGAGCTCTAATTTTCGGTGTGCTTGGAGCTGAGCTTGTGAGACTGGTAGCCTCTGTACCATCTAGGGAGAACCTGTCTACTTTAAGTGGTCCCTTCAGGGGTGAGCACTATATAACATTCTGCCGTTTCCCTAAGCCCTGATAAAGGGGGATTATGTACCCCCCAGAAACACATTGGCTGTCCTTTGCACTGCTTGTTGTAGCCAGTTGAACAATACAGACTTTAGACTCCTAAGGATTTTTCATATGGCACTCTCTTTGACATATTGTACTTGGATTTCTCAACTCAGGTGAATGTCCTCTCCTAGGGAATCCCATCTTTGTGATGAATATATGGCAATTGGGCTCAGGTAATGACTTTATGCAAATTTTGATAACCTGTAAAAATCTGTGTCCAGCTCCCCTCCACCACTAGCTTTGGACTTTCTACTTTTAATGATGTCATGGTCCATCTCTATTGGCCAAGAGTGCTGATGGAAGGGTTTGCAATGACTTCAATCGCATACGTTTTTTCTTCCCTTTTACTTTCTTTTCTTTTTCTTTGACTATACATGGCAGGGCCCTGAATTTTTGTAGAACACCCTATAGCAGGGATATGCAATTAGCGGACCTTTAGCTGTTGCAAAACTACAAGTCCCATCACGCCTCTGCCTCTGGGTATCATGCTTGTGGCTGTCACAGTCTTGCTATGCCCCATGGGACTTGTAGTCCTGCAACAGCTGGAGGTCCGCTAATTGCATATCCCTGCACTATAGGAAAGTCCACGCCATAAACATTATACCAATTGCAGTTTTGCTTTTATGTACTGTGTTCATATTTCAGAATATATTTATATTATTTCAAGCCTCAAGTGGCAATGATGTACAGCATACAGTATGATTGTCTCAGCTTGACTTGTCTGTGTCATAAAATGTGCTAAATGCCTTTAGCCCTGGTTCACACTGGTGCGATTTGACATGCGATTTGACATGTCAAATCAGCTAAATTTGCCGCAAATTGCGCCAATGGCACCGTCCTAATCGGTGCGACGCCGCATCTGCGGCCCTGCACCGATTACAAAAAGTAGTTTTTGCACTACTTTTTGCAATTTCAGCCGCGATTTACATTGACATCTGTTTCAGATGTCTTTGAAATCGCGGCCGAAATCGGGACTGCCAGCGAGAGTGAAATCGTGCGAGTTCAGCTGAACTCGCAGGCTTCACTCCCGCAGCCCCAGTGTAAACGTGGGCTGAAGTTGCTAATCTCTAATAAAATCCTTTACAAAAATGTCTAAAAGGAGGAACTTCGGCTATCATGCATGCTTGCACCATCATTATCGTCATCAAGCCATTATTTTATGCCTATAGCTGGCTTAATGGTTAACTATACCCAAATTACAAACTTTTATGAACCCATTTATCTAAAAAAAGTTTCACAAGCACTCACGGATACATTTCAATAACAAATAGGTTTCAGTGGACTATTGGAACTGAGGGTATTTAAAACCAAGCCTACAAAACAGAGTTATTATTTCAAGCACACATTGGACTTCCTACCCAAAAATATCATTGCATATCTTATTTTGTGTAAACTTTTCCATACATATTTAAAACCTTTACACGTGTAGTTGTCAAAAGCAGTAGTAGCTCCCTTTTAAAGCGGTTGTAATCCCTGCTTTGTTATTTTTACCTACAGGTAAGCCTAGAATGGGGAAGGAAAGGGAGTAGCCATATAGGCTCCCCTTTCCTCATGGGGTCACTGTAACTGCAAGGTTAATACATAAGTTTCTAAGAAGGTTTAGCTACAGGGCTAGAGAGTCAATAGTTTAAAAAAAAAAAAAAAAAACCCAGTCAGTAGATTTGATTAAGCTCAGGTGTGTTAGAGAGTTCTGGAAATCTGAGAATCAGTAAGGGATTGGTTAGTGAAATCAGGTGTTAGATCAGGAAAATTCTAGAAGCTGGTTTCTGGTCCATTTAAGGAGCAGTTCCAGGCAGGTTAGTGGTGCGATACCAGAAGATTCCAGCAGGAGGAGCTCACGTATCGTCATGGAAGCCCTGATTCGTCAACTGATCGAAAAAGCCGAGGCTGCGGGAGGGGAAGAATGGATTTGACAGTGTCTTGCCTCACCTTCATATCCTGATCCCGAAGCAAGCAGCACGGAGGACCGATCAGCTGGGCAAACGAACAGCGCGGCGGGACCACACCAACAGCCATGCCCTGGAGCGGAGGGAGCGGTCGCGGGATTCCCCCATCATACAGCGGCGGGGACGGATGACGCCGCAGAAGAAGAAGAGGAGGCTGGTCGGAGGTCAAGCAAGAGAAGACGCCCATTGAGGAGGAGCGCAAGCCCGGATCAACCCGCTTCTGCCCATGGCAGACAAACTTTTTCTTCTCTCCCTTATAGGAGCCGGCGCACATGCGCAATGACAGAGCCCGGAGAGAGGGGACAAAGCACGCTGGGGACAACAACAGCAACAGGAGAAGTACGCCAGCAGCCCGCCCGTGGTCGGCAGGGGGCTCGCAAGGGCGGAAAGGGAGGACAGAGAGCTGCATGTGTGACCACACAGCCTGAAATCCAACAAGCCGACAGAATCCCTGTGCGGTGTGCATCGCCGGTGTCATCCCCTGGAGTGATCCCTGCTCAGGGGGCAGTTGGTGAGTCAAACACAGCACATCAATTATCTATATTAGCTAAATCCTTAGAACAATTGTTAACTGTAATGCAGGCACAGGCTACAAATCAGCAGGTTCCCAGAGATAACAGTGCAGGGGTTTGGCCAGCTTGTACAGCTGAGCCCATGTGTATATCTAAGTTAGCCAGTGCATCTAATAACAGTAATGTAGAAGCAGTAAGAGGGGTGCAAGTCACAGGGCAAAAAGAGTGCATGCCTTGTTTTCTGTCCCCGCTGGGGTTTCACTTAGCCTCTACAGTAAAGGAAAAGATTTGGAGGGGGGAATATATTGATCTCAGTTCAATTCCTCCCCCTTCAAAAGAACCATCCAGGTTTGATAAAAAAGATGATAGGACAGATGAGGAGCGTCGCAAAGCTCTCATTAAGTCCTTTTATGGGTGGTTACAATCATTTATAATATACGCTAGTGTGCTTTGTGAAAAATCCCCTGAATTAAGCCCCCTTTTATTTCAACACATTGATATCGTTTTAGAAGCCTACAGGAGTTTCAGTGGCTTGTCATGGTTGCTATACGATGAAGCATTTAGGCAGAAGCTAGCGGTGCAGCCATCTCTACAATGGGGTTCAAAGGATGTTGGCCTATGGCTCAATTTATTTCTGCCTCAAAAACAATCAATTTTTCGCTCAGCTGCGGCTGCAGGGCCCCAGGTATCATCTAATGTAAATTATAAGAAGGGTGTGTGCCTTGCTTACAATGATGCGCATTGCAAATGGATGGCGTCTTGTAAATACAAGCACGAATGCGCTTTTTGTGCTGGGAATCACCCAGTTTCCAAATGTTTTCGGAAATTACAAGCAAATGCAAAGGAAGGTATTTCCAAAAGCAGCAACACCAGTGATGCTCTCAAGCATGCTGCCATGGCTGCTTCTCTATCCAAACCAGCAGATAGCTTCATTGCTAATTAGCGGGTTCACAGTGGGTTTCCAGTTACCTAGTTTTCAAGGTAAAGGTTGTACAGTAGTGGAAAATCTGAGATCTGTTAATGAGGCACCTTTAATAGTAAAAATAAAATTGCTAAAAGAGGTCGCGTCAGGAAGGATGGAGGGTCCGTTTGACCATCCCCCCTTTTTGGATTTCAGGATTTCCCCTTTGGGTTTGGTACCTAAGAAAGAGCCAAATGAGTTTAGTTTGATACACCATTTATCATTTCCTTTTGGCAGTTCTTTGAATGATCAAATCAACACTGAGGCTATATCAGTGTCTTATTCATCTTTTGATTTAGCAATTGAGAAGATACGGTTGCTAGGGAAAAATGCTTTGATGGCAAAGGCAGATATTCGATCAGCCTTTCGGCTTCTTCCTTTGCACCCAGATTGTTTCAACTCACTCGGTATATGTTTTGACAATAAATTTTACTTTGATAAAGCATTGCCGATGGGCTGCTCAATTTCTTGTTTTTACTTTGAAGCTTTCTCAACATTTATAGAATGGGTGGTAAGTATGGTATCACATTCCACCTTTATTATTCATTATTTGGATGACTTTTTATTTTTAGGCCCGGAAGGTTCAGAGGACTGCAGTCAGCTATTATCTTCATTCAAATTAGTATGCCAACATTTTGGGATACCATTGGCGGAAGATAAAAACTGTTTTTCCTACAACATGTATTGATTTTTTGGGTATAACACTGGATTCGGTCACCATGGAATTTCGGTTGCCTGGTGAAAAAATCGGCAAATTATCCCAATCTTTGCATTTTTTCTTGGGTAGAAAAAAGGTGACATTGAAAGAAATGCAGTCCCTTTTGGGGCAATTGGCATTTGCCACTAGGGTTCTTCCCATGGGTAGGGTTTTTTCCAAAAGATTGTATGCTGCCATTTCAGGATTAAAGAACCCGTTGGCCCATATCAGGCTATCTTTAGAGATCAAGCAGGACTTGATGGTCTGGGTGCAATTTCTGGAGCAATTTAATGGGAAAACCATGTGGCAGCATGATTTTGTGCTGGACAGGGATTTTCACCTTGAAACAGATGCAGCTGGCTCGGTTGGCTTTGGGGCGGTTTGGAGAAACCATTGGTGCGCTGCTGGGTGGCCTCACAGGTGGGTCATCAATGGGTTCTGCAGAAATATAGTATTATTAGAGCTATTCCCAGTGGTAGTGGCATTGGAAATATGGGGCAGTTTATTCGCCAATAGAAGGTTGCTGGTGAGCACTGACAACAAGGGAGTAGCCTTTGCAGTTAACAGTTTGTCATCTAAATCTCCTCCCGTGGTTTCTTATTTAAGATATTTGGTTTTTCTGTGTTTAAAATGGAACATCTGGTTAAAAGCGAAATACGTCCCAGGAAAGAATAACGTCGTTGCTGACGCTCTTTCTCGCCTGCAGATGGACCGGTTTTTCAAGCTGCTGCCAGAAGCGGATCCAGTGGGGGTAATCTTCCCTTCCCGTTTATGGGAGATAGCATAATTTTCCAAAACATCCAGGACTCTGTGGCGGCTTCTACCTGGAAGAGCTACAGTTCTTCATGGTTATTGTGGTCAATCTTTTTAGCATCGATGAGTCTGTCTTTATCTAATCATTCGGAGGACCTAGTACTTCTGTTTCTACAATCATTAATGTTGAAACAGTATTCTTGGTCTCACATTAGTAAGACATTATCAGGGGTGTCATTTTTTCTGCGCCTTTATAATCTGCCAGCTTGTCACAGTTTTTTCTCGGTGCGGCAGGTGCTAAAGGGATACAGGAAGAATAATTTTAGAAAGGATATGAGGTCCCCAATTACCCCGGCTATATTAGCACGGATTTGTGGGATAACTTCAGAAGTATGCTTTTCTGCTTATGAAGCTGTCCTTTTTAAATCTGTGTTTACGCTTGCATTCTTCGGTGCGTTTCGGATTTCTGAGATCCTTCCTGCATCAAAGAGAAGTAACATAGGCATGTTATTATCTAATTTGTTTATGGGTTCAGATAATATAAAGTTATTTATAGCTACAAGTAAGACGGATGCGGTTGGTGTTGGTAATTGGGTGGCTTTAAAGAGGTATAGTGTTGAGAATATCTGCCCAGTAAGGACCCTTCAGGCTTACATGGCAGTTCGCCCGCCCAGTTCAGGGTTTTTGTTCATTCACAGGGATGGTTTACCAGTAACAGTTTACCAGTTTTCATCAGTATTGAAGAAATGTTTAGCAAAACTTCAGTTGAGCAACACTAAAATAACGACTCACTCGTTTCGAATAGGAGCAGCCACAGAGGCTGCCAGGATTGGTCTAGAGGAGAGTACAATTAAGAAGATTGGTAGATGGAGGTCAGATTGTTACAAATTATACATTCGTCCATATTAATTAATTATTTTGTTTCAGGTCCCCTACATACAGTCTGGATTATAGGGCATTCTTTTATTTTTTGGGCACAGAAGAGAGCTGCTGATAGAATATATTCGGAGAATTTGGGCCTGGACCCTGCAGCCTTCCGGATTCATTGGTATGGTCGTAGGGGAATGATGTGGGAGGATTTGTTGTTTGAATTAAGTAGGCTATACGCTTTACATGAGGCTCCAGATATAATAATTATACATGTTGGTGGTAATGACATTGGGAAGTTAAAGACATTTGATCTGATTACCGATATGAAGGATACATTTAAGTTTTTACGTTTAGCCTCTCCAAATACGGTGTTTGGGTTCTCAGAGATAATTCCACGTCTGAGGTGGTTGGAATCCGCAGTTTTCAAGCCACTAGAGAAGGTCCGCAAGCGGATAAATAGAGCCATGGCGAAGTTTCTGAGCGATGGTATGGGTTTTTCATTTCGGCACCATGAGCTGGAGGGCGGTTTACAGGGTCTATATAGGGATGACGGGGTGCATCTATCGCCCATAGGTCTAGATATCTTAAACACAAATTTGCAAACATGCATAGAGTTGGCCGCGGTTTGGGGGGTTGGGGACGGGAGGGGTGCTGCAAGCCCCCCTCCCGTCGGTTGGGAGAATTAAGGAAAGTCAAGTTCAAGTAATAATCAGCTCGAGTCTCAGTGGCTGGGTTGAGTACGGGTATTGATAAACACTTGGTTGGAAAGTATGTTTTAAAAGTTAAAATTGGTGGATTATGGATTTATGTTTTGAAAACCAGTGAATCAGGCAGTGGCCAATAATTATCCAAAAAAAATAAAAAAATAAAAAATAATAATAATATATATAAGAATAAAAAATGTTACATGGAGATTAATAAAATTGGTTGTTTAAGTTATAACTTGCTCTGGTGTTTTTTGTGCTCTATGCATGTTTGCGGGGGTGTGCATGATGCATGTGATCCCATGGGGAAGGAAAGGGAGTAGCCATATAGGCTCCCCTTTCCTCATGGGGTCACTGTAACTGCAAGGTTAATACATAAGTTTCTAAGAAGGTTTAGCTACAGGGCTAGAGAGTCAATAGTTTAAAAAAAAAAAAAAAAAAAAAAACCCAGTCAGTAGATTTGATTAAGCTCAGGTGTGTTAGAGAGTTCTGGAAATCTGAGAATCAGTAAGGGATTGGTTAGTGAAATCAGGTGTTAGATCAGGAAAATTCTAGAAGCTGGTTTCTGGTCCATTTAAGGAGCAGTTCCAGGCAGGTTAGTGGTGCGATACCAGAAGATTCCAGCAGGAGGAGCTCCCCACCCTACCCCCCCCCCCCCCCATCTTTTTCCCGTCGCGGCCAATTCATGTGGTAGGCTCCCTCTGGTGAATTGCCAGAGGGGAGAATTAAGGAAAGTCAAGTTCAAGTAATAATCAGCTCGAGTCTCAGTGGCTGGGTTGAGTACGGGTATTGATAAACACTTGGTTGGAAAGTATGTTTTAAAAGTTAAAATTGGTGGATTATGGATTTATGTTTTGAAAACCAGTGAATCAGGCCGTGGCCAATAATTATCCAAAAAAAATAAAAAAATAAAAAATAATAATAATATATATAAGAATAAAAAATGTTACATGGAGATTAATAAAATTGGTTGTTTAAGTTATAACTTGCTCTGGTGTTTTTTGTGCTCTATGCATGTTTGCGGGGGTGTGCATGATGCATGTGATCCCATAAGGCTTTCCTGTAGGTAAAATGAATATCTCCTAAACGTGCACCATTGAGGAAATATTCACCCTTCATGCAGCCGCTGACATCAGTGGCCCATGTGCTCTGAACGTCCGGCATACTGTCCCGAATCTTCAGAGCTTCTTGCCGGGACCGAGGGCTCCCATGCGCATGCATACTAGCACATTATGCCACTGACCTGCAGGTTTTGTTTTTTTGTGCAGCTTACAACCTCTTTAAGCCGGCCATAGATGAATCAAAATTTGGCTGGTGCAGCAGGAATGAGCAGCCTATCGTTTTTTTTTCACTCAATTAGTGCCACTAGCTATAGCCAAGAGCTCATGTGAGTATATTTTGATGGCAGGGAACTTTCCCCGCTGTCAGAATACAATAGCTCTGTGGGAGGGATTCCCCCACCAACACTGTGTGGGTCAATGAGGGAATTAATTTTATTTCTTTTTTGTTCAACCCACAGGTTGAATTTAAAAAAATGCCTCATCTATTGCCAGTCTTAAATGTCTTCAATGTATATTTTATGTTAATAGTGGTATTAAACCCAAAAACAAAAATGTATTACATTGCAGCTTAACAATTTTTAGTGGTGACTGCATTTGTTTTCTATTTTTAGTTATTATTCATTTATGTAACATATTTATGCCAAAAGGAAAAAACCTCATGCTAGAACTTCTTAAAGCTAATTCCAGGTATGGATATTTTTGCATAGTTACATTGGCCCAGCTTCGACTATACCTGGCCGATCACTGCAGTAGCTGTACCTATGTAACTATGCACAAATACTCATACCTGTAATTCAGATTTTAAAAAGTGTTAGCTTTAGTTCAGCTTTAATTCATTAGTCACTTATGTACAGTCCATCTAAATCTGCTGGTGCACGTAACACTAACTTCTCCCCAGACTGATATCGCTGCTGTCCATGGTGTCTCCTTGCTCCTCCATCCAGATTGAGGAAAGTGGAAAAAAGCGCTGGACCTATAGGGTTATCTCATTGGTATTGCTTTCTTAAATCGGAGGTTCACCCAAAATGGAACTTCCGCTTTTCGGAACCCTCCCCCCCTCCGGTGTCACATTTGGCACCTTTCAGGGGGGAGGGGGTGCAGATACCTGTATAAAACAGGTATTTGCACCACTTCCTGGCATAGACTCCCGCGGGAGTCCCGCCCCTTCGTGTTCTGGGAAACACACGGCTCCCAGGACACATCGGGGACCGGTGAGGACGGCACAGCGTGACTCGCGCATGCGCAGTAGGGAACCGGGCAGTGAAGCCGCAGCGCTTTACTTCGCGATTCCCTCACAGAGGATGGCGGCGGGGGAAGCCGAGAGCCGAGCGGCAGCTCGGCTTCGGCTGCCGACATCGCGGGCGACCTGGACAGGTAAGTGTCCATTTTTTAAAAGTCAGCAGCTGCAGTATTTGCAGCTGCTGGCTTTTAAAAAACGTTTTTTCCGGTGAACCTCCGCTTTAAAGTATTGATGCTGATGTACATAATCTGTCTTCCAGGCTGCCAAACCAGCTGCTGACAAGGCCTGTGCTTGCAATCACACTGGAAAAAATAATATTAAAGGTCCAGTTCGCGTATAGTCTGTTCACTTTGTTGTCAATCAAGCCCTGATGAAGGGAGCGGTCTCGGACCCCTGAAAAGCCATGGCTATTTTTAGAATTGTCCCCTGATATTTATTGGAATAAAGTTGTATCTGGACCTGTTAGCAGTGGTGTAGCACTTCAATTTCCATTTTTATACCATTCAGATTGGAGACTCCCTAAAACAGGGTGTGTGTTATTGGCCTAATCACCAGGTGAAATCAAGAGAGAAAGCAACAAAAAAGGGAAAACTAATGTGCACACAAATCTAAGGATTATTAATAATTAGATTGCAATACATTACATTTCTAGATTTTTGTTTTTGGGTTTAACACTGCTTTAAGAACAGTGGAACTTTCAGTCAGTAATGTGTAGTCAGTTTGTTGCTGTTTACTTTGTTCCACCCTTGTGTGTGTTTTTGTCAATCCAGGCCTCACCTTGGTAGGATAGCTCCGGAGCCCAGCATACTCCTAAATACAATGACACTTCACCTGTCCAAAAGCTTAGGACTGATTTACAAATGCTGTGGCAAAGAAGGTAGAGCACAACCAAGGTTGCTACACATAACAACCAGCTAGCTACTCCAGTTTAGCTTTATTGTAATTCCAAACAACCTCAATTCGTTTTACTTGTTAGTTTAATTTAACATCCTGACTGGAAAAAACTGACTTAAGAAACAGGATCAGCACAAAGAACCTATGTTTTTGGGTCTGCCCCATCTATGTATATGTGTTTATTTGTTATTTGTTTGTAAATAATATATTTGTTCAGTTATATCCGACTCTTGGTGATACTATGGGCCAGCTCTCTGGGCACCATGCCTCTTAAAGCGGAGCTCCACCCTAAAGTGGAACTTCCGCTCATCGGAACCCTCCCCCCTCCGGTGTCACATTTGGCACCTTGCAGGGGGGAGGAGGGTGGAGATACCTGTCAGACAGGTATTTGCACCCACTTCCGGGAGTCCTCTCTGCGGGTATTCTGCGGGCAGTGCATCACTTACCGCCCCCGCCCGTTGTGTTCTGGGAAACACACGGCTCCCAGGACACAGCGGGGACCAGTGAGGACGGCGCTGCGCGACTTGCGTATGCGCCGTAGGGAACCGGGCAGTGAAGCTGGAACGTTTCACTTCCTGATTCCCTCACCGAGGATGGCGGTGGGGGCAGCAGATAGACAAGCGATTGCTCGTCTTCTGCTGCAGATGTCGCTGGACTCCAGGACAGGTAAGTGTCCTAATATTAAAAGTCAGCAGCTGCAGTATTTGTAGCTGCTGGCTTTTAATATTTTTTTAACGGCGGAGCTCCGCTTTAAAAGCCTTCCTCCAAAGACTTTTCTTTGCAATTTTTTACTAGGTAGGCCTCCAGGTCTTTCCTCAGCCCTCCACAATATTTCTAGACTGTAAGCTCTATCGAGCAGGGCCCTCTGATCCCTCTGTATTGAATTGTATTGTGATTGTACTGTCTTCCCTGATGTTGTAAAGCGCTGCGCAAACTGTTGGCGCTATATAAATCCTGTATAATAATAATAATAATAATCTCTGTTTGGGAACGGTGTTCCGTCAGATATGGCGACTCGTCAGAATTGGTAACGGAAGTGACGTTTTGTTGCCGCCATCTTGCTACACCCTGCACTCGTCTACAGTAAGGATACAGGGAAAAAGGGGCCAAGCAGACATCTTGTTACACCCACTGGAGTTTTGCATAACACAGTCATTTTTAACCGGAAACAGAGCTTTTAAGGTGAAATATAGTAGAAATCCCTCGGACTGTTTACATGTTGAATTTTAAAAGCAGCGGCAAACCTGCTAATCTCACAGGTTTGCTAATGTGACAGAACAACGCTGCTTTTATAATTCAACATGTAAACAGTCCGAGGGATTTCTAAATACTATATTTCGCCATATATGCTCTGTTCCTGTTAAAAATAACTGTGTAATGCAAAACTCCGGTGGGTGTAACAAGATGTCCGCTGGCCCCCTTCTCTGTGTATGCTTACTGTAGACGAGTGCGGGGTGCAGCAAGATGGCGGCAACGAAACGTCACTTCCGTTACCAATTCTGACGGGTCACCTAATCTGATGGAACAGGGGCATACACAATGTGATAATATATGTTCCCTGGCCAGCCGATAGAGGGGTACCACCGGGCCTCCTGTAGGGGGCCAGGACACACAGGGGGGCCCGGACAGCAGAGGGATTGGTGGGGCGGGACAGGAAGACATTTACAGAATGATGCACTGTGTCTGTGTCTCTCCCTCCAGCAGCTGAAAGCTGGTTTCTCCCCCTCTACCTCGTGTCGGCATTCAGCTGCTGGAGGGAGAGACACAGACACACTATAGCGTTCTGTAATTGTCCTCCCATCCCAACCGCACCAATCCCTCTCCCTGGGATGCCCCCCGCAACGCTGCCAGCCTTCCTCTACCGCTGGCCTTTGCCAGTACACAGGTGGATGGAGAGTGGGAGAAGGGGCCAGTATGTAATTTACCAGCCACTTCCTTTTCTGAGTTGGACAC
Source organism: Rana muscosa (assembly GCA_029206835.1). Taxonomy (NCBI): domain Eukaryota; kingdom Metazoa; phylum Chordata; class Amphibia; order Anura; family Ranidae; genus Rana; species Rana muscosa. The sequence continues at coordinate 189,475,551 of CM055116.1, forward strand.
AGTGAGCGATTAGTACAGATTGCTCCTGTGTCCATTGATAACTGAGCATATTAAACAGTTTGCTTCAGTTTATGAATGAACAGAAGCCTCTGTTTCCTGTTCATTCATCTTCAGTGCAGCTGAGGCTACAGAGAAAGGGACTGGAGAATCTGTGTCCTCAATTTCTTTCTCTGTCTCAAAGGTGAGATGTCAGGGGTATGTTTAGACCCCTGATATCTCATCCAAACTCCCCCCACCCCCCATTAAAAAAAGAAAATGTAAAAAATAATTTAAACCATGAAAAAAAAAACTATTTGTAAAAAAATAATTAGTAAAATTGTAAAAAAAAAATTGTATATTCTAAAAAATTTTTTTTACTATTTTTTTTATTTTTGTAACTCGGGGGGAGGGGTGCGCTGTCAGGTAGGCTGTACAGGGCCCATAATTTCTAATGGCAGCCCTGTATGTTCATAGACAATTTTTACACACATACTAGGGCCAATTAACCTACCAGCATGTCTTCAGAGTGTTGGAGGAAAACATAGTACCCATGCAATCACAAAGAGCACATGCAAATTCCATGCATATAGTGTTCTTACTGAGATTCAAACCCACTCCCTGCAAAGCATTACAGCTGCTGCATGTTTAAAGCCTTGTGCAGCTACATGCTCTTCTTTAGGTGGGTGGTCCATAGGTGGTAAAACGGTGACTCAGATGCCTGCTTCTACCCCCCCTCTCCTCTGTAAAAGAGCCCTTACACTTCTACTATTATTTAATTTTGTCTTTGCCTTCCTGTCTTGGTGAATCCCACATACCTCATTTCCTACACAGGTGTCAAAGGTACAGGTAGTGAGGCAAAGTCTCCCCTGGGGGGTCACAGACAGAAGTAAAAACCTCACATAAATTGCAACTTTTTCCCATACTACCCAAACCGTCAGGCAGGGACTAGGGACTTTCTGGTATGAAGTGACAAGCCTCCCGAATGCATCACCCTGTAACATGCACCCCTGGTGGAGACTTCCAGAGGCCGTGTCAACACACATTATACAGACATCGCTCACTATTGTCATTACAAAAAATTTGGTTCACAGCAAGAATGCAACAGATGCTTAAGTAAGTGCATGTATACAGGAAATGGCTGTTAAAAGCTGGAGGAAATCAGCAGGACTGAAATGCAACAAAGTATGAAAAAGGTGTAAACAAGTATCCTAAAAAAAAATGATTACGGTATAAAGTAATTTAGCAAACTGAATGCCATCCATTCAGTTTACTTTACCTCTACTATAGAATCATGGACACGCCTAATTTTTGATCAAGTCGATCAAGATCTGAGCATCTCAAATGGTGTAAAATTATTACAGTTTAAAATGTCTGAATGTCAAAAATAAAATAAAGTGACATAACCAGCAGTCAGTTGCAAACATACACGCTCCATTATTAGCACAATGTCACATCAATCAAGTAAATCAATGTTTTTGGGCTGTGCAGGGTCCCTTCCTCGCGGTGATATAGTGGTCACTCTACATCGCCTTAAGGAAGGGATCCTGCACAGCCACGAAACAATGGCTTATTTGACCGATGCGGCATTGCACTAATATATAAGTGCATGCAGTATATTTGCAATAGAGCGCTGGTGTTACATCCTCGTTTTACTGTGATTGCGTGGCGCCATCTGCTACTTTCACTACAAGCAGCCAAACACTGAAAGGAATGCCGTCCTCATCCTTTGATTCCTGTGAATGTAAAAAATCTGATCATCTCATTACAAACTGCACAAGATGACTGGAGGTCTAATGCAATGTGAAAGCCTCAAGTCACTGTCATAGTGTACAAAGTTGACACCATAAGTCAGTGAGACAGTTTGGACATGGTGCAAGCTACATGCAGATAAAATATGAAATCTGTACCTGAAAATCTGTGTCGATGCAATGAAGAGCAAGGCTATTATGCAAAAGCACAGTATATGATGTAAAACAAGCAGACAAATTACCATAATAGGAAGGAAATAACAGAAACTTCCCTAAAGACCGGGCTTCATCTGTTTCCTTAGTGTTGTTACTACCTCTCCATGTTATATGATGAACGCTAAAGAGGTGACTGAATACAAGTGGAAATTCTGTGAATAACACAACCCAAGCCCCGGAGTAAAGGCAGCATATTGCTATGTGAGGTATGTAACTTTTGAGAAACATTCAGGCTGGGTTCACACCTATGCGTTGCGTTTTTGAGCTTTGAGTCTTTGCCAAGTTCGCAATCAGTCGTTCAGCGGTTCCATTGCGTTTTTAGCTGCGGACTTGCCGACCTGGGAAGTCTCGCCGCTGTTATCATGAGGGGGAACTCCACGCCAAATTTTAAATAAAAAACCGGCATGGGTTCCCCTCCAGGAGCATATCAGGCCCTTAGGTCTGGTATGGACTTTAACAGGAACCCCTACGCCAAAAAAAAAACGGTGTGGGGGTCCCCCCAAAGTCCATAGCAGACCCTTATCCGAGCACGCAACCTGGCAGGCCGCAGGAAAAGAGGGGGGGATGAGAGAGCGGCCCCCCCTCCCTCCTGAACCGTACCAGGCCGCATGCCCTCAACATGGGGGCAGGGTCTGGTATGCTCCTGGAGGGGAACCCATGCCGTTTTTTTTTTTTTTTTATTTGGCGTGGAGTTCCCCCTCAAGATCCCTGTTCAGAACGCAACACATGTGCGAATCAGATGCGTGCCCATAGAACATAATGGGCCTGAATTCGCACCTGAGCCGCACCGCAATGCCTAGAAAATGCACACGTTTTTTCGGCAATGCGCAGTGCGAATGCATCGCACATATGTGAACCAGCCTCCTTGGAATCAATGTATTTTAGAATGTTATGCGAATTGGATGCGGTGTAAGCCGCAACCAATTCGCATAGGTGTGAACGGGGCCTCAAGTACACATCTTTACCTATCTGAAAAATCAAAATGCTGTTACTGGCAGGTGATAAGGGGATAAAAGCCATGAAGAGAAAAAAATCTTAAAGAAAATGAAGAGAGCCAGCATATCTTGTCAGTTTCTCTCTCTCTCTCTCTAGCCCTCAATAGCCAATCAAATTCATCTTGTCCACCAGTCAATTCCAACTAAAAATGTTCTCCATATACACACATAAAGGTTTAAAGCTGAACTCCAGGATAAGCAAATATTGTCTAAATTATTTTGGCATGTGTGCTGTTACTTGAATCTTAGCATCCTTTATGTAGTTCTTCTAGATCAGTGCAGTGATCTATTGTAAAACTTTGCCTCTGTGTAGGAGCTTGCTGTAATAAAGACCGGTCACTGCTGCTCTCTCTTTGTGCAGGGTGACTGGTCTTGTCTCCGCCCCCTCCTGTAGTTTTCTGCAGGCAGCCTTCAGTGGGTGTGGCCAGCTGTGTCCCACCCACAGCTCTGCTCTCTGCACAGGCTATGTACAGCACAGTGATGATGCCGCTACTACTTTTACAAGGTAATATTAGGGTTTGCAAATGCATCTGGTGCTCACAAAGTAGATGTATATCCTTTGTGGTTATTAAGGAATATAATTAAATATTTTTTAATTATTTTATACGTTTTGTAACCCGAGTTTGCCTTTCAGGCTCTGCATGTGATCCCACACAATACAGTTCCCCTATGTATATTATGAGTAGAATAGGACAGGTCCGCCTTCTTAAATAATGAGCTTCCTTCACCATCATGAAAAACATATTAGGCTGCTGAGCCATAGCAGTGAAAAGCACACACCTGTAAAGCTGGGACAAGCCAAGTATAAAGAGCCCTACCAATCAAAGTCATTTGTTTAAAGATCCACTCGACTATTGTGAGAATGTCTTTCCATCTCAGCGCTGTGTGGAAACAGAAAATGTTGTAGATCATTGCATCTGTTTATAGTACACCACTTAGACTGTATGCACAACTCCCGAATCACAATGGGACTTGTCTATGTACCTGCTCCCTGGATAAACACAGAATCAGTGCTCTGGAAAGTGCCAGGTGACAAGCAGGACGTCAGCGTTTGGGGAAGAAGGAAGCCCTGAGACGGCAATGCTGACAAAACAGTACAGTATAAGAAAAATTGTACATACAACATAATAAAGTATGGGCTAAATATGTGCCTGCACTGGCTGATTGGACTGGATTTATTTTTAGAATTTCTTTAGAGATAAAATAAAACTGACAACGGAAATATCAGCTTTTTAGTTGGACATTGAACAGCAATTATAATTTACACAATGGCTGCCTATGGAGTTCCCTTTGGATCACCTTGACACTATATGAGCATTTGGCAGCTACAGTATGATGAATGGTCATATCTGTCACTGGTAACTAGAAGGCCAAATGTGTCCAGACTGGACACACCGGAGCTGACCAGACATCTGCCCAAACACTTCCATGTAAAAGTGTCCATAGTCATTATAATTATCCCTGAGGACCCTTTCATACATTTTATATATAGTAAGCCCCCTTTCACAATAAGGGTTAGTGAAACCCAGGCATAAATAGTGGCTCTAAATTGCTTGGCTATTGCACAACTTGTAGTACAGGAGTAGAATCGTGTGTTTTTGGCCTCATAGACTTTCAAAAGAGAGCCCCCAAAAAAATAATCTGCTTTTCAGGTGCTTCCATTCAAATCTATAGGGCCCGGCCAAACACATGCGATTCTGCCCCAATGAAGCTCATGTACTTTTTTGAGTTTCACAGGACAGGCAATATGCCACACAATGCTCTGGTGTGAATGGGCCCCTTGAGAACAGGGGGATTCTTCATCTTAAAGAGGTTGTAACCCTAAAATAAAATAAATAAATAAAAATATCCAGTTCCCTTATAGAAGGTTAAACAGCACAGTGCTTGTGCTGTCTAATCTACCCCTCTCTATGATGTAAAAAACCTGGTTGATCCTGCCAGTTCCTGTGTCCCCCTTAGTGTGCTGACCCCGGTAATAATGGCTGCTGATCCCTGATTACTGTGGTCAGGTTACGTGCCTCCATCATCCCGCTGCTCTCCTTCTCTCCCCCTCCTTCCCTGCCTGCCAGCTCCTGTGTGTGTGAGCCATCTCCTCCGCCCCCCTCCCCTCCTGCCACCATTAGTAGCTGGCAGTAAAGTTAAATAAATATTACTGCCAGCCCCTCTGTTCTACTAAGCGATCCTTCACTGTATATATGTTTTTATAAAATGTAAATACCTTATTTCAGATCTTTTCTGGCCGGTCACATGACCTCCGTCTGCTCTCCTTCCCTGATCTAAAGGCTACAGTGGGAGGGGCTGAGCAGAGAGCACAGCTGTCACATGACCTTCCGGCTGACATCAGAAGGGGATCTCGGCCCCTCCCGCTGTTGCCCTTAGATCGGGGAGTAAAGTGGCCGGAGGTCACGTAACCTGCCAGAAACTATCTGCAATAAGGTATTTACAGGGACAATTAAAAAAACAAAAACATGTACACAGTGTAAGATCGCTTCGCAGAATATTTATATTTATTTGACTTTACAAACAGTTTAAGGATTGTCATGCTCCAGGAATAATTCAAGGGGTGAATGTGGGTTAATACATGTTTTGATGCATATTAACTCAAAAAGAATGTACGTACATCTTATAAAGGTGTTTATATGAGTCTCTGTGTTTTATAAACTTTTAGGTAGATTTCCTAATTTATTAACTCTTCCCTGACATTGATAATATATCTGCAGGGGAAGAAACAGGATTGACCTAAAATAGGCATATGTCAGATACTGTGATTACCTATATTTATGGGTATATACTGAACATGGCTTGTTTAGCGGACAGTAGCATGCCACTTCTTAAATTGTGTTTAAACAGCAAATTAACTAAACAAAATAATGATTATAGCTTGCCATGAGATTTAGCTTTGAAAGCACATTGCACAATGACACAAGTTGGATTATTAGGGAACTATTTTAAAGCCATTGCAGAAACTGAATTATAGGGGATCTGTTTTGGTTTAGGTAAACAGAAAGGTTTCCAAGGGGAGAGGTCCCTCTAGTAAGTAATAGTGGCATAATAAAACACAGTAAACACTAGATTGGGGCAGACAGTGTGCAGAATACAATGCGACCGCCGGCAACAGATCCTGTATAGATGTATCTAATAAAAAGATGCAAAGAGAAAAACAAATAGTAGAAGACCCACCTGTGTACTTTTAAGATTGCAGATGGGATAAAAAAGGATCTGAAAAAAGGATAGGAACACCAAAATAGGCTGGATTCATATCACTGCCTTGTTACCACAAAACACTGATATACATGCAGGCACCATGACGCACATATACAATAAGAAAAACAACTTACCTCTGCTCTGCTATAGCACACCACAACATACAGGTGCTGTATTGCCAAAAATTATAAAAATATTAAAAGTGCATTGACAGCCTATTCCAAAAATAATTGTCTGTCTTACCGTAAGCCATGAAAAAAAGCTCATCAACACGCTCTAACAGTATGACCGGGACTAAAGAGCCCATTCATGTCTATGCACTTGAGCTGTAGCATACAAAATAATGCATACATGTTGGTTCATGCGTGAGCGTTTCCCAAAGCACTTCAGCATTTAACATCAAGATTTCAATTGAAGCTCGAAAACGCGCAGAGCTTCTTTGAAGCAGAGTTGAGTATATTTAGCCCCTATGAATTTCAATGGGAGCATATAAAGAAACCTCAAATGCACAATTTCTTGCCTCTCCTTCCCGTAATAACTAGCTTTCCTTAAAGCAAAAACACTTGAGTCTGAAAATGCCCGAAAAAAAAAAAACCTGTGTACAAACACACATAAAAAAAAAGTTTCAAAAGCACTTAAAGAAGCTAAAACATATGGTTACGGCTTCCCTATAAAACTCACTAAACTGCAGTGTATATCTGTAAACCAGCCATAAGGTAAAGAATGGAATATCTACTTGAAATGTATTTTCATGAAACAAATTCATGTGTCTTATCACAGAAAAATTGACAAATGAGGGGCACACAGACAAGTACCACTGTATCTTACAAGCATGAAGGTCTTTGCGTTGAGCAGACAACTTTGCACCTCTATTTCTTGGGGGAAAGTAGACCTTCACTCATAAGTTAAAGTACCACTCATCCTCCTCCTCCCGCTTAGACCCCCTCCACCCGCAGTCCCCTGCAACATATCACATGTTTCAAGAGGCTGCAGGACCCGCCCCACAGTGCCCTCATGCCATGAGCAGTGGGGAGCCAACTGTGAGACATCAGGAAATCACAGCCAGCTCCCAAATCCAGATGGCAGGGCCGGAGAGCTGAAGTCAGGCAAAGAATCAACTGCGGCAAAGACAATGCTGGTCTCCATGGGCCAATAAGTGATTGTTTCTTAAAGGAAATTGGACACCCCAAGGAAATTGCTGAGAGGCATGTTGAGCCCATTGAATGTTGGAGTTGTCTCCCAAATCCAGATGGCAGTGCCGGAGAGCTGAAGCCAGGCAAAGTATCAACTGCTCCAAAGACATGCCGGTAGGTTAATTGGCTTCTGTCTAAATTGGCCCTAGTAAATGAATGTGAGTTAGGGACCTTAGATTGTAAGCTCCTTGAGGGTAGGGACCGATGTGAATGTACAATGTATATGTAAAGCGCTGCGTAAATTGACGGCGCTATATAAGTACCTAAAATAATAATAATAATAATTGCGGCAAAGACAATGCTGGTCTCCATGGGCCAATACGTGTTTGTTTCTTATGTAGCGGGGTCTTTAAATTTAGGTGGGGTACACCTGGGTGGAAGTTCAGGTGTGTAGGTATGGGAGTAATGACTATTTGTATTCGTGGAGGATTGGGCGGTGTAATAATCTCTTTGGCCAGTGGGTGGTGAGTGCCCGCAGGCTCAAGGTAGATTCACTGCCATAGTGCTGGCCTTTTTGTCCCTTCTCGGAAATGGTGCGGCGAGGGCGGGGAACCTGCCGTGGCGTCATCGGAGGGGATAAAAGGGGGAGACGCCCTGGTCACGAGGTCTTGCTCTTCTGGAGGTTCTTCATCACGCGCCCAGGCACCTTAGGCCTGGGTGCGGGCGGTTCCGGATTCCGGCTCAGGTGCCCTAGGCCTGACCGGAATGGAGTTGGAGTCCATCCCAGGCACCTTCAGCCTGGGGTGAGGTACTAAACCAGGAGGCCTGGGACCCAGTGACTTCGACTGGGTCCTGCGAAGGTGGAGAAGTCCGAGGGTCCCTGAAGTGAAAGGGGCCCATGTCTGAGGTGAGGAGGCCGGGGAGGTTACTAATTCGGAGAGTCTGGAGCAGCATCAACCCAGTGACGGATGGGCCTCTGGTAACTCCCTTGGAGGGACATCTTCCCCTGATAGGGGCCGCAACGCAGCGAAGGTACTCCTATCTATGTTCTCTTGAGTCGCTGGTAGAGACTCTCAAGTTCTAAGTCCTTTCAAGATATGGCTATAGTAACCGCTGGCGAGATCGCAGTGGTTTAGCTGAGAATTAGGATAGTGCCTCGACCTGCTCATTCCCCGTATCAAAATGTTAACAAGTTGCAACCAGTTGGCTACTGAAGCACTGTTTATTGTGAGAAATGCAATAAAACAAGAGTTGGACTGTGATCGGTGTGTGGAACTCTGGTTAATGGGAGCAAAGGGAAGTGTCGGCACTTAATCCTTTACAGAAGCACATAGGCCCGAGGAAATATCTGGTACTGGCCTTCACCTCACCCACAGCTATGGGGAGGACATGGGCCATAGCGCATCTCACCCTGTCGTGTGTGATACCCCTAGACACAAGAGATGGGGTGAGGTCGCTACACTTATAAGTCAGCAGCTACTGTATTTGAAGCTGGTGCCTTTTAATTGTTTTTGCCACTTGAATGTTTTTTTTGCTGCATTCTTTGGTGAGCTTTCAAAAAAAAAGCGTCAAAAACACGCAACCTAATGTCAATAGGACCGTGGCTGAAAACAAATGTAAAATGCTTGTTAACTTGTAAAACAGTTAATGTTTTTTTTGTAAAATTCTACCAAATCTGTGGATGGATGGATGGATAGATAGATAGATAGATAGATAGATAGATAGATAGATAGATAGATAGATAGATAGATAGATAGATAGATAGATTTTGTGTATAGATAGACTTTTGCATGTTTCATCAGACTTTTGCACAGAATTACAGGAAATTAGTGTGTGGCAGGTGACCGATCAGCTGACAAATGATTGCAACACCAGCCTGTAAGTTATGCTTCTCATGACCTCTCTGGCCAGCACAGAGAACACTGTCATTTGTAGCTGTCAGGAAAGCTGATTGTGCGTTCTTGCATTAAATGACCAAGTGCTGAAATAAAGTGAAAAGAAGACTGCATTTCCTTTGCTCATTTGATCAGCTCCCGAAAGCAAAGCTTCTGATGGAAACAAAGCTGACCATACAAGAGCAGATTGGTTCGGCGGATGTTTCTCATTTTTTAGGGTTGGTAGCCCCATTTGCAACAGACGTGAGGCTCCAATAAAACAATTTTTTTTAATTTTTTTACACATTTACTTTTTTTTGCTGTAAAACAGGGTCAGTAGGTAAGCTCACACCCATACAATTAAAATAAATTCAACAAATACAATATATAGGTTGCTTATCCTATAATTGATTACATTTCAAGTTAGTAGCAGCGCTGCTTGCATTGTCTGACACTCAGGTAGCAACCACATGGAAAAAACTATTCATACCACTGGTTCTAGACGTTCAAGGATTTTCTAGCATGCTGTTATGATCTGAATGCCATCTGACTGCTGATGATGGCTTATCTGGGGGAACAATAATGATCAGGACAGGTTTTCTAGCCCAGTATTTCCTCGAGTATAAGCCGGCCCGAATATAAGCCGAGGCACCTAATGTTACCACAAAAAACTGGGAAAACTTATTGACTCAGGTATAAGCCTAGGGTCTGCATGCCTCACTGTGCCTCACTTTGTCCATGTGCATGCCTCACTGTGTCTGAGTCTCAATCTGCCCATGCCTCACTGTGTCCATGCCTCACTGTGCCCATGCCTCACTGTGCCCATGCCTCACTGTGCCCATGCCTCACTGTGCCAATGCCTCACTGTGTCCATGCCTCACTGTGCCTCACTGTGTCCATGCCTCACTGTGTCCATGCCTCACTGTGTCCATGCCTCACTGTGTCCATGTGCATGCCTCACTGTGTCCATGCCTCACTGTGCCCGTGCCTCACTGTGTCCATGACTAGACTTACGTTTAACATGGGAGTATATTGAAGGGGTGCCCAGTTTTGAAAAATCGGTGCTCCCCGGCCGTAGGTCCCACAGACAGCAAACTTTGTACACTTGTAGCTATAAGTGTGCCACGTTTCGGGTCCAGGGGACCTACGGCCGGCCGATACCAGGTCCCCAAACTTACCGAAGAAATTACCGTTTAGGATGGGAGTCTATGGAAGGGGTGCCCAGGTTTGAAAAATTGCTGCTCCCCGGCCATAGGTCCCCGGGACAACAAACTTTGCACACTTGTAGAGGAAGAGTGTTTGGTACCGGGTCCCCAAAGTCCGGGAGATCAGGCGCAAAAAGGTGACTCGAGTATAGGCCAAGGGGGGCATTTTCAGCACAAAAAAATGTGCTGAAAAACTCGGCTTATACTCGAGTATATACGGTAATCTTTTTTAAGTCAAGGCACACTTTAAAATGATGAACAATCTCAAGGCAGCCCATTCTAAAATGTAAAAAACTAAATGAATAGTTTTCAATAATACAGTGGCACACACATGTTTGACACCCCAATACTAGAGGTGATTAATTCTTGCGAAGCAAATACATCTTTGCACATTGGTACTGATTGCATTCCAGTGTTTCTCAAACAAGGATGCTGTGTAGGTGCCTGAACTCCTTCTTATCAACCTATGACATCATCGGCTGTTAGAATGGCCTGCATGGTGCCCAAGCTTGTATTGATGTACAATAAAAAACCTGCGGCTTTATGTAACAAAAAAGCAGTCTTAAAGTGGTTGTAAACCCTTGTAAAAAAACAAAAAAAAAAAAAAAACAAGAAAAAAAAAACCTGCAAGACAAAGGCATAATGAGCTAGTATAGCATACTAGCTCATTATGAATTATGTACCTTAGATCGAAGCCCCCGCAGCGGTCCTCGTACCCCCCTCCGGCCGGCGACATCTCTCCCTAGGGTTACTTCTGGGTATCGCGGCTCCGGCGCTGTGATTGGCCAGAGCCACGATGACGTCACTCCCGCGAATGCGCGCGGGAGCCGCCGGTAACAGTACACTGACTGAAGCAACGACACATACGTGCCATTGCTTCAGTTTGCTCTAGTGTGCATGTGCCGATGACATGGGCAGGGGACAGGGGATATCTCCTAAACCTGCACGGTTATATCCAGGGTAGCTACAGGTAAGCTTTTTTATGACCATCTCTTCAATAACAAGACCTTATCGCAATGAATAATAAACTGTTCAATTTAAAGTGTATGTAAACCCCAACAATAAATGTATATTATTTGCTCTCTTTTGATGTGTTATTATACCGTTGAAAGCGTTTTAATTTAAATATTCGACAAAAAAAGTCTTCTCATCCAGCTAAAAAAACCTTGTCAGCACAAATCTGACCACTGGGGGACAGGCAGGCTGTTTTGCCAGCACAGTCAGAAAACTGACCATGCTGGAATGGATGTGCGTTTGTGGCTAGTGTGGTCAGTTTAAAATAGAAAAGCAGGGGCACTGGCAGGAACACCAGGGATTTCACACAAAGGAAGCAATACAAAGAGAACAGGATGCTTTTTAATACAAGTACATGGTACAGCAGGCACATATCAGGAGTATGAAATGTTGGGATAACATATTCTTGAACTCCAGCTAACAATCATTAGACAGTTACAGCAACAGTTTTCCTTTTTGAATATAGGTTTTACATAAATGAATACAAGCGGACCATTGTAGGCACCCCAGTCAGTGTTAAATGGTTTGTCTCAACCCTCTAACTGCCTTTTTTGCTGGACAGCTTGGTCTGTTAAAGAAAGTTGATAAATAACAGTCTTAGGCTGGCCATACATTATACGATTTTCTTATTCAATTTCCTTTAGATTTACCTTCAGCTATGTAGTGCAAGGGCTTGCCTGATTGTATACAAATTGAAAATTTTTAGGTTTGACCTCATATTATATGATTTTGGTAAATCTAAAAGAAAATTGTATAATGTATGGCCAGCCTTCCTGGCCGGACCACCAGGTGAAAATAAGGGTTAATTCACACTAGGGATTGAGCCGTGCTTTTACCAACCCTGAACCGCTACTCCCTTTAGCTGCAGAGGTAACAGCTGGGGTATTTTACCTGAGAAAGCCACATCCAATTTGCATCCGTGTGAACCCAGCCTTATGGTTCGAATCTCGGCCGGTTCCAGCTGAACTAGCTGAGTTTTGAACCGTGTGCGGCCGGCCTAAATGGGGCACAGGACAGCTCTGAATTTCTAAAAAGACCACCTAATATTGTTTGCACTTATCAAACAGGTATAAAAACATTTTCAATTGTCTATTTGTTAGGGTTGACATGCATTTTAAGGGCTTGTGTACACAATCATTTGTTTCTATATGAACTGAACTTTATTTATCCAGCCAATGTGAATGAAAAATCATCTCAAAGCAACTTAAAAGCATACTGAATAAGACTTGCTTCTCATTCTGACACCCGTAAACATGAATCCTAGGGAAGATGAACATGGCACATCATAAAGAATGCCCAGTATGCCAGACCCATCACCCTATTTGCATTGGCTGTTCATTGCAGCTTCCAGTAAGCCTCACCAAAAGTTCAGTCTTTCTTTGGACACCTTCCCAGAGAATGCCCGATGTTCTTGGATCTGGTGCCCCATACACATCACACTACAACGTAGAGCTGCACGATTCTGGCCAAAATGAGAATCACAAATTTTTTGCTTAGAATAAAGATCACGATTCACATTATACCAAAAAAATTGGGCTAATTTTACTGGTTAGTTTTTTTTTTTTTTTTTATTCATTAAAGTAATTTTTTCCCAAAAATACAGTGTGACATAAAATATTGCAATAACCACCATTTTATTCTTTAGGGTCTCAACAAAAAAATATATATATATATAATGTAACGAGAGGGCCCGTGGAACCCAGAAGTTCTTAGAAAGTATGAGCCAGAAAATAATGGACATTGAGAATATGTCTTGGATTGCTTTGAAATGGGTCTGTAATATTAATCCACAGTATTTCCCAGGATATCTGTAAAGGACTATTTACTGGTTGGTTGATTACGAAACTCAACAGGTTAATTGAGAGATGCTGCTGTGTTCAACTCTAACCACCTGTCTGCCTGTGTAATGTAGATTAAATCCAGACTAGCTTCCAAAGACCTTTTCATTGTTGTTTGTGGTGATGTGGATTGGAGCTGGTAGACCGTCTGGCTGCCTATTATGGGATGTTTAAGTGTCTTGCTGTGAGGAAAGGGGGGGGGAATCACTCCAGCAACCCCTCCTGCTAAGACTGTTTATTGAAGGAGAAGTTTGAACACACCTGACCTGTATCACCATTGTCATTGGACAGTTTAACCTGCCCTGTTCCCCAAGGATGGGAGGGAAGTGTTTTGAAGGGAAGTGTGTTACCATGTGCTTGTAATAAGGATTCATTCCCTGTTTTTGGAACTTCAACACAGAGCGTTGTCTCGTTTGTGCAGGGAGAAATATTTGTATGGGGTCTTATTCAGCTGGTTGGAGTGTCTGGTAGCTGCTGTGTGTTCGGGAATGGAATATATTTAAACAACGTTAACTCCTGTCGTTACATATAATGTTTGGGGGTTCAAAGTAATTTTCTAGCAAAAAAAAAAAGATTTTAACTTGAAAACAACAAATGTCACAAAAAAGGTTTAGAGTTTAAGTGGTTAAACTTTACTCATTTACATACAGAAGTCTATTCCTTTGATGTAAAAGAGAAATTGTTACAATGTTTAGACTTTACGTTCCACTGATAAAGAATGTTGTGATACTTGGCTGACTGCCCGGATTCTTCCTTTCTTTTGACAGCCGAGAGCAGAGAGAATTCTCTGCATACAAAAGATCGGGAAATACTTTGTCAAGATCACAACGGGGGAAAAAATGGCGATAACGATTCTTGACGATTAATCGTGCAGCTCTACTACAACGTAGCAAAAAAGTGTACTTATGTTCCACAATGTGCTGCCAAAGTCTGTAAAGAGGACGTTGGCTGTTCCTGGACTATGCTAAGCCTCCCACTGCTGCACCAATGTGCCGGGCTATTGCCTACTAATCAAGAAATGATTGGCAGCAAAGTCATGTAGAAATTTCCCTACAACGCCTGATTGCTTGAATTAGAGGTAAGTCTTGTGAATGTTGGGATGCTCGCAGGTCAGCAAGCATCGTTAATTCATTTTCTGTCTTTTAAAAGAACTGCTTATTAACAATTTGTTTCAGGACGCTCCCTACTGATACTGCACAACCTTTGATCAACTGACTAGGGTAATTTACTTTACTTGGAAATGAGCTTAAGATAACAAATCAAGCCATTTAAATTAAACATATAATAGGTTTTAAAGCTATACCTATTGAATCGATTCACAAACCTTATCAGTGCAATGACCAAAAGAAAATGAAGCGCACTTTCACACAAACACTGAATGCATAAGAGCCTCCAAAGTTGGGGGGGGGGGGGGGAGGGGGTGTTCTGCCTTTAGGCAAGGTCCAAACCCTACATGTGTTGAGCTCCCAAATGCCCCTTATTTCGAAAGACTGTCCCTCTTTTGTAACCAAATCCCTCTACCCCTTTTTTCTCCTTGGTTGTCCATCTTTTGGATCTGATGTATGGACCTGTATATAAAATGTACTATTAAACTAATTAAAGTGGTACTTTAATTAGGTAAAAAACACTCCACTACCTGTCCTACCCACCCCGTCCCTAAACACTTACCTGGCGCCCATCTCAGCTCCAGCCTGGCTGTGTGCCCCCATAGACACACACAGCATTGGTAAGCCACGCCTCTGATCCCTCCTCACAAGATTTGACTGACAGCAGCAGGTGCCTGTGATTCCACTGCCCTCAGTTCTCCTGTGAAAGCAGGGAGTTAGGACTTGTTCACACCTATGCCTTTTTAGTGCTTTATGCATTTTGCAGATTTGTACTACAGAACGTTTTCCACGGGAAATCATGTTACATGGAATGTAGTGCAAATCTGCAAAATGCAAAAAGCACAAAAAATGGATAGGTGTGAATCAGGCCTAACTTCCTGTTTTCACAGGAGACCTGAGGGCAGTGGAATCACAGGCACCTGCTGCTGTCAGTCAAATCTTATGAGGAGGGAGCAGAGGCGTGGCTTACCAATGCTGTGCGTGTCTGTGGGGGCACACAGCCCGGCTCAGGAGCACACATGCATGGGAAGGAGGAGGCACCCAAAGGAGGGAGAAGCTGACAGTGCCAGTGGTGGACTGCAAGACGCAAAGGTAAACAACTTTTGCACAGAGCAGGTAAATATTACCTCTTTTTTTATTTTAAACAAAAAATATAGCCCTTAGTATCAGTATTTTATTTGCAGTAAACCTTTAATCCAGCCTCTAAACTGTTGCATTTTCTATTTTTAAAAGCCAAACCAAAGGGAAAGTAGTGGTAAAATAGGTATCCATGGGTTTAGCCAATCTATTTATGCTGCACCCGGGGGTGTGGCAGGGGTGTGTCGTTTGTCTATACATTTTGTATACACTTTCATGTAAAGCTGGGTACACATTGTCAGTTTTTTTTTGTTCAGTCTGCAAAACTAAGATTCCTGCATCCATACAAGCAATGTGGATGCAGGAATCCCCCCCCCCCCCCGATGGAACATTGTATTCTGATAGCTGGGACAATCCACTATCAGAATACACTGATCAGTGCTATAGCCAATTGACTGCAAGCCGCTAATTGAACAAAGTTTTCCAGCAGTCCCATTTGACTGTCAAACTGGGAGGGCTACACATAGATCGAAATTTGTCCAGTCCCTGCTAAACCAGTATAAGTTTGCTCCATGTGTAACCTGCTTAAAGCCCAGCTCTGTCAAAATGTGGTTGTAGTACAGTGTAAAGCTGGACATACATGGATTGAAATTCAGCCGGTTCAGCGGGGACCTGCCGAATATCAATCCATGTATGGGCTAGCTGCTTCTACACAAGTTGATCAATCTAATAACTATATTCTGCTGGTGGGGAAGGCTTCCCCCCAGCAGAATACAATAGCTCATTGGGTGTGATTCCCCCATCCACACATTCAATGTGGTTCATTTTTTTTTTGTTCCACCTGCTGGTTAAACCAGTGAATATCCAGCCTTTAAAATATAAAGGAATATCCAGCCTTTAAATGTATCACTCCGGGATCCTCTTACTGGTATATTTACGCCTTCCTAAAACCCATAGGGTAAGCCAGCATCCAGACTCCAAAACGCCAGACTTTAAACTGCTACCAAATATCTATAGGCTCCAGTTGAAATAGGAATCAAAAAGAAAAAATGCCCTCCATAGTGAAGTACATTCGAATAAAGGGGTATTTTATGTAAACAAATGGACTCTTGCATAAAATAAGCTTTAAAAGTGCATAGGAATAAAAATACGGCGTTTGAGCACCTTCTCATGTCACTTCCGATCCGTGTCTGTCTCTGGCCCTACGCGTTACGTCACAGCATGTGACTTCATCAGGGGATCTCTATGCTCTGCATCGCCGCCAACACAAAATCAAGAGCCCGACCACGTGAGTACCACCCACCGAGGGAGGGAGGTTGTGTTTTTTTTTGTTTGCTGCCCCTATAAAAAAATGGAGCACCAGCCGCCACTGCTACAGAAAGGTGGTAATGATATACAACACTCCACGTTTCGTTGTTTGTCTTGTTGATTCAGGAATAGTCTTGTGTTATTTCCTGATAAAACAAGCACATATTGCATAATAATCTTATCAAAAAAGTACACAAAGCAAAAAAATAAATAAAATTTTGCGCTCAGGTTTCAGAAGTGCTCATAGCACTATAAATCTTGCTTTGTATCTCACAACCACAAATAATCCATCAAACGTGATTTGTCATAAAAATTACTTTTTCAAAGGCCTATTGATTTTTCAATATGGCTTTTATTTTTGCATCTTTTATTGGAGAAACAACACAAGACTATTTCTAAATCAACACAAGGGATAAAAGACATAGAGTGTTGATTTATTACCACTTTTCTGTAGTTGACAGGGGATAAGTAAAGCTGGCCATACACTGTTCCAATTTAGGCCAATTCCTGTAGGCTCAGACAAAATCCATGCAAAAGTCAATTGTTTTTTGAAAGAAGCCTCTCAGAAAATTGGCAGCAAAACAGTGCTTGCATCCAATCAGATGCAGGTACTGTTCGAGTATTCTGACAGCCCGACTAAAGAGATTCATCCATCTATGCTATTACGGTGGATAGAGAAATCTGTTAGATTTCATTCCTGCAAGCTGAATGAAAATAAATCTATACATGTAAAAAGGAGAAGTGGACTCTGCAATCAAAGCAAAAGTGATATCTTTAGAGGAGATATTTTCTGAAGCTGAGTTACCCTAATATAACAGGGAGGTACAATTGATGGCGAGTGATGTGGAGTGAAGTTTTCTTTGATTGTTATTATATCTAATGAACCGCATTATATTATTATTATTATTAGAAAGAAGTTCAGAACCCCCATATTAAGTAACTGAGAATGACATCAAACGCAAGCTGAATGTAGCTGAAAGCATGCTGCATATGACCTGTTAAACTGTGGAGGCCCGTATATAAGGGGCGCATTCGTCCGGCACCTAATCTACATGCAGGATGCCGGACGCATGGGTTTCAATGTTTTTTTTAAGCACATGATTACAGCCGAGGCTCTAATTGGCTTAAAAAAAGGGTGGGTTTGGGTGCAGAGCACTGTGCCCTGAGCCCACCCAGTTGTGTGACAATAGCAAATTAATATACGCTATTGTCTTCCTGATTTTCCTCCCAGCCAATCAGGAATCGGGTCACAGGAGTGGCCGGGAGGAGAAGCAATGGCCCCGGAGTGAGGAGTAGCTGGAGCGAGGAGCAGCAGCCCTACCCCGAATGCCTTTCATCTGCCTCCAAAGGTAAGGGGGCCTATGAAGATCGTCATCTTCCCATCCATCTCCCCGGGGGAAGGGGGGTTGGGGATCGCCACCTTCCCATCCATCACCTGCAAAAAAAACTGACAGTTCAGGTTGGAGCAGCTGTACTAACAGTTTGATGTTGGTACAGCGATCTCCCCTGCTGTTCAATTGTTTTCTGACAGGGGGACAGCAAACCCTAAAGAACACTCCGGTCAGAGCTCTTAGCCATTGGCTGAGAACGCTGATCGGGAGCTGATTGGCAGACCTATTTGGTCATGCCCCTTTAACAGCAGCCCGCCGAACTTCTGTCAGACCGGCTGCAGTACACCCGGGCCGAATGTCGGACGATTTCTATTGAACCCGCTGATGCTGCCCGACATTTGGCCCGTGTGTACTAGGCTTAAGAAAGCGTGCATACATGAGAACTATGCACTGATTTATAATATAGGTGTCAGCTGCAGATCACTAGGGAGGCTCCTACAGATCACTAGGGAGGCTCCTACAGATCACTAGGTGGGGTGAAGATCCAATCTTTGCCATCACCAGGATATTATCACAAAATTCTGACTTGATGGCAAAAACAGACTCCCCTCCCTTCCAGGGCTGCTATTTGAAATCACAGGGCCCCGTACAGCTTACATGACAGGGCCCCCCTCCCCAAAATTATATTTTTCACATGGGTGCTGTGGCCTGTACAGTGTGAATTAGCACTTTTTTTAAATGGTTGGAGCTGTGTGCAGGCAACCTACCGTATATACTCGAGTATAAGCCCAAAATTTTCAGCACATTTTTTTGTGCTGAAAATGCCCCCCTCGGCTTATACTCGAGTCTCGCTGTGTCCATCTGCAGCCTCATGCGCCTGATCTCCCGGCGCTGTGACATGCAGTCAGTCTAGTCGACGGCCGTGCAGTGTAACAAAGCCCCGCCTCCTTCTCGTTCTCGCCTGTGATAGGCGGGACACTGACTCACTGCTGGGAAAAACTGAATCAGTGTTCCGTCACGGATGAGGGATGAGGAGGAGGCGGGGCTTTGTTACACTGGACGGGCGCCGACTAGATTGACTGCATGTCACAGCGCTGGTGTTCTGGAGATCAAGGTACATGAGGCGGCAGTGAGATGGACACAGTGAGGCATCAGGGAGATGGACACAGTGAGGTATGCAAATGGGCACAGTGAGGCATGCATTATGGGCACAGTGAGGCATGCAGATGGGCACAGTGAGGCATGCAGATGGGCACAGTGAGGCTGCAGATGGGCATTGTTGACCCTCTTTTCCACTTACAGTAGCTGCTGCATTTCTCATCCTAGGCTTATACTCGAGTAAATACGTTTTCCCAGTTTTTTGTGGTAAAATTAGGTGCCTCGGCTTATATTCGGGTCGGCATATACTTGAGTATATAGCTGCACTGGACAGTGAATGAACAGAAAGCACTCTTTACAGAGATGCCTGTTCATTCACAAACTAAAGCATAGTAAACTGGTCTTCAGTTATGAATGAATACAGTGAGTAATCAGTACAGATTACTCATTGTGTTCATTCAGGAAAGGAAGGGGCCAGTAAATAAGACATTCTCCATCCTTAAGGATCCCATTGTGTGCCTGCAGTTTCCAGCGGGAGAAGAAAGGAGGGAAGCCAGCAGTACTGCAGGTGGGGGGCACGGACAGCAGGGGGAAGAAGATGGGGATAAGTGTGGTTGGGAGCAATTACTGGAACTGATCCCCTGTATGGCTCTCCCTGCAGCAGCTGAAAGCCAGCTTCTCCTCCTCTCCCTTCTGCTGGCTTTCAGCTGCTGCAGAGGCAGCCATACAGGGGATCGGTTCCAGTAATTGCCCCCCCCCCCACGCGCTGATCAGCCTCCCTGCTTATATCCAATTCTCCTTGCTGCCCTGGGCCCTGTACAGGAGGACTAGTAGTACACAATTATTGGTGGCCATACCTCTTTCCCACTAGTGTACCCAATGTCATTCTCATTCTTTAACATGTTTTATCACACATATATGTTTAGTTTAAGATATGAGACTAAAAGACAAATTTCTATCACACATACAGTGTATTAAAAAAAAATAATAATCACTTCCTTATTTTATGAATTCTCCTAAATATGAAAAACAAGCAGTTTCATTTCCAAACCCAGCTTCCTCTTTGGATCAGCCACACATTGTTTTCCCAGCTCAAAAAGTCTCTATGTATGTTATCTGTTAGAAGCAAGGGTCACGCAAAATATTATATATCACCCTATCTATGCTTTGTTATTGCAGTCTCACCTACCCGAAACAGCAAGCTCATCGATTAATAAATCCCATGTGATAGCGATGTCAAAAAGAGGAAACAAAATCTCAGCAAAAAAGTCAAACATAATAAATCTTATAGAAATCCAGTGTTTGGGTTTATGCATAATCCGTTACTAGTCTATGTTGTGCAATCACAAGTTCCCCAATGCATATTTGAATAAAGCTAACTTTTTTCCAATACACAAATACAATATACTAATACAATATACCGGTACTAATACACTCATACAATATACTAATATAATATACTAATACAATACACTCATACAATATACTAATACAATATACTAATACAATATACCGGTACTAATACACTCATACAATATACTAATATAATATACTAATACAATACACTCATACAATATACTAATACAATATACTAATACAATATACCGGTACTAATACACTCATACAATATACTAATATAATATACTAATACAATACACTCATACAATATACTAATACAATATACTAATACAATATACCGGTACTAATACACTCATACAATATACTAATACAATATACTAATACAATATACCGGTACTAATACAATACACTCATACAATATACTAATACAATATACTAATACAATATACCGGTACTAATACAATACACTCATACAATATACTAATATAATATACTAATACAATACACTCATACAATATACTAATACAATATACTAATACAATACACTCATACAATATACTAATACAATACATGGTGCATACAATAGAGATTTATCCTCAAGCATATTTATCATCAGGATGACCCTAAAGTGAACATACAAGTAAAGAAATATAGAAGCTGCTATTACTGACCTTTTCTTCTGAAAATACTATCTGCTTGGCTGCAGTCACTGTCCTGGAGCAAGTAAGCAGATTGGGCGTTATGATTTGCTCTGATTGTAATGGTTGTGTTAGGTTACCCAGAAAATGCTGAAGCCAGACAGTCAGGCAACTGATATTTTCAGAAGAAATCATCAGTGGCAGCTTCTACATATCTCAGTGCCTTCCAATGATTAACCGCTTCCCAACCGCCGCACGCCGATATACGTCAGCAGAATGGCACCGGCAGGCAAATGGGTGTACCTGTACTTCCCTTTAAATTTGCCGCCTACCGGGCGTGCAATCGCTCTCCGCGCACCTCGGGAGTGTGCCTGTGGGTCCCGTGAACTCGATGTTCGCCGGCGGCCCACGATTGCGGTGAGGAGAGGCAGAACGGTAAACAAGGCATTTCCCTGTTCTGCCTAGTAACATGACAGGGATCTACTGCTCCCTGTCATCGGGAGCAGTGATCTCTGTCATGTCAGTGGTAGCCCATCTCCCCTACAGTTAGAATCACTCCCTAGATCACACTTAAAGTGGATGTAAACCCGAAATGTTTTTTTTTTTTTTGCTGTCACAATGTAGAGTATAAGATTTCCTATCATTTGTGCCAGGTCTTGCCACAAAGAGTTAATCCAGCTCTGAGCAATCCTCTTTTATTGTTCAGTGAGATAAAACGGACAAACAGAGAAAAACCTTTGTCCGTTCCGCCCCCTTAGGTTATTTACATATCTTGTGAACTAGCTTTAGACAGGCATTATTTTTTAATTCCCACCCCCACTCCTTTTCTGAAGTCATGTGGTTACTTTTCTGGATTTTGACTGGATGTTGGTGATCATAGCAAAAGGAATACACATGAGAAAATGTATGTTGACAAGGGGAGTGTAGAGGTGGGCGGGGAGTCTACTGACATCATGACTTCACCCACCGAGCTCCTGACAACAGATCCACCCACAGAATCTGCAGTTTTTCAGTTCTAATGCCGCGTACACACGACCGTTTTTAATGAAGAGAAAAATTACATTTTTTAAAATGGTCATTAAAAACGGTCGTGTGTGGGCTTCAGAGCATTTTTCACGACGTGAAAAACAGCCATGAAAAAATTGGAACATGCTCTAATTCTTCACGTCGTTTTTTACATCGTCGTTTTTCTCGTCATGAAAAATGGCCGTGTGTAGGCTTTAACGACGTGAAAAAAAATGCGCATGCTCAGAAGCAAGTGATGAGACGGGAGCGCTCGTTCTGGTAAAACTAGCGTTCGTAATGGAGATAGCACATTCGTCACGCTGTAACGGACTGAAAAGCACAAGGCTGAAAAGCGCGAATCGTCGCTCAAACTTTACTAACATGAAGGGTGGCGCCATCCGAATGGAACTTCCCCTTTATAGTGCCGTTGTACGTGTTGTACGTCACTGCACTTTACTCAAGCATTTTTTTCCACGATAGTGTGTAGGCAAGGCAGGCTTGAGAAGAATCACGTCGAGAAAAATGCAGTTTTTTTCAATGACATTAAAAACGGTTGTGTGTACGCGGCATTAGAAACGAAACCAGGTCATCCTATACTACTGTTGTTGCCCATGACATAACAGACAGAGGGGAGACATTTGACAGATAAGGATACATTACATGCAGGAGGCATCTATATCCTTATAGATCAGCACTATGGCAGTAGTTTAGAAAGGATGAGAGTGGGTTTACATACACTTTAACCCCTTGATCGCCCCCTAGTGTTTAACCCCTTCCCTGCCAGTGTCATTTACACAGTAATCAGTGCATTTTTATAGCACTGATCGCTGTATAAATGACAATGGTCGCATAATAGTGTCAAAAGTGTCCGATGTGTCCTCCATAATGTCGCAATCACAATAAAAATCGCAGATCTCCACCATTACTAGTAAAAAAAAAAAATATTAATAAAAATGCCATAAATCTATCCCCTATTTTGTAGACACTATAACTTTTGCGCAAACCAATCAATATACGTTTATTGCGATTTTTTTTTTACCAAAAATATGTTGAAGAATACATATCGGCCTAAACCAATTAACATAAAATCAAACAATGCATCCCCACTGTTTTTGCATCAGTCTGCAACAGGCCCTAATTTCCACCACACAGCTCATACATTTGTCCCTCTTCAGTAAGGGAATGCTCACTACAAACACTCAAGTTAGGGTCACGTCTATACAGCTCTGCGAACCGTGTTTGCGAAGGCACGGCAGCCCATTCATTTGAATGGGCTGCTGTGCCCGTGTTTCTTGGAAAAAAAAGGTTACTGCACCTATTTTAAAAAGCAGCCAAAGGGAAATCGCATAGTGCAAAAGCACCGTGCAATTCCTGCAACTGAAAACGCTCTGCAGTTTCAGATGCATGGGGGTGCCATTAGGAATGAATGGCAGCCCTGCGCGTCAGCAAAGGAGCAGCAAAGTTTGGCTGTGGGTGCGGGAACAGGTGCGATATACCCGCTGTCCTGCACTCGCGTCCACCCGCATGAGTGTGAACCCGGCCTTAATCCACATTTTTTTATAATGTATTACAGTAAAGAAGGACATTTCTGGAAATAGTAATTATCTATTGTTTCTATTTCTATTTGTAGATTCCTTTGAGTTTTCTATTGTGACCTGTGAGATTTTATATATGAGCACAGCTAAGTCATTTTATTGATTCCTAAATATAACAGTATTTATAAAATAATGAAAAGTTTATAAATAACACAGCTGTTTCTGGAAAATACAGCTTGTGCCTAGGCTCACATACAGTTGTCTGAAACCCATTTAAAGTGAAAGGCGTAAGTAAATAAGGTATAAAGGTGGGGTTGTGCTTTAGCCCTGGTTCACACTGATGCGAGTTGTCATGCGACTTGCAATACAAGTAAGAAAACACATTCATTTCAATGGAGGCTGTTATAATCAATGCGACTCAAGTTTAGCGACTTCTAAAAAGGTTTTTGCACTACTTTGATGCGACTTCAATGCGACTTAGAGTCCCATAGACTCTAATGTCCCGTAAAAGTCATAAGCAACAGGAAATCGCACAACACAGAGGTCGCAGCAATGTGAACTGAGGCTTATGTATTACAGCATTAAAGTGTAGAGGGTTCTTTACTGTAAGAGCGGTAAGGATGTGGATTTCTCTTCCACAGACGGGGAGCATCGATGATTTAAAAAAACAACGATTAGATAAGCACCTGAATGACCACAACATACAGGGATATACAATGTAATACTGACATAAAATCACACACATAGGTTGGACTTGATGGACTTGTGTCTTTTTTTCAACCTCACCTACTATGTAACTTTGTAAATTTTTATTTTTTTATTTTTTATTTTTGGATGGAATTAGAACACCCATCAGGTTTTTATCGATGTTTGCGTCCCCATTGGGGAGATTTGACCCTCCTTATTTGCCCTATTTACTGTTATCATTGAAAGTAAAATAAAATTCCAAATTTTGAGTTGGCACCAGAATAGTAATAGAGGGGAAATCTTCCAATAGGGACACTAGTTTTAGTGACCCTGGCGACACCCTAGAGTGATTTCCACTCACTTCCTGTTTTGGTTATGGGACAGGAAGTGAAGGTAAATTTCCTCTATGGGACATGGCAAAAAAAAAAAAAAAAACTGACAGGGGTTATAAGCTTCCCTTACTAAAGTTTTGCTTTTGGTTCTACTTCAAGCCTACACACACATGACCACACATGGGTGTCCAGGGACAGCCACTGGCAAGGATCAGTAGATTCTTGCCGGGGGGCTCTGAACACTTAATGCACACAATATGTGCAAACAGCAGCAGCTGTCAGTGGCTCTGTCAGATTTGCCCTTTGTACAAAATAAAGGCCATTTTTCACGTTACGGTTACATGCCAATGCATCCCAGGCCTGGCAGTGTTTCTGCAGAGTTGTGCCTGCTCACACGTTAGCCACAACTAATTGGACAGTTTGTATGTTGCTAGCAGAGATTGCAGCGGCATACTGAGCATCAAACGATAAACTTGAATGCAGCAAACTATCAGCAACGCATCGCCAAGGCAAAAGGGGCAGCTTCCCCGGGCCCAGTCATTGTTGTGGGGCCCAAAGCAGCTGCCCCCTTGAGCCCACACTGCCTGACAACTAGTTGATAAGTATATTCGGGAGGGTCCAAGAAAATGTTTGCCCAGGGTCCAAACAATATTAAAGATGGCCCTGCGCATCGCCCATATAAACGTAGCAACACCATAAACACTCATAGGCCCCTTTCACATGATCCGTGTCTGTGTGCGGGCTCCGCTTTGCTCAGCGGGGATCGCTCCGTCGATCCCCGCTGAGCAGGCAGATGACAGGTCTGTCTCCGCACAATGTGCAGGGACCGACCTGTCAGAGAGCCGCTCTCCCCTATGGGGGATTGGATGACGACGGACCGTAGAGTCCGTTGTCATCCGATCCGATCCGCAGACGGATGGAAAAGTAGGGTTTTCCTCCATCACACTTTGGCAGGTCGGAGCGGGTCGGATGTCAGCGGACATGTCACCGCTGACATCCGTGGCTCCATAGGGCTACATGGAGCATCCGTCCAGGTCCGCCTAAAAAACTGACAGGCGGACCTGAACGGTCCATCTGTGTTAAAGAGCCCGTAGACTCATAGTACTCCAGACGGTTCTCTATATAAGAACAACAATCACAAACACCTAGCAGTATAATGTTAGCGCCTCTACCAGCAGGATGGACAGAGCAGATAAAGTCAAATTAGTAAGGAAATAGATGGATTTCAAGGTAACAAGTCACCATTGTACCTTTTCTTTTATAAAGCTATGAAGGTGTGTCCTTACACACAAAGTTTTTCATATATCTTATCTGCTATGTACAAACTCAGATTTACTATATGTGTTCATTCTCGATAGTTCCACTTCCTGTCTAAAAAATCTCAGCAACCATCCATTCCCAGGTGGCATTGACTTTGGCTTGCAGCACAGAGGCTTAGTGGCATAGGTGTGCGCAGCCTTTGGCATTAGGCTGTGCACCCCAAAGCTCAAACACACTCTACCGATCACTCATGATGTTCATTCAGAAAGGGAAGTGGCGGGTAAATTGCATATTTACTGGCCCCTTCCCCCACTCAACCTAAAACATCCACAGCAACAACGGGTGGGAGAGAAGGGAAGACGGTAGTGCTGTGGGGGGAAGAAGGGGGAGCCAGGTCAGTAGGGGGAATCTGTTCTGAACAGGGTGATTAGGGTGTGCCTGGGCACATCCGGCACACCCTGTGCGCACGCCTATGCTTAGTGGTTAACATTTCTGTCTTGCAGCACTTGGGTTCTTGGTCTGAATCCCAACTAGGACCCTATCTGCATGGAGTTTGCATGTTCTAACTGTGCTTGCATAGTTTCCTCCTACACTCCAAAGACATGCTGGTAGGTTTATTGGTTTCCTATCTAAATGTAGGTATGTGTATGTATGCATGTGAGGTAGGGACCTTAAATTGTAAGCTCTTGAGGGCAGGGACTGATGTGAATGTACATAATGTAAAGCACTGTGTAAACTGACGGCTCTATACAAATACTTGTAATAAATAAATAACACAGGTTACAGGTATCCACAGTCCGTTATGAACAACTGGACAGTTGCAGAACTGTTAGCACTTGGTGGAGTGGAGTGACAGTTGCCGGGTCATAAAAGCAGTTCCCAGTCACTAAGTTATGCATTGCTGCCATAACATCCTATAACATACATGGCTGCAGAAAGAAGACCTCATACCGGATATAATACAATAAAAGAATGATAGTCGCCTAAAATCTACTTACACAACACTTTGTTCCATGTCTTTGGATACAGATGAATAATGTGTTGAATGTCTTCTTTTTCTAGTCATATAGGAATAATAGAAGGATAGATTTCCCTGTTATAGAGCAGCAGTGGGAGATAGTCAGTAAACTCCCACCTTTATTTCAGAGGCCAGCAGACCTTCTCCCGCCCCTCTCTGTCCCCCTTCTAACCTGATTATCCAAGGTGAAGGTATCAGCTCCAGATAAGAGCAGAAGGAAATGGTGTCAGCTGGCAGAGGAGAGGGGTCTTCTCTTCCAATGTACCTGAGTGCGGCTGCACTGGATTTAGGTCTTCATAGACATTGTTCTCATGCAAACAACAAGGACAATGTGTCTGCAGTTGGAGAAAGGGGAAGCTGTCAGGGCTCTCCGCATTGTTTCCAAAATCAGAAATTGTTGAATTGAAACTAGCCCTGAGGCCAGGAGGGCAAGTCTGTTTTGTGCATGGCCTTGAACAGCACATTTCACTCAGAGGGAGATACACACATAAAAGTATCAGTATGGCTGATGTCACAGAGGAACATCTTTAACCCTTCTCAGCCACTAAGAAAACCGCGTCTTTAAAAAATATAGTGACATTGATTTCCTACTTTAAGGCTGAGATTTATACTATGATGATTTTTTTTTGTGTCATTTGAGTCATATTGGAGAGATTTCCCTTAGGGTTCATTAACACCTGGCCAACGCACTTTACCGCAGAGCACAGCAACGCACCATCCATGCAATAACGCTTTGCAGTGCCATTCATTTTTAGTGGCACCCCAATGCATTAACGTGCTCTGCAGCACACCACAACACGTTCGGTTCACACTGCCGCGACCTGAAAGTCGTGCTACTTTGCCAGGCGACTTCAGTGCGACTTGAAGCAACTTAACACAATGCCTGGGGTAATCTTCCTGTAATGTCCAATCCAAATCACATCAATTAGGATAAGGATCCGACTTGGAGGCGACCTCCATTAAAGTCTATGGGCACAAGTTCGATACCTTGAAGTAGTAGAGGAACCTTTTCTAAAGTTGGAGCGACTTCAGTAGTGCTGATTAAGACAACTCTCATTGACTGAAATGGGATTTCACATGTCACGCAACTTGGGGTCTCACAAGTTGGATCCCAATCACGGCAGTGTCAGTCGAGCCTAATGCAATACTGTTGTAGTGCGCTGCATTGGAAAGAGTTGAAAACATACAAAAAAACAACCTGAAGTACACTTATACTGTAAGACACCTTTTACACTGGGTCCACGGCCGCGTTAGCGGTAAAGCGACGCTCGTTTTAGCTGCGCTTTACTGCTGTTTAAGTGGTGTTTTTCGGTGGCTAGCGGGGCGCTTTCAACCACCAAAAAGGGGTTAAGAAGGGGTTAAAAGCACCCGTGTTGCGGAGTTTCATTCCAATGGGCAGAAGCGGTTTGGGAGGCCCTGACCACTCCCAAAGATGCTGCTTGCACTCGAGCTTTCACATTTGAGAGGCATGGGAAGCAGTTTTCAGGTGCTTTACAGGTGCTATTTCTGGCACTAAAAAGCCTGAAAACTGCCTCAGTGTGAAAGGGGTCTAAGATTGGTCTTAACGTGCAAAATATTAATAGAGAAACATCAGCAATAAATCTAAGTGCCCATTAATTAAAAATGATCAAAGAGAATTAAAATCTTCAAAAATCTTAAGCCAGCATGTTTCACCTGGATGATGAAGAAAGGCTTCATCAGGAGAATACAGTGCATAAAGTGTGTTTAAAGAAAACACATTATTATTTTTCATTATGGGCACTTAGATTTATTGGGGCGATGTGGATTTAGTTGTAGGAGGAAAAGGGAGAGTTTTGTGGACTGGTGGAGATACTGGATTGATAGAAGTGCATTCTCTTCCCAGGCTGGAAGGGTACTGTGGAATATTTGATCTGATGGGCAGCTAAAGCCCCGTACACACGATCGGATAACCTATGGATTTTCGTCCGATGGATTTGTCCATCGGAAATCCGATGAAACTGTTTTTCATCAGTCTTGGCCACACACCATCAGTCAAAAAATCGACCGTTCCAAACGCGGTGACGTAAAACACTCCGATGAGCCGAGAAAAATGAAGTTTAATGCTTCTGAGCATGCGTCGACTTGATTCTGAGCATGCGTGGGTTTTTTAACCGATAGACTTGCCCATAGACGATCGGAAATTCCCATCGGTTTTTTATCCATCGGAAAATTTTAAAACAAGTTCTATTTTTTACATCCGATGGAAAAAAGACCGATGGGTACCATACACGATCGGTTGGTCTGATGAAAACCATCCATCGGACGGTTTTCATCAGTTAAACCGATCGTGTGTACGGGGCTTTAGTCTTTTAGTAACCACAGTAATCCTCAGTATCAATCCACAGTAATGCTCAGTATCAATCCACAGTAATCCTCAGTATCAATCCACAGTAATGCTCAGTATCAATCCACAGTAATGCTCAGTATCAATCCACAGTAATGCTCAGTATCAATTCACAGTAATGCTCAGTATCAATCCACAGTAATGCTCAGTATCAATCCACAGTAATGCTCAGTATCAATCCACAGTAATGCTCAGTATCAATTCACAGTAATGCTCAGTATCAATCCACAGTAATGCTCAGTATCAATCCACAGTAATGCTCAGTATCAATCCACAGTAATGCAATAATGTTGTAATGTGCTGCATTGGAAAGAATCGAAAACAAACAAAAAACAACCTGATGTATACTTATACTGTAAGATTGGTCTTTAAGTGGGAAATATTAATAAGGGAACATCAGCAATAAATCTAAGTGCCCATAATGAAAAATTAAGAAAAATAATTAAAAACCATAAAAAACCCTTAACCCAACATGTTTCACCTAGATGATGAAGACAGGCTTCATCAGGAACATACAGTGCATAAAGTGTGTTTAACCTCCTTAGCGGTATTTCCGAGTGTGGCTCGGGGTGAATTTTCAGTACCAAAGGCGATACCCCCGAGCCACACTCGGGATTGCATCGCAGGATCCATGTACAGGTTACTTACCTTGTCCCCTGGATCCTGCGATTTCTCCCCTCTGTGTGTGCGAGCTGTCTCCTCCGCTCGATTCACAGTGCCAAGCTCTGCTCACTGTGAGCGTTGCAACGCATGGGGACGGAGCTCGGCGCCAAATTCAAAAAGTGAAAAACACAGTATACATACAGTACACTGTAATCTTACAGATTACAGTACTGTATCATATAATTACACACCCCCTTTGTCCCTAGTGGTCTGTCCAGTGTCCTGCATGCAGTTTTATATTATAAATACTGTTCTTTCTGCCTGGAAACTGGAGATTGTCCATAGCAACCAGAAAGTGTCAGCTTACGTCAAAAGTGGCTTTAGATCAGATAGAAAACAGCGATAATAAATTAGAATCACTTGCAGAATATAGCGATAGCGATTTGCGGCAAAATTCGTCATCAAACACTGAAAGTAATGATAGCAACAATTCTGCAACTGAGCAAATTTCAGTGTTTTTGATTTGATTACATTATTGAATAATTTTTATTATTATTATTTGTTATAATTATTTATAGTTATTTATTATATTATAATTTATGATTTAGTGTTTCAAACTTTATCATACCCGGGATGGCTACTAGACTCTTGTTTGGACAGATTTGAGTTATTCCTAAAGCCCCGTATACACGGTCGGACTTTTGCCCAACAAACTTCGTTTTAAGCAAGTTGGACCAAAAAGTCCTGCTAGCCGCACCTTTGGAGCGGTGAGAGAAGCGGTGTGTTTACCGCTCCTCCACCGCTCCTTCCCATTGAAATGAATGGGACACTGCGGTAATACCGCCCGCAAACCGCGGCTGTAGCCGTGGTTTGCGGGTGGTATTAACCCTTTTTCGGCCGCTAGCGAGGGTTAAAACCGCACCGCTAGCGGCCGAATACCTCAGCAATCCTGACGGTATAGCGCCGCTAAAAATAGCGGGGCTATACCGCCACCGCATCCACCGCCCCAGTGTGAAACCAGCCTAAGACAGAAAGGGTGACCAATTTTAATTAAAAAAAAATTAAATAAGACTGTTTCCTACCAAAAGCGGCTCTCCATCTTCAAACTGACACAGTTCTATAAATAAATAACAGACTAAAGGACTTTATGTATTTATCTTAGGCTGGTTTCACACTGGGGCGGTGGCGGTATAGCGCCGCTATTTTTAGCGGCGCTATACCGTCGCGATTGCAGAGGTATTTGGCCGCTAGCGGTGCGGTTTTAACCCCTGCTAGCGGCCGAAAAAGGGTTAATACCACCCGCAAACCGCGGTATCCCATTCATTTCAATGGGAAGGAGCGGTGGAGGAGCGGTAAACACACCGCTCCTCTCACCGCTCTAAAGATGCGGCTAGCAGGACTTTTTTTCACGTCCTGTTAGCGAACCGCTCCAGTGTGAAAGCCCTCACATTGGAGAGAAAGGAGCCGCTGTTTAGGCTCGGTTTGCAGGCGCTATTTTTAGCAAAATCGCGCCTGCAAACCGCCCCAGTGTGAAAGGGGTCTTAGTGACACATAAAGGGGAAATGTTATTTTATGTTCAGTCTAGTAGCTTGTGAGGTACCCCCTCCCATTCCTGACTTTATACTGACATCAGTGGAATTCCATTTGTTCTCTTATGCCCTGTACACACGATCGTTTTTTCCGATGAAAAAAGTCAGATGGACTTTTTTCATCGGAAATTCCGATTGTGTATGGGCCCCATCGGACTTTCGAAAAAAATCCGATGGGAAATTCCGATCGTCTATGTAGAATTCCATCGGAGAAAAATCCACGCATGCTCAGAATCAAGTCGACGCATGCTCGGAAGCATTGAACTACATTTTTCTCGGCTCGTCTGAGTGTTTTACGTCACCGCGTTTTGGATGGTCGGAATTTAGTCTGACAGTGTGTAGGCAAGACTGATGGAAGTCAGCTTCATCAGAATTTCACGGGAAAATTCCATCGGATTTTATTCCATCGGAAATCCGATCGTGTGTACAAGGCGTTACAGTTTGTGCTGTATGGCAGACCTGACTATCTGAAATTGCTAATTTCCCTACCTGTCAAACTGATCTGCTGTCTTCAGTACTTTTCACTTTGCAAAGGAAGTTGCACTTTGCAAGGAAATTTTACTTAGAGTTTAGTGAATGAGATGAAGCTCTGCTGACATAATTATCCAATCATGTTCAAGCAAAAATGTTGTTTTAATTTTCCCTGCATGTGATTGGTTATTCTTTGCAAAGTGAAATTTCCCTTGCAAGGTTAACAGACTATTTGTAAATCAACCCCACTTACTCAGAACAAATATATGGATCAGGAGTTCCTGACTTCATTTTCATTCTAGATGCTGCATGCTTGTTCTGGTTCAGTGACTTTAAGTGGTTGTAAAGTCAGAAGTTTTTTTTTTTATCTTAATGCATTCCATGCATTAAAGTGGTTGTAAACCCTTAAGACCACTTAAGCCTAGAGTAAGGCTTACCAGTAGGTGCAACAAATATCTCCTTAACCTACACGGTTTAGGAGATATTTGCAGAAAAGACAGCACTGATGTCTATGGCGCATGCATGCTGTAGACAGCGGCGCAGGCGAACTGAGCGTGCCATTAATGAATGGGACATGCCGTTAGTGGCCAGTGACGTCATCGCAGCTCCAGCCAGTCACTGGAGGTGCGATACCCGGAAGTTACTCCGGGTATCATGTCGGCGACGGAGGTGGCGAACAAGGACGGCTACGGGGTCTTCGATCTCAGGTAAGTACTTCATAATGAGCTAGTATGCTATGCACACTAGCTCATTATGTCTTTGTCTTGCAGGGTGTTTATTTTTTTCATTTCGTTACAGAGGGTTTACTTCCTCTTTAAGATAAAAAGCCCCCCTAATACTTACCTGAGGTCCCTCTAGATCGAGCAATTCTGCAGAAGTGACTTGGCTGCCCGGGACCCCCTCCTCATTGGTTGAGACAGCAGCGTGGCACCATTGGCTCCTGCTGCTGTCAATCAAAGCTGGTTAGCCAATGAGCAGAGAAAGGGGGTGGGGCCGGGCCTCTGTTCTGTGTCTGAAGGGACACCGGGAGCTGTGGCCAGGCTCGGCTGCCCCCATAGCAAGCTGCTTGCTGTGGGGGCACTCAACAGGAGGGAGGGGCCAGGATCACCGAAAAGGAACCCGAGAAGTGGAGGATTGGGGCTGCTCTGAGCAAAACCACTACACAGAGCAGGTAAGTATAACATGTTTGTTATTTTTAACTAAAAAAAACAAGACTTTACCATAACAAGACATGTGCAATTCGTTTAGTTTCTAATTTGTTTAGAGAAATCCGTTAATTCTGAAATTTCCGAATTTCCGAATTTTTCAATTTCCGAATTTTCGGATTTTCGGATTTCCGAAATTTCAAATTTCCGAATTTTTCAATTTCCGAATTTTCGGATTTCCGAATTTTCGGATTTTCGAAATTTCGAATTTCGGATTTTTGGAAATTCGGAAATTTGGATTTTCGAAATTCCGAATTTTTGAAATTCGGAATTTCGGATATTCGGATTTTCGAATTTCCGAAATTCGGAATTTCGGAAATTCGGATTTTCGAAAATTGGAAATTTCGAAAATTCGAGATTCGAAAATTCGAAATTGCAAAATTCGAAAATCTAAAATTTGAAAATCTAAAATTCCAAAATGGGAAATTTGTAAAGTTGAATTTCAGAATTCCGAATTTTTAGAATTTCCGAATTTCTAAAAATTAGTTTTTTCCGTTTTTTTGCTTTTTTCGGAAACTTGAAAAATTTGTTTTTTTCGTTTCCGTTTTATTTGTTTTTTTGGAAATTCGGAACTTCTAAAATTCGGAATTCGAAAATTCGGAATTCTGAATTTCCGAATTCCGAATTTCCAGAATTTCCGAAAAAAGCAAAAAAACGAAAAAAACGAAAACGAAAAAACAAATCTTTCTAATTTCCAGAATTTTCGAAAAAAGCAAAAAAACTAAAACGAAAAAAAACAATTTTTCGAATTTCCCGAATTTTCGAAAAAAGCAAAAAAAACAAAAAACGAAAAAAACGAATTTTTCGGCAGTGCACATCTCTAATCATAACTTTAAGCTGGCCATACATTAATCTTTTTTTTTTTTTTAGTTCAACCATCGGGTTGAATTTAAAAAAATGATCTGATTGCCTCATCAACACACTTGAGGTACATGGTGGAATTGCTCCTGCTGTGCTATTGTATTCTGATGGCAGGGAGACTTCCCCGTCGAAAGAATGCAATGATCACTGCTGCCGGGCCGGCTTTAGCGGCACTTACTGTTCGGGAAAAACCCAACAGGCTGGTTGTATACAAGTTGATTGATAGAACGACTTGTGTACAACCAGCCTGCCCATACATGGATCTAAATTCAACTGGTCCCTGCTGATGCGGTCTAATTTTGATCCATGTATGGCTGCACTTAGAAAATACTAAAGTCAGACAGCCAAGTAAATAGCATTTTCAGAAGGAGGTCAGCTACTGCAGCCTAGTCATTTCGTTGACCACTGGTTTTGTTAAAGCGGTATTAAACCCAAAACCAAAAATGTAATAAACTGCAGCTTACCAATCAGTAGATGTGGTGGCTGCATTACTTTTCTTTTTTTAGGCTTTTTTCTCTCTGTTTTCACCTGATGAACTGGGCAGTAGGACAACCTCCTGTATTAGAGTGCCCCTAATCTGGATGAAGGAGCAACAAAAACATTTTTGGACAGCAGCATTGGTAATCTGGGGGGAGGGGAATGTAAGATGTACTAGCAGATTTAGATACACTAACAAATTGAAGCCAAATTCCAGATATCACGTTATCAGCAGTTACACCAAACAGTTTTTGTTCCTTTTGGGATAAATGTTTTGCATAAATAAATAAAAGCTGATCATTGTAGGCACCACTGTCAGTGGTAAATGGGTTGTCTTAACCCTCTAACTGCTTCATCTGCATGACAGCTTATTCTGGGGTTTTTTTTCTATTAATTTTTTTCTTTTTTTTTAGGATTTTTAATGTATTTTTTTTTTCTGGGTGGACCTCCGCTTTAAATCTCGGAACTCTTAGGCCCCTTTCACACTGAGGCGTTGAAAAAACGCTCAAAAATTATAGGATTTTGTACCTCTATTTTACCGCGATTTTACCGCAATTTTACCGCGTTTTTCCCGCGATCGCGGTAAAAATAGCGCTAACGCGTATGCGTTTTTACCGCGATTTTACCGCGTTCGCGCTAAAATTAGCGCGAACGCGGTAAAAACGCGGTAAAACCGCATAGGCGTTAGCGCTATTTTTTAACATAACGCTTATGCCTATGCGTTTTTACCGCGTTTTTACCGCGAATCCCATTCATTTCAATGGGGATAGGCGTTTTTACAGCGCTATTTTATGCGCCCTAAAGTTGCTCTAAAAAATCTGTTTGCAGGATTTTTTTCAACGCCCAGCCAGCAAAACGCCTCAATGTGAAAGCCCTCAGAGATTTCACATTGAGAATGCTGGGGCAGGATTATTTCAGGTGTTATTACAGCGCTATTTTTACCGCGAAAACGCGGTAAAAACGCCTCAGTGTGAAAGGGGCCTTATTGTGGACGAGCTCTGCTAAAAAAAACCTGCAGACTAAGTAAACATAGTACCTGACAGCTCTAGAAGTGTTTTTGCTACAGACCTAAATGCACAGTTTATACTCTATAAACAAACTAATTAGTGCCAGATAGAGCCAAAAAGCATTAGTACATGAGGGCTTTAATTATTCCATTCAAAGGTGTGCACAGCCTAGGGCAGCCTTTCTCAACCTTTTCAACACAGAGGAACCCTTGAAATAGTTCTCCGGTCTCGGGGAACCCCTGCTAAAAATTTGAAATCTACAACTCATGATACATTAGTGTGACAGTCAGTTGGAAGGATGGTCCTTACACTTGCGGCAATTGGGAAGAATTACCTCCTTACAGATTGCTAAAAAGATCAATGGGGTCAGTGTGAACTTATCTGAAAGGCAGAAATTGCCCAATGCTGAAGGAACCCCTAGCAATCTCTGGAGGAACCCTAGGGTTCCACGGAACCCTGGTTGAGAATCACTGGCCTAGGGTGTGCACTCTAAGGCCTCATGCCCACGGACGTTTTTACAGCCGCGTTTTTGAGCGTTTTTTACAGCTTAAAAACGCCTGTCCATGTTAGTCTATAGCTTCATGCCCACCTAGACGTTTTTGAGCTGCAAATAGCATAGACGTTTTTAAGCTGTAAAAAAAACCAGGACCAGTGCGTTCCTCAGCGTCGGAGTTAGGCATAAAAATCAAAAAAAACAGAGCCGATCAGTCACTGTGTTCATTCAGAAAGGGAAGTGGCCAGTAAATGACATATTTAAAGGGCCTTTCCCCCACTTGTTCTAAAACATCCCTCTGTGTGTGCCCACATCAGCAGCTGGTGAGAGAGAAGAGGAAGGAAGCCCGACAGTGCCACGGGGGAGCCTGGGTAGTAGTGGGGGAAACTGCTCTGCCCAGGGTGATTAGGGTGTGCCCAGGCACACCTGGCACACCCTGTGCGCACTCCTATGATTCCATTCCATCTGATTGTTCCATTCACACAGATCTGACTCTTGAACAACCTATTGAACATATAAATGTGCTGGATACTGCAATGGCATGATCTCTCCATACAGCAACATGCACCACCTTATATGACCTGACAGATAAACCTCCCAACATGTGTACTATTGTGACTATAGCTCAGTGGTAGACATACTGTATGGGCTTATTTAATAAAGTAAGGAGCAAAGTACAAGCTGCAATAACGCAAAACAACCGAGAACTGCTATTTATTGTTCCATTTGCTGTAAAATGAGGAAAGGCGACATCTGCCTAGTTTCAATAGAATGCTGTACTTTACACATCATTGTCATTGTTCTTTACATGACATTTCCAGGTAAGCCTGTTGCTATGATATAGTGGATGTCATGACCTACAGCCACACCTTTATGCACTCAATTCAAGAACTCTGCATGTTAGCACAACTTCACCCAGCAGGTAAAGACAACCCATGAACTGCAGATGCCAGCCATGCAACATTACCACTATGCTAAAGTCAGGAGTCCACTCCTTTAGAAAGTAAAATGTTGCTATCTTATAGGGAACAGCTAGAATTCTGTCTAAAGCCTCGTACACAAGGTCGGACTTCTATCGGGCTTTTCCGTGTTTTTTTGTCCGAACGGAGTTGGTCGGGAACACCCATAGCATACACACGCTCTGACTTTTCTGCAAACTTTCCCAAAACTTTTTGCAACATCACGTGGTTTTTCTGCTCTTTTCTGCTCTTTACTGCCACCCTTTGGTCAACTTCTGCTATTGTTGGTTGATTTTAACATAAATTGTTTTGTCCATCGGACAAAAGTCCGATGGTTTTCTGTACACACGGTCGGACTTTGCTCCATCGGACTTTTGTTGGGCAAAAGTTTGTCCGTTTGCAGACCCAACTTTTGTCCGATGAAAACAAGAAAAAAGCAAAAAAAGTTTGTCCGATGGAGCGTACACACGGTCGGATTGTTGGTCCAACTTGCTCAAAATGAAGTTTGTTGCCCAAAAGTCCGACCGTGTGTACGGGGCTTAAGCAATTCACTTGAAAATTTAGCTTTTCTCTTGAACTCCTCCTGAAAAAAAGGCATTTCACTTTGTGCCTAGCTACTCTTCTTCTGTACCCTCATAGCTATATATCTGAAGTATGGGTCTCAGGCAGTGCCGGTGTTCTATCAAGATGTGCCCTCAGTCGAATAGTGCCCGCGCATGCGCAGGACGGAGCCGCACTCCAGCTGATTTGGCGATCAGCTGGAGTGACGTGACCATGGCGCATGCGCACATCACAGGAGGCAGTTTTCGACGGGAGAGAGAATGTCACGGACACTATTAAAAGCTATTCACAGAGCGGAGGGACACCGGTGGACACCGTAGTTCTCATATTGTGCCTCGCTGTTGCGGGGACGGGGTTTCAGTCTGCTCAAGGTCGCCTTTTGTGTCAGTGTTACACGGCGGCTTTAGTTTCTTGATCAGCGCCTGTTGCCTGTGTCTATGGGCGGGTTGCAACACAGACAAAACCCAGCCTTCAACACAGGCACAAGCCACCCTGCAACAGCGAGGCAATGGGGGTTATTTACTAAAGGCAAATCCACTTTGCACTACAAGTGCAAACTACAAGTGCAAAGTGCACTTGGAAGTGCAGTCGCTGTAAATCTGAGGGGAAGATCTGAAATGAGGGGAAGCTCTGCTGATTTTAATATCCAATCATGTGCAAGCTAAAATGCTGTTTTTTATTTTCCTTGCATGTCCCCCTCAGATTTACAGCGACTGCACTTCCAAGTGCACTTTCAGTGCAATTTCAAGTGCACTCTGCACTTGTAGTTTGCACTTGTAGTGCAAAGTGGATTTGCCTTTAGTAAATGACCCCCATAATGTAACAACTGCAGTGTCCCTCTCCGCTCTGTGAATAGCTTTCAATAGTGTCCGTGAAATTCCCTCTCCCGTCGAAAAATGCCTCCTGTGATGTGCGCATATGCCATGGTCACGTTACTCCAGCTGATCGGGAAATTAGCTGGAGTGCAGCTCCGTCCTGCGCATGGCGGGCACTATTCGACGGAGGGCACTTATCGATAGAACAGGGTCATCCAGCGCCCAGGGCAAAGAAGCCCAACTCCCGACATTTAGCTTGTGTGTACGGGGCTTTAGTTTAGATGTGCACGTCTGAAGATTGCTATGGCTCTAAAAAGCGATATGAACATGGCGTTTGACATGCAGTAAAGCCTGGTACACACTATGAGTTTTTTTTTCCGTTCAACCTAGCGGGTTGAATGAAAAAAGACTGTCAGCTCCGGCCGGAGCCGCTCCACTAACTATCCAGCATTAGTACAGCAATCTCCCCCGCTGAGCTATTGCGTTCTGACAAGAGGACACCCCCCCTCGCCAGAACACTCCGATAAGCGCTCTCCGCCATTGGCTGGGAGCGCTGATCGGGAGCCAGTCGGCAGCTGGTTTTCCAGCATGCTCGTCCAACAGAAGGCGGCCAAACGACCGGCTTCTGTCGGACCGGCTGCCATACATACGGGCCGAATGTCAAGTGGTTTTTATGGAACCGGCCAATGTCGCCCGGCATTCGGCCCATGTGTACGGGGCTTTAGGAGGCAGTGGGGGAGATTTACTAAAACTGATGCACACAGAATCTGGTGTAGCTGTGCATAGAACCCAATCAGCTTCTAACTTCAGCCTGTTCAATTAGGCTTTGACAATTAAAGTGGAAGTAAACCCATCGATTTAACAGTTTCAAAAAGCAGTTACATTCCCCGGCATGCCGGGAATGCCAACTGTCACATTGGTTGTGCTCTCAACCAAACTGTCAAACCATCCAATGGCTGGTGTCATAACTGATCACATGTGCAGCATCATTGCAGTTGAAGATTAAACAGAGGCCAAGATGGCCGCTTCCTTGCCTGAAAATGATAGGAGGGTTTACTTCCACTTTAAACCTGGAAGCTGATTGTTTACTATGTACAGCTGCACGAGATTCTGTGTGCACCAGTTTTAGCCCCATAAAAGCGGTACCACCATGCAGCAACCGCATAGTGCTGAACACAACAGGGGGGATAATTTGTGCTGTGGTATCTGAACACCCATTGCAACTTAAGGGAGAAAGGCTGGGGGTCTTAAAAAAACTCAGCTCAACTGCATGCTTTTACTGCCCCAAACACAAGTCTAAATGAGCCCTAACAGAGACTGTGGTGTGACTCCTGGTTGTGCTGTTTGGCAAAGGTGTATGAATCATTAAGTGGGTGAGAGGAATAATAAGGCCTTTTAAACAGATAAGACAATGCACATATGTGTACTTCAACTGTGCTTTTCAGATTTAACCTCATACTAGTTGGAGGGTCTACTTGAAATGATTTAATTGAACTGTTCAAATTTCAACTGCAGAACGGTGGCTGAGCACTTCTGCCTGGCAGCACTGGTTGTCTGTTCGAATCCCAACCATGGCACTACCTGCCTGGAGTGTGCATGTTCTCCCTGTGCTGCATGGGTTTCCTCCCACAGTCCAAAGACATACTAGTACTGTAGGTTAACTGGCTCCTGTCTAAATTGGCACTAGGATGTGTATGTATGAATGTGAGTTAAGCCCTGTACACACGATCGGATTTCCGATGGAATAAAATCCAATGGATTTTTCCATCTGATTTCCGATGAAGCTGACTTCCATCAGTCTTGCCTACACACCATCAGTCGAAAATATGACCGTCCCAAACGCCGTGATGTAAAACGCCGAGATAAATTAAGTTCAATGCTTCTGAGCATGCGTCGACTTGATTCTGAGCATGCGTGGGTTTTTTCTCCGATGGAGTTCCACACAGACGATCGGAATTTGCTATCGTTTTTTTTTCCATCGGATAAATTTAAAACATGTTCTATTTTTAATCACTGATGGAAAAAAGACCGATGGGGCGCATACACGATCGGTTTGTACGATGAAAAAAGTCCATCGAACTGTTTTCATCTGTAAAACCGATCGTGTGTACAGGGCTTTAGGTGTTGGAAGGGCAACAGCATGTAATGTAAAATTGTTAATAAACTGACAATACTGTATGCATTATACTTATCTATACAGCAGGTGGCACTGTAGTATTATAGTGTTATAATGTGTATTCTATGATATGACAGGATGTACCGCCTATCTAAGTTCAGTGCACTTGTTTGTGGTTAGTTCCTGTTCATGTTTCTCATGCTGTAAGACATGCATTTCTAATCCTCCATAAAAGCAAAGCTACTATTGTATCCAAGAAGCTTCCAGCGCATCATTTCAATACTCTGCACAGTATTAGGGACCTTAGCTTGTAAGCTAATTGAGGGCAGGGCCTGATGTGAATGTACAATATATATGTAATGCGCTGTGTAACTGGTTGGTGCTATATAAGTACTACTAATAAATAAATAAATAATTCTAAGAAACGTATGAAATGGATATTTGCTATGTGACAGATTACCAGTAGTTTATATTAGATACAATCTTGCAGACAGAATAAGACTAGGTGGTTCTGATACTTCTTGTGACATTATGATATACAGCCCCTCTCTAGAGTAGGGGTGGCTGCATATGGCCTTTGAATCAGTGATGCTTGGACCCTAAAAACAAAATAGCTTGCACTTTACAGTCTCAGCCCAACCAGAAAAAAGGGGACATTGACAACTATAAGGCCTCATGCCCACGGGCGTTTTTTCAGCCGCGTTTTTGAGCGTTTTTTACAGCTTAAAAACGCCTGTCCATGTTAGTCTATAGCTTCATGCCCACCTAGGCGTTTTTGAGCTGTAAAGAGCATAGGCGTTTGTAAGCTGTAAAAAAAACCCAGGGCCAGTGCGTTCCTCAGCGTCAGAACTAGGCAGGAAAAAACGCGAGCGTCAAAAAACGCGCAAAAACGCGCACTAACGCGCACTAACGCGCAAAAAACGCGCATTAACGCGCGGTCGCGTTTTTAGCTCCGACGTTTTTTTTTTTTTTTTCAAAAAAAATAAAAAATAAAAAAAATAAATATTTACAATAACATGGACAGGCGTTTTTAAGCTG
This sequence comes from Rana muscosa, assembly GCA_029206835.1. Classification (NCBI taxonomy): domain Eukaryota; kingdom Metazoa; phylum Chordata; class Amphibia; order Anura; family Ranidae; genus Rana; species Rana muscosa. Next base: position 189,517,071 of record CM055116.1, read on the forward strand.
TAAAAAACGCTCAAAAACGCAGCTGTAAAAACGCCAGTGGGCATGAGGCCTAAGATTGCCTATTAAAGTATGCCTCCTATTTCAAGTATCATTTATGATTATCAGGCAGTTTCACATCACAACACCTTAGAAATACTTTGTAAAGTTGGAAAATCTCCCTGCAAGTGGGTCTCCATCTTTTACTGTTCTATGAAGAAGAAGGAAGGTTCGGGAGCAGTGTCCAAGTGTGGCTATTACCATATAGCGAGATCATGATTCAGATCCCGGAGCTGGAACAAGTCTTATGCCGCGTACACACGACCGTTTTTCTCGACGTGATTCCTCTCAAGCCTGCCTTACCTACACACGTTCAGGAAAAAAAACGCTCGAGCAAAGCGCGGTGACGTACAACACGTACGATGGAACTATAAAGGGGAAGTTCCATTCGAATAGTGCCACCCTTTGGGCTGCTTTTGCTGATCTCATCTTAGTAAAGTTTGGTGAGAGACGATTTGCGCTTTTCAGCCTCCTGCTCTTCAGTCCGTTACAGCGTGACGAATGTGCTATCTCCATTACAAACGCTAGTTTTACCAGAACGAGCGCTCCCGTCTCATACTTGATTCTGAGCATGCGCGTTTTTTTTTCCCTCGGAAAAGCATACACACGAGCGGTTTTCGAGACGGAAAAAAGAACGACAGGAAAAACTACGAGAAAAATTAGAGCAGGTTCTAATTTTTTTGCGGGCAGTTTTCTCGTCGAGAAAACTGCTATGGAGCATACACACAACCGGTTTTCACGACCAATCTTAAAAATGGCAGTTTTCTCGTCATGAAAACGGTTGTGTGTACGCGGCATTAGAGCTTTAAAAGGCATCTATTACCCTGACTGTCTAAGTATTTAGCGAGCAGTCATGTGAAATAGATTAAAGCTACTAAAGGAAAATTAGAACCAAATATTAGGTAGGCTTTGTCCCCTGAGTTGGTTGCTAAAGTTTGGTTTTTAATCAGGATGTACCTCTGACCGCACCGCTTAAGATAGATATATATTTAAACACAATTGCCTTTGTGCACGTTACGTGTGTGTTTTTCTTGTCTTTATACAGTTGGAAGAGTGTATTTTCCAGTAATGATTATTTCCCTCACCAGGTTACTTAGAACAAGTCTGGCAATGGAATGCCCTTCAAACTCATGGTCGATTGCTTCTAGTAAATGTTTCACCAGACACTAAACAACCTCAGTGTTCCACCCTCAGTGCAAACATTGTATGAAGGAGAAAAATAATATCCAGGAACAGAGCCTTGGAGGTGGCAGATACAGTGTGTGAGAGCCTTACTATGTTATCAGGCATGTAAATTCATATTGGCAACAACCAATAATTCTGCTTATTATTTTTTTAGGAATATATTTCTTAATGTCTCTACTGAAAAAACAGAAACAAATTAAATAAATATATTTAAGCAAAGGCCAACAATGAGCCATGAAAAGTTCTTTTAGTTCCTTGATGCTGATAATTGTAACATGATTTGGACTCCCCCAACGTAAGAGGGAGACACTATATGTCCTCTCATATGTGAAGTCCATGCACAACTGCTTCAGCAATCATAGTTACATAGTTAGTAAGGTTGAATAAAGACACCAGTCCATCCAGTTCAACCTGAGTGAGTGTGGGTGCGTATCTACAATTCTACCTATCCCTGTACATTGTGTCTCATTAAGATGCTCATCTATTATATTATTATTTATTTAAGGTACCCATATAGCGCTGTCAATTTACACAGCGCTCCACACACACACACATCGCACACTCACATCGGTCCCTACCCTGAAGGAGCCCACAATCCAAGGTCCCCAACTCACATACTAGGACCAATTTTGACAGAAGCCAATTAACCTACCACCATGTCTTTGGAGGGTGGGAGGAAACCCACGCAGGCACAGGGAGAACATGCAAACTCCAGGCAGGTAGTGTCGTGGTTGGGATACGAACCAGCAACCCGTTTTACTGCTAGGTGAGAGTGCTACCCACTACACCACTGTGCCGCCCTAATCAGCACCCATAACTCAAGCCGCATACACACGGCCGGTTTTCTCGGCAAGAACCGACAAGAAAACTGCTTGCAGAGCTTTCTTGCCGAGAAAACCGGCCGTGTGTACGAGGCTTCCAGGTTTCTCGTCAGGAAAACTAAACAGAATCTCGACGAGAAAAAAAGAAGACCTGCTTTCTTTTTTCTCGTCGGGATTCTCGTCGGCCTGTTTCCTGACGAGAAACCCGAGTGTGTGTACACTTACCTGTCGCCGTGGAAACCCACGCATGCTCGAAATGACTTTGACGCATGCACGGTAGCTTCCTAGGCATAGGTAGGGTGTAGCAAGATGGCGGCGACGGCATCCAATGTGACGAGCACACGCTCGTCGTAGTCGATGACATCACCGCGTTCGTGCCATTCAAAAGAACGGCGGTTCTTTTGAAAGGTACGTGGGTACACTCGGCCGGGACAAGATTCTTGTCAAGAATCTCATCAGGAAAAACAACGTGTTTTTTCCTGCCGAGATTCTCGGCAGTGTGTACAGGGCTTAAGAAAAAGAAGAGTTTACAGGATAAATTACTCTGGAGAAGATATTTAAATTGCAGTTTGACACAGCAATTCACAGAACAATGAAGACATGGAAAAATAAAAATAAGATTCAATGTCTCAAGCTGACTATTATTATAACATGATTGTAAGACAACTAGACCCTGAATAGTCCAGGAGTTAAATTGAAATATTTAACCACAAAAGTCAACGAAAAAGTCGATCAGTGGTTGGAAAAGTTTTTGTTGTTTTCTACTATGATGCCCATATATTTATGCTCCAACTGATTATTTCCATCTTTAGACAAAAACATATTTTTTTAAATATCTAAATTATTTAGTAAATAAAACTTCAGACTTTGGCATATGTACAATTTAGTAAACAGTGTAAGTGCGATGTAAAAATAATACCAAAATCATCAGCATATCCAAAAACATCCCAAGCCTTATGCCGCGTACACACGATCATTATTCACGGCGGTGACAGGAAAAACGAGGGAACCGCTTCGGGTTCCAAGGGTTCCCTACACACGGTCGTTTTTCCCGTCATTTTTTCTCTTGACGAGAAAAACGACCGTCTGTGGGCTCCGCGGCAGTGTCTCCCTATGGGAAAACTGCAGCGGAAAAAAATGATGGAAAAAACGATGAGAAAATTTAGAACATGTTCTAATTTTTCTTGTCGTTTTTTCTGCCGTTTTTCTCAACGAGAAAAACGACATAAAGCCCACAGACGATCGTTTTTCTCGGCGAAAAAAAAAATGCCGTTTTTCTCGTCGAGAAAAGCGGTCATGTGTACGCGGCATTATGGTGCAAAATACATATGAGTTTATGGATGTTGAATGCACAACACAGGAATATGGACACCTTCTACAATGTGAAGACATTTCCTAGTAGTAGAGGAAGATATGTATAAATTGCAAAACCTCAAAAATCATACTATTCTCTAATGCAGGGGTCCCCAAACTTTCTAAAGAAAGGGCCCATTTACTATCCTTCAGACTTTAGGGGGGCCGGACTGTGGCCATCGGGAGTCAACCATGTCCAGGTGTTCAGTGGGAGTAAACAATACCATATCTTTGGTGTCAGTGGGAGGACTAGTGCCCCATAGTTGGTGTCAATGGAAGGAATTGCGCCCTTTTGATAGTGTCAGTTGGAGGAATAGTGCACCACTGTTGGTGTCAGTAACAAAAATGATTCCCCATTGTTGGTGTCAATGGATGGAATAGTGCCCCAAGGGCCGGACAAAGACAAGCAACTGGCCACATCCGGCCCCAGGGCCGCAGTTTGGAGACCCCTGCTCTAATGCATGATCTATCCATTGTGATCACTCCTAGAAAATATATTACACATAATGATTGCCCATGCTATGTGAATTGTTTATTAACTTTAAAGTGGTTGTAAACCCTTTACAACCTTTTTATGCTACAGGTAAACCTATATTAAGGCTTACCTGTAGCTACCCAGGATATCTCCTAAACCTGCACAGTTTAGGAGATATCCCCTGTCCCCTGCATGTGCCGATGTCATCGGCACATGTGCACTAAAGCAAACTGAAGCAATGGCACGTATGTGCCGTTGCTTCTGTCAGTGTGCCGTTACTCCTGTGCTCCCGTGTGCGTGCGTGGGAGTGCGTGGGAGTGACGTCATCTCGTGGGAGTGACGTCATCGCGGCTTCCGGCAATCACAGCGCCGGAGCAGCGATACCCGGAAGTAACCCCCGGGAGAGATGTCGCCACCGGAGGGGGGGACGAGGACCGCTGCGGGGTCTTCGATCTAAGGTAAGTAATTCATAATGAGCTAGTATGCTATGCATACTAGCTCATTATGAATTACTTACCTTAGATCGAAGGTAAGTAATTCAACCCTGCAAGACAAAGGCATAATGAGCTAGTATGCTATGCATACTAGCTCATTATGCCTTTGTCTTGCAGGGTTTTTTTGTTTTTTTTTTTAGATCGGGTTTACAGCCACTTTAAGGTACCAAAAAAGACAAAATATCTAAAGCTACCCTCAGAAATATAATATGAGTTTTCCATTCAAGCAAAAACGCCTTATTTTTAATTGGCAGAAACACTATTAAATAGAAGACCAATAAGGACAAACGTTATTATCAATATTATGTATATTAAATATGAATTAAATATTAAATTATTAAACATAAATACAATTGATGTGTGGTTTTGTGTGTGTGAACTGAGTAATTGTTTGTTCTATGTTTCTATTACCACGTCTAGCTACTGTGAATCCATGTCTACTTTTGATATAACATAATTACCAGTTGTTTCATGTAGGCTCTGCGTAGTTTTTCAGATTATGTTATGACAAACCTTTCCATTATATGGTAATGTGTCTCTTAATGAATATTTATAAATACTTAAAAAAATATATATAAATACAATTAAATAACCACTAATCAATCAATATTTCCCCAAAGCTACACCAGTGAAGGAAAATGTTCATTTCTTAGGAATGAGATTTTTATCTGTTTGTCACCTATCAAAATATACAATTTAAAATAAGTTCAATAAAGTGCATGTGACTAAATCAACCTTTCTCAAAAATTTTACCATGGAGGAACCCTGGGCCCTGAGATAGTTTTCATATCTCAGAAAAACCCCCACTAAAATAATTTCACTTGCGGCTTAGTACATTAGCATGATCATTAGGTTGTGAAGGATTTTAAAAGAATACAGAACAGGTTTATTAATAATCAAGAAATGGAATGAATTAAATGAAATAATAATGGTCAGGAAAAAAAAAACACAGACAGTGAAATTTGTAGTGACCCCCTTACATTGGAGGTCAGTGTAGAAGTGACCTTAAATTGGTGGTCATTGTAGGCAGGAGATCACTTGGCCAAAGCTCTCTTTTCAAGGAAACCCTAGCATATGAACTATACATAGTTCTTGAATGAAATGTACTAATCGCTCCTGACTTCATTCTTAACAAAAACTATGTTTACCGCAGGCTGCATAGAAAGGGACTGAGGAATCTCTTTCCTCAGTTTCTGTCTCAAAAGTGAGACATCAGGGGTCTGTTTAGACCCTTGATATTTCACCAAAGCCCCATAACGCGGCTCCTTTAAAAAAAATTATAAAAAATAATATTGTAAAAATTTATAAAAATAAAACAAAACTACTGAGACCGTCCACTGCCCTTCTGACATAAATATTTGCTTTACTGACACCGTCCACTCCTCTGCTGATACACACATGTTTGTGTTTGTGCTCTGGGCTGCACACCCTAATGCAATAGGCTGCGCACACCAGTGGGACTATATAAATATAAAACACAAGAAAGCTCATCCCATTCTATAAATATGTAAACAAAAGAAGCACCATTTAGAAAAACCCACAACAGGACCCTAGAGAAATAGCTCAGTAAAAAATATATAGTGACTCTTTTGAGGAGCAAGTGGTAATTAGCTGGACCATTGACTCCTAAAATCATTGGAAAAAATGGTAATTTTTTTCAGGTTGGTAAGAAGAGTTCAGTACTTCAGTATTATTTTACCTCCAGCATCTTTCAAAAATAAATTGATATATATATATATATATATATATATTACATGTAGCGCCCCCCAATATTTGGGGGCGCTATGTGGAAATTTAGGAGCGGTCTGAGCCGGTAGTTGGGCTCAGACCAATTGTTATTCAATTGTTGTTCTGCTCTGGGTGAAATGCTGCCTGGCAGTAGTGTTCTCCGTTGCCTGCAGGTGGCACTGTCCACTGTCACCGACGGCATATGTTAAACTACGGGGGTATCACAGCACCTTGGGTGTCCTCTCTTGGCAGCCGTGCAGTGAGCGTGGTCTACCCGCTGTGCATGCTGGGAGAGGGTACAAAAGGGGCAGACGCCATTTGGCCTGAGGCGATTCGAGGGGAGCCCCAAGGCGTTCAGGGGGAACTCTGGTCCAGTGAGTGTGCCTCGTGGCCCGCATGGCACGAGGTGCACTAGAGTGCTTAGGTCTTGGGCACCTTCAGCTCGAGGCCCTGTTGCTGCATCGTAGGCCCGGCTCCGCTGACTATGACCTACGTTTCAGAGAAGGATCCCAGGCTGCCCGTTTGTAGGGGGCTCATCTTTGGGAAAGGAGTTCCAGGGGGAGAACAGTCCCGGCGTAGACTAGCGACGGTACTCCTGTCTCGGGGGGAGGCCTGGGGACCTGCTTAGAGGGGGATCCATCATCTCTGACATCCGCTTTCATAGGGACTATCTGGGTGAGCAATACCCACTCAGGCTTGAGTGGCGACGAGTGTAAATACTGGATTTAAGTGTTGCGTGCCTGAACCTTCCCCTACGTCTTTCAACTTTTCTGCTCTTGCTTTCTTCAAGATAACTCAAAGTGGAAAAAGAATAAAGCCTTTCCGATTAGGTTTTACTCATGTGTGGACATTGGCCTTAATCCTGGAAGATATTGGTGCACCTAGACAACGAAGCTGAAGGATCCACTCGTGGGAGATAATTGCTGCAGACCCAACGTAACAAAACCAGAAGACTAGATACCATTAACAAATAGGGGTCTGCGGGTGTGTGGAGACCGGGAGAGGTAGCTACATACATATTTTACATTTTTTTATATTTGTTATATATACATAGAGGAATGCGGAATATATTTAGCAGAAGATTAGTCATCTTAACCTTTTGTACTATTGTTAGACCATAAAGAAAAGGTGTGCCTGGTAGTAAAGAAAACATGTGAAGGATAAATGCTAAAGTAATGCACATTTAATTCTGGACCTACACCTAGAATGACAAGTTGAAATGTCTTTTCACCTGTATGATGACAGTCCAGAAGCTGTACACATTGTGCCAGGACCTCCCAGTTTCTGCGCTGAATCTGTCAAAGGTCACATCTACATTCCAAGCTTAAATGAACAGAAACCTATTCACATTACCTGGAATCAACCAAGGCCCGATCCAAAGGTCTCACCAGTCCTTTGGCACTTGGTCACATACTGATTAAAGCATTAATGACTTAATAAGTGATCTAGTTTTCAGTCTACGCGGCACAGGAGGGTATGACACAAGCAGATAAATGTTAAGTTATAAAAATCTGCAACATTGCTAATAAACAGAGGCAATGCCTAAAATTCCAGGGCTCTTGGTCTTAGTAAAATAACTTAATTGACCTACCTGTTGGCTGGTGGATAACAGGAGAGAAGACTGAGGTCTTGTGCGTTCAGACTGATTCTGTCAAGTGGGCCGAGTTTCAATACGCAGACCTCAAGGACACCGAGGACTCTAGTGTTTGTTTAATGTTGGCTTAGGAGGTGCTGTCACCACACAGCTCTACCTGACAGACCTTTGTACTCCCTGTTCATCTGGGATGCCTGGAAAATAAAAGTTATGGCTGCTTAGAAGTGTTAGGAAATGTATATACATATAAAAGATTATTTACTCTCATGAATATAATGAGATTTATACTTGGAATGGACTAAACACTAGACTTGTGCACAACGGAAACATTTGTTTAGTTTCGGTTTGTTTCTTTTCGGTCCTGTTGATTCGTAATCGTTCGTAATTTTGCGGGATTTTTCGTGTTCGGACTAATTCGTATTTTCGCAAGGGACATTTTTTGTTGAATCGGAATGATTCGTATTAATGTAAGCCTTACTTTTAGTTGATTTATAATTCGTACTTTCGGTAGAGTACATTGTTTTTCGTTGATTTTGGACACAACTCCTACTTTCGTAACTTTTTTTGGGTTCGTTGATTCGTAATTTTCCGTGTCTCTCTCACAACGACGCTGCCTATTATGCCTAACGTGCTTCGAATGGATTTGTACTTTTCTAAATACATAGCGGTTATTTGTAACGATTCGAAATCTCGTATTTTACTTTCGTTTTTTACATGCGGCTATAGCCTCCGCCCCTGTACACCATTTTGAGAGGGTTCAGCACGGTGAGGGAGAAGCAGAGAGCAGAGCAGATTAGAGTGTTATTGTGCTTCGAATGGATTCGTACATTCGTAACTTTTTTCATAACGAATTATGCCAAAGACATCCGGGCATTCGCTATTTGCGATATAATTTATTTCGGATTCGGTTTTATTCGTAATTGCTTTATTCGGAAATTCGAATGCTTCCGAATGTCCGAAAGTTGCTAAATTCGGACGAATTTCGATTAGTTACGAAACGAATTGCACAAGCCTACTAAACACATCTGCAAGTGTATTTGGCAAAACAGGAGAACTTTTGCCTTGTGACTATAGGTGTGCCCTGCCACCCTAGGGTATGATAAATGGAAGGTGCTTCACATACAGTATATAATGTTTACCTAGCAATATAAACAATAAGTGCCCCTAGTGTCCCTAGGACCAGACCTGTGTTGGCTCCGGGAAAATCTTGTCCTGGGTGCTTTAGTAGCAAGTCAACATGATCCCTAGCACTGCAATGCCACAGATCTACAGAATTGGTACAGTGCTTTCTATACCCATTAAACACGAGATTAAATCACTGCACTTTGCACAGAATTAGAGCCCTTTTTAATAAGCTTACTTAATAACTCCGTACACTACCGAGTCTATTATAATTTGTTTTATTTAGTAGGACAGCAATGATGGTGTAAGTACCCAGAGCAACCAGTTTAGTTTAGAGTAGTCAGCTGATTTCTAAATAAATCCTTTTCATGGATGGCTATTATACCTTATATGTGATATAATAAACAGCCATATAGTAGAGTTCACACTGTAGGTTTAAATGGCACTTTAACCACTTCAGCCCGGAGGACTTGGCTGCCAAATGACCGTGCCACTTTTTGCGATTCGGCACTGCGTCGCTTTAACGGACAATTGCGCGGTTGTGCGACGTTGCTCCCAAACAAAATTGACGTCCTTTTCTTTCCCCACAAATAGAGCTTTATTTTGGTGGTATTTGATCACCTCTGTGGTTTTTATTTTTTGCGCTATAAACAAAAAAAGAGCGACAATTTGGAAAAAAAAAGCAATTTTTTTTAACTTTTTGCTATAATAAATATCCCCCAAAAAATCTATTAAAAAAAATAAAAATTTTTGTCTCAGTTTAGGCCAATATGTATTCTTCTACATATTTTTGGTAAAAAAAAAAAAATTGTAATAAGCGTATATTGATTGGTTTGCGCAAAAGTTATAGCGTCTACAAAATAGGGGATAGTTTATGGTATTTGTATTGATATTTTTTTTTTATTAGTAATGGCGGCGATTTTTATCATGACTGCGACATTATGGTGGACACATCGGACACTTTTGACGCTATTTTGGAACCATTGTCATTTATACAGCGATCAGTGCTATAAAAATGCACTGATTACTGTGTAAATGACACTGGCAGGGAAGCGGTTAACCAGTAGGGGGTGAAGAAAGGGTTAAGTGTGTCCTAGGGAGTTATTCTAACTGTGGGGGGATGGGCTCCATTTGACACGACACTGATTGCTGCTCCCGATGACAGGGAGCAGACGATCAGTGTCCTATCACTAGGCAGAACAGGGAGATGCCTTGTTTACACAGGCATCTCCCCGTTCTGCAGCTCTGTGACACAATCGCGGGCACCCGGTGGACATCGAGTCCGCGGGACCCTCGGGCACCCTCGCGGAGCTGCAAAGCCGTGTCTTAAAGGGGACGTACGGGTACGTCCATATGCGCAGCCGTGCCATTCTGCCGACGTAAATAGTCGTGCAGTGGTCGGCAATCGGTTAAAGTGTATGTAAAACCAAGAAAAAAAGTAGCTTCTCCATAGATGTGGTGGCTGCATTTGATTTATTTTCAGACTTTTTCTTTCTTTATGTGATCCTTTCTTTATGTGATCCTACCAGTAACAAACTTCCTAGAGTGCCAACACTCACTCACCATGCTGTATCTATGGAGGAACAAATTTGACACCCTAGGGCAGGACTACAGGAAACCTTCCCCTCTCTTTTTCTTCTTACTAACAAGGGATTTGGTGGGTTCTGTAACCCTTAAGCCTAGTACACACGGGTCTAATGTCGTTCAGCTGGCTTCTGTCGGATGTGCATGCTGGAAAACCAGCGGCCGACCAGCTCACGATCAGCGCTCTCAGCCAATAGCTGAGAGCGCTAACCACAGTGTTATAGCGGAGGGGCTTTCCCCCTGTCAGAACACAATAGCTCAGCGGGGGAGATCACTGTACTAACCTCGGATTGTTAGTATAGCAGCTCCAAACTCAGCTGTCAGTTTTTTTGGTTAAATTAAAAAAACGAATGGTGTGTACTAGGCTATAAATGGAAATCTAACTGTTTCAAGTGTAGAAAAAGCATAGGATAGTTATTAGTTTACAAGATTTCAGGCAGGAGAGCAACAGTTTTATTTTCTTTGCACATGAAACCAAAATATTTTAATCGTGGGAAAAATGTAACAAATAAGAGAAGTTCTTTGTTAGGCCCCTTTCACACTGCGTTCGCGGTAAAAATAGCGCTAACGCATATGCGTTTTTACCGCGTTTTTACCGCAATTTTGGTAAAAGGGATCATTTGGTATCCCACAATCCTCCACTCTACTGCGGTCATGTGACCTTCCCACAGCTTCTGGGTGTTTTTTACTGCGTTTTTACAGCGGTACTCATTCATTTCAATGGGGATAGGCGTTTTTACAGCGCTATTTTATGCGCCCCAAAGATGCTCCAAAGAAGCTGTTTGCAGAATTTTTTCCAACGCACAGCCAGCAAAATGCCTCAGTGTGAAAGCCCTCAGGGCTTTCTCATTGAGAATGATGGGGCAGGATTATTTCAGGCATTTTTACAGCGCTATTTTTACCGCAAAAACGCGGTAAAAACGCCTCAGTGTGAAAGGGGCCTTAGGGTTTACATGCATTTGAATGATTAAAACTTTTGAACACGACTGTTTCTAATTGTGCTAGAGGCGTTTTTGCGCTAGTAGAATATCAAATCACGTGGTATACTTGGATTTTGCAAAAACGTTCGATACAGTTCCGCACACGCGGCTCATGTGTAAGGTAAAGTCTACAGGCTTGGAAAGATCAGTTTAAAACTGGCTAAAAGACAGAATTCAGAGAGTAGAGGTTAATGATTCTTACTCTGAATGGTCTAAGGTTATCAGTGGTGTACCCCAAGGTTCAGTGTTGGGACCCTTACTTTTTAATATCTTTATAAATGATATTGGGACTGGGATTAAAAGTAACATTTCTGTCTTTGCAGATGACACCAAGCTATGCAGTGGAATAACGTCCTTACAGGATGTCTCCAACTTACAGGCCGACCTCAATGCTCTGTCTAATTGGACAACTATGTGGCAGATGAGGTTTAATGTTGATAAATGTAAAGTTATGCACTTGGGGGCTAAGAATACCTCAGAAAACTTAAGATTTGAACCAGCACAATACCTGTTACACTTTAGTGAGAAACCCAAGAGACTATACTTAAAATCATAAACTATGTTTATGATAAATGCAGCAAGACACTGTACGCCAGTGGCATGGGATCCAAACACTATACCATCGAAAAAAGAATGGTTCCGAAGACTAAACAACATGGAAAAAATTGAAGAGTTCATCAGCATATCGCAGGAGAAAATAACTAAATTTGCAGCAACATGGTACAAATGAATAGAGTTCAAAAACTCCCAGGCATATAAATAAAGCTATAATCAATTAACTACTTGCTTACTGTGCACTTAAACCCCCTTCCTGCCCAGGCCAATTTTCAGCTTTCAGCGCGGTCACGATTTGAATGACAATTGCGCGGTCGTGCGACGTGGCTCCCAAACAAAATTTACGTCCTTTTTTTCCCACATATAGAGCTTTCTTTTGGTGGTATTTGATCACCTCTGCGGTTTTTATTTTTTGCGCTATAAACAAAAAAAGAGCGACGATTTTGAAAAAAACACAATATTTTTTATTTTTTGCTATAATAAATATCCAATTTTAAAAAAAAATATATGTATTTTTTCCTCAGTTTAGGCCGATACGTATTCTTCTACATATTTTTGGTAAAAAAAAAATCGCAATTAGCGTTTAATGATTGGTTTGCGCAAAAGTTATAGCGTCTACAAAATAGGGCATAGTTTTATTGCATTTTTATTAATATTTTTTTTTTTACTAGTAATGGCGGTGATCAGCGATTTTTATTGTGACTGCGACATTATGGCGGACACATCGGACACTTTTGACACCATTTTGGGACCATTGTCATTTTTACAGTGATCAGTGCTATAAAAATGCACTGGTTACTGTAAAAATGACACTGGCAGGGAAGGGGTTAACACTAGGGGGCGAGGAAGGGGTTAAATGTATGCCCTGGGAGTGATTACTACTGTGTGGGGGAGGGGACTGATCTGTGTCCCTATGTACAAGGGACACAGCATCGGTCTCCTCTCCCTGACAGGACGTGGATCTCTGTGTTTACACACAGAGATCCACGTCCCTGCTCTGTGTACCGGCCGAACGCGGGTACCTGGCGGACATCGCGGCCGCCAGGCACGCGCATCGGCATCTCAGTGATGCGCCGGGCGCGTGCCGCTAGCGGCGCTCGCACGCCCCCCAGTGGCCGAAATAGCCGAGGACGTCTATTGACGTCCTCCCGGATTTTTAGATCCACATTGAGGCCGTCAATAGTCTATGGCCCGGATCTAAAGAGGTTAATAACAGAATCCACTCAGGATAAACTAATCTCAGAAAAAGGCCTAAAGGCCCCTTTCACACTGAGGCGTTTTTACTGCGTTTTCGCGGTAAAAATAGGGCTGTAAAAATGCCTGAAATAATCCTGCCCCATCATTCTCAATGTGAAAGCCCTGAGGGCTTTCACACTGAGGCGTTTTGCTGGCTGTGCATTGGAAAAAATCCTGCAAACAGCTTTTTTGGAGCATCTTTAGGGCGCTAAAAATAGCACTGTAAAAATCTCCATTGAAATGAGTGAGTAACGCGGTAAAATCATGGGAAAAAAAATCATAATTTTTTAGCGTTTTTTCAACGCCTCAGTGTGAAAGGGGCCTAAGTGAATACTACAGTAATCACATTTCACCTATTTACTTCCCCCATTCCCCTCCCCACCCCCCCATTTCTCCCCTTTTTTTTTATCTCCTTCCCTCCTCCCCTTGGTGTTACATTTCAATTTAATATTCTTCACTTCTATAAAGGAATGCCTAGAAATTAGATGAGCATATGCTAGAACTAACAATTTTGACACTGCATGTAACCATATTGTTTCCACATTGTACTGTTAACTGCCCTACAACACTAATGTTGTATGTAACACGAATATATATCTTAAATAATGTTACGCTGTTATATGGTTTTTTTTTTGTATGTTCTCTCAATAAAAACTTTGTGAAACAAAAAAAGAATATGAATGCATCATACATACTAGGGGGAGTACAACTGGGGGAATCCGTAGTGGAGAAGGATCTGGGGCTTTTGGTAGATCATAAGCTCAATAATAACATGCAATGCCAAGCTGCGGTTTCCGAAGCGAGTAAAGTCCTTTCTTGTATTAAGAGAGATATGGACTCCAGAGAGAGAGATATCATTTTGCCCCTGTTCAAATCATTAGTAAGACCTCATCTGGAATATGCAGTTCAGTTTTGGGCCCCAGTTCTCAAAAAGGATATTGGGGAACTGGAGAAAGTGTAGAGAAGGGCAACCAAACTGATAAGAGGAATGGAGGAACTCAGCTATGAGGAGAGATTAGAGGAACTGAATTTATTCTCTCTTGAGAAGAGGAGATTAAGGGGGGATATGATCAACATGTACAAATATATAAGGGGTCCATATAGTGAACTTGGTGTTGAGTTATTCACTTTACGGTCAATCCAGAGGACACGGGGGCACTCTTTACGTCTAGAGGAAAAGAGATTTCATCTCCAAATACGGAAAGGTTTTTTCACAGTAAGAGCTGTGAAAATGTGGAATAGACTCCCTCCAAAGGTGGTTCTGGTCAGCTCAGTAGATTCCTTTAAGAAGGGCCTGGATTCTCTTAAATGTACATAATATAACTGGGTACTGACATTTATAGGTAAAGTTGATCCGGGGAATATCCGATTGCCTCTCGGGGGATCAGGAAGGAATTTTTTCCCCTGCTGTAGAAAATTGGATCGTGCTCTGCTGGGGTTTTTCGCCTTCCTCTGGATAAACTGTGGGTATAGAATTGGGTATATGGGATTGTAGGATATTATTTTATTTTTTATTTTTTTGGGTTGAACTGGATGGACTTGTCCCTTTTTTTAAACCTGACTAACTATGTAACTATGTAGGTGGATGTGAATGCATTTCCTTAACTCCAGAGCAAGTTTGGTGATTTAAAGATATGTCACATTGAAAGGTGTTGTCAGCGATCCACCCAACACACCCGAGACTTCCAACACATCATCAATGATCAGCTTTGCCATGAGCCGAACAGTGGCTGCATCCAATCAGATGCAATGAGCACCACTTCTCAGGATGACAGACTCATCTGAATCATGTAACAGCGGTCCCAACAAATTCCCTTCAAATTACTCCAAATATGGGTTCATTACATGTGTTACTGCACATTGCTAGAAGTAATTGAAACACGATCTGTAAATGAATATATGATTTTACATTTTGACCACAGATATGTTTTAAATAAATATTATAACCCTACAAATAAATGAAGCATGTAGAATAATACATGCCCATATTTACTAAATGATAATATATATTAATAAACGAAAGATAATATTTTCTGCTAGAAAAGATATCTACACATTAAAGCCACAGAAAACGCTGATGCTTTAATAGCTACCTGTACTTGTTTATTGCAAGAGAGGAAATATTTATTCATCTTAATTCTCTGTCACATTGTGCGGAAGTATGAAGAACTCATGGATGCGAGTCAGCTGAGGTCAGCAAGTTTTTTTTTAGTTTTTTTTTTTTCGGTAAAAATAGAATTTTGATAATAGGTTTGCTGAACCCTCACTTCTTCCCCAGAATTTTATCAGTAAATGCAGAGTGCTTTCCTTTTGTTGATTACTTATTTACAACATATTTTGTGCAGACCACTAAAACATTGCAATAACATTTGATGTTTTTCATAACAATTTCATTGCAAATCTCAGTTGTTTTGTACAAAAAAATAAAATAAAATGTACATGCTAGCTAGTAGCTACAATAGAAAAAGTACGATTTGTTTACAGACTGAATTGAAGTTAAAGATTTAATTTCACTGCAAATGAGCACCACAAACCAAAAACACTAAAAAACACACAAGTTTGTATTACAGGAGGCAGTGTCAGCAGCATACATTCAAATCCTACCCAGATTACTGCAGGCTCTCTGCACACCCATGTGACAAGGCATTGCAGGGAGGTGGGGAAAGTGCCATAGGGCCCTCCATACTTCACAGTACCAGGTAGATCTTCTAGGGATACAGTGTGCAGGGCTGCTGTTGGAAATCACTGGGCCCATAGAGCCTACTTGACAGCCCCCCCAAACATATCAAAACAATATTTTCACTTAAAACACACTAAAATCCTTACTGGCGGACACAAACATAACATAATTTACAAAATGTGTGCTAAGGCTCCATGCACACTGGAAGCTAAAAAAAAGCTATAAAAAACGCCAGTAGCTTTGCAAGGAGCATTTCAAAGTTTTTTTAGCGTTTTTGCAATAGCGTTTATTAGCGTTTTTCAGTGTTAGCGTTCTTTAGCTTTTTTTTTTTTTTTTCAATGGATCAAAAAACACTGGCGAGCTGCATTTTTGAGCGTTTATTAGCGTTTTTCAGCGTTTTGCTCATTAACGCTAAAAAAACAAATGAACACATAGGCTAACATAGAGTGCAGTTAATGGGCTTTTAAAAAAAAAAACGCCAATAAACTGCAGTTTATCAGCTTCAGTGTGCATGGAGCCTAAATGTAAAAGATAAAACTGGGTTGACTTAATAAAAAGTTTTGTGTGTAAATGAGGCATAGGTGCTGTTCCCTGTACTTTATGAGTTTTTTTTTTGTTTTGTTTTTTAAATGTGGCTATTGCTGTGTGCAAGCAGCCTATGCTATAATATGGGGATGCAGCAGCTGTACGAACGCAGCCTCAGATCCTTATTTGACAGGCTTGTGGATGCAGGTGTATGGCCAGGGCTGGACTGGGTCAAAAATTTGGCCCTGGACTTCATCCAGACCGGCATTATCAGAGTGGCCCCATCAGCACCCCCTTACATCAGTGTCCCCATCAGCATCCCCTTACATCACAGTGGCCCCATCATCACCCCACTACAGCAGTGTCCCCATCAGCACCCCCTTACATCAGAGTGGTCCCATCAGCACCCCCTTACATCAGAGTGTCCCCATCAGCACCCTCTTACATCAGAGTGTCCCCATCAGCACCCCCTTACATCAGAGTGTCCGCATCAGCACCCCAGTACATCAGTGTCCCCATCAGCATCCCCTTACATCACAGTGGCCCCATCATCACCCCACTACATCAGTGTCCCCATCAGCACCCCCTTACATCAGAGTGTCCCCATCAGCACCCTCTTACATCAGAGTGTCCCCATCAGCACCCCCTTACATCAGAGTGGCCCCATCAGCACCCCCTTACATCAGAGTGGTCCCATCAGCACCCCCTTACAGCAGAGTGGTCCCATCAGCACCCCCTTACATCAGAGTGTCCCCATCAGCACCCCCTTACATCAGAGTGTCCCCATCAGCACCCCTTCACATCAGAGTGTCCCCATCAGCACCCCCTTACATCAGAGTGTCCCCATCAGCACCCCCTTACAGCAGAGTGGTCCCATCAGCACCCCCTTACATCAGAGTGTCCCCATCAGCACCCCCTTACATCAGAGTGTCCCCATCAGCACCCCTTCACATCAGAGTGGCCCCATCAGCACCCCCTTACATAAGAGTGGTCCCATCAGCACCCCCTTACATCAGAGTGTCCCCATCAGCACCCCTTCACATTAGAGTGGCCCCATCAGCACCCCTTCACATTAGAGTGGCCCCATCAGCACCCCCTTACATCAGAGTGGCCCCATCAGCACCCCACTGCATCAGAGTGTCCCCATCAGCATCCCCTTACATCAGAGTGGCCCCATCATCACCCCACTACATCAGTGTCCCCATCAGCACCCCCTTACATCAGAGTGTCCCCATCAGCAACCCCTTACATAAGAGTGGCCCCATCAGCACCCCACTACATCAGAGTGTCCCCATCAACACCCCTTCACATCAGAGTGGCCCCATCAGCACCCCCTTACATCAGAGTGGCCCCATCAGCACCCCACTGCATCAGAGTGTCCCCATCAGCATCCCCTTACATCAGAGTGGCCCCATCATCACCCCACTACATCAGTGTCCCCATCAGCACCCCCTTACATCAGAGTGTCCCCATCAGCACCCCCTTACATAAGAGTGGCCCCATCAGCACCCCACTACATCAGAGTGTCCCCATCAACACCCCTTCACATCAGAGTGGCCCCATCAGCGCCCCCTTACATCAGAGTGGCCCCATCAGCACCCCACTGCATCAGAGTGTCCCCATCAGCATCCCCTTACATCAGAGTGGCCCCATCATCACCCCACTACATCAGTGTCCCCATCAGCACCCCCTTACATCAGAGTGGCCCCATCAGCACCCCCTTACATCAGAATGTCCCCATCAGCACCCCCTTACATCAGAGTGTCCCCATCAGCATCCCCTTACATCAGAGTGGCCCCATCAGCACCCCCTTACATCAGAGTGGCCCCATCAGCACCCCCTTACATCATAGTGGCCCTATCAGCACCCCCTTACATCAGAGTGTCCCCATCAGCACCCCATTACGTCAGAGTGTCCCCATCAGCACCCCCTTACATCAGAGTGGCCCCATCAGCACCCCCTTACATCAGAGTGGCCCCATTAGCACCCCCTTACATCAGACTGTCCCCATCAGCACCCCATTACATCAGTGTCCCCATCAGCACCCCCTTACATCAGAGTGTCCCCATCAGCACCCCCTTACATCAGAGTGCCCCCCTCTCCTCCCCCTCCCGCGTGTACTCAAAGTTCTGAAGGCAGGTTCTCGTTCCTCTCCCCAGTCACGTGATAAGTTACAAGTGATAAGGGGAGAGAGAAAGGAAAGTCTGCTGGCTGTCTAGCTCCCCCTGAAGGCTGGAGGGAGCAGAAAGTCGAAGCCTCTCTCCAGCAAGTGTCGGCAACTGCTCCTTAGTGACAGGAGTGAAATCACAGATCACTCCTATCAGTGAGGAGCAGCTCCAGGACTGCACCTGACTGGCCCACTGAGCCATCGGCCCACCCGGAAACTCCCGGTAGTCCCGATGGCCAGTACATGCATGTGTATGGCCCCCGAACATTGACAGTGTGCATTCAGGGCCACTCGCCCACAATCTGCTACTAATAGCTTGGTGCCAGATATCAAAGCGTACCTTCAGGCTGGGTTCACACAGGTCCGGCTGTGGTTTGCAGACCAGAGATTGGTGCGTTTCTGTTCATGGTTTCAGGTGAGATTCAGGTGCACATTTTTCCCTGAATTTGTACCTGAACCGGACCCAGAAATGCACAGGACCCTTTTTAAAACCGCCCCGGACATGCGTGAACCGGCTTAATTAAAAGCCAGTCACATTCACATGTAATGCGAATTGGATGCGGTGCGCTTAAAAATGCATCTAATTTGCATATATGTGAACCCAGCCTGGCGGCTAAAGGGGGCATTTACTCAATATTAGGTGGCTGGTCATAAAGTTATGGCTGATTGGTGCAGCAAGCAAGTAAAAAATCAAAGGGGATATAAGGAAAATTGTTGGCTGAACAGTAACTGCATCCTGTCAGATGCAGTTACTGTTGAGATATTCAAGCAGCCTATGCTACTTGAATACAATAGCTGGCAGCAGAGATTCCTCCATTTAACCACTGATGACAGAATGACCAGAGCATTTTTTACAATTTGGCACTGTGTTGCTTTAACTGGTATTTGCATGGTCATGCAATGTTGTACCCAAACGAAATGTGCGTCCTTTTTTTCCCACAAATAAAGCTGACCATACACCAATAGATTCCAGCAGCTGTCAAAATACCCAAACAGCAGCTGCAGCAGACTGGATGCAGACACTGTCCAGCTGACAATTTTATGGAATTTCTGGCAGGATCAACAGGTAATAAAACAAAGACTGCTGCATTAAAGCTCTTAACAGACTGCATCAAATATGTCATTTTTAAATGTTGCCCATAATTCCACTTTAAGCTCAACAGTTGTAAAACTGATGACCACTAGACGGAGTATTTACAAATCTGTAAATGAACTACAACAATCAAAACATGAAACAAGTAAAAAGTGTGAAAATCATTCAAAAACTTACTTTAAGGTAAATGTTACTCAAGATATGCAAAATGTTCTAGAATTTTGTTTTATGTTCAAGTAGACGTAAATCCTAACCTAACATAACTGACATAACATTTTTAAAGCACTGCATATAAAATTCAAGGATTTTTATTTTTATTTTAGAAAATTATGCTTTCACCCTTTTTTCTATTTTTTATTTTGTATCTGAATGCTGTGGATTTCCTGTGGCCTTTGTGCAGACAGATATTATTGGGCATTTTAGGTGAACAGAGCCCAGACATAAAATGTCTTAGTACATCAGATGATCAGTACATCACACCCATACACTCACAGGTGCCTTCGTTTGCTTATTTTTCTAATCATTAGTGGGGTCCAATCGACATTCATTTTCGGCCGTAGTGATGAGAAAATTTGAGGGCGCAGGATGGAACTTTTCTTTTCGAATGTACGAATTTCTAACAGTGTATGTGGCTTTCTTTCGTTAAAGTCTATTCATTCTAAAATCAAATAATAAAATATTGAACTACTTTCGAATGACATTTGAATGTTCTGGGAATTCTCGTACAAATATTAATGTGAAGTTCTACTAGTGTATACCCAGCTTAAAAGTAAGTATTTAGGAAGGGGAAGGAAACCTTTAAAGGTCAACTGAACTAACATCTGAAGTTATCCCGTAAAGATCTGTTAATTCAGCCAACAATTGTCCGATGGAGCATACACACGGTCGGATTATCCGACACAACACGTCCGTAAGACAATTATGGCCATAAAGTTGGATTGTGTGTATGAGGCTTAAAGCGGAGCTCCGCCGGAAAAAAAAATATTAAAAGCCAGCAGCTACAGCTACAGCAGCTGCTGGCTTTTAATATTTGGACACTTACCTGTCCTGGAGTCCAGCGACGTCCGCAGCAGAGGACGAGCGATCGCTCGTCGCTCTGCTGCTCCCTCCGCCATCCTCGCTGAGGGAACCAGGAAGCGAAGCCTTGCGGCTTCACTGCCCGGTTCCCTACGGCGCATGCGCGAGTCGCGCTGCGCCGTTCTGATTGGTGCTCCTGTGTTCTGGGAGCCGAGTGTCTCCCAGAACACTACGGGAAGTCTGCGGGAAGTGACGTCACTCCCGCAGATTCCCGGAGAGAGGACTCCCGGATGTGGGTGAAAATACCTGTCTTAGACAGGTATCTTCACCCCCCTCCCCCCTGAAAGGTGTCAATTGTGACACCGGAGGGGGGGAGGGTTCCGATAAGAGGAACTTTTAATTTAGGGTGGAGCTCCACTTTAAGACTGGGTTGCCATTAAAGTTCATGTGTGTGTAAAGGCAGGTGTCCCAATACTTTTGACAATATAGTGTATATTTCAATAAGAAAATCTTATACAAAAATCTAAATTGTGCATTTCTGCAACTATAGAAAAGGATTGCACCAGAAAGCAAGCTGGAATCATACTGTGGCCATTTTTAGAAGATCCAGCTGGGTGCACATCTTTGCACAACTCTCTTTACACACAGTAAAGAATTTTCCCCAGTGCTAAATAAACTTAGCTTAGGAGGCTCTTGAAGAGGCAATCAGTCATTTCTCTCCTACAGCTTACTGCAGGTAAAGGCAACAGAGAAATGGAAGTGCTAAGAGAGCATTATACTGATTTATTGAGCAAAAGACTTAAGCCCTGTACACACGGCCAGGATTCCCAGTGGTATAAAGTCCGCCGGGAATCCCGACGGGAAAACTGCGGTGAGAGCTTTGGCCGGGAATCCCGGCCGTGTGTACAGGGCTTCTGCTCCCTCGGCACTGCCTTGCAGTGGTTTCCATTGGCCAGTGTAGTAAATCTGGCGGAAAAAAACAACGCCGGGAATTCCGCCGGGAAAATAGAAAGCAGGTTCTCTATTTTTCCCGCCGGGATTCCCGGCAGTTTTTCCAGCGAGGGAGCATACACACGCCCGGTTTTCACGGCAAAAAGCTCTCCCAGCAGTTTTTTAGCTGGGAAAACCAGTCGTGTGTATTGGGCTTTACTGACTTGCATGTTAAATAAATATGTTTGAATTATTATTATTTAATTTAAAGTGCAACCTCAATTCTAAAAAAAGTTGGGATGCTGTGCAAACTCTACATAAAAACAGAATGCAATGATTTGCAAAATGGCTATATTATTTTCTTAAAATGGTAAATTCTTTTAGTTTAAACATTTGATATGTTTTCTATTTTACCCCTAGTTTGGGATAGAGTACACAGCAACTACTCCACCTACAACTCTGCTGCACATACTCATCTTTCCTTCACTCCCCTGACAATTTGTTCAGCCCCCAGAAGTAAGGAAAGAAGCCCAGGGTGATCTCTAAAGTTGCTCCAGTTGGAGCTTATGCCGCGTACACACGATCGTGATTCACGGCGGTGAAAACACCGCCGTGAATCACGACATGAAAAAAAATGAAAAACGAGGGAACGGCATTTTCCCCCACACACGACCGTTTTTCCCGTCATTTTTTTCTTTGTCGAGAAAAACGACCGTCTGTGGGCTCCGCGGCAGTGTCTCCCTATGGGAAAACTGCCGCGGAAAAAAAATGATGGAAAAAACGATGAGAAAATTTAGAACATGTTCTAATTTTTCTCGTCGTTTTTCCTGCCGTTTTTCTCAACGAGAAAAACGGCATAAAGCCCACAGACGATCGTTTTTCTCGGCGAAAAAAAAAAATGACATTTTTCCCCGACGGGAAAAATGATCGTGTGTACGCGGCATTACACAGAGCTGGGGGCTCCCCCCTTCCCATGTGACAGTGCTGGGCCAATGACCAGACAAACATGTGGTCACAGGAAATGAATCACAAGCTACTCCATACCAGGCAATACCAGGTATTTTCTTCACTCTCAGCACCGAGGAGTACTGAGGAAGTAAAGAAAAGTTGAGTATGTGCTGCTGGGGAGGGTGGCAGCAAAGCAACTCTGTTGTTTACTGTCAGCACCTGGCATGAAGGCTTAACACAAGTTTGTTTTAGGGACCTGGGATGATGTACCATTTTGTATCATAACTGCCTCTGCATAATCAATGTAACTCCTGGTTCAGTGGATAATTTGGTAAAATTAGTATAAAGAGACTATTTGTAAGGAAGCAGCTCTTGTAGTAAAGCAAACCGTTTTTTTATGTTAGTACATAGAATCAGGGCTTTTTTTCTCAGACAATAGGTGCAGGAACTCCCCTTTTCCGAATCACTTGTTTTCTCCGCCCGTACCCACCTCCGAGCAACGTCCCTTGGTTCCATCCCCTACCCACCTCCCAGTACCGCCCCTTTTAGACAATACAGAACCAAGTATCATTTTGTTCTGCTAAGTAATTTGTATGGAATTTGGTTTCTCCTTCAGCCAGCAACAATAGATTCCCCTAACAATGTACCACCCACAACAAAATCCTCCCCCCAGCAACAATAGACTCCCGGCAGCATCAACAGATCTCCGCACAGCCAGCATTAATAGACTCACTGGCAGCCATCAACAATAGACCCCTCCCCCAACAGTAGATCTCCTTCAGCAACAACTTACCCCCCAGCAACAATAGGTCCCCCACCAGCAACACTAGACCTCCTCAGCAACAATAGACCCCCCTGCAAAAATAGATCCCCTCCAGCTAGAATAGATCCGCCAGCAGTGAGCATCAATACCCTGCAGCACACCCCAGCACCCCTTGACATTACATACAGTCAGTCCAGGAGGTGCCGGAACTGCGTTCCCGCTGAAAAAAAGCCCTGCATAGAATGCATTTAGGTACATTAATACTGTTGAATATTTTGTACTCAAAGGAGAGCAACTCTATGCAATATAACGTAAACTATACGTCTATAACACACAGATTGTGTAACATAGGCTGAGTGGTAATCGGAAATACAATTAGGCCTCATACACACTGGACGTTTTTGCATAGTTCCCAACTGTCCCTGATTTGGAGGGACTGTCCCTGATTAGGAGCAATGTCCCTCTGTCCCTCATTCCTCCTCATTTTTCCCTCATTTTTATCTGATCTATATAGATGTATATAAAATGAACTTTTTAGCTATCAAAAAAGTGTTTCCCAGGGCTAAACATTTCATCTGATCTCTAAATTGCTGCATTTGTAAATTCCAAAAGCCAATATAAAGGAATAGTAGTGGTAAAAAAAGCACTTGTGGGTTTAACCAATCTTATTTTTTTGTACAATTCTCCTTTAAGGGGGCGTGGCAAGGGGTGTGTCCTATGCCTGCAGACTTTTGCTGATAGGTGTCCCTCATTCCTATCTCAGAAAGTTGGGAGGTATAGTTTTTGGATGTTTTTACAGCTGATGTTTTTGGCTTCAGACGTTTTTTTTACAGTCAATAAACTCCCCAACGTGTTATCCTATGTGTATATGCACACATAGGCTGGTATCAACTGTTTTTGTCTGGGGTGTTTTATGGCTGTAAAAAAAGAAAAGAAAAGATAAATGCTCAAAAACGCGGCTCACCAGCATTTTTTTTAACATTTTTAATCCCATTGATTAAAAAAAAACGCTATAATAATCGACCAAGCAAAAGTGCACCTATGAAGTAGGGCCTTTGGTCTCACTCGGAAGAAGGAGATCTATACAGTAGACATGAAAAAACTGCCTAGAGTTTTTCCTCTTTGATAAACACCCTACTGATTAAAGTGTTATTAACCACTTACGGACCGCTCGCCGTCGTTATACGTCGGCTGTTTGAAGAGGGATATCATTGTTATGGCAGCAGCTAGCTACCATAACCCCGGTATCCTCTTCTTCAGCGGGCGGTCCGTTTTCAGCTAAAAGTGGTCTCTGCAGCGGATTTGCCGCAAGATCACTTTTATTGGCGTAAGGAGAGGGCCAAGCCGTGCTCCGGTGCCCTCCACCACTTACTGGGGAAGATGGCCCCCACCCAGCTCCATACCATTGCAGGGTGGAAGCGACGTCAAAACGTCACATAGCTCTTAAAGAGACTTTTTTTATTTTATTTTTTTCAAGCGACTTTTTTTTTTCTATTGTATTTTAGTGTAAATATGAGATCTGAGGTCCCAGATCTCATATTTAAGAGATCCTGTCATGCTTTTTTTCTATTACAAGGGGTGTTTACATTCCTTGTAATAGGAATAAAAGTGACACAATTTTTTTTTTTTTTTAAAGAACAGTGTAAAAATTAAAAATAAAAGGTAAAATAAATAAGAAAAAAACATTTTTTAAACGCACGCCGTCCTGCCAAGCTTGCGTGCAGAAGCGAATGCATACTTGAGTAGCGGCTGCAAATGAAAACGGTGTTCAAACCACACATGTGAGGTATCGCCGCGATTGGTAGAGCGAGAGCAATAATTCTAGACCTTCTCTGTAACTCAAAACTTTGAAGCATGACATGTTGGGTATCAATTTACTCAGCGTAACATCATCTTTCACAATATAAAAAAATTGGGCTAACTACTGTTGTTTTATTTTTTAATTCAAAAACAATTATTTTTTCCCAAAAAAGTGCGCTTGTAAGACCGCTGCACAAATACGGTGTGACAAAAAGTACTGCAATGACCGCCATTTTATTCTCTAGGGTGTTAGAAAAAAAATACAAAAGGTTTGAGGGTTCTAAGTAATTTTCTAGCAAAAAATAAAAAATATTTTAACTTGTAAACAAGTTTGAAAAATAGGCCCGGTCTTTAAAGGGGTTGTAAAGGTTCGTTTTTTATTTTCTAAATAGGTTCCTTTAAGCTCGTGCATTGTTGGTTCACTTACCTTTTCCTTTGATTTACCTTCTAAATGTTTTTTTTCTTTGTCTTAATTTCTCACTTCCTGTTTCTCCTCACTGAACTCCACACCATCATCCGAGTGGTGTTGAGTCAGTCAGAACAGCTTACTGAACAGCTTACTGAGGAGGAACAGGAAGTGAGAAATTCAGACAAAGAAAACAAAGAAAAAAAATATTTAGAAGGGAAATCTAAGGAAAAGGTAAGTGAACCAACAATGCACTAGCTTAAAGGAACCTATTTAGAAAATAAAAAACAAACCTTTACAACCCCTTTAAGTGGTTAAAGCCAAAACACAAAAATTTAATAAATTGCAGTTTACTTATTCTTAGATGTCACCTTTGGACAGCAGCATTGTCAGTCTAGAGGCAGGGGAGTGTTAGATGTACTAGCAGGTTTAGATACACTAAAAATGTAAGCCAAACTTCAGCTCACACTTTAGAAGCAGTTTCAACAAACATTTTGTTTTCCTTTTGGGATAAAGTTTTTACATAACTAAATAAAAAAAAGGTAATCTTTGTAAGCACCCCTGTCAGTGGTTAATGGTTTGCCTCAACCCTCTACTTCTACATTTGCAGGATAGCTTGTTCTGATGAAAAACAACAAACTTACTGGCAAGATCAACAGGTAAAAATAAAAGCATAAAAAATAAAATGAATGCAGGCACCTCATCTAAGAATTGGTAAGCTGCAATATAATAAAGGTTTGCTTTTGGGTTTAGGACCTCTCATCTGATTCAATCATTTTCTGTTCATCTAACCGCGTCATACAAAATGTGACTAGGTGTGCATCAATCGATGCATGAGGATAATGCTGTGTACTACAATAAAACCATAGTAAATGGTTGGAATCTGGCTGCAAAGGTTTCGTTTAGCAAACAAGCACTACTAATTTCACATTAGTAAAACCGTATCATAGTAGTTGTATACTTGTGATCCAGAAACTGTATAAACTGGCAGGTGGTTTCCATGGCCCATATACTGCTTGTAATATCTACTAAAAGTTTAGCAGTATGAGTAATAATTGTCAGGTATGTCACATGACACAAGACATGTCACACGTATCCTAGTCACCAGGAACTGTCTGATCTGGCTGATAAAAACAGGAACAGTATCAGACTTGGTCTCTAGTCTCTACCATTAGTAAATCATTTCCACATTCTGTAATTCAGAGAGATTTGGGAAATTCTAATATACTGGCTCCCAGTGTTGTTTTATTTTATAATATGCAAGAAGAATAGCTGGAAAAATATATGAATAAAATGATTTCATTTATTATTTATCATTTATCATTTATTTATTAAAGAAATAAGGGATATGCGTCCAGCTTGTATTGCAAAACTGAAAAGTCTTGTATTGAGAAACTAAAAAAAAAAATGGATGACAAAAAGTCATCAGCTTTAAATATCTGCCAAATAGGACAGATCTGCAAGCTAACCAAGGAAATTTGGTCCAGACAGCAAAGAGGATCTGAAAATATAATCACATATGTATGCAATCTGTCTGAGTCACATAGTCTGACAAAAGCTACAAAATGTAGGCAACAAAGTCACAAAAGAATCTTTTTGAATGAGTGAATCTAAAAACTTAGTAAAACATATTCGGCTCTAAAATAAAGAATTACCCTGGAGTCTCAAGTGTCTTTGTGGTCATAACACACCTATTCTGGGGAGAAGGTTTAAAAGCAATCCTGGATTACATGTGATAATAGATCAGGTCATTTTATGACTGTGAGCACACGCAATGTACAGTAATCAATAGAAACCAATCAGACTTCATCTCATTACTGTTCTATTGGTGATAAACATGTGTATTGCACTATTGATCTCTGCACTTCCTTAAAGCTTAACTCCGAACATAAAACCTATAATTTACATATATTCCTCACACAACACACTTTGTGTGCATCATTTTTTATTATTTTTGCTTTTATGTTTTTTTTGCCTCTTCTGCCATCACAGACTGGACATCGCGGGGTAGGCCTTGGGCCTGTTACCCCAACACAAGTGCCTCTTCAGGTACATGGACATCGCCAGGACATGAGTTTTTCAGTTCCCCCACATGTGCCACTTCAGTTGCAGACAGCAAATCACTCATCTCTCTAGGTCTCCTGTGGGGACACTTAACAATTCCCCTAAAATAAAAACTGAACTCCAGGAAAAATAAAAAAAGTCCCACGCAGTGGGGTTCCCCCCACACTGCAAGGCTTATATGCTCACTGGCTGTGATTGACAGTAGCAGGAGCCAATGGCTCCCACTGCTGTGTGAGCCAACGAGGAAAGAGAGACCCAGAGAGCCAGGATCTGGGAGCTGCACCCAGAAGATTTTTTTATCTTAATGCATAATGCAGTTTGTTCCCCCTTAAGAAAAAAAAAAAGTAAAAACTTTTGCCCTTTGTAGTAATGGAAATGGGGGGGGGGGGGGGTTGTGGCAGGAGGGCCCATTGCCAGGATCATTTTGGATTTTCATTTGATTTCATTTCATTTGTTGTCTTCAGAGCACTTTCTCCCTTGGCTGCTCTCATGCCACGTACACACGACCATATTTCTCGTCGGTAAAAATGTAATTTTTTCGCTTTGACAAGAAAAACGACCGCGTGTGGGCTTTCCTGCATTTTTCCAGACGAGAAAAACGGCAAGAATCACGACGAGAAAAATTAGAACATGCTCTAATTTTTCTCGTCGTGATTCACGGCATTTTTTTCCGCGGCAGTTTTCCCATAGGGAAACACTGCCAGGGAGCCTACACACGATCGTTTTTCTCGACCAAGAAAAAAAAATGTCGGGAAACCCGGCCGTGTGTAGGGGACCAAGCCGTTCCTCGTTTTTCCCGTCAATTTTCGCGATGGTGTTTTCACCGTCGAGAAAATCGATCGCGTGTACACGGCATTGTCCATAGGGAAAACAAGGAATTCTCCATTCTTGTCCTAACTACATTTAGGAGGATCACTCAAAACCCCCCAGGGGAAGCACAGACAATGGTGCCATACACCCCCAGGATGGAGTAACCCCAACAATGTCTTCAAGGCAACTTTTTATTTGTCTCCTCCAGACACTGCTACACTGTTCCATATCACACCATGAACACTGGAATGTTCTTTCTTGACCGGGTAAATCCATCAATCACAGAAAGAGCAGACGACACTGGGAACAGCATTCTCTTAAGAACCCCCTTAATGGTTAATTTAGCCCCAAGTGCCCGAAGGTAACCAGAAAGGGAAAACAAAAGAATAAATAATTAACACAATTTGTAAATATTGAGATAGGTCAACACTGTTCTACTAGATCATCACAGAACTAATCCATGCTTTACGTTCCATTGAACCTTAACAGCACTCAACAGCATTGACATGTGTTTCTCATACTGACCATGATTGAACTGAACCATACCTGAGTTTGACTGTCCCCCCATTCCCACCTTCCAGCTGGTCTGCACTCATACTGTGCTTTAAATGAAGTGGTCTTCGTCATACATTATCACCTCTGCCAACGTCGCCCAAGTGATCCCTGCTTCTGTGCTTAGTGCTTTATGGAGAGGTATGGTTTGTACTCTCATTAAAGTGAACCCTACCGGACCACAAGTGAACCATTCCTGGGACCACCTCTTCCAAGAAGTCCTGGGCACATTCCAGGGCACATTTTAGAGCACTCATGCTGCGTACACACGACCGTTTTTAATGTCATTGAAAGAAAATAACTTTTTTCTCTACGTGATTCTTCTCAAGCCTGCATTGCCTACACACTATCATGAAAAAAAATGCTCGAGCAAAGCGCGGTGACGTATGAAATGTACGACGGCACTATAAAGGGAAAGTTCCATTCGGATGGCGCCACCCTTTGGGCTGCTTTTGCTGATCCTCGTGTTAGTAAAGTTTGGTGAGAGACGATTCGCGCTTTTCAGCCTCGTGCTCTTCAGTCCGTTACAGCGTGACGAATGTGCTATCTCCATTACGAACGCTAGTTTTACCAGAACGAGCGCTCCCGTCCCATCACTTGCTTCTGAGCATGTGCGTTTTTTTTCACGTCGTTAAAGCCTACACACGGCCGTTTTTCATGACGAGAAAAACAACGACATGAAAAACAACGAGAAAAAATAGAGCATGTTCCAAATTTTTAATGCCCATTTTTCACGTCGTGAAAAAATGCTCTGAAGCCCACTCACGATCGTTTTTAATGACCAAATAAAAAAATGGCATTTTTCTCGTCATTAAAAACGGTCGTGTGTACGCGGCATTACACTACACAAACTAACCAAACCAAGGGGGTGACCGTATTCAGGCACGGTTAAAAATGCTAAAATACCAGTGTTCAGGGTTGCCAACTTTCAGTAAATTTACAAACAGTTTGTAAAATCTGTACTTTTTGCATCTGTCCATGAATGTCCATTACAGACAAGTAGGCTGCATGTCGGTAACTGACATTCATGGACAGATGCAACAATTATGGATTTTACAAACTGTTTGTATATTTACTGAAAGTTGGCAACCCTGCCAGTGTTGGTGCACCCTAAAAGATGATCAGGTATCCAGATAGTTTCCTAACAAGTAACAACAACATCCATCTAATTTCAGTGGGCATGTTGGTATCTATCTTCATACCCAATTCTGTGTCTGAACAACATGTACCATTACAGTTCTCAAACACACATTGTGGTTAAGCAAGATTTTTAAAGACTTTTACATGTGACTCCACTATGTTCTTACCCAAACAAGCCACTGTTTGTAAAAGTATAAATGTAAGAGGATTACCAAATCAGTTTACATAATCAGAAAGCTTTCAGTGAGAACATATGGAAAACACCACTGAGTAGACTGTAACTATCCAGTACCAGATTAAACGGAGTGTAAAAAGTAATGACAAGCAGTTGCCCAATGCAGCGAATCAATAGTGCTGTGAAATCAATGACAGACCTTTTTTGGTTAGTTGTTATGTATTGTATACCTTTTGTGTACTGTACAGGCTTTCGAGTAGGGGACTTTACTGTGGGTGAAGATTTCATTAATCAGCTCTCGCAACTTTGCCTGTTATTATTTAATTTTGAGGGGCCCCTGCAATTTATTTGTGATTCTAATGGAAAGAAATACCACTCAGAGACCCTCAATAAATGACTGCAGGTGTAGGAAGGTTGCGGTGGAAATCACATCCCATTCTTAAGCCTCGTACACACGGTCGGACTTCCATCGGACTTTTCCGTGGATTTTTGTCCGAACGGAGTTGGCCGGGCACACCCATAGCATACACACCACAGGACTTTTCTGCAAACTTTCCCAAAACTTTTTGCAACATCACGTGTTTTTTCTGCTCTTTTCTGCTCTTTACCGCCACCCTTTGGTCAACTTCTGCTATTGTTGGTTGATTTTAACATTAGTTGTTTTGTCCATCGGACAAAAGTCCAATGGTTTTCTGTACACACGGTAGGACTTTGCTCCATCAGACTTTTGTTGGGCAAAAGTTTGTCCGTTTGCAGACCCAACTTTTGTCCGATGAAAACAAAACAAAACGAAAAAAAGTTTGTTCGATGGAGCGTACACACGGTCGGATTGTTGGTCCAACTTGCTTAAAACGAAGTTTGTTGGACAAAAGTCTGACCGTGTGTACGGGGCTTTACAATCACCAGAAGCAGATGTAACCGCCTTCTTGTATGGTAGGTAGTCTTGCCCATGTATCTAAGCATGGCATTAGGGCAATCGATAATATAAACCAGCCAATCACAAAAACATTGAGGGCCAGGTAAGATTCAACATTTCCACACCTACTGCAAGCAACCTGCAGATAATAGACAGTAGTAGAAAGTGCTTCATATTAGGCAAAGGTCAAAGCATTTAAATGTAATAAGACCAATTAAATATTCTTTAAATAGCATGTGTTCTGAAATTAAACACACACAGAATAAAAATAAACCAATTATCTTCTACTATACGAAATCTGAATACATTTTCTGAAATATCTATGCAAATGATAATATAATCAATCAATTATTCAAAATGCATTCCAAGTTTTACATATGGCCATACATAGTTTGTGAGCGCTGTGTATGGAATGTAATACATTCTGCCTAATCAGTGGATTGTATTTCTACCTGTGTTGTTTGACTTCTTAGCAACCAGAAAGACATTTATAAAGCAAAATGAAAATCTACTTCTCTTCCTTCCATTTTAGAGTGTTTATCTGATACCAAGTAGTGGCTGCAGGGAATGCAATGCACTGGTGAGGTCTAGGGTGCCCACATGTCCCGGATTGCCCGGGGCTGTCCCGCAATTGACATGTCTGTCCTGGGTCCTGGGCACCTTCATTCTGGGACAATACAATGTCCCGGAATGAAATAGAGGACACAGCCACCCCCTACTAACTAATAACTACATTTCCGCAACTGGTTGCTAGGGCCAGCGCTGCCTGGCATCTTGCAACCAGTGACAATTTACTCTCAGACAGTGAGACCGGGAGTGAGGCCTGCGCCTAGTGCAGCACTGCTGTCCCCACCCACCTCGGCACCTCCTCCTTCTCTGGCACCCAGCAGCAAGCAGCAGGGACTGGTGTGATCTTCACTCTCCAGATAGTGACGCCACTCCTTTCCTTCTACGTACGTGGCTCATGCAGAGTGACGGAAGCACTGCATCTGGTGGAAGGCTATTGGTGGCAAGCGGCACTGCATCTGGTGGCAAGTGGCACATTCACCTGACAAATAACCCGCCGCCAAATTCCTCATTAACCCCGAGACTACATTTCCCCCGCCCCCCCCCCTCATCTTTTTTTGGGGAAGGTGAGAGAGGGGGTGTGTCCCTGAATGGCAGTTTGGAAATGTGGTCACCCTAGTGAGGTCTGATTTGCTACAACTGTGTATTATAACCAGTCAGAGTCCAAAATAACAAGGGATGTGCAGACCCCCAGAAACACAGGTCTGGTTAGGTCACCAGTGTAAATGATAAGCCTCGTACACACGATCGGATTTCCATTGGACAAATCCGTGGAGTTTTGTCCGAAGGGCGTTGGCCGCGAACTTCTTCTGCATACAGACGGCAGAACTTTTTCAGCCAACATACACAAAACAACGTGGTTTTTCTGCTCTTTAGCGCTACCCTTTGGGCAACTTCTGCTAATGTTGTCTTATGGTTAGCATTGGTTCGGAGCATGCGTGTTTGTACTTTGGATTTTTTCTGACAGACTTGTGTACTCACGATTGGATAATCCGACAAGACACATTTGTTGTCGGAAAGTTTTAAAGCGAGCTATAAAACATTTGTTGTAGGAAATTCCGACAACAATTGTCCGATGGAGCATACAAGCGGTCGGATTATCTGTCAAAACCCTGCCATCACACATTTGTTGTCGGAAAATCCGATCGTGTGTATGAGGCTTTAGAAGTATTAACATCCTATACATAAGTTTACATATGGTTAGAAAAAGTGTATATATTATTATAAATCGGAGGCTAAGGGGACTTGTTAGAAAGAACTATGGGGGCACCACTGCTGACTTCTTTTTGAAAAAGCATGCTCCACGCTGTCATCGTTATTACTCACTCACTTCTCAGCTCGGTCCTAAAACAAGCATGTTCTGACAATGATAATCTTAAAAGGGGTTGTAAACCTTTTTTTTTTTTTTTTTTTTAATAACAAACATATCATACTTACCTCCACGGTGCAGTTCGTTTTGCACAGAGTGGCCCCGGTCATCGTCTTCGGGGGTTCCACCAACGGCGCTTGCGGCTCCTCCCCACATTGGTAAACTCCCTAGGAGAAGCGATCTACCTCGGGGGTTACCATGCGAGAGTGTTCTTGAGTCCAGCATTTGCGTCTATAGACACAGAATGCTGGACTCGGCCCCGCCCCTCGGTGCCTGCGTCATTGGATTTGATTGACAGCAGCGGGAGCCAATGGCTGCACTGCTATCAATTATATCAATCATCCAATGAAGAGCCCACAGGAGCTGGGGGAAAGCAACGTGGGATCGCGCACACGGAGATTCGGGGCTCAGGTAAGTAAAATGGGGGCTTGGGGGGCCGGAGACAGCAAGGTGTTTTTTCACCTTAATGCATAGGATGCATTAAGGTGAAAAAACACAAGGCTTTACAACCCCTTTAATGCATAGGGTGCATTAAGGTGAACAAAACACGAGGGTTTACAGCCCCTTTAAAGTACAACTAAAGGCAGAACTTTTTTTTACATTTTGGATAGAGTGGAAAGGGATTAGTGCACCTGTCAGTTTTTATTGCTCTCTGTGACCCCATTAGGAAAATTCACCCTCTCTATTTGTCCTGTTTACCATCATCATTGAAACTGAAGATAAAGGAAAATCCCAAATTTTGGGTTTGCCCCAGAAAAGTAATAGAGGGGAAATCTTCTAATCAGGACATTAGTTCTGGTGACCTGGGGGTCCCCAAGGGATTCCCCAAAATTTTCAGGCATGTCCACTTACTTCATGTTTTGGCTGTGAGACAGGAAGTGAAGGTAAATCTTCCCAATTGGACACAGATGGTAAAAAACAAACTGACGGGTACCGAGGTTGTAACCCTCCCTTA
The DNA here is from genome assembly GCA_029206835.1 of Rana muscosa. NCBI lineage: Eukaryota > Metazoa > Chordata > Amphibia > Anura > Ranidae > Rana > Rana muscosa. Next base: position 189,551,111 of record CM055116.1, read on the forward strand.
CTCTATTCAAAATGAAATTAAATAAAATTGTATCATACTTACCGTAATTTTCTTTTCCTGGTGCCTATCCATAGCAGCATACATGTGACAGTAGTTCCGTCTACTTCTGCCCACAGAACCAGTGCATAGCTAGAATTAACTCCCACACAACAGCCCATTCCCTGTACATCGCCAGGAAAGAACTGGGTGGGCTCAGTATGCTGCCATGGATAAGCACCCGGAAAAGAAAATTATGGTAAATATGATAGAATTTTCTGTTTTTCTGGTGCCTCAATGGCAGCATACATGTGATAGATCAATAACAAGCTACCAGAGTGGGGTGTTTCAGCAAAACCTATCATAAGAAAGTGAGTATGGGCTGTTGGGGTATATTAACTCTTTATAGCTATGCACTAGTCCTGTGGGCTGAAGTAGGCAGGGCTACTATCACATATATGGTGCCATGGAGGCACTAGGAAAAAGTTTTGCCTATAGTACTACTTTAAGCTTGTTTCAGGTCAGATTTACCAAGGATGACAGCCCAAAAGCATGCACCCCCCAGAACAAGTCAACAAAGACTGCCATCCACAATATAAGGAATGTAAAATAGAATTCTATAGAATCATGTGCATGCAGAGGAGGATTAGGACCTGACTGGGAGGATTTTGAAGAAAAAGCTGTGTGGTGATAGCAGGGCTGCACAAAGGAGATCTCATTGGCGTGTGGACAGGTAATCATAGAACTGATGGGTTTGGGAATCAGGGCCATTAAAGAGCAGTATGGGTTTTTTTTTTTTTGATATTCATACTTACCTCGGTGGATGGAGCATCAGACCGATGCTGCATCTGTCCCCCTGCGTCTCTGCACTGAGAACTGAGCCACCGAACACCGCCGATGGCTCGGTTCTCACTCCTCCCCGAGCAGAGCGATGCTGACTGTCAGTCAACATCGCTCCTGGTCTGCTTCTCTGCGCTCACTGAAGCGCTGAGCTGTGGAGGGGCGGGGAGTGGCCGCCTCAGCGTCTCACTGAGACGCTGAGACTGCCATCAATCAAGGCAGCTTCGGGATCCAGACTTGGGAAGTCGTGATGACGCGCTGCCTTGACTGATTCCAGTGACGTCAGCGGAGAGCAGATTTCAGACCGCTCTCCGGTGTAAACCATAGGAGAAGCCCAGCCTAAAAAGCTCAGACTGGATTTCTCCTTTAAGGGTAAGTGCAAGGATAAACCAAAGTATCCTTTAAAGTAAAATGGAAGACACATTTCGGATAGAGAAGGGGAGGGTTATAGTCCCTGTCAGCTTTTTTTTTGCCATCTACGTTCCATGGGGAAGATTTCCCTTCACTTCATGTCCAATAGCCACAACAGGAATAAGAAGGAAATCCCTTCAAAGTTCATGAAAATCCTTGGTAGTCATCAGAACTAATATCAACATTGGGAGATTTCCCCTCTATGTCTGTTCTGGTAACTACCCAAATTTTTAGATTTTCTTTCACTTTCACTTTTGGTGATAAGGCGTGCGCACAGGGTGTGCCAGATGTGCCCAGGCACACCCTAATCACCCTGTGCAGAACAGATTCCCCCTACTGACTTGGCTCCCCCTCCCCCTCCTTCCCCCACAGCACTGCCGGCTTCCCTCCTCTCCCACTGATTGTTGCTGTGGATGTTTTAGGGTGAGTGGGGGAAGGGGCCGGTAAATATTCCATTTACCAGCCCCTTCCCTTTCTGAATGAACATCGTGAGTGATCGGTAGAGTGTGTTTGAGCTTTGGGGTGCACACCCTAATGCCAAAGGCTGCGCACACCTTTGCCTTCCACACTATATTTAAAAAAAGTTTTGGTTTTACATACATTTTAAGGGTTCATTTATACATGTGTGTCCTTCTCTCCACCCCTGGTGGATCACTTTTCAGAGGGAGTTTGACAGGCAGTGAGGAAGTGTTATATTGCCGTCTCACTCCCTGTTTTAACTCCTAAAACCCTGCACCATTGCATGCAATTGCAGAGTGGCTCCATTCAGTTGAATGCGACAGGGGGAGATCATTTTTGCTGTGCCACAATGCTTTGCAAAGCAACTGCAACATGTGTACATGTGTACAATACATCTGTATCTGATACACATACAAATGTCCCGTCTGCAATAAAGGATTCTTTCTTTCCACCTAGCAAGCTGTTTACACTGTACACTGAGCTGGGCATGTGCAGCTTAGTCTACAGTTCTGGCATCTGAAGTCACATCATCCCGGCCTGGCCAATTAAGATGGCCGAGGATCCCGAATCCAGAATAAGCCAGTGAAAAGATGTACGCGACTATAAATGAGCTCTCAGACATTGCATTCCTGGAGCAAAGGTGAGTATAGCTCCACTTTAACTGTCAGTCTGCACATCAGACAGTTCTTACTTTGTCTGCATTCCTTTCCAACTGATGATGGAACTTCCTGGTATGAGGAAACACGTGACTCTCTCCCCTACATCCCACAATTCAGCACTGTGAATTTATTCACCAGTTCTAAGCAAATGAGAAATTACCCCTGTGTAAGTTTTACATTTTAGAAATTTTAAGCACACATAGAGATTGCAGAGGGCTTCAGTGGTATTTTAGGTGGCAATGGAACGACGGCAAGGTAACCGCAGGTACCTAAGGGTGTTTGTAGGCAGGTGCAGTCTGTATTCCCCACTGTAGGTGGAGCTCCACCGAACGACAATGCAGAAGGTGAAGGAAGTGGTGAGGAACTTGGTTCCTCTATGTCCTTCTGCAGTCACAGGGAAACCCCATATGACTTTGGTGGCCATCATGGGTCAGGCAGGGTCTATTTAAGACTCTGGCTCCTGGGTTTGGTGCCCTTTATGCAAGTGGCTAGTGTAGGCACAGGATCCCCATCTGTCAGGGACAGTGTTTAGAGTTAGGGAAAGGTTGAGGAGAAGTAGGGATAGTGCTCATCTCCACTTCAGGAATCCTCCCCTTTGGGTGTGGACCGGCCAGACCTTATTCCCATTTCTCATTGCAGACGCTGTTGGCATCATCCAAGACTACAGACCACTTTTTAAGCCTGGTACACACGGGTCAAATATTAGCCTGTTCAACAGAAGCCATAGTGTACAGCAGCCTATCTGGCTTCTGTCGAACGGGCATGCTGAAAAAACAGCTGACCCGATCAGCATCCGATCAGCATTTGCAGCATAATTGCAAACGTTGACCAATGTGTTCTGGCGGCTGTGCCTACCTGCCGAGCCTAGTTGTATTTTGTTGGAACGTTCTACAATATACTGCTATTGTCTACTGCCTTAACCACATGTCCCCTACAGATCTTTTAGTAAGAGAAGTAAATCTGTATTAAGCACATATTTATTATGAGGATGTTCTTGAATTTAGATTTACATTTTTTTCCCAATATGTAGTTTGTTGGTGTCATTGTTAAAAAATAGCAGCATTATATATCTTTGCTTCTTACACATTTAAACAGAAAGGCAAGCTGTTCCAATGCAACGTGTCCTTATGTGTGCATAGACATTGTGCAATCTCTAATACTTGGCAAACACATAAGCCTCACCAGCATTTTGAAAAACCTGTTTCTTTTGTAAGCATGCATTAATTCCCAGTAAAAATACACTCCCTCTCCGAGTCCTCTCGGTTTCCTACCAAGGCTTCAACTTTGCACTGATTCAGACTATTTTTACTGCATTCCCTCATTGCAGATACCAACAGTGATTATATAGTGAAAACAGTTAGCATTACAGAATGACCTTTAATGAAAACCTCAAAGTTAAAAACAACTACTCCCCAACATTTGTAGACACAAAAAAAAAATAGTGCAAACACACTGCCTACATGAAAATAGCACTCATTACCACCATACTGTTTATGTATGAAAGAATGACCTACTGTTATTCTCTGGTTTATTTCTCTATCAGCTTAAAGTCTTATGCCGCGTACACACGACCGTTTTTCATGACGAGAAAAATTCAATTTTTTAATTTGGTCATTAAAAACGATCGTGTGTGGGCTCCAGAGCATTTTTCACGACGTGAAAAATGGCAATTAAAAATTTGGAACATGCTCTAATTTTCTCGTCGTTTTTCACGTCGTCGTTTTTCTCGTCATGAAAAAAGGCCGTGTGTAGGCTTTAACGACGTGAAAAAAACACGCATGCTCAGAAGCAAGTGATGAGACGGAAGCGCTCGTTCTGGTAAAACTAGCGTTCGTAATGGAGATAGCACATTCGTCACGCTGTAACGGACTGAAAAGCACGAGGCTGAAAAGCGCGAATCATCTCTCACCAAACTTTACTAACACAAGGATCAGCAAAAGCAGCCCAAAGGGTGGCGCCATCCGAATGGAACTTCCCCTTTATAGTGCCGTCGTACATTTCGTACGTCACTGCGCTTTGCTCGAGCATTTTTTTTCATGATCGTGTGTAGGCAAGGCAGGCTTGAGAAGAATCGCGTCGAGAAAAACGTAATTTTTTTCAATGACAATAAAAACGGTTGTGTGTACGCGGCATTAGGAGTGCCTAACCAGCCTCAAAGTATGACAAAAAGTCAGCAGTCCAAATTTTGTGGCTTTGTCCCAGCAAGGGGGTCTAAAGCTCGCTATACGCTAGTAGACTTTTAAACAGACATTTGTACGAAACTTCTCTCTACATTGGATGACTTGACGAATGTCTTTCAAAACTTTGTTTACTTTTAACATTTGATTTTGGAATGAATGTAAATTCCAGAATAAGGCCCGGTTCACATAGGGGCGACTCGTCAGGCGACTCGGTCGCCTGATGAGTCGCATCCCGCTCTGTTGAATGGAATCGTTCTAATAGGAGCGACTCGAGACGCTCCGACTTAGAAAAAGGTTCCTGTACTACTTTTGGGGGCGACACGGGACGACTTGCATTGACTTCTATACAGAAGTCATTATGCAAATCGCCTGAACCGGGCCTCTCAAGTCGTCTTGAGATCGCGCCGCCGAGTCGCCCCCAAAGTCGTGTCGCCCCTGTGTGAACCGGGCTTAAAAAAAAGCCTCCACTGATAGAAATGCGTTTGCTTCAAAAAAAATTCCCATCCTGCGCCTTCAAATTTTCTTACCACTGCAGTCAAAAAAGAACATTGATTTCACCCACGAATGATTAGAAGATCAAATGAATGTTGTTCTTAAAATAGTTTCACATGAAATTTTACTAGTGTTTGGCCAGCTTTCGGGGAACCACTGACTTTACAGGGTGGACAGATGGGTAGCATGATCCAACCATGCCCCAGGATAAAATTTCTACAAAGTGCTATAAAAGCGGGCACAATCAGCCAAGCATACATATTTATAATGGTGGGGTGGAGACTGGCTGATTTACCAAAGTAGTAGAGCGTGTTCTATTTGCAAAGCAAATTTTCCTTCACTAAGTTTACTGGGTATAAGATTCAAAGAATACCCAATCACATGCATACTAACCAAAACAACATTTGGTCGGCTTCTGTCAGACAGGCCGATAGCGGCCATTAATCGGCCCATGTGTACCAGTGTTGCCAACCTACCAGACTAAAATGTACTGACACGACACCCAAAATTTACAGAACATGCACAGTTCCGAGTGTCACGTCGTATTTTTTACTGGCAACCTTTTCCTATCACTGGCATTTACTGGCAGGAAAAAAGTGCCAATTGTTTATTGGCTGCCAGTAAAAATACTGACGGTTGGCAACACTGGTGTGTACCAGGCTTTATACCTTCTCGTAATAATTTTAAGTGCTCACTGAAGATGATCCAGGATTTTCGAACTGCTGTGAGTTTACTTGCCAATTGAACTTAAAGAATTCCAACCTTAACCTAACTAGTCTTAAAAAGGTCCCCTCCCCCCTCCTAACATCTATTCTGACTAACCTGTGTAAGAAAGATTTACAGTGGAACCTCGGTTTACGTTATGAGCATAATCCATTGCAGGAGAATGCTCATAATCCAAAGCACCCGCATATCAAAGCGAGTTTCCCCATAGATGTTAATGGAAACGAAAATTATTTGTTTCGCATTGACTTCTATGGCATACAATACCGCATGTGGCCAGAGGTGGGGGGGCGCCGGAGAGCCTCGGAAATACTCGGGGACAGCTCGGCTGAACTCGGAAAGGCTTGGGATCGGAGTATTTTAGAGTGTTTCCAAGTATTTCCGAACGGCTCTGCTCAGCTCCGGTGCCCCCGCACCTTTGGCCAAATGCGGTACTGCACACCGCAGAAGCTTGAATCCTTCTCGTTTTGCGAGACAACACTCGCAAACCGAGTCAAGATTTTTTTTAAAATGCTCGTATTGCGAAACACTCGTTAACCGCGTTACTCGCAATCCACGGTTTCACTGTATATACTGTACTTACCTATTCTCAGCCCGCTTTGGTCTGGACGCGTGATCCTGCTTCCCTGTGTCAGCCAGCAGCAGCTGCAGGGAAGAGGAGGAATCGCCAGCAACAGATGTGCCATGGGTCCCTATGGGTGAGGTCACCACACCCTGGTATTCCTAGCTGTTGTCAAGCGCTCTCTCCTCTCCCCTGCAGCCGTCACAAGGGACCACGTGTCCGGACTGGAGAGGGCTAATAATAAGTACGGTATAGGTTTTTTTTTGTTTTTTTTAAAGGATAGTCAGCATATGTGTTAGGAGGGGGGCTCATAATATCAAACAAATAAATGGACAATAAGCTGAATTGTAAAGTTAAAAACAGAATGTTTGTTGGCCCCAACACTTTAAAGGTGAAGTGCAAGGTGAGGTGCAAACAAATGCTAATATTTATGGGCAGCCGTATTAACAGGGTCAGTTATGGGGTTGGTCTGAAGATAAGGACATGGGCAACCCTGGGGATTTAGTAACCAGAACAACCACCAGCACAGAATGAATGGCAGCATTATAAATACACTTTGTGAAGAGGTGTGTACTTCTAACAGCTATCATTAAAGAATGGGAAACCTAAAAGATGTGGCTACAAGTTGGATAGTGATTATAAGTAATCCATTAATTCTGAGAATATCTAGTTCATCAAAACCAATGTTTGAAGAAATACAGGCAACGTACAATGTGGACCACCCAGGCAGTGAAGAAGTTAAGTCCCTAAACTTTACTCTGTGGAAATTCCTTAGTGTATTACTGCATAGCACTGAGTGGTGTGACAAGGATCAAGTGATTAAAAATCATTTCATTTAACTCTCTTTGTCAATCTCCCCATAAGAGTTTTCCCTTTCTCTGCTGTGGTCCTGCCATGCAGTGCATGTACAACATTGGTTTGGTTCTACTGTGTCTGGCAGCTCTCTCAGTTATTAAATATTCACCCAGATCAAAGTGAATACCTGTACAAACTATACGTATGAAAACAGGTCTCTGACATATTTCTAGAACTGCTAATAGGATCAAAGTACTGTATTTATTGGCGTATAACACTCACTTTTTTACCCTGAAAATAGAGGGTAAACTGTGCCTGCGTGTTATACGCAGGGGGCTGTGGAAAGTTTTTTCCTGAAACTTCCTTTTTAAAGTTAGGGTGCGTGTTATACGCCTGTGCGTGTTATACACCGATAAATACGGTAATCTTCTTCTTCATTCCCATAAGAAATGTTACTTTTTCCTGCCTCCCAGTTTTCGGAAATGTTTACTACAGAGATCTTTAAAGCCCCCCTTTACACTGGGGCTGCATCCGCACTGCATGGGTTAAATTATCGTTTGTCTATGAAAAGCAGTTTTACTTACCTAAACTTTGGCAGTGGACTGTTCTTCAGAACGCCTGAGTATAGAGGAGAAGAGACTGCGAGGATCAGTTATGCAGTGTGGAGGAACCGGCAGAAGTGGATTTAGTAAGTAAAACTGCTTTTCCTGGTCCCCCAGACATAAAAAAAAAAGCATTTAGCTCTTGTAGTGTGATGGCAAGGGTGGACTTTTTCCTTTTTTCAGAGTTCAGTGTTAAAGTCTATGTAAACCCTAACAATAAACTTTTCTTCCCTTCTTATTTGCTCTCTTTTGGTCTGTCCAACATACCATTAAAAGCATTGAAGTGTAGCTCCACCCAAAAGGGGAAGTTCCGCTTCAAAGCCTCCTCCCCCGCTCCTGTTTGTGAAATGGAGCTTTTGGGGTGAAAGGGGGGAGCAGGTACCCAATTTTGGCAGGTGCCTAGGAGATCGGAAGCGGAAGATATCCTTCGCCCCCTTCCTCCCAAAGTCTTCTTGGACACATGACAGGTCCCAGAAGACTGCAGGACCAGTCACAGTGCGCAGCGGGCACCCGGCTGTAAAGCCGCAAGCTGTCATAGCCAGGTGCCCATAGTAAAGGTGCTGGCGAGAGAGGAGGAGAAAACACCTGGGGTGAGCACGCCGCTGGATCCTTGAATAGGTGTGTGTCTGTTTATTAAAAGTCAGCAGCTAAAGTTTTTGTAGCTGCTGACTTTTATTTTTTTATCTTAAGAGACTGGAGCTCCTTTTAAGTTTTATCTGTTCGATAAATGCAAACAATACCTTTTGATCCTGTAATAAATCTGCTAATCTTCCTGATCAATCTGTTGCTGCACTTTTATCAGTGAACACCTCCTTCATATGTTATGGAGAAGAGGAGAGGGGGTGTTTGTAGTCCTGTCCTGGGGGGACAACACTGTTACTCCGTAGATACGGTATGGTGAGTAGGGATGGGCTAAACGGACCCCTGTTCGGTTCGCACACGAACTTACGAACACTACGAAAGTTCGGACCCGAATAACGAACCCCATTAAAGTCAATGGGACTCGAATGTCAAATATCAAAAGTGCCCATTTTGAAGGCTTAAATGCAAGTAATTGGGCATACAATGGTTATAGGGGTCCGGGTCCTGCCCTGGGCGACATGTATCAATAAAAAAAAAGTTGGTGAAAAACGTCATTTTAAAATAAGCAGTGATTTTTTGACTTTTAAAGTGAAAGCCTAAAAATGAAACATTCCTTCTAATATAGTGCCTGGGGGGTCCCCTTAGCCTAACTGTAAAGTAGCAGATCTGTACCATGTGTAGAATCTGCTGCAGCAATAATTGAATTTATAAAGCCAAAAAAAATGAAAATTTTCCTGCAAGCTGCCTTTATTTTGCTCAGCAACAGCTGGGGAGCCAGTGTGTATGATGAGGCCACAATGTAGTGCACTGGGAACAAGATTAGAGTTTTTTTGGATACATTCCGGTGTCACTTTGACTTTGGATAGAAGTAACGGGTGCGTTAAAATTGGTCTTTGGGTGTCGTGACGCCTTCCCACCGTAACCCTATAGAGATAATCTTGATGTAAGCAAGAATTTGGCTTGCTGTAAAAAATTGCAATGATATGCACCTGTCAGACAGGTGCAGAAAAATTGGTCTTTGGGTGTCGTGGTGCCTTCCCACCATAACCCTATAGAGATAATCTTGGTCAAATAACTCAGCTGACTCCTCAATGGCTGATGTTAGGGCTATGGCAGGAATAGATGTGGACAAGGAGGCAGGTTTATCCACTCTGGCAACTGCAGGGGACTGCACACTTGTCTCTGCTTGTGTGACAGAGGATGAGGAGGATGAGGAAGGTTTAGTAAGCCAGTCCACCACCTCCTCTGCATGCTGTGGCTGGATAGCACGGGCAAACTCACTAAACAGAGGAAATGATGCCCTGCCTGAGGACTGACCACCACATCCACCTTTGACTGTGGACACATTTGTTGCTAGCCCGCTTACAGTGCCAAGGGAACGTCTGCCTCTCCTTGTTGTCCTCCCAGACATTATTGGGAGGGAGGGGGCGGTGCTTATAAGCAAATGTAAAGGAGAAGTTGAAATCTGTACGTGGATGCACTTTAATCAATGTAAAGAGGTGTTTGGTGCCCTTTAATTTGAGGACTAACACTACACAGACACACTCCACGGATACAAATATAATATACTGCAATATAATGCGCCAAACTGGCAGTAGCGCACACAGAACTATATGGCGTTAAACTGGCAGTAACGCACGCAAAACGATATGGTGTTAAATTGGCAGCAACACACGCAAAACAATATGGCGTTAAACTGGCAGTAACACATACAGAACTATAGGGCGTTAAACTGGCAGTAACACACGCAAAACGATATGGCGTCAAACTGGCAGTAACGCGCACAGAACTATATGGCGTTAAACTGGCAGTAACGCATACAGAACTATATGGCGTTAAACTGGCAGTAACGCACGCAAAACAATATGGCGTTAAACTGACAGTAACGCACACAGAAATATATGGCGTTAAACTGGCAGTAACGCACACAGAACTATATGGCGTTAAACTGTCAGTAACGCATGCAAAACGATATGGCGTTAAACTGGCAGTAACGCGCACAGAACTATATGGCGTTAAACTGGCAGTAACGCATACAGAACTATATGGCGTTAAACTGGCAGTAACGCACACAGAACTATATGGCGTTAAACTGTCAGTAACGCATGCAAAACGATATGGCGTTAAACTGGCAGTAACGCATGCAAAACGATATGGTGTTAAACTGGCAGTAACGCATTCAAATAGACGGTGTTCAACCGTCACTACACTGACGCTATCTGAACTGTCCCTACTCTAGCTATACACTAATGTCAACATTACTGACACGGTCTCACTACACTACAGTGAAACTATCTGAGCTGTCCCTATTCTAGCTGCAGACTATGTAAAGCTGAATGATGGTCCTCCTCACTACACTCACACTATCCCTAGTCTGACACTAAACTAATATTCTACACTTATTGAGAATGTCTTTGATGACGAAACGCGTCTGAGGGGGTACGTGCTGACGTCACCGCGTTCGCAGGACGGGAGTTTTGCATTGTAGCCGGCCGGCTTCGTTTCTACTTGAATTTTAACGACTTTATGTAAGTGTAATTGCCTTTTTTTATTAAATGTGTTGATGGTATTACACCATCTAGTCTCCTCATTCCTTCTTGGGTACCTGATCTGAATACGGCATACACAGAGTTATGGTCCCAGCTGGGAGAGCTTACATCCATCCCTCCAACATTTGAGCTTGCAGTTATCTGTAGGATCCTGATCTATATTCGTTGCCCATATATATCAAGCCTTAAAGTGGTGTCCATCTGGTAAGAAGACTGTTTGAGAGGTGGCGGATCACAACCATTGTGTTTGGGGTGTTTTTGCTTATTATTTATTTAAAGCTTCTTATTAGTGCAATCTGGCTGATTAATATCATATATCGTGGAGTCATAGTTCCAGCTATTGAATTCATATTTCCTGGAGAAGCGGGTACCTTGGTGCCAACCAAAGGCCTTGGCTGGGTTGTGGCCATCAGCCTTATTGGCTTACTCATCTGGTAAGCATGAATTTCTCAATGTCCATCTAGCATTTGGAAGCCTTTGCGTTTTTCCATACCAGCCTGCCACATTGGACTTTGATTATTATTCATATAATCCTTAGGAGGACTCTTTAGCGCAATTTATTTTCTAATTCTACTGGTGCCTATCCCACTTTTATTGCTGCTATAAGGAGTCCTTTCTTGTTCATACATCACGGGACACAGAGCGGCATAGTCATTACTATGTGGGTTATATAGAATTACCTTCAGGTGCTGGCACTGGCAACTTCCAAAACAGGAAGTACCCTCCCCTATATAAGCCCCTCCCATCCGGGAGCACCTCAGTTTTTTGCCAGTGTCTAAGGTGTTGCCCAAGGTTAACATGTATTCATCTGGGCTTGTGTACAGGTTCTCTGGGCCTTAGCAAGCTATTCCGGATCCGACCAAAAAAGCTTCATAGCTAAACGGTCGGTACCCGGGCCTTGCAGAGAAGAGCAGGGTTTTGCCTGTAATGCCTCTCTTAGGAGGGCTGGACCCTGGGATCCAGAGCTCTGGTCATACCCAAAACCAAGAGGCTATCTGTGCAGGGTGCTATACAGGTCCAGGGGAGTGGAATCCTTGGGAACCCGGTCCCTGAAGGTCTAGTACAATGCCTGCCGTGAGAGGTGAAGTTTGGGCTTCTGTGGACCAAACAAAGTCCTGCGGCGGGGAAAAGGTAAGTGGGGGCCCCTCAGGAACTTGGTTCTATTGAGGGGACCCCCAAGCCTAATATGTCTTTCTGCCTGTTACCTAAAGGTATTCCCGCTAATAGCTGTATATGCCTAAGAAATCCTAGAAATGTCTTTTCATAAAGGAAGTTTTAAAAACTGTAAACCTAGAAATGTTTTTCATAAAGGAGGTTTTAAAAAAAAAAAAAAAAAAGACAAAAGTGCGGTACCTGTGTTTGTCCACTAGAGGCCGCTGTGGAACGTCTTTTTTTCTTGGGACTATTCCTTCCATGGTGAAAGTCCAGGCAGATGAGTGAGCTCTCTATCAGGGAAGCTGCATTCCTCTGTCATGCTGCCAAGTAGTTTCCTTCCATCCCCGAGTCCTGGTGAAACAGGGACCCTGGCTCCTCTCCCTACATGGCGCCAAGAGCGCACACGTGCACGCGCGTGCGCACACACGCTTTCTTTTTATAAGATTTAGCTACAAAAAAGGGGGCGGAGCCTGGCGGATGACGCGCTCTGTGCGCCCAGCGCTTCTGCGCATGTGCGGGCGTCCCAGCAAGATAAAAGGACTCAGTCCACGCTGCTTGCTATGGACACAGAGCATGAAAAGGAGCTGGTAGCATGGTATAGGGGCTTACAGCGGGCGGTTGATACAGGCATCCCCAGAAAGACGCATTAGTAGACACCCACTGATGTACATAGCAGCAAATTGCATTAGACTATTTCAGTAAAGGGGTGTATTGCGGCTGGAATACCTCAGCTTTGAACTAAGGAATATGCCGCCTAAAAAACTCCGAGATATACCTCTCAGGAAGTGTAGGGGGTCTCCATCGGGCTCTGAGGATCTGGAGCAGTCATCTGCACCTTCCTCCCCTGAGAAATCAGAGGTTAATACCCATAAGGAACCCCCGGGAGTGCCAGGTACTGCGGCTGTCCTCAGTCCACCTGCTCCTGCATATATAACAGAGGAGGTTTTTGCCTCAACTCTGGAGGGATTGGAGCAGAGATTGGCAGCATTGATCACTTCTTCTCTACAGGAAAGAAAGCGCGCCAGATCTCCATCCCCTCCATTAGAGTGCCTGTTGGCAGAGCAACAGTCCCAGGAAGGGACTGACCTTCCTGAAGGGGATCAGGAGGAGGTTAACTCTGTTTTTGAGGAATCGACAGTAGATGAACCATTTTCAGCATCACAGACTGAAAGATTGTGGGTCCAGACCCTAACTGACATGGTTCGATCTGCATTTAAAATGCCTCTTGTTGAACCATCAACTACTGCTGTCTCCTCGTTGGGGTCGCTAAAAGCTCCCCAGATTAATTGCTCCTTTCCAATTCATCCATTATTGGAAGGACTTATATACCAGGACTGGGAACATCCTGATAAACTATTTGTTCCGCCTAAGAAATTTCCGGTGATCTATCCCATGGAGGAAAAGTTCACCCAGAGATGGAATGTTCCTACGGTGGATGCAGCCATCTCTTCTGTGAACAAATCACTGACATGTCCAGTAGATAATGTTCAAATGTTCAAAGATCCAGTAGATAAAAAATTGGAATCTTTATTAAAATCTGCTTTTTCCACAGCAGGGGCTGTTACACAGCCAGCAGTGGCAGCTATTGGGGTCTGCCAAGCTTTAAAGGATCAAATGAAAATGGTCCTGAGGGATTTGCCAGACCAGCAGGCCCAGGCTCTGGCTGATCTGCCTAGAGCATTATGCTTTGCGGTTGACGCCATCAAGGATTCTATCCATCAGGCCTCCCGCCTCACGCTGTCTTTGGTACATATGCGTAGGCTTCTGTGGCTCAAGAACTGGTCTGCTGAGGCTCCCTGTAAGAAGCTCTTAGTTAGCTTCCCATTTCATGGAGAATGCCTTTTTGGCGAAGACCTGGATAAATATATCCAGAAGATTTCCAGTGGTAAAAGTACTCTCTTACCAAGTAAAAAGAGGTCTAGGGGTCTGTCTTTTAAGAGGACTACCTCTCCTATCCCTGGGACGTCTGCTACTAAGCAGTTCCGACCGCCTCCTCGGTCAAACTCAGGAGGTAAAAATCAGGGACAGTCACAGGGTAATAAAAAGCCCTGGATCCGAAGAGGTACTAAACCAGCCTCCAAGTCAAGCCTATGAAGGGCTGCCCCCACTCAAACGGGTGGGGGGAAGACTTCAGTTGTTCACAGAGACCTGGCGGGAGACGATCAAAGACAGATGGGTGCTCTCCGCAGTAACTCGGGGATACAAGTTGGAGTTAAAAGAGTCTCCTCCTTCCCATTTTATGTGGTCAGGCATGCCAAAAGACCCTCTGAAAAGAAGGTGTCTCCTAGTGGCGTTAGAACAACTATTGCTCCAAGGAGTAATTATGGAGGTTCCTATGGAAGAGTGGGGGTTGAGTTTCTACTCAAACCTTTTCACAGTCCCGAAACCAAACGGGGACATAAGACCCATATTGGACCTAAAGAGTCTAAACAAATTTCTAAACGTCCGGTCCTTCCGGATGGAGTCGATCCGATCGGTCACCGCTGCCCTACAGGGGGAGGAATGGTTAGCCTTGATCGACATCAAAGATGCTTACTTGCATGTTCCCATCTTTCCAGGTCATCAAAAATTTCTACGCTTTGCAGTAGAAGGGCGCCATTTTCAGTTCAGAGCCTTACCATTCGGTCTGGCCACAGCACCACGAGTGTTCACAAAAATTCTGGCCCCACTGTTGGCCGATCTAAGAACACGAGGTGTAACGATAATGGCATACCTACACGACCTGTTGTTGATGGACCACTCAGTTGCCAAGCTAGAAGTGGTAATTGTCGATACAATCAAGTATCTAGAATCTCACGGTTGGGTCATCAACCTGGACAAGTCAGCCCTACAGCCAGTGAAAAACCTGGTATATCTAGGGCTACGGCTGGATTCAGACCAGAGGAAGATTTTCTTACCTCTAGACAAGGTATCCTCTTTGAGGGGCTTGGTCCGTCTGCTTTGTGCAAAAAGACAGCCGTCCATACGCCTGTGCATGAGGCTGCTAGGAAAGATGGTAGCATCATTCGAAGCTGTGCCATACGCCCAATTCCACTCAAGGAATTTACAGAGGGCCATATTGTCAGCCTGGAACGGAAAAATTCAGGCTCTAGACTTCCCGATGGCTTTGTCCCCTTCCGTTCGGAAGAGTCTCTGCTGGTGGTTGATCCCCCAGAATCTCCAGAAGGGAAAACCCTTCAGTCCGATATCCTGGAAGGTGGTCACTACAGATGCCAGCCTTATAGGCTGGGGGGCAGTACTGGAGCAATGGTCTCTCCAGGGCAGATGGTCAAATGTAGTAAAAACCCTGCCCATCAATCTCTTAGAGATACGAGCAGCCCGGTATGCCCTAGTAGCCTGGGCATCCAGACTCCAAGGGTCCCCTGTCAGAATTCAATCAGACAATGCCACAGCAGTGGCATATATCAATCATCAGGGAGGCACCAGGAGTCGTGCAGTCCAGAGGGAAGTAAGTCACATCCTGGAATGGGCAGAAAAGCATGTCCCATGTATGTCAGCTGTCTTCATTCCAGGGGTGGAGAATTGGAAGGCGGACTTTCTAAGTCGCCAACAGTTATGCCCAGGGGAATGGTCCCTTCATCCTGAGGTCTTCCGAGCAATATGTCAGCGGTGGGGAACACCGGATGTAGATCTGCTAGCATCCAGATTCAACGCAAAGGTGGACAGATTTGTCTCCCGGACAAGGGATCCCCTCGCTTGCGGCTCGGATGCTCTGGTGTTCCCTTGGAATCAGTTCAAACTGATATATGCATTCCCTCCGCTACAATTGTTGCCTCGACTCCTTCGCAGAGTCAGGTTGGAAAAGAAGCCGGTGATCTTGGTGGCTCCAGCGTGGCCCCGAAGGGCCTGGTACGCGGAGATCATCAAAATGTCTGTGGGGAGTCCTTGGACCCTTCCACGTCGTCCGGACCTGCTTTCGCAAGGGCCGATATACCACCCTTCCTTACTAACTCTAAGTTTAACGGCCTGGCTATTGAATCCCACATCCTAAAGAAGAGAGGTCTCTCTAACTCTGTGGTATCAACTATAATCAATGCCAGGAAGCCTGTATCCAGGCAGATCTACTATAGAGTTTGGAAGGCGTACATCACTTGGTGCGAGGCCAGAAAGTGGCATCCACGTAAGTACGTTATAGGCAGAATTCTGGACTTCCTACAGTGGGCTGTAGACAGGAAGTTTGCCTTAAGTACTATCAGGGGTCAGGTTTCGGCCTTATCAATACTATTTCAAAGGCCCCTGGCTATGCATTCACTTGTCAAATCCTTTATGCAAGGGGTGACTCGTATTATTCCACCGATTAAAGCTCCCATATGTCCATGGGATCTAAATTTGGTTCTGTCGGTTCTGCAGAAGCAGCCATTTGAACCTTTGCGGCACATTTCCTTGGTTCTACTCACCAGAAAATTGATATTTTTAGTAGCCATATGCTCGGCTAGAAGAGTGTCGGAATTAGCCGCCATGTCCTGTAAAGAGCCATATCTGGTTATTCATGAGGACAGAGTAGTATTACGTCCTCACCCAGCCTTTCTTCCTAAGGTGGTATCGAGGTTTCACTTGAACCAGGATGTGGTTCTTCCTTCTTTTTCCCCAAACCGAGCTCGGTAGAGGAAAAGTTATTGCATTCTTTGAATGTAGTAAGAGCAGTTAAAGCTTATCTAAAAGCCACTGCTCAGATTCGTAGAACGGATTCTTTGTTTGTTCTGCCGGAAGGCCCCAGAAAGGGTCAGGCAGCATCAAAATCTACTTTAGCCAAGTGGATTCGACAGGTCATAATACAAGCCTATGGCTTGAGAAGTAGACCGCCTCCGTTCAAAGTTAGGGCGCACTCCACGAGAGCAGTTGGAACTTCATGGGCAGTGCATCACCAGGCCTCCCTGGCTCAAATTTGTAAGGCCGCAACATGGTCTTCAGTACACACGTTTACTAGGTTCTACCAGGTGGACGTTAGAAGTCAGGAGGATGTCGCCTTTGGGCGCAGTGTGTTGCAGGCCGCAAAAGATCCTCATGCCTGATGGCGCCCAGCTTATGTATGGTATATCCCCCCCCTCATTTGGCATTGCTTTGGGACGTCCCACATAGTAATGACTATGCCGCTCTGTGTCCCGTGATGTATGAACAAGAAAGTAGGATTTTTAAAACAGCTTACCTGTAAAATCCTTTTCTTGGAGTACATCACGGGACACAGAGCTCCCACCCCTCTTTTGGGGACACGTATTGCTTTGCTACAAAACTGAGGTGCTCCCGGATGGGAGGGGCTTATATAGGGGAGGGTACTTCCTGTTTTGGAAGTTGCCAGTGCCAGCACCTGAAGGTAATTCTATATAACCCACATAGTAATGACTATGCCGCTCTGTGTCCCGTGATGTACTCCAAGAAAAGGATTTTACAGGTAAGCTGTTTTAAAAATCCTACTTTTTAGTTTAGTTTATTATTTAATTTTTAATTTTCACAGCAAGCACAGTTTTTTTTTCCCTTTATAATATTCTGCACTGACTCTGACAATTGAAGCAAAATAGCACAGTATAGCACAGCACACTAAACTAACTAATAGCACTGAACAGAGCCCTGTTCTAGCTCTCTCCGCGTCAAAATCACACTGAAAATGGCTGCCATTGAAAGAATACTTTTATACTGTGGGGCGGGAATGAGCCATGATTGGATAGTCATGATGACAGTGTCCAATCATGACTGTGACAGTGCTATGTGCCCTGATTGGCTAAAGCTTTCACTGCTTCAGCCAGTCAGGGCTTGCAATGCACTGTTCAGCGTCACAATGCATTGTGGTTGGTTCGGGGGGGGGGGGGGCGAACAAACGGTCGAACGTCCCGAAAATTCGGCTGTTTCCCGAAAGACCGAACAGCGAAAGTTGTAAATGCACACATAGCCACAAAGGCTAACACAGAGGTGCCTTTACAGGCTGAAAAAATGCCATGTGTGCATGAGGCCTAATGGTCACATGCTGACCCCTTGATCCTCCAGTATGTGAATATGTGTGCTGATATTTTTCCAACTGAATAATCTTAGGCCTTATGTACACTCCTGCTTCTATACATGAGTATAGGAGCCTTTGGAGTTTGTTTGCCAAAGCCCCTGAACTCAACTCAATAAAAGCGTATGTGTCCATGCACACATAAGATTTTATCAGAGTTTAGGAGCAGGAGAATTTAGGGGCAGTTAAACGTCCATCTCCTAAACGCAGAAGAATCGCGTTCAGGAGAGGAACGTTTTAGCAAAAGATGTTGTACTGCTTTTTTTTTTTTGCCACGTTTAGCGTTTTTCTGCTTCTAGGAGAGTTACATTTAGGGGTGGACAGTGTAGATGTAGCCTAACCCACTCATAAGCCTGGTACACACAGCTGGCTGAACGAAAAAAAAAAGACAAATCGCTGTACTAGCATAAGTGATGTTAGTATAGACATGCTATTGTGTTCGGACAGGGTAACCCCTCGCCCTTCAGAACACACGGGTCAGCGCTCACAGCCATTGGCTGCCAGCTTCTGATCGGATGCCAATCAAATGCTGGTTTTCCAGCATGCCCGTTCGAAAGATGCCGATCTTGAGACCGGCTTATGAATGACAGGGAACTGTACACACGGGTCAAATGTCGGCCGGTTTCTACTGTACTGGCTGATTTTGGCCAATATTTGGCCCATGTGTTAACTGACAGTCACAGCCAGGATACAATACATGCAGAAGCTCGAGAGGGCAAGATGCTAAAACACATACATAAAAATTGTGTTGCGCTAAAAAAAATTAAAATGGAAATAAAAAAATATTCGTATAATGTTGAACATAAAGAGTGAGTCAATGAATCACCAGCATGACAACAGATAAATGAAAAAGTGTCTTGACTGTTGAATCACCAACAGAATCCTCCACCTTGTGATTAAACCACCACCAATCTAAGGATGTGCTCTTACCAGAGAGTGTTGACCACCTATTACGGGGGGGGGGGGGGTAAAAAAAGGCTCTTGTATCTCAGATGCTCCTGCACCGTTAGGTAATCCGCATATGAATGGGGAAATCAACAAGCACCAAATGGCATACCTCAATGAGAGATAAGATGCCAAAATAGTGAAAAAAAATTTGCAACAGGATTTTATTAATATTAATGCATTTATATGTCAACGGATAAAAAACAGCGTGTGTAATATGGGCACAATGGTATTCGTGTGCTTTCATCTGAGCGCGATGACGGGAAATGACACCTCAGCCCGACCGGTTTCGTCACTACAAGGACTTTTTCCGGGGCCCCATTACTATTAATAAAATCCTGTTGCAAAAGATTTTACACTATTTTTGCGTCTTATCTCTCATTGGGGTATGCCATTTGGTGCTCCTGTTGAAACAAGAGGACTTGTTGATTTCCCCACGGGTTGCTTGAAGTGATCTCCCCCGTCTTCCGTATTCGGATTATCTAACAGTGGAGGAGAATCTGAGATACAAGAGCCTTCTTTGACCCACCCCCCCGCCCCGTAATAGGTGGTCAACACTCTCTAGTAAGAGCACATCTTTAGATTGGTGGTGGTTTAATCACAAAATGGAGGATTCTGTTGGTGATTCAACAGTCAAGATACTTGTTCACTTATCTTTCGTCACGCTGGTGACACGTGGAGGGTTATTTACTAAAGGCAAATCCACTTTGCACTACAAGTGCAAACTACAAGTGCAAAGTGCACTTGGAAGTGCAGTCGCTGTAGATCCGAGGGGGACATGCAAGGAAAATAAAAAACAGCATTTTAGCTTGCACATGATTGGATAATAAAATCAGCAGAGCTTCCTATCATTTCAGATCTACCCCTCAGATTTACAGCGACTGCATTTCCAAGTGCACTTTCAAGTGCAATTTTAAGTGCACTTTGCACTTGTAGTTTGCACTTGTAGTGCAAAGTGGATTTGCCTTTCGTAAATAACCCCCATGGACTGTTTATGTTCAACATTATACAAATATTTTTTTAATTTACATTGTTTTATTTTTTTAGCGCAACACAATTTTTATGTATTTTTGCTTTGTGATAATACTGTATTTCACTAGAGTGGTGAAGCTGTATATTATATCATTTGTTAGCATAGGCGCGGTTTAATTTTTGCTTTCTATTCAAGATGCTAAAACAGCCTGATAGAGGTCATTTATGGTTAAATATTCTGAACGTTTTATTTACCATCTATATAATGATTAGTCTTGTGAGAAAGTTTTCATAATTTTCCTACTTGTTGTTTCCAAAATTATTGAATGAATAAATATAAGGAAGTGTTTTCATTACTTTAGTTAATGGCTGAGAAAGTAAACATTTGGATAAAAGGAACTACTGAAATCAAAAGCAAATACGATTATAAAAAGCTGGTGTATGATTCAACCTCCCCATTCGAATTTAGGGAGTAAAAAGACATACCGTATATACTCGAGTATAAGCCGACCCGAATATAACCTGAGGCACCTAATTCTACCACCAAAAACTGGGAAAACGTATTGACTCGTCCATGTGCATGCCTCACTGTGTCCATGCCACACTCTGTTTTAATGCCTCACTGTGCCCGTGCCTCACTGTGCCTCACTGTGTCCATGCCTCACATTGTCCATGCCTCACATTGTCCATGCCTCACTGTGCCCATGCCTCACTGTGCCCATGCCTCACTGTGCCCATGCCTCACTGTGTCCATGACTAGACTGACGTTTAACATGGGAGTCTATGGAAGGGGTGCCCGGCTTTGAAAAAAATTGGTGCTCCCCGGCCGGAGGTTCCCCAGACAACAAACTTTGCACACTTGTAGAGGAGAAATGTAGCTACATGTGTGTACCGGGTCCCCAAAATCACCAGAGAAATGACCGTTTAACATGGGAGTCTATGGAAGGGGTGCCCGGCTTTGAAAATTTGATGCTCCCCGGCCGTAGGTTCTCCGGACAACCAACTTTGCACACTTGTAGAGGAAGAGTGGGGCTACATGTGTGCCAAGTTTGGGGACCTACGGCTGGCCGGTACCGGGTCCCCAAAGTCCGGGAGATCAGGCGCAAAAAGGTGACTCGAGTATAAGCCGAGGGGGGCATTTTCAGCACATAAAAAATGTGCTGAAAAACTCAGGTTATACTCGAGTATATACGGTAATAATGACTTATGCCCGCCAGCATTGGTTCTCTTAGCAGAATATATAACAAGTCTTGTAGGACACCTACTATAGATGATCAGCTCTGGTGCAGGCTTCGGCATTGCCCTGTCCCTCCAGTACTGATCACAGTGGGCCAGACTCAGGTAGAGGACACAAGGCCCATCAGCTCTGGGTGATACCAAAATGTTCACATGGCAAATATGTAGCAGAAAATGGCTTGGCCCTTTCAGTGTTTGGCACAGGACAGGTGGCACACATCTTATGTGTGTAGGAGAAGAGGACTGTCTGCTCTTGATTTATGAGAGTTAACACTTTCCAGTCCTTAGATGTGGTGAGTGCATTTATTTTCTGAGGAGGATGTGTTTTGTAGTCCGAATCAGGAGAACAGCCTATCGTGACAATGCTGCTCCCTCCATAGACACAGTGGAGTGAGTATAGCCACCCTAGGACAGGAAGTGTCACCGGCAGTATCACTAGGTGAAAAAAACAAAAACAAACAAATGGAGCCACATCTAAGGCCCCATTCACACCTGAGCATAGTGCAGCGTCAGCTGCTGCAGCTAGTAAGCTAGTATGGACTCATTAAATTAATTTGTTTTGGACGATCTTTGAAAACCAATAAAAAAACTATTAAAAGAATAAAATTGTTTGGGTTTGGAAACCTTAAGAAGCTCTTGGTATGAAAGTCCCAACTATATGTTTACAAAAACAGATTCATGATAAGTAGGGTAAATGCCATGGCTGTGATTGTTTTGTCTGCTAGAAAAACCCATGGTGGATTCTGATGTATGAGTCCTTTCGTAGACAAGCAATGGAAGAGGACCTCTAATCCTCTCAGCACAGTGGGGGTACAATGGTATACAGTCCAGAATTACAAGACTCTCTTAAGTTTTGCTAACGCACAATATTCTCATTGGTCTTTGAAGGTCTATATAATGCGTTTTCCTACCACAAGTCCATTAAACTTCTAATTTTCTCACCCATAATCACAAAAGTGAAAAGGACCAACGTAATGTTTTAATACAAAACTACCTGTGGGAAGATTTAGCAACAAAACAGAAATGGGGTGTAGGAGGTGAGAAGAGTAGTGTCAAGATTCTTTGTAACTTATAGTGATTGTAAACCATCACCTTTTAAAATAACCCATTCAGTTTAAAATAGAAATGGAAGGCAAAACATTGGTGTGTATATATATATATATATATATATATATATATATAGACATCTCTCTCTCTCTCTCTCTCTCTCTCTCTATATATATATATATATATAAGATTATAAATGATTTTTTCTCCTTTTTTACAAGTGATCACATTCCCTGTGTTCTCTACGGTGTAACAGCTGTGGGGAGAAGAAACAGTAGTACACTGAGCTTCCCAGTGAAAGGCTGTGCCCGGGAGGGGGGGGGGGTTTTGTCAGGACAAGTCTGATCATTGGAGGAGAGCAGGCTGAGTTCCCAGCTTAGCTAGACAACTGACCACACTGCGCTTTCTTGATTGGGGGAGTCAGTTTTTAATAGGAAAGCAGAGGGGCTGGTAGGAACACCAGGGATTTCACACAAAGGAAGCATTACAAAGAGAACAGGATCATTTTTCATACGTGATACAGCAGGGACATATCAAGAATATGAAATGTTGGGATAACATATTCTTTAAGTACCATGCAGCATTCCACTTTATCAATAGCTTTTTCTCTTGATAAGTTACCTTTAAAGCCTAGGGCACCTCTTCACAGTAACCACGTGCATGCCAGTCAGATAACTTGGTTGGCACCAAAGAAGCACATGTGCCCAGGGTGACATAAAGACATAAAGTGCACCCCCTACCCTGCACGCGATTCCCTTACTATCCAAGTCTTCTCATGACTACATTTACCAGATTTAAATGAAATGAAATATAAAAGCAACATTATGCAATACGATTCAGTTTGCACTCTATCATTTTACAGACATTCCTACAGCTCACATTGGCAGTTAGGGAAGCTGAAATATTAAAGTAAAATTTCTGAAAGCAGGCCAAATAGTTTTTCTTTTATTTGTGTATTTTCTCACGAGGCATTAAAATATACATTTCAGCCAGACAAAGGGGACAATGATGGGGAGGGGACACCTATATTTGACACCTCCTGTATAATGGGCAGTGAAAGCTCCCAAGGATGGGTGTTATCTTATTACACGATGTGACATCAAGACTCAATCTTGTAATGATGGATTCTGTTGTGGAATGTTGTTTTCCTACACGTGGTATTCTCATGTAATCCAGTGATCTAGGCATTACAAGTGTCAGTTTTATCTCCCATAGAGGATAGAAACATCCATATGCATCACATGTGGCACTGAGGGGGCATGCTCTGAACAAGGGTATCCATACACAATCCACAGTGCACACATTTATCACACATCGATAACCCTACTTAACCTAATGAGACCTAATTAACAAAGACCAATGAGAAAAGGTACATATGCAGAGAAATGTGTTGTAATACAAGCAAACAAGCTGCATGCATAGTATATGCTGTATACCAGGGCATTGTTTTTTAGAGAATAGGATCAGGTACTCCCCTCTTTCAAGTCACCCCTTGTCTCTGCCCATTATTCACCTCCAAGCACTGTCCCTAGATTCCACCCCCTACCCACCTCTAGGTACCGCCAAGCATTATTTTGTGGTGCTAAGCAATTTGTATGGAATTTATTAATAACAAGAAAAGCAGTAAGATAGACCCCCTGAGACGTACTATGGAAGAAGGGGAGGATCAGAAAAGACAGGATCAAACAGCCTATTTACACAATGCGGAGGATTAAAGGGGAGTTCCAGCCTTTGTTTTATGTTTATTAAAAGTCAGCAGCTACAAAAAGTGTAGCTGCTGGCTTTTAATAAACAGACACTTACCTGTTCCACTGTCCAGCGACGTGCCGCCCACTCCTACTGAAGCCCCCACTCTCCCCCCCCCCCGAAAAAATTACATGCCAAATGTGGCATGTAAGGGGGCCAGGAGTGGATTAAGCGGAAGTTCCAAATTTGGGTGGAACTCCGCTTTAACCTCTTAGTGAGTATAACAAGCATGTTTTACTGCATATACAGACTGATTTTACTGTTGTGGAGACAAAGGGTGGGATTTTGGGACTTTAGATGAGGCACATACAATGTGACTCCATCCCTGGTTCAGTGAGAAAATTGGGATTTTACTGTTGTGGGTTTAGTAACATTTTAAGCTGTAGTGTGCTGTGTTGGCAGAGCTGAGTAACAACCACACCCGTATCAAAGACTTGTACTTCACAGTAGGGGAGGGGATGTGTCTGACCATGTCCGGTTTATGTGCCCTGGTTTTCTGTGCCCCGGAAGAGGTCAACTCTGGTGAAAAGCGTAGGGTGGAGCTACGCATTGTGACATCATCACGCAACTGGAAGTGTCCTTGAAAGTGAGATTTGGCCATTGCTGACTTTGGTATACAGCGCTGTGAGTGTATGTAAGTGCAAATAATTGGTTTTAATAAATTGGATTTCATAACGTGCAGCATTTGGTTTTCTTCTTTTTCTGCATACCAGATTGTGAGCAGAGTAGTAATAGATTATTGATAATAATAGATAGCGATAGATAGTAATAGATTAGTGATGTTCCTTGCTGGCTGTCCCTTGATGGAAGCCTGAACCCTGCACATTAATGACTGCAATTACCTCTTGCGTTATATGACTTCTCTATAATTTGAGAGTCATATATTTCCGGAAAGCCTTTTGCTGAACTCTCAAGGTGGTGGAGTTTCTCTTGGACTGGGATTTACATTGCCTGGATTTCGGTCATTTACATGCTCATTTTCATCATCTGGGAATGTTCACAATCTGTGGACTTTATTTGCTTTGATTTGGGGAATTTATTTCGATTTATTGTTGAACATTTATGTTTTTAGGTATTTAGGTGTATATTAGACAGAGCACCGGTGCCTGACTGTTTCCAAATGCATCACCGTACAATACATTACCTTGGTGGGAACAGGTGCTCTTGAAAATAATGAATTTTTACCATTTCTATTCACTTTCCCAGCACATAAAGATGCAGCAGAAGAATGCATCCGGGGACAATGAATCCCGGCACAATGCAAAAGCATTATTTTAAAAGGCCGATCACAAGGTTAGAGCTCAGCAGTGATAAATCTCCAGCTGCTAATCGCTCACTTGAATTTTCTCTTGATTCATTCTGCCCACATTGTTTCTAAAATGACAAGTCTCAGGACTGCAAAACCATTTCATGTTTTGGGAACTCTTGACTCAGAGCTGAACTTGGCCTGTGCATTCCTCACAGCAACACTAAACGGGGTCACCTGGGTTGAAGCAGATGAGGAACTAAAAGAGAATGGCCCACTGCTCTGAAACTATGTAAGGTTCAGGCCAGGAAGCAAAGGGTTAATAAGGAGATCTTAGCGCTCCATTGACTTCGGTGTGTCACTGAACCCTCCTGTCTTAAGAACACAAAGCTCACATTGTGCAGAGTATGATACTGAGAAGATGGCCCTGATCTTGGCAAGGTCTAGGTGTACTCAAAACCCAGCTATTAAAGAAATACCAAAACAAAAAGATATTCATGCTACCTGATAATTGTCAAGTGGGCTTTCCCAGAGCAAAAAATTCACTTTGAAAAGGCCATTACCAGAACTTCGCTTATTTAAAGGACAATTACACACTGAACAAAAATGTTTCACTTAAAGGCTTTTCCCACAACAAAAACTGATGCATAATCAGCCCACTTAGGCCCCATGCACACGAGACGCTGTTATTTGCTGTTGAACCGCGTTCAGAGGCAGTTGGACGCTTTTTTCAACTGCTCCTGAACCCATTCAATGTTATCCTATGTGTCCATGCACACACTCTCGTTTTTTGGCGTTTACAAGCAGTTGCGTTTAACCTCGTTTTTCCAGAAGCAAAAAAATGCAAAAGTTTTCACGTTTCAGACGCTAAACGCTGCTAAACGCGGCTAAACGCGGTACCGGCGTTTTGCCGCGTTTGCGTTTATAAGCGTTTTTAAAGGTGACCTATTTTTTAACATTAGAAATCTCAAAAATGATGGCAAATGATGAAAAACTATTAAAAAATATAAAAGAAAACTGTAATTGCTTGCATCGCATTGTGGACAATCCACAACTTGTGGCAGGTAAAGTGGCAAGTGGACAATCAACAACTTGTGTCAGGTGATGTGGCCAGGTGACGTGGCCAGGTGACGTGGCAAGTGGACAATCCACAGCTTGTGGCAGGTGACGTGGCCAGGTGACGTGGCAGGTAACGTGGCCAGGTGACGTGGCCAGGTGACGTGGCAAGTGGACAATCCACAACTTGTGGCAGGTGACGTGGCCAGGTGACATGGCCAGGTGACGTGGCAGGTGACGTGGCAAGTGGACAATCAACAACTTGTGTCAGGTGATGTGGCCAGGTGACGTGGCCAGGTGACGTGGCAAGTGGACAATCCACAGCTTGTGGCAGGTGACGTGGCCAGGTGACGTGGCAGGTAACGTGGCCAGGTGACGTGGCCAGGTGACGTGGCAAGTGGACAATCCACAACTTGTGGCAGGTGACGTGGCCAGGTGACATGGCCAGGTGACGTGGCAGGTGACGTGGCAAGTGGACAATTCACAACTTGTGGCAGGTGATGTGGCCAGGTGACGTGGCAGGTGACGTGGCAAGTGGACAATCCACAACTTGTGGCAGGTGACGTGGCCAGGTGACGTGGCCAGGTGATGTAGCCAGGTGACGTGGCAGGTGACGTGGCAAGTGGACAATCCACAACTTGTGGCAGATGATGTGGCAAGTGATACGCTAAATACAAGTACACTGCTGCTCTCTCAGCTGCTGCTACTCACTCTGGTCTCACAAACTGGCTGAAATGGTTAAAATGTACTGTTTTTTGAGCTTAGGGAGGGTCTATGATGAAACGCTTATAAACGCAAACGCGGTTAAACGCCGCTAAACGCGGCCGCAAACGCGGCAAAACGCGCGTTTATAAACGCCGGTTTCAGCGTTTAAAAACGTGTGTTCAGCAGAGTTTGCACCTGCGTCTCGTGTGCATGGGGCCTTAGTGTGCTAAGTATAAAAAGTCTCGGCAAGGCACGTGGCAGAGGTTTTTCTAGCATGACAAAGCAAAGAAGTGTTATGATGTGTCATGTGATGTAACCCATAGCAACCAATCATAAAATACTTTTTAGACCCAGTTCACACTGGTGCGACATGCACTCCAGCTTTGAGAGCACATGTCGCATGACAAGTTGCTCCCCATTAAGTGCAATGGAACCGTTCCAATAGGAGCAACTTGAGTAAAGGTTCCTGCATTACTTTTGGTGCGACTGTGGCACGACTTGCATTGATTTCTGTTAACCTCCCTGGCGGTATTCCCGAGTCAGGCTCGGGGTGAGTTTTTCATGCTAAGAGCGGTAACCCTGAGCCAGGCTCGGGATCGCATTGCAGGATACAGGAAAGTTACTTACCTTGTTCCCTGGATCCTGCGATGTCTCCCCGCGGTGTGTGCGAGCCGTCTCCTCGCTCGATTCACACTGCCGAGTGCCGAGCTCTGTTCCCTGCGACATTGCGGCGCACGGGGACGGAGTTCGGCGCCAAATTCAAAAAGTCAAACACGCAGTATAGATACAGTATACTGTCATCTTACTGATTACAGTACTGTATCAAATAATTACACATCCCCTTTGTCCCTAGTGGTCTGTCCAGTGTCCTGCATGCACTTTTATATAATAAAAACTGTTCTTTCTGCCTGGAAACTGGAGATTGTCCATAGCAACCAAAAAGTGTCCCTTTATGTCAAAAGTGGTTTTAGACCAGCTAGAAAACAGCGATAATAAATTAGAATCACTCGCAGAATTGAGCGATAGTGATTTGTGGGGAAATTCGTCATCAAACACTAAATCTAATGGCAGCGACAATTCTGCAACTGAGCAAATTTCATTTCATTCAAATTGTTTTTGATTTGATTACATTATTGAATAATTTTTATTATAATTACATTATTATTTGTTATAATTATTTATAGTTATTTAGTATATTATAATTTATGATTTTGTTTTTCAAACTTTATCATAACCGGGATGTCTACTAGACTCTTGTTTGGTCAGGTTTAAGTTAGTAATTACTAAGAATTGCAGGCCTACAATACATAACACCAAATTTCCATGCAAAATAATTGTACCGCTTTTGGTACAAAATTCCAGACAGAATCATACCACCAGGGAGGTTAAAGAAGTCGTATGCAAGACGTGCCGAAGTGACGCTGGGATGACGGCTTCAAAGTCGTGCAAAAGTCGCGCATCTTTACAGTACGAGCGCGCCGTATCTTCTGTGTGCATGTGCCGATGACGTCGGCACATGCAGATACAGTGAATATCTCCTAAACTGTGGAAGTTTAGGAGAAATTCACGGTACCTACAGGTAAGCCTTGTAATTGGCTTACCTGTAGGTAAAAGTGGTTATACAGGGTTTACAACCACTTTAAAGCAACCTGAGACTTCCTTTTGAAAATTCTAGCTGCCTGGCTGTCTGTGGCTTCACTGGCCTGGAAGAAGTATACAAGTCTGACAAGTCTGTGAGTTTAGAAAATGCTCATTTAGTCTAATGCAGGCCATACATGGGTCGAATTCCAAATGAATTTTCTTTTTCGAAAATCAGAAATATTGTGTGTTTTGTGATCTGATGGTACCACCATTGATTTTGAAATTCAACCAACCAAGCCTTCAATTTCACCACATGAACAAAATTCATTAGATTTTCCCAAAATTTCCAACATGCCTGATCACTCAAATTCGACTGTCGCACAAAAATCGGTCATTGCTGCAGCTCACTAATGGTGCGAAATTCGAAAGAAAACTCTTATGCCTTGTACACACAATCGGATTTTTCATCGGAATAAACTTGACGGATTTTTCCGATGGAATTCTGTTCAAGCTCTCTTGCATACACACTAGTGGTGCAACGGATCGTCACCGATCCGTGATCCGAAAGGGTCAACCTGTTCGGATCGGCACACCACGTGATCTGCGGAGCGCTCCGCGGCCTCGGCCATAGGAAAGGCCACGGCTTCGGCCTAGCTCCAGAGCGGAGGCCATCTTGGTAAACACGGCGGCGGCCGCTGTCTCATCAGGAAGTGACGTTTCGTCGCCGCCATCTTGCTCCACCTCACACCCCTGCACAGTAATGATAGAGTGAGAAGGGGGCAAGCGGACATCTTGTTACACCCACCAGAGTTTTAGATTTCACAGTTATTTTCAACACAAAACGGAGCTCATATGCTTAAATACAGTATTTGTAAATCTGATGGACTGTTTAGATGTTACATTTTAAAAGCAGCAGCTAACCTGCTGATCTTACATGGTTGCTAATGTGACAGAACACCTCTGATTTTCACATTTAACATTTAGTGAAATCTAAAACTCCGGTGGGTGTAACAAGATTTGTCTTGTCTAGTTTTGAGCGAACCCGAACTGTAAAGTTCGGGTCCGTACCGAACTTTAGCTTTTTCCCGAACCCGGACTTTGCGCAAAAGTCCGGGTTCGGGTATCTAATTACGCAGTTAGAAATGCTTCAGGGGCCAGCCAATCACCTTTTGATCAGCTGGTGTGCCCTTAGAAGCCATCATAGCCATGCCTACTAATGGCATGGCTGTGATTGGTCAGTGCAACATGTGACCCATCTTCTATATAAGCTAGAGGCACACAGCACACACGTCACTCTGCTTCAGAATAGATAGGGAGAGGATCTTGGCTGCTGCTGTTGCTAATAGGGAGAGATTGTAAAATACATGAGGTAGTCCTGATTCTGCAATCTGAGGGAAAAGATAGAGAGATAGTGTAGTGTAGGGCCAGGTTCCTGTTGGTGCTTTCAGGGAGAGAGATATATTATATAGGAGTCCAGATTCAGAGATTAAAATCAGCGATCTGCATAGGTTTACCTGTTTGTGTTGCAGTGCACAGTCTTTTTACACTGCCATGAGCTCAGTGTCAGAGAAAATCTAACTTTTATCTGCAAGCTCAGTGCACTAGCACTGCATATATTACGTTGAGAGATACACCGTTTCCATACTGTGGGTGTATTCTGCTCTTTAAAAAAGATCCATTTAGGGGGGAAAAAAAAGGCACTTTATTGTGCTCTTTTCCAAAAGACCCATAGGGCAAAAAAAAATAAAAAATTTGCATTTTATTTTGCTCGTGCAAAAAAAGACCCGTTTAGGGCAAAAAAAATAAAAAAATAAAAAAAATTTGCACTTTAATGTACGCTTGCAAAAAGAGCCATTCAGGGCCACAAAAAATAGTTTGCAGTGTGTTATACATATGTGGAGGTGTGTGAAATGAACAATTTCTATATAGTTTTCTCCTACTGTGCTATACTAAAAAAACAAAAATTAGTTTGAATAGCATTTTCTGCAGTTCTGTAGCTGTGCGATTCAGCGGTTACGTACTGTGGGTGTGTTCTGCTCTTCCAAAAACACCCATTTAGGGCAAGATCCTAAATTTGGAAAATATGAGGAGAAGGTCAAAGGGACGTGGTGGCCCCGGTCGTGGTGCTGCTGGTGGAGCTCCTGTTGCAGGGAGAGGACGTGGTGGATCTGTGCCAGATACACGCACAAGTGAAACACCTTCCTCAGGTGCGAGTAGGCGACCGAGCCTGCGGCGGTATTTTGTCACGCCTAATGAGGCTGTATGAATGTTTAGGCCAGGACAAGTACAGGCGATAGTAGATAGGGTTGCTGACAGTGCCTCGGGTTCCTTCACATTGTCTCCCACCCACTCTTCTGATGAAAGATCAGAGTTGGCACCTGAAACCCATGTCCATCAGTCTTTCACCTCACCCCCTTGCAAATCAGCCAAGCAGTCTGAGCCCCAAATCATGCAGTAGTCTCTTCTGCTTTTCGATGACTCTGTTAGCAGGGTTTCCCAGGGCCATCCACCTAGCCCTGCCCCAGAAGTGGAAGAGATTGAGTGCACCGATGCCCAACCACTTATGTTTCATGATGAGTACATGGGAGGACCATCGCAGTACGTCTCGGATGATGACGAAACACAGGTGCCAACTGCTGCTGCTTTCGCAATTGTGCAGACAGACAAGGAGGGCAGGGGTGAAGACTGGGTGGAAGATGATGTGGAGGATGATGAGGTCCTCGACCCCACATGGAATCAACGTTATGCAGGTGACCAGTGTAGTTTGGAGGAAGAGGCGGTGGTCGCACAGAGCCACCAGCACAGCAGAATAGGGAGCAGGGTGCAAAAGCGTCCCCTAGACAGTATGTCTGCTACTGCCCAACGCAGCAAGGGACCGAGCACACCAAAGCCAGGTCCAAGGAGTTCCCCAGAGTGGCAGTTCTTCACACAATGTGCTGATGACAAGACACGAGTGGTTTGCACGCTGTGCAATCAGAGCCTGAAGCGAGGCATAAACGTTCTCAACCTGAGCACAACCTGCATGACCAGGCATCTAAGTGCAAAGCACGAGCTGCAGTGGAGTAGACACCTCAAAAACCAAGAAAGGTCTCTGGCTCCTCCTGCTTCCTCTTCTGCTGCAGTCTCGGCCTCTTCATCCACCTCTGTAGTGACAGTGGCACCTGCCACCCCGCAAACAGAGGATCTGCCAGCAACACTACCACCTGGGTCACCAACCATCTCCACAATGTCCCATGGAAGCGTTCAGCTCTCTATCTCCCAAACATTGGAGCGGAAGAGGAAGTACCCCCCTAGCCACCCGCGATCCCTGGCCCTGAATGCCAGCATTTCAAAACTCCTGGCCTTTGAAATGCTGTCATTCCGTCTGGTGGAGACGCAGAGTTTTAAAAGCCTGATGGCATTGGCTGTCCCACAGTACGTCGTGCCCAGCCGCCACTACTTTTCCAGGCGAGCCATCCCTTCCCTGCACAACCAAGTGGGGGACAAAATCAGGTGTGCACTGCGCAACGCCATCTGTGGCAAGGTCAACTTAACTACGGATGCGTGGACCAGTAAGCACGGTCAGGGACGTTATATCTCCCTAACAGCACACTGGGTAAATGCAGTGGCGGCTGGGCCTGAGGCAGATAGCAGTTTGGCGCATGTCCTTCCACCACCGAGGATTGCAGGGCGCTTCAGTTTGCCTCCTGTTGCTAACTCCTCCTACTCCGCTTCCTCATCCTCTACCGCCTCCTCATCCGGTCAGCATAACACCTTCACCACCAACTTCAGCACAGCCAGGGGTAAACGACAGCAGGCAGTTTTAAAACTTTCCTGTTTGGGGGAAAAACCCCACACCGCGCAGGAGTTGTGGAGGGACATGGAACAACAGACCAATTAGTGGTTGCTGTCAGTGAGCCTCAAGCCCGGCCTGGTGGTGTGCGATAATGGGCGAAATCTCGTAGCAGCTCTGGGCCTAGCCGGTTTGACGCACATCCCTTGCCTGGCGCATGTGCTGAACTTGGTGGTCCAGAGGTTCCTTAAAAATTACCCCAATATGCCAGAGCTGCTGCAGAAAGTGCGGGCTGTGTGTGCGCACTTTCGGCGTTCTCACCCTGCTGCTGCTCGCCTGTCAGCGCTGCAGCGTAACTTCGGCCTTCCCGCTCACCGCCTCATATGTGACGTGCCCACAAGGTGGAACTCCACCTTGCACATGCTGGCCAGACTGTGCGAGCAGCAGCAGGCGATAGTGGAGTTTCAGCTGCAGCAATCACGCGTGAGTCGCTCTGCGGAACAGCACCACTTCACCACCAATAACTGGGCCTCCATGCGAGACCTGTGTGCCTTGTTGCGCTGTTTCGAGTACTCCACCAACATGTCCAGTGCCAATGACGCCGTTCTCACGTTACTATCCCAGTTCTATGCCTCCTTGAAAAAAAGCTTTGAGCGATGATGGAAGAGGATGTGGCACAGGAGGATGAGGAGGAGGAGGAGGAAGCGGGATCATTTCAAAGGCTTTCAGGGCAGTCTTTCACAAGTGGCTACGTGGGTGGGTTCCTGCACCAACAAACGCCAGGTACACAATTGTCCGGCAGAAAGGGCACAGTTCTGGAGGATGACGAGGTGGAGGAGGAGATGGAGGAGGAGGAGGAGGAGCCATACTGTCCCCCGAGGACAAAATGGTCCATGAATCCTACAGAATTAGGGTGTTTGAGCCTATTTACAACTCAAACACTTCCCTTAAATTTAGCACCCCGCTACATTTTTATTTCAAAGTATTTTATTTTCCCACTAGCTTATCCATTAAATTGAATAATTTATTCCGGAAAGGGCGTATTCTGGGGCATTCCCACCATATGTGTGGCATCGTGCCGTTGAGTTTCTGAGGTTCTTAATGACTTCCCGTACCTCTTCTGCTGAAAAGGGGGCCTCCAGCATATTTTTTTATTTTTTTTAATGTTATTTTAAGTTATTTCCCTATCCACATTTGTTTGCAGAGCACTTGTCATGCTCTTAACAACATTTTGCTGCCATTTGCAGCCCTCTAGCCCTTTCCATTACTTTTTTAGAGCCTTTTTAGTCCTTAGAAGTCCAGGTCCCCATTGACTTCAATGGGGTTCGGGTTCGGGTTAAAGTTCGGTCCCGAACCCGAACTTTTTTCCGAAGTTCGGCCGAACCCGTCGAACCCGAACATCCAGGTGTCCGCTCAACTCTAATCTTGTCTTTTTTTTTTTGCTGATCCGAAAAATGATCCGATCCGTGACTCTGCTCCAAGGAACGATCCGATCCGTGAGTTTTTTGATCCGTTGCACCCCTAATACACACTGTCACACCAAATTCAGACCATCAAGGATGCGCTGAAGTACAACACTACGACGAGACGAGAAAAATTAAGTTCAATGCTTCCGAGCATGCGTCGACTTGATTCTGAGCATGCGTGTTTTTTTCCTCTGTTGGAGTTCCATACAGACAAACGGAAAAAAAGAAAACAAGTTCTCTTTCTAACTCCGTTGGAATTTCCGATGGAAAAAGTCCGATGGGGCACACACACGGTCGGAATATCCGATGAAAAAATTCCGTCTGACTTTTTTCATCGGAAATTCCGACCGTATGGCCTGCTTAAAAGGTACAGGGATAAGGTGTAATACCTGCCTGATTCTTGCTGCTGTAGGGTCCCTCCAGCTGGGTGACTGGTCCAGCACTGCAGACTTTCTAAGGCACTTTGGCATACCTCCAAATTTTTGAGGTGAGAATGAGGGACAGCTATTAGCAAAAGTATGTAGGCATAGGACACACTACCTGCCACACCACCCATACAGGAGAATTATAAAAAAATACAAATTATTAGTTAAATCCATGAGTGCTTTTTTTGCCACTATTATTCCTTTATACTGGCTTTTGAAATTTACAAATGCAGCTAATTATAAATTGGACGAAAAAGGTTTAGCACTGGGAAATACTTTTTGAAAGATAAAAAGTGCATTTTATATACAACTTTATAGATCAGACCAGAATGAGGGACAACTGAGGAGGAAAGAGGGGCAGAGGGACTTTGTTCCAAATCAGGGACAGTTGGGAGCTATGCTTTGGGCCCCGATCTCATGCTCTCCTCATGGATAGTAATATCAGGGCTGGCCTAAACTCTAAGGTAAGTCCATTTTAGTAGGCAGGTATTGTTAGAGCAGTATAATCAAAAACACTACTTCTGCGCTGTATATAAAAGTCCTTCTGAGCTTTGGTTTCAGGTCAAGTAAATTGGAATCGTGGTGGGACCGCAGTGGAGCACTGACATCAGCAGAGTCTTATATAAAGGTGAATGAAAATTCTACTGACATTGGCACCCCCAGTACAGGGCTGCTACAGATCCCATGATTTTAAGTGGTATTAAACCACTGGTGCTATTAAAAAAAAAAAAATCCTGAAAGGCATCGCATACTAGCACATTATGAGAAAGTTCCCTTAGAACAAAGCCCTACAGCACCGTGATGTCACCGCTGAGACGGCTGACATCTTCCCCCGGTCCTCCTTCCAGGTTTGCAGCCTCCATGAGTGGCCGGGGACGCGATGACGTCACTCCCACGCATGTGTGCGGAAGCCGCCGTTTCCCGCATGGGCTCTGAAGGTCTGCACTGTAGGCTGGACCTTCAGAGTGCATGCAGCCAATGGCATTTGTGCAAGTTTAGGAGATTTTCACAGTACCTACAGGTAAGCCGTATTATAGACTTACCTGTAGGTACAAGTGGTAGTACAGAGTTTACTACCACTTTAACACGCTGAATTTAGGTATGGGGACCCAGGACCAAGTAAAGATCTGCACCGCAGAGGCCCCCAGCCTGTGCACAGCTATGAAAGAGAAAGTGTTAAGTGAGCGCGTGTATGGAGTCTGCGCTAGGTGCACATAGGGACCCCATTTCGTTACTGAGTGAGGTAGCGGTGATACGCTGGACAGGTGGAGAGGGCATTGGCTCTGTGTGTTTCTCCTAAATACATCAGTGACTGTGGTGGTGTATGTTTGCATTGAGAGCACAGTCATCCGTTCCAGCAAAGGTACACCATGTGTAAGTCCCTATCCAAAGTGCCTAGCGTAGCCCAGAAGAACCCACCCCGGGGTAGGCCTCTGATGTGATCCTTGCTTGGTGCCCAAGGAGGAGGGAAACACGGAGGACTTGACTACCACCAAATGACAGGGGTGGATCCAGAGTCTAGTCTCGGAAGGGGCACTGCCAGAAAATAAAAAAAATTGTGGGCAATTTATTTGGGAAATGGCTGGTGTAGGCGATTCAATCATCGCGGCACCATAGTTGTTAGGGTGTCAGGATGATTAAAGCGCATTATTTATATTATTATATTGTTATAGAAAATTAAATAGTTCAACTCACCATAATGCAGAATCAGTGGGAGCCCCGAGTGTGTCACTTGCCGCGTCACCTGCCACCAGATGCAGATTGTCACTTGCCATGTCACCTGCCACAAGTTGCAGATTGTCACTTGCCACACGTTGCGGATTGTCCACTTGCCACGTCACCTGCCACACATTGCGGATTGTCACTTGCCACAAGTTGCAGATTGTCACTTGCCATGTCACCTGCCACAAGTTGCAGATTGTCACTTGCCACACGTTGCGGATTGTCCACTTGCCACGTCACCTGCCACACATTGCGGATTGTCACTTGCCACAAGTTGCAGATTGTCACTTGCCATGTCACCTGCCACAAGTTGCAGATTGTCACTTGCCACATGTTGCGGATTGTTCACTTGCCACGTCACCTGCCACACATTGCGGATTGTCACTTGCCACATCACCTGCCACAAGTTGCAGATTGTCACTTGGCACGTGTTGCAGATTGTCACTTGCCACATCACCTGCCACACGTTGCGGATTGTCACTTGCCACGTCACCTGCCACACATTGCGGATTGTCACTTGCCACAAGTTTCAGATTGTCACTTGCCATGTCACCTGCCACAAGTTGCAGATTGTCACTTGCCACATGTTGCGGATTGTTCACTTGCCACGTCACCTGCCACACATTGCGGTTTGTCACTTGCCACATCACCTGCCACAAGTTGCAGATTGTCACTTGCCACGTGTTGCAGATTGTCACTTGCCACATCACTTGCCACACGTTGCAGATTGTCCATCTGCCACACGTTGTGGATTGTCACTTTCCTGCTAAGGTGGGGAATGGGGATTGTCACTTCCTTCCTGTGTCCCAGAGTCAGGCAGCAGAGACTGGATGCTGGACATTTTTAGTGCAGTTAGTGTTAACAGCAACACACACATCACAACGTTATAAACCTTAGGTGTCACTTCCAAAGCCAAACACTGCGGTAAACAACTGCAGTGTTCCCCTTGAGGCTTCTGTCACCGTGGCACGTAACATGCCGCACGTCGGCTCTGAGACTCCAAGTCTGACGTCACGTGACTCACTGACGTCACTCGTTGCTAGACGCCAAGCGGCCCAGGCGCTAGCAATGAGTGCAGGGAAGAGGCTCCACCCACCACCTCCTCCTGGTCAGTACGGCACAGCGGCGTAATTACACACACTAGACGAGTCTCTCTCTCTCTGTGCCTCTGATCGGCTGATGTGAGACAGAGAGAGAGACTCAGGCAGAGCAAGTGACATTGTCCGTGTGATATTTTCGGGGGGGGGGGCAATTGCCCTGTTGCCCCCCCTGGATCCGCCCCTGCCACCCGACCCCTACCCTACAAACGCAGATGCATATAAATTACTACACTCAAATGTAAAATTTTCATTTTTTTTATGGCTCCGTACTCATCTCTGTATTACTGATCTTTACACAAGATCTGTGCAATGTTCCATAGACAACAATGCACCTGTGTTCAGATCAGTACAAACCATGGCGCTTTTTACTCCTTTGTGCAAAAGGTCTTACTTTTCATAAATCACCTCATTATACAAATAATAATTTGTCTCCTGACACATCACTTTAAGGAAAAGCTGGACGGAGGAAAATTATTGCAAAGCTACATATAATAAACTGAACTGCCAACAGCATTGTTCTGACAAGGTGACCTTGACACAGACTTGAAAGCACGTTGCAACAAAGAAGACCAACCTATAGAGCAGAAAAGGAAAGAAGAGATCAGACCTAAACAAACAAACGCCACAGTCATGCTCTGTCATCTTTTCACCGCATAGCAGGATTTTTTACTGTTTCAGGAAAAAAATGATCTGAATGCTCTGAATTTTAACATGTTGGATGAAGGCAGAAACACACGAGGATCTGATCTACTGAACTGGTAATACCAGTTATAAATTTGCATTGTAATTCAGATGCATTGACGTACGCTTTGTGCGTGATTTGAGGCATACTGTATTAAAGTAGTTCACTCTTTGGAAAAATAATAAAATAAATACACATTTTTTTTGCAGGTAAAAAAATGTGCATTTATTATTATAATTTTTTGGAGCCTGTAAAGCATTGCTGATCGCTGGTGCCATGCAGGTCTCCAGCAGATCTATCAGTGTATCTGCGTTGCCCGTACATCCCTTATGGGGTAAGCAGATACAATCTGTCAGGAAGCATGAATGAACTACTACTACGCTCCACAGCGCCTTGGTAGTTCATTGAAAACTACAAGCCCACAGATTGATTGATTGATATGTAAATTTATATCGCGCCAAATACTGTCTTGGAGGACTGCAACTAAGCGCGCTGTACCATAAATTCACCAATCAGCCTTGGGAAAAGAAAAAAACATTTGAGAAAAAGGGAGGGGAGGAAAAAAAAGAGGAAGGAAGGCTCACGAGGGGAGTCGAAAAACAAAGTTGACGTTAATTATTACAGAGTTAGGTGTCTCTACATCCGTAGTTAGGAAAAAGCATTTTTAAAAATGTGGGTTTTTAATTGCCTCTTAAAAAGAGCTTGAGGCATTGGGAGCCGGAGATGGTTGGGGAGTTGGTTCCAAAGGGCCGCGCCCATAGTCTGCATTCGTCAGCCGCAAAGTAGTAGTTTTCCATTCAAAGGACACTGTAAATGAGTGATGTAGAACCCCGCTCAGCCACGTTTTTTAGAATTGTGACAGCTAGCGGGGGGATAAGAACCCTGTTAGCTGTCAAATCGGAGATCAGGAAGGTGCGGGGGCTGGTCCATTTGTAACACGTTACGCCCTGAATATGGGGGCAACATGTAACATGTTACGAAAGGTGAACTTATCCTTTAACCATTTCAGCTCCGGAAGGTTTTACCCCCTTCCTGACCAGGCCCTTTTTGCGATACTGCAGTGCGGTGCATTAACTGACAATTGCGCGGTCGTGCCACGCTGTACCCAAATAAAATGAATGCATTTTTTTCCCCTGATTGGCTCCCGCTGTGTCTAATCCCAGCAGGAGCGCGGCTCGGGAGCTGTGCACAAGAATCACGAACAGGTACGTGATTTTGCGCTTAAGGGCTGCCCTGCCACAGTAAATGTACGTGGGGCGGTCCTTAAGTGGTTGAAGCAGTATTAAACCAGAAAGCAAACATTTATTATATTGCAGCTTACCAGTTCTTAGATGGCTGCATTTGTTTTCTTTTTTAGGCTTTCTTTCTTCTAATTTCATCTGGGGATCTGGCCAGTAAGTCTGATTTTTCAAAAGAACAAGCTCTCTTCCAGCTGTATTAGGTTACAGGGATGAGACAAACCATTTACCACTGACAGGGGTACGTACAATGATTAGCTTTTATTTGTTTATGTAAAATCTTTATGCCATGAGGAAAAAACTATTTGCTGTAACCGCTTCTAAAGTGTGAGCATGTGTTTGGCTTCAGTTTGTTAGTGTATTTAAATCTGCTAGTCCATTTAACACTGCCCTCTCCCCTCCCTGACTGACAATGCTGCTTTCTGTTGTGACTCCTCTTCTCATTCCTCCAGGGTTGTGTCTAATAAAGGAGATGTGTTACTGGCCAGATCACCAGATGAAAAAAGAAAACGGATGCAGCCACCGTATCTAATGATTGCTAAGTTGCAATATATTACAGTTTTGGTTCTGGATTTAATACCGCTTTAAGGCAGCCCATTCATTCTGAATGGACCCTAAAGGCCCATACACACAATCTGACTTTTTGACAACAAACCTCAGACGGACCTACTTGATCGGACAATCCGACCGTGTGTACGCTCCATCGGACAAACTTTTCCGCTTTTTCATCGGACAAATGTTCGCTGTAAGAACAGACAAACATTCCGTCAACAAATGTCCGATGGAGCAAATCCAATCGTGTGTACACAAGTCCATCGGACTAAAGTCCAAAGTACAAACAATGAAAAGAAAAAGTGCGCCTACTAAGTGCAGTATGTAAAACTCAGTTTTAAATGGTACATAAAAATCAGCCAAATGGCTACTCACAAGATGGTAGTTAAAAACATTGCATGAAAGTGGTGATGGTGGTTTGCAGGGGATATCTCCTTGGTCTGCGGAGGTCCCGTGGCACGGTTTAGCTCTGGTAATCCGTCCTGGTATTGTTGATCCGGAGGGAGCAGGTGTAGGTGTCTGGCAGTCAGGAAATCACTGCGCCGCAGCGTGCGGGTTAAGCCGGAGCGCAAACAGCTACGGCGTCAGGAAGTGACGTCAGAGCGGGCTCAGATGGATGACGCGTTTCAATGCTTCCGCATTTTCTTCAGATCTAATTGGTGGGGGAAGCTGCCAGTCTTATATGTGTTCCCCGGGATTCTTCCACCGTGCAACCATGAACAGACTGATCC
This sequence comes from Rana muscosa, assembly GCA_029206835.1. NCBI lineage: Eukaryota > Metazoa > Chordata > Amphibia > Anura > Ranidae > Rana > Rana muscosa. The sequence goes on from CM055116.1 coordinate 189,591,307, forward strand.
CCGACTAACACACAGGCAGAGACATGAGTCACATGGAGAATCAATACACAAAAACATTTGGTTAAACCCACAAGTGTTTTTTTTTTTATTTCTATTATTTCTGCTTTAACATTTACAAATGTAACAATTTAGAAATTGGATGAAAGGTTTAGCACTGTGAAACAGTTTTTGTTTGATAAATAGTGCATTCTTTATTCACCAGACCAAAACTTTGTTCCAAAAGAGAGATGCATTGTATGGTATGAGGGCAGACTCTCTGTCTTACGCCTTTTTATTGGGACAGACTAATGCCTGGTACATAATATGAGTTGTTTTTCGTTCTGCCCAGTGGGCTGAATGAAAATAAAAAATGGAGGAGCTCAGGAGGAGGTCGCTGTACTAACAATGCGATTTTAGTACAGCAACCCCCCCCCCCTGCTGAGCTATTGTGCTCTGACAGGGGGCTGATATAACATTTTTTAGCTGCTGTCAATCAAATCCTATGAGCATAGGATGGAGGCGGGGCCTCGCCTCGCTGTGTGTGTCTATGAACGCACGCAGTCCGGCTCAGGAGCAAGCCTGCATGTCTGCCCCCATAGCAAGTGGCTTGCTATGGGACAGACACAGAAGAAGAGGAGCAGAGAACTGAAGAATAGGAGGTTCAGGGCCGTTCTGTGCAATGCCATTGCACAGAGCATGCAAGTATAACGAGTTTTTTCGTTTCGGGGGGAAAAAATGTATCCTTTAAAACCACATATAGCACATGAATATAAGCTCAAATGCCAGATGCGTCTAGTGTTTAGAAATGTTTACGCACATTTAGGCTTGCATAGAGGATAAAAAAACAGGATAAAAAAAAAACTGAATGTCTGTAAATGTTTTATTTTTTAAGCCCAGCGTGCATGAGGCCTAAAAGGTAATTAACATTTTTAAAAATAGGTACCGTATATACTTGAGTATAAGCCGACCCGAATATAAGCCAAGGCACCTAATTTTACCACAAAAAAATGGGAAAACTTATTGACTCGAGTATAAGCCTAGGGTGTCCATCTGCATGCCTCACTGTGCCCATGACTAGACTGACGTTTAACATGGGAGTCTATGGAAGGGGTGCCCGGATTTGAAAAATCGGTGCTCCCCGGCCGTAGGTCCCCCCGGACAACAAACTTTGCACACATGTAGTGGAAGAGTGGGGCTACATGTGTGCCAAGTTTGGGGACCTACGGCCGGCCGGTACCGGGTCCACAAAGTCCGGGAGATCAGGCACAAAAAGGTGACTCGAGTATAAGCCGAGGGGGGAATTTTCAGTACAAAAAAATGTGCTGAAAAACTCGGCTTATACTCGAGTATATACGGTATGTTGTGTGAATGGGAACATTTAACAAACATATAACGTTGTTTTTTTCAAATTTGACTTCAAATGTGAAAATGCACTTTAATGAATGTGCTATCATTTATTTACTTGTCAGGAAATAGAAATAATGATGTTTGAACTACAACGATAATTAATTAAAGATACAGTAATTAATATTCAAATATGCAAATGTAGTCACTAGGCACTGAAACAATGATTTATTTCTTTCAGTCCACATAATTATTGTTAATCAATTATATAGTCTCCAATAAAAAAGGCATATTTGAAAACCAACTCTGCCTGATTTTTAGCTTTGTATTGTGTTCTATAAACATATTTTTGTAGTTTGCATGACCTACAGGCAGTTATGTAAAAGTACAAAGTTTACTAGAAAATATAGAATGGAAACCCCACAATGCCGCAAACAGCCACACCTCCGCAATCTTTTCACATCAATCATTTTAAATAACAGAATGTAATTTTAAAAATGTTTCCTTGTTCAACAATTATTTATAGCCTGGTGCATTATTCCGTGCACATAAATGTTTGGCTTTAGTTTAAATTGGCATTTAATTGGTTTACAATTAAATACAATTATATATTAGCATATTTTGTAATATATTACAGAAAGCAAAGTCCAGGAACCTATGTCAACCAATTAAATAATCATTTGGGGAATCAAAACAACTTTTATAACTTTTTGGCTACTGAACTTTTGACATTGTTATCTGAATATATACTGAACACGCCCAGCTGATTCTTGCCTTGTTAAAGCGGAGGTTCCGCGGTCCATACTTTTTTTTTTTTTTTTATGTCTACTACATGTGGTTACAGATGACTAATAAGTACTCACTTGTCCTGCGCTTTCAATTGTCCCATGTCCATTTTCGGTAAAAAGAAAGATTTATAAAAAGTGTTCCTGTCTTTTCCATTTTGCTTGTGGGCATCATGAAGCCCACAAGCAAAGACTTCCGCCAGACTTCCGGGTAGCGGTGAATGCGCGTATGACCGGGTATATGAGTCACGTGATTTCGCTGGAAGGCGTCTCCTGGGCAGCATGACACTTTGCTCCCAGGAGACATTGCGCCGACATCCCAGCACACTTAGCGCCGCCGGGGAAACAGAAAGACCCGCCTACTCCCGCGGGAGGAAGACCAGGAAGTGGAACGGAACACAGCTGCTTATCTACAATTAGAGCCTCCGAAATTAAAAAAGGTTCGTGACATACTAATGTAAATAGTGTTAAGATATTGAGAATATAAAGTTTCTATGTAAGGTGAACCTCCGCTTTAAGTCAAATTAGAGATTAAGCCTGTTGTGTTAATGTACGAGGTAACGTATAGTTTAGGATTGGTAGAATAGCCAATATCTACAAAGAAGTTGTGCCGTACCAGATATTTTCTGCTCTAAAAGCTTTAATTATAACCAAAGCTAACAAAACATAGCTTTGCCATATATAAAAGTGCTTGTTGTACACCAGTGTTGGTCTGATTATTGTAAACCAGAAGATGCTGTGATGGACCCTACAACAAAAAGTACACAAGTAAAAAACGGAAAAACTGGTTTTCCCCTTTATTCTTTACAGCAGCATTTAACATGAAACTATGCCTGTCTATGCATTTGGAAGAGAAGTAAAAAGTAAAAAAAAAAAACCTGCCCTATTACATTATTCCAGAAGGGACTGGAGTTTCACTTTCTTGGTGGTCTTTAGGGATGGGCCCGGTGCTCGATTCGAACCCATGTTCGAATCGAACATCGGGCGTTCGCTCGCTCGTCGAGCCCAGAACTATTTGGGCCGTTCGCATCACATTCGTGTGATGCGAGCGGCCCCGCAATGCATTGCGGCCGGCGCGGCCGGCGCAGTGCATTGCTGGCTGATGATTGGCCAAGCATGCACTGTGACCCCGCATGCTTGGCCAATCACAGCGCCCGAAACTCGGAGAGCAATAATTGGCTACAGGCAGGACGCCTGTAGCCAATTACAGCTCAGGGGCTTTAGTACACGCCCCACCATTTAAAAGGCCGCCACGCCATCGGCCCCGGTCACATGAGTTCCGGCTTTAGGAGAGATTAGTCTGCTGATTCAGTCTTTGCTTGATACTGAAAGATTTGCTCTTCTTTGCTAAACCATTGGCTATTTCTTTGCTAAACCATTGCTACCTAAGTCATTGATCGTTCATTGCTGCTGATTGCACAGTTAGTGTGTTATTAGCTGCTGCTGGGGATTAGTCTGGTGCGTGCTTACTGTTAGTACAGTATTGCAGTAGTACCAACCGCAGTGCTGTTAGCACAGCATTGCACCCCAACAGCACCCATAGGACTTCTAGTGTGTTAGTGGCAGCAAACAGAGCTCCTATATTTTCTTCTCAGCAGCACCCATAGGACTTCTAGTGTGTTAGTGGCAGCAAACTGAGCTCCTATATTTTCTTCTCAGCAGCACCCATAGGACTTCTAGTGTGTTAGTGGCATCACACAGAGCTCCTATATTTTCTTCTCAGCAGCACCCATAGGACTTCTAGTGTGTTAGTGGCAGCAAACAGAGCTCCTATATTTTCTTCTCAGCAGCACCCATAGGACTTCTAGTGTGTTAGTGGCAGCAAACAGAGCTCCTATATTTTCTTCTCAGCAGCACCCATAGGACTTCTAGTGTGTTAGTGGCATCACACAGAGCTCCTATATTTTCTTCTCAGCAGCACCCATAGGACTTCTAGTGTGTTAGTGGCAGCAAACAGAGCTCCTATATTTTCTTCTCAGCAGCACCCATAGGACTTCTAGTGTGTTAGTGGCATCACACAGAGCTCCTATATTTTCTTCTCAGCAGCACCCATAGGACTTCTAGTGTGTTAGTGGCATCACACAGAGCTCCTATATTTTCTTCTCAGCAGCACCCATAGGACTTCTAGTGTGTTAGTGGCATCACACAGAGCTCCTATATTTTCTTCTCAGCAGCACCCATAGGACTTCTAGTGTGTTAGTGGCAGCAAACAGAGCTCCTATATTTTCTTCTCAGCAGCACCCATAGGACTTCTAGTGTGTTAGTGGCATCACACAGAGCTCCTATATTTTCTTCTCAGCAGCACCCATAGGACTTCTAGTGTGTTAGTGGCAGCAAACAGAGCTCCTATATTTTCTTCTCAGCAGCACCCATAGGACTTCTAGTGTGTTAGTGGCATCACACAGAGCTCCTATATTTTCTTCTCAGCAGCACCCATAGGACTTCTAGTGTGTTAGTGGCAGCAAACAGAGCTCCTATATTTTCTTCTCAGCAGCACCCATAGGACTTCTAGTGTGTTAGTGGCAGCAAACAGAGCTCCTATATTTTCTTCTCAGCAGCACCCATAGGACTTCTAGTGTGTTAGTGGCATCACACAGAGCTCCTATATTTTCTTCTCAGCAGCACCCATAGGACTTCTAGTGTGTTAGTGGCAGCAAACAGAGCTCCTATATTTTCTTCTCAGCAGCACCCATAGGACTTCTAGTGTGTTAGTGGCATCACACAGAGCTCCTATATTTTCTTCTCAGCAGCACCCATAGGACTTCTAGTGTGTTAGTGGCAGCAAACAGAGCTCCTATATTTTCTTCTCAGCAGCACCCATAGGACTTCTAGTGTGTTAGTGGCAGCAAACAGAGCTCCTATATTTTCTTCTCAGCAGCACCCATAGGACTTCTAGTGTGTTAGTGGCAGCAAACAGAGCTCCTATATTTTCTTCTCAGCAGCACCCATAGGAATTCTAGTGTGTTAGTGGCATCACACAGAGCTCCTATATTTTCTTCTCAGCAGCACCCATAGGACTTCTAGTGTGTTAGTGGCAGCAAACAGAGCTCCTATATTTTCTTCTCAGCAGCACCCATAGGACTTCTAGTGTGTTAGTGGCAGCAAACAGAGCTCCTATATTTTCTTCTCAGCAGCACCCATAGGACTTCTAGTGTGTTAGTGGCATCACACAGAGCTCCTATATTTTCTTCTCAGCAGCACCCATAGGACTTCTAGTGTGTTAGTGGCAGCAAACAGAGCTCCTATATTTTCTTCTCAGCAGCACCCATAGGACTTCTAGTGTGTTAGTGGCAGCAAACAGAGCTCCTATATTTTCTTCTCAGCAGCACCCATAGGAATTCTAGTGAGTTAGTGGCATCACACAGAGCTCCTATATTTTCTTCTCAGCAGCACCCATAGGACTTCTAGTGTGTTAGTGGCAGCAAACAGAGCTCCTATATTTTCTTCTCAGCAGCACCCATAGGACTTCTAGTGTGTTAGTGGCAGCAAACAGAGCTCCTATATTTTCTTCTCAGCAGCACCCATAGGACTTCTAGTGTGTTAGTGGCATCACACAGAGCTCCTATATTTTCTTCTCAGCAGCACCCATAGGACTTCTAGTGTGTTAGTGGCAGCAAACAGAGCTCCTATATTTTCTTCTCAGCAGCACCCATAGGACTTCTAGTGTGTTAGTGGCAGCAAACAGAGCTCCTATATTTTCTTCTCAGCAGCACCCATAGGACTTCTAGTGTGTTAGTGGCAGCAAACAGAGCTCCTATATTTTCTTCTCAGCAGCACCCATAGGACTTCTAGTGTGTTAGTGGCATCACACAGAGCTCCTATATTTTCTTCTCAGCAGCACCCATAGGACTTCTAGTGTGTTAGTGGCAGCAAACAGAGCTCCTATATTTTCTTCTCAGCAGCACCCATAGGACTTCTAGTGTGTTAGTGGCAGCAAACAGAGCTCCTATATTTTCTTCTCAGCAGCACCCATAGGACTTCTAGTGTGTTAGTGGCAGCAAACAGAGCTCCTATATTTTCTTCTCAGCAGCACCCATAGGACTTCTAGTGTGTTAGTGGCAGCAAACAGAGCTCCTATATTTTCTTCTCAGCAGCACCCATAGGACTTCTAGTGTGTTAGTGGCATCACACAGAGCTCCTATATTTTCTTCTCAGCAGCACCCATAGGACTTCTAGTGTGTTAGTGGCAGCAAACAGAGCTCCTATATTTTCTTCTCAGCAGCACCCATAGGACTTCTAGTGTGTTAGTGGCAGCAAACAGAGCTCCTATATTTTCTTCTCAGCAGCACCCATAGGACTTCTAGTGTGTTAGTGGCAGCAAACAGAGCTCCTATATTTTCTTCTCAGCAGCACCCATAGGACTTCTAGTGTGTTAGTGGCAGCAAACAGAGCTCCTATATTTTCTTCTCAGCAGCACCCATAGGACTTCTAGTGTGTTAGTGGCAGCAAACAGAGCTCCTATATTTTCTTCTCAGCAGCACCCATAGGAATTCTAGTGTGTTAGTGGCATCACACAGAGCTCCTATATTTTCTTCTCAGCAGCACCCATAGGACTTCTAGTGTGTTAGTGGCAGCAAACAGAGCTCCTATATTTTCTTCTCAGCAGCACCCATAGGACTTCTAGTGTGTTAGTGGCAGCAAACAGAGCTCCTATATTTTCTTCTCAGCAGCACCCATAGGACTTCTAGTGTGTTAGTGGCATCACACAGAGCTCCTATATTTTCTTCTCAGCAGCACCCATAGGACTTCTAGTGTGTTAGTGGCAGCAAACAGAGCTCCTATATTTTCTTCTCAGCAGCACCCATAGGACTTCTAGTGTGTTAGTGGCAGCAAACAGAGCTCCTATATTTTCTTCTCAACAGCACCCATAGGACTTCTAGTGTGTTAGTGGCATCACACAGAGCTCCTATATTTTCTTCTCAGCAGCACCCATAGGACTTCTAGTGTGTTAGTGGCAGCAAACAGAGCTCCTATATTTTCTTCTCAGCAGCACCCATAGGACTTCTAGTGTGTTAGTGGCATCACACAGAGCTCCTATATTTTCTTCTCAGCAGCACCCATAGGACTTCTAGTGTGTTAGTGGCAGCAAACAGAGCTCCTATATTTTCTTCTCAGCAGCACCCATAGGACTTCTAGTGTGTTAGTGGCATCACACAGAGCTCCTATATTTTCTTCTCAGCAGCACCCATAGGACTTCTAGTGTGTTAGTGGCAGCAAACAGAGCTCCTATATTTTCTTCTCAGCAGCACCCATAGGACTTCTAGTGTGTTAGTGGCAGCAAACAGAGCTCCTATATTTTCTTCTCAGCAGCACCCATAGGACTTCTAGTGTGTTAGTGGCATCACACAGAGCTCCTATATTTTCTTCTCAGCAGCACCCATAGGACTTCTAGTGTGTTAGTGGCAGCAAACAGAGCTCCTATATTTTCTTCTCAGCAGCACCCATAGGAATTCTAGTGTGTTAGTGGCATCACACAGAGCTCCTATATTTTCTTCTCAGCAGCACCCATAGGACTTCTAGTGTGTTAGTGGCAGCAAACAGAGCTCCTATATTTTCTTCTCAGCAGCACCCATAGGACTTCTAGTGTGTTAGTGGCATCACACAGAGCTCCTATATTTTCTTCTCAGCAGCACCCATAGGACTTCTAGTGTGTTAGTGGCAGCAAACAGAGCTCCTATATTTTCTTCTCAGCAGCACCCATAGGACTTCTAGTGTGTTAGTGGCAGCAAACAGAGCTCCTATATTTTCTTCTCAGCAGCACCCATAGGACTTCTAGTGTGTTAGTGGCAGCAAACAGAGCTCCTATATTTTCTTCTCAGCAGCACCCATAGGACTTCTAGTGTGTTAGTGGCATCACACAGAGCTCCTATATTTTCTTCTCAGCAGCACCCATAGGACTTCTAGTGTGTTAGTGGCAGCAAACAGAGCTCCTATATTTTCTTCTCAGCAGCACCCATAGGACTTCTAGTGTGTTAGTGGCAGCAAACAGAGCTCCTATATTTTCTTCTCAGCAGCACCCATAGGACTTCTAGTGTGTTAGTGGCAGCAAACAGAGCTCCTATATTTTCTTCTCAGCAGCACCCATAGGACTTCTAGTGTGTTAGTGGCAGCAAACAGAGCTCCTATATTTTCTTGTCAGCAGCACACATAGTACCTATAGTGTGTTAGTGTCAGCACCCATAGGACCTACAGTGTGTTGTGAGCACACATAGGAGTTCTATTTTTTATACTATATACACTACCGACTACAATGGCTGGAAGACCGCCAAGGAGAGGCAGAGCGTGCCGAGGCAAGAACACAGGGCAGGCAGGCTCTGTTTCTAGAGACAACAGTGCTGGCCGTGGACGTGGTCGTGCATCGTCATCAGCACGTGGCCATGGGACACGCTTGTCTTTGTTTTCGGCAGCTGGACATGTGGAGCCGCATCATGCCGAAGGCTTGGTAGAATGGATGACCAAGCCCTCCTCATCCTCCTCATCCTCTCTCACCCAGGCTCAGGGTACTGGCAGAGCAGCTGCCAACGCGTACTCAATGGCATCATCAGCCACCCCTTCCCTAGACCCACCATGTCCTCCTGAGGAGTCCCCCGAACTGTTTGAGCACAGTGTTGGGTACATGCTCCAGGAGGATGCCCAACGATTCGAAGGCTCGGATGATGATACCCAGCTTGAGGAAGTCAGTAGTGTGCGCGCAGAGAAAGGGGATGCTGAAGGACAGCAATCTGGCAGTAGTGTTCCACCAGCTGCAGCTTACTGCCAGGTTTGCTCTAGTGGTGAAGAGGGAGGGGATGATGAGGTCACTGACTCCACGTGGGTGCCTGAAGGGAGAGAGGAGGAGGAGGAGGAGGATGCAGCGTCACATGTCCAACGAGGCAGGATGCCCCCTGGAGGCCAGCTAGAGGCCAGCACAGCAACTGTACCACACCGCAGAGCTCCGCCTGTGCAGGGCGCTGCCTCTGCACGTTATCACAAAAGTTCTTTGGTGTGGGCCTTTTTTGAGACGAGTGCATCAGATCGCACCACTGCTATTTGCAATATTTGTCTCAAGCGTATCTCGCGTGGCCAAAACATCAGCCGCTTGGGCACCACAAGCATGAGCAGACATATGTCGACCTGCCATGCAGCTCGTTGGCAAGCACACATAAAAGACCCACACCAAAGAACAAAGCGGACCTCTCCTTGCTCCTCATCAGCTGGGATCTCCATCCCCACTATATCTTCAGTCCTCTCTGAAAGCTGCTCTGAGAGGACTGAAGGTGTAGAATTAGGTGTGTCACAACCAAGTACTTGCAGTACACCGACGTCCGATTGTAGCAGGCAAATTTCCCTGCCCCAGCTGCTGGACCGTCGAAAGAAGTATACTCCCAGCCATCCACATGCCCAGCGGTTGAATGCTAGCTTGGCTAAATTGCTAGCACTTCAACTGCTGCCTTTTCAGTTGATAGACTCGGCCCCCTTCCGTGAGTTTGTTCAATGTGCGGTTCCTCAGTGGCAGGTTCCCAAACGCCACTTTTTCTCACGGAAGGCAATTCCGTCTCTCTACTGGCATGTGGAAGGCAATGTCCATGCCTCGCTGGACAGGGCGGTCAGCGGTAAGGTGCATATTACCGCTGACTCATGGTCCAGCAGGCATGGACAGGGACGTTATCTTTCTTTCACGGCCCATTGGGTCACTCTATTGGTAGCTGGGAGGGATGCAGGACAAGGTGCAGTAGTGTTGGAGGTTGTTCCGCCACCACGCCTCCAAAATGCTACTACTGGTTGTGACACACCTCTCTCCTCCACCCCCTCCTCTTCTTCTTCCTCCATGTCCTCTTCGAGTGCTCTGTCCTCGGAACCAGCGGTGCTCCGTAGGCGTACAAGGGGCTACGCGAGTACGCAGGCAAAAAGATGCCATGCCGTGCTTGCGCTGGTGTGTTTGGGGGACAGGAGCCACACTGGGCCAGAGGTTCTGGCAGCTCTGCAGGGGCAGGCCGAGAGGTGGTTGACGCCACGCCAGCTTAAGCCAGGAATGGTCGTTTCTGATAATGGCACCAACCTCCTCTCCGCCCTGCGACAGGGGCAGCTCACCCATGTGCCCTGTATGGCTCACGTCCTCAACCTGGTGGTGCAGCGGTTCTTGGGCAGGTTCCCAGGCTTACAGGATGTCCTGAGGCAGGCCAGGAAAGTCTGTGTGCATTTCCGCCGATCTTATAATGCCAGTGCTCGGCTGACTGAGCTGCAAAAGGAGCTGAACCTGCCCAAGAACCGCCTAATATGTGACATGCCCACCAGGTGGAACTCAACGTTGGCCATGCTGCAGCGACTGCACACGCAGCAGAGGGCCATCAATGAGTACCTTTGCGACTACGGCACCAGGACAGGGTCAGGGGAGCTTGGCTTTTTTTCCCCACGCCAGTGGAGCATGATCAGGGATGCATGCACTGTCCTCTCACCATTTGAGGAGGCCACGAGGATGGTGAGCAGTGACAGTGCATGCATCAGTGACACTGTACCTCTTGTCCACCTGTTGGAGCATACGCTGCGTGGGATAATGGACAGGGCACTTGAGGCAGAACAGAGGCAGGAAGAGGAGGACTTCCTTGTCTCTCAAGGCCCCCTTTATCCAGACAATGTTCCTTCTGTCCCACCCATCACACAGGAAGAGGAGGAGGAGGATTGTGTGAGCATGGAGGTGGAGCCTGGCACTCAGCATCAGCAGCAGCAGTCTTTTAGGGATGATGTACAGTCCCAACAAACCAGTGGACTTGTACGTGGCTGGGAGGAGGTGGCTGGCGATCATGTCATCCTCAGTGACCCAGAAGACTCCGGACCGAATGCCTCAGCTAACCTACGCTGCATGGCCTCCCTGATCCTGCAAAGCCTGCGGAAGGATCCTCGTGTTCTTCGGATCAAGGAGAGTGACCATTACTGGCTGGCCACTCTCCTTGATCCACGGTACAAGGGTAAGGTTGCGGACCTTATCTTGCCGTCGCAGAGGGAGCAGAGGATGAGACATCTCAGGGAGGCCTTGCAGAAAGGTCTGTGCAACGCGTTCCCAGAAACTGGGAGGTTACAAACTCCTGGTCCTGGACGACGAGTTGCTGAGGCTTCGGTCAGTAGCAGAAGGAGCGGTGGGGAAGGTGGACGTCTGACCGATGCGTTCAGACAATTTTTTAGTCCGCAGCCCCAAGGTATGATCGGTTCCAGCAACCATCGCCAGCGTCTGATATACATGGTGCAGGAATACCTAGGGGCAAGGTCAGACTTGGACACCTTTCCCACCGAAAATCCTCTGGCTTACTGGGTCCTGAGGATGGATCACTGGCCAGAGCTTGCACAGTATGCAATTGAGCTACTGGCCTGTCCTGCATCCAGCGTTCTTTCCGAACGCACATTCAGTGCTGCTGGAGGATTTGTCACCGATCATAGGGTGCGCCTGTCCACCGACTCGGTTGATCGACTGACCTTCATAAAAATGAATCAGTCTTGGATCACCACCAGCTACCAGACACCTGAAGCGGATATAACGGAATAATTTATAATGTCACATCCCTTCAAGACTGCCTATGCTGATGCTGAGTGACTGTCCTGTTATGTTCACTGACTATCCTCTTCCTCCTCCTCAATGATCCATGCCACCACACCAGTGCCTAAGGCACAATTTTTCAGCCCCTGTATAACAGGGGCGTGTAATTACAATTTTTTAAAAAGATGCTTCGCAACAGGTGTGACTGCTGTGCTCAGAGTACAGTATCTGTGAGGGGTTGCAGTGTTGTGGCACCAGCACCAGTGCCTAAGGCACAATTTTTCAGCCCCTGTTGGGGCGTGTAATTACAATTTTTAGGCAATGCTTTGCAACAGGTCTCATTGCTGTGCTCAGAGTACAGTATCTGTGAGGGGTTGCAGTGTTGTGGCACCAGCACCAGTGCCTAAGGCACAATTTTTCAGCCCCTGTATAACAGGGGCGTGTAATTACAATTTTTTAAAAAGATGGTTCGCAACAGGTGTGACTGCTGTGCTCAGAGTACAGTATCTGTGAGGGGTTGCAGTGTTGTGGCACCAGCACCAGTGCCTAAGGCACAATTTTTCAGCCCCTGTTGGGGCGTGTAATTACAATTTTTAGGCAATGCTTTGCAACAGGTCTCATTGCTGTGCTCAGAGTACAGTATCTGTGAGGGGTTGCAGTGTTGTGGCACCAGCACCAGTGCCTAAGGCACAATTTTTCAGCCCCTGTATAACAGGGGCGTGTAATTACAATTTTTTAAAAAGATGCTTCGCAACAGGTGTGACTGCTGTGCTCCAAGTACAGTATCTGTGAGGGGTTGCAGTGTTGTGGCACCAGCACCAATGCCTAAGGCACAATTTTTCAGCCCCTGTTTAACAGGGGCGTGTAATTACAAATCTTGATCTAATAGTTCACAGCAGGGCCCATTCCTGCGCCCACCAAGAGTAACTATGAGGGCCTACAGTCTTGTGGCAACACCGTCCACCACCACCACCACCACCAAAGGCCCAATTTTTCTGCCCTGTTCAACAGGTGCATGCAATTACAAATCTTGATCTAATAACTCACAGCAGGGCCCATTCCTGCACCCACCAAGAGTAACTGTGAGGGCTTACAGTCTTGTGGCAACACCGTCCACCACCACCACCACCACCACCAAAGGCCCAATTTTTCTGCCCGGTTCAACAGGTGCATGCAAGTACAAATCTTGATCTATTAACTCACAGCAGGGCCCATTCCTGTGCCCACCAGTCTTGTGGCTACACCAATATCTAATAGGGCAAATTTCTGCAGAGTATATACGGCAGGCCCCTACTTTCAAACATCCAACTTACAAACGACTCCTACTTGCAAACGGCAAGAGAAAACAGGAAGTGAGAGGAAATCTACCCCTAGGAAGGAAAATTCTATCCTGTTAGATTTAATTTGGGAAAAAGGTATCTCCTCTCTACTGATGCTTTATCACCAATCCTTGTTTCAATTAAAACCCCACTTTTCCAAAAACATTTGTCATTGGGACGGAAAGTGAGGTGACATGTTCTGAACAGATGTGCAAAGACAGCAAATGTTACAGGGGTGATAACCCCTCCCTATGTTCTCCAAAAAGCTTAAAAATTGATTTTTTTGGGATGTAGCTACACTTCATAATGTACCTGTTCAGATTCTACTTAAGAACAAACCTACAGTCCATGTCTTGTTTGCACCACCTATATACTGCTGTTCAGAGTATATAGGGTTGTAGGTATAGGGTTTTATTTTGGGTGCGGGGTCCCCCTTAGTATCCATACAAGACCCAAAGGGGCTGGGGTGGGGGGGGGGGGGTGATGGGGTAGCCATGCCATTTTTCTCAAGGATTTTCAGCCATATGGCGGCCAGGACAAGACATGACATTAAAGCCGCAAGTGGTTTTAAATGGCTTCTTTTTTTCCTTTACAAATGTCATTTTGTGCAAGGACAGTTCTAAACACGGGAAACACATGCCACTTCACAGGCATACTTTAGACACCCCCCAGGTACCGTATTTAAAGGAAAATTTCACTTTTTTTTTTTTCACTTTATGCATCATTAAAATGACTGCTCCCGAAAAAACTTTAGTTTTTAAAATTTCTTTTTGCATTGATATATGTCCCCTGGGGCAGGACCCGGGTCCCCAAACCTGTTTTATAACATTAACATGCATATTGGCCGTTGTAATTAGCAATTTTGATTTCGAACGTTCGCGTCCATTATAACGAATAGGGTTCGAAAATTCGCGCGAACTTTCGGTCCGTTCGAAGGTTCTGGTGCGAACCGAACCCGGGGGTGTTCGGCTCATCCCTAGTGGTCTTTTTTGCAGGTTGTCCCAGACTGGTTGTCCAATTGTATGGGGCTTACCAAAGAGTGTATTGTCTTGTGGAGGAGCGACTTCCTGGGAACTCTATTATGCAGCACTTTTCTCCGACTGTCTCTTCAGCTTGGCACCTTCTGGCACCTACAACAGGCAAGCTAGAGCAGCAACAGGTCTGTTTGTAGGAACTGCTTTATTACATGTAATTCCAGGAGAATCTATAGTTCGGATATTGGGCAAAGCAAGAAGTCCTGCTAGATCATGGGGATCAAACTCAATTTTATCGTGGGCCGGATCAGCATTATGGTTGTCCTTAAAGGGCCGGTTATATCTGTAAGACTATATAAATGTTTATCATATTAAATAATTGCCTATGCATTTGATTATTACTGGTTTTAGTAATAACTTAAAGTAGAACTATAGAAAAAATTAATTATTTATTTATTTATTTTGGACAGAGCACGGGAGGGTTTTAACCCCTGTCAGATTTTTTTTTCGCCACCTGTGTCCCATTGCGGGATTTTCTTTAACTTCCTGTCCCATAGTCAAGCAGGAAGTGAGAGGAAATCCCTGCATAATGGAATTTATTGGGGACCTCAAGGTTACCGGAACTAGTGTACCTATTGGAAGATTTTCCCTCTATTACTTTTGTGGGGACAACCAGTGGCATCACTAGGGTTGGTGTCACCTGGTGCGGCAAAACATGGTGTCACCCCCCCCCTCCTGTCTATCCTGCCCAGCGCCCTGCAGGCAGCGCACAGTCACGAGGCGCACCCCAAAATGACCCCTGTAAATTAAAGTATAGGGTGGTATTGGGCCAGCTGGAGCAATATAGGGCAGGTTGGGGTAATATAGGGCAGGTTGCGGTGGTATAGTGCAGTCTGGGGTGGCATAGGGCAGGTTGGGGTTGTATAGGGAAGGCTGGGGTGGTATAGAGCAGGTTGGGGTGGTATATGGCAGGCTGGGTGGCATTGGGCAGGTTGGGGTTATATAGGGCAGGGTGTGATGGCATAGAGCAGGTTGCGGTGGCATAGGGCAGGTTGGGGTGGTATAGAGCAGGTTGGGGCGGTATAGAGCAGGTTGGGGCGGTATATGGCAGGCTGGGTGGCATTGAGCAGGTTGGGGTTATATAGGGCAGGGTGTGATGGCATAGAGCAGGTTGCAGTGGCACAGGGCAGGCTGGGGTGGTATAGAGCAGGTTGGGGTGGTATATGGCAGGCTGGGTGGCATTGGACAGGTTGGGGTTATATAGGGCAGGGTGTGATGGCATAGAGCAGGTTGCGGTGGCATAGGGCAGGTTGGGGTGGTATAGAGCAGGTTGGGGCGGTATAGAGCAGGTTGGGGCGGTATATGGCAGGCTGGGTGGCATTGAGCAGGTTGGGGTTATATAGGGCAGGGTGTGATGTCATAGAGCAGGTTGCAGTGGCATAGGGCAGGTTGGGGTGGTATAGGGCAGGGTACGGTGGTATAGGGAAGGCTGGGGTGGCATAGGGCAGGGTGCGGTGGCATAGGGTAGGTTGGGGTGGTATAGAGCAGTTTGCGTGGCAAAGGGCAGGCTGGGGTGACATAGGGCAGGTTGCGGTGGTATAGGGAAGGCAGGGGTGGCATAGGGCAGGGTGCGGTGGTATAGGGCAGGCTGGGGTGGCATAGGGCAGGGTGCGGTGGTATAGGGCAGGCTGGGGTGGCATAGGGCAGGGTGCGGTGGTATAGGGCAGGCTGGGGTGGTATAGGGCAGGCTGGGGTGGCATAGGGCAGGGTGCGGTGGCGTAGGGTAGGTTGGGGTGGTATAGAGCAGTTTGCGTGGCAAAGGGCAGGCTGGGGTGACATAGGGCAGGTTGCGGTGGTATAGGGAAGGCTGGGGTGGCATAGGGCAGGGTGCGGTGGTATAGGGCAGGCTGGGGTGGTATAGGGCAGGGTGCGGTGGTATAGGGCAGGCTGGGGTGGCATAAGGACTGGTTGCGGTGGCATAGGCAGGCTGGGGTGGTATGGTGCCAGGTTAGGACTCCATCATGGGGTGCAAGGTGGTCTACTGCTGCTAGACACAGCTATAGATTATATATAGATATTATGTAATATAGCTGGTCCATCCGCCCCTCTCCCTACCAGATCAGCTAGCTAACTCAACTACTGTGCCTATTATGTGTAATATAATATATCTGTGTCCAGCATCACCCCCCCCCCATCATCATCATCATCATCAGACCAGCTCAGGGTGGGGGTGTCTCAGTCAGCTAATATAAATTTTATAGTCATAGTCAGTGTTGTCTGTCTGATAATATGGGGGGGGGGGGGGTGATGCTGGACACAGATATATTATATTACATATAATAGGCACAGTAGTTGAGTTAGCTGGTCTGGTGGGGGGAGGGGCGGATGGACCAGCTATATTACATAATATCTATATATAATCTATAGCTGTGTCTAGCAGCAGCAGAACACCTTGCACCCCTCCTCCCTCCCTTCATTATCATACAATACAGGACAGGTCAGGGCGCCAGACCTGTATTGCCAGACAGCCAGTCCTCCTCCCACACTAGCTCTGCCTCTTACAATGGCAACCGCCCCCCCCGCTCCCCACACACACACCTACCTCATCTTGTGCTCGGGAGTCGGGCCGGCGGTGGAGACCCCCCCCGCACCTGCTCTTCTGGAGTCTTGACTGGAGAGGAGGAGGGCTGGGCAGCGACCCTCACAGCGTGCAGCCGGAGAAAGTTGTATGTGACGTCACATCACAGTGTGATGATGTGACAGGCTGACGCTCTGTAGGGTAGGGAGGGAGGAAGAAGAATACGGAACCCGGAGGACACACACACCAGGCGCGGCCGCGGCGCTGGAAGTGTTGTTCCAGCCCAGCAGGGTGAAGTTGCTGAATTAAAGTTTCAGCTGTAAAAAAAATTAAAAAAAAAGTTAAAAAAAAAAGTAAAAAAAAAAAAAATTCTCACCGTTGGGAGGGTGTCACCCCTCTAGCGGGTGTCACCCGGGTGCGGACTGCACCCCCTGCACCCCCCTAGCAACGCCTCTGGGGACAACCCAAAATTTGTGGATTTTCTTACTTTCAATAATAATGGTAAACAGGACAAATAAAGAGGGTGAATCTCCCTAACGGGGAACAGGCAACAATCAACACTGACAAATGATCTGCTCTCCATAATATCCAAAACTAAAAAAAAAAAGAAAGTTTTACGTTTAGTTATTCTTTAAGACTTAAAGTGGATTTAAACCCTCACATATACCCAGTGAAGTGAACAGCCTCAGATGATACACAGGGATGAAACAAATCTCTCTACATATGCTTTACATGTATATCTTCTGTCTTCACCTTTATATACTGTTTAGAAAGTGCATGTCCTGTTAGAATTTTCTCTTCCTGATTCCCCTGTAGGAGTGGATTATTGCTAGACACTATGAGACAGCTGATTGGAGGAAAGGCACACACCCCCCTCCCCACACATGCAGAGGTCGCCTGTAAATAGTTTAGCAGTGTGCTAATCTATTTATAGCAACCTCCCCCGATACACACTTCAGGCTCCCGTCTCGGAGAACTTTCCAAAAGTTATCAGGCTGATAACAGAGGAACTGAGCAGGACAACGCTACAGGACATAGTGCTTTGAAGAGAGACAAGAAAACACTGCAGATATATGTGCCCAGCTTAAATTTCACAAATCGGGTTTACATCCACTTTAAGGTGTGAAGGTCAGGTGCATTCCTGTAACAAATGATGCAAGTCTGAAAAGAAGGGTCACACACCGCTGGTATCGTCCACAACTTTATTGGGGACTGCTCAGACAGAACATGGTTCTGCCATGGTGTTCTGTCTGAGCAGTCTCCAATAAAGTTTCTTGTGGATGATACTAGTGGTGTGCAACCCTCCTTTTCAACTGGCATAGAATTGTAGTATTCTCATAATATTTATAAGCAGATGTCCAGAGCACCCGACACCCCTTACATCATATGCCAAGAGCTTTTCCCTCCATCAGAAGTAAAGAGTCCTACACCCTCCCTTACATCACAGTGCACACCCCTTACCTTGTGCTGCTGCCAGGAAGAAGCTGGGGGCGGTGCTGGGTAGCAGAAAGTGCAGAGTCTGGAGGAAGACCAGAGGAGGGCTGGAGTCAGCTGACTGCTGAGACCAGGGGAGGCAGAGACAAGGGGGTGCTGAGGCAACACAGAGAGGCACTGATCTGTAGGAGGAGTTCTGTCCTCCTCTCTACTGCTGACTGCTGAGACACAGTGGGGGAGGAGACCAAGGGAGTGCTGCAGCTGCAGGAGAGGTGTGAGGGCCACATGAAATGGTCTGGATGACCTTGTGTTTGACACATGTGTGCTAGATCAGCGTTTCTCAACTCCAGTCCTCAAGGCGCCCCAACAGGTCATGTTTTCAGGCTTTCCATTATTTTGCACATGTGATTTGATCAGTTTCATTGCCTTAGTAATTACCACAGCTGTTTCATCTGAGGGAAATCCTGAAAACATGACCTGTTGTGGCGCCTTGAGGACTGGAGTTGAGAAACATTGTGCTAGATAATATTCAAGAAACAATGAAGGTGTATGAAGCTGCAAGGTTGACAGGTTGGGAAGATCCTGATGAGAGCAGGCTATGGCAGTGCAATCAAAGCTCCTGTTAAATCCATATCCTTCATAAATGTAGCTAGCTTGGAAGTAGTATGCTCAATATTTACTTCCTAGTAGTATACTTGACTAGACGTTTGCTTAGTGTCTTATTTCAAACTTAAGGCTCTTGCAAATACCAGGGTTTGTTTGTACAAAGTCAAAGGGGTCTACCTAGAATTTGCTAAAACGCAAAATAGGTTCAGTATCTGAAATTAGGGTCAAGTTCATTTATGAATTTTCCACAGTAATCCTTATCCCATGGGGCTAAAACTTATTGCAATAATTTCTTCTATGATTCTGAATCCAGATGAACACTTTCTAACAGATTTATAGTCATAGTAATGTCAAATTAGCGGCCTTTCATGCATTTGTTCTCGCAAAAAAGTTATTAACTTGAGAACATTTTGCAACATTTTCATAAATGCCCATTAGCAGCAATTTCAGTTACCTTTTTAGATGTTTCGTCTACATACTTTCAAATGATCACCTCAATGCTCCTTTTTACTTTGTATGAACAAAAAAGTAAAGGAAGCTTATATTTTGTTTATACTGAATATTCAGTAACTGTAACATCTGTGATTTTCATGGGCATAGTCCCTTAAAAAAGAAGCAATTTTAATTTGAGCTTGAAATGAAGTTTGTAGTGACAGCCCCAATTTCCTGTCAAAAAACTCATAGAAAACCTCACAATAACTGAGGATTCCATGAAAAAAATAAGAGAAAAAAATAATAATTTACTAACTTAAAGTGGTTAAAGTGGTTGTAAACCTCAGACATGAAATATGAACATAGCATATCCCTCTATAGTGTGTACTTATCTCAAATAAGAGCACTTAGTAATTTCTGTCTGCTACTTCCTTCCTCTGCTATCAACATGAGTCACTTCTCACAAGCTTTCCTGACACCAAGAGCAAAAAGGTGACAGGAGAGGGAGCTCCAGCTGATTGACCGCCTCAGCTCCATTCCTGTGTGCTGTGTGAAGGGGGTGTGTCCCTTTCCACCTATTAGCTTTCAGAGCTCTGCTTGGAGCTTTGCAGAGTGTAACTTTAGCTCTCCACCCCTTTTATCTGACAGCACACACAAACTTTATAAATGCTGGACTTTTAACGGCTGTAGTGAAGAGAAAACTGCAGATAAACAAGTATAATGTATGTAAGTGGATTTGTTTAATCTATGTGTATCACCTGACACTTCACTGGGTATATATAAGGGGTTTCAACCACTTTAAATTTACTAAACAAGTGTTTAACTCATAAAAGCTTTATTTTTCATAATATATTATTTTTCTTCCTTATGAGTTAGACCGGCCTGATAATTTGAGCCGTTAATGGGCTGGCTGAATGTACCAAGATGATTGATCGATCAACTTGGGCACAACCAGCCTGCCGGATTCTCTTACGATTATCGCTAGAGGCTGCTATAGATGCTAGCAATAATCACTGTCTACTCCCGGCAGCGATGGCTTCCCCGCCTCCCCGCCGGAAGTAGACAATAGCTTGGCAGGAGGAATTCCCCCATCAGCACTATCCGTGTTGATGGGGGATTTGTGCAAATTTATTTCCTGCATTTCGTGGTTGCAGGAAAGAAATTTGTACTGTGTATGGTCGGCCTAAAAACAACTAGATTTCACATACAACCAACCTATAGTATGTAGGTCAACCCCATCAAAAATATTACATCCTATATACAGTAAATAAAATGGTCCCATATTAAACACTGGACACACTTTGTACCATATCTTTAATTGCAGCAGTGTGCACATCCATTGCATCAGCCTAATTGCATATGCATGCACAGCTGTTAGCAAAAATATTGTTGTCAGACCGTGAGTTGTTGTATGGTGTCCACTGGACCTAAACTGTGAATGTGATTTTATTGTTTTAAAACATGTAATAAAATGTATAATATAATTTTGAGCTAAACTCAAGATGCGGGACCATGTCATTTACTGTATATAGGATCTAATATTATGGTATATAAAACACTCTATAGGTTGGTGTTTTGGGGTATCAAACATGTCTAGGTGACCTTGTGGGCTCCCCATCTACTCATGTTTTAAAAAGAGGCCTATGTGTTAGATTTCACATAGGTCTTTTATGACACAGTCTATCACAGTATTATATTCAAACCTGAGTATTCGATTAATTCACAAAGCAGCCACATTTCTACTTATGGTTGAAGAAAATACATTTCCCAATGTATGTATTTTTTCCTCACTCCAACTTCAGAGTTCAGGTTTGTGTCAGGAGGAAGGTTTAAAGAGTAACTGAATTATGTAACATATAAACTATATATGCTGAACCGGCCCGAATTTCGATCCACCTATGGCCAGCTTAAAGGTATAGGTGTGCCAGAGTGCATGAATAGTTCCCTGTCAGATTTCCAGACTGCAAGGAAAACCAAACATGCAAATCAAGCCCATCTAGTTGAAGTTAAAGTGGAACTTCACTCTCTCAATCAACATTCACTATTTTTAATCCTTTTTTGCTGCTAGCATTAGTAAATAGATAGGAAAGTATATCATGTTTACTTGTTTTATACTTTTTTTTTTTACATTACTTTAGTTACTTCCTGGGTTCCATGCCTAGGCAAATTATGTACTACATCCCAGGAGTCTTTAGGAGGGTAGGAGGGGATTTCTCATCTAATCATGCCCTTTTTCCGTCAGATTAGGCGACCCGTCAGAATTGGTAACGGAAGTGACATTTCATCGCCGCCATCTTGCTACACCCCGCACACCTCCACAGTAAAGATACACTGAGAAGGGGGAAAGCAGACATCTTGTTACACCCACAGGAGTTTTTCATTTTACACTTATTTTTACCAGTAAACAGAGCTTATAAGGTGAAATACAGTATTTAGAAATCCGACGGACTGTTTAGATGTTGAATTATTAAAGCAGCGGCAAACCTGCTGGACTCACAGGTTTGCTAATGTGACAGAACAGCGCTGTTTTTATAATTCAACATGTAAACTGTTCGAGGGATTTTCAAATTCTGTATTTCACCTTATAAGCTTTGTTTCCTGTTAAAAAAAACTGTGAAATGCAAAACTCCGGTGGGTGTAACAAAATGTCCGCTTGCCCCCTTCTTGGTGTATCATTTCTGTGGAGGAG
Organism: Rana muscosa; assembly: GCA_029206835.1. Classification (NCBI taxonomy): domain Eukaryota; kingdom Metazoa; phylum Chordata; class Amphibia; order Anura; family Ranidae; genus Rana; species Rana muscosa. Next base: position 189,612,955 of record CM055116.1, read on the forward strand.
TGCGGGGTGTAGCAAGATGGCGGCGACGGAAGATCACTTCCGTTACCAATTCTGAGGGTCGCCTAATCTGACGGAACACCCTGCTGCTTTGCTTGGCTAAACTAAGGGCAGATGCATTCCATGAAGTAAATGCTACATGAATCATTTGCACTTACTCAAGATGGTTGCAGGCAGAAATGCTAAGGCGGATGTTTTTCAAAGTGAGTTTTTAACATAATTAAGCATTAAGACATGGATGGATGGGGGAGTTTGCTTTGAATATTAAAAATAAATTAAATAGCGCTTTTGATTTGCGGTGCTCAGATACTGTGTAATTCCGCTTTAACTTTTTGAAGCAACACTAGAAAATATGATCTTTTTTATGTTAAAGCAGCTGCACAATATGGGAGACAGTGATAGAAACAATGTTTATTTGCATATACTGTATACTTTATATAGTACATTATGGTTTTTTTTTGTTGTTTTTTTTATGAGTTATTTCAAAGAAGCTTTAAAGTGGTTGTAAACCCATTACAACCACTTTAACCTACAGGTAAGCCTAGATTAAGGCTTACCTGTAGGTGCAACAAATATCACCCAAACTTAAAAGGTTTAGGAGATATTTGAAGAAATAGCGGCACCGATGTCTACGGCGCATGCGCCGTAGACATCGGGTGCAGGCGCACTGAGCATGCCGCTTCTAACGGCGATCATGCCGTTAGTGGCGGTATCCGCGTGCATGCGCAGGAGTGACGTCATCGCTGCTCCGGCCAGTCACAGCGCTGGAGCAGCGATACCCGGAAGTCACTACGGGAGACATGGCGGCGACGGAGAAGGGTGACCGAGGACCGCTGCGGGGGCTTCGATCTCAGGTAAGTAATACATAATGAGCTAGTATGCTAAGGATACTAGCTCATTATGCCTTTGTCTTGCAGGGGGTTTATTTATTTTTTTAGAGAGCGTTTACTTTCTCTTTTATATTACGTTTATTTTCACCATACTTACTTGAGCAAAGTTACCAAAAGGTGGAATACTTAATTCCAATATATTCCCTTTGTATATTTTTTTACTGATTACTAAATGACATCTCTTGCAGCTGAGCATTTGCAATCATATTTGAAAGGATTTTTTCACATTTTGATAACTTTGTTTAGCAATAAAGTTAGTAAGTAAAACCTGTGGCCCTCAGCTGCTGCACAAACATTTTCTTCTCTATTACAGTTGGACAAACTCCACGAGACGTTATCTGTCAAGTTTCCATACAACAGTCATTTGCTTTATTTTTCCCATACCAGCCTCTGCATGATACCAGCAACAGCCCTCCATGGATTTCCCTATTTAGTGCTGGAAATACTAACAAGTACAGTGCCCCTAATAAGACAATCTAGGAAAAGAAATAGTGCTATATACCAGATATAAAATGTACAACATGGGTAAAGAAACACAAATATGTACCAGATAAAACAAGTACTGCATGGAAGTCAGAGCATAATATAATACAATTGTCAACTCAGTATTTACTTTACATGATTTTACACTTTTATATATGATGAGACATACAGTATCTCATAAAAGTGAGTACACCCCTCACATTTTTGTGTGTACAGCTTGTATAACAGTGTAAATTTTCTGTCCCCTCAAAATAACTCAACACACAGCCATTAACCTCCCTGGCGGTATGATTCTGGCAGATTTTAGGTGCTGAAAGCGGTACCATTATTCTGCATGGAAATTTGGCGTTTTATATTGCAGGCCTGTAATTCTTAGGAATAACTCACTTAAATCTGTCCAAACCAGAGTCTAGTAAACATCCCGGGTATGATAAAGTTCAAAAAGCAAAATCATAAATTATAATATAATAAATAACTATAAAATAATTATAACAAATAATAATATAATAATAATAAAAGTGTTTTTCAGTGTTTGATGACGAATTTCCCCACAAATCGCTATCGCTTAATTCTGCGAGTGATTCTAATTTATTATCGCTGTTTTCTAGCTGGTCTAAAACCACTTTTGACATAAAGGGACACTTTTTGGTTGCTATGGACAATCTCCAGTTTCCAGGCAGAAAGAACAGTTTTTATTATATAAAACTGCATGCAGGACACTGGACAGACCACTAGGGACAATGGGGGTGTGTAATTTTTTTATACAGTACTGTAATCTGTAAGATTACAGTATACTGTATGTGTATTGTGTTTTAACTTTTTTGAATTTGGCGCCGATCTCCGCCCCGTGCGTCGTAACGTCGCAGGGAATGGAGCTTGGCGGCACTCGGCACTGTGTGAATCGAGCGAGGAGACAGCTCGATCACACAGCGGAGAGGCATCGCAGGATCCAGGGGACAAGGTAAGTAACTCTGCCTGGATCACTGCGATGCAATCCCGAGTCTGGTCCGGGGTTACCGCTTTTGGTGCTGAAACTTCACCCCGAGCCTGACTCAGGAATACTGCTAGGCAGGTTAATGTCTAAACCGCTGGCAACAAAAGTGAGTACACCCCTAAGTGAAAATGTCCAAATTGGGCCCAATTAGCCATTTTCCCTCCCCGATGTCATGTGACTCAAGGCCTCAGGTGTGAATGGGGAGCAGGTGTGTTAAATTTGGTGTTAACGCTCTCTCTCATACTGGTCACTGGAAGTTCAACATGGCAAAACGCTCTCTGAGGATCTGAAAAAAATTATTGTTTCTCTACATAAAGATGGCCTAGGCTATAAAAAGATTGCCAAGACCCTGAAACTGAGCTGCAGCACGGTGGCCAAGACAATACAATGGTTTAACAGGACAGGTTCCACTCAGAACAAGCCTCGCCATGGTCAACCAAAGAAGTTGAGTGCATGTGCTCAGCGTCATACCCAGAGGTTGTCTTTGGGAAATAGACATATGAGTGCTGCCAGCATTGCTGCAGAGGTTGAAGGGGTGGGGGGGGGGGGTCAGCCTGTCAGTGCTCAGACCATACGCTGCACACTGCATCAAATTGGTCTGCATGGCTGTCGTCCCAGAAGGAAGCCTCTTCTAAAGATGATGCACAAGAAAGCTCACAAACAGTTTGCTGAAGACAACCGCTGCAGTTTAGTGTGTGGGCAGTGTGAACTAGCCCTTAATTATGAAAAGTCCTACGTTTAATAAAAATAAATCTGTCATAAGTTTCCTCAAGACTTTACAAAGTTGAGCAGTTTTTGCTGAATTCCAGGCAAACAGACAATTGAAGTAACAAAACGTAACAAAATGTGAAAAAGTCAGTGCTATCTAAATATATATCGCTGCATGCAAAAGGTATAGATACACAATATACCCAAAAAACATATAAATTATATTTGCAGCGCTGGATAATAAATTTTATTTAAATGATATGTGAATCTATATTATCCACCATAAACATAAAAGTGTCCATGAATCAAAGAAAAAAAGTTCTTGCGATGACGACACAATCCAGAATATGTCATGTGTGACCAGTGAACAAATAGTGAATCCTGGTGGCTTCTGTTCACACCTTCACTATACATGAATAAACACCCACACTATTTATCCACCACCTTACCACAGCAAAATGCTATCTAAAGATAGAACAGCAATATGCACTTGTTGTGAAATATCCTTCATGATCTATCTTTCTCCACCACTGTTAAAGCGATATTAAAGCCTGTTTTTTTTTTTTTTTTTTAAATAACAAACTTATTATACTTATCTGCTCTGTGCAATGGTTTTGCACAGAGCATCTCAGATCATCCTCCAGGGCCCTCCCTCCTAATGGGTGCCCCCACAGCAAGCAGCTTCCTCTAGGGGCACCCAAGCAGGTACACTCCCGAGTCGTGGCTCTGTGTGTCCATCCACACACGGAGCTGCAACTCGACCCTGCCCACTCCACCTCCTGATTGGCTCACTGGCTGTGATTGACAGCAATGGCTCCTGCTGCTGCCAAAAGCCAATCAGGAGTGCGAGTCCCCAGAAAGGCAAGGCTCTTGTGGACTTCGCTCGATCGAGAGGGGGCTCAAGTAAGTATTAGGGGGAGATGGGGGGGCTGCATAGAATACATGAAAAAAAAACCTTGTGCCTTTAAACGGCAACTGCACTTCTCCACTCTACCAGGGGGTTGGGGATTTACTAAAACTGGTTCACACCAGGCTCAGTAGAGTGATGTTTTACTCCATGGAAGGCAGGATGATTCTGCAGGAATGCTTCATCCACAATGGGAGAGTCTCCAGAGACGTTGATTGAACACCTGGCCAGAACTGGGAGTAGACACACTCTTGGCAGATCAGAGGATGGAGTAAAACATCACTCTACTGAGCCTGTTTTGACCCCCCTGAGAAGGGCGGTCCCAGGCTGTCTGGTAAGCCTTCATTCTTCACCTTGGTGGTGGGATCTTTACTAAGTGTTGGCGCATTTTGCCTATGATTTTCATCGGATACCTGCACTCTGTAGAACTCTTATCTTTAAATAGAGGAGAAGATTTCATATATTTTTCACTGACACACATGAACTTCAAATTGTTTATTTGTAGTATTCACTCATGTTTTTGATACTTTTTCTTATATTTTTTTCACTGTATATCCATACACAGTTTTGCTCATCCAGCGCTACACCATTTTGTATATTTATATTCGTTGTACCTTATATCAAGGTTTTTTTTGGTGTTTAGCAGCAGGTTTTCCTTTAGGGATTTATTCATTTATTGCACTTTAATAATTTGCACCTAGCGCAATTTTTTTTTTTATAACCATATTTTGATTTTAACATTTTTTGTTTTGTCCATCGGACAAAAGTCCGATGGTTTTCTGTACACACGGTCGGACTTTGTTCCATCAGACTTTTGTTGGCCAAAAGTTTGTCCGTTTGCAGACCGAACTTTTGTCCTTTGAAAACCAAAAAAGTTTGTCCGATGGAGAGTAGACACACGGTCGGATTTTTTGTCAAACTTGCTCAAAATTAAGTTTGTTGGCAAAAAGTCCGACCGTGTGTACGGGACTTTCGGGGCTTAAGGCAGCCCATAGATGAGTCACTTTTTTTTTGTTCATCCAGCTGGTTGAACCAAAAAAACTGACTCAATCCCTTCATCTACAAACTCGATGTGTATCCTGAGCCACTGTATTCTGACAGCATCAAAATACACTGATCCGCTTTGCAGGATATAGCCTGCAGGGCTGATTGAGCGGGGAAAAACCGGCAGGGCAGTTGTACAGAAATAAATCAGGTCCGTCACCTCTATACAACCTCCCTGCCCATACATGGATCGATATTTAGCTGGCGATACACTGTTAGATTTTTTCATTCAGCCTATTCTACCATATTTTTCCTGCGTTTGAATGCCACACAACATGTTACAATGAATCGAAGCACCATATACTGTAAGCAATTTGGCTCCAAGTGTATTCCAAACAAACAAGAAAATGCACATCAACGCAATGCATTAAAAAAATGCATGTCTAACATAGTGGTTCAGGTGCCCAGATACTCCACGTTGATATTATCCTTCCATCCCCAATCTATGTTGGAGCTCTGGCAGTCAGGAGGGTACCATGCTTTATATTTGGGCTGATTGCCCCCGATCAAGAGGTTCTGGGCTTCCGTTTTGCAACTCTATGTAAAGCCACAGGGACCTTTATCCCTAATACCCCTCAAATCCCTCTATACTGCCTGGTCAATTAAAGTCGTGAAACACAACATTTTCTGACACCTGCAAGAGTCACCATCCCTAGACACTGGAGATCTCCAATTGTGCCTGGTCGGGCCAAATGGGTACTGTAAATGGATTCACTCATGGATCTGGAACATTTACTAGCAGGCTAGGTTGGATAAACATACTGTGGCCTGGACCATATTCCATAATTCGCAAGAGCTTTGAGCCATTCTCTCCTCCTGAGGTGGACATTCCAGATCTGAGATAACAGGGTCAGATGGGGAGCATCGCCCCTTATCCCTCTTGCCCCACCTTTCCCTTTTCTTATTTTCTACACCCTACCCCTTTGTTGTTTTTTTCTTTAGGATTCCGTACTGCCCTTTTTTTTCCTTCTTTTTTCATATGATATACAAGACTTTGAGACCTGTATTATTACTACCAGGGGCTTGGGTTTCCTTTTGTTTATAGTATTCATCCAGTGGTTATGTTCATTATACTGACTATGTCTTGTAACGAGTTTCTGGGTTTATTCCCAAGTGACTCATTTGACTCATTTGTGTTTTCTAAACTTTATAACATACTAATAAAATAAGACTGAACTAACAGAATGCATGTTCAATTAAATACATTTACTATGTGTCAATTTGCGCTAGAAGCAGTACATGTAGTGTAAATCCAGCCCAAACAACCCTTTGCTTTTAGGCTAAAATATTCTATGTACAATATACCAACTGCTATTCTGAGGAAACTCCTTATTAAATATCAGAATTTAGAATGTTTAAGTGATCAACGTCTTAAGAACCTGACTCATTGAACTTCCCACCCCTGCTCTACTGCTCATGTGTATGATACTACAGGGTTCAATGATCTTCATTTCCTCCTCTGCTCTGTGTAATAGACAAGGCACAAAGATGCAGCACTTATTTAAAAAGGCATTTGACCTCTTTGCCTTAATGTAATTTATCCCTTGTGCAATGGAAATGAAGGAAACTCAAACATACATTATGAAACACATCTTCTCAGAGCACTGGGACCTACATTTTAGGGCCTTGATTCACTAAGGTAGGTAGACAGGTGCCTACAAGTGAAATGCACAAGCATACACAGCTCTGCACTGCAAGCACCCAAATTCTGGTTGAGCACATGTCCCCATAATTGTAACATCCAATGTCTTTAACAGCCAGGAGCAGAAAAGCAGGAATTTTATAACTAAATAAAAACATTCTAACAAAGTTCTTACAAAGTTGCAATGTTACAATCTCTTACAAAGTTGCAATGTTAGCTCATTTTCATAGTCAAGTATGTTTTATCTTATGGATGTGTTTTTACAATGTGGATTTTTTTTAAAAATAAGACATGCATTCCATTAGGCTGGGTTCACACTTGAGCTGCTTTTCGTGTTTTGGGAGTATTTTTTATGCACATTTGTACACGTTTTTCCGGCTTGAGCATTTTTGTTTTAGCCAATAGAACGCTAGTCACCAGGAGGCTGCATGAAAAAAATTGGCATTTTTAGGAGTTCCGATTGAAGTCTACATGGACTAAAAATGGGCACCTCTGAAGGAAAAAACAAAGCACAGATCTTAAGTGTGGAGCCATGGTTAATATTAGACACTTGCAGTGTAAAGTAGTTTTGAACTTTGTCACTTAGCCGCAACGATCTAGTCACTGACTTTGGAGGGTGTGTCAATCATATTGGTGCTTCCTTTATCCTGGATCTGTACCCTGCTTGGATAAATATATAGGCTAAATTAAATTTTTGTCTCTAAAGGCCCATACACACGATCAGACTTTTGACAACAACGGTCCGACGGACATGTTTTATCAGACAATCCGACGGTGTGTATGCTCAATCGGACAATTGTTTTCGGTTTTTCAACGGACAAATGTTCGCTGTGCATGCTCTCAAACTTTCCGGCAACAAATGTCCAATGGAGGATAATCTGATCGTGTGTACACAAGTTCAAAGTAAAAACATGCATGCTCAGACCCAATGCTAAACATCAGACAACAATAGCAGAAGTTGCCCAAAGGGTGGCGGTAAAAAGCTGAAAAACCACGTGATTTGGTGAATGTTGGCTGAAAAAGTTCTGCCGTGTGTATGCATACCAAGTTCAAGGCCAACGCCCTTCGGACCAAAATCCACAGAAAAGTCAGATGGAAGTCCAGTCGTGTGTATGAGGCTTTAGACATCTCTGTATCTCACTAAAATACTTCCGGGCAAATAACCTTCAATCAATGGAACTCTTATATTGCAGGACTTCTGTTCTTGGAGTTTTCAGGCCACAGCAAGGACTGTATCTCTATCTCTGTTCAAAAAACACACCAGGAAAGGTGAGGTGGAGCTCCAGTGATAGGAAGATTGGTAGGCTCTTTCCACTTCAAGATGAGAGAGAGGTTTGTGAGTTTTCCACAAGGCAGGTGACTGAGTGCCTCATCAAGGTATTACTCCTCATAAATTGATAGGCATCACTTTTGAAAAAGGTATTTTAGGATAAATGAAAAATATATCTTTCTCCAGTTTTTTTTTTTTTAAATGAGGAAAAAATTAAATAAAGAAATAGGTGCATTTATCATTGTTGGAAAGCAGAACTGCAACAACATTGCATTGGCCATACCAACTCCACTGGTCATTTTTTCCAGAACAGGAACATAAAAGGAAAATCTGATATATAATATGAGACAAAGAGACCGTTCCTCTTTTAGACACTGAACTTCATGAAAATATCTGAAAGAAGGTTGCCCAAAGTAAACAATCATCTCCCATTTAATGTGTATGTAAAACCCAAACAATTTACTCCTTTTAGCACCCTCTTGATCTTCTAAGCATATCATTGAAAGTGCTTTGTTATATCTGTTCGATAAGTGTAAGGCCTCGTACACACGACCGAGTTTCTCGGCAAGAACCAGCAAGTAACTTGCTGGCAGAGATGTCTTGCCGAGAAATTCGTTCGTGTGTATGGTTTCTCGTCAAGAAAACCGACAAGTAATCTCGACGAGAAAATAGAGAACCTGCTCTCTATATTCTCGTCAGCATGTTTCTCGACGAGAAAAGTGAGTGTGTGTACACTTACCTGTCCTCCGGGAAGCCCGCGCATGTTCGAAATGAATTAGACGCATGCGCGGTAGCTTCCTAGGTAGAGTATACCAAGATGGCGGCGACGGCATCGATTGTGACGAGCGCATGCTCGTCGTAGTCGATGACGTCACCGCGTACGCTCCATTCAAAGAACCGCGGGTTCTTTGAATCGAGCGTCTGTACACTCGGCCGGGACAAGTTTCTTGTCCAAGAATCTCGTCGAAAAAAACGACATGTTTTTTTCGATGAGAATCTCGGCCGTGTGTACGAGGCTTAAGGCACATAATTCATTTTCTTTTGTTCAACCAGCGATTGAACCGAGCTGATTCCCCCATTTACACATTCAATGTGGATGTATTTTGCCAGCAGGGAGCCTTTCCCGACAGCAGAATAAAGAGTTTATAGGTGAGGCAAAAATAACAGTTTCTTATGTCGCGTACACACGATCGGAAATTCCAACAAGGAAAACTTTTTTTTTTTTCAGACGGAATGTTGGCTCAAACTTGTGTTGCATACACACGGTCACACAAATCTTTTCGGAAATTCCGACCATCAAGAACGCGGTGACGTACGACGAGCCGAGATCAATGTAGTTCAATAGGCAGTTCGGCTCTTCTGCTTGATTCGGAGCATGCGTGTTTTTTTTGCGTGTCAGAATGCATACAGATGAGCAGAATTTCCAATAGAAACTATTTCCGTCTGAAAAATTGAGAACCTGCTCTTAATCTTCTTTTGGCGGATATTCCGACAGAAAAAATCCGATGGAGCCTACACACGGTCATAATTTCCGACCAAAAGCTCACATCGGACCATAGGTGTGTGCAGCCTATTGCATTAGGGTGTGCACTCCAAATGTCAAACACACATGAACGCCACCCGCTGTCACAGAAAGGAGGCTCTGGTGGTGGGAGACAGTTGATTGGGAGCATATTACGTTACGCCTTAAATATGGGTGTAATATGTTCCTACTGTTGAACCTAGCCTTTATTATAATGGGGGCATTTACACTGGCCACTGGCACCCCCAACCACCCACCTGGTGCTGTCCCTGGATAATGCTAATGCACATGGGGCGATTAGGGTGTGCCCAGGCACATCTGGCACACCCTGTGCGCACGCCTATGCATTGGACTTTTCTTGTCGGAATTTCCAATCATGTGTACGCGGCATTTGCCTTACATTGCAGGACACAGGATCGTATTCTGAAACACAGGGGCGTCCAAAAGTAGTTCAGCTGATGGGTGAGCATAAGAAAACAGAATCTTTTAACCAAAGCTGGCATGAGTTGAGGCTTGAACATCCACCTGATAAAATGTAATGAACAAGTAAACAGAAGACCAGGTGGCTGCCTTTCAAACATCGGAACAGAAGTCTAGATGGCAGCCTTGCAAATCAAATAACCATATGACTTATCCTGAAAAGCAGATGAAGTACCGGCTGATCTAGTGGAGTTCACTTTGGCTAAGAAAGGGGAACCTTGTTCCTAAGGTCATAAGCTTGAATGATGAGCTGACAAATCCACCTACTGATAGAGAAGCAGGGTGTCCCCCTACAGCAGGGATCTTCAAACTATGGCCCTCCAGCTGTCCAACTACACGTCCCATGAGGCATTGTAAAATTTTGACATTCACAGACATGGCTAGGCATGATGGGAATTGTAGTTCTTGAACAACTGGAGGGCCATAGTTTCGTGACCCCTGTCCTACAGGGACCTTCAGAAATGACGATAAGGAACTCTGACTGAAGAAAGAGAGATGCAGCTGAGAGGTGAACCCCAGACTAGTTGGCTGTGGCTATGGATCTGTAGAGCACTCATCTTCTAATTCATTGTGCTGCACCACATGCTTAGGTGAGCTTCAAATGAAGGATCCAGTGCCCAGAAGGTGCAATTAAAGGATGTTCGCTCATTTTCTTCCTTGCAGAGTATGGTCCACCAGCTACCAGCTAGGAAATAACTGATCTGAAGCTGCAAAAAAGATGCCCCAGTGACTCTGCAGCAACTAAAGAATCTTTCTAGAAGAAAAATGTGTTGAAGTGAGGTCTTCTCAGAGAAAAAAAAAAAAAAAGATGTCTGATCTCCTGAAAATGCTAGAAAAGAACTGAAGCCTGTAAGAGGGATGTCAAGCCGCGTACACACGATCGGTTTTACCGATGAAAACAGTCTGATGGATTTTTTTCATCGGACAAACCGATCGTGTATGGGCCTCATCGGTCTTTTTTCCATCGGTGTCAAAAAATAGAACATGTTTTAAATTTTTCCGATGGATAAAAAACCGATAGCAAATTACGATCGTCTATGGGCAAGTCCATTGGTTAAAAAACCCACGCATGCTCAGAATCAAGTCGACGCATGCTCAGAAGCATTAAACTTCATTTTTCTCGGCTCATCGGAGTGTTTTACGTCACGGCGTTTGAAACGGTCAGTTTTTTGACTGATGGTTTGTAGGCAAGACTGATGGAAGTCAGCTTCATCGGTTTTCCGATGGAAAAATCCATTGGTTTAAAAACCATAGGAAATCCGATCGTTTGTACAAGGCTTAAGTGTTTATACTGGGCTGTCCTTACAGATTTGCTTTGCCAGTATCCAATTCTTCTGAGGGTGGTAATATAACATAGTGTTTCAGTGTGATGTGGATATTATTCTGTACCTCGTAATAAATGTTTTGTTTTTCTTTTAATTTCGCCTTGACATACAATTTATTGCTCTACTATGCCCTTGAAACCTGAAAGGGAGAAGCTCAGCTGGTTGCTACATGTAACACTGACCATTCTGCCTTCAGTTATGAATAACTGATAAAAAGGTTATGACATGAAGCTTCTATGATCGGGAACCAAAAACGTATGAGGATGTATACAGGAGGTTACTTTTCAAAGCAGTAGTAAAGCTAATATTTGGTAGATGCGTTTGCAATCTACAGCCATATCACAACAATGCACTACCCCAATGAAGGAAAACATACAGTTTTCCCTTCAAAGAAAGAATGGAGTCCGATACGAGCCTAGCATTCACTTCAGAGTATACAAACGGGACACTAGAGTGCTGATACAGACAATTGTTCCTGCAGAACTAAAGCCTCGTACACACGGTCGGACTTCCATCGGACTTTTCCGTGTTTTTTTGTCCGAACGGAGTTGGTTGGGAACACCCATAGCATACACACGCTCTGACTTTTCTGCAAACTTTCCGAAAACTTTTTGCAACATCACGTGGTTTTTCTGCTCTTTTCTGCTCTTTACCGCCACCCTTTGGTCAACTTCTGCTATTGTTGGTTGATTTTAACATTAGTTGTTTTGTCCATCGGACAAAAGTCCAATGGTTTTCTGTACACACGGTCGGACTTTGCTCCATCGGACTTTTGTTGGGCAAAAGTTTGTCTGTTTGCAGACCCAACTTTTGTCCGATGAAAACAAGAAAAAAGCAAAAAAAGTTTGTCCGATGGAGCGTACACACGGTCGGATTGTTGGTCCAACTTGCTCATAATGAAGATTGTTGGCCAAAAGTCCGACCGTGTGTATGGGGCTTAAGAAAGTAAGAAAGTTCACTTACCAGAGAAGAAGAAACTGAAGTACTATGCATTATTAAACCAGAGCACAAAAGATGACACCCAACAACTGATGAACCTTTTTTAATGAAGAGAAATACAACAGTAATGCCGCGTACACACCATCGGAATTTCCGACAACAAATGTTCGATGTGAGCTTTTGGTCGGATATTCCGACCGTGTGTAGGCTCCATCGGACATTTGCTGTCGGAATTTCCGACAACAAATGATTGAGAGCTGGTTCTCAATTTTTCTGACAACAAAAGTTCTTGTCGGAAATTCCGATCGTGTGTGTATCCAATTCCGACGCACAAAAATCCTACGTATGCTCGGAATTAAACGCATGCTCGGAATCATTGAACTTAATTTTCTCGGCTTGTTGTAGTGTTGTACATCACCACGTTCTTGGCGATCGGAATTTCCGACAACATTTGTGTGACCGTGTGTATGCAAGACAAGTTTGAGCCAACTTCCGTTGGAAAAAAAAAATGCTGGTTTTGTAGTCGGAATGTCCGATCATCTGTACGCGGCATAAAGGTACCAACTGACAACCAGATATTTGCACACCTTCTTTTTGCCACAATATATTCATATCCTGGAGAGTGACAGTTTGTAACGTTAACATATTACATTGCGTTCCCAATGGAGATGCTCCTCTCATTTCCTATCCTGGTGACTACTCCTCACCAGTTTAAGAAGAGAATACATTTTTTTAAACAGGGTCACAGAAGGCATAAAAAGAAAAAAACTTTTCAAATTGAACTCTTCCCAACTCTATTGAAATAACAAAGATGTTTGGGTTAGAGTTTCACTTTCATTGTCTCTTAAACCAATAATCAGGAGTCAACAAACAACCTCCCCTAGTAATTCCCCTGAGTATGAGCCTTTCAATGGCCAATCAGACATTAGCATTAAACATATAGCTATACTATCTATTCTAAGATATGTACACATACAATTGATATCTGATAATTGGAATCATCCACAATGTTACTTAATGCTACTGTATATGAAGTTTGATGGCTGCACTGGTAAATGAACTTTTTTCAGCTTTCACACAGTGTACATTGTTCAATGCATGGTAATGACTTTCCATAGGGACAGACTTACTTTGGTATTCATATAAAAATCAAGTAAGCAAAGAGTTTCCAACATATGGGTACATTTTTTTTATCTGCTGTGATTGCTTAAGCCCTGTACACACGGTCGGTCTTTTGCCCAACAAACTTCGTTTTGAGCAAGTTGGACCAACAATCCGACCGTGTGTACGCTCCATCGGACAAACTTTTTTCGTTTGGTTTTGGATTTCATCGGACAAAAGTTGGGTCTGCAAACGGACAAAATTTTGCCCAACAAAAGTCCGATGGAGCAAAGTCCGACCGTGTGTACAAAAAACCATCGGACTTTAGTCCGATGGACAAAACAACTAATGTTAAAATCAACCAACAATAGCAGAAGTTGACCAAAGGGTGACAGTAAAGATCAGAAAAGAGCAGAAAAAACACGTGATGTTGTAAGAAGTTTTAAGAAAGTTTGCATAGTGTGTATGCTATGGGTGTTCCCAACCAACTCCGTTCGGACAAAAAAACACGGAAAAGTCAGATAGAAGTCCGACCGTGTGTACGAGGCTTTACGCTTAATAGATGCTGAAAGTGAACCTTCTTGGGTTTAACCCAAAGTGTTCTTAGGGTTGCCACCTCATCCCTTTAAACCTGAACACATATTAATTACAGATGTTCTGTGGCTGATTAAGGTGGTAATTAAACTCACTTAGTATTTCATCATTAGCATTAAATTAGCCTCAGATCCTGAGTAATTAATATGTGTTCAGGTTTAAAGATATAAGGTGGCAACCCTACGTTGACCTAATATGACTATGTGGCCATATTAGGTCAATGATGTCAAGAGCATCCCTGCCCCTTTGTGCACCTGTAGCTGTGGGGTGTTAATGCCATAGCTGCAGTTGATTGAGCTGCAGGGGGCAGGAGTGACAGCTTCCTTCCGGGTTAGAGCGGAGCTCTGCCGATTTTTAATACTGCAGCTGCTGACTTTTATAATAAGGACACTTACCTGTCCATAACGTCATAGCCCGGCGCCATGCTTTGTTGTGCTGACCAAGCCTCATTCTGGCTACTGATCACACCGCCGTGTCTCCCCATCACATCCCGGAAGCCAGACGAACGCCGTCAGCCACAGTGCAGCCAGCCATCCAGGCCCTGACGTCTCACCCCTCTCACTTCTTCTAGGACCCAGTTCATTCATACCAAAATCAGGAGAAAAGAGTCCATCTAGCGTTGGTATGGGTTCCAATAGGTAGATGACCAACGCTAGATGGACTCTTTTCTCCTGATTTTGGTATGAATGAACTGGGTCCTAGAATAATACCTTGCTGTGCTCTGCCATCCCACGCTCTCCTGCCCAGGATCAGTTAGGCCCCTTTCACACTGGGGCGTTTTTCATGCGGTTTAGCGCTAATAATAGCGCTATTATACCGCATGAAAAAATCATGCCCTTTAGCCTTCAATGTGAAAGCCCGAAGGCTTTCACACTGAAGCGGTGCGCTAGCAGGACCGCTCCAAAAGTCCTGCTAGCCGCTTCTTTACAGCGGTGAAGGAGCGGTGTGTTCACCGCTCCTTTACCGCGGTCTCCCATTGAAATCAATGGGACAGCGCGGTAATACCGCCCACAAACCGCGGCAATAGCCGCGGTTTGCGGGCGGTATTAACCCTTTTTCGGCCGCTAGCGGGGGTTAAATTAACCCCCCTAGCGACCGCATACCACGGTAAGAACGACGGTATAGCAGCGCTGAAAATCGCGCTGCTATACCACCACCGCTCCTGCCCGCCCCAGTGTGAAAGGGGCCTTATGGTGCCAGATCAGATGGACTTGCTGTGACCTGCAGTTCCACCCCCACTCTTCTACCCAGCTGTAAATCGTGAATACAACTCTTCATTCCCTCATGTGAGTGAATATTGCTGTTTATTAAATGTTTTATTGATACTTTCTCAGAGGCGCCCCTCTCTACATATGCACCCGAGAGTATAAGTACTTTTCTATACATCTCTTTTATCCTTGTTCCTGGACTATTTGGTACCATACCTAATCCACATACTGAGGTACTTGTGCATTGCGCCTTTTCTACTTGTTTTACCTGTCCAGGGCCCCCGCGATGTCGGCACCCGAAGCCGATCTATCCCTCAGCTCTCGGGTGCTGCCGCCGCCATCTTCGGTAAACGAATCAGGGAGTGAAGCCTTGCGGCTTCACTTCCTGGTTCCCTACTGCGCATGCGCGACTCGCGCTGCGCATTTCCACTGGTCCCTGCTGTCTTCTGGGACCTGTTTGTCTCCCAGAAGACAGCGGGGGGGGGGACGGAAAAGGCGCCAGAAGTGGCAAAGATACTCGTGGGTGGCTCTTGTATCTATGCCCGGAAATGGGATTAAAATACCTGTATTAGACAGGTATCTGCTCCCCCCCCTGCTCCCTGAAAAGTGCCAAATGTGACACCGAAGGGGGGGAGGAATCCAAAAAGCGGAAGATCCATTTTTGGGTGGAACTCTGCTTTAAGTCCGAACACAAGTTCAGACCAAAACGGAGCTCATTCCTACTGGCCACTAGGGATGAGCCAAACACCCCCCCCGTTCGGTTCGCACCAGAACCTTTGAACGGACCGAACGTTCGCGCAAACTTTAGAACCCTATTAAATACAATGGACGCGAACGTTCGAAATCTAAAGTGCTAATTATAACGCCTAATATGCATGTTATTGTCCTAAAAAGGGTTTGGGGACCCGGGTCCTGCCCGAGGGGACATGTATCAATGTAAAAATAATCTTTTAAAACTGTCGTTTTTTCGGGAGCAGTGATTTTAATGATGCATAAAGTGAAAAAAAAAGTGAAATATTCCTTTAAATATCGTACTTGGGGGGTGTCTAAAGTATGCCTGTGAAGTGGCACGTGTTTCCCGTGTTTAGAACTGTCCCTGCACAAAATTAAATTTCTAAATGAAAAAAAGCCATTAAAAACTGCTTGCGGCTTTAATGTAATGTCTGGTCCCAGTAATATGGATAAAAATCAATGAGAAAAATGGCATGGCTACCCTATCACCCCCCCCTACCCCAGCCCATTACCAGCCCCTTTGGGTCTTGTATGGATATTAAGGGGAACCCCGCACACAAAATAAAAAAGGCCCTATATACTCTGAACAGCCGTATACAGGCGGTGCATACAAGACAGGGACTGTAGGTTTGTTCTTATGTAGAATCTGTTTGTAATTTTGAACAGGTACATTGTTTAAGTGTAGCTCCAGCCAACAAATCTATTTTTAAGCTTTTTGGAAAACATAGGGAAGGGTTATCACCCCTGTAACATTTGTTTTGCTGTCTGTGCAGTGTGCACCTGTTCAGAACAGTTCACCTCACTTTCCGTCCTAATGACAAATGTTTTTGGAAAATTTGGGATTTTTATTGAAACAAGAATTGGTGATAAAGCATCAGTAGAGAGGAGACACCTTTCTCCCATATTAATTCTTACAGGAGAGAATTTTCCTTCCTAGTGGTAGATTTCCTCTCACTTCCTGTTGTCTCCGTTTGCAAGTAGGAGTCGTTTGTAAGTTGGATGTTTGAAAACCTGTAAAGTTCTCCAAGGTGTATGTACTTCAGCACTGTTATAGAAAAGTTTTAGGTCAGGTTAGGTTCACATTAAAGTGGTTGTAAACCCTTTTATCTTTTTTTTTTTTACTAACCTGCAAGACAAAGCTATAATGAGCTAGTATAACTAGCATACTAGCTCATTATGTACCACTTACCTTCGATCGGGGCCCCCGAAGTCGTCCGTGTCCCTCCTCTAGCCGCATCCATCGCTGCGGCGATAGCCGGAATGTTACTTCCGGGTATCGCCGCTGCAGCCAATCACAGCGCCGCTCCGGCGCTGTGATTGGCCGGAGCGGCGAAGACGTGACTCCGCGCATGCGCGCGGGAGCTGTCGAATTTGGCTACGTCGTCGAATGTTGCGACCTAGCCGAATTTGTGAATGGGGTGACGTCAGCGTCACCGCATTTACATACAAATATCTCCTTAACCGTGTAGGTTTAGGAGATATTTCATGCACCTACAGGTAAGCCTTAATCTAGGCTTACCTGTAGGTCTTTGTTTAAAAAGTGGGTTTACAACCACTTTAAGCGACAGTAGTTGAAGTGGAAAACCAGTTTGTGCATTCTGTATTTATATATTATGTTAAAAAAAATGACTGGTAACCAGTTATAACAAACAGCTCAACAAACTTACCAAATGTATGCATTTTTGTAATTTATATTCTCCTGAGTCACCTATAGACAAAGACTGCTATGAGGCCTAAAATACAAGGGCAGTTTTTAGTAGAGTGATCCATGTGGCCACAATTCACCTGCTATTGATTGTGGATTACTTATATAGTTTTCCCAACAAACCATTCAGGTGCATACCCCTTATAAATTAGACTATAAAAATGCAATGAATAAAAGCCAAGAGCTATTTACTGACATACTGTATATGTCCTAATATACACATCAGGTGCACATTTTCTAAAAGATATAATACAGGGATTGTTCTCTGTAAAACCCTATACTACATGGGTAATATTCAGCTGTGTCTGCCATGTAGCTAAAAACCTGTGACTCAGTGTGGATTGCTGAAATAAATCACATCCTTTAAAGAGGAACTAAACTGTATATGAGCACCCCAAACTAAAAACATTTCAATTATTTTTAATATTCATAGCAAACCCATCCATCCATTTCTCCATGCTTTATTTTGCTAAGAAATCATTTTGAAAAACACCTCCTAGCATTTCTGGCTGTGGCCATCTTAAGTAAGGGCAGATGATTTGTGTAGCATTTACTTCCTGGAATCCATCTGCCCTTAGCTCAGGCAAGCAGGTGTTCCGTCAGAATCGGCGACCCGTCAGATTAGGTACAGAAGTGAAGGCCTCGTACACACGATCGGATATCCTATGGATTCTAATCCGATGGTTTTCTCCATCGGAAATCCGATGAAGCTGACTTCCATCAGTCTTGCCTACACACCATCAGTCAAAAAACCGACCGTTCCATGTAAAACACTCAGATGAGCCGAGAAAAATTAAGTTTAATGCTTCTGAGCATGCGTCGACTTGATTCTGAGCATGCGTGGGTTTTTTATCCGATGGACTTGCCCATAGACGATCGGAATTTGCTATCGGTTTTTGATCCATCAGTAAAATTTAAAACATGTTCTATTTTTTAAAACCGATGGAAAAAAGACTGATGGGTCCCATACACAATCGGTTTGTCCGATGAAAAAAGTCCATCGGACTGTTTCATCTGTAAAACCGATCGTGTGTACAGGGCTTGACATTCCGCCAGCTGCGCATGCATCCACCACTACCACGTTTGCTAATCTGACAGAACACCTGCAGTCAGAGGAAGGCAGCGTACATCTTACTACACCCAGCTAGGTCTTCCATTTCAGACAAATTTTAGCAATAAAGTGAGCGCATATAAATATAGTATATTGATATCTGTGATGTTGTTTGGATGTTTAATTTTGAAAGCCTAAAGGTTTAGCGCTGAGCAGTGCGGGGTGTACCAACATGGCCTCCGCCACCTTCCTACTGCTGGTGTTCAGCTTCTTTCAAAATGTAAGATCAAAACAGCATCACAGATGTCAACATACTATATTTATTCATATACGCTCACTTCAATTCTAAAATTACTCTGAAATTCAAGACGTAGCTGGGTGTAGTAAGATGTTCTTCTGACTGCAGGTGTTCTGTCAGATTAGCAAACCTGGTAGCGGTGGAACGTCACCTAATCTGATGGGTCACCGATTCTGACGGAACACCGGCATTTGGGTTTTCTTTGCTGGGAAAGCCCTTCCCCCTCCTCCAGATGAAAGAAAAAAAAAACACATGACAACATTTTGGCCTAGGCCAAAAACCAGGAAGCAACTGAAGACATGCAAAAAAAGTTTAAAACAAGTAAGGAAAACTTTCCTCTATATTTACTATGGTGAGCAGCATAAGGATTCAAATTAGTGAATTTTGGCTGAGAGAGTTTATTTCCGAATTAACTTCTATAGTGATTGCACTCTAATTATGCAATGCTGCGATTAATTACAGATGATACACTAGTCTTATAAAGCAATCACAATGGCTGTAAATTGGCATCATTAATCATACTAATCCACAATCCATTATGAAAAATGTTTGGATGCATGGCTCCCACACTAAACGTTTTTAAATACCACCTGGTAATATATGGTAGTGTAGATATGCAAATTAGTGGTCACCATTTCACCAGCCCTCATAACCACCTTAGGCTTTCTACAGGGGGGCAAAATGACCAAATGGGGGCTGTAACTTCCACATAGGCCAACAAAAAAGCGGATTTTTATTTTAGTGCGACTAAAGCCCCCATACACATGGTCGGACTTTGCTCCATCGGACTTTTGTTGGGAAAAAGTTTGTCCGTTTGCAGACCCAACTTTTGTCTGATGAAAACAAGAAAAAAGCAAACAAAGTTTGTCCGATGGAGCGTACACACGGTCGGATTGTTGGTCCAACTTGCTCAAAATGAAGTTTGTTGGCCAAAAGTCCGACCGTGTGTACGGGGCTTAAGACATAATTAGAACAAAACCACCACTGAGCACTAGTGTATGCTGAGACATTAAAGGGTATGTAAACTTACAATCAACTTCTTCAATTCACTTACAATTCAATTGCTTCCTTTTGGTCTGTTAAATATACCACTGAATGTGTGGTGTAACCGTGTAATCAGTGGCGGCCCGTCCATTAGGAGTGCCCGGGCTCCGCCCCTCTCTCCACGCCACCCCCTATATGAATAATAGATAGATTGGCTGAAAAAAAAGAGTCCCAATTGGCGGCCAAGGAGGAGGGAGGAAACAGAAGCCACCGATGCCTGTGGAGAGCAGAGGAAGGGAGAGCCGTTGCCACCGTGGAGCAAGGGAAGCCGCCAGTGAAGCGCTGCATAGATGGGGTAAGTGCACCTGACCCACCCGCCGACCGCCACTGCGTGTAAGATGTATTTCAAAAGTGCAAAACAGAAATCCTGAGAGCTGACACTTTCTTTTGCTCTCTGTCTGTCTTGCAGAACACTTCCCCATATGTTAGAGAGGAGGAGGTGTTGGCCTGTAGTCTTAACACACTTCTTGTCCTAGGGTGAAAACGTTGCCCCTCCATAGATACAGTATTGTGAGTGAGGGCCAGTTCACACCACATACAGTCCCGTGTGTTTTTTTTCTGCATCAAAAACGCATGGAAAGTAGGTTATATGGTTTCCAATGGCATAGTTCAGACCAGTGCAGTCAATGCCAGAGCTTTCCAGTTCCAGAAAAAAAGTCATCTTGCATTTTTCCTGCACTGGACTGTACCTGAACGCAGTAAAACGCATCAAAAACGCACCCGAATGCACTGGAACGCACCAAAAAAGCACCGGACCCCAGTACAGTGAGAAAAAACAGGAAAAAATAGGAAAAAAAGCATCTGGAAAGCATCCAGTAAAGCAACGCGCCAAAAACATGCATGCAGAAATGCATCCACTAAGGAACTGGAGTGCGTTTTTGTGCTGTGAACCAGCCCTGAGTGTTGTCATCCTAGGACAGGAAGTGTGTTACTGGCAGCATCACCAGGTGAAAAGAAGGGAAACAAACACCTGTTACAGAAAACAAAGGCAGCCACCACATCTTAGGGCTGGTAATGCGGGCCATAAATGGGTCTAATTCCCGACGATTTGTGCGTTTTGTAATCCGATGGTGCCACCATTCATTTCGGAATTCGACCAACCAAGCCTTCAATTTCACCTCATGTTGTTACAAAAAAGAAAATTCTTGGCCTGGAATCTTCTTTTCTTTCCAGGACACAGCTCATGTGCATTTCTTTTTTGATTATATTTCTCGGACGATTCTCCCATCATTGATTAGAAGTTCGTTAGTTTCTCCCCAAAAATTTCCAACATACCCGATTATTTGAATTTGATGGCCGCATGAAAATCGGCCATTGCTGCGACCCCATTAATGGTCAAAAATTTAACAGTTATTCAAACGTACGATTTTGTATGGCCGACATAAACTGCAATTCATGACAATTTTGTCCTTGTTTTAAGATAAGTTTTAAATTCAATGCAGTTTTGTACACTGGGGATGGAGGACAGTGACTGGCTTACATTAGAGGAGTTTCAAGGTGAAATAAAAAAAAAAAATGTATATAATAAAAGGTAATAACAGTATCATTTTAGGTATACAGATCGAAGGGTGCTATCATGTTACCGCTTACCGCTATTAAAAATTAGGGAGTTTTCAGGGATTAAAATCTTTAGTTAGACTGTCACATTTTCTAAGTGATGACTACACAAATATAATACTCATGCTTGTAAAAGGAATAGCAAATTATAAGGTGACAAGTGACAAGTAATGTGAAACTAGTTCATACCAACTGGGGGATTCAGCCCTCCTGATCGGTATTCTTGTGAAAAGGGATTGAGGACGATTTTAAATCCCCCCCCCCCCCCAACAGAACGTCATGGAAAGTGCGCAGATTCTGGATCACGACAGATTGGTGTTACACTGAGGTCATAGCAACCTGTGGACTACAGAGAAGAACCTTCCGGAGAGTTTGCTAATCCCTGCCAACAATACTACAAACACATTGTACTAATGTTTGTAACATAAACAGTAATTAATTCTGCTTGTTCTTTAAAGATAAAAATTCTATCCACTTGTATGGCAAACATATGTTCAATAATGTATAATAACCCACTGCAGAAAAAAAAATCTTTGCTGGCCTGACTACAGAGAACTAAAATCCTATTGGTTGCCATGGGTTGTCGCACTTTGCACACTGTTGCTGCACGCTGCTAAACTTTATTAAACCTAACGTTGTAAAGCTCTGCGCAAACTGTTGGCGCTATATAAATCCTGTATAATAATAATAATAATAATAATAATAATCTAAACCCAAAAACACAAATTTGTAGTATTGCAGCTTACCAGCCTATAGATGAGGTGGATGCATTATTTCACAAATTTTTCACTTTATTTTAACTTGGTAAACAGATAAGAGACACTAAAGCCTCGTACACACGATCAGATTTTCGGACGACTGTTCGTCCGTTTTTTGTTGCATGCTAGTCTCATGTCGAAAGTGAAGAGGTTACACACCATATGAAAATTCTCGTACGACAGAATACAACTTCAGAAGTGACGTCATATGTTGATTTTAAACCGTACTAATTAAACGAAAATCAGACGTTGAGTTCACATCCGGCAAAAATGTTATAGTCTGCACATCCAGATTTTGTGGGACGAAAAACCGGAATCAGCTGTCAAACACCATACTTTTTTTTTTTTTTTTTTAATAACAAACATATCATACTTACCTCTACTGTGCAGTTCGTTTTGCACAGTGTGGCCCCCGAACGCCATCTTCTGGGGTCCCCCGGCGGCTTTCGCAGCTCCTCCCCACATCAGATAACCCCCTAGGAGAAGCACTCTCCCGGGGAGTAACCTTGCGGGCGCGCTCCTGTGTCCAGCATTTGGCGTCCATAGCCGCCAAATGCAGGAATCGGGCCTGCCACCGCATCATTGAATTTGATTGACAGCAGCGGGAGCCAATGGCTGCGCTGCTATCAATCTATCCAATCAAGACTTGAGAACCACAGGCAGAGAGACTGCGCGTCCTCGTCGTGGGACATTCCAGGGCTCAGGTAAGTAAAACGGGGGGGGGCTGGGGGGACGGTGACCGGTGACTGCAACCCCTTTAAAAATAGATTGAAATTCATCCGGTTCAGCAGGGTCGGCTGAATTTGGATCCACATGTGGCTGCTTCTGTTTGTGTGGAGTCGATGTAATGATTGACAGCTCTCGAATGAGACTGTTAGTACATTTTCGTTTGATCAGCACCTGCAGCCAATCGGCGCTGCAGCACTTATCCGTGTATTCTGACAGTCCCCACTGTCAGAATCCAATAGCATAGCAGGCGCTGCAGCGCTGATCCGTGTATTCTGACAGTCCCCACTGTCAGAATCCAATAGCATTGCAGGCGCTGCAGCACTGATCCGTGTATTCTGACAGTCCCCACTGTCAGAATCCAATAGCATAGCAGGAAAAATTCCACTATCCACCTTGCGTGCGTGGATGAGGATTTTTTTTTTTTCAAACTGATCAAAAATAAAAATAAATGATCCATGTGTGGGCAGCTGTATTGTTAGAATTTACATACAAGCCCCAAAGGAGCAAATTCAGTAATTGTTTATGTTGCTACTGGAGAGCTCAAAGCATATGGTAAGCAAGGTCAAGGTCTGGCGTATAATTCTGCATGGTGCGTAGTGTGGGAGCTATGAAAAGTGTCCTTGTCTAGCAAAACTTCTAATCACACAGCATGTACTGTATAGGACTCTCGTGTTACTCTTTAACAGCTGTAAAACAATACTGAACAAAATTAATGTTTAACTTTCATTATTGTTTTAACCAACCAATAAATGACAAGCAAAGCCATCTTACCTATCTTAAAATATATTCCATAAAATGTAAAGCTTACCTGGTCTTAGG
This sequence comes from Rana muscosa, assembly GCA_029206835.1. Taxonomy (NCBI): domain Eukaryota; kingdom Metazoa; phylum Chordata; class Amphibia; order Anura; family Ranidae; genus Rana; species Rana muscosa. The sequence goes on from CM055116.1 coordinate 189,636,752, forward strand.
TTTTTCGCCCAGTTTCGCCGATCTGCTCTGCGAAAAAAAAAAGTGCTCTCGAGCTCGGAGATGTCTCAGTGTGACTGCAAAGCTACTGCATCTCCTATATTGTCTCAGGAGAGAGAGAACAACATACACCTCCTGATAGCAGCCAAGCCCTTCAGACTTCACTCCAGGCTTCACCCTCTGTCAGTTTTTTTCCCCTTTCTGAGCCCTGGAAAAATGCACAACCGACAAACTCGCAATTAGCAGGTCCTCACTAATCTCAAATCCTCACTGCCCAAAAGCTGCACATTCCAATATTTTAAATAGAGGCTCAGAAGGATATTTCTTAATGAAAAAAAAATAAATCCTGACTAGACACAAAACATTAAAGGTATGCAAACCCTCCCAGAGATTAAAAAAGAAAAAAAAAAAGCCCCCCTTCGCTTGAGTTAAATAAAGCGAGAGGATGAAGTAATATTCGTGGTGAGAAGCACAAGGGGTTGGCTGGGGCTGTCTTATCAGTTCCCTCTGCTCACTCTCAGTGAAAAGCCTGTCTCTAACTGGTATACTCCCTGCCCTTAAACTCACCAAACCAGAATCCAACTCCCGACTAACACAAGCAACTTCCCGCACATCCAAACTGAAACTTTATCCAGCTCAGTGAGCCCTTACTGGCCATGGGCCAGTACAACATTCCTCTCCAGATACCTTTACTACAAAAGAAAAACTGCTCCCTGCAATTCATGTGGGTTCGCCTTAGCCGGTGACACCGTATCGCTCGGAGGGGGAGTTCCACTTTACAATTTCTCGGAGAAACTGATTCTGCTCTTCAGATGAAAGACATTTTTGTTTTTCCTTCTTAACACACCTGCTTCATTTTTCCTTTCTGAGTGTTTATTAAAGCCTCACAAAAAATAAATAAAAATGGTGTTAAATACAGAGTACAACGGATACAGAGTACAGCGTGCGGACTTATGTGGCGAGGTACTGGCAGCAGGTGACGGAGATATTGACTGCAGTTTTGTCACTCCCTGTTCCATGTACCCCATTGGTGTGTTTGTTGGGAGTCCTAGACGAAGAGTTGTGGCCGAGACCAGTGGTGGCTGGTGCTCAAAATTTTTGGGGGGGCGCAAACAAACTGAAAAAAAAAAAATCATCAATTGCCGCCACTGTGCCCATTAGACGCAGCCACTGTGCCCAAACGCCACCAGTTTTCCCCCTCAAATGCAGCCAGTTTCCCCCTCAAATGCAGCCAGTTCCCCCCCAAATACAGCCAGTTCCCCCCCCAAATACAGCCAGTTTGTCCCCAAATACAGCCAGGTTCCCCCCAAATACAGCCAGGTTCCCCCCAAATACAGCCAGGTTCCCCCCAAATGCAGCCAGGTTCCCCCCAAATGCAGCCAGGTTCCCCCCAAATGCAGCCAGGTTCCCCCCAAATGCAGCCAGTTTGTCCCCAAATGCAGCCAGTTTGTCCCCAAATGCAGCCAGGTTCCTCCCAAATGCAGCCAGTTTTCCCCCAGCCCTGCACTTACCTTCCTCGGGTCAGCGCTGTCCTTCTTCCGTCCTTGATGTCTTCTTCCGCCCTCGATGTCGCTTCAGCCAATCAGGTTACCGGTAACCAGACCCGGTGAACCTGATTGGCTGAGACGCCTGTCAGTGTTAACCAAGGAACGCACCCCCGTGCGTCCTCTGGTTAGCTATTTGGAAGCCGATTACAGCCCTCAGGTGCTGGCTCTGATAGGCACTTCCAAACACCAACCAGCCGCTGTTATTCAGATGACCGGCGCTCAACAGGGGGCCGGCCATCTGAATAGTGGGCGGCAGCGGCGACGACAATACATAGGTTCATGCAATGCATGAACCTATGTATTGTTGTGAGTGACGGGCACATGAGCGAGAGGGGGCGGCGCTCCTGCGCCCACTATGGACACACCGCCACTGGCCGAGACATACTAGGACCATGGTAATGGAAACATTATTTATGGCTCGTAAAGCTGTGGCACTTACAGTGGTGTTTCACCCGAAAACTTTTTCCTTTTCAAAGCCAGCAGCTACAAACACTGTAGCTGCTGACTTTTAATAAGGACACTTACCTGTCCAGGGAGCCCGCGATTTCAGCCCCCCGAGGCCGATCCGTCCATCAGATTGGATGCAGACGCCGCCATTATTATTGCGGCTTCACTGCCCGTTTCCTACTGCGCATGCGCGAGTCGCGCTGCGCTTTGTGAATGGCTGGCTGTCTTCTGGGACACACAGAGGTCCCAGAAGACAGCGGGGGGGGCTCGCCGAAAAAGAGGATATGACGTCCTGCGCCGCGAACTGGATGGATCGGAAGTACAGGCTGTACTTCATAAAAAGATAAGTTAGAAGAAAAAAAAAAAAATTTACTAGCCAAAAACGAGGGGTGGAGAGGTGGTCTTTCGTTTTAACACCACCTCTCAAAAGTGGGTGGAACTCCACTTTAAATGGATTCAGCCCACTCCTCGATCTATACGTACATGGTTTTGGTTAGTAAATCAGGTATTGCCTTATGAGAAGCTTATTTTTGAACACAGAGGTTGCCCAGCTAAATATAAGAAGGTGTGGATTGCGTGATGTTCTTCTGATCTCACTGTAACCAATGCTTGAAGCAACCATAATCAATAATTTTGTGTTTCTTTGTTATTAAACATGTATATCAGGATTGGTTGAAGAAGAGTGCTGTATGATTATACTTATGCAAAACATCAATACACTGTAAATATACCTTATTGTTCTATGTGCTCATGTTGAGCGCATTGTTTATTGTCACCCCCAAACAGGATATTGCACTAAACCAGTGGCGGTGTGTCCATAAGAGCAAACAGGCACCGCCCCCTCTCTCCTGCCATCCCATCTATCACCAATAGATAGTTTCATGAATTGCATGAAACTATCTATGACCGCCGCTGTCACTCCCTATTCAGGCGCCCGGACCCTTTTCGGGCGCCGGGCGCCTGAATTACAGCGGCGGGGGGTGTTTTTGAAGCGCCTGATTAGAGCCATAGGAGTTGATTTACTAAAACTGAAGAGTGCAAAATCTGGTGCAGCTCTGCATGGTAGCCCATTAGCTTCTAACTTCAGCTTGTTCAATTAAGTTTTGACAAAAAAAAATGGAAGTTGATTGGGTACCATTCACAGCTGCACCAGATTTTGCACTCTCCAGTTTTAGTAAATCAACCCCATAGGCCATAATAGGCATCAAAAAAGGTAAACAGCGAGCGCCATGTTTGGCGCTCGCAGTTCACCCAGCTGTGTTAGGAAAGGGAATGACTATTCGCTTTCCTAACACTAAAGGGCCTCTCAGCCAATCAGGTACTCAGGTCTGTTACCCGTTATTTGATGGCACAGTGGCAGCATTTGATGGCACAGTGGCAGCATTTGATGGCACAGTGGCAGCATTTGATGGCACAGTGGATGCATTTGATGGACACAGTGGCTGCGTTTGATGGGCACAGTGGCTGCGTTTGATGGGCACAGTGGCTGCGTTTGATGGGCACAGTGGCGGCGTTTGATGGGCACAGTGGCGGCATTTGATGGGCACAGTGGGAGCATTTGATGGGCACAGTGGGAGCATTTGATGGGCACAGTGGGAGCATTTGATGGCACAGTGGGAGCATTTGATGGCACAGTGGGAGCATTTGATGAGCACAGTGGTGGCATTTGATGGGCACAGTGGCTGCATTTGATGGGCACAGTGGCTGCAATTGATGGGCACAGTGGCTGCCTTTAATGGCAGAGTGGCTGCGTTTGATTGCACAGTGAGGCTGCAATTGATGGGATTATTTTTCAGAATTTTACAGTTTGTTTGCGTCCCCCCCCAAAATTTTGAGCATCAGCCTCCACTGCGCTAAACCTGTAGATAAATAAGAGAACCAGATCTCCTCTGCTAAACTAAGGAGTAGGATCGATATTAAAGTTACCAGTGCCTCCACCCAAGACAGGGCCTCTGTAACAGAGGTGGTTCCATCCCTGGGAATAAAATAAGTAATCTAATCAAAGTATTTGGATTAGCACAGTTCTTGATGGAGGGTGGGAGCTGCGCCAGTTAACCTTCCAAGTTGACCAGCAGATGATTGGTTGCTGAGATGCAGGGCAGTCTCCTGCCAGGTGAAAAGAGAGGGAAAAAAGCCTAATGCCCCATACACACGATCGTTTTTCATGCCGTTAAAAATGCCATTTTTAAAAATGGGCATTAAAACCGATCGTGTGTAGGCTCCAGAGCATTTTTAACGGCGTGAAAAACGGCCATTAAAAATTTCGAACATGCTCTATTTTTTCACGTCGTTTTTCATGTCGTTTTTTTTAACGACGTGAAAAACGATAGTGTGTATGCTTTTACGAGGTGAAAAAAAACGTGCATGCTCAGAATCAAGTATGAGACGGGAGCGCTCGTTCTGGTAAAACTAGCGTTCGTAATGGAGATAGCACATTCGTCACGCAGTAACGGACTGAAAAGCATGAGGCTGAAAAGCGCGAATCGTTGCTCAACAAACTTTACTAACATGAGGGATGGCGCCACCGAACGGAACTTCCCCTTTATAGTGCCGTCGTACGTGTTGTACGTCACTGCGCTTTGCTTGAACGTTTTTTTTAATGATCGTGTGTACGCAAGACAGGCTTGAGAGAAAACGACAAGAAAAACGTTGGTTTAAAAAATGGCATGAAAAACGGTCGTGTGTACGCCGCATAAGAGAAGAAAACGAATGCAGCCACCACATTTAAGGACTCGTGAGCAGCAATATATTACATTTTTGGTTTTGGGTTTAAAGTGTGAGTAAACTCCCATGTATGATGTTTACCTATAAGTACAGTAAACATTTCCTAAACATGCATTGTCTAGGAGATATTTACTTTAGATGCAGCCTGTGACGTCACCGTGCATGTGCTCTGAAGGAACGGCATACCCGTGCCATTCCTTCAGAGCCGTGCCATAAACAGCGACTCCCACGCACATGCGCAGGAGTGATGTCATCACCAGCTTGGCCATTCATATCATCGAAAGTCCACAAACCTGGTGACATTGTGCCGCTGGAAGGCTAGCACGTTATGACTTAAAATGCCTGGGGCCCAATTATTTATTTTTTATGCGGTTCATTACTGCTTTAATATCGCTTTAAAGTAGAACTAAAGGCAACACTTTTTTTTTTCATTTTAGATTTTAAGTGAGGGTTATAACCCCTGTCAGGTATTTTTTTTTTTGTACCTCTGAATCCCGTTAAGGAAATTTCCTTTAACTTTCTGGCCCATAAACAAAACAGGAAGTGAGAGGAAATCCCTCTAACTGCCATGAGATAATCCCGGCCGTGTATATGCTCCATCTCCATCTAAGTTTTTCCGACAGGAAAACTGAGGAAAAAAAAAAAGAGAACATGTTCCCTTTTTTCCCCGCCGGGATTCCCGCGGTCTTTTTCCCGGCAGTTTTCCTATGGGGAAAAACTGCAATGGAGCATACACACGGCCGGGATTCCCGGCCAAAGCTCTCACCGCAGTTTTCCCGACGGGAAAACCTCTCGTGTGTACAGGGGGAAAGTTACCAAGCAGGTTCTCGGTTTTCCCCTTGGGATTCCCGGCGGACTTTTTACCGCCGGGAATCCCGTACGTGTGTACTAGGCATAAGGGCATATTCACACCAGCAGAAGTGCTGAATGCAAATCTGCTAGTATGAACTTGGAGGCCACAATGTTGAAGCACCAATCCCATCACATCACACAGTTTTTTTCTTTTTTATTGTTGTTATAAAGTGACATTTCAATACAAGTGTATCTATAGTAAAATATAAAATCCATTTATTAATTTTCACATTTTATTTGATTTTTTTTTGCCTACCACTATTATGCCGCGTACACACGATCGTTTTTAATGACGTGAAAAAATACATTTTTTAAAATGGTCATTAAAAATGATCGTGTGTGGGCTTTCCAGCATTTTTCCCAACGAGAAAAACGCAGAGAATCACGACGAGAAAAATTGGAACATGCTCTAATTTTTCACGTAGTTTTTTACATCGTCGTTTTTCTCGTCATGAGAAACGGCCGTGTGTAGGCTTTAACGACGTGAAAAAAAATGCGCATGCTCAGAATCAAGTATGAGACGGGAGCGCTCGTTCTGGTAAAACTAGCATTGGTAATGGAGATAGCACATTCATCACGCTGTAACGGACTGAAAAGCACAAGGCTGAAAAGCGGAAATCGTCTCTCAACAAACTTTACTAACATGAAGGGTGGCGCCATCCGAATGGAACTTCCCCTTTATAGTGCCGTCGTACGTGTTGTATGTCACCGCGCTTTACTCGAACATTTTTTTCCACGATAGTGTGTAGGCAAGGCAGGCTTGAGAGGAAACACGAAAAATCACGTCGAGAAAAATGCAGTTTTTTCAATGACATTAAAAACGATCATGTGTACGCGGCATTAATCTCAATGATCTTGAAGTTTGTAAACTTACTTTGTGAAGAGTCCCCCACCTTTACTTCCTTGAATTCTGAGAGATGTATTCACAATGAGTAGGCACTGCTGTGTCACACATTTCACAGAGCCTGTCTTCTGCACTACAGAGGAGGAGTTTCAGAAGGTGGAGTCTGTGCAGGAATCAGAGCTTGCAGACAGCAAGGTAACATGGGGTATGTAGTCCTTAGAAATGGAAAAGAAACAACTTAGGAAAATTTGCAAAGCATTTTGGGAATCCAGGAAGTCGTGGAAAGAGATGGCCAGCAGACAGGCAGAATGCACAACATGAAAGGAGATTTTTCAAGTAAGATTCTATTGGATTGTCAGAAATAACTATTGTTTACCAGGGGTGTCAAACTCAATTTCATCGTGGGCCGCATCAGCATTATGTTTGTTCTCAAAAGGGCCGGTTGTATCTGTAAGATGAGATGTCCAGCGCATCCCCTCCCCTTACATGAGCCACCCCACCATCAGAAGCTGAGTCCCCCACTCTCCCCTACATCACAGTGCACCCCCCTTTCCTTATGCTGCTGATGGGAAGAAGCTGGATGCATTGCTTGAAAGCTAAAAGTAGGGGTCTGGAGGAGGACCAGAGGAGGGCTGGGGCTCTCCTGCAGCTGCAGGAGAGGTGCGAGGGTCACATGAAATGGCCTGGAGGGCCGGATTCGGCCGGGTTCTATTTGTGCAGTGGCATACCTCCCAACTTTTTTTAAAGGGAAACAAGGGACACCTACTGTATTAGCAAAAGTATGTAGGCATAGGACACACCTCCTGCCACACCCCCTTAAAGGAGAATTATGCAAAAAAAAAAAAAAGATTAGTTAAATCTACAAGTGTTTTTTTTTTTTTTACCAGTACTATTCCTTTATACTGGCTTTACAATTTTTACAAATGCAGCAATTTAGAAATTGGATGAAAGGTTAAGCACTGGGAAACACTTTATAAAAGTGTATAAAAAAGTGAATTTTATATACAACTCTATAGATCAGACCAAAATTTGTGACAACTGAGGAGGAAAGAGGGACAGAGGGACTTTGTTCCAAATCAGGGACAGTCCCTCGAAATCAGGGACAGTCCCTCTAAATCAGGGGCAGTCCCCTAAAATCAGGGACAGTCCCTCTAAATCAGGGACAGTTGGGAGCTATGCAGTGGTGTTGGGATGTGGTGGTTTCTGCCGCTGCCCACTGCGCTGGAAAAAAAAAGTAATGCATATAGTTCAATTTTCAGGATAAACACCACCATAACGCAGTGATGTGATCTGACATCATAGGAAAGAAGACACTTTGCCTTGTACTGGCGTTGGGACTGCAGGTGGGGGAAATCCCTGGTAGTCACCAGAATTAGTATCCTCATTGGAAGAACTCCCTCCTATTCCTGCTCTTGTGACTACAAAAAATTGGGATTTTGTTTTACTTTCACATTTGGTGATAACAGTGTGCAGGATAAATAGAGGGTCATTCTCCCTAATGGGGACAAAGGCAACAATAAAAACCTGGCTTCTAATCCCTCTCCACTGTATAGTGTTATACTTTTATACTGTTTTACTGTATTCAAAACAGTGTTGTTTTGCTATAATTACATGTAGCGGCCTCACCCTCTCTCTCTTCTTTAGTGGATACTTTGGCTTCTGGCTAGGGGTAATTTGAAGGGGAGAGCGAGGTGCGCCATGTCCCATGTCCTCTAGATTACTGCATGTAGGGGTGAAGGCCAGAATTAGATTATACCCGGGCTGTGTATACGCTCAGAGCCAAGTCTGTTCTGCTGATAACCCCCTTTGCTCCCAGTAATTGGAGTACCACACACTGAAAAGGTCCAACACTTATTTATTCCATAACAGCAAACAAATAGTCCTTTGCGAGCAGACAGTTTGAGACCCATAGAACAGTTCAGTATTGGTGGGGAGTAGGTCAAGGCACAATCCTCAAAGAAAACTAAACCGTTGAGGTTTCACCAACGGTTGCTAAGCACAGTGGCTGTTAAATGGACTTTTTGGCTTCAGAGTCTCTTCCAGCGACTCTAGTGAACAGGAACTGGAGTTACCTTCGCTACGCTGCAGCCCCTGTCAGGGGGAAGACATCCCTCCAAAGGGAGTTACCAGAGGCCCCGCCGTCACTGGATTAATGCTGTACCGGACTATCCGGAAGGGTTACACTCCCCGGCCTCCTCGCCTCAGATACGGGTCCCAACACCTTAGGGCCCCTCGGACTCCTCCACCCTTGCGGAACCCAGTCGAAGTTACTGGGCCCCAGGCCTTGGCCATATTACCTCACCCCAGGCTTAAGGTGCCTGGGATGGACTCCATCCCTCGCTCCAGGCAGGTCAAGGGCACCTGGGCCCGGATCTCCGGAACGCCAGCACCCAGGCCGAAGGTGCCTGGGTGCGGCGCATCCTCCAACTCTGAACCCTGAGGTCAGGGCGTCCGCCCCTTTTATCTCCTCTCCCTTTGCGTCACAGCGGGTTCCCCGCCCCGCTGTACCGGCGCCAGGAAAGGACAAAAAGGTACAGTCTTGCGGTGCAGGTTCAACTCCGGCCCAGGGTGACAACGCCACCTGCAGGCCACAGGGAACCTTGCACCACCAGAGTCCTCCAAGAACCACAAAAGGGATTCTCAGATTCCCTAACAATTAGTACATCTGGGTAAATACCCGCTACATACACTTACATGCTTTTCCTGGAAATTTGGCAACTCTAGCGAACCCGTGAATCCCAGAAGGACTAGGGGCCTTAAAGTGAACTACCCTTCTAGATTGCATGCATCTTGCAGTGCCTGAAAGTATCTGTTATGGTTTTTCATTGGCCCATGTGTCCCTGTGGAGCTCCCATGGATTCTATGCAGTAATTAGGGCATCAATATATACCCAAGTCAGGGTTATACCATACCTCCCAGTCCCAACTTTTTGAGATGGGAAAGAGGGGCACCTATCAGCAAAAGTCTGCAGGCATAGGACACACCCCATGCCACGCCCTCTTAAAGGAGAATTGTACAAAAAAAAACAAGATTGCTTAAACCCACAAGTGTTTTTTTTTACCACTACTATTCCATTATATTGGCTTTTGGAATTTACAAATGCAGCAATTTAGAGATCAGATGAAAGGTTTACTGCTGGAAAACACTTTTTGAAAGATAAAAAGTGCTTTTTATATACAACTATATAGATCAGACCAAAATGAGGGACAAATGAGGAGGAATGAGGGACAGAGGGACATTGCTCCAAATCAGGGACAGTCCCTCCAAATTGGGAGCTATGTTATACCTTAACCCTCCTGGAGGTTAAGCCCCAACCCCATCATTTAACTATTACGTGTCAAAGCCTCTACTGATCAGTCAAGTTCTAGCAATTCATAAGTGTTCCTGCCATTGAAAAAATTTGAGGCCAGGTCAGCTTTATTTTAATGGTCAATTCACCTTTGTGCATTGTGGCAACACACACTAAAATAATGCATGCCAACACACCTGATTCATGTTAGATGCCTTACAGTGCCATTTATCCCAACGTACTGTACAGTAGAGAACAATGCACAATGCATAGTTATACACCAAAACGCACATACCATACGTTGGGGTGCGCTGCATTTTGAAAAAGGGTCATGCACATTTTTTCGATTACTGTGGAGTACCAATAGCCCATTGATATCAATGGACTGCCCTAAAAACATGCTATAATGTGTGTTAATGCGCATGTGTTAATACACCACAATGGATTGCTTTAGTGTGAATGGGTCAAAAAAGTACCTGAAATGGAAAATGTGTTGACTGCAATACTAGGTGCAAATACTGTATGATATATAAACAAACAATTCTCTCCATAAAGGAAAAAGAATCCTTGCTCAATGCAATTTTAACAAAAGAGGTGTATAAGTGAGGGCTTCACTCCCTAGGTCATTTAAATCGGAAATCAACTCTTTTATTTAACAATAACTATTTGTAATCCTTATGCTGCCAGCGTTAGTATAGTTTGGTATGTATGTTACATTTACAGTTTTAAAGTGGTTCTAAAGCCTAAAGGTTTTTTTTTATCTTAACTAGGGTTGAGCGAACCCGAACTGTAAAGTTCGGGTCCGTACCGAACTTTAGCTTTTTCCCGAACCCGAACACGGACTTTGCGCGAAAGTCCGGGTTCGGGTTCAGCAATCTAATGGCGCAGTTAGAAATGCTTCAGGGGCCAGCCAATCACCTTTTGATTAGCTGGTGTGCCCTTAGAAGCCATCATAGCCATGCCTACTAATGGCATGGCTGTGATTGGTCAGTGCAACATGTGACCCAGCTTCTATATAAGCTAGAGGCACACAGCACACACGTCACTCTGCTTCAGAATAGATAGGGAGAGGATCTTGTCTGCTGCTGTTGCTTTTAGGGAGAGATTGAAAAATACATGAGTTAGTCCTGATTCTGGAATCTGAGGGAAAAGATAGAGAGACAGTGTAGTGTAGGGCCAGGTTCCTGTTGGTGCTTTCAGGGAGAGAGATTTATTATATAGGAATAGGAGTCCAGATTCAGAGATATAACTCAGCGATCTGCATAGGTTTACCTGTTTGTGTTGCAGTGCAGTCTTTTTACACTGCCATGAGCCCAGTGTCAGAGAAAATCTACCTTTTATCTGCAAGCTCAGTGCACCAGCACTGCATATATTACGTTGAGAGATACACCGTTTCCATACTGTGGGTGTATTCTGCTCTTGGAAAAAGATCCATTTAGGGCAAAAAAAAAGGCACTTTATTGTGCTCTTTTCCAAAAGACCCATTAAGGGCAGAAAAAATAAAAAAATTTGCATTTTATTTTGCTCGTGCAAAAAAAGACCCGTTTAGGGCAAAAAAAAAAAAAAAAATTTGCACTTTAATGTAGGCTTGCAAAAAGACCCATTTAGGGCCACAAAAAATATTTTGCAGTGTGTTATACATATGTGGAGGCGTGTGAAATAAACCATTTCTATATATTTGTCTTCTACTGTGCTATACTAAAAAAACAACATTTTTTTTTAATAGCATTTTCTGCAGTTCTGTAGCTGTGCGATTCAGCTGTTACGTACTGTGGGTGTGTTGTGGTCTTCCAAAAAACGCCATTTAGGGCCACAAAAAATATTTTGCAGTGTGTTATACATATGTGGAGGTGTGTGAAATAAACAATTTCTATATAGTTTTCTTCTACTGTGCTATACTAAAAAAACAACATTTTTTTTGAATAGCATTTTCTGCAGTTCTGTAGCTGTGCGATTCAGCGGTTACGTACTGTGGGTGTGTTCTGCTCTTCCAAAAACACCCATTTAGGGCAAGATCCTAAATTTGGAAAATATGAGGAGAAGGTCAAAGGGGCCTGGTGGCCCCGGTCGTGGTGCTGCTGGTGGAGCTCCTGTTGCAGGGAGAGGACGTGGTGGATCTGTGCCAGATACACGCACAAGTGAAACACCTTCCTCAGGTGTGAGTAGGCGACCGAGCCTGCGGCGGTATTTTGTCGCGCCTAATGAGGCTGTACGAATGTTTAGGCCAGGACAAGTACAGGCGATAGTAGATTGGGTTGCTGACAGTGCCTCGGGTTCCTTCACATTGTCTCCCACCCACTCTTGTGATGAAAGATCAGAGTTGGCACCTGAAACCCATGTCCATCAGTCTTTCACCTCACCGCCTTGCAAATCAGCCAAGCAGTCTGAGCCCCAAATCGTGCAGCAGTCTCTTCTGCTTTTCGATGACTCTGTTAGCAGGGTTTCCCAGGGCCATCCACCTAGCCCTGCCCCAGAAGTGGAAGAGATTGAGTGCACCGATGCCCAACCACTTATGTTTCATGATGAGTACATGGGAGGACCATCGCAGCACGTCTCGGATGATGACGAAACACAGGTGCCAACTGCTGCTGCTTTCGCAATTGTGCAGACAGACAAGGAGGGCAGGGGTGAAGACTGGGTGGAAGATGATGTGGAGGACGATGAGGTCCTCGACCCCACATGGAATCAACGTTATGCAGGTGACCAGTGTAGTTTGGAGGAAGAGGCGGTGGTCGCACAGAGCCACCAGCACAGCAGAAGAGGGAGCAGGGTGCAAAAGCGGAGCGTCCGTCCCCTAGACAGTATGTCTGCTACTGCCCAACGCAGCAAGGGACCGAGCACACCAAAGCCAGGTCCAAGGAGTTCCCTAGCGTGGCAGTTCTTCACACAATGTGCCTATGACAAGACACAAGTGGTTTGCACGCTGTGCAATCAGAGCCTGAAGCGAGGCATAAACGTTCTCAACCTGAGCACAACCTGCATGACCAGGCATCTAAGTGCAAAGCACGAGCTGCAGTGGAGTAGACACCTCAAAAACCAAGAAAGGTCTCTGGCTCCTCCTGCTTCCTCTTCTGCTGCAGTCTCTGCCTCTTCATCCACCTCTGTAGTGACAGTGGCACCTGCCACCCCGCAAACAGAGGATCTGCCAGCAACACTACCACCTGGGTCACCAACCATCTCCACAATGTCCCATGGAAGCGTTCAGCTCTCTATCTCCCAAACATTGGAGCGGAAGAGGAAGTACCCCCCTAGCCACCCGCGATCCCTGGCCCTGAATGCCAGCATTTCAAAACTCCTGGCCTTTGAAATGCTGTCATTCCGTCTGGTGGAGACGCAGAGTTTTAAAAGCCTGATGGCATTGGCTGTCCCACAGTACGTCGTGCCCAGCCGCCACTACTTTTCCAGGCGAGCCATCCCTTCCCTGCACAACCAAGTGGGGGACAAAATCAGGTGTGCACTGCGCAACGCCATCTGTGGCAAGGTCCACCTAACTACGGATGCGTGGACCAGTAAGCACGGTCAGGGATGTTATATCTCCCTAACAGCACACTGGGTAAATGCAGTGGCGGCTGGGCCTGAGGCAGATAGCAGTTTGGCGCATGTCCTTCCACCACCGAGGATTGCAGGGCGCTTCAGTTTGCCTCCTGTTGCTAACTCCTCCTACTCCACTTCCTCATCCTCTACCGCCTCCTCATCCGGTCAGCGTAACACCTTCACCACCAACTTCAGCACAGCCAGGGGTAAACGACAGCAGGCAGTTTTAAAACTTTCCTGTTTGGGGGAAAAACCCCACACCGCGCAGGAGTTGTGGAGGGACATGGAACAACAGACCAATGAGTGGTTGCTGTCAGTGAGCCTCAAGCCCGGCCTGGTGGTGTGCGATAATGGGCGAAATCTCGTAGCAGCTCTGGGCCTAGCCGGTTTGACGCACATCCCTTGCCTGGCGCATGTGCTGAACTTGGTGGTCCAGAGGTTCCTTAAAAATTACCCCAATATGCCAGAGCTGCTGTAGAAAGTGCGGGCTGTGTGTGCGCACTTTCGGCGTTCTCACCCTGCTGCTGCTCGCCTGTCAGCGCTGCAGCGTAACTTCGGCCTTCCCGCTCACCGCCTCATATGTGACGTGCCCACAAGGTGGAACTCCACCTTGCACATGGTGACCAGCAGCAGGCGATAGTGGAGTTACAGCTGCAGCAATCACGCGTGAGTCGCTCTGCGGAACAGCACCACTTCACCACCAATAACTGGGCCTCCATGCGAGACCTGTGTGCCTTGTTGCGCTGTTTCGAGTACTCCACCAACATGTCCAGTGCCAATGACGCCGTTCTCAGCGTTACTATCCCAGTTCTATGCCTCCTTGAAAAAACGCTTCGGGCGATGATGGAAGAGGATGTGGCACAGGAGGATGAGGAGGAGGAGGAGGAAGCGGGATCATTTCAAAGGCTTTCAGGGCAGTCTTTCACAAGTGGCTACGAGGGTGGGTTCCTGCACCAACAAACGGCAGGTACACAATTGTCCGGCAGAAAGGGCACAGTTCTGGAGGATGACGAGGTGGAGGAGGAGATGGAGGAGGAGGAGGAGGAGCCATTTTCACAGCAGGGTGGCACCCAGACCAACTCGTGGCCATCACTGGTGCGTGGCTGGGGGGATACAGAGGACACAGATGATACACCTCCCACAGAGGACAGCTTTTCTTTGCCTCTGGGCAGCCTGGCACACATGAGCGATTACATGCTGCAGTGTTTCCGCAATGACCGCCGAGTTGCCCACATTTTAACTGGTGCTGATTACTGGGTGGCCACCCTGCTGGATCCCCATTACAAGGACAACGTACCATCCTTAATTCCCTCACTGGAGCGGGATCGTAAGATGCGCGAGTACAAGCGCACGCTGGTAGACGCGCTGCTGGTGGCATTCCCACCTGACAGCGGGCGTACGGTGGAAGCACAAGGCGAAGGCAGAGGAGGAGGAAGAGGTCGCCAACGCAGCCGGGGCACCGGCAGCACCTCAGAAGGCAGGGTTAGCATGGCTGAAATGTGGAAAAGCTTTGTCAGCACGCCACAACAACCAGCACCACCAGCTGAGATGGAACGTCTTAGCAGGGAGCAGCATTTCACCAACATGGTTGAGCAGTATGTGTCCACAGGCCTACACGTACTGGATGACGGGTCTGCCCCCTTTAACTTCTGGGTCTCCAAATTGGGCACATGGCCTGAGCTTGCCCTTTATGCTTTGGAGGTGCTGGCCTGCCCTGCAGCCAGTGTATTATCTGAACGTGTATTTAGCACGGCAGGGGGCGTTATTACAGACAAGCGCAGCCGCCTGTCCAGAGCCAATGTGGACAAGCTCACGTTCATTAAAATGAACCAGGCATGGATCCCACAGGACTTGTCTGTACCTTCTGCAGAATAGACATGTATACCGGTGTTGTGACAAAAACTGTCCGGCCATCGGATTGTGTCCGGCCCATACTGCGAAGGCGCAGCGCTTGCGCAGTACAGAGGACAAGGAGATTCACAAAATCTCCGAAGATGAACGGCGCCTGCGCAGTGAGTGCAGGTTCAAGCCCCACCATCCAAGTGGACATACGGTAGCACATAGTAACAGGGCCCCTCACGGGCTCAGTTCGATCGCCACGCTTCGGGCACGGCCTCACTTGGCTCGGCTTGAACCACGGATGGTGTGGCCTTCACCTGAACTCAGTGGCGTCACTAGGGTTGGTGTCACCCGGTGCGAAAAAAAATGGTGTCACCCCCCAACAGCTATAGTCCCCCCTCAGTACAGACCCCCCTCCACTAACTACAGACCCCACTCCCACAGTATAGATCCCTTCCCTCAGTACAAACCCGTTCCACTAAGTACAGACTCTCCGCCATCAATATAGACCCGCCTCCCTCAGTATGAACCCCCACCTCAGTGCAGACCGCTCCATCAGTACAGACACCCCCACCTCAGTGCAGACCCCCTCAGTTACAGACACCCCCCCCTCAGTTACAGACACCCCTCATACAGACACCCCCCTCAGTACAGACACCCCCCTCAGTATAGACACCCCCCTCAGTACAGACACCCCCCTCAGTACAGACACCCCCCTCAGTACAGACACCCCCTCGTACAGACACCCCCTCGTACAGACACCCCCTCAGTTACAGACACCCCCTCAGTTACAGACACCCCCTCAGTTACAGACACCCCCCTCAGTTACAGACACCCCCCTCAGTTACAGACACCCCCCTCAGTTACAGACACCCCCCTCAGTTACAGACACCCCCCTCAGTTACAGACACCCCCCTCAGTTACAGACACCCCCCTCAGTACATACACCCCCCTCAGTACAGACACCCCCTCAGTACAGACACCCCCACCTCAGTACAGACCGCTCCATCAGTACAGACACCCCCACCTCAGTGCAGACCTCCTCAGTTACAGACACCCTGCTCAGTTACAGACACCCCCCACAGTACCAGACACCCCCCTCAGTACAGACACCCCCCTCAGTACAGACACCCCCTTGGTACCAGACCCCCCTCAGTACAGACACCCCCTCAGTTACAGCCCCCCTGGTGCAAACTCCCCCTAGTGCAGACCCCATCAGTACAGACACCCCCACCTCAGTGCAGACCTCCTCAGTTACAGACACCCTGCTCAGTTACAGACACCCCCCACAGTACCAGACACCCCCTCAGTTACAGACACCCCCCTCAGTTACAGACACCCCCCTCAGTACAGACACCCCCCTCAGTACAGACACCCCCTTGGTACCAGACCCCCCTCAGTACAGACACCCCCTCAGTTACAGCCCCCTGGTGCAAACTCCCCCTAGTGCAGACCCCAGCAGTACAGACACCCCCTCCCCCCATCAGTAAAGATGCCCCCCTTACCTTACAGACCTCAGAACAGAGCGGCAGATACACACAGCGGTGTGTCTCTCGAGCGCGGGCTCCTCCTCCTCCTCTGTGGATGTAAACAGAGAGGAGGCAGAGGGGGCGGCAGCTTCCTTCCGCTCCGCTGAGGGACACAGCCGCAGCGTGAGCCTAAGGCACAGGGCAGCGGGCAATGTCAGTGTGGTGCCGCTGCGCTACCCACGGGTGTCACCCCTCTGGTGGGTGTCACCCGGGTGCGGCCCGCCCCCCCCCGCACCTGGCTAGCAACGCTAGTGCATGTCGTCACATCATCACAGTGCAGTGTGATGATGTGACAGGCTGAGTCGCTCGCTGGCTCTGTAGGGTAGGGAGGAGGATTGGAATTTAGGAATAGGAAGAATAAGGAGCTGGAGGACACACACCAGGCGCGGCCGCGGCGCTGGAGGTGTTGTTCCAGGCTTCCAGCCCAGCGGGGTGAAATTAATCAATGAATGGGTCAGCTGTAAAAAAAAAAAAAAAAAAATTTAAAAAAAAAAAGGGAGGGTGTCACCCCTCTAGCGGGTGTCACCCGGGGGCGGACCGCACCCCCCGCACCCCCCTAGCAACGCCTCTGCCTGAACTCACCACGCAGGCGCCGTTCGTCTTGGGAGATTTTCAAAATCCCCTTGTCCTACATACTGAGCAAGCGCAGTACAGGGTGGACACTATTTGACGGGGGACAGAATTTGACACATCACCGGCCTGTCAGGTCACCTATGGCCAGGTGACAGATGCACACCGTAGGGGGACAGGAGTGCACCGCAAGGTAGTGAACCCTATGGCTGACTGCTGCGGATAGGAAACTGGGTGGTTGTGGAAAGCGGGACCAGAGGAGCACAACCGGGATCCTATAGGAAGCTAGAGCCAAGATTCCCCAGGGCGCGGAGTCTAAGACCCAGCAGGTCTTCTCCAGAGCCTCTAGTGGTGAGGATGTTATGCTGCAGGCTGGGTCCAGGTCGCGGCCCCAGGATAAGGGGAAAAGAGGGGAAGCAGCAGCACAAGATATAAGAGTAACGAATAACAAGCTGAAGGTCAAGGGCCACAAGCAGACAAGGAAAACGAAGGACAAGCCGAAGGTCAAGGGTCACGAGCAGACAGGGATAGTCGGGGACAAGCCAAATGTATAAAAGAGAGACAGACGTAGCACACGGCAGGCAGGAACCCAAACACACAATGCCTAACAAACACGTTGATCAGCAAAGCAGGCTTGCAGTGCACAGGTTAATATAGTGTTCTGTGATAGGGCCTGGGGTGGAGTCTGGCTGGGAGGAGATTATAAAGGAAGCCAGGTGAAGGAGGTCTGGTCTCTAAGATGAACACATGAGGAGGAAAGGTAAGATGGCAGACAAACATTAATGCATATCCATGACACGGCCTTACCCAGCCATTGTTGTATTTTTGAACCAGTGTTGGCTACCTCGTTCCTCCTCCACCACCGCCACCTCAACCTCCTACTCCATATGGACCTCGTCCTCCTAGGTCAAGATTATAATTTTTATTTTATTTTTTTGTAGCGCACAGATCCTTTCCCCCTTACCTGCCTTTATGTTGTTGGCTCCTCGCAGGAGGGAGAAAGGCACTACCAGCCCGTACCCTCCTATATAAAGAGGTTGAGCGGTGTACTTGACGGGCCATGTCCACAGCCGGAGTCAAAACTCCTCCAGAGGATGATTCTCACCTCTACTGTAGGTAGAGGCAAGTCCTTTAATTCCCAGTAAAGTCAATGTCCACACCAGCTGAAATTACTACTCTTATTCTCTCATGGCAAAAAAAACTCTACTCGGATAGAAAAGGTTAGAGCAAAGAAACAGGACAGCTTAAGGTGTGGAGGAGGTCCAGGCACAAACGTAGCACATTCACTTCACTGCTTAGGTTTCTCAAACAGTTTTAGGTGCACGGTCTCTGCCACAGACCTTGAGGTTGGTCTCTGCCACAGACCGGGTGTACAAGGCCCCTGCCACGGACCTGGAGAACTTTGGTCTCTGCCACAGACCAGGGTGTATAAGGCCCCTGCCACGGGCCGGGTGAATAAGGCCTCTGATACAGTCAAGATGACCTTGAGCTTCTCCTTCTACGAACCTAGCCCATATCAAGGGGAAGACATCTCTCCAGGGAGTCAACAGACCCTTCCTTCACTGTGACTCCCGCATCGGTCCATCAGAATGATCCTCCCTTCCCTGGAACATGGTCCCCTACACGAGGCGGCACCCTAAGACTCTTCGACCCTTAGCGGACTCCAGACGAAGGCTCTGGACTCCAGGCTTTACTCCCGCACCTAGGCCTCCATACCCAGGGCAGCAGGAACTCCAGGATAGTACCTCACCCCGGGCTAAAGGTACCCGAGATGGAACAGGAACACATGCACCCAGGCCGAAGGCACCTGGGCGTAGACCCCACTGGACATCAGCCCCCAGGCCAAAGGTCTGCCCCTTTTATATGCTCTCCCGGCATGCACAGCAGGTTCCCCGCCCCGCTGTACTACTGCCAAGAGGGGACACAAAAGGCACAGCACTGTATCGGCGGTTCAACCCTAGCCTACCATGGCAGCGCCACCTGTAGGCCGCCGGGAACTGCACACCAATACTGTCCCCCGAGGACAAAATGGTCCATGAATCCTACAGAATTAGGGTGTTTGAGCCTATTTACCACTCAAACACTTCCCTTAAATTTAGCACCCCGCTACATTTTTATTTCAAAGTATTTTATTTTCCCACTAGCTTATCCATTAAATTGAATAATTTATTCCAGAAAGGGCGTATTCTAGGGCATTCCCACCATATGTGTGGCATCGTGCCGTTGAGTTTCTGAGGTTCTTAATGACTTCCCGTACCTCTTCTGCTGAAAAGGGGGCCTCCAGCATATTTTTTTTATGTTATTTTAAGTTATTTCCCTATCCACATTTGTTTGCAGAACACTTGCCATGCTCTTAACAACATTTTGCTGCCATTTGCAGCCCTCTAGCCCTTTCCATTACTTTTTTAGAGCCTTTTTAGTCCTTAGAAGTCCGGGTCCCCATTGACTTCAATGGGGTTCGGGTTCGGGTTAAAGTTCGGTCCCGAACCCGAACTTTTTTCCGAAGTTCGGCCGAACCCGTCGAACCCGAACATCCAGGTGTCCGCTCAACTCTAATCTTAACGAATTCTATACATTAAGGTAAAAAACCTTCTGTGTTAAAGAATCCCCTTCTGCCCCTTCCCTCCCATTATACTTACCTGAGCCCGATCATGATCCAGCGCTGTGCAAGAGAGCCAAGGCTCTCCCCGCTCTGTCCCTCCTTTCTGGGCAGATTGAGAGCAGCAGGAGCCATTGGCTCCCGCTGCTGTCAATCAAATGCTTTGATGAGGATTGGGGGAGCGGGGTTGAGCCATCTGATCTGTGTTACTAGATGCAGACAGGGCGGCTTCAGAGTGGTTTCCTATGGGAGCACTCAATCAAAAGGAGGAGCCAGGAGCGCTGGTGGGGGACCGCAGAAGAAGAGGATCGGGGCTGCTCTGTGCAAAACCATTGTACAGAGCAGGTAAGTATGACATATTTATTAGGGATGCACCGAAATTTCGGCCACCGTAACATATCGGCCGAAAATGGCAAAAAGCCGAAAGAGAAAATAGGCCGATACTGGAGCCGAAAATGGGGCGGGGCCTGGGCGGGGTGGGGCTCCACCCCCTGGTGCCGCCCATTACGGGGGTGTCGTTGTGGGAGAGGAGAGCCGCTGCCGCCCGGTGATTAGAGCGCCAGGAACATAACAGCTTACAGGAGATTGTCAGAGACCCGTCCCAATCCTGGGACAGGTGATCTGTCTATCAAAGTTCCCCGGACAAGGGGGAGGGGCTGTATTTGATGGCGCGCCGCTGAGAAGACACAGCTATTGAAATGAAAGCTGTTATGTTCCCGGCACTCTAATAAACAGGTGGCAGGGGCTCTCCTCTCTCCTCCCTCTCTTTCCCTGCACAGGTAGGCTGAACTGGGCACACAGGCTGGCTGAACTGGGCACACAGGCTGGCTGAACTGGGGACACAGGCTGGCTGAACTGGGGACACAGGCTGGCTGAACTGGGGACACAGGCTGGCTGAACTGGGGACACAGGCTAGCTGCACTGGGGACACAGGCTAGCTGCACTGGGGACACAGGCTGGCTGCATCTGACAGGCACTGGTGAGGCTGCATTGATCTCCTGTACCACGTCTGCAGTCTCTGACCATCTCCTGTACACCGCCTGCAGTCTCTGACCATCTCCTGTACCATGTCCCCAGTCTCTGGCCATCTCCTGTACCATGTCCCCAGTCTCTGGCCATCTCCTGTACCATGTCCCCAGTCTCTGGCCATCTCCTGTACCATGTTCCCAGTCTCTGGCCATCTCCTGTACCATGTTCCCAGTCTCTGGCCATCTCTTGTACCATGTCCCCAGTCTCTGACCATCTCCTGTACCATGTCCCCAGTCTCTGACCATCTCTGTAGTATGTCACATTTGCAGTCTTTGGTCATCACCTGTAGTATGTCACATTTGTAGTCTGGTCATCTCCTGTAGTATGTGACATTCGCAGTCTGGTCATCTCCTGTAGTATGTCGCATTCACAGTCTGGTCATCACCTGTAGTATGTCACATTCACAGTCTGGTCATCACCTGTAGTATGTCACATTCGCAGTCTGGTCATCTCCTGTAGTATGTCACATTCGCAGTCTGGTCATCTCCTGTAGTATGTCACATTTGCAGTCTGGTCATCGCCTGTAGTATGTCACATTCGCAGTCTGGTCATCTCCTGTAGTATGTCGCATTCACAGTCTGGTCATCACCTGTAGTATGTCACATTCACAGTCTGGTCATCACCTGTAGTATGTCACATTCGCAGTCTGGTCATCTCCTGTAGTATGTCACATTCGCAGTCTGGTCATCTCCTGTAGTATGTCACATTTGCAGTCTGGTCATCTCCTGTAGTATGTCACATTCGCAGTCTGGTCATCTCCTGTAGTATGTCGCATTCACAGTCTGGTCATCACCTGTAGTATGTCACATTCACAGTCTGGTCATCACCTGTAGTATGTCACATTCGCAGTCTGGTCATCTCCTGTAGTATGTCACATTCGCAGTCTGGTCATCTCCTGTAGTATGTCGCATTCACAGTCTGGTCATCACCTGTAGTATGTCTCATTCGCAGTCTGGTCATCTCCTGTAGTATGTCGCATTTGCAGTCTGGTCATCGCCTGTAGTATGTCACATTCGCAGTCTGGTCATCTCCTGTAGTCGCATTCGCAGTTTCTGGTTATTTCCTGTAGTCACATCTACAGTCTATTTAAAAGTAGTACCTGCTGTTGCACAAATCACTTTATTACACTTTTATTTCTGATATCTATGGCTATGCATATTTATTTAATCCATATTCAGCACTATATTTGATTGGCTGCTTCTGCTTGGCACACACACACAATCAAATAGTGCTCAATATGGATTAAATAAATAGATATAAAGTGTAATAAAGTGATTTGTGCAACAAGCTCCTTAAACAGTCCACATTCAGTGAAAGTTCATCTAGTACAAACTTTGCACTACATGAACTTTCACTGAATGTGGACTGTTTAATGAGCAGGGGCGAACTGACTCATCGGGCAGTTTATGTAGTGCCAATCCATAATTTGTTAATTGAAAGATTATAGAGCTTGACTTGCAGTTTTGTTAGCTGTTTTTTTTTCACTAGATACGCCTCTGCCCCCTCATCACCATGCTTTTTTTTTTTTAAGTAGAACTTTTATTTATTTTTTTGCATACTTTATTCCAGACTCAGTGATGCCATTACTGTGTCTCTGTACTTTTCTATGTTATGCAGGCAGATTGTGGCTGGTGGGAAGGGCCGGCAAGGTGTTGTACATAGCTGTACATAGTGTTCTAAAATCATCACAGCACCCTGCGTCTGTACTCCTCTCAAGAGCCCTCAACCTTGTTGTAAGCAGTGGGGTGGCTCATGAGAGGAGATAAGGAATAGATGATGCTGGACGTCCTCCAGCCAGGAAACAATACTGACTCTATCTGACTTACTGCAGCTTCTAATGCACACTGTGAGAAAATCACAGTGTAAGCAATTTCGGGACAGAAGAGAAGCCTGTACAAATGTGTAAGACTAAAAAGTTACATCCATGATTTGTGGACAAAAAAAACCCCCCTTTAAATAAGTGTTTTGTAAGTTTGCTTTGTGTATGATAGGTGATGGGAGACAAAACCAGTTTTGCAACTATAGCCAAGCCTTTTTAAAACGTTGACACAATCTTCTGTACAGCAAACTATGCAATACACCACACTAGAGTTTACACAATATTACTAAGACTAGAGCATAAAGACATATTATAATGCCCTGTACACACGATCGGATTTCCGATGTAATAAAATCCGATGGAATTTTCCATCGGAATTCCAATGAAGCTGACTTTCATCAGTCTTGCTTACACACCATAAGACAAAATTCCGACCGTCCAAAACGCGGTGACGTAAAACACTCCGACAAGCCGAGAAAAATTAAGTTCAATGCTTCTGAGCATGCGTCGACTTGATTCTGAGCATGCGTGGGTTTTTTCTCCGTTGGAGTTCCACACAGACGGTCGGAATTTCCTATCGGTTTTTTTCCATCGGAAAAATTTAAAACAGTCCGATGGGGCCCACACACGATCGGTTTTTCCGATGAAAAAAGTCCATCTGACTTTTTTCATCGGAAAAAACGATCGTGTGTACAGGGCATAAGGGGCAGATACGATTATGGTATCTTGGTGAGCCATACACACAGTTAAAGTAAACCGTCAGCTAGTAAATGACACAACAGAGGACACAAAGGACAACACCTAATACAAGACTGCTTCCTGTACAATTTCCTTCTTACGGAATATCACAAAATTGAACACAAAGACCTAACTTCAAGAATGTTTATTTCGCACATAGATACTGTTCCTCCGGGCAGACATAATAAAGATTTTTTGCTGAAAGATATAGTACATAATAATAAATTGTACAATGACCTTACAGCCAAGTAGATTCCAATATGCTGCATTCATCTCTGAACTGCAATAACAGAATGGATTGAGCTTTCCTAACATGATAAGCTTAAGAACAGTCATTTAACTCTTTCTATTTAGTGTAGCGCTACCACCACAGGAGCCACTCAGGAATTTGGGCTTTCTGTTCTGTGCCTCAACTCAAAGAACACCCTTAGCCTTTTCACACACCTAGTTGAATGAAAGTCACTGCAAACACTTAAAAGAACACAGGTATAGAGATACCTTTATCTTGGCTGTGAATTAGCACCAGGAAATAGACACAAGACCGTTTAGTGGTAAGTGAACTCAGTGTATTGTTACAGATTCGAATAAATGGTGGTTTGAGCATAAATGAACACACAGAAGGTAGGTCCAGACACAGTCTGCTAGACAGTATAATCACTATGCCAAGGTACTCTGAAATAGAGTTATGTATTAATAGAGTGGAATTAACTCATCAAGCAAAAACAGCAATAAACAGCGTATATAAGCATTAACTGTAATGTGAATATTACTATAACTAGTCTAGAGTGAACTCTAGGAGGATGACTAGGATATGTTGCAATGTCCCCTGAGAGATACCCCATAGCATAAGAAAAAGGTAAAGGTCACTGTGTACCAGCTTTAAAGGGTTAGTCTTTAGTCCTAAATCTTCACCTGGATAGCGTTGGGGCCCAGTTGTACCATTGGTGTACATGAGAATAGTTCCTGTCAAGCCTGGGGGGCAGCAAGAAGGCTACTAAATGGCTAAATGGTAAGTTCCTAAAGGGCTCATTCTCTCCCACAGCAGCAGCTCACCAGTGCCAGCAATATTGCAGCTCACCACCCGGTCACACAGATTAGTCCACTCTCTGTTCTACACTCAGGGGGCGCTGTGTGTCAGCACACCTGAACCTCAGCACTCCAGATGCTGCTCAGGTCGCCGTTATGCAGCTGTGATGGTGCACAATGGACAGCAGTGTGTAATCTCCGCCTTCCCTCGTGGCAAGAAGAAGCTGTGTCCAGTATAGTCTGAGAAAATGCAGCTCTTCCCCCCTCATCCTGGCAATCTCTCTCTGGAAAATGCAGTTCAAAAGCTCTTGATTACAGTAGAGTCTCTCTCCACTGGACTACAGTTACCACATTTCAGTGCTGCCTGACTCAGTCTATTGAAGTCTTCCTACTCAGCACCTCCCTCCTCTTGCTGGTAAAGCTGTTAACCAGTTCAGCACTGCAGACAGCAACTACAGAGAGCAGCTGCAGCCAGTGTTTCTCATACTGTCCATTCTTAGCCAAGCACCTGGTTACTTTGAGGGTGTCAGGGAAGGCTTTACCCACTGGTGGCGCTGTCGGTCCTATGGATCGCAGTACTAGTGTCCACCAGTGGATCTCACCTGCTGGTGGTAATGCCTGATCCATGGGCCGTAGTACCGGCGTCCACCAGCGGGGGTATTCTGGCAGTGTGGGACAGGCAGCACTTCCTGTGGTCAGCTTTGACCTGAAGCCTGATTACAAGACTTCTTTATATACCCGGCAAGTGCAACACTCTTTGCCCTGGTATCTCTCTTCCTGACCCCCTGGACCTGTGACCCGGACTTAGCCTGTATCTTATCCCAACCTGCACCCTGCCTGATCCGATCCGACCCGACCCAATCCCTACCTTGAACCTGCACCCTGTTTAACCCGATCCCTACCTTGAGCTCATCCTGTGTTTTGTCTCCCTGGTCACCCAGATCTCTGCAGCCTACCCATCCGTCCCCTCCTTGTTCCTGCTTCTTCCCATCCTTACCCAGCTGCTGGATCCCCTTGTGTATGACCTTGGCCTGGCTCTGTACTACGATTCTGGTATCTCCCATATTTGTATATATTGTTTATAGTCACTGCTTGTTGATTTATTCATTGCACTGTGTTCTGTTTGAGGTGGTTGTTTGTTGGTCACTTACCGTAATAAATTGTTATATTTTTACTACACTCGTTTGGGTCTCCTCTGTGCAGTCACACAGTCTGGTCTATTATCAATCGCTGACAGAGGGGCTGTTAAAGGAGAAGTATAGTCGAAGCTCTTATGACCATATTTTGCTTCTGGGCCACAGGAGTGCACAAAGTTCTGCACTCCTGTGACTCAGATTCAGCTGGTAGTGACTGGTAAAAAAAGTACCAAAATCATACTTGATGGAATTCTAAGACCCCTTTCACACTGGGTCGTTTTGCAGGCGCTATTGCGCTAAAGATAGCGCCTGCAAACCGACCTGAAACATCCATTGCTGTGTCTCCAGTTTGAAAGCCCCGAGGGCTTTCACACTGGAGCGGTTCGCTAGCAAGACGGTAAAAACGTCCTGCTAGCAGCATCTTTGGAGCGGTGAAGGAGCGGTGTGTATATTGCTCCTCCACCGCTCCTGCCCATTGAAATCAATGGGACACCGTGGCTATACCGCCGGTAAAGTGCCTCTGCAGAGGCGCTTTGCGGTAGTTTTTAACCCTTTCTCTGCCGCTAGCGGGGGGTAAAACCGCACCGCTAGCGGCCAAATAGCGGCGCAAATCTGACGGTAAAGCGCCGCTAGAAATACCGCCAATGCACCTCCCGCCCCAGTGTGAAAGGGACCTTAGAGTGGGTGAAAAGTTTGCTGGTTGCTTGTATGCTGGCTTGCCGGAGAGAAACCAAGGTTACCCATTGCTAGTGGGAGAGGTTTGGAGTGATCACAACAGGACTTACTGACTGGAGGACAACCTTAAGGTTAGTCTTGATTACTGAATGTGATTTGGCTATTAGTAGGACAGTTCTCCCCAGCCAGGGTAAGTTACAAAGAGTTAACCAGTTGGTATTGTTTTGGTAAAGTTAAATCCAAAGATAAGTGGATGGTTCCTGCACCACAAAAGTACTCTTGACATGTGTACAGCTTTTTGGTATAAGGGAGTTTGTAAATCCTGTAAAACCCATGAGTTTTGACTTTGAGAGCAAAGTTTTGTTTCATCCATGCACTTTTGGGGCCAATATGAATTGAATTTAAAGCGTTTGTTACCCCAACACTTCATATTCCAGATATGTGCCTTCTTTACCATGTACTTGTATGAGAAAGTATTCTGTTCTCTTTGTATTGCTTCCTTTATGTGAAATCCCTGGTGTTCCTGCTAGTCTCCTTGCTTCCCCATTAAAAATTTACCACACTAAGCAGGAGAGCACATTGATGTCAGTTCTCTAGCTATTCTGGGAACTCATTGTACTCTCATCCAATGAACAGACTTGTCCTGACACGCCCCCACTGCACAGCCATTCACTGGGAAGCTCAGTGTGCTGCTGCTTCTCCTCCCTCCAGCTCTTATGTAGCTCAGAACAGAGGGAATGTGGTCACATATAAAAAAGGGAAAAAAGGTATTCATATTTTTTTTATATTTTATACAAAAATTTTTTGCTTTTCAGTTCTATTTTAAACTGAATGGGTTGTTTTACAAGGTGATTGTTTTGGCACACGTGTTTAAAAAAAAAAATTTAGGCCTCAAGATTACACAAAACTCACAAACATTATATATTTTCAGACATCAGAAGGCCTAGAGAATAAAATAGTGGTAGTTCCAATTTTTTATGTCACACGGTATTACCGCAAAGGTCTAGGAAATGCAATATTTCAGTACAAAACACATTTTATTTTATTTTTCATTTTAGGGCAAGCAAATGCAATAAAATACCCACATTTTTGGTAAAACATAAAAGACGAGGTTGCACAGATACCCTACATGTCAAACCCTAAAGTGATACTAAAGTCTCATTTTTTTTTTGTTAGTTAAAAATAACAAACATGTTATACTTACCTGCCCTGTGCAGTGGTTTTGCTTAGAGCAGCCCAGATCCTTCTCTTCTTTGGTCCCTCTTCGGTACTCTTGGCTCCTCCCTCCTGTTGAGTGCCCCACAGCTAGCAGCTTGCTATGGGGGGCACCCGAGCTGAGCCACAGCTCCTTGTATCCATTTAGACACTGACACCCCCACCCACCTCCTTTCTTCTCCTCATTGGCTGACTGACTTTGATTGACAGCTGAGGGCAGGATCCAAACTGCTGTCTCAGCCAATGAGGAGAAGAGTCCCAAACAGCCGAGACACTCCTGCAACATCGCTGGATCTAGATAGGGCTCAGGTAAGTATTAGGGGGGCTGAGGGAGCTGCTGCAAAAAGAAGGCTTTTTCTCTGTGATATGTAACATGTTTATCACAATCTATGTTTTCATGTGTAGGAGCTTTGGGTCTTCGGTGCTGAGCTGCACTAAAGATGACCTGACCGGGACACACACCATTTTGCCCTCTCCTCCATCTAGATAAGTTATTTTCATTAATTACCCCATCAGATCATCTTTAGTGCAACTGAGCCTGGAAGACCTAAAGCCCCACAGCGCTGGAAGTTCAGCAGAAGGAAGAGGACAGGGCAGACCTGCACTGCAGATTTCTACAGAATCCAACAGCTTGTACATTGCAGGACATACTTCATTACAGGTAAGTAATGTAACTAAAGCTGTATAGAATAAACAAATACTGTAGCTACAACTATTGCTAGTGAGTGAATTTCAGACCCAAAGCTGTTAACCTCCAAAGCACTGGAAGTTCAGAAGAAGAGGACAGGGCGGCTCTGCAGTGAAGATTTTCATAGAATCCAGCAGAACATACTTCATTACTGCTAAGTAATGTAACTAAAGCTGTAGATAAAACTTTTTTTAGCCAAGCTTCAGCTTTCGGCTCGGTTCACACTGCTGCGATGTCAGACATTGCATGTGATTCGCACCGCACTGCTGTGCAAATCACATGTGATGTCTGTACGATGCTAATTCAACCATACAGATTGTATGGCTGAATTTGCATCGCATTCGGACCAAAGTCGTGCAGGACCCTTCTTTTGGTCCACACCACAATCGGATCACATGGGTGTTCACACCCATGTGATCCGTTTTCTGTCCGAATTGACAGTTCGCACTGCGACATGCGAACCCATCTGGGGGTGTCATTAAATTTCTATTGACACCTGCAGCATTTCGCATAGGGCAGTGTGAATCGCCGGCGGGTGACATGCGATGCGGGAACCCGTACTGGATTTGCACTGGTTCTCGCATCGCAGCAGTGTGAACCCAGCCTGAAAGTGGTTGTAGCCACTCATTGGAATACCTGCCAGCCCCTCTGTAATACTAAGGTATACTTCACAGTGTGTTTGTTTTTAGAAAATCTGGCAGCTACATAACTTTTTTCACATTGCCGATGTGCGGTCACATAACCACCCTTTGCTCTCCTCCCCCACTCTAAGGACTACAGTGGGAAGGGCTGAGATTTCCCTCTGACATCAGATGGGTGGTCACGTGACTGCACATCGGCGATGTGAAAAAAGGTATGTAGCTTCCAAATAAAAACACAAACACACTGTGAAGTATAACTTAGTGTTACAGAAGAGCTGGCAGGAATCTTGATTAGTAACTTTACTGCCGCACATTATAGCTCACACACAGGAGCTGACAGGCAGAGAGGGAGAGGGGAGAGAAGTGGGATGATGGAGGCATGTAGACTGACCACAGTATCATCGATCAGCAGGCATGATTACTGTGGTCAGCAAACTAAGGGGGACACAGAAACAGGCAGAATCAACCAGCTTTTTTACATCATACAAAGGGACAAATGACACCGCAAAAGCGCTATGCGGTTTAACATGGGTAAAAGGAACAGGATTTTTTTTTTAGGGTTACAACCTCTTTAATGGATTCATCCTCCAGATGTCCTACTTAATCATCTTCATTTCTTTCACTGCTTGAAGAGTCGGTAGATATCAGATAGCTCAACTCTTTGCTTTCAATTTTTTTGGTAAACACAGTTTCCGACAATTTTTATGTCATCTTAGCATTCATTTTATTGTTTTATAAATTGTTAAATATTTATTGTTGCCATAGTGTGGTAGTTTAGGTTAGTAAACTTCAGTTTAACTGTGTCTATGGAAGGAACCTGAAAATGGGTTATGTTAGGACTGAAAGCTGACCAGACTGTTGTCAGTGTTGAAAATCAATTACCCTAAAAATAATATAGTTTACTAATCTAATACACCACAGTAATCATCTATTAAATCCCCCTCTATTAATGACAATACAGAGTTTCTGTAATGTAATATTCATTCAGTCATAATAGCCATTGACTCTATTGTTTCTTGATTCAAACGGAAAAATAAAACGTCTTCTGCACTAAAGCAGCAACAACAAAACCGATATTATTCTCATTTCCTCCTGATCTGTACAAACCAGTCTGTCAGGTTCTCAGCAGGCAGCGCACAATCCCAGGGGGTTTACAAATGGCCACCAAAACATGAGGTAAAGACAGTCATATGAGAAGAGGCACTGTCTATTGTAGCTCCCAATACAATTAATAATGCAGTGTAAATACAAAAAACTGAATTTTAATCATTATTTATCCACAAAGGAATGTCAATTTTACTGAACTAATCTTTTTTCCCCCTAAAGAATGTAGGATTTATTGTCTGGTATAACAAAATAAGGAATCAGGTTGGTCACCATGGGTAAAACATGTATTTTCATTTTTTTTCTTTAATAAATAGCTTCCACCTAAAATGTAATTTTAGCTAAACAAAACAATTCTGTCTACCTATCTCCCCCTAGGCCCCAACTTACAAAACTTGCTGGTAAACATATGCAGGTTGAGTATCTTTGATTTGTTTATGTAGGGCCAATTATCAGTGCTTTAAATTCTTAACCACTTCAGCTCCGGAAGATTTACCCCCTTTTTTTTGCAATATGGCACTGCGTTACTTTAACTGACAATTGCGCAGCCGCGCGACACTGTACCCAAAAAAAAGCATGGCCCTTTCTTCCTACAAAAAGAGCTTTCTATTTGATCACCTCTGCGGTTTCAATTTTTTGCGCTATAAACAAAAAAAGACAGACCATTTTGAAAAAAAAAAAAAAGCTAGATTTTTTACATTCTGCTATTAAACATATCCAATTTAAAAAAAAAAAACAATTTCTGCATCAATTTAGGCCAATATGTTTTCTGCTACATGTTTTTGGTAAAAAAAATCCCAATAAGCGTACATTGATTGCTTTGCGCAAAAGTTATAGAATCTACAAACTATGGGATAATTTTTATAGAATTTTTATTTAATTATTACTAGTAACGGGGGTGATCGGGGCCTTATAGCGAGACTTCGATATTGTGGCAGACAAATCGGGACACTAACTGACACTTTTGACACTTTTTGGGGACCAGTGACACTAATACAGTGATCAATGCTAAAAAATTGCACTTTATCTGTACTAATGACACTGGCAGGGAATGGGTTAACATCAGGGGCGATCAAAGGGTTAAATGTGTGCCTAACATGTGTTACTGTGTACACGATGTGCTGTTTCTACTAAGCAATATGCTGTTTTTTATTTCCTGGGCTCTCTTCATGAATGTTCAGAGCCGATTGGCGGGTGACAGCGACTATCAGCATCCGGCACCCGCTGATTGGTTGGTGCTGCAGCCAATCGCAGCACAGCCGGGGGCTGAGAGGCCGCGCTCCCTACCATGCTGTGCGAGTCACGTACAGGTACGTGATTTTGCACAGAGCGGCCACCCTGACGCAGTATATATGCAGTGGGCGGTCATTAAGCCGTTAATGATGGAAGGTAAAACAAACCTTAAAGTGATTGTAAACCCCCTGCGACATTTTTTTATATAGGTAAGCCTATAATAAGGCTTACCTATATGTATTGAAAATATCTCCTAAACGCGTGCCGTTTAGGAGATATTTACCTTGTAGTGCGCCAATGTCATCATCTGTGCACTACAAGGTAAATATCTCCTAAAGGCCATACGTTTAGAAGATTTTTTCAATACATATAGGTAAGCCTTATTATAGTGCAGTGAACAAACGTCCCTCCGTGAAGTTTGTTTCCCAACATGTGCCGTGACTGGTGGCCCCACGCCCATGCGCGGGAGTGACGTCACGCAGCTCCGGCCAGTCACAGAGCCAGAGTCCGTGGCCCTGGAAGGAAGTGGGGTGAAGATGGGACATTGCGGGCTTCGTTTGCAGGTAAGTGCCACATAATGGGCTAGTATGCGGTGCATACTAGCGCATTATGCTTTTACTTTGCAGGGGAATAAAGAGGAAGTAAAACCCATCAGGGTTTACTTCCTCTTTAACACATGAACCTTTGCCCTGCTTTCTTCTTTTTATTTAATTTCTATTTTCCCTTTTTTTCACAGTGAGTGGTCACATATGTGGTAGCATGGAATAACCCCTAAAGCCCTGTACACACGATCGGATAACCTATGGATTTTCGTCCGATGGATTTGTCCATCGGATATCCGATGAAACTGTTTTCCATCAGTCTTGCCCACACACCATCAGTCAAAAAACGACCGTTCCAAACGCGGTGACATAAAACACTCCGATGAGCCGAGAAAAATGAAGTTTAATGCTTCTGAGCATGCGTCGACTTGATTCTGAGCATGCGTGGGTTTTTGATCCGATGGACTTGCCCATAGACGATTGGAAATTCCCATCGGTTTTTTATCCATCGGAAAATTTTAAAACAAGTTCTATTTTTTACAACCGATGGAAAAAAGACCGATGGGTACCATACACGATCGGTTGGTCTGATGAAAACCATCCATCGGACGGTTTTCATCAGTCAAACCGTTCGTGTGTACGGGGCTTATCTCTGTGCCGCCACATATTATATGTACGACTGGTGGGAAGATTAGAGAGAATATTAATCTAGTCCAGGATTTTTCAAGGCCCTGGGGTGCCTTTAGGTGTCTTCTGGGGTGCCTTGGAAAAATTGCCTAAAAATTGCCCAAAAATGGTATACAAGCAAAAGTGCATTCATTTTGACTTTTAATTACACTAAGCCACAGGTTTCCATTGTGCACCGTTAAAACATTCCAGCCACCGCTGTCCTAACAACCAATGATGTCATTGTTTGATAAGGAGGATGTCAGATGCCTGCACAACATCCTTGTTTGCCCCTCCGCTGCCCCTCCCTGTCAGCACTGGGGTCACATTAGCTGAGTGAGGGGGAGAAACTGAAGGAAAAGAGATGCTGGAATACTAGTCAGTATCAGTGTGCAAAGGTGTGTTTGCTTGGAACAATAAATCACCTCTAACGTTGGGTGTCCTATATGTGTGGATGTTGGTGCGATATGTAAAACTGTTAAGCCGTGTACACACGATAGGTTTTACCGTTGAAAACAGTCCGATGGACTTTTTTCATCGGACAAACCGATCGTGTATGGGCCCCATCAGTCTTTTTTCCATCGGTGTTTAAAAATAGAACATGTTTTAAATTTATCCGATGGTTAAAAAACGGATAGCAAATTACTATCGTCTGTGGGGAACTCCATCGGATAAAAAACCCACGCATGCTCAGAATCAAGTCGACGCATGCTCAGAAGCATTGAACTTCATTTTTCTCGGCTCATCGGAGTGTTTTACGTCACCGCGTTTGGAACGGTCGGTTTTTTGACTGATGGTGTGTAGGCAAGACTGATGGAAGTCAGCTTCATCGGTTTTCCGATGGAAAAATCCATTGGTTTAAAAACCATAGGAAATCCGATCGTGTGTACAGGGCTTTAGTTACATTTTTTACATTTTAGAATTGAGTGCTTTGAGATTGTGCAGAATTTTAAAGAGTGCATTGACTGGAAAAAAGTTGAGAAACACTGATCTAGTTACAGGAGTCCCTGCCAATGAAGAAGCTTTCTCTATTCTAGTCATACACAAACATATACGTACCCACACAAAATGGCCGATCTGAAAAAAATTGAAAAAAAGAGAGCCCCCCACCTATTTGGGACTTTATAGGCAACAACCACACCAGACCAGTACATAAAATCATTTAAGCATAAAATGATAATTAAAAAAACAAATATCAAAAGCAAAAACAGGAAAAAGAGACAAAAAACATGACATATTACATAGTTAGCATGAGGTATTATAAAAATACTCTCCAGTATTATAGTAATATCTCTGGTACCCAATGCGTTTCTGGTTCAAGCACCTTCGTCAGGGGTATTGGCAAGAGTATGTGTAGTCACAAATTTGTCTTACATGCAAAATGTTCTACTATGCAACTTGAAAAAATGAAGCACTACCAGCGGTGGTGTCGACAGATGTCCACCAACAACATCCAATATCATGAGAGGTTTTTAAAATAAAAAAAGGCTATTTTTTGTTTTTTATTTTTGTTTGCCGGGTGGTCCCAGGGACTCGTGTGCAACGAAGAAGTTGTAGTCTACAATGTCTGCAGATTGACGAGTGAAACTACCCGAAGCCTCAAAAACATTTGGCAATAGCTTTCCCGTATTGAAAGAGATTCCAATGAGTGGCATCTACCCCGCTCTGCAGTACAAGCAGGTATGGAATGTTGTTGGTCAGGCTCAGGGGGGGCCCAGGCCTAAAGCTGTGTAAGGGGCCCAAAAATTTTGATGTCTGCCCTGTATAGGACCATAGTATCAACCAAGTAGCCAGTTCACCAAGCATTCATAAAAAGAGTGTGAGGGGGGTGGCTGACATATATACAGGTGTGAGGGGGGCTGACATATATACAGGTGTGAGGGGGTGGCTAACATATATACAGGTGTGAGGGAGGGCTGACATATATACAGGTGTGAGGGGCAGCTGACATATGTACAGGTGTGAGGGGGGCCAACGCTGTATCCTGGCCTAGGCAAACAAGGCCCAGACCTAGGGCAGCACTTTGCAGGGGGGCAGCACGGAGAGATTCCCCGCTGGCTTGCGCTATACTGTTAGTGTAGCGCCAGTCTTATGGGGCGGACTGGGCTGAGAGGCAATATAGTCTAGCTTCCCCTGCTTCCAGTATGCGAGCGGCCGGCATTCCGTAACTGTGTGGGGGGGGGGGGCGCTGCTTCTAATTTTGACCTTCCTGTCATCCTGGACCACAGACCTTCCTCACTGTGCTATATGTTATCTGATGCACCATTGGCATGGTTATATCTTCTTTGTCCTCTCCATAAAATTATCAGAAATTTTTGCTTAAAGTAGAACTATAGGCAACACTTTTTTAAAAAAAATTTTGGATAGAGTAAGGGAGGGTTATAAGCCCTGTCAGTTTATTTTTTACTACCCCTGTCCCATTGCAGCGATTTCCCTTTCTTTCTGCCCCATAGCCAAACAGGAAGTGAAAAGAAATCTATGAAAATTAAGGGAATCCAATGCCCCCTCCCAGGCCCTCAGAACTAGTGTCCCCACTAGAAAATTTCAAGGCGTGTCTTAAACAGAAAGGGGTGTGGCATTGACAGAAAGGGGTGGGTCATATTTAACCACTTGCCGCCCGCCCTATTACAGAATGACGGCGGCAAAGTGGTTTCAATATCCTGACCGGACGTCATATGACGTGGGGGGCACGCATCGCGGCGATCGTTGTTGATGGGTGTCAGTCTGACACCCCACAACACCGATCTAGGTAAAGAGTCTCTGACGGAGACTCTTTACCACGTGATCAGCCGTGTCCAATCACGTCTGATCACGATGTAAACAAGAAGAGCCGGTGATCGGCTTTTCCTCACTCGCGTCTGTCAGACGCGAGTAGAGGAGAGCCGATCGGCTGCTCCTCTGACAGGGGGGGTTTGTGCTGATCGATTATCAGCTCAGCCCCCCCCAGGATGCCCACACTGGACCACCAGGGATGCCACCAGACCACCAGGGATGCCACCAGACCACCAGGGATGCCCACCACCAGGTATGCCACCCTAGACCACCAGGGATGCCAATCATTGCCCCTAATGCATGCCAATCAGTGCCCACAATGTATGCCAATCAGTGCCCACAATGAGCATCACTGGTTGGCAGGCATTATTGTTTGGCACTGATTGGCATCCATCATTACAGTACATCAGTGACGCCTATCAGTGCCCATCCATGCTAATTCCGTGCCACCTATCAGTGCCCATCCATGCCCATCTGTGTCACCTATCAGTGCCCATCCATGCCCACCCGTGCCACCTATCAGTGCCCATCCATGCCCATCCGTGCCGCCTATCAGTGCCCATCCGTGCCGCCTATCAGTGCCCATCCGTGCCCATCCATGTCACCTATCAGTGCCCATCCATGCCCATCCGTGCCACCTATCAGTGCCCATCCATGCCCATCCGTGCCGCCTATCAGTGCCCATCCGTGCCGCCTATCAGTGCCCATCCGTGCCGCCTATCAATGCCCATCCGTGCCGCCCATCCATGCCGCCTATAAGTGCCCAACCGTGCCGCCTATCCGTGCTCATCCGTGCCACCTATCCGTGCCCATCCATGCTGCATATCAGTGCCGCATATTAGTGCCCATCAATGCCACCTCATCAGTGCCACCTCATCGGTGCCCGTCAGTGCAGCCCATTCAGTGAAGGAGAAAACGTACTTATTTAAAAAGTTTTGTAACTGAAACAAAAAAAACATTTTTTTTTCAAAATTTTCGGTCTTTTTTTTTTTTTTTTTTTAGCAGAAAATAAAAATCCCAGAGGTGATCAAATACCACCAAAAGAAAGCTCTATTTGTGGGAACAAAATGACAAAAATTTAGTTTGGGTACAGTGTAGCATGACCGCGCAATTGTCATTCAAAGTGCAACAGCGCTGAAATCTGAAAATTGGTCTGGGCAGGAAGGTTTATAAGTGCCCAGTATGGAAGTGATTAAATTATGGGGTGCACAAGTTTAATCAGGCCTAGGGCAGCACAAAACCTAAATACACCACTTAGAGGGGCTGACATATATACAGGTGTGAGGGGGGCAGCTGACATATATACAGGTGTGAGGGGGAGCTGACATATATACAGGTGTGAGGGGGGTGGCTGACATATATACAGGTGTGAGGGGGAGCTGACATATATACAGGTGTGAGGGGGGCAGCTGACATATATACAGGTGTGAGGGGGGGCGGCTGACATATATACAGGTGTGAGGGGGGGCTGACATATGTACAGGTGTGAGGGGGGCGGCTGACATATATATATACAGGTGTGAGGGGGGGCGGCTGACATATATACAGGTGTGAGGGGGAGCTGACATATATACAGGTGTGAGGGGGGTGGCTGACATATATACAGGTGTGAGGGGGAGCTGACATATATACAGGTGTGAGGGGGGCAGCTGACATATATACAGGTGTGAGGGGGGGCGGCTGACATATATACAGGTGTGAGGGGGGGGCTGACATATGTACAGGTGTGAGGGGGGCGGCTGACATATATATATACAGGTGTGAGGGGGGGCGGCTGACATATATACAGGTGTGAGGGGGGGCTGACATATATACAGGTGTGAGGGGGGGGCTGACATATATACAGGTGTGAGGGGGGGCTGACATATATACAGGTGTGAGGGGGCTGACATATATACAGGCGTGGGGGGGCGGCTGACATATATACAGGTGTGAGGGGGGCTGACATATATACAGGCCTGAGGGGGTGGCTGACATATATACAGGTGTGAGGGGGGGCTGACATATATACAGGTGTGAGGGGGGGGGCTGACATATATACAGGCCTGAGGGGGTGGCTGACATATATACAGGTGTGAGGGGGGGCTGACATATATACAGGCCTGAGGGGGTGGCTGACATATATACAGGTGTGAGGGGGGGCTGACATATATACAGGTGTGAGGGGCGTCTGACATATATACAGGTGTGAGGGGGGGGGGCGGCTGACATATATACAGGTGTGAGGTGGGGTGGCTGACATATATACAGGTGTTGTGATTTTGCCGCGATTTTACCGCAATTTCGCGGACTCGATTTTGACGTGATTTCAGGGAATGCCTGTGTAACCCGCATAGTTGGACCAAAGTAGTGCAGGGACTACTTTGAAGTAGGCACGACTTGAAGTTGTACTAATATGAATGGTTGTCATTGGAAATCATTGGGAATGACTTGTCATGCTACTTTGCAGTCCCAAATCGTGGGACAAGTCTTACAAGTGTGAAAGGGGCCCTAAAGTAGATCTGCACCATCAAAAGAAAAGTCCCTGCTCTCCACCCCTCTCTCCGCTCTGCTGCACAAGGTTCAGTTCTTTATTTTTTATTACCTTTTTTCAATTAAAAGGTCCGATCCTGCTCCCACACATGCACTGTGCTTCCTGTGCCAGCTGGGGTATACACATCACATATACCAATAGGCATTATCTATGATTCACAAAGGAGGAGGGAGTGGCGGGCCAAGCGCTGCATCATCAGGAGGCCCACCTGCTGAACCCGGAAGAGCCAGCAGCCTCTCGATGACGTCACAAGGAAGATGACGGCGTGGGACTCGATCAGTGAAGGAAGAGAAGAGGATCTCAGCAGGACAACATAGGCTTGCAGGGTGGGTGAGTATCTTAACTGTTCAGAGACTGCAACCTGATAAGCAGGGGTAATAAAAAAAAAAAAGCATGATGGGGAGGGTAAAGATGTGCATCAAACATGAAGCTATTTTTTTTTCAACTGCCATGCATTCCAGAAAAAAACTTAACATGCCAATGTTAAATTACAACTAAAGGCTCTTGTATGGCAATCTAAAAAGTATAAAATCCAGGTACTATGTGAAGCACAAGCCTAATAAAGTTGGCAAAAACACTTTCTTTACATTCAATTCCCCCACTGAGCCAAATTCTCTTTTATTTGTGTTCCACATGCCCCACCTCCCAGACACTGCAGCACACAGTGAGGGCATTTCAGCAACAGAGCAATGCTGTAAATCCAGAAAGCGATGGGCAGAACAAGATGTAGAGAAGATCCAAATGACAAACTACAGACGTGTGAATAAGCAGTAATAAGACCCCCCCATGCAACATCTTCTCATCCCACTGTAGTGCAAGAAGGGACTGCCTGCATGAGAGTGGCAACTCTGCTATGAATTTCGGTGCAGTGCAGCATCGTTGCCACACCAAGGAAGCTGCATCAGGTTGCAGGGAAACTACAAGAAAATGAAGTGCAGATACACTTATAATTAGTAGACTTGTGCACAACGGAAAAATTCGTTCCGTTTCGGTTCGTTTCTTTCCGGTCCTGTTGATTCGTAATCATTCGTAATTTTGCTAGACGGGATTTTTCGTGTTCGGACTCATTCGTATTTTTGCAAGCGACATTTTTCGTTGAATTTTTTGTTGCTTTATAATTCGTACTTTCGGTAGAGTACGTTGTTTTTCGTTGATTCTGGACACAACTCCTACTTTCGTAACTTTTTTTGGGTTCGTTGATTCGTAATTTTCCGTGTCTCTCTCACAACGACGCTGCCTATTATGCCTAATGTGCTTCGAATGGATTTGTACTTTTCTAAATACATAGCGGTTATTTGTAACGATTCGAAATCTCGTATTTTACTTTCGTTTTTTACATGCGGCTATAGGCTCCGCCCCTGTACACCATTTTGAGAGGGTTCAGCACGGTGAGGGAGAAGCAGAGAGCAGAGCAGAGTGAGTGTTATTGTGCTTCGAATGGATTTGAAATCTCGTATTTTACTTTCGTTTTTTCATGCGGCTATAGCCTCCGCCCCTGTACACCATTTTGAGAGGGAGTTCAGCACGGTGTGGGAGAAGCAGAGAGCAGAGCAGAGTGAGTGTTATTGTGCTTCGTATGGATTCGTACATTCGTAACTTTTTCATAACGAATTATGCCGAAGACATTCGGGCATTCGCTATTTGCGGTATAATTTATTTCGGATTCGGTCTTATTCGTAATTGCTTTGTTCGGAAATTCGAATGCTTCCGAATGTCCGAAATTTGCTAAATTCGGACGAATTTCGATTCGTTACGAAACGAATTGCACAAGCCTAATAATTAGGTGCTACAGCACATATTTTTTAATGGGAGACCATAACTCTACCTTAACTATAGGGAGAGTGCCATTTTCTTTAATGGTCACTGTGGCATCATACTAACATGACTAATATATTCTTTGTACTTGACAGGAGCCCATTTTATCCCTCCCGTAGGGGCCTACCTAAACCATACTGGAGTCATTTGGGCTGCTGTGACATTACTGGTTCTACCACTGTATATTTATCCTCATAGTATGTTCTCACAAAGTGAATCTATCCACTAATTAAGAAAATTTGAAAGTATGTCACAAAAGGAATTAATTCACTCTAGAAACATTTGTTTTTCTAAATATAATTTTTTCATTCGGATTACACATAGGAGTAGGATATTTGGTTAATGGGAACTCTACTGCCAAACAACATGATGTAGTAGATGCCTATGGACACATAAGTGACTCTTCTCAGCGATACAATGCTGTCCTGTCTATAGCACTGCTTTCCTCTTCCTGGTCTCATAGGACTACTGCTGTAAGGCCCTTTCACACTGGGGTGGGAGGTGCATCGGCGGTAAAGCCGAGAAAGGTTAAAAACCACCGCAAAGCGTGCAGAGGCGCTTTGCCGGCGGTATAGCCGCGGTGTCCCATTGATTTCAATGGGCAGGAGCGGTGAAGAAGCAGTATACACACCGCTCCCTCACCGCTCCAAATATGCTGCTAGCAGGACTTTTTTTACCGTCCTGCTAGCGCACCGCTCCGGTGTGAAAGCCCTCGGGGCTTTCACACTGGAGACACAGCAACGGCTGTTTCAGGTCGGCCTGTAAAACGACCCAGTATGAAAGGGGTCTCAGTCAAACTACTGTGAGGAGGGAGCGAGGGCATGGCTTATCAGTTCTGTGTGTTTATGGCCACATCCAGGCTCAGGAGCACACATGCATGGGTGTCCCTATAGCACCAAGCTTGCTAAGGAGGCACCTAGAGAAATGAGGAATGAATAGTGCCAAAGGGGGAGACTGCTAAAGAAGAGGTAAAGGGCCACTCTTTGCAATATCATTTCACAGCGCAAGTAGGTATAAGATATTTTTTATTTTAATTAAAAAAATAACTTTAAGCCCTGGTACAGATTGCAGCAATTTGGCATGCAATTTGACATGTCAAATTGCATGCCAAATCGGCGGTTATTGCCGGCAATGACATTGTCCGAATCGATGCGACGCTGCATTCATGGCACCGCACCGATTCCCAAAAGTTGTTTCTGTACTACTTTGGTGACTTCGGGGTGCGATTTTATGAGACAACTGTGCAGAAACACACACAGATGTCTCTAAAATCACCCCCGGAAGTCAGGACTGGCATGTAGGAATGAAAACCTTGGGGGTTCAGCTGAACTCACACGATTTCATTCCCGCTGTCGGTGTGAACCTAGGCTTAGTATCACTTTAATCTCAGAACTTTTTATATTGAGGGTATAAAAAGTCTACATATTCAAAGCTGCATGCCAATCCCTACTTGCTGATGAGGTTGACAGTGTACAGCAAGAAGACCAAAAAGCAGATTTGTTTTTAACTTCCTAGTTTCCTCAGTGCACACCTCATTGACAATCATAGTAACGGCAAGCCTAAGGCTGGGCTCACACTATTGTGATTTGGAATGCGGGTTTCCCCGCATCCAATTCGCATTTCAGGAAACTGTGACTGGCTCTCAACAGCTCCGGGACGGTTGAGGAGCGGATTGCACACGAGTCTTGTGCGTCTTCTGGTCCATTTCAGGTCTGAATTCAGCCCATAATACAGACCGATATCGGACCTGAAACGGTGAACAGGGACGCTCTGGACCCCAGCTGTGAGTCGATCCGCACGGCAGTGTGAACCCAGCCTGAAGCTACATGTACTTTACATAGCAATAACAGGTATGGCAATCTTTGTGACTTTTACATTTAAAATATTGTAATGCCTTTAGTGAATTAAAAAAATATATATATATATATTGTAAAAAAGTAAATATTGCATGGTAACGAAAATACAATATGCATAATACTTTTGTTTGTTGAGCTTTTTTTTATGTTCTGAAACAAGTTAACAATATGTTAACAATATAAAAGAAATACAAAAATATTGAGAAATTTCTATATAAAGGGGTTGTGATTCGAAATTTCCATTGCCACACTTGCTTTGTCTAATTTTTATGTATAATACACAAACAATGTGACTGTAAATGAAAAATATCTTTGTATAGCTGGCCCTTCATGTGGTAAAATAATATGGCTTGTAAAATAGCCATAATAAATGGAATGTGGTTGCAGATTTACTCTAATATTGCCTTGTTGGCATGTTTCGGGGGATTATAGGTTTCTGGAATTTCCTCAAGCCAACAAAACTGCAAAGAGACATACAGTGCATTAAAAACCAAAAAAATTCAATGCTTGGAATGAAAAGCAATATGCTGCAAAAATAGATGTTTAATGCGGTCTGTGATACGGTATAACTGTGTATATTGCGTACTTTCCAGCTGCCCGTACTTTGATGGCATATTTCATTTAGGCACAGTAGGTTCTGTGTGAGAGGTATTGCCATAAATGTGTGCAGTTCCATCAAATTATAGGGCTAAATGGTTCTGGGTGGAAGGTATATGAATTATAGGAGGGTTCAGTTTAGGATTGTTGGTAGGTTTGTAATTTGAGGACTGTATGATAGCTGCAAAGCCAATGCAAAACTGAGAAAACACTAGAAAAATGAAGGAATTTGAACATCCCAACATAAATATTGTTTACAATCTCTTATTTTACCAGGGATGCATTAGTCATTAATATGCTAACGTTCGCCCGTGCGACCGGTGGAACCAGACTCCCCCAATAGTCGGATGGGGAGCTGGTTCTTCCCGGTGGGTGGAGCCTACCCTAAGGCCTAGGATTGACAACATGTTTTACGTCATAGACACGGTGGCACTGTATACAATCTATGATTCGTATTGAGAAAGGCATGTGTACCACATTTCATTGAGTAAAGGAGTTTCTGCCAATATTAGGTGGTGCAATGGCCTATGTATGCAATAAGAGGAGGATTCCTCAAGTAAATCAAAATACTTATTGTATGACTCTCAGGATTTGCTGTATACTGCTTCATGAAAACCTGAGATCTTTGTTTTGTATTTTTTTTTATTGCTTTTTGTACTGAAAAACAAACTTTAATAAACACTATTGAAACATAAAATATGCTAACGTTCTAATGTATAAAGGTTTTGTTTTACATTTTAAATTTCTGGTCTATGGCAAGTCACTTTATCTGTCAGTTTCCTAGGCAGCAGTTGTTTTTGTATCTACCCACGAACATCCGCATGGAAGAAAACCATCAGGCCTTCAGAAAAAAACTTAAGACCCACCTCTTCTGAAGGATCAGGACGACACTGGATGCAAAAAGCGCCTTGAGGTGATTTAGTTTGCATTTGTAGCACTATACAAGTTACTCACTCACTCAAAGACAATTAAAGCCTTTTCATAATTTAATCAAAGCACATAAAATATCTAAGAACACGGCTGCAAAGCGAACTACATTGTGCTCTTGAAAATTCACATTGAACCATACAGAAAAAAAATTCAAGGACTGCCTGGTTGACATTATACATTTTGTGCCCCAAAGGGCTAAAGTGTCAGGACTCGGGTGAGACTGACACTGAGAGGTGCAGTAGGCTGATTCTTACAGTCATGTGAAAAAATAAGTACACCTCATGCAATTTGTTGACTTTTTTTAAACAAGCAAATGTCAGATCAGATCTTCATTCAAGCAGTGTCTACAGATAAAGGTGATATACTTAAAGCGGAGCTCCGCCAAAAAAAAATATTAAAAGCCAGCAGCTACAGCTACAGCAGCTGCTGACTTTTAATATTTGGACACTTACCTGTCCTGGAGTCCAGCGACGTCCGCAGCAGAGGACGAGCGATCGCTCGTCACTCTGCTGCCCCCTCCGCCATCCTCGCTGA
Source organism: Rana muscosa (assembly GCA_029206835.1). Lineage (NCBI taxonomy): Eukaryota > Metazoa > Chordata > Amphibia > Anura > Ranidae > Rana > Rana muscosa. The sequence continues at coordinate 189,680,072 of CM055116.1, forward strand.
GGGAACCAGGAAGTGAAGCCTTGCGGCTTCATGCCCGGTTCCCTACGGCGCATGCACGAGTCACGCTGCGCCGTTCTGATTCGTCCTCAAGTGTTCTGGGAGCCGAGTGTCTCCCAGAACACTACGGGAAGTCTGGGGGAAGTGACGTCACTCCCGCAGATTCCCGGAGAGAGGACTCCCGGATGTGGGTGAAAATACCTGTCTTAGACAGGTATCTTCACCCCCCTCCCCCCTAAAAGGTGTCAATTGTGACACCGGAGGGGGGGAGGGTTCCGATTAGCATAAATTGTAATTTAGGGTGGAGCTCCACTTTAAATAAAAAATAAGAAAAATGTGCCTTTTCAATCATTTATTTAGGAAAAATATCAATAGATGTAACTGTGTGTTGCGGAAAAAATAAGAATACTCTTGACCCTAAGAAGCAGGTATTGCCCTCTTTAGCAGAAATTGCCGTATAACTGTCTGACAATCTCTGACATCAAGCCTGGGAAAATTTCGACCACTCCTCCAAAAAAATTCCTTCAGTCACAAGATGTTTGTTGGGTTCCTTGCATAAACTGCCTTTTTCAAGTCCCTTCATAATATTTCAATCGGATTCAAATTAGGACATTGACTAGGGCAGTCCATAACCCTCTATTTCTTCCTTTTGAACAACTTCTGCATGGATTTGCAAGTATACTTTGGGCCAATATTGCATTGAAATATCCATTTCTAGTTCAACTTCAACTTTCAGACAGCTAGCCTTACATTCTTATCAAGTAAACTTTCACCTGTTGCAGAACTTATAGTTAACTAACTGACTGCAAGCTACTCTGGCCTTGAAGCAACAAAGTAACCCCAAACCATAACATTTCCACCACCATGCTTCACAGCTTGTATAAGTTTTTTTCCTGAAATTGTGTTTTGCTTTGTACCAAATATATTTACTGTTACTGTGGCCAGAAAACTATTTTTAATTCACCGATCCACAGCACATGGTTTCAGAAAGCCCAGTTTTTTCTAAATCAGTGGTCTCCAAACTGCAGCCCAGGGACCGGATACGGCCATTTGCTTGCTTTTATCCGGCCCTTGGGGCATTATTCCCCCCCCACTGTCAGCAAAAGTGGGGCATAGTTCCTGCCACTGACACCTACGATTGGGCACTATTACTCCTATTGATACCAGCGATAGGGCACTATTCCTCTTACTGACACAAATGATGGGGCACTATTTCTCTGGAACATTTTCTTCTCTGACTGGCCACAGTCTGGCCCCCCTAAAGTTTGAAGGACAGTAAACTGGTCCTTTGCTTAGAAAGTTTGAAGACCACTGGTCTAAATGTTAAATGGCAAACTCTGGTCTTGCTCTAATGTTCTTGGCCAGCAAATACTTTCACTTGGCACACCTCTCTTGCAGGTTAAATTGGTCCAATCACTTTCTGGTTGTAGATGCATGCAGTTTGACACTATTTATTAAAAAAATGGCTGTGTGATTGCCTCACGGATTTGCACAGCCAACACGAATAATCTACTTCTTGTGACTCTCAGCTCTATCTAGTAGATTTTCCTGAAATACCCCAATCAAGAAAATGCCACATTACAGCCACTATTTGGAGCTGACAATCATAGGAAGAAAACAAATCATTCAAATTACGGGACTATTTATGACAGCTGTGTGAATGCTTGAGACATCTGCACAGCATTCTTTTTATAAAAATGCCCCTAAGAGCCGGTTCACACCAGGGCGACTCAGGATCCGACTTCAGGTCGCCCCGAGACGCCCCAAGTCGCCCCAAGTCGCGCTGTAATGTTAGTCTATGGAGCCGTCTTTATGCACACTACAGAAGTCGCTCCAACTTCAAAAAAGATTCCTGTACTACTTGAAAATGACTTCTAGGCGACTTGTACCCATTGATTTCAATGGAAGTCGCCTCCAAAGTCGGATCAGTGTCTTAACTGAAGCAACTTTACAGGAAGAGAAAATAGTTTTCTCAGGCAAACCCTTCCCTTCCACAGAGCTGATTTTTGTTTGATTGGCCACTGGCAAAGTCGCCTGTCCTGGAGGAAACTTGAAGTTGCCTCAAAGTTGCTTTGAAGTTGCCTCGAAGTTGCCTCGAAGTTGCCTTGAAGTTGCCTTGTAAAGTCGCGCTGGAAGTCATGTTGCCCCAGTGTGAATCGGCTCTAACTGTTGCAAAAACCATCTGCAAATTCCGCAATTAAAGCAGAACCAAACCCTTCTATCGTTGTCAGCCAAGCAAGCTGCCATCTTGGCCTCTGTTTGATCTTCAACTGCCAAGATGCTGAACAGGTGATCAGTTATGAACCAGCTATTTAATGGTTTGACAGTTTGGCTAAGAGCACAACCAATGTGACAGTTACATTCCTGCATGTAACTGTTTTTTGAAACTGTCAAATCGATGGGTTTAGTTCTGCTTTAAGACCCTTTTCACCCTGAAAGTGTTTTTTAGGCGCTAAAGGGCTAAAAATAGCGCCTGTAAAGCACCTGAGCCCGAGTGCTTTCACACTGGAGCGGTGCACTTGCAGGACGTCAGAAAAAGTCCTGCAAGCTGCATCTTTGGAGCGGTGGAGGGGCGGTGTATGAATGTGAAATGAATTGGCACCGCTGCCGTAGCGCCTGCAAAGTGCTTCGGCAGTGACGCTACACGGGCGCATTTAACCCTTTATTCGGCCGCTAGTAGGGGTTAAAAGCACCCCTCTAGTGGCAGAAAAGTGTTGCTAAAATGTCAGTAAAGCGCCGCTAATACTAGCGGCTAGTGGCGGCTGGTGCTCAAATTTTTTGGGGGGCGCAAACAAACTGAAAAAAAACAATCAAGCGCAGCTACTGTACCCATCAATTGCTGCCAGTGTGCCCATCAATTGCCACCACTGTGCCCAATCAATTGCTGCCAGTGTGCCCCATCAATTGCTGCCAGTGTGCCCCATCAATTGCTGCCAGTGTGCCCCATCAATTGCTGCCAATGTGCCCCTTTAATTGCTGCCAGTGTGCCCCGTCAATTGCCGCCAGTGTGCCCCGTCAATTGCCGCCAGTGTGCCCCATCAATTGCCACCAGTGTGCCCATCAATTGCCGCCAGTGTGCCCCATCAATTGCTGCCAGTGTGCCCCATCAATTGCTGCCAGTGTGCCCCATCAATTGCCGCCAATGTGCCCCATTAATTGCCGCCAGTGTGCCCCATCACTTGCCGCTACTGTGCCCCATCAAATGCTGCCAGTGTGCCCCCCAACCCGCCCGGCACTTACCTGTCTTGGCGCTGTCCTCCACGCTCCAAGTCCTCCATGTCTTCTCCCGTCCTCTTCCTGTCATCTTTGCTATGATTGGACGCCTGATAGGCATCCAATCACAGCGCCTGATGCTTCAGCCACTCAGGTGACAGGGTAACCAGACCTGAGCACCTGATTGGTTGAGAGGCGGGTCAGTGTTAGGGAAGCGATTTATTCGCTTCTCTAACACAACACTGTGTAAACAGCGAATGCACAGCATTGCGCCCGCTGTTTACCAATTTGTAAGTCTATTAGAGCCCACGGCTCTAATCAGGATGCCTATTAGAGCCGACGGCTCTAATCAGGTGCTTCCAAAAACACCCCCGCCACATTAATTCAGATGCCCTGCGCCTGACAAGGGGCCGGACACCTGAGTAGGGGGCGGCAGCGGCGACAATAGATAGATTCACGCAATGCATGAATCTATCTATTGGTGATAGAACGGTGCAGGAGAGAGCGGGCGGTGCTCCTGCGCCCTCTATGGATGCACCGCCACTGCTAGCGGTACTTTACTGCTAATGCGGCCAGCTGCCAGTGTGAAAGGGCTCTAAATCTTGGAGTTCTTGGAGGCTTTTAACCACTTCTCCACCAAGGACGTCATATGACGTCCTTGACTTTGAAGGGGGATATCTGAATGATGCCTGCAGCTACAGGCATCATTCAGATATCATTCTGTTCTTCTGTCGATTCTGCGCACCATACGAATGATCATAGCGGCAGTTCCGCCGCTTGATCGTTCTTATAGGCGGCGGGAGGGGACACTCCCCTCCTGCCGCCATCCGGTGCTTCTCCGGGCTCTCCCGTGCCAATCGGGGGCCCGGAGAACGAATCGGCCGGCGCCGGCTCACGACGATAGAGATGACTGGTGACCAGATGGTCACCAGTCATCTCTATGACCGTCGGAGTCCCGACGTTTCACCGATCTCATGCTTTCCAGCCTGGAGGCGAGATGTCTTATTGACCCCGCATCTCTCCATAAAGAGGACCTGTCACAATGATTCCTATTACAAGGGATGTTTAAATTCCTTGTAATAGGAATAAAAGTGATAAAAAAAAAAAATGAAAAAAAAAGTGTCAAAAGAAAAAATCAGTAAAAAAAAAAAAAAAAAAGTAAAACGCCCCTGTCCCCGGTAGCTCGCGCTCAGAAGCCAACACGCATGTAAGTCCCGCCCACATATGTAAACGCCGTTAAAACCCCACATGTGAGGTATCGCCGCGCACGGTAGAGTGCAAGCAACAATTCTAGCACTAGACCTCTTCTGTAACTCGAAAATAGTAATCTGTAAAAAAATGTAAACTGTCGCCTATGGAGATTTTTAAGTACCGAAGTTTGGCGCCATTCCATGAGTGTGCGCAATTTTAAAGCGTGACATGTTAGGTATCTATTTACTCGGCGTAACAGCATCTTTCACATTATACAAAAAAATTGGGCTAACTTTACTGTTTTGTTATTTTTTAATTAGTGGAACCGTTTTTTTTTCCCAAAAAAAGGCGTTTGAAAAATTATTGCGCAAATACCGTGCAAGATAAAAAGTTGCAATGACCGCCATTTTATTCTCTAGGGTGTCTGCTAAGATATATATATATTAATGTTTGGGGGTTCTGATTAATTTTCTAACAAAAAATGATGATTTTTACATGAGGGAGAGAAGTGTCAGAATAGGCCGGGTGGAGAAGTGGTTAAAGTATAAAACAGTCAACTCTTGGGCTGAATTTTCTGGGTCTGCCAGTCCTAAACAAATGAATCAGTCATTTGGAACTTTACCCATAACAACTTATGTTCTTTAGCAAAGTACATATATTCCACATTAATAATTATGCTACCAAAATTTTTGTGTGCTGTAAAATGCTTCCAGCGTTATTTTTTATTTTTTTTCCTGGAGGCTGCCATTTTGCTGAAGCCCAGAGCCCCTGAACAGTAGTAAATCATAAATTGGAACCAAACCCATCGATTTAACAGTTTGAAAAAACTGTTACATTTCTGGAATGCTGGGATTGCTAACTGTCACATTTGCTTGTGTAGTCAACCAAACTTTTAAATCATCAAGTGGCTGGTGTCCTAATTAATCACATGTGCAGCACCATCGCAGTTGCAGCTCAAACAGAAGCAGCTTCCTTGGCTGTAAAGGATAGGATGGTTTGATTTCTCTTTGAGGCTGTCAGCAGATTGGCCTCTACAATCTTGGCAGTGCCTAAAAATGCCTAAAAATGGAGAGCAACTGAGCATGTGCAGAGCAGGGTGAAACTGTGTATTACTGGAGTTTATACAGTATAGACACTTATTTTTAATGTTTTACCTAGCTATACCTTCAAAAGGGGCCAGCCTGAAGTGATCTAGAAAGGAGTTTATTTAAAGTTCCACTTTAAAAATATTTTTTTTTTCAAATATCATCTTTATCTTTTTTATATTTCCTATTGAGAGTGACATTGCATTTTTATATCTTCAGTCAATTTCATATAAACCCCCACAAAGTCTATCTATACCCCATTTTGTCAAGGATAATCAAGCCCACCTTTCAACTATACCAACAGCTATTACTAAAACCACAAACCTGTCATGATGTAAGTGTAGCGGGTGTTTGAATTTGTGTGAGGACTCTGGGGGTGTTGGGTTCCTTGGGGCCTACGGGTGGCGTTGTTGCCTTGGGCCGGAGCTGAACTCACACCGCAAACTGTGCCTATTTGTCCTCCCCTGGAGCTGGTACAGCGGGGTGGGGAACCCGTTGTGACGCAAAGGGAGAGGTCATAAAAGGGGCGGATGCCCTGATTTTAGGGCAGAGAGTTGGAGGATGTGGCCGCACCCAGGCACCTTCAGCTTGGGTGCTGGCGTTCCGGTGTTCCAGGCCTAGGCGCCCTTGGCCTATCTGGAGCGGAGATGGAGTCCATCTCAGGCACCTTTAGCCTGGGGTGAGGTACTATGGCGGATGCCTGGGGCTCAGTACCTTCGACTGAGTTCCGCGAGGGTGGAGGAATCCGAGGGGACCCTAACTCCTTGGGTGCCCGTGTCTGAGTTTGTGAGGACTGGTGAGCAGTAACTTCCCCGAAGAGCCCGGCGCAGCATCGCTGGTGACGGAGAGGCCTCCACTTCTCCCTTGGACGGATTTCTTCCTCTGACAGGGGCAAAGTGAGCGAAGGTAATTCACATTCTATATTACCTAGTCAGTGGCAGTGACTATTCACCACTGGTGACAGCACAGTGGGCAGCAGCAAGAAGGGAAAGGATTGTGCCTCGATCTGTCCCCATTTTCCAAAGGAGAAAGATTGTTTTATTGCTTGGCAAGAAGAATAAAATTGAGTTGTACCTATTCACTGTGTGGAACTTGGGTTACTAAAGCAAAGGAGTCAGGGACGAAGGACTGGACTTGACTCTAGGACACCTACACAAAAGCCCAATCTTCTGGCCTTCACCTCTTAGTTACGGAGGACATGGGCCGTGGTGTGTATCATCTCTCTCTCCCAGGTACCCCTAGACAACAGCCATATAACCGATAAAGAAAAGGGAGAGGGGTGAGGCCGTTTCATAAGGATTTGGACAATTTGGATGTGCAGCTCTTTCACCTAAGTATCTTGGACTGTGTTTATTTCTAGGTCAGGTTGAACTAGCTATGGTTTTTTGAGGCTCTCCTGTGCCCCTGTATCTGCTCACATTTTATTAAACTTATTTTACCAATAAACGTATTTAACTTGGCTAATAAACACTGGGGCTTATCGACCCTTCCTGACTAATGACACCACAAAGCAACTTATTCACTCCTTGATTATTTCCCGCCCGCCTTGACTACTGCAACTCTCTCCTTAATGGCCTTCCCTTGCGCAGGCTATCCCCCCTTCAGTCTATTATGAATTCTGCTGCTAGACTAATAAACCTCACTAACCGATCCGTGACTGCTGCTCCTCTCTGCCAATCCCTTCACTGGCTTCCCCTACCCCACCGTATAAAATTCAAAATGCTAACCACAACATACAAGGCCATTCACAACATTGCCCCCATCTACATCACCAACCTCATCTGCAGATATCGCCCAAATCGTCCCCTCTGTTCCTCCCAGGACCTCCTGCTCTCTACCTTCTCCCATGCTCGCCTTTAGGACTTCTCAAGAGCCTCTCCCATCCTCTGGAACTCCCTGCCCCGGTATGTCCGATTAGCCCCTCCCCTGTCCACTTTTAGGAGATCCCTGAAAACTAATTTATTCAGGGAAGCCTATCCCACACCCACCTAACAACTGTCCCTGAGCACCCCCATCAAATCATTCTCTGCAGCTATTACCTTTTGTACCACCACCCCCTCCCTTTAGAATGTAAGCTCTACAAGCAGGGCCCTCCTGTACCTTCTGTATTGAACTGTACTGTAATTGTGCTGTCCCCCCTTTACATTGTAAAGCGCTGCGTAAACTGCTGGTGCTTTATAAATCGTGTATTATAATAATAATAATAATAATTAACTAACACTGGCTGCAGTTCGATTGAACTGCATCATGTGTACTGATTATTTTGTGTCCATTACATAGAGAATACCTGAGGAATGTCATAGCAAAAACAAATGTGCTGCTACAGAGCAATGAAGCTCATTTCAATCTGACAGGTAGATGGTTACCCCAATATGCTGCCTCTTAGATCAGAGTCTATGGAAGACTTATGCCAGGAATGGTGCTGGTCTCTGGGAATTAGAGAACCAGCGAGCAGCACAAGGCTCCGCCTAGCAAGCACTGCCCAAAAAAAAGATGTGGCTATGTAAAGCAGCAATTGAAGGGTTTGGTAGGCCTGGGGGGGGGGGGAATGTGGAGTGGTCCTTGCAGGCAGGAGCGGGGGTAAAAGGGCAGTGAGAGGTCAGGGCAATTGGGAGAGCAGGGTGCCTGCTGTAATTACATAGACGACATCCTCCTCGTTTGGAAAGGCGACCGTGCATTATTGGATGAGTTTATGCTTTTGCTCAATTCCAATGATCGGTGTATACGTTTAACTTACGAGGCTAGCCTCACCTCTATTAATTTTCTTGACCTTGAAATAATGGCTGTGGACCAACACTTAAGCCCCGTACACACGATCGGTTTGACTGATGAAAACTGTCCGATGGACGGTTTTCATCAGACCAACCGATCGTGTATGGTACCCATCGGTCTTTTTTCCATCGGTTGTAAAAAATAGAACTTGTTTTAAAATTTTCCGATGGATAAAAAACCGATGGGAATTTCCGATCGTCTATGGGCAAGTCCATCGGTTAAAAAACCCACGCATGCTCAGAATCAAGTCGACGCATGCTCAGAAGCATTAAACTTAATTTTTCTCGGCTCATCGGAGTGTTTTACGTCACCGCGTTTGGAACGGTCGGTTTTTTGACTGATGGTGTGTGGCCAAGACTGATGAAAAACAGTTTCATCGGATTTCCGATGGACAAATCCATCGGACGAAAATCCATAGGTTATCCGATCGTGTGTACGGGGCTTTAGAGTTCAAAACTTACTTTAAACCGACCGTCCAGAACGGCTTTATTTCGGTCGACAGTTGTCACCACGCCCAATGGTTGAAGTCGGTTCCACACAGCCAGTTCCTTAGATTGCGGCTGAACTGTACCCGGACAGATGATTTCCTTGCTCCATCCCAGACTCTGAGAAGTAGATTTCTTAAGAAGGGATATGAACCCATTGAACTTGATGCAGAGATCCTTAGGATTTCACTTATGGGTAGAGAGTCTCTATTGAAAACACGCCCGAAAATAGTCACTGATAACAAATTCAGGTCTTTTTTCACTACATATTCTGTTCAGCCCAGGCAAATTAAAAACATCATCAAAAAACATTGGGGAATTCTTCAGAATGACAGATTCTTAGGGCCTGGGATTCCTGACCATGCTGGGGTGATTTTCAGGGGAGCACGGTCCATACAGGGACAGATAGCTCCCAATTTGATAGATCCCCCTAGAAATATCTCCTTTTTTCAACAGTGCAAGGGCTATTATCCAAGCAGGAGATGTAATGTATGTCTTCATAATGTTAGTGACAGACGCAAGACTGAGGTATTTCAATCCACTGTCACACAACGAACATACCCCATGAAGCATTTTACTACTTGTGCCACCCAATTTGTAGTATACTTGTTGACCTGTCCCTGTAAAAAAAAGTATATAGGATGCACCATTAGAACTTTCTCGATCTGAGTGAATGAACATGTAGCCAACATTAAAGCCCAAAAAATCAATCACAGTGTTCCCCGACACTATTTAAAACACCACAACAGGGACCCTACCGGCACCCAGTTTTTGATCATTGACAAATTTGTCCCCAATTGGAGAGGAGAGTCCCGCCTACCCGGGGTCTCAAGATTCGAAACGTATTGTATCCACGAGCTCCAGTCCCACTCACCAGAAGGTATGAATGTTGAGTGGGACATTAATTTGTTTATAAATCAAGCTTAATCAGGTTATTATTTACTCAGTCATTTATTAATTTAGTATTAGGGTATTTTGGTCTTCTTTTTCTTTCCCCCCTTTTTTTTCTTTATTTATTATATTTTGTTGTGTATTTGTTTAAGTATTTAAATAGATATGCCTGTTTTTCATTATGACTGTTATCAGACATTGCATCATCCATTGCTTCACCTTCCACGGTTGCTGATACCAGACATTGTACTACAGGGGGTCCCCGACTTACGAACGCCCGACTTACGAACGACTCCTACTTACGAACGGGTTTTAATGCTGGCTGCTTGTGCTCCACGATGGTCCCGTATACCTCCGAGCAGCTATCTTGCCACATTCCACACATTTCACACTGCAGAACTTCATGTACTGCATGGCCAGAAGAGCCCCAGAAGCGTCCGGAACATGCCACATTCCCGCACAGGCGGAACCCAGAACATCTCACATCCCTGCACAGGCGGAAGTTATACTTACAAGCAGTGTTCCGACTTACGAACAGATTTCACTTACGAACAAACCTACAGTCCTTATTGCGTTCGTAAGTCGGGGACCCCCTGTATTCAGTTTGTGCATATTTCTGATTATATTGTTTATAATATATTGTCACTTGAGATGCTTTCTTTCCACCCATTTCCGGCTTTGTTTCCAGATACCGGTGTCACCTTAGGCATCTTTTAAGATTCAGTTGTTTACTCTGTGGACACATTTCCAGTTTAGGATTTAACCTCTTCTGATATGGTCTATTCTCCTATTGGCCGGGTTGGTGAGAGCACGTGAACGGCTCGTTACGGGTCATGTGACCTGTGACAGTCTGTTTTTGCCGACCACGTGACGCGGCCGTTTCGCCACACCGCCGGCACCATCGGCGTATGATGTCAGGGGCGGCCGCCTTGGGATCCGGTGTTGGCATCATGAGAGGGAGTCCCGCCCACATTCCTGTTTCGCATGTTATGTGACGCAGTGAAGTTTGGCTCCTCCCTGCGCTGGTGTTGGCATCGCGAGAGGGAGTCCCGCCCACATTCCAGTTTTGCATGTTGTATGATGCGGTGATGTCTCCCTGACGCTGTTGGCGCTGTAAGACTCAGTTCCGCCCATACCTCGGCTTTATTTCGTGGGTCATGTTGTGACCTCCAATTATCCTTCCTATTCAGCGACTGGCTCCTGCTAAATCGCGGGCTTTTCCAACGTGGTTTTTACCTCGTGGAGGCCCAGGCATTTCCTTGTTCCTTTCAAGTGGAGGTTTACAATTGGTGGGAATTATCCAAGGGGTTATTTTATTGGCTCTCAGATGGAGGCTTGGAACCTAAGTCATCAGATGACAGGTTGCCCTCCAATCAAAGGCCATTTTATTGTTCACTCTCAACTGATGGTTCAGGATTGGTTGAGATATTTTGTATGTTATCTATTTATATATGTGGGGGAGTAGTTAGATGCCCCTGTAGATGTCCCTGAGGACGAAACGCATCGGGCAAGGTTCATCGCTCCCCACATTGCTTTATTTACGTGATTACTTTTATTCTATGTATGTCGGTTTTAAATAAACCCACCAGTTTTTGACCTACACTATTGGAGCTCCCTTTATTTTCTCCACATACCATGCTGGGATTAAAGTTAGTGTGGTGATCCAATCCAGTCGTCTGCCCTATGTCAGGAAGGGCATGCCAGCACCCAAGATGGCAGCCGAAGAAGACGGCCTGTTGTTCCAGTTCCTGTCAGAATACCATTGGTCCGCGTGCGCATGTGTGTGTGCGCGGGCGCATGGGTACGCACGCGCACACCCCATGATGCTCTTTGGCGCCCAGCGGGCTATTTAAACTGGGTCAGTACCCAGACTCAATGCTGTCTGCTCTACAGCGTTCCCGTGTGTTCCCGTGGCCTTGTGTCTGTTACCTGTTCCTCATTGCTACTGACGTTCCTGCTTTCTGTCTGCACCTGACCCGGCTTGTTTTGACTACGCATCTGCCTGCACCCTCTGCTACCTTGCTGCCAGCCTATTTCTGATCTGGCCTGTATCCTGACTACGCTTCTGCCTTTTGCAACTGTGCCTGACGTGCCCACCAGTATATGACCCGGGTTGTCTTCACCTGCCTTATCTTCTGCCCTTGGAGTCCTGCTGAACTTCCATCCCATCTGCAGTTGCTGTGGCTCCACTACAGCGATCCATCAGGCAATCGTGTGACTCTGTACTCCTGCGCCACCTGTCTGCTCTACCAGGAGGCCCCGAGTCAGAGGTGTAAGAGAGGCCGTCCTCTGCATATCAAGCTCTACCTTCAGGTACGTGACACCCTTCCAGTTCGGTTGGAGTGCCACACTGGGGCGGATCCAGGGGGGGGGCAACAGGGAAATTGCCCCCCGAAAATATCACACAGACAATGTCACTTGCTCTGTCTGAGTCTCTCTCTCTCTGTCTCACATCAGCCGATCAGCGGCACAGAGAGAGACTCGTCTAGTGTGTGTAATTACGCCGCTGTGCCGTACTGACCAGGAGAAGGTGGTTGGTGGAGCCTCGTCCCTGCACTCGTTGCTAGCGCCTGGGCCGCTTGGCGTCTAGCAACGAGTGACATCAGTGAGTCACGTGACATCGGACTTGCAGTCTCAGAGCCGACGTGCGGCACGTTACGTGCCACGGTGACAGGAGCCTCAAACAGGGGAACGCTGCAGTTGTTTACCGCAGTGTTTGGCTTTGGGAGTGACACCTAAGGTTTATAACGTTGTGATGTGTGTGTTGCTGTTAACACTAACTGCACTAAAATGTCCAGCATCCAGTCTCTGCTGCCTGACTCTGGGACACAGGAAGGAAGTGACAATCCCCATTCCCTACCTTAGCAGGAAAGTGACAATCCACAATGTGTGGCAGATGGACAATCTGCAACGTGTGGCAGGTGACGTGGCAAGTGAAATCTGCAACTTGTGGCAGGTGACGTGGCAAGTGACAATCTGCAACTTGTGGCAGGTGACGTGGCAAGTGACAATCCGCAATGTGTGGCAGGTGACGTGGCAAGTGGACAATCCGGAACGTGTGGCAAGTGACAATCTGCAACGTGTAGCAAGTGACAATCTGCAACGTGTGGCAGGTGACGTGGCAAGTGGATAATCCGCAACGTGTGGCAAGTGACAATCCACAACGTGTGGCAAGTGACAATTGCATCTGGTGGCAGGCGACGGTGGCAAGTGACACACTCGGGGCTCCCACTGATTCGGGATTATGGTGAGTTGAACCATTTCATTTTTTTATAACAATGTAATAATATAAATAATGCGCTTTAATCATCCTGACACCATAACAACCATGGTGCCGTGATGATTGAATCGCCAACACCAGCCATTTCCCAAATAAATTGCCCCCAAAAAATTGTATTTTCTGGCAGTGACCCTCCCGAGACTAGACTCTGGATCCGCCTCTGGTGCCACAAGGTTCTTTGGAGTTCTTGCCATTGCAGAGCCCGATATTGATTGTCCAACTCTATCTCCCTGGACCAGCCTGTCCAACTCAGTCACCCATTGCTCCTGGAGCTGCTCTCCCAAGATTGGCATCCGCAAATTCCGTTGGTCACTGGCCCATTGCTCTGGGGATGGAAAGCACTTGCCCTGATGTATACCAGCAACCTGGAGGGCTCCAATCCCGAGCCCTACCCGAATCTGCTGCCTGAGCTCCAGCCATTCATCCGCAGACACAGTCCTGGAGTACGCTGAAAGGACGAACTGCAGCAGCCCTGGAAACTCTGATGCCAGATCCATATCTCCGCTGGGGTGACCGAAGTCTGATATCCCAATCTTGGATCCCGGTGAAGGTTTGGATGTCCCAGACTTCAGGAAGCATCCCACTGCCTGCTAACAATGTAAAGGAATGTCCCACACTCCGCTTGAGTGCTTCTGTCAGTATATCGCTTCCTAAGCTCTGGAACACAAAACCAGTTGATCTGGCTAAGTTACCCCAAGAACTAGGCAGTACCCATTTTGGAAAAAAACAGAATAAGAACTGTTTATTTGAGCAAGTATACAGGCTTTTAAACACTCCAGGTCAGACTTGCCATCTCCTAGCTCACAAACTACAATTCGCATTGTCACACAGACCTCTTCAAACAGACTACTCTTCAAACCTTCCTTACTTTTTAATAGGGCCTTGCTAGGTCATCTCCTTAGAATATGTGGCACACTGGGGAGCTTTGATTTCTTCCATGTTTTGCAGGTAGATCCCCACCTTTCCAGGGTTGCCCTGATCTACCATGTAAAGTACAGTGTGGACGGGGAAAAGATAATTTTCTGTTAAAAGGGCCAAAATATTTTGGAGCATTGAATTGTCTTCAAGGTAATTGGCTGGATTCTACTTGAAGCTCATTTCTCTCTATAGTTTATTTTAGAAATAGAGAATGTATTTCTCCTCAGCCTCCTATTATCCATACATAAGTTGTAGTCAATTCAGAATTATGAATTCGTTGTTGTTGGGGGCAAAAGTGTAACAGCTAATTATGAAGTGCTTTAAGTGAGCAGATGATTTGCTGTTACTTTGCCAAATCATTCTAGTAGCCTCTCTAATGAAGGAAAGGAAAATTTAATGAGTTTGTTTCAGAGTGAAATTAATGTTGTCTTATTAAATCAGAAGAATTAATCTTTCAAGTGCACAGACCCAACATGAAAGAGAACAGTGCTTTCTCATTCAAGTTACACTTCTGCTAATTGTTGGTAAAACCACTTCATGATAACGGTGAATTGACAGCGCTATATAAGTACTTGTAATAAAAAAATAAACGTGCGCTGAGCATTTTTTTGGGCAAAACTGTTCTGCTCCAGGACGCACAGGGACCACCAGACAGACAGTGGCGGCCACTCATTAGGGGCGCATGTTTTTTTTTTTTTTGAAGCACGTGATTAGAGCCGGAGGCCACTGTGCTGCCCAGTGCTTGAGCATTTATTCATTTGAATGACCAGAATAAATGATTATTCTGGCCAATAAAATCAATTAACACCTAAGCTTTTGACGCCTGTAAAAGCGATTAAAAGCCTGTAAAAGCTTTAGAAACTTTTACAAGCATTAGGTTTTTTTTTCCGGCCAAAACCCTGCTGCCATGACACATACAGTAGGCGTTTAGAGGCAGAAAAGAAAACCCCACTGCCCAGGTGCAGCAGTGTTTTGGCAGAAAAAACACTTGACGTATGTAAATGCATCTAAACGTGTGTTAACGCTAGGTGCATCAAACCTTTGAGTCTTCATTTATTTCAATGGCCAGAGTAAATTATTATTCTGGCCAATGAAATTAACTAACACCAAAGTGCACGCATCAGCCATTTTTTCTGCCAAAACATTGCTGACAGGAGGAAAGGCATTTAGGAGAACAGGTCAAACGCCCTGCGTGCATGGGACCTTATGAAAAATTTACAAAAATTTGTAAATGTAGTGAAATTTCACTTTGCCGAAAATACCCAATCATGTCCAAGGTAAATAAAAAAACAGCATTTTTGCTTGGACATGATTGGATGATGGAAGTCATTCACTAAGCTCTGGGGAAATTTCCCTTACAAAGTGCAACTTCAGTCGCAAAGTGAATAGTCTAGTTTGCTTTATTAACCCTCTGATACAGGAATACTGTACATAGATCATTATTTATTTTAAAGACCACCCCACCCCCATGCAAGGCCACCGAGGCCAGGCCTCGGGGCGGCAGAGGTGCAGGGGCGGCGCTGCGGCAACAGGGGGGTGAAAAAAATCCTGGCCTCAGTGGCCTTGTCTGGAATCTGGCCCTGGGGACACCACATTTACTACTACTACTGGCACAGATTCCGCCCACACTCATTAGGAGCCGCCCTCGGGCCAAGCTGCCCTCGCCTACTTACACTCTCTTAGTGCTCCAACAACACAAAACCGCCCACCCATTCACCGCCCAGTCTGCTCCAGTATCAACACAGCGCATCCTTGCCCCGCCCCCTGTGTCCTCGGCCACCAGATGCTGCATTCTCCTATTGGTGGATTTGAACCACCTAAAGGTCTCCACGACAACGCACGGCGCTCTCCCCTCTGACTGGCCAGCAGGGGGGACCAATAGGAGTGAGCGGGGTCGTGGGTTTTAAACTTTTTCTATTGTAAATGTGATGGAGGAGATCGGGTGCTGCTGCAAGAGATCCGTCCGACCCACAGAGACAGGGGAGAGCCGGACCCAACCATCCGATCCATTGAGAGGGGAGAGCCCAAGATCCGGACCGGACCATCCGATCCATAGAGAGAGGAGAGCCGGGACCCGACCTACCGATCCGATCCATACAGGGGACTGAGCCCGAGATCCGGACTGGACCATCCGACCGCCGTTGGTTCGCAGGTGGGTACTGAGTACCGGGAGATCTGACCCTCCTCCATTCACTATACACTCTGCATATCGTGTAAGGGGCGGATGGCTACAGAAGAGGGCAAATTTTAAATTGATGGGCAGAGGCATCCCCTGTAGCCATTCTATAAGCATAATAACAATATACTGTGACAAGTATTGAAAACGACCATCAACATTTTTATCATCTCTGTCCATCATTTTAAAATTTGCCCTCTTCTGTACCCTTGCACGATATAACAGTAATAAACCCGCCCCTTGCTCTGCACGAGCATCGGGAGCGTGCCGCTGCATCGTGGTCATTGCGCAGGCGCCCTGTAACAGCTGACTCAGTTATTCATCTTCGGCTATTTTCGGAGGCTCCGTTGTGGTTTGTACTGCGCAATCGCTGCGCCTGTGCAGTACAGGGGGGTCAAAATCCGCCGGGGGATCTTTTTCGGCAGGACACCGGCCGGTGTCCTGCCGAAAAAAGTCCCCTAGCAGGTAATGTCCCCCCTGTACTGCGCAGGCCACAATGGGGCTGACAAAAATAGCCGAACATAAATAGCTCAGAGTCAGCTGAACACGGCGCCTTCGCAATGACGACCATCTTGTGACAGACGCTGCCGCACGCTTCCGATGCTCATGCTACTCTGAGGGCGGGTGCATTACTGTTATATCATCTAAGGGGCGTATAGCTACTGAAGAGGCCGAGTTTTCAATTGATGAGCAGAGCTGATAACTTGGGGGTGGTATTAGCAATATACTCGTGCAAAGCCGCCCAACAACATTGCAAAAGCCGCCTTTCATTTGTTTAAACACGCCCCGCTAAGTCGTATAGTGTATTGCTAATACCACCCCCAAATTATCAGCTCTGCTCAACAATTGAAAACTCGACCTCTTCAGTAGCTATCCGCTCCTTAGATGATATAACAGTAATACACCCGCCCCCTTGCAGAGTAGCACGAGCATCGGGAGCGTGCGGCAGCGTCTGTCACAAGATGGTTGTCATTGCGCAGGCGCCGTGTTCAGCTGACTCTGAGCTATTTATGTACCCTCATTTCTATCACATGGGGGGGGGCTCAAAAGCCCCCTATGTGATGGTGTGTGTGTGTGTGGGGGGGGCAGCATTGAACGACCCGGCCTTGGGGCGGCAAAGGGAGTAAATCCGGGCACCTTCCCCCATGCAAAAAAATATTAGCTAGAAAGTGAAGCAAACACAGTTACATTTTTAAGTAGATTCTCAGGATGACTGGATTTTTTTTTTTTTTTTTTACAACAAGAGTTCATGCTGTATACTTTAAACGTGTTTACGAGTCTGAGAATAAACTGGCTATGTGCCCTCCCCATTCAAAAAGGAAGCACTTGTCTCCATGACATTGTTAATTAAATATATTTGTCTTTCATAAGATGCACTGAGAACAAGTACAGAGAACATAGTAGAGCAATATTTTCCGTTGATGTACTTTCTTATCTCACAAGAAAAGGTAAGACAAACAAATTTACTCAACAAGGTGACGCTGCCTTTCTTAGTGGAATTTAGAAGTCCTTGTTCCTCTTGTAGTATTGTGTTACACCGTGGTTGCCCCATGAAAGTTATGGTATGAAAGTGTTGTAATCACAATGATTAGGCAGTTACAAAACAAAAGACTATTCAATAATGTCAGGGAAATAAAACGGGATGAGACTTCCTCAAAAAGAAAAGCAAAGTGATGAAAAGGGCAGACTAGACTGATTACATTGGATAACGAGTAAAACTTTAGTAGTACGAAGGTTACCTATTGACCAGGAGAAGACACCCAAAAGCCTAATTGTGGAGGTTTTTCAGTACGCTGTAAAATGTACAATATATGACAATTATACAGCACAAGGGGCACATCAGATTAAGGCCTCATGCACACTGGACGTATTTGGATGTTTTTACAGCTGCTGTTTTTGGCTTCAGATGTTTTTTTCTACAGTCCATAAACTCTCCAGCATGTTATCTTATGTGTCTATGCACACATAAGCTGTTATCAACTGTTTTTGGCTGGGGCGTTTTTTGGCTGTAAAAAAACCCCAAAACAAGTGGGTTCTGAGAGGAGTTTTTCAGCTGTAAAAACGCTGTAACGTCAAAAAACACAGATAAACGCTCAAAAACACGGCTCACCAGCGTTTAACATTTTTGATCCCACCAGAAAAAAGAAAAGAAAAAAAAAACGCTTTAAAACGCTAAAAAACGCTGAAAAACACTTAAAAGCGCTATTGCAAAAACACTGAAAAACATTGATAAACTCACTGCAAAGCTACTGGTGGTTTTATAACGTTATTACAACATCCAGTGTGCATGAGGCCTTATAGTAAGCCAAGTCTCTTCTGCTGATTTTTTTTTAATCTTAATTAACCACTTCTGTACTTATACGCCTGACGTGTGGTCGCGCGCGTGCCGGCGGCGGCGCGCTCGCGACCCTGCTGCCTTCCCCGTGAGTCAGACCGCGAGTCCCGCGGACTCTATCGCCGCGGGGATCCCCACGATCATCTCACGGAGGTATAGAGCGGGGAGATGCTTGTGTAAACAAGCATCTCCCCGCTCTGCCTAGTGACAATGACACGGATCTCGGCTGTGTGTACTCGGAGCAGAGATCAGTGTCATGTGACACAGAGCCCATCCCCCTACAGTTAGAAACACAATGCAGGGAACACTTAACCCCTACAGCGCCACCTAGTGGTTAACCCCTTCACTGCCAGTGTCATTTTTACAGTAATCAGTGCATTTTTATAGCACTGCTCGCTGTAAAAATGACAATGGTTCCAAAAATGTGTCAAAAGTGTCCGATGTGTCCGCTATAATGTCGCAATCACGAAAAAAATCACTGATCGCCGCCATTACTAGTAAAAAAAAATTTGTTTTACAAAAATGCCATTAAACTATCCCCTATTTTGTAAACGCTATAACTTTTGCGCAAACCATTCAATAAACGGTGATTGCATTTTTTTTTACCAAAAATATGTAGAAGAATACGTATCGGCCTAAACTGAGGAAAAAAAAAAATTCTAGATATTTTTTGGGGATATTTATTATAGCAAAATTTAAAAAATATTGAATTTTTTTCAAAATTGTCGCTCTATTTTTGTTTATATCGCAAAAAATAAAAACTGCAGAGGTGATCAAATACCACCAAAAGAAAGCTCTATTTGTGGGAAAAAAAGGACGTCAATTTTGTTTGGGAGCCACGTCGCACGACCGCGCAATTGTCAGTTAAAACAACACAGTGCCGAATCGCAAAAAGGGGCCTGATCTCTAACCAGCCAAAATGGTCCGGGGCTTAAAGCGGAGATCCGCCTGAAAAAAAAAATTAAAAGCCAGCAGCTACAGCTACAGCAGCTGCTGACTTTTATTATTTGGACACTTACCTGTCCTGGAGTCCAGCGACGTCCGCAGCAGAGGACGAGCGATCGCTCGTCACTCTGCTGCCCCCTCCGCCATCCTCGCTGAGGGAACCAGGAAGCGAAGCCTTGCGGCTTCACTGCCCGGTTCCCTACGGCGCATGCGCGAGTCGCGCTGCGCCGTTCTGATTGGTGCTCCTGTGTTCTGGGAGCCGAGTGTCTCCCAGAACACTACGGGAAGTCTGCGGGAAGTGACGTCACTCCCGCAGGTTCCCGGAGAGAGGACTCCCGGATGTGGGTGAAAATACCTGTCTTAGACAGGTATCTTCACCCCCCTCCCCCCTGAAAGGTGTCAATTGTGACACCGGGGGGGGGGGGGTTCTGATGAGCGGTAGTTCCACTTTAGGGTGGAGCTCCGCTTTAAGTGGTTAAACGTAGGCTGCTGCCATCTTAGCCTCTGTTTGGTCTGCAGTTGCCATGGTGCTGCACATGTGATCAGTTATGACAATAGCTATTCATATCTCCCAATTTTTTGAGATGGGGACGAGGGACATCTATTAGCAAAAGTATGTAGGCATAAGACACACCCCCTTAACCACTTCAATACCAGGCACTTATACACCTTCCTGCCCAAGCCAATTTTGAGCTTTCAGCGCTGTCGCAATTTGAATGACAATTGCGCGGTCATGCTACACTGTACCCAAACACATTTTTTATCATTTTGTTCCCACAAATAGAGCTTTCTTTCGGTGGTATTTCATCGCCTCTGCGATTTTTATTTTTTGCACAACAAATAAAAAAAGAGCGAAAATTTTGAAAAAAACTAAGTTTTTCCTTGTTTCTGTTATTTTTTTTTATAAATAAGTACCTTTTCTACTTCAATGACGGGCATTGATAAGGCGGCACTGACGGGCACTGATAAGGCGACACTGATGGGCACCGATGAGGTGGCACCAATGAGGTGGCACTGATGAGGTGGCACTGATGGGCACTGATGATGGGCACTGATGATGGGCACTGATAGGCGGCACTGATAGGCGGCACTGATGGGCACTGATATGTGGCACTGGTATGCGGCACTGATGGGCACTCATAGGCGGCTCTGATGGGCACTTATAGGCGGCACTGATGGGCACTTATAGGCAGCACTGGGCACTTATGGGTGGCACTGATAGGTGGCACGGATGGGCACTGATAGGTGGGCACTTATGGGCACAGATGGGCATGGATGGGCACTGATAGGTGGCACTGATGGACATTAGTAGGTGGCACTGATGACACTGATGCCCAGCAATGCCAGCCACCACACATTGTGGTCGTGCCATGATGGTGCCAGTCAGTGCCCATTTGTGGGCATTGATTGGCATATGTTTTTTATGTTTTAGTACATGTGGATGGCCATGGGGGACTTACCTGGCCATCCACATGCTTGGGGCTTCCCTGGTGGTCCTGGGCGGCATCATGGTGGTCTAGTGTGGGTATCCGAGGGGGGGCTGCGCGAACCCCCCCTGTCAGGAGAGCCGCCGATCGGCTCTCCTCTACTCGCGTCTGTCAGACGCGAGTGAGGAAGAGCCGATCAACGGCTCTTCCTGTGTACATCGTGATCAGCCGTGATTGGACACGGCTGATCACGTGGTAAAAAGCCTCCGCCGGAGGCTCTTTACCGAGATCAGTGTAGCGGTGGGTCAGACTGACACACTGCTCCACCGATCGCCGCGATGTGCGCCCCCCCCCGGGCGCGCGGCAGCTGTTATCCTGCAGGACGTCAATAGACGTCCAGTGTGGGTAACAGAACCACGTCCCGGACGTCAATCTCCTATTGACTGGGCGGGAAGTGGTTAAAGGAGAATTATCAACAACAACAAAAAAAAGATTAAACTCACAAGTGCTTTTATTTACCACTGCTATTCCTTTACACTGGCTTCTGAAATTTACAAATGCAGCAATTTAGAAATTGGATAAAAGGTTTAGCACTAGGAAACACTTTATGAAAAGTAAATAGTGCATTTTTATACAACTATATAGATTAGACCAAAATGAGGTGCAAAGAGGGACAGAGGGACTTTGTTCCAAATCAGGGAAAGTCCCTCGAAATCAAGGACAGTTGGGAGCTATGGCCATTTGATGGCTTGACAGATCAGTTGAGAAGAATCCTTGAATGTAACTGTTCAAAGAAAGTCAAAGTGTTACTAAACCCACAACAGTAAAATCAGTCTGTATATGTCGTAAAGCAATGTTTCTCAACTCCAGTACCCCCAACAGGTCATGTTTTCAGGATTTCCCTCAGATGAAACGGCTGTGGTAATTACCAAGGCAGTGAAACTGATCAAATCACCTGTGCAAAATGATGGAAGGCCTGAAAACATGACCTGTTGGGGGTACTTGAGGACTGGAGTTGAGAAACATTGCCGAAAAGCATGCTTGTTTTTACTCACTGTGGTACCTAAGGGGTTAATCCTCTGTATTGTGTGAAAAGGCTGTTTGAGCCTGTCTTCTCTGAACCTCCCCTTCTTCCGCTGTCCCCAATCTATCTCCTGATAGAACAGAGACACGGGGCAAGCTGCACATGCTCAGTTTGGTGTGTATTGTTGGAGATATTTTTTTTTCTTGGGAGAGTGCATGTGATCAGCACAGGGCCAATCAGCACTGTCCACACAGAGGGTCAGGAGTCCTGCAGCCTCATATGACAATCACAGGAGAATGAAAACTCCTCCTACAAGCTTTAACCGGATACTGATAAAAGCCACAAGACTGCTATATATTGCTGATGAGAAAAGGTATTTAACAGTTTATATTTCCATGTTCTGTGTACTCTGGGAGACCAGATATAGTTGTAGCGGGTATGCACTTTCCTGGGTGTAAATTTGAATCTGGCGGTGACACCAGTGATGTGTGATTCCCTGCAGCCCTGAAGGTGGCGCTGTCGCCACGGGCTGGGGGTTGAACCATTGCTGTGTGCCGTACCCCTTTTGTCCTCCCTCGGCAGTGGTATGGTGGGGCGGGGAACCCGCCGTGCTTGCTGGGAGAGGGTATAAGGGGGGCCGGCCATCTTGGTCACGGATTGGTAGTCCCAGACACCTTTAGTCTGCGGACGGTGGGTCGTGCCGGTCCTCTGGGTGGCCTAGGCCTGGAGGATCACCGGAGGTCGTGTTCCATCTCAGGCACCTTTGGCCTGGGGTGAGGTACTTGAATGGAGGTCCGGAGCTCAGTGCCCAACACTGAGTTCCGCAAGGGAAGGAGATCCTAGGGAACCCAGGGATTGGGTACCCGAATCCGGAAGGCGCAGTGGACCGGGGGGAGCTCCTCACTTGAAGACCCGGTGCAGCATATTGCCGGTGACGGGTGAGTCTCTCGTCAGAGAGCGCTTGGAAGGAAATCCCCCTCGTGCGGAGACCGCAACCCACTTTCAGGGGAGAAAGTGGAGAACGATTGTGTCTGGGCCTATTCGCACCCACACCTCCTTTCCTGTGGAGTTCAACTGTTTGTGTTCATTCGCATGAGAATAAAGGAGTGTTGGACTTTAATGGTGTGGGGCTCATTTCTGACTGACATGGCTCAAGGTGACTCTCGGAGGGAGGATCCAGGTGCACAACACTGACCCGAAGGTAAATTAAGCACGTTGCCTATACGGCACTAATACATGTGGTGGACGCCTGGCGTGGTGTCCCCGCTCCCTCCCCTCTGAGATACCCCTAGACAAGAGACAGATGAGAGAGAGCAAGAGAGGGGAGTGAGAGTGGCGCTACACGTGGGGGCTCGTCCGGGATAGTGTTGGTGCACCACGAGTACTGAATGGGTCTGTCGGAGGAGTTAAACTAATAGGCGGGCCTTCATTGGCCGAAGTGCACCCCGGTTCTCAAAGTCGTGGACATGACCCATTGAAGGGAAAGGCCCGCGCAGAAGAGCGAGGAGAGGGGGAAACCCAGCCGTGTGAAGGACTACACGTGGGGGTTTCTAGTTGCACTGCGCCACCAGGCACACCCCCATCGCTTAGTTCGTGGGCGTGACTCTAAAGGAAAAAAAGAAGAAAAGCCCGTGAACTGGAGCAAAGGGGAGGAGTCCAATACGTGTGAAGGACTACACGTGGGACGTTGGCGCAAAAACGTTGCAGTGTGCGATGGATCAGCAACAGGTCGCCATGTTTGGACATGTCTCGTGGATTCCAGTTCACCCTTCCACCACGACATTGACCGCTGCTGCTCCGGTAACGGATACGGGGATCCGTCTAAAGCCTCGGGGACGATTCGCCCTGTATTCGTGCATGGACGTTGAGGCCCTGGGTGTGATTTGTCCTGGCTGTTCGGGACTGGTGTGTCAGCTGAAGCCGTTCGGACGTTGTGAGGCCTGTGGGGAATTTCTGTTCGAAGTGGATCCGGCGGTGGAGAGGCCAAGAACCATCTACCCTGGCCAGGCTTCAGGTACCACCACTCAGAGAGGAGGGATCACTGCTGTGAGAGCCATCCCCGCGCACACTGCAGCGACCGCGGAGGAGGTCGTGAAAACTCAAGGGGAGAAATCCGAGGATGCTGACTCGGTCACCACTGTCTCGCAGCGTCCACCACCGAAGAGAAAGACCGGCATGGTAGCCCCGACCAGCGGTTGTGGTGGACCATCCCGCACGCTTACGCCCGGCCCGGATGAATCCGTTGACGAGGGTTCCGGACGTCCTGCTTCAAGAAAAGGCCGAGGTAAGCCAGGCGGAGAGATTTGGTGTGTGGGCAGAGGTGTCGGGAAGTCATGGCCCAGCAAGTCCGCGGGAGGTGGTGGTTCCGTTTCTATAACTGGATACATACCCGCGGAGGAGTGTGACACCTCCGACCTAGAGTCGCTCTCGGACATGGGAGACGACGTTGCCATAGATGATTTGTTTGCCGAGAAGGGCTGGGACAAGGTACCGCTTGCTTCATCCCGCAGAACCAGGGATCCACCTATGTCTACAGGGGAGAGTATGCCCCGGGTGGAGGCACCAGCGCCTGAAGAGGGATCCTGTCCTCAGCTTGTCCCTACATCTCCGGTGCCACCTGCACCAGATGTTGGGGAAAAGAGACTGTTGCTGCGGGCACCTATGCCCAGATTGGAGGTAGTCAGAGTGCCTCGTCACCCGGACTCAATAGTCTTGCCTGGTGAAGGGGACAAAGCTACCATGCCTCCTTTGGCGAGATTACAGCGCCTGTTCGGCCAGAAGGTTGCTGCTGAGTATGGGTGGGAGTATCCATACTTGTCGAAGGAGTTACTTTATGAAGTGGAAGTGTGCCGGGAGCGCTGGTACGATGACTTTGTGTGGACCCACTTGAAAGTCCCGCACACTCGCCGGTACCTTACATGTTCTCCCAAGGCTTCTCAACGTTTTAAAGACTGCAAGGCAGAGTGGATGTTGGGACGTCACATCCATGCAGACAAAGTGCTGATCCGGCGTAAAGAAGAAAAAGATGTGGAGTATCATCTAGAAACCATGGACAAGCACTTAAAGCCACTTGTTCTGCCGCATCCCCGCTTTTACCTTTGAGGAGAAAAAGACTCCATTATTTTTGTTGTCCTGTGCTGCTGAACTTTCTGGGGCCGTTGTTTTTTTTTTGTGCCCAGAGGAATGAGGAACTGTTCCTAGTTTGTTCTTCATTTTTCCAAAAGAAAAGATCACAGACTCTGGGGTAGATAGGGCTCAAGGAGAAGAAGAGGTTCCACGAGTGCAGTTACCGTGATGCTGTCACCAGGTGGCACTGTTGCGCACCGTTAACACTTTTCACACACTCACTCTTTGGAGAAAAGGGATTTCTTTACGAAGAAGTTTCTTTCCTCCTAGATGAATATATGCGTCAGGGTTTATGTATGTTGTTTCTTTCTTTTCCCTCTGCAGGAGAGCAACCCTTCAAGATCACTGAGGATGGGTGGATCTTAGTCAGGATGGGTGGGAAAAGTGTAATGTAAAATGTGATTTAAAGGTTATGATCACATGTTGTTGTTTCTTTCCCTTTCTATTACAGGGCTCAGACACAATTGTTTCATGGTGATAGTTTTTTTTTCAAAAGTTATTTTTACCACAATTGTTAGTGGGTTTCTGGACTGAATTATGTCAGCCATTGAGGGCATGATTTACTCCAGACACTGGGGACCAGTGTCAAAGGACAGGGGGGAGAGTGTAGCGGGTATGCACTTTCCTGGGTGTAAATTTGAATCTGGCGGTGACACCGGTGATGTGTGATTCCCTGCGGCCCTGAAGGTGGCGCTGTCGCCACGGGCTGGGGGTTGAACCATTGCTGTGTGCCGTACCCCTTTTGTCCTCCCTCGGCAGCGGTATGGTGGGGCGGGGAACCCGCCGTGCTTTCTGGGAGAGGGTATAAGGGGGGCCGGCCATCTTGGTCACGGGTTCGTAGTCCCAGACACCTTTAGTCTGCGGACGGTGGGTCGTGCCGGTCCTCTGGGTGGCCTAGGCCTGGAGGATCACCGGAGGTCGTGTTCCATCTCAGGCACCTTTGGCCTGGGGTGAGGTACTTGAATGGAGGTCCGGAGCTCAGTGCCCAACACTGAGTTCCGCGAGGGAAGGAGATCCTAGGGAACCCAGGGATTGGGTACCCGAATCCGGAAGGCGCAATGGACCGGGGGGGAGCTCCTCACTTGAAGACCCGGTGCAGTATATTGCCGGTGACGGGTGAGTCTCTCGTCGGAGACCGCTTGGAAGGAAATCCCCCTCGTGCGGAGACCGCAACCCACTTTGAGGGGAGAAAGTGGAGAACGATTGTGTCTGGGCCTATTCGCACCCACACCTCCTTTCCTGTGCTGTTCTTCAAGGGAGTTCAACTGTTTGTGTTCATTCGCATGAGAATAAAGGAGTGTTGGACTTTAATGGTGTGGGGCTCATTTCTGACGGACATGGCTCAAGGTGACTCTCGGAGGGAGGATCCAGGTGCACAACACTGACCCGAAGGTAAATTAAGCACGTTGCCTATACCGCACTGATACATGTGGTGGAGGCCTGGCGTGGTGTCCCCGCTCCCTCCCCTCTGAGATACCCCTAAAAAGAGACAGACAAGAGAGAGCAAGAGAGGGGAGTGAGGGTGGCGCTACACAGTGAATTCAGGGTCCTGGGTTTAGTAACACTTTTAAACACACATGTGACAGTCATATCCTGCTCTTTATGCCTCCTGCTCAGAGCTGGTCTTAAAGTGGAACTAAAGGGGGGATACTAACTTTCCCAATGCTCCCTCACCATCTTCTCTTGTGTGCTGGGTTTTGGCCACCTTCATTGGCTAGTGCAGGGTGACGTCACTCCTGCGCATGCACAAGAGCTAGTTATCCAGGCACACAGGGTCAGCCCGGCTACTGTGAGCTGAGCTGCACATGTGCAGATCAGTTTACAGTCTGGGGATTGCGATGAGCAGGCAGTTAGGTGTTTTCCGCTCACAGTATACAGTTATGCCGCGTACACACGACATTGAAAAAAGCAACGTTTTTCTCGACGTGATTCTTCTCAAGCCTGCCTTGCCTACACACTATCATGAAAAAAAAATGCTAGAGGCAAAGTGTGGTGACGTACAAAATGTGCGACGGCACTATAAAGGGAAAGTTTCATTCGGATGGCGGCGAACTTTGGGCTGCTTTTGCTGATCCTTGTGTTAGTAAAGTTTGGTGAGAGACGATTCACGCTTTTCAGCCTCGTGCTATTTAGTCCGTTACAGCGTGACGAATGTGCTATCTCCATTACGAACGCTAGTTTTACCAGAACGAGCGCTCCCGTCTCATCACTTGCTTCTGAGCATGCGCGTTTTTTTCACGCCGTTAAAGCCTACACGCGGCCGTTTTTCGTGACGAGAAAAACAACGACGTGAAAAACGAATTTTTAATGACCATTTTTCACGTCGTGAAAAATGCTCTGGAGCCCACACACAATCGTTTTTAATGACCAAATAAAAAAATTGAATTTTTCTTGTCATGAAAAAGGGTCGTGTGTACGCGGCATTACGCTTTAATTACCACCAGTTTCCCAATCTGCGAACTGGTGATAATTCTTTAAGAAACTGTTGCTGCCAAAGCGACAGGTTTTTAACCAGTTCCTGCTCGCTCACATTACATTTACTGTGGATGGGCAGCAGGGGAAGGCCTTGACGATGTACATGTACATCATCCAGCCTGTTCCAAGTTTGGGACGTGCATGCGTGTGCCCCCTTCTAACCCGAGCTGTCACTGGCTACAGAGGGATTTTGTCAGCAGGTCCCAGCCAATGATTTATGGCTGAGACCTGCTGATCACTGTAGCCAATCACAAAACCAAGTACTGTGTTTACAAACACACGGGGCTCTGTACACAGATCAGCGATCTGGCTCTTTCTTCTCCCTGCTCTGTTAGTAAAAGAAGCACATATTGCACAAATTACACTTGTTAGGCACACAGTTAACCCATTCATTGCCCCTTGATATTACCTCCTTAGAAGTCAATGTCATTATTACCGTGTACAGTATTATATCTGATCACTATATTACTGTCACTATTGATGTGAGTGATAGTTAGTCAGTTAGTGCACTTCCCAGCAAGCACCAGATAGCCCGCAATACTATCACAGTCCCACTATAAGTCACTGATCAGCTAGTTTTTAGACTTTCACACAAAGTAAATAATATACATTTATTGGGATTTTTTTTAACCAAAGACATGTAGAAGAATACATTTTGGCCAAAATTTATGAAGAAATTTGCATTTTTTATTGGATAAGATTTATTGGAATTTTCCTATTATTCCTATTTTTATTTTTTTTTCATTTACAGTGGGGCAAAAAAGTATTTAGTCAGCCACCAATTGTGCAAGTTTTCCCACTTAAAAAGATGAGAGGGGCCTGGAATTGTCATCATAGGTATACCTCAACTATGAGAGACAAAATGTGGAAACAAACCAAGACAATCACATTGTCTGATTTGGAAAGATTTTTTTTGCAAATTATGGTGGAAAATAAGTATTTGGTCACCTACAAACAAGCAAGATTTCTGGCTCTCACAGACCCGTATCTTCTTCTTTAAGAGGCTCCTCTGTCCTCCACTCATTACCTGTATTAATGGCACCCGTTTGAACTTGTAATAAGTATAAAAGACACCTGTCCACAACCTCAAACCGTCACACTCCAAACTCCACTATGGTGAAGACCAAAGAGCTGTCGAAGGACACCAGAAACAAATTTGTAGACCTGCACCAGGCTGGGAAGACTGAATCTGCAATAGGCAAGCAGCTTGGTGTGAAGAAATCAACTGTGGAAGCAATAATTAGAAAATGGAAGACATACAAGACCACTGATAATCTCCCTCGATCTGGGGCTCCACGCAAGATCTCACCCCGTGGGGTCAAAATGATCACAAGAATGGTGAGCAAAAATCCCAGAACCACACGGGGGGACCTAGTGAATGACCTGCAGAGAGCTGGGACCAACATAACAAAGGCTACCATCAGTAACACACTACGCCGCCAGGGACTCAGATCCTGCAGTGCCAGACGTGTCCCCCTGCTTAAGCCAGTACATGTCCGGGCCCGTCTGAGGTTTGCTAGAGAGCATTTGGATGATCCAGAAGAGGATTGGGAGAATGTCATATGGTCAGATGAAACCGAAGTAGAACTGTTTGGTAGAAACACAACTCATCGTGTTTGGAGGAGAGAGAATGCTGAGTTGCAACCAAAGAACACCATACCTACTGTGAAGCATGGGGGTGGCTATAGGTTTCAAAATTTACATTTACATAATTTTTTGGTTTCTATAAGGCAGTCCCCTAGTTACAAATATCCGACTTACATACGACTCCTACTTAAAGAGGAGCTCCAATGTAACAAGTCCCAGGGTGCACATCTCTGTGACTACATGACTTTGGCAATTGGTCAGGTAGGGGTGTTGGGTGTTGGGGGGAGGGGGGGTAGCTAGATTGAACTATGGTACATTGCCTACCGGCTTTATGTTATAGATTGTACTGTTTTGTACTGTAAGAAAACTCAATAAAAATTATTTATAAAAAAAAAAAAGGAGCTCCAGGCTCACCAAAAAGAATAAAAAGTCAGCAGCTACAAATAATCTAGCTGCTGGCTTTTAATATGAGGGCACTTACCTGTCCAGGGATCCAGCAATGTTTGCACCCCTAGCTGATTCTTCAATTGGCTTCGGGTGCAGGCGAAGATAAGATAAGGGAAACCGGCAGTGAAGCCTTGCAGTTTCACAGCTGGTTTCCTACAGCGCATGCATGAGCGGTGTTGCATTTTGTGAATGGTCCCAGAAGGCTGTGGGGGGAAGGAGGAGGGGGCAGAACATCTGCAGAGATCGCCGCGGCATTCCGACCTTGAAGTGGGAGCAGGTACCCGTCAAAACCTGGTACCTGCTTCCCCCTCCACCCCAAACGTGCAGTGGAGGGGTGGGGTGCAAACAAGTGGAACTTTCCCTTTTGGGTGAAGGTCTGCTTTAAGAACAGAGGCAGCATGGTGTCACGCTGGTCCCGGAAACCTCCCGGTGGCCTTCTTGCTGCTCACCGCATGCTGCCACCTACTGTCCAGCAGACTTGTCAGCAATCCCACACCACTGCATGACCAGTTAACCATTCCCTAGGCTATCCAAAACGTAAAAATATTTTTTGGGCTGGTTACACCTAAAAAATTTACATGTTCCAACTTACATACACATTCAACTTAAGAAGAAACCTCTTGTTCATAACCCAGAGACTGCTTGTAACTGATATTTTTTTTCTAGGAACTAATAAGAACTGAACGTATTATTTAGCTTTACTGAATGATTACCTCTCGCTGTTAGTGTGTTAATCTGTCTAAACCAATTTAGCTCAAGTTAGTCAGCAAGTCAATTACTACAGTTTTAATTTCAAAGTTAAGCCAGCTGATGTAGTCACAACAAAGGAGGCAGCTCTGGGACAGATTGTGCAGACACATCAAACCTTTTAAAATGTATGTCACAGTAAAATAAAAAACAATCAGTACATCTCTTCTATACACCAAGATGTGGTGCCGAGGACCTGGACCTGCAAAGAACTGGTCCAGTTGAGGACAGAGCTGAATTCCTAGACTGGAAAGTGCATGTTTATTTAACCACTTCAATACCAGGCACTTCCCCCCCTTCCTGCCCAGGACAATTTTTAGCTTTCAGCGCTGTCGCACTTTGAATGACAAATGCGCGGTCATGCTACACTGTACCCAAACACATTTTTTATAATTTCTTCCCACAAATAGAGCTTTCTTTTGGTGGTATTTGATCACCTCTGCAGTTTTAAATTTTTGCGCTATAAACAAAAAAAGACCGACACTGATAGGCAGCACTGATTGCCACTGATAGGTGGCACTGGATAGGCAGCACTGATTAGGAGCTACTGACAGGCATTAGTGAGTGGCACTGATTGGCAGTTTGATGGGGCACTGACAAGCATTACTGATGGGGCACTGATTGGCACTTTTTTGGGCACTGTTGTGGGCACTGATCGGTACTGGCATGCATTTTTTTATGGTGACAGGCTGGAAGGTGTTGGGCACTGATTGGCACCTGATGGGCACCTATTGATGGGGGCTGTGCTGATAATCAATGTGCTGATTATCAGCACAGACCCCCCCCCCCTCTGACAGGGAGAGCCGCCTATCGGCTCTCCCTGTCAGCGTGAACCGAGGTGAGCCGTTTACCAGCACTTCCTGGTTCACGCGATGATCAGCTGTGATTGGTCACAGCTGATCACGTGGTAAGAAGCCTCTGTCAGAGGCTTCATACCACTATCGGAGTTGCTGTGGGTCAGACTGACACACAGCACCTCTGATCGCCGCGCTTCGCGCCCCCGCGCCAGCTTTGTTATCCTGATCATGTCATATGACGTCCGATCAGGAGAACTAAACCACTTTGCCGCCGTCTATCTGCTATATGGTGGGCAGCAAGTGGTTAAAGTCAACGGAGACAGTATTTGTAGCTGCTAAACTTATTTTTATTTTTTCTCAGTGAAGTTCCTCTTTAGGAATACCGAACATGCAGAAAAATACCAGTTAACCCTGTCAGAAATCAATTGCGCTCTTAAGTTCTTGTAGTATCTGTTTTTGTACTCTATCCTTTTCTACTGTACAATTTTTTGATGAAATTTAATTTTGTAGCAGATTCACATACATATATTTTCTATAGATTTGTAATTTGACAGCATTTTATTTCCCAGCACAACCTTTATGATATTTAAAATACAATCAGAAATATTTTCTTACTTTCTGATATTACACATGTGGGATTTTTGAATAAAACAGTGGAAAGGTAACACTAGAAGTTTAGAAACTGGGGTTGATTAACTAAAACTGGAGAGCGCAAAATCTGGCGCAGCTCTGCATAGAAACCAATCAGTTTCCATTTTTTTTTCAAAGCTTAATTGAACAAGCTGAAGTTAGAAGCTGATTGGCTACCATCAGGGCCGGATTAAGAGCATCATGGGCCTGGTGCTGAAGAGGGCCGTTTTTATGGTTAATAAATAAAATTAAATGCAAACAATTTTTTATTAAAACAAATTAAGTATTTTAAACAAACCGCTCATTCACACGGTATGCCCAAGAGAACCTGTGAGAAATATTTTTTTTATACTTTTTCACATTTTGTAATTTATTTATTCTTTATATTTGTTGCAATTATTTATTTTATTTTTTCTTCATGTTATTTATTTACTTTGTTTTTACAATTAACCTTTTTATTACGTTTGCGTTTGGGGAAAGGGGGGGAGGGGCAGTGGATGGTGTCCGTAGGGCAATGGATGGAGTCAGTAGTGCAGTTTTAGCATAAGAAGATAATGCTGTGCTAAATGAAGGATGGGAAATAGGTGAAACTGTCTAGGTTCACCTAATAGACTAAGAGGTAGTGATCGGTGAACCAAATAAATACAACATCAAAAAATGGTAGACAAATACAGCATAAAAGAATAATACACTCTACAGTGAATCATATACAAAGTGAATCCAAGGTGAAAGTATAAAGTGCTGAGTGCAGCTGTGAACATGCGCTAATGGCAAAAAAGTCCTCAAAAGGAGGATTTACTTTGGGTTTTTGATATACCTCCAGTGCTGCAGCAGTACCCTCCCCCTCCCTTTCCCCCTCCCCACCTCTTTGGTAGCGCAGTAATACCACATCCACACATTTTCAGTAGTGCAGTTTTATTCTATTTACTATTATTTTTTATTTATTTTTATTATTTTTTTACAATTTCATTTTTCTTGGCCAAGCCCTGTATAATCAATACTTACAGTAAGCACTACCTATGACACTGTCAGGGCTCAGGCTCAGAGACCAGTAGCTATAGCAGTAGAGAGGCTCCCACCAACCAGCAGGAAAGGTATACAAGCAGATCACCCTGGTGAATGACACGTGTTCAGCTGAGTTACGGGGTCTAAGCCCTAACTGATATTCACCAGAACGCCTGATGGTTGAGATGTGTTTTGCTGCGTATTAGTACCAGCTTGCAGTCCTAAGAATCGCCCCACCAGGAGGTGAGCAGGCCGGGGTCCAGTAACAGATGTAGCAGGTCGGGATCAAGCAGAAGCGTAGCCAACAAGCCAAAGGTTGGTGGTAACAAGTGGTTGCAGGTTGGGATCAAGCAGAAGCGTAAACGAGGAACAAGCCAAAGGTCAGTAACAAAGCAGTTATGAAGATACGGACAAAAGCAAGAGTGACAAGAGCGAGATATTGGCTGGCGAGAGCAAAATAATCTGGTAAACAGGAAGTGCAGAGACATGGCTTAAATAGGAAGTTCATGGGAGGAGCAAAGGGTTCAAGGTTAAAGAGAAAAAAGACAAAAGGTAAAGTTGTCTAAAGGAATCAGGCAGGGAGCTGTCCAGCATCTCAGGTGGCTCAGCAAGAAGAGATACTGCCAGACAGCAGGTTCAGATCCGGGTCCTGGCAGCCTATCATCTCATGACCTGTTGATAAATGTAGCTGTTAAAGGTTTCCTTGTAATGAGCATTACAACCTGCTAATCTGTGACTGAGCATAGTGTGAGTTACAGCAAAGTTATGTATTGGTGTTGCATAGTTAGATCAGGGTTAATGAGTGATAGTTTTTCACCTAAAAGTTTTGCCTAAAAATAAAGTCCAAAGTATTACACTTTTATGTTAAGTGACACCAGACAGGATTTGTCACAAAAGCTATAATATCACAGGAGAAATGGGGGGGATAAGATCAAGACATTACATTTGTACATTATGAGATATCTATTTTCTTTTGATTTTAGTTGCATGCACATAATCATAGCTGCATAAACTTGGTGAAGTTATTAGATACACAAGCTATTATAACATGCAATGATATCAGCACGTCATGCATAGTGATGTCATTAAATCAAAATAACCATATCCTCAAAAATCATCACATGGATACCTACCTTGTCTCATGGACTCTATGGTCTGTATGAAAACCCAGTACACAACAGCATGTCTAAGGAAACTCATGGGGGAAATGATGTCTATACTTAATACTAATACTCTTTTTGTTTAAGGTGATTGGCTGTTACGGATAATATTTGTGTTAAAGATGGTCATTTATGAGTCCCAATGTTACAGCTCTATCTCTATGGGATGTTTTTATATGACAGAGTGACAGGACACAATGTTCCATGTACTCAATCCCATTTGTACACATTTTAGTCTGCGTAAATGTTCCACTGGTTGGAGCTGAAAAGGAGTGGCTTGATGTTATTCCAGCAAGTTTTTGTTCTTTCTTAAATCTTGACCTTTTCAGAGAATGAGTAGCAACTGGCAATGTAAGGTAGTGTGTAAAAACGGCACGCACTAGTAAATACAACAATATTTAACCTATATGCCTCTTCCGAATGTGATTTAAAAAAAAAATCACTTTATACATATCATTAATCCAACAGTCTTTAGGCCAATCACGTGACATTACAGGCCTTTTCTCTTTCGGCGGCAGAGGTGTGTGATCCTACTGAACAAAATGGTGCTCACGTAATGACTGGTGAGTACTGTTCTGTCCAGTAGTGCTGTGGGCCTAATTTGGTGTGATAATGAGCCCGCAAGGGGTGTGTCTGAAAATAGGTTGAATGACGCTTGGCAGTACGTTTTTTTGGGGGGGGGGCAGCAATGGAGAGGAGGGGAGTATTGCATTAAAGGCTTGTTTTAAAATCTGCTGGGCATTTTATTTTTCATTTAAAAATGGTGGATTGGGCTCTTCGGGAGCCCCGTTATGTGATGTCTGCCCAAAGTAACAAATGGTTGTGTTTTTTGAAAACTACATTGGGGTTATGTTACATTACCAATTTAGATGTAAATGGTGCTCGGAGGAATTACTCTTTAACCACTTTAGCCCCAGAAGGATTTACCCCCTTAATGACCAGGCCATTTTTTGCGATATGGCACTGTGTTGCTTTAACTGACAATTGCGCGGTCGTGCCATGTTGTACACAAGCAAAATTGATGTCCTTTTTTTCCCCACAAATAGAGCTTTCTTTTGGTGGTATTTGATCACCTCTGCTGTTTTTATTTTTTGCGTTAAAAAACAAAAAAAGACCAACAATTTTGAAAAATTTATATTTTTTTTATTATTTTTTTGCTATAATAAATATCCCAAAAAAAAAAAATTATAATAATTTTATTTTTTAGGCCAATATGTATTGTTCTATATATTTTTGGTAAAAAAATCGCAATAAGTGTATATTGATTGGTTTGCGCAAAAGTTATAGCGTCTACAAAATAGGGGATAGATTTATGGCATGTTTATTATATTATTTTTTTTACTAGTAGATCAGCGATTTTTGGCGGGACTGCGACATTGCGGCGGACAGATCGGACACTTTTTTGGGACAAGTGACATTATTACAGTGATCAGAGCTAAAAATAGCCACTGATCACTGTATAAATGACACTGGAAGGGAAGGGGTTAACACTAGGGGGCGATCAAGGGGTTAAGTGTGTCCTAGGAAGGTGTTTCTAACTGTGTGGGGAGTGGACTGACTGGGAGTACAGAGAGATCGCTGTTCCTGATCACTAGGAACAGACGATCTCTCTACTCGCCTTTCAGAATGGGGATCTGCTTTGTTTACTCTGGCAGATCCCCGTTCTGGCTCTCTGTGGAGCGATCGCGGGTTGCCGGCGGACATCACGGCAGCTGGCCACACGCATCGGTGACGTGCCGCTCGCGCCTGCTATAGCTTTTGCACGGAGCGCCGTACCGGTACTACGATTTGCACAATAGAGCCGCCCTGCCGTAGTATATCTGCGGCGGCTGGTTGGCAAGTGGTTAAAGGAGGCGTTTGAGGTTCACAAAAAACAAACATACATACTCACCTAAATGATGCAGCATTGCTGCACGGTCCAAGAACTGTGATCACATTTTGCTGATTGCTCAGTTCTTAGTCTTCCCAGAGCTCTCTGTTCTGTCCCTTCAGGACAGGAGCAGCTGACTTCTAGGCTATGCTGGGCACTTTGTACAGGGGTACCTTTATTTGAGCCATGCTCAGAACCCAGACAGATGACTAAACATGAACAAACTCTACTAAACTCTCTTGATGTCATATACACCAATATGGGGTACCTTTATTTGAGCCATGCTCACAACCCAGACAGATGATTAAACGTGAACAAACTCTACTAAACTCTCTTGATGTCATATACACCAACATGGTCGCTTGTGCATTTAGGGGGGACACGCAAAGCCAATGCCTTCTCCACCTGTCCAGCGTATCACTGCTACCTCTCACCCAATAACTATATGGGGTCCCACCAGGCATTTAACGTGGGCTTCATTTGTGCACTTCACTTGTTTTAACTCTTTCTCTTCCATACCTGTGTACAGGATGAGGGCCCCAGCAGTGCAGATCTGCTCCTGTTGCTATGGGAGATAGATAGCGGTCGAAGGAGTGCCAGCAACAGCTCCCTCGCTCACCTTCCACATGCACACACTTAACCACTTATTCTTCACTGGCTCAGAAAACACTCTATTGGTTAATTTTCTTTTTTTTTAAATTGGACCAGGAACTTGGATGGGGATAGGGAGCATGGGGTATGCCTTGTGAACTGCAACTGGCACAACCTGAGGACTCTGCAACTTCTCGCTCTGCTTTACACTCTGCTGGCTGCACTGTGACTGCTATCCACACACTGCTGGTTGCACTTTATTGTCTCACAGGGTTCCTAATACTGATATGGACCTGTACTCCCTCAGGTTATAAGCTACACACTGTCACTTCTCCTCGGGGAAGGTTGGGGGGTCGTTTACTCATTTAGCCTTAGGATCACATCACCGGTTGCTTCCTGCCGATATCCACAGGCTCTTCCTAATGGGGGAGATGAAGACTCACATCACCACAGGGCAGCTGGACTTCTTCCCTCCAACTTCCTTCTGACTCTCTCCAGTGAGCCTCCTTCTGACCCAGCTCAATCCCTAGACAAAGGATCTTCAGTAGGCTCCCCCAGCTAAGCCCAGCTGGGACCTTGATGTCTTCACTTTGACTTCTCTAGCTCTCCTGCCCCAGGGGCAAAGCCCCTGCACAGGTGTCTCCTGCTACAGGACTTGGCCTAGTAGCTCTGCACTCTGCTGTCTAGGCCTCAGGCTACTTATTGTCTGTTCCTCCACCTTCAGGCTGTTTATTCTGCTCTGCCTCCCACTAAACTTTGTAGAAGCCTCTAGAAGACAGGACGGAGTAGCAAAACGGCAGCCTGTGAAACACTGAGCAGTCCTGAGAAATCAATCCCTGCTCCACAGTTTACAGAGGAGCCAAACAAAATTTTCCCAGCAGCCTACTCTAAACTATGAGAGTGCTACATTTATAACCACTTTAACTGCAGCCAGCCCCTGGATGCAAACTGTCTTTGTTCAGAGCCAGTTAGAGGTCCTATTCTTATGTAACTGTTTGGATGAGTGGTTACGTGTGAACAGCAGTGGCGTCTGCCATTGATTTGTACAGGGTTTAATTCTGGCCATGCTGCTACTGATCGCAGCTGTTCACATACACTGTGTGCATTAGGGTAGTTTCCACGATAGCAAGAATTGAACACTGTCAACATCAGTTACCCTTTATTTGCTGGATGCTTGTTTCAGGTCCCCTGAGTAGAATTTATTGAAGTCAGAAGACTGCCAAGCAACTAGTATTTTTAGAAGGAGCTCACCAATGGAAAACTTTAGATTTATCTCAGCCCATGTCACATTTAATCATTGCAGGGAACAGCAGGGAACTCTGGAAAAAAATGAAATCACTGAAAGGGTGTGTGCTCCGCCTGTGTAGCTACGATTGTACCTTTCAGAGTGTAAACAGAGGATGTTTGTCATGTACCAGGAACTAATGACATGTGACGTGTCAGAATATATCTCTCACGGGTTAATGCGGTTTCTTTAGTCTAACTTTTCCTTAGGTTTAAAACTGGAGAGAGAGAGGTGATAAAAGAGACATAGGGAAGACATTATATTTTAGGCCTTTTTGGCATACAAACAGCAGGTTGACTTAATCAAAAGTGAACACCTCATGCTGGGAATTAAGTTTCATAAAATGCAAAAGGTAAAAAAGCTGCCCTTTTTCCTTATAGTATAATAAACAAAGTGACTGTGTTTGTACCTTTGAGAGCAGTTACTCTGCTGGAGAAATAAATTCTGCCCGTTTAAAACCACCAATGGCTCCTGCTGCTTGTCGAATGCTGTGTGAAGAGGAAGTAAGGGGAAAATAGATGCAGCCTTGCACAGCGCTGATCTCTTCTCCACGCTCTTACTCTTCACACTAAAAAACGTTTTTATGTTTAGTAACACTTCAAATTAAAAAAAAAAAAAATATATATATATATATATATATATATATGCATATGTAAATTAAGCACTTGATGGAACAAAAGTTTTATGAAATTTATCTTTATGTTATATATTACTCATTGATATTTTTATTCTGTAGATACACTGCATTTACATCTACTACTGAAGAAGCAAGCAGTGACTTGCGAAACACGTCAAGTTTATGATGCTTTAGTATTACTGTATATCACCAATTCCAATATGTGTATGTGGCTGCTTAGTATGCTGTATCTATCACTGCCAAGTGGCTTGGCACCTTTGTTTATGTATCTCATATACGATGAAAGTTATAAATTTTTAATACATTTATAAACTATGTTTACTTTGTATACTCGTATTGACCTTTTTGTGCTAACCTCATTTAAAAGGGAGCCACCCCCATCTAATCATTCTCTGCAGCTATTACCTTTTGTACCACCACCCCCTCCCTTTAGAATGTAAGCTCTACGAGCCGGGCCCTCCTGTCCCTTCTGTATTGAACTGTACTGTAATTGTGCTGTCACCCCTCTACATTGTAAAGCGCTGCGTAAACTGTTGGTACTAAATAAATTGTGAATAATAATAATAATAATTTAAAGTCCCACGGGCGCTGTTCTTTGTTGATGGAATAAAGGTAGGAACACTGAAAATCCTTTTAAACTATACAGATGTGGCCAAATCTTTCTTCTCAATCAGACAACTGGGTTATTTTACAAAGATGTTAGTTCATATATGTATCTAAGTATTATAGAGTCTGGTAATGTAGTAACTAAGACAATTTCCTATAAAAATAGATACAGCAGTGCAACAATTGATATACTGCAGACACAGGCATCATATATTAGATATTTCATCATTTTATATGTAAATTTTGAGATTACTGGCAGACCAGATGTTAAACAAAGTTTAATCTGCCACTATAATATATTCATATATATCAATATATTCAATGAAATACGCACAGCTGATGTTAAATTTTAATTAACATATTGTAAAACAAGCTCTAAAAGGGTTACTTTGTATTCATATTTTGTTCTGTATTTGGAGGGATTAAACATTTTAGCATGGAAGGTCCCCCATGGTTACAAAAGATTAAATCCAGGTTTGACCTTTATCCTGTTTGCAGGAGAAAGTCCAAATCCGACAAAGTTATGTATTATAAAAAGTTCAGGTGAAATAGTTCACCCAGTTTCAAGTCAGTTAATAAATGTCTGTGGTTCAGAGAGATTTCTGATCCATTACTCAAACAATCACTTATTGTAAGAAATGTTAACACCAACACTTGTTTTCAGTGCACCATGAATAACATGTTTGCACTCGGCACTGCTTAGAAGGTTTAGTCTGATCACCAGTTTAATTGCTAAGTAACGTAACTGAAAGATGATAATAATGAGAAAAATAAGTCAACTTAGACAGTGTATTAAACTATGAATTTCACAACATATAGAGTAGAGTCTCATAATAAACATTAAAAAAGCTTACTTGTTTTTGCTTTTTTAGACTGCTGTCTGTTCAGATTTTTCTATTTATTTTTTGTTAAAATGAGAGGCACAATGCAGTAGGTTATCATTTTTATTTGACAGCAATGGCCTTCTGGGAGCCCATATGTTCATTTTCCAGGACCTTTATTTTGTCCATGCCTGTTAGAAATAGGGTGAGTTATAGGCAGGCCACAGAATAAAATGGTTTAGCAATGTCAGAAAACGACTGCACCATCAGTCTTGTGGGAAGAGTGGAAAGACGAAGCTTGATTTTTTTTTTTGCCAATATACTTGTTTACCAGGTACTGAACATTGGGTACCCCCATCACACCTGCATGGTAAATAAGATTTTCTGCAACCACAAGATGGTGGTGGTCTGACCACCATCTTCTGTCTATGTTTAATAATAAAGTATTTTCAATTATGGATGAAGGGGGCTGTTCAATACTTAAAGGGTAAGTTCACCTTTGTACACTTTACAATTGGCATACCTCAGATTATTCAATTCTAATTGTAGTGTTTGTTTCAGGTAAATACGCTCTGATAATTAGTCCATCTAAGCGTGGCTACAATTTGGATTAGGCTTAGAATTCACAACTCTCCCATTGAAGATAAGGAACTGAAGATTGTTAAAGGGTAAGTTCACCTTTTGTACACTTTTTTTTTCTTCTAAATTCCAGCTCCCCAATGCACCAATATAGCATTCATGTACTTTTTTGGCAAAAATATCAAAGCTTTCCATTAAATCTACAGTCACTTACTTTTCTTGTCCCAATCCATGTTTCAATTAGTAATGTCTTTCTTCCTAACAGACTGTAGATCAAGACACAGGAAGGAGTTGACCAGCTGACCTAATTAGCACACACCCTGCATCATCCACCCTCCCATTCCCAGGTGCACATTTTTTTAATGAAATGTAATCAATCAGTGATCACCCTTCTCACTAAATACACAATCATGTGTTGTACTGTACTGTCTCCCTTTATTCTGTGAAGGGCTGTGCAAATTGGTGGCGGTACATAGCCTGTATAATATTAATATTGTATCCTGGTGTGTGATCCCCCGCTGCTAGGCTCTGTATGTGCAGAGTGGCGCAGCTGTGGGCTGTGTATGCCAGCTCACTTCTTCCATCCCCCCACTGTACAGTGACAAAGTAGGTTGTGTATGCTCAACCGACTTCTCCTCCTCCTGCTGGTTGTGCTGCAGGGTGATTGTGTGTGCCTACTCCTCCTCTACCCCCCCACCTGCCAGAGTGTCTATAGCGGCAGTGACCAGGAGGCAGATTGGGACTGTGTGTGGACTGTCTGCCTACCCCTCCATCCCCCTCACTCCTGCAGCTAAAAGGGATCGGGGAGGTGTAGTCCTGGCAGAGCGATGCTCAATTCAAATGAATGTGCTGCAGAACTACAATGCCACAATTCCCCAGCAGCCAGAGGAGGAGAACACAGATTTTTTTTGCGGGCAATTTACTGGAGGATCGGGGCAATCTAATGCAGGGAGCGAGAGTGGAAAGACCTGCTACTGAGTCTGGCAGAACCTGTAAGAGACTTAGCTTTAGAGAGAGTTGCTGTTTCTTGAAGAACAGAGCTGAGACATTGAGCCTTGTAAGGACCAGAGCTGAGAGATGGAGCCACCGGGACTTGAGTTCAGAGGACAGAAGACCGCCAAGTGATCTGGACTGGATTTCTGTGTACCAGATGTGGTGAGCTGAATCATCTGTGGTTATATCAACACTGACCCAGTTAATACGATAGAGACTGCTCCTTAACAGTCCATCAGCCATCCATTGCACACTCCTAAAGAGCCAGCTTCATGTGCACCACCTTATAGAAGGGCCCCAGCGATAGTCAGCTAATACTAATAATTAGGCGCCAGGTACTTTATAGCCCCATCCAGGCGTGCCCCTTTGTCAGGCACGCATACACCTACTCACTATTTATTATTTATTTATTACAGGTATGTATATAGCACCAACAATTATGCAGCGCTTTTACACACAAGGATATTTTTGGGGTTAGTTAATGCCGACATGTTTTAACCCTGTTTACATCAGTTAAAGTTTGGTTTAACTTTATTGTAATTAGTTAATTGCCAAATTATAGGCTAGTGTTCACCTTAACCAGTACAGCTTCTTTAAACATGTTCAGTTGCCTGTTTACTGATTCCTGCATTGTTTCACTGCTTTGCTATAATACATCTATTACATTTAGCATTCAGTTACTTGTGGCTTATTTTCTGTGTACTGTGATAGAGTGGTAACATACCAACGCCTAAGTTGCACAGGTGTGAACGGCCTTCAACCTATATCCAGGTGTGTCAGTGGGGACCCAGCAGCCTAAAGAGTTGTGGCAGAACAGAGAACCCATCATCTCAAACAGCTCATACAGTTAAAGCGCTACAATATTATAATCTCCTACCTAACTGGATATATTTGGTAAATCTAAGGAAGGCTATACAATCGTACTGTAATTTGTGTAGTCAATTTTAGGCAGTAGAGCTCTGCTGTATTGACAAACTTTTTAGTACTAGGGCCACATCGTATATATTACAAATATTCGCAGGTCGAAAAATATCATATATACATTTTATAAATTAATGAGTCCCCCCTTCATCAGGGTCATCTTCAGAGTCCCTCCTTACATCATGGTCTCCATCAGAGTCCACCCTTACAATGGGGTCTCCATCACAGTCCACCCTTACATCAGGGTCTCCATCAGAGTCCACCTTTACATCAGGGTCTCCATCAGAGTCCACACTTACATCAGGGCCTCCATCAGAGTCCACCCTTACATCAGGGTCTCCATCAGAGTTCACCCTTACATCAGGGTCTCCATCAGAGTTCACCCTTACCACTGTAAAGCATCCCCTACATTATGCATTTTTTTTTCTGTTAAACCAGCAGGTTGAAAGACTTGATCCCCCTATCTACACACTCGATGGGTATGGGGGAATCCCTCCTGCTGTGGTATTTTATTCTGACAGTGGGGAGCCTTCCCTGTCTTGATCAATGATCAGTGTTGCCAGCTATAGCCGACAGCACTGATCTTTCGAAAAAAAGCCCAACACAACAGGCTGGTTGCACACAAGTCATGCGATAGATCGACTTGTGTACAACCAACCTGCCCATACATGGATCTAAATTCAGCCAGTCCCTGCTAAACCGGACAAATTTCGATCCATGTATGGCCAGCTTAATGCTTCCATCTTCCTATGAATTCTGGAGCAAGCGCATCATTGTTTGGATGATGTGACAGTGCAGTTTAAGGGGGGCGAGGGATTGGCCTGCACTGGAAACTGCAGGGAAATGAGGGGGTTGGGGGGAATGCAGGGATTGTGATGGAGTATATAAAATGAATATTTTATTTATAATACGTTTTATCCCTATCTATTATCCATTATAGTTTGAGAAGCTTAGCAAGGGTTAAATGTTTCTTTTCTTGATTTTCTGTTTCTGACAGTCTATTTTCAGCTATCTCAGCAATTCAGGATGACTAGTGTCCTTTTACTAGAACCATCTGTTAGGAACAGAAATACATTTTGAGGTATTTCTGTACAAAAAGAAGCTTACTGATTTTCATATTGGGAACCAGAGGATTTGTATATGTTAAGGGTACAAGTTTGAAACATTAGATGTGTGTCTTTTAGTGTTTATAAAATAAGACAAAAAGTGATTTCCTTGATTAAAAAATATAGCAGAGATATTCAGCTCAGAGTGAAGAAAAAAGAACAGATGTCCTGTGTAATCCTTCAGTCCCCCCCCCCCCCCTCCGAGCAAGACTAAAAAGGAGAAAAGAGTATTCCGGGACACTCTGGCAAGAGGAAGAAACTGACGTCACAAGAAGAAGCTCCATATATGAACAGAACTAATTATATGTACATGCCTGTGATTACGTTGTCTGTGTACAATTTGCCTTTAAAAAGGGCTGAGACCAAAACCAGGTCTGGAGAAATAAAGAACTCATGCTAGAACACAGTCTGGCGTCTCTTCTTTCAAAGCTAGCAAATAGGCCTATTTCACTCCAGCACAGATTTGGAACAGCGGCAGAACAAGAAAATAGTTTCTGGGATTGGACCAGAATTAATCCATTACAATTGGCGCTTCCAAACGTGGACTTTTCGGCTGTGTGCTGTCGTAGCCGATCTTGATGTGACTGCCAGCGACTTGAGATGGGCTTAGCGGAATCGAAGCTTGCGCAACTTCGTAATACACGGTAAATGGAGTCTGTTATATTCCTTACCTGTGTTTTTCCGCCTCGTCACCCTCAATTTCACTTGCAGTCCGTCGGCTGCGCCATGCCACGATAAGACGGGTAATTTCTTGTCCAAAAGTCGTTTTACTAAGAACCCGTTTGACTTCTTCTGCCGGCTGTTATTTATGTTATGTTTTGTTCTGTGTTGTCTTGAATGTCCCTATTTCACTGAATGCTGTCTGTGTGTGTGAGGGGAGACTCGATATTTCTTGCTGGGCTGGCCTAGTTTAAGAAGGATAGGTTAATTATATGCGCTGAATTTCCTTGTCCGTTGTCGGATTTAAGATAAGCGCTAGATGTGCGCGGAGTCCTTATTCGTACCCTTTTTTTTTTTTGCGGGTCTAGTTTCAAGAAGGTGTCGAGAAGACACAGATCCCTGGCTAGACCTGGTATGATATGGATTGAAGAGAGAGGCGCAGGATAAATAGATATATATGTGTGAATGGAATCACTGGATTTCCTTACTTCAGCTTCCATTTTATGAAGCTACGATATATGAAGTTTATAGAGATGTTGAATCCATTCATTAAGATATATATTTCCAGATATCATGGATTGATAGAGAAGTGTCTGCGATTAGGTTTAGACACAGAATTTCCTTGTCCAGTGATTCGGGGTTAAAAATGTTTACCTCCATAACAGACAGCGAAGCTGAAATAGCTCTCATATTCTACACTTGTGTGTTTTGTCTATCTGTTTTTTGTTTTTTTTTTGTATGTTGTTTTTTGTCTATTTTATGGCCATTCTATACATGTGGAAAAGGTTGTGATTTTAGTTCGGCTAATGCGAGCTTGGCTACTTCAAGCTCAGCCTGTTTGTACAGCTCATTCTGTGACACAAACACGAAGCCCAGATTCACGCGCCCCCCCCTTCCTTCTACACAGACTGTGTGGAGAGGTGTCGAATCCCCCCCTTCCCTTTTCTCTTCTGGTGGGGGCTGATGTACTTCTAACTTGAAGATGGCAGAAGTATGTCCCTTTACTATCGGGAATTTATATATTTCATATATATGGAATACAGGCATGTAGCAGTAGTAGAGTAATTAATTAATTAATTAATTAATGCCAGAG
Source organism: Rana muscosa (assembly GCA_029206835.1). NCBI lineage: Eukaryota > Metazoa > Chordata > Amphibia > Anura > Ranidae > Rana > Rana muscosa. Next base: position 189,724,947 of record CM055116.1, read on the forward strand.
TGTAAAGAAGTTATTTAATAAGGAAACTAAGTTTAATGCTGCATGTAAATGTTTATGAATATTTAAGCCCTGAACAACAGAAATGTGTTATTACAAAATGTGGTCATTCAGAGCACAAACAAGGGGCAAAACAAAGTTTTAGGAAAAAAAACTATTGATTAAGATAATGAAAAACAACATGGTATTTAGTGTTTAACAAAAATCCTACAGTTTTGGTTGCAGGAAATAATAAGTTAAGGATTGAGCAATTTTTACAAAATATTCCAAACTTAGGATTTGGTTATTAAATTAAAAGTAGTAGATTGTTCTAATTTACTTAAGGCTACCCAGGAAAATATTAAAATATGAAAGTTTTGTTCAATCTAAAAATTATCAAAAATTGTAAAAAATATCTATTGTTAAAAGTTTTGTAATTGAGTGTTTCTGATAAAAATAAAGACTTTGCTTGAGGGAGGAATTTTTCTCGGGGAAATGGCCAATCGCAGTTCATGGGCAGGAACCAATCTGTGAGTTTCACAAGATTTGTCCTCTAAACAATTTTTTGTCATTGCTATAATCAGTAACGTCATATTATAACGTAGTGTACATGATTTTTGGCAGATGTACAAACCAAATATGCTAGAAAAAAAAAAAAAGTTAGTTGAAGTGAGATAAAAATACTTCATGACTAAAATAATGCAGTGTGATAAAGCCACAGTTGTATAAGTTAATCATGCAAAAGTTACTCTATCGGCTTTTAGTGGGCATTTATTGGGAAAGAGTTTCTTTGTGCTTTTATAAATGGATCCATGTATTGGCACAATGGAATAATAAACTTTCTGTATATGTGTCTGCACTGAAAGGTGAGCTTTAGACTACCATGTGTTTAGCAGTCAGACTGACGGAGCACGTGTGGTTCATTCAATCATACTGTCTGAGAAGCATGATTGGTTATGACAAACATGATCAATTTTCTTTCAGAAATAGAATATTTAGGAAAGCCCAACCTAAAATAATGTTTTTTGCAAAATTAAAGCAGTTATAAGTGAAGTATTAGTAAAAGAAAAATATAAAAGAAAAATACAATAATCTGGTAAGATTATTACTTTTACAAACTTTAATTTAGTCACAGGATAAAGAGGAGGACGATGAAAGTTTGTCTTAGTTAGAATCAGTACAGACTGATAATGGAGATAAAATTAATTGTAAAAATAATTGATTCCAACAATAATGTATGAAGTTATTTTTAAATGAAAATATTTATTTTTGCATATCCAGGTACTTGACTGATTGAATTGTTTTTACATGTCCATTACTAAAACCATGGCTGAGCGATTTTGAAATCAGGTTTTTTTTCTAACTGCAGTATGATCTAACCTGTTTCCAAATATTTAGGGACATACACAATTTTTTTTGTTTGTCTTTCAGAAGCTAAATGCCTAATGTTGTATAATGGGTTTGGGGTAATGCCTGTGTACAAAATAATTCTTCTAAATTTAGACTTTGCCTTCACAAGTGCCTAATGTGATTTTTGGTCTGGACACATGTAAGAAGTATATTCAGGAGATCTGTTTGGTTCGAGAACGATGACATAGTGTCATATTTATAAAGAGTACTTACCTTCCGTGTAGTAACGGAACGACAATTCATAAGGGTTGCTAGGTTTTGAATGTTCTAGTGTCATTTAAATGTTGAACTTTGCTTAGGGTTTGCATAGAAATGTATGTCCATATTAATCGCATTATCGCATACTACCAAGTGATTTTGTAGTGGGTTTTAAAGAACCGATTCAGATTGGGCTGATAGTGGCCCGACCAGAGTAGTACAGGACCTTATAGCCACGCTCTCTTCTGTCTAAGGTGCCCCTGTCTGCAAAAGTATTTTCGCTGTCATTGCTTTAGATTACCTGAAGCCATACAGCTCATTTCGCCCCTAGTCATGCTAAGGCCCTACATGTAATAAAGGCGATCAGTACTGTTCCTGCCCTTTTGCCTGTTATGGAAATCCCTTTTGCCTGTTATGGAAATCCCTTTTGCCTGTTATGGAAAGCCCTTTTGCCTGTTCATATCTGAGATGCTGGGCCCCGCCTTATGGGTGTTGACACGAACTCATGGATTCTATAACCACGCTATTGGTTGTTATTTACCCTGTTGCTAGAGGTGGCCCATCCTGTCTGCCCAAGCCCTGCTGGACTAAACTTCTGACTTTGTACTGGCCCTTCCCCTTCTGCTGCTTGCCCCTCACGATATTTCTTTGCCTTACTGTATCAGGTGCAACTCAAGTGTTTGTCCTATGGTTGCGATACAGTTTCCTCATGCCTGACGGTGTGACTCTACTTCGATGCGAGTGACTCTACTCTGCTACTCTACTTCCTCTTGTCCAAGGGGGGTATCATGACATGTCTCTGAACAAACAGGAAGAAGAGAACGCAGACCTACCTCCTTTTACCCAAGATGAAGATGAACATGATTGCTTTGAACTTATGCTGGATGCCCCGATACCCAATGCCTCAACTCACCTTCTAGCAGTACAGGTGGATGATCTTTGGACTGTAGGAACCTGCCCATGTCTCCGCAGAGCTCTGTACCCAGCTGTGGTGCAATGGGCCCATGGAGCAACCCATTTCACTTATAAAGAAACATTATGTAGCTCCAGGAATGACTAAACAGTACTGTAAATCCTGCCACACTTGCCTAGCATGCAACCCCGGAAGGCTCAGGGTGGCCAGAGGCTTATCCTGTCACAGATCAGACGGCGAAAACCAGATATGGGGTACCTGGGGTGATAGAGAGTGATCAGGGTCCTGTGTTCACTGCTGTAGTCACAAAATAAATATGGTTGGCCCTAGGTAACACATTAGCATTTTATGCATCTTTTCACCCTGTTAGGTTGTTACAGTCTGATACTTTGATGGATTATGTGACCGCTCTTGTAAAAGAATTAACTAACATCTATGTACGAGTATTTTTTTGCATTACAGAGCCTAATCTACGTACCGGTACTTACAGTATTCTTCCTGGTGTTTGGGTGGTGGTTAAGAAGTTCCTCTGAAAGCATTCCCTGGAGCTAAGATATGCAACAAGGCTCCAGTTCCTGAGGACCGTGAACCACCCGCATCAGAATGAAACTATATATCTTTTTTCTTATAGCAACTGTGCACGCACAGGGGGTGGCTATCAAACGAATAGATGGTGTAACACACTTTTGGTATAATTCATCAGACACACATGTAGCTACTTTTATATTTGATTTCTGTACTATAATCTTTCGCCCTACAATTGACTGGCAGTGTAACATTTTCCGGACGCAGATCAACACCGGAAATATATATATATGTGATACACCAGACTGTGACCACTGGGAATCTGTGGGTTGGAATACAGGGGATGACTGTGGATATAGACCACAGAGTGCCCTGAATAGAGATGGGCTTGCGGTTCGCCCCGCGGTCGGTTTGCGGCAAATTTTGCGCATTCGCGGTTCGCGAAACCGGCGGACATATGGCGCTATTCGCGGCCGGTTCACGGCCACCATATTCTTTTACATTGTGGAACTTTGACCTATGACACATCCATCATGTGGTACAGGACAGCCAATGAGACATTTCAGCATATGGACATACCCCCTACCTTATAAATAGACCTGATCTGGCTGCCATTTTACATTCTGTTATTTGTCAGCGTAGGGACAGGTTGCTGTGTGGAGCAGGGACAGACTGTAATCCTAGCTATTAGGTCCACAAAAGTCCTTTTAAGGACTGGTATAGGTGTACTATTTTGTGTGCAGTAAATAGGGGTGTACTACACGCATAAAATACTCTAGGAAGAATAGTATAGTGCGGTTCTGCAGCTGTCTTTAGTCAATGTAGGAAGGTTGCTGTGTGTGTACTAGCAGGGACAGACTCTACTAAAACAAAAGTCCTCCTAAGGACTGGTATAGGTGTACAGTCCACAAAAGTCCTTTTACGGACTGGTATAGGTGTACTATTTTGTGTGCAGTAAATAGGGGTGTACTACACGCATAAAATACTCTAGGAAGAATAGTATAGTGCGGTTCTGCAGCTGTCTTTAGTCAGTGTAGGAAGGTTGCTGTGTGTGTACTAGCAGGGACAGACTCTACTAAAACAAAAGTCCTCCTAAGGACTGGTATAGGTGTACAGTCCACAAAAGTCCTTTTACGGACTGGTATAGGTGTACTATTTATGTGTGCAGTAAATAGGGGTGTACTACACGCATAAAATACTCTAGGAAGAATAGTATAGTGCGGTTCTGCAGCTGTCTTTAGTCAGTGTAGGAAGGTTGCTGTGTGTGTACTAGCAGGGACAGACTCTACTAAAACAAAAGTCCTTCTAAGGACTGGTATAGGTGTACAGTCCACAAAAGTCCTTTTATGGACTGGTATAGGTGTACTATTTTGTGTGCAGTAAATAGGGGTGTACTACACGCATAAAATACTCTAGGAAGAATAGTATAGTGCGGTTCTACTGTGCAGCTTCTGAGCGGTTCTGCTGCAGCTCTTTTCTCGGTTTAGGTACAAGTTGCCGCTGTGTGTCGCAGGCACAGACTAGCGACTAAAATCGCTAACCAATAAAGCTCCACAAAAGTTCATTTTAAGGACTGGTATAGGTGTACTATTTGGTGTGCAGTATATAGGGGTCTAATACACGCATAAAAAACTTTCAAACATACTATATAATATATACTATATACTATACTATATAATATATAGTGCATTTCAACTGTGCAGCATTTCTACTGTGCAGCTTCTGAGCGGTTCTGCTGCAGCTCTTTTCTCGGTTTAAGTACAAGTTGCCGCTGTGTGTCGCAGGCACAGACTAGCGACTAAAATCGCTAACCAATAAAGCTCCACAAAAGTTCATTTTAAGGACTGGTATAGGTGTACTATTTGGTGTGCAGTATATAGGGGTCTAATACACGCATAAAAAACATTCACATATAGGAAGAATAGTATAGTGCATTTCTACTGTGCAGCATTGTGACTGCTGAGTAGTGATGAGCCGAACACCCCCGGGTTCGGTTCGCACCAGAACCCGCGAACGGACCGAAAGTTCGCACGAACTTTAGAACCCTATTAAATACAATGGATGCGAACGTTCGAAATCTAAAGTGCTAATTATAACGACTATTATGCATGTTATTGTCCTAAAAAGGGTTTGGGAACCCGGGTTCTGCACCAGGGGACATGTATCAATGCAAAAAGAAGTTTTAAAAACGGCCATTTTTCTGGAGCAGTCATTTTAATGATGCATAAAGTGAAAAAAAAAGTCAAATATTCCTTTAAATATCATACCTGGGGGGTGTCTAAAGTATGCCTGTGAAGTGCCACGTGTTTCCCGTGTTTAGAACTGTCCCTGCACAAAATTACATTTCTAAAGGAAAAAAAGCCATTTAAAACTGCTTGCGGCTTTAATGTAATGTCTGGTCCCGGTAATATGGATGAAAATCTTTAAGAAAAATGGCATAGCTACCCCATCACAGCCCCCCCCCCCTACCCCAGCCCATTACCAGCCCCTTTGGGTCTTGTATGGATATTAAGGGGAACCCCGCACACAAAATAAAAAAGGCCCTATATACTCTGAACAGCCGTATACAGGCGGTGCATACAAGACAGGGACTGTAGGTTTGTTCTTATGTAGAATCTGTTTGTAATTTTGAACAGGTACATTGTTTAAGTGTAGCTCCAGCCAAAAAATCTATTTTTAAGCTTTTTGGAAAACATAGGGAAGGGTTATCACCCCTGTAACATTTGTTTTGCTGTCTGTGCAGTGTGCACCTGTTCAGAACAGTTCACCTCACTTTCCGTCCTAATGACAAATGTTTTTTGAAAATTTGGGGTTTTTATTGAAACAAGAATTGGTGATAAAGAATCAGTGGAGAGGAGACACTTTTTTTCCCATATTAACTCTTACAGGAGAGAATTTGCCTTCCTAGGGGTAGATTTCCTCTCACTTCCTGTTGTATCCTTCCGTTTGCAAGGAGGAGTCGTTTGTAAGTTGGATGTTTGAAAGTAGGGGCCTGCCGTATATACTCAGCTGAAATTTGCCCCTTACATGTTGGTGTTGCCACAACACTGTGAGCCCTCACAGTTACTCTTGGTGGGCGCATGAATGGGCCCTGCTGTGAATTATTAGATCAAGAATTGTAATTGCATGCCCCTGTTGAACAGGGGCTGAAAAATTGGGCCTTTGGTGGTGGTGGTGGTGGTGGTGGTGGTGTTGACACAACACTGTAAGGCCTCACAGTTAGTCTTGGTGGGCGCAGGAATGGGCCCTGCTGTGAATTATTAGATCAAGAATTGTAATTACATGCCCCTGTTAAACAGGGGCAGAAAAATTGAGCCTTAGGCACTGGTGCCACAACACTGCAACCCCTCACAGATACTGTACTTAGAGCACAGCAATGAGCCCTGTTGCAAAATATTGCATCAAAAATTGTAATTACACGCCCCTGTTAAACAGGGGCTGAAAAATTGGGCCTTAGCCACTGGTGCTGGTGCCACGACACTGCAACCACTCCCAGATACTCTAGTTGGAGTGCAGGAATGAGCCCTGCTGCAAAGCATTGCATAAAAAATTGTAATAACACACCCCTGTTAAACAGGGGCTGAAAAATTGGGCCTTAGCCACTGGTGGCGGCACCCAAAAACAAAAATGTTCTTCCAAGCTATCATCGTCAATCGGATCATTGAGGAGGAGGAGGATAGTCAGTCAACATAACAGGACAGTCTCTCAGCATCAGCATCAGTCTTGAAGGGATGTGACATTTGAAAATAAATTAGTCTGTTATATCAGCTTCAGGTGTTTGGTAGCTGGTGGTGATCCAAGACTGGTTCATCTTTATGAAGGTCAGTCGATCAACAGAGTCGGTGGACAGGCGCACCCTGTGATCCGTGACAAATCCTCCAGCAGCACTGAATGTGCGTTCTGAAAGAACGCTGGATGCAGGACAGGCCAGTAGCTCAATTGCATACTGTGCAAGCTTTGGCCAGTGATCCAGCCTCAAGACCCAGTAAGCCAGAGGATTTTCGGTGGGGAAGGTGTCCAAGTCTGACCTTGCCCCTAGGTATTCCTGCACCATGTATATCAGACGCTGGCGATGGTTGCTGGAACCGATCATACCTTGGGGCTGCAGACTAAAGAATTGTCTGAACGCTTTGGTCAGACGGCCACCTTCCCCACCGCTCCTTCTTTGACTGACCGAAGCCTCAGCAACTCGTTGTCCAGGACCAGGAGTTTGTAACCTCCCGGAGTTGTCTCATCCTCTGCTCCCTCTGCGACGGTAAGATAAGGTCTGCAACCTTACCCTTGTACCGTGGATCAAGGAGAGTGGCCAGCCAGTAATGGTCCCTCTCCTTGATCCGAAGAATACGAGGATCCTTCCGCAGACTTTGCAGGATCAGGGAGGCCATGCAGCGTAGGTTAGCTGAGGCATTCAGTCCGGAGTCCTCTGGGTCACTAAGGACGACATGATCCGCAGCCACCTCCTCCCAGGCACGTACAAGTCCACTGGTTTCTTGGGAGTGTAAATCATCCCTAAAAGACTGCTGCTGATGATGCTGAGTGCCAGGCTCCACCTCCATGCTGACACAATCCTCCTCCTCCTCCTCCTCTTCTTCCTGTGCGATGGATGGGACAGAAGGAACACTGTCTGGGTAAAGGGGGCCTTGAGAGGCAAGGAAGTCCTCCTCTTCCTGCCTCTGTTCTGTCTCAAGTGCCCTGTCCATTATTCCACGCAGCGTATGTTCCAACAGGTGGACAAGAGGTACAGTGTCACTGATGCATGCACTGTTACTGCTCACATCCTCGTGGCCTCCTCAAATGGTGCCAGGACAGTGCATGCATCCCTGATCATGCCCCACTGGCGTGGTGAAAAAAAACCGAGCTCCCCTGACCCTGTCCTGGTGCCGTAGTCGCACAGGTACTCATTGATGGCCCTCTGCTGTGTGTGCAGCCGCTGCAGCATGGCCAACGTTGAGTTCCACCTGGTGGGCATGTCACATATAAGGCGGTTCTTGGGCAGGTTCAACTCCTTTTGCAGCTCAGCCAGGCGAGCACTGGCATTATAAGATCTGCGGAAATGCACACAGACTTTTCTGGCCTGCCTCAGGATATCCTGTAAGCCCGGGTACCTGCCCAAGAACCGCTGCACCACCAGGTTAAGGACGTGAGCCACACAGGGCACATGGGTCAGTTGTCCCTGTCGGAGAGCGGAGAGGAGGTTGGTGCCATTGTCGCAAACTACCATTCCTGGCTTAAGCTGGCGTGGCGTCAACCACCTCTCGGCCTGCCCCTGCAGAGCAGACAGAACCTCTGCCCCAGTGTGGCTCCTGTCCCCCAAACACACCAGCGCAAGCACGGCATGGCATCTTTTTGCCTGCATACTTGCGTAGCCCCTAGAACGCCTACGGAGCACCGGGGAAAGGAAAAACGTACCGCTCAAAAGCTTGAGAATTCACCAAATAGCTGTTTCCGCCCGGTCACTCACACAGGTGCTGGCTCTGCACTGATGCATGGGAGAAAAAGAAACCCTGGACTGCCGCACTCTGTATAGACAGTTATTTATTCCAAAATTTCAGGTAAAAAATCCAAATTCAAAATAAATCCATAAATCCAAAACAACAAATGCAGATAGTGTGCATGCAGGGAAGGGTGGCTAACGCGTTTCACGTCACGAATTGACGCTTACTCATAGCTAGGGTGTGTGGGAATCAATAGAGGTATAAATGAAAAATAAAGTAACTTTACACCAATCAGTACTGAAAGAACACAGCTGACTGGGATAACCTTATGTTTGATTCCGACACTCCCAAGAAAGGGTGAGGGGGGAAGGGAATAGCACTCTTTTGAAGACCATTCACAAAAATACAAAATTACAAAATGTGTATAAATTATAAACTAAACACTTAATGCTTAAACATAGACACACCAAAGTGTGTCTATATATTATTTAAAGTGAATGAATATGACAGTGATAAGTATGAATGTCAATTAATTAAGTTCAAAAAATGAACGGAAAAATCTTTTTAAATGAAAAAATAATAAATGAAAAGTGAAAATGTGAAAATGTTTTTTGGAGATGGTGAGCCATAGATGTAAATATATTCATGTATGTGAAATAATTATTATGTGATATTCGTGTGAATTGAAATAATAATAATAGTAATTTACAAATACTCCAAAAAACCATAATGATGAATTAATTAATAAATAATAAATAATAAAATTTAAATGCACAAAATGTGCACAATACGTGCTACTGCCAAACAGACTGTGTGACAATTACATAGGGAAATGTGAAGAATGATAAATATGAATAAATAAATAAGTGATCATAAAGGAGATATATGTGTGTGTATAAAGTGTAAAGAAATGTCCATGTATGAATGTCTATAAATGTGCTATATAACATAATATAATCCACCTTGTAATGGGTCAATGGATATAATACAATATGCCATAGAACAAAATAAACGTGGATAAATCAATAAAATTTAAATAAATATCATGTGTGAATATATGCATTTACCGGAGACACATGTCTCTCCTGTATGCACACATGAACCTTGGACTTTCAACTTTAAACATAAACATAAATAAGAAATGTGTAATAAATGAGTATAAGAATGTACAAAGATATGCACGATAATATACAATAAAATCATGCAAGGGGGTACATGAAAATGTGTGTAAGGAAATTCGGATGTTCAGATCCATATAGGAAAACGGTATTGAACCACACACAATACTATCTAGCAGGATGACCATGCATCTTTGCATAGATGTACCCTCATCTCTGCGGTTTAAGATGTAAACCCAATATTCAAATAATGATAAAATCATGATATTAACCTTAATTGTCAAGGGAATCTGTTAAAATAGTGTGTATGCACATGTCAATCACCGCACTTATCCAAAATTAAAAATTAAATAATATATGAACATATAAAAGTGTGCATGGTGGCCGGGCATGTGCATAGACACTATGGTACCTAAGTACTGGAAGCCGATGCTCATAACCACGGAATTTCAAATATGTATTAAGAACGGAATTACTATTAGTCCGAGGACTGGTAGTTGATAATAGCTCGAAAATTGTCGTCGTGGTGTATGGGCATTTATAAAGAAACAAAAATGTAAAAAATATAAAAAAATATATCAAAATATAATATCAAAAATTGAAAAAAATCAAAAGGATATTTTTATCCTATATAGATATATTACATTAGAGTTATGTCCATACAAACACGGCGACAAATGATTGGAGTAATTGGCCATCATTGATTTGAAAAAATGAAAATAAAAAATGTTTACAAATATGTGTTTACAAATATGTGTACACAAAGAGAAGGTAGATGTAAACAGAGGTAGAACAGATACAATGATGCTTGGCCTCACAATGATTGATCTCCAAAAATCCTCTGGAGGACAAGAAACACCAATGATACTCATTAGAAAAAAGGGACAGGACACTGTGCAGACAGGCTCATGTTTCAAGTCTAACGCACCAAAGGACAGGATATGTACTAAATTTGCAAAATTCCAATGCAATAAAGCACATCCTTGCAAATTATGCTATAAATCTCAAAAAAAGGGGTCCTCTGTGCGAAAGTCTTGAAAACAAGTTATGGGGAAAAAAAAAACACAACACTGGTACTCATTACAAAAAAAGGGGACAGGACACTGTGCAGACAGGCTCATGTTTCGAGTTGGAGAAAAAAAAAAACACAACACTGGTACTCATTACAAAAAAAGGGGACAGGACACTGTGCAGACAGGCTCATGTTTCGAGTTGGAGAGAAAAAAAAACACAACACTGGTACTCATTACAAAAAAAGGGGACAGGACACTGTGCAGACAGGCTCATGTTTCGAGTTGGAGAGAAAAAAAAAAACAAAAAAAAACACAACACTGGTACTCATTACAAAAAAAGGGGACAGGACACTGTGCAGACAGGCTCATGTTTCGAGTTGGAGAAAAAAAAAAAAAAAACTATATGCCCAAAGATGTGCATGTGTGGACCATGAAAAGTGCGAAATATGAATGCAATAATGCATAATTTCGCAACTGCAGTTGTAAATTATGGAAATAAATGACAAAAAAATGTTTTTTGTTCAAATTGTGAAGACAAGCAGTATAAGGAAAAACCAACACTAAATGAGAGGATCATTGTAACAATGAAGCAAGTTATCATGATAACTTATATGCTATCCATATGGGATGCATCTTCACAGGTAATTTAATAAAAATGTGATACATCCCATTCATAATTTAACCCTGTGGGGCATCTAGTGTCTAGTAGGAATATCCACCGAACTTCTTGTCTGCATAGTGTATTAAATTTGTCCCCACCCCTAACGGGTCTGGTGATCCTTTCCACTCCCTGTATAGTGAGGCTAGAGGTGTTTTTATGATGAACCTCGTTCCAATGTCGTGCTACGTTGGTCATGTGGTCCTTATCAATATCGTAAAGATGATCGTATAACCGATCTTTGAGGCGTCTGGTAGTTCTCCCAATGTATTGTATGGAACACTGTGTACATGTGATGGCATATATGATGTAGCTAGTGTTACAATTGATGAAAGAATCTATCTTATGTGTTTTGCCAGTCGACATGGATGTACTGGTGTCACCTTTCTGTATGAATGGACAATAAACACAGTGTGTTCCCCCACATTTAAATGTCCCTTTAAATGATAACCAGTGTTTCGTGGTGTTCTTACTAGAAAAAAGGCTAGGAGATAGTAGGTTTCCAAGAGATGGTGCTCTTCTGGAAACCGTACGAATGCCCTTCTGTAATATTTTATCATATATAGGGTCATGTGTTAGTATAGGTAAATATTTTATGACTATACGTTTGACATTCTGGAATTCAGCACTATATGGGGTGGAAAACGTGGGGATACCGTTATCGATATTGTTTTTCTTTTTATTTCTAAATCTATGTTTGCTTTTCCTTTTCTTTTTGTTGGTCTCTCTGATCCTATCTCTGTCTTTATTTCTATCCTCTCCATGTGCGTGATCTGCTTTTTTAGACAACAAGGAATCACGAGATGTATTCCTGGCAATGGATAATCCCTTTTCTATAACAGGTGTGGGATATCCCCTTTCTTCAAATCTACTAGACATAGCTTTGGCTTCATTTTCAAAGTCAGTGTTTCTGCTGCACAATCTCCTTAGCCTCAGGAACTGTCCAATAGGAATGCTATTGATAGTATGTGTAGGATGACTAGAATCTGCTCTCAACAGCGTGTTCCCTGCATTAGGTTTTCTGTATAAACTGGAGAAAATAGCATTGTTTTCACCTGACAACTTAACATCTAGAAATTCAATAGTGTTTTTGTTGAGTGTACCAGTGAAGCGTAGATTGAGTGTATTATCGTTCATGTATGCTAGCCATCTTTCTAGATCACATGATGGGTCATTCACTATAAACAAGAGATCGTCTATAAATCTGCAAAAAAATTAAGTATCTCTGCGACGGGGACTATGAGGCCCAAAAATGCGCAGTCTTTCCCACCATCCCATGTAGAGATTGGCCAGGGATGGAGAGAACTTGGCTCCCATCGAGGCTCCGCACTTTTGGAGGTAATAGACCCCGTCGAACATAAAAAAAATATGAGTAAGCAAATATTCCAAACATAAAATAATGAACTCCTGTAGAATAGGGGAAAATCGATCCGATCTCTGTAAAAAGTGAGAAACAGCCTGTAGACCCAAAGTATGGGGTATGGAGGAATAAAGACTTGTGACATCACAAGTGATCCACTGACAGTTTTCATTCCATGTGATGTCATTCAGTTTGGTCAAAAGGTCATTGGTGTCACTAATGTACCCTGGTAAGTCCATAACCAAAGGTTGGAGTTGTTCATCCACCCATTGCCCTAAACGTTCATTTAAGGAATTGATTCCTGCCACAATCGGTCTGCCCGTAAGAGGTGTAAGGCCCTTATGCAGTTTTGGTAGGTGATGAAAGATGGGCATGACAGGGAAAGGTGGGATCAAAACTTCTTTTTCCTTTTCTGTGAAGACTCCTATTAGGACTGACCTATCCAATAACGCAGAGAGTTCTTTCTTGAAGGATTCTGTGGGGTCACCTCTAAGCTTATGATAAGTGGTAGTGTCCGACAATTGCCTTAAAGCCTCTTGTTTGTAGATAGTGGCATCTAGGACAACCACCACCCCGCCTTTATCGGAGTTCTTTATAACTATAGAGGGATCCTTTTGTAGTTTATCTAACGATATTTTTTCTTCAACAGACAAATTATCAAAACCCTTTTTGCTGGATGTTTTAGATATATTTTTAGCCAAAAGGGATAAATCCCTTTCTACTAATTTTTGGTATAAATCCATGTCCTTTCCTCTGGAATTTATCGGATAAAAGTCTTATATTTTTTCATTTAAAAAGATTTTTCCGTTCATTTTTTGAACTTAATTAATTGACATTCATACTTATCACTGTCATATTCATTCACTTTAAATAATATATAGACACACTTTGGTGTGTCTATGTTTAAGCATTAAGTGTTTAGTTTATAATTTATACACATTTTGTAATTTTGTATTTTTGTGAATGGTCTTCAAAAGAGTGCTATTCCCTTCCCCCCTCACCCTTTCTTGGGAGTGTCGGAATCAAACATAAGGTTATCCCAGTCAGCTGTGTTCTTTCAGTACTGATTGGTGTAAAGTTACTTTATTTTTCATTTATACCTCTATTGATTCCCACACACCCTAGCTATGAGTAAGCGTCAATTCGTGACGTGAAACGCGTTAGCCACCCTTCCCTGCATGCACACTATCTGCATTTGTTGTTTTGGATTTATGGATTTATTTTGAATTTGGATTTTTTACCTGAAATTTTGGAATAAATAACTGTCTATACAGAGTGCGGCAGTCCAGGGTTTCTTTTTCTCCCATGCCTACGGAGCACCGCTGGTTCCGAGGACAAAGCACAGGAAGAGGCCACGGAGGAAGAAGAAGAGGAGGGGGTGGAGGACAGAGGTGTGTCACAACCAGTAGTAGCATTTTGGAGGCGTGGCGGTGGAACAACCTCCAACACTACTGCACCTTGTCCTGCATCCTTCCCAGCTGCCAAAAGAGTGACCCAATCGCCTTCCGTGAGAAAAAGTGGCGTTTGGGAACCTGCCACTGAGGAACCGCACATTGCACAAACTCACGGAAGTGGGCCGAGTCTACCAACTGAAAAGGCAGCAGTTGAAGCGCTAGCAATTTAGCCAAGCTAGCATTCAACCGCTGGGCATGTGGATGGCTGGGAGTGAACTTCTTTCGACGGTCCAGCAGCTGGGGCAGGGAAATTTGCCTGCTAGAATCGGACGTTGGTGTACTGCTAGCAGAGTGCCCGCAAGTACTTGGCTGTGACACACCTAATTCTACACCTTCATTCCTCTCAGAGCAGGTTTCAGAGAGGACTGAAGGTATAGTGGGGTTGGAGATCCCAGCTGATGCGGTGCAAGAAGAGGTCAGCTTTGTTCTTTGGTGTGGGTCTTTAAGGTAGGCTTGCCAACGAGCTGCATGGCAGGTCAACATATGTCTGGTCAAGCATGTGGTGCCCAAGCGGGTGATGTTTTGGCCACGCGATATACGCTTGAGATATATGTTGCAAACAGCAGCTGTGCGATCTGATGCACTCGACTCAAAAAAGGCCCACACCAAAGAACTTTTTGAATAACGGGCAGAGGCAGCGCCCTGCACAGGCGGAGCTCTGCGGTGTGATTCCGTCGGTGTGCTGCCCTTACGCTGGCCCCCCGAGGGCATCCTGCCTCGTTGGAGATGTGCCTCCTCCTCATCCTCCTCCTCCTCCTCCTCTCTCCTATTAGGCACCCACGTGGAGTCAGTGACCTCATCATCCCCTCCCTCCCCATCACTGGAGCCAATCTGGCAGTATGCTGCAGCTGCTGGAACATGACTGCCAGATTGGTGTCCTTCTTGAGCATTCCCTCTCTCTGCTCTCACGCTACTGCCTTCCTCTAGCTGGGTATCATCATCAGACCCTTCGAAGCGCTGGGCATCCTCCTGTATCATGTACCCAACACTGTGCTCAAACAGTTCGGGGGACTCCTCAGGAGGACATGGTTGGTCTAGGGAAGGAGTGACTGATGATGACATTGATACGAGGGAAGAGGACGCTTTGGCACCTGCTTTGCCAGTACCCTGAGCCTGGGTGGGAGAGGATGAGGAGGATGAGGAGGGCTTGGTCATCCACTCTACCAAGTCTTCGGGATGATGCGGCTCAACACGTCCAGCTGCCGAAAAGAAGGACAAGCGTGTCCCATGGCCACGTTCTGATGGCGATGCACTGCGTCCACGACCAGCACTGTTGTCTCTAGACACAGAGCCTGCTTGCCCTCTTTTTTTGGCTCCTGACTGTCTGCCTCTCCTTGTTTGCCTTCCAGACATTCTAATGGCCTGCAGGGAAATGGGAAAAGCAGCAATACAGGCTAAGTTAAGGTGTAATATGGTCAGGGGGCACACTCCGCCCCCTGTAAGTGCCGCAAAATCCTGTTTGTGTAACACACCAGGAAAAAGCAGCAATACAGGCTAAGTTAAGGTGTAATATGGTCAGGAGGCACACTCCGCCCGCTGTAAGTGCAGCAAAATCCTGTTTGTGTAACACACCAGGAAAAAGCAGCAATACAGGCTAAGTTAAGGTGTAATATGGTCAGGAGGCACACTCCGCCCGCTGTAAGTGCCGCAAAATCCTGTTTGTGTAACACACCAGGAAAAAGCAGCAACACAGGCTAAGTTAAGGTGTAATATGGTCAGGAGGCACACTCCGCCCGCTGTAAGTGCCGCAAAATCCTGTTTGTGTAACACACCAGGAAAAAGCAGCAATACAGGCTAAGTTAAGGTGTAATATGGTCAGGAGGTACACTTGGCCCGCTGTAAGTGCTGCAAAATCCTGTTTGTGTAACACACCAGGAAAAAGCAGCAATACAGGCTAAGTTAAGGTGTAATATGGTCAGAAGGCACACTCCGCCCGCTGTAAGTGCCGCAAAATCCTGTTTGTGTAACACACCAGGAAAAAGCAGCAATACAGGCTAAGTTAAGGTGTAATATGGTCAGGAGGTACACTCCGCCCGCTGTAAGTGCCGCAAAATCCTGTTGGTGTAACACACCAGGAAAAAGCAGCAATACAGGCTAAGTTAAGGTGTAATATGGTCAGGAGGTACACTCCGCCCGCTGTAAGTGCCGCAAAATCCTGTTGGTGTAACACACCAGGAAAAAGCAGCAATACGGGCTAACTTCAGGTGTATAATGTGCAGGAGGCTTAGCAACAATGACACTGACACTGTCCCCTGCCTATCCTTCTCTCTCCCTGCACACAAGGTTTATCAAAGTATATGACACTGACACTCTCCCTGCCTATCCTTCTCTCTCCCTGCACACAAGGTTTAGCAAAGTATATGACACTGACACTCTCCCTGCCTATCCTTCTCTCTCCCTACACACAAGGTTTAGCAAAGAATATGACACTGACACTCTCCCTGCCTATCCTTCTCTGTCCCTACACACAAGGTTTAGCAAAGAATAGATATGACACTGTCCCTGCCTATCCTTCACTTTCCCTGCTCCGGAACACACTACACAAGGCCGCCGTGCTGGCGGCCTCTTATAGTGTGGGGCGTGTACTAAACCCCCTCAGCTATAATTGGCCACAGGCATCCTGCCTGTGGCCAATCATTGCTCTCCTCGCTGCCGGCGCTGTGATTGGCCAAGCATGCAGGGTCACAGTGCATGCTTGGCCAATCACAGCGCCGGGATTACACTGCGATGGCGCAGTGTATTTTGGGCCATTCGCGTCACTCGAAATTTGGCGCGAACGGCCCAAATCGTTCGTTGTTCGCCGAACGCGCGAACAGCCGATGTTCGACTCGAACACCGAGCTCATCCCTACTGCTGAGAGGTTCTGCAGCGATACTACAAAGAGTGACAAACGCAATTAGAAAAAAGTATTATAACTGCTGTGATAGACCAGTGGCCCCCGAAAACGACAGATTGAAGCGGGGTGTTATATACCTTCTTCCACATATACTGCCCTTCTCTACAGCCTTTTGTCACAGGGTCATTCAAAAAGATGACAGGCAGAGGAAGAGGCAGGCCCTTCTGCAGGGGTGGTAGGGGTAGGGCAGGAGCACCAGGCCGGAGCCAAAGTGGGAAGTTGCAGAAGGTGCGTTCGATTACGTCAAAGGACGCACCAGACTTGGTTGAGTGGCTCACTCAGCCTTACTCTTCTGCACCCTCCTCATCCTCTCTATCTGCACCCTCTTCACTCTCTGCTGTGTGCACCCCCAAAGACACTACCACCAACACCACCGCCACCATATACCCTCCGCTTGAGTCACAGGAATTATTTTCCGATCCATCACAAGACTTCTCTGATGCGCAGGCATTCTTGACATTGGATCAGGAAGAGGAGGTAGCAACAACCGCCACTCAGCAGTCTGACGACAGTACCCAGATCAGCCCAAGGATGTTGGTCCCCGCTGTTGCTGCCTACTCCGAGATCTCTAATGTTAGTGGTGGGGAAGGTGACGTAGATGATGATGTATCTATGGACGTCACGTGGGTGCCCACAAGAGAGGACCAGGAGGGGAGTTCAGAGGGAAAGATGGACCAGCAGATAGGGAGGAGAGGCAGGCGGAACTTACATTGCACAGGAGGGACAAACAAGACTGCTAATGTATCAGGACTCAGAGCGAGCCATCAACCATGTACGGTCACATCTGGCGCTCCCAGGACGCCGGAACATGGCTCCGCAGTGTGGGCTTTTTTAACGTGTCCGCTGCTGACAATAGTGTTGCCATCTGCAGCCTTTGCAGTCAAACGCATAAGTCGTGGTAAGCCCAACACTCACCTAGCGACGACCGCCTTAAGAAGGCACATGAACTCCCATCACCGAGCCCAGTGGGAGCAACGCCGTCAGAACCCACAAAGCCAAACTCCAGGCTCTCACCGTCCAGCCTCTTCTACTACTTCTCCTCTCTCTTCACAGTTGTCCTCCACTCCACCTTCCATCATCCCGTCCCCAAGTTTATCTGGAAAAAGGCAGGCTTCCGTGGGCCAAATGTTCGAGCGTAAAAGAATGATGACGCCGGATAACCCTCTTGCCCAACGGTTGACCGCTGGCTTGTCAGAACTCCTAGCCCGCCAACTACTGCCATATAAACTGGTGGACTCTGAGGCCTTTCGAAAATTTGTGGCCATTGGAACACCACAATGGAAGGTCCCAGGAAGGAAATATTTCTCCCAGAAGGGCATCCCAGAGCTATATGGCCATGTTCAGCGGCAAGTGAATGTATCTCTGGCACACAGTGTCGGTGCCAAGATACATCTGACCACAGACACGTGGTCTAGCAAACACGGGCAGGGAAGGTATATTACTTTTACTGCCCACTGGGTGAACCTTCTGACGGCCGTCAAGCATGTAACCCGTGGCACCCGTGTAGATTTGGTTTTACCGCCACGGATTGCATGCAGGCCTGCCTCTTCTTCTCCTCCTCCTCCTCCTACTCCATCCTCCCTCTCCTCCTCGGCTGACTCCTCCTCTTCTGCTGCTACCATCTCTTCCGCTGCGCCGTCCAAGATCCCCAGAACCTATTCGACATGCCAGGTGAGACCTTGCCATGCTGTGCTGCGTCTGTTGTGCCTGGAAGCCAAGAGCCACACTGGCCCTGCACTCCTTTCAGCTTTGCGTTCACAGGCAGATCAGTGGCTAACACCGCTCAATTTGACAGTTGGTAAAGTGGTGTGCGACAACGGTGCCAATCTGCTGAGCGCGTTGAAACAGGGCAAAATTACACACGTGCCATGCATGGCACACGTCTTGAACTTGGTCGTGCAGCGATTCGTTGTCAAATACCCTGGGGTCCAGGACGTCTTGCGGCAGGCAAGGAAAATCTCGGCCCATTTCAGAAGATCTTACACGGCCATGGCTCGCCTTGCTGACATTCAGCGGCGACACAATCTGCCGGTCAGACGTCTTATTTGTGACTGCCCGACGCAATGGAACTCAACCTTGTATATGCTTGATAGGTTGCTCCAGCAGAAACGTGCAGTTAACGACTACCTGTACGAACTCTGCGCCAGAACAGGTTCTGGGGATCTTGGTTTTTTTCACCGCGTCAGTGGCTGCTCATGCGCGACGCATGCAGACTTTTGCGGCCATTTGATGAGATCACCAAACTGGTTAGTCGCAGCCATGGTGCCATCAGTGACATCGTACCTTATGCCTTCTTTATGGAGCGTGCATTGCGTCGTGTCATTGATCAAGCCGTCGAGGAGCAGGAGCAGGAAGATGAGGAAGTCGCAATGCTGGATGAATTCCCAGGGGGGGCTACTCTATCTGAGACAAGTCAACAACAGGAGTCTGAAGAGGAGTCAGAGGAGGATGGTATCGGGGCGGATGAGGAGGAGCAAGAAGAGCATGCTTTAAACCTTTCTGGGATCCCTGCTGTTGTTGTTCGTGGATGGGGGGAGGAGATCGAGGACGACATTATCCTGGATGATGACGAGCAGGAGCCAGGCCACCACACTGCTTCCAGTTTAGTGCAAATGGGGGCCTTCATGCTCCAGTGTTTTAAGAGGGACCCCCGTATAAAAAGCATAAAGGGCAAGGACCATTACTGGGTGGCAACGTACTTGGACCCCCGGTACAAACAAAAAATGGCAGAAATGTTACCACCATCACAGAGGGCTGTCAGAATGGAGCACTTCCAGGCCTTGCTTCGAGAAATGCTGCATTCTGCTTTTGCGTCCGCTGGCAGAGGAATTTCCACTCCCAGAGGAACAGTTGTGGATACCAATCCAACAGCGCCTGCAAGAAGAGGGCGGTTTGAAGATGTCTTGGTCACTTCTGATATGAGATCATTCTTTCAGCCGACCCATCGACAGGTTTCATCCGGATCCAGCATCAGGGAAAGCCTAGACCGACAGGTGTCCGACTACATCGGATTAACGGCCGATGTGGACGCTCTGAGAAGTGATGAACCCCTGGACTACTGGGTGGGCAGGCTTGACCTCTGGCCAGAGCTTGCACAATTTGCAATGGAACTGTTGGCTTGCCCCTCGTCCAGTGTCCTGTCCGAAAGGACGTTCAGCGCAGCAGGGGGGATCGTGACTGATAAGCGCACTCGCCTAGCTCATGACAGTGTTGACTACCTCACATTTATAAAAATGAATGAGGCATGGATCTCTGAGGAATTCAACACATGTGACCAGTAGACCATGTTTCATTCAAAATCCTCATGACAGGCCACAAATATCCACCACCACCTATAACAATTATTCATGGTCCCTGTCTTCTTGGGTAAATACAGCGGCATAAAAGGCCTTTTATGTCCGTTGAATGCCTAATTTTTGGGGCCTGTAGTGCCCGAAACGTATTTATCCTGTGAATGCCTAATGTACCTCCAGCCACAGAATACAAAGTTCTTTGCTGTCAGATGAATGCCTGTTGGCTAATTTTTGGGGCCTGTACTGGCCGACACTTACTTTTTTATCCAGGCTGTGAATGCCTAATTTTTCAGACTGGAATTGAAAATCAATTCCACTAAATTGTGAAACGGATGCGGACCTATTTTACAGACGTGTGAATGGACCCTATATGTATTTGACATGTATTTACCGGCTGCTGTCAGTTCTGGCTGATTTAGGCTGAGCTATTCCTAATAAAACCGAGCAATATTACAAAAAAACGAAATAAACGTTATAACTGTATAAACGATTTATATAACTTATAAAAAAAACAAACATTTATGGCAACTTTTCCAATAGCAGGATCATCTCCTGCACCCCCTTCATAGCCTGGCCTTGCGTCTCTTCCATGGCCTTCATGCGCTCTTGAATTGACAAAAAATTTCAGATAAAAAAAGAATGCTTGCCGTTCTCGATCTCAAATTTGCTTAATACTTCTGTTATGTCATTGTCCATGTTGTGGGACTATGTGTGCACAGCTAGTAATTATTTTGTGGCTGCAAATATGACCTGGAGGTTTTTAATGTTCGCCTCCCATTGAAATGAATGGGGCCCGCCGCGAACCCACGGTTCGCGAACATTTACCCGCGTTCGCACGATCGCTTTTGCGAACCGTCCCGGGAGATGTTCGTCCATCCCTAGCCCTGAAAAGGAAAGACAAATATGAAGAGTCATTACTCAGCAGACAAACCATAATAAAAAAAGGCATATGGTCAAGCTATGATAGGGAAACAGGCATGAAACTCACGCTGACCATAAAAAATCCCAATCCTACGGATGCAGGCACATACAGTAGGTGCCGCCGATATTGTATTTCTATCGCGCTCCCATCGCCGAAATTCTCGGCGACAGGAGTGCCGAGATCTCGGCAGCAGGGTGGTGACACGTGTCGTGCTCGCTGCAATAGCGAGGAGACGCGACACTGTATTGAGCGGGGATCTGACGCGGATTCCCGCCAATACCAGGCACTGCGTTTGGTATGAATCCTGAGCTGGAACTCCACGCCAATTTTTAAAGAAAAAACCGGCGTGGGTTCCACCTCCAGGAGCATACCAGGCCCTTGGGTCTGGTCTGGATTTGAAGGGGAGCCCTACGCCGAAAAAACGACATGGGGGTCCCCCTCAAGATCCAAACCAGACCCTTATCCGAGCACGCAACCTGGCAGGCCGCAGGGGAAGAGGGGGGGACAAGAGCGCCCCCCCTCCCTCCTGAACCGTACCAGGCCACATGCCCTCAACATGGGGGGTTTGGTGCTCTGGGGCAGGGGGGCGACCTGCGGCCCCCCCACCCCAGAGCACCCTGCCCCCATGTTGATGAGGACAGGGCCTCTTACCGACAACCCTGGCCGTTGGTTGTCGGGGTCTGCGGGCGGGGGGCTTATCGGAATCCGGGAGCCCCCTTTAATAAGGGGGCCCCCAGATCCCGGCCCCCCCACCCTATGTGAATGAGTATGGGGTACATCATACCCCTACCCATTCACCTGGTGGAAAATAAATGGTAATAAAAACACAACACAGCTTTTAAAAGTATTTTATTGCACCGCTCTGGAGGTCTTCTTCCGACTTCGGGGGTCTCCGGTGTCGTCGCCGCGTTCTCCGGTTCTTTCTTCTGCCGGGCCTCCGCTAACTTCTTTTTAGCTCTTTTGCTAGCAGAGGCCTGGTCTTCTCCGTCGCCTTCTTCTTCTCCCGCTCTCCGGTTCTTCTCCCGCTCTCCGGTTCTTTCTTCCGCCGGGCCTCCACTAACTTCTTTTTAGCTCTTTTGCTAACGGAGGCCCGGTCTTCTCCGTCGTCTCGTCCGGCTCTCCGTTGTCCTTCTGCCGGCCCCTCCACTAACTTCTTGTAGCTCTTTTGCTAGTGGAGGAGCCGGTCTTCTCCGTCATCGCCGCCGGCGTCTTCTTCCCTCTTCTCCTCCTCGATGTTGACTCGTCGCTTCCTCTCGCAGTAATGATAAATCTTCGGTCCCCAGAGATTAATATAGGCTTCACATGACGTCACAGTCACATGGTCCCATGACGTCACAGTCACATGCTCCGGGGCACATGTGCACATGTGCCCTGGAGCATGTGACTGTGACGTTATGTGCACATGTGCCCCGGAGCATGTGACTGTGACGTCATGTGAAGCCTATATTAATCTCTGCGGACCGAAGATTTATCATTACTGCGAGAGGAAGCGACAAGTCAACATCGAGGAGGAGAAGAGGGAAGAAGACGCCGGCGGCGACGACGGAGAAGACCGGCTCCTCCACTAGCAAAAGAGCTACAAGAAGTTAGTGGAGGGGCCGGCAGAAGGACAACGGAGAGCCGGACGAGACGACGGAGAAGACCGGGCCTCCGTTAGCAAAAGAGCTAAAAAGAAGTTAGCGGAGGCCCGGCGGAAGAAAGAACCGGAGAGCGGGAGAAGAACCGGAGAGCGGGAGAAGAACCGGAGAGCGGGAGAAGAAGAAGGCGACGGAGAAGACCAGGCCTCTGCTAGCAAAAGAGCTAAAAAGAAGTTAGCGGAGGCCCGGCAGAAGAAAGAACCGGAGAACGCGGCGACGACACCGGAGACCCCCGAAGTCGGAAGAAGACCTCCGGAGCGGTGCAATAAAATACTTTTAAAAGCTGTGTTGTGTTTTTATTACCATTTATTTTCCACCAGGTGAATGGGTAGGGGTACGATGTACCCCATACTCATTCACATAGGGTGGGGGGGCCGGGATCTGGGGGCCCCCTTATTAAAGGGGGCTCCCGGATTCCGATAAGCCCCCCGCCCGCAGACCCCGACAACCAACGGCCAGGGTTGTCGGGAAGAGGCCCTGTCCTCATCAACATGGGGGCAGGGTGCTCTGGGGTGGGGGGGCCGCAGGTCGCCCCCCTGCCCCAGAGCACCAAACCCCCCATGTTGAGGGCATGTGGCCTGGTACGGTTCAGGGGGGAGGGGGGCCGCCCTCGTCCCCCCTCTTCCCCTGCGGCCTGCCAGGTTGCGTGCTTGGATAAGGGTCTGGTTTGGATCTTGAGGGGGACCCCCACACCGTTTTTTCGGCGTAGGGCTCCCCTTCAAATCCAGACCAGACCCAAGGGCCTGGTATGCTCCTGGAGGGGGAACCCACGCCGGTTTTTTCTTTAAATATTGGCGTGGAGTTCCCGCTCAGGATTCATACCAAACGCAGTGCTTGGTATTGGCGGGAATCCGCGTCGGATCCCCGCCTATCGGCAATGCGTGTCGCTCATCGTGAAAGGAACATTTTTTCCTTTCCCGATGACGAGACAGCTCGGCGCTGGCTCTCGCGACGGAGCTCATAGGGTGTCAATATCGCCGCTAGAAGCGGCGAGATTGACACAATATCGGCGGCACCTACTGTATGTTATGGGAGTGCGATATGATGGGGGAATAGGAGACCAAGTGGACGGTTCCAAGTTAAAGACATGTATAATTCATCTGAATGGGAGGCCCTTCAACCAACAAGTGATCCCCTTAAACCACATGCACAGATGCGCACCCTAGAAGATATGGTGGCCATAGCAGATCCCACATTTGAAGACACGATGGCTGCAGAGACTGGTTTCTCGGATGTCAACCTGTGGCTTGAATGGATGAGGTATAGTGTAGGGAAACATAACAGGTCCAATTGTTATGTGTGTAGTGGAGCTAGACCCCATTTGGGAACAGTGCCATTAAACATACCTCCCACTCAAGAGGAGTGCTTTCTGAGCCTGTTTACCAATACTTCCACTGATTCCTCCCAGTGCGAAACATGGAAAAGAGAATATCCCATAATAACTAGGACATCCAAGCCCGGGGAGGGTATTACTATATATCCCGGTAATTACACATGTTATGGGAACTACCAGGGAATAGGGAAGTCCTTAGGGAACTTCTCTATGGGATACTGTGCTTCCTACAGTAGTGTATCCATGGACCTGGTACAGAGTCAGACTCAGTCTTTGGGAGACGTGTATTGGATTTGTGGGGACATGAAGATTAGGACTAGATTACCAGACAGGTGGACAGGGGAATGTGCACTTGCTAAAGTCATAATGCCCCTGCACATCTTCTCGGGAGGTGACTTGTTAGTAAGAAGAGAGCACTCATCTGAACCCAGCAGGAAGCGTAGAGGTGCTCCAGCTGGTAGTTTTGACCCTCATGTATATATAGATGCCATAGGAGTCCCAAGGGGGGTCCCAGATGAATTTAAAGCAAGAGACCAAGTAGCTGCAGGTTTTGAGTCCCTGATTCCCATAATTACTGTAAATAAGAATGTAGATTGGATTAATTTTATCTACTATAATCAACAGAGTATAAAGAATGGGGGAAGGAAGTGGGACTTTAAATGAAGCATGTCCTAATAAATTAAAACTGAAAAAGGGATGTAAATTAAATATTTAGATTTAAATAAATGCCATGAACCCCTAGGGGTTGTCCATAATAGGAATAGGTACAAACATTCATTTGTATACCACAAAACAATATAGGCAATCATACATGATTTACAGGAGAATTATGGTATTAAATGTTAGGCTAATGATCCAAGGACATAATTAAGGCAATTGATATACACATAAATACAAAGGTTACAAAATCAAAACAAACAACATAAAAGAAAGGAAATTCATGATTAAAAGGACGAGAGCTGAGCTGATCATCGTAGATTTAAAACCAAATAATGCAGAGATAAACTGGGCTGAACATCATGAGTTGAAAACCCGACGCATTTCTTGGCTTCTACCAATCATCAGGGGTATGATGTATAGTTATACAAGCTATAAAGATTAAGAAGATAAATGGGTAATTGTTAATAATAAAGCTTAATATTAAAATTAAAATGGGAATGGGGGATTGTACAGGGGGGACCATAAGATAAAAATACTCACAGAGCAGCCCGTGAGTTGGATCCAGATCTGGCAGCTGATATTAAGGTGCTCCAGATACGCTATCTTACCCGGGGTTGAGGCAGGGATAAAAACTCTGCCTCCTACGGACCAATTAGGCACAAGGCTAAGGGCAGGCATGGCAGCCAGATTATTTTGGTGCAACAAAAGGTGAATGTGCTATCAAATCTGAAATATGAAAAAATGGGAGCGTTAGGGTAAGGGACTACTAAGTGAATGAATGTGTTTACATCAGGTGAGATCTAGCATATATCCATCAGATATACGAGCAAAGAAATGATGTGATCCATGTGTAAATATAAGTAAGGGTGTGTATTGTGTAAACAAATTAATGATTGTGTGAAGTGTGAAGAATTACCTATTAATGGCACAGTGTTGAATATGGAGGTCCTTCAATCATTGAGGGACGTGAAACATTGCCTAATGATGGCACGGTGATGAATATGGGGGTCCTTGAATCACCGAGGGACGTGAAAGAATGAGCTGCTCATCTGACCCCGCTAAGTACCCATGGTCCAGGGCGGATCCTTTCTTTTTTGTTGTTTGTTTTTTGTTCTTTGTTTTGATTTTGTAACCTTTGTATTTATGTGTATATCAATTGCCTTAATTATGTCCTTGGATCATTAGCCTAACATTTAATACCATAATTCTCCTGTAAATCATGTATGATTGCCTATATTGTTTTGTGGTATACAAATGAATGTTTGTACCTATTCCTATTATGGACAACCCCTAGGGGTTCATGGCATTTAATTAAATCTAAATATTTAATTTACATCCCTTTTCAGTTTTAATTTATTGGGACATGCTTCATTTAAAGTCCCACTTCCTTCCCCCATTCTTTATACATTGATATAGGGATGGAAGCATGCCCTTATTTCTTTTGAGTGCGTTGGGTCATTTTTCATATGTATATTGGAGTTTCTCTACGAACCTTGGGTGGTAGACACCCGCAATCAATGACCCCACGCAGCAAATGTATTGTCTATTTTATTGTTTATTCCTTTTATTAATATACCCTTTTTGGGTTTTTTAACCAAGATCTTGAGCTGATAGCTTGTAGATGCAACCACTTTTTTTATTTAGCTTTATAATTAGTTATACAAGCGATATATACTCCTTTATTAAACAAACTATATCCAAATATACTTCCCTACTACCTTTTTCATTAATTAGTTAACCCTTTTAATAAAATAAAAAATCACAATGATCCCCATCTCCTTTTTCCTTTTCCCCCCGTTCCTTTACTTCAAAAACAGCCAGCCCGGCTTGCAGATGTGAGACCGGAATATAGTTTTTCTCACTTCCGGGGTTGCGACGCACTCAGTCCCTTCCCCTTACCCGCCCCTTGACGGGGCGGGGTTGGACCTCAGTGCGTCGGCGTCATGCACAGGCCGACTCCACGAATGGCGTCTTTGGACGCCGCGAGCGGCAAGCCTGCCTGCTTTATCCATCGCACGCCATTATGGAGGCGGATGGACCACCCACTGGGGCTTTGTATGCCCTGGGTGGGGGTCCTCCCCGCCCCCCTTTGACGTCCTAACATGACGTTGGCGGGGATCCGCCCTGGACCATGGGTACTTAGCTGGGTCAGATGAGCAGCTCATTCCTTCACGTCCCTCTGTGATTCAAGGACGCCCATATTCATCACCGTGCCATCATTAGGCAATGTTTCACGTCCCTCAATGATTGAAGGACCTCCATATTCAACACTGTGCCATTAATAGGTAATTCTTCACACTTCACACAATCATTAATTTGTTTACACAATACACACCCTTACTTATATTTACACATAGATCACATCATTTCTTTGCTCGTATATCTGATGGATATATGCTAGATCTCACCTGATGTAAACACATTCATTCACTTAGTAGTCCCTTACCCTAACGCTCCCATTTTTTCATATTTCAGATTTGATAGCACATTCAACTTTTGTTGCACCAAAATAATCTGGCTGCCATGCCTGCCCTTAGCCTTGTGCCTAATTGGTTCGTAGGAGGCAGAGTTTTTATCCCTGCCTCAACCCCGGGTAAGATAGCGTATCTGGATCACCTTAATATCAGCTGCCAGATCTGGATCCAACTCACGGGCTGCTCTGTGAGTATTTTTATCTTATGGTCCCCCCTGTAAATCCCCCATTCCCATTTTAATTTTAATATTTAGCTTTATTATTAACAATTACCCATTTATCTTCTTAATCTTTATAGCTTGTATAACTATACATCATACCCCTGATGATTGGTAGAAGCCAAGAAACGCGTCGGGTTTTCAACTCAGGTTAGTGCCAGTAACGCTAACACCCACGCGCAAAGCATACACCTCCCTTAGTGGTATAGTATTTGAACAGATCAATATCTGATCTGATCAGATCTATACTAGCGTCCCCAGCGGTTTAGGGTTCCCAAAAAGGCAGTGTTAGTGGGATCAGCCCAGATACCTGCTAACACCTGCGTTTAGCCCCTCCGCCCAGCCCAGCCCAGCCCAGCCCACCCAAGTGCAGTATCGATCGATCACTGTCACTTACCAAACACAACACACATAACTGCAGCGTTCGCAGAGACAGTCCTCATCCCTGCGATCGCTAACAGTATTTTTGGTAGTGTTTGATACATTTGGTGACAGTCAGGTGCTTTTTTTACCTGTGAATCTTACTAGTGTACCCCTAAATTTAGAGCCCAAAATGGCAAGACGAAGGTACACTAGTAAAGAGGCCTACGAGATTCTGAGCATGACAGATAGTGAAGAGGAGGTCACGCATCTGTCAGATTCAGGCTCAGAATATCTTCCCGTAGAAGACAGTGACGTCAGCGGCCCCACGTCAGATAGCTCTGACGACGAAGTTGAGGTCCCTGCTAAGGTCAGGCGTACCCGATCCCGATCTTCTGAGGTTGTTGAGGAGCAAGAACCGCAGGGCTCTCGTATCATGGAGCAGAGTAGTACTAGCGCCGCTATTCCTTCTGGTGAATTGGCAAGCACCAGCGGCCTAGTACAGCCTGGGCGTACATCCAGCACTGCAGTATCACGTGGTGACGTGGCGAGTCCCATAAGTGCAGTTCAAGCTGGCGAGGTGGCAAGCACAAGTAGTGTCCCGCTGCCACCAAGAAGACAAAGGCAGGCCCGTCGTGCCCATAGTGCCCTTCCTGCAGAATTCACCTATCCTGATTGGGTCCCCACCACTTCTGCAGAACCCGTACTTCCCCCATTCACTGCCCAACCCGGTATTCAGGTGGAAACAGCTGATTTTATGCCAATTGATTTTTATTCGCTGTTTTTCACGGAAGATCTCTATAGATCTATTGTGGACCAGAGTAATTTGTATGCTGGTCAATTCATCGCCGCTAACACCCAGTTGCCTAAAATTGCCAAAGATTGGAAACCAATTATGGTTTCCGACTTTAAGACCTTTCTGGGCCTTTCCCTCAACATGGGCACACATAAATTCCCGTCATTGCGTGCTTATTGGTCCACGCACCCAATTGACCACATGCCCGTGTTCTCTGCCTCCATGCCCAGGACACGATACGAGCAGATTTTGCGGTTCATGCACTTCAACGACAATGAACTTTGTCGTCCACGTGGGGACACTAGCGTTGCTAGCCAGGTGCGGGCCGCACCCGGGTGACACCCACCAGAGGGGTGACACCCGTGGGTAGCGCAGCGGCCACACTGACATCGCCCGCCCGCTGCCCTGTGCCTTAGGCTCACGCTGCGGCTGTGTCCCTCAGCGGAGCGGAAGGAAGCCGCCGCCCCCTCTGCCTCCTCTATGTTTACATCCACAGAGGAGGAGGAGGAGCCCGCGCTCGAGAGACACACCGCTGTGTGTATCTGCCGCTCTGTTCTGAGGTCTGAAAGGTAAGGGGGGCATCTTTACTGATGGGGGGAGGGGGTGTCTGTACTGCTGGGGTCTGCACAAGAGGGAGTTTGCACCAGGGGGGGCTGTAACTGAGGGGGGTGTCTGTACTGAGGGGGGTCTGGTACTGAGGGGGGTGTCTGTACTGAGGGGGGTGTCTGGTACTGAGGGGGGTGTCTGTACTGAGGGGGGTGTCTGTACTGAGGGGGGTCTGGTACTGAGGGGGGTGTCTGTACTGAGGGGGGTATCTGTACTGAGGGGGTGTCTGTACTGAGGGGGGTCTGGTACTGAGGGGGGTGTCTGTACTGAGGGGGGTCTGGTACTGAGGGGGGTGTCTGTACTGAGGGGGGGTCTGGTACTGAGGGGGGGTCTGGTACTGAGGGGGGTGTCTGTACTGAGGGGGGGGTCTGGTACTGAGGGGGGGGGGTCTGGTACTGAGGGGGGGTCTGTAACTGAGGGGGGATCTGTAACTGAGGGGGATCTGTAACTGAGGGGGTGTCTGTTACTGAGGGGGGTCTGTTACTGAGGGAGGTGTCTGTACTGAGGGGGGTGTCTGTACTGAGGGGGGATTGGTACTGAGGGGGGTGTCTGTACTGAGGGGGGGGTCTGGTACTGAGGGGGGTGTCTGTACTGAGGGGGGTGTCTGTACTGAGGGGGGGTCTGGTACTGAGGGGGGGTCTGTAACTGAGGGGGGGTCTGTAACTGAGGGGGATCTGTAACTGAGGGGGTGTCTGTTACTGAGGGGGGTCTGTTACTGAGGGGGGTGTCTGTACTGAGGGGGGTGTCTGTGCGAGGGGGGTCTGTAACTGAGGGGGTGTCTGTAACTGAGGGGGTCTGCACTGAGGTGGGGGTGTCTGTACTGATGGAGCGGTCTGCACTGAGGTGGGGGTGTCTGTACTTATGGAGCAGTCTGCACTGAGGTGGGGGTGTCTGTACTGAGGGGGAGGTTCATACTGAGGGAGGCGGGTCTATATTGATGGCGGGGAGTCTGTACTTAGTGGAGCGGGTTTGTACTGAGGGAGGGGATCTATACTGTGGGAGGGGGGTCTGTAGTTAGTGGAGGGGGGTCTGTACTGAGGGGGGACTATAGTTGTTGGGGGGTGACACCATTTTTTTTTGCACCGGGTGACACCAACCCTAGTGACGCCACTGCGTGGGGACCCTGAATACGACCGGCTCTATAAAATTCGGCCCCTCATAAACCACTTCAATGAACGTTTTGCAGCCTTGTTTATTCCCGATCAAGTTGTCTGCGTTGATGAGTCCCTGATTAAATTTTCTGTCCGCTTGGCTTTTAAGCAGTACCTTCCCAGCAAGCGTGCCAGATACGGGGTCAAGCTCTATAAGTTCTGTGACAGGGCAACAGGCTATGTATGGAGCTTTATGGTTTATGAGGAAAAAGATAGTCAGGTTGAGCCGGTCAACTGCCCGGATTACATAGGGAGTGCTGGCAAGATAGTGTGGAACTTGGTGTCACCCTTATTCGGAAAGGGGTACCACTTGTATGTGGACAATTATTACACGAGCGTGCCACTGTTTAGTCACTTGTTTGATCATCAGATTGGAGCATGTGGCACCGTGCGACCCAATCGCCGGGGCTTTCCCCAGCGGCTTGTAGATGTCCGTCTTAGGCTGGGGGAGAGAGCCTGCTTGAAGTGTAATAACTTGCTCGCTATGAAGTGGAGGGACAATAAGAATGTTTTCCTTCTTACCTCCCTTCATGCAGACACGTCAGTCCAAATTCGTACGGCGACTGGTGTTGTGGTGTTGTTGGTGCCGTATCTAATTGACCGTAAGGCGAGACGCTGGTACAAAAAAGTGTCTCTATCCTTATTCCAATTGGCTTTGCTGAACGCTCATGTGCTATACAGAGCTTCAGGCGGGACGTTATCTCTTCTAAAATTCCAGAATGATATAGTCACAGAACTCCTGTATCCAGGCGGTTCTGCACCTCACCATTCCCAACCAAATGCAGTAAGCCGGCTGCATGAGAGGCATTATCCGTATGCCCTCCCGAGTACCCCTACCCAACGAACCCCCCAAAAAAGATGTTGTGTCTGTAGCAAGCGCGGATTTAGGCGTGACACCCGTATTTTTTGTCCACTCTGTCCTGACAAACCTGGTCTTTGCCTTGGTGAATGTTTTGAACGCTACCACTCAAAAGTGAAGTTTTAGCGTAGGGTACAGCATTTCACAGACTAGGACACACTTACACAGGGTCTCCCAAGATGCCATTACATTTTGAGAGACCCGAACCATTACAGTTGTTAAAGTTACAAAAAAAATGTAAAAAATAAAATAAAAAACGTAAAAAACAAAACACAAAAAAAATATAAAATAAAAAAAACAAAAATAGTTGTCGTTTTATTGTTCTCTCTCTCTCTCTCTATTTTCTCCTCTATTGTTCTGCTCTTTTTTACTGTATTCTATTCTGCAATGTTTTATCATGCTTGCTTTTCAGGTATGTCATTTTTTGTTTTCAGGTACGCCATTCAGTTGCAGCGCGGATCTATTTATCTTGACAGCAACAGCGTTTGCTCCCACGATACATAAAGCCGTGACTCCAACGCTGTAGGAGGTGATTTCACCACCACAGTTAAAAAAAAGAGCATATATGCCGAAGCATGGGGGCAGCAGGGGCGGAGGAGCGATTTTGCTCCTAATGCCGCGTATATACGGTCGAAATTCCGACGGAGGCTTGCCCGTGGAAAAGTCCGACCGTGTGTATGCGGCATAACCTTTTATGCCGCGTACATACGGTCGAAATTCCGATGGAGGCTTGCCCGTGGAAAAGTCCGACCATGTGTACGCGGCATAACTTTTTTGCGGGAGGATGCCCCCATGCTTCGGCATATATATATTTTAGGCACAGGTTGCGCTAAAAAAAATGTTTTATTTTTTACTAGGTTTTGTTTTGGTATTTGCTTTGCAGGTATGGTATGGTAAGGTCTTACTGTTGTACTGTAATGTTACTTTGTTTTAATGTTAACCATCATTTGCTTAGCAGGTACGCCATTCAGTTGCATCGCGGATTTATTTATCTTGACAGCAACAGCGTTTGCTCCCACGATACATAAAGCCGTGATTCCAACGCTGTAGGAGGTGATTTCACCACCACAGTTAAAAAAAAGAGCATATATGCCGAAGCATGGGGGCAGCAGGGGCGGAGGAGCGATTTTGCTCCTAATGCCGCGTATATACGGTCGAAATTCCGACGGAGGCTTGCCCGTGGAAAAGTCCGACCGTGTGTACGCGGCATAACCTTTTATGCCGCGTACATACGGTCGAAATTCCGACGAAGGCTTGCCCGTGAAAAAGTCCAACCGTGTGTACGCGGCATAACTTTTTTGCAGGAGGATGCCCCCATGCTTCGGCATATATGCCCATCACTAGAAGTGGGTGGATGAAGGGAGGTATTCTAATGGTGGGCATACCCACCGATCAATCTCTTTTTTTTCGTTCAGCCAACAGGCTGCATGAAAAAAAAGATTACAATACATGTCCAACAAGGACCAGCAACGTACTGGTATGTTGCTGGACTTTGAATGTTTATACCAGAATGATGCCTGCGGGTTTAGGTATCATCTTGGTATCATTCTTTTCAGCCAGTGGCCGGCTTTCATGTAAATGTAATTATAGCAGATAATTAGCCTCTAGACTGCTTTTACAAGCAGTGGGAGGGAATGTCCCCCCCCCCCCGGTTATAAACAGCGCCATTGGGAAATTGGGAAAGCATTTTATCACACCGATCTTGGTGTGGTCAGATGCTTTGAGGGCAGAGGAAAGATCTAGGGTCTAACCCCCCAATTTTTTTCAAAAAAAGAGTGCCTGTCACTACTTATTGCTATCATAGGGGATATTTACATTCCCTGAGATAACAATAAAAATGGTAAAAAAAAATAAATATGGAAGGAACAGTTTAAAAATAAAATAAAAAACCAAAATAAATAATAAAAAAAAAAAAAAAAAAAGAAGCACCGCTGTCCCCCCTGCTCTTGCGCAAAGGCGAACGCAAGCGTCGGTCTAGCGTCATATGTAAACAGCAATTGCATCATGCATGTGAGGTATCACCGCGAAGGTCAGCTCGAGGGCAGTAATTTTAGCAGTAGACCTCCTCTGTAAATCTAACGTGGTAACCTGTAAAGGCTTTTAAATGCTTTTAAAAATGAATGTAGTTTGTCGCCGCTGCGCGTTTGTGCGCAATTTTAAAGCATGTCGTGTTTGGTATCCATGTACTCGGCCTAAGATCATCTTTTTTATTTCATCAAACATTTGGGCAATATAGTGTTTTTTAGTGCATTAAAAATAAAAAAAGTGTGTTTTTTCCCCAGAAAATGCATTTGAAAAATCGCTGCGCAAATACTGTGTGGAAAAAAAAAATGCAACACCCACTATTTTAACCACTTCCCGACCGCGTCATGTACAAAAGACGTCCACAGCGCGGTCGAGTTATCCTGAGTGGACGTCCCAGGGACGTCCTCACAGAATCTTGCTCCCGCGCGCCCCCTGGGGCGCGCTCCAGGATATGTCCGTGACCGCCGGGTCCGGAAGACCCGGCGCATCACGGATCACGGTAGATGGCCGCTAATCGCGGCCGTTTACCACGTGATCACTCCGTCAAATGACGGAGCGATCACTTGTAAACAGACCGGCGTCATTTGATGACGCCGGTTCCTCCCTCCCCTCTCTGTACCGATCGGTACAGTGTGAGAGGAGAGGGGAGGGAGCGGATCATGTCCGCTCCCTCCCCCATGTCAGCTGTGGGCTGGATCTGTGACAATTGCAGTCACAGATCCAGCCATCCATCCATCCCTGCTCAGCCATCCCTGTGCAATACTCTGCCAATACTCTGCAATACACCCTGTGCAATACTCTGCAATACACCCTGTGCAATACTCTGCAATACCCTGTGCAATACTCTGCAATACCCTGTGCAATACTCTGCAATACACCCTGCCAATACTCTGCAATACACCCTGCCAATACTCTGCAATACACCCTGTGCAATACTCTGCAATACCCTGTGCAATACTCTGCAATACACCCTGTGCAATACTCTGCAATACACCCTGTGCAATACTCTGCAATACACCCTGTGCAATACTCTGCAATACCCTGTGCAATACTCTGCAATACCCTGTGCAATACCCTGCCCATGCTCTGCCCATACTCTGCAATACCCTGTGCAATACCCTGCCCATACCCTGCCATACTCCGCAATACTCCACAATACACGGCAATACTCCACAATACCCGGCAATACTCCACAATACCCGGCAATACTCCACAATACCCAGCAATACTCCACAATACCCAGCAATACTCCACAATACCCTGCAATACTCCACAATACCCGGCAATACCCGGCAATACCCCGCAATACTCGGCAATACTCGGCAATACCCGGCAATACTCCTCAATACCCGACAATACTCATCAATACCCGGCAATACTCCTCAATACCCGGCAATAC
The DNA here is from genome assembly GCA_029206835.1 of Rana muscosa. Taxonomy (NCBI): domain Eukaryota; kingdom Metazoa; phylum Chordata; class Amphibia; order Anura; family Ranidae; genus Rana; species Rana muscosa. The sequence continues at coordinate 189,759,635 of CM055116.1, forward strand.
TCCTCAATACCCGGCAATACTCTGCAATAACCACTTCCCGCCCGCCGGCCGTTATATGACGTCCTTGACTTTGTGCGGAGATATCTGAATGATGGGAGCAGCTACAGGCATCATTCAGATATTCGCTTTTTCAGCTGGCGATTCCCTACACCATAACAACAATCATAGCGGCTGTTCCACCGCTTGATCGCTCTTACGGAAGGTGAGAGGGGATGCCCCCCCTCCCGCTGCCCTCCGGTACTTCTACCGACTCACCGCTACGATCAAAGCCAAGATTGTTTTTTTTTTTGTTTTTTTTTCAGGCTTCCCAGCCTAGAGATGAGATGTGGGGTCTTATTGACACCCCCCCCCCCATATCTCACTGTAAAGAGGATCTGTCATGCCATATTTCTATTACAAGGGATGTTTACATTCCTTGTAATAGGAATAAAAGTGATCCAAAAAAAATTTGGGGCGGAAAAACATGTCAAACTAAAATAAATAAAGTAAAATGAACAATAAAATATATATATTTTTTTTAAAGCGCCCCTGCCCCCCCGAGCTCGCATGCAGAAGTGAACGCATACGTAAGCCCCGCCCACATATGAAAACGGTGTTCAAACCACACATGTGAGGTATCGTTGCGAACGTTAGAGTGAGAGCAATAATTTTGGCCCTAGACCTCCTCTGTAACTCAAAACATATAACCAGTAAAAATATTTAAAGTGTTGCCTATGGGGATTTTTAAGTAGCGAAGTTTGGCGCCATTCCACGAGCGTGTGCAATTTTGAAGGGTGACATGTTAGGTATCTATTTACTCGGCGTAACTTCATCTTTCACATTATGCAAAAACATTGGGCTAACTTTACTGTTTTTTTTTCTTTTAGGCACAAAACAGTTTTTTTCCGTAAAAAAACGCGTTAGAAAAATTTCTGCGCAAATACCGTGCAAGATAAAAAGTTGCAATGACCACCATTATATTCTTTAAGGTCTTTGCTAAAAAAACATATATAATGTTTTGGGGTTCTATGTAATTTTATAGCAAATAAATGATGATTTTTACATGTAGGAGAGAAATGTCAGAATTGGCCTGGGTTCTCCAGAACGCCTGAAGGGGCTCCCTGCATGTTGGGCCTCTGTATGTGGCCACGCTGTGTAAAAGTCTCACACATGTGGTATCGCCATACTCGGGAGGAATAGCAGAATGTGTTTTGGGGTGTAATTTGTGGTATGCATATGCTGTGTGTGAGAAATAACCTGCTAATATGACAATTTTGTGGAAAAAAAAAAAAAGAAAAAAAAATCTTGATTTTTGAAAAGAATTGTGGGAAAAAATGACAACTTCAAAAAACTCACAATGACTCTTTCTAAATACCTTGGAATGTCTTCTTTCCAAAAAGGGGTCATTTGGGGGGTATTTGTACTTTTCTGGCATGTTAGGGTCTCAAGAAATGAGATCGGCCGTCAGTACTTCAGGTGTGATCAATTTTCAGATATTGGCCCCATAGCTTGTGGACTCTATAACTTTCACAAAGACCAAAAAATATCCACCAATTTGTACTTATTTTTACCAAAGATATGTAGCAGTATAAATTTTGGCCAAAATGTATGAAGAAAAAATACTAATTTGCAAAATTTTATAACGGAAACCAAGAAAAATTCATTTTTTTACAAAATTTTCAGTCTTTTTTCTCTTATAGCGCAAAAAATAAAAAACCCAACAGTGATTAAATACCACCAAAAGAAAGCTCTATTTGTGTGAAAAAAAGGACAAAAATTTCATATGGGTACAGTGTTGTATGACTGAGTAATTGTCATTCAAAATGTGAGAGCACCGAAAGCTGAAAATTCGTCTGGTTAGGAAGGGGGTTTAAGTGCCCAGTTGTCAAGTGGTTAATCTGTAGGGCTTTTGCTTTAAAAAAAATATATAATGTTTGGGGGTTCAACATAATTTTCTTTAAAAAAAAAATGTTTTCATGTAAACAAAAAGTGTCAGAAAGAGCTTTGTCTTCAAGTGGTTAGAAGAGTGGATGATGTGTGACATAAGCTTCCTAATGTTGTGCATAAAATGCCAGGACAGTTCAAAACCCCCCCAAATGACCCCATTTTGGAAAGTAGACACCTCAAGCTATTTGCTGAGAGGCATGTTGAGCCCATTGAATATTTTTTTTTTTTGTCCCAAGTGATTGAATAATGACAAAAAGAAAAAAAAAATGTACAAAAAGTTGTCACTAAATTATATATTTCTCAAACATGCCATGGTTATATGTGGAATTGCACTCCAAAATACATTCTGTTTCTTCTCCTGAGTACGGGGATACTACATGTGTGAGACTTTTTGGGAGCCTAGCCGCGTACAGGACCCCGAAAACCAAGCACCGCCTTTAGGATTTCTATGGGTGTAAATTTTTGATTTCACTTCTTACTGCCTATCACAGTTTCGGAGGCCATGGAATGCCCAGATGGCACAAACCCCCCCCCCCCAAATGACCCCATTTTGGAAAGTAGACACCCCAAGCTATTTGCTGAGATGTATGTTGAGTATTTTGCAGATCTCGCTTTTTGTCACAAAGTTTTGAAAATTGAAAAAAGAAAAAAAAAAAATGTCTTTCTTCATTTTCAAAAACAAATGAGAGCTGTAAAATACTCACCATGCCTCTCAGCAAATAGCTTGGGGTGTCTACTTTCCAAAATAGGGCCATTTGTGGGGGTTTTGGGCTATCTTGGCATTTTATGGCCTTCAAAACTGTGATAGGTAGTGAGGAGTGAAATCAAAAATTTGTGCCCTTAGAAATCCTGAAGGCGGTGATTGGTTTTCAGGGCCCCGTACGCGGCTAGGCTCTCAAAAAGTCCCACACATGTGGTATCCCCGTACTCAGGAGAAGCAGCAAAATGTATTTTGGGGTGCAATTCCACATATAACCATGGCATGTTTGAGCAATATATCATTTAGTGACAACTTTTTGTACATTTATTTTTTTTGTCATTATTCAATCATTTGGGACAAAAAAAAAAATATTCAATGGGCTCAACATGCCTCTCAGCAAATAGCTTGGGGTGTCTACTTTCCAAAATGGGGTCATTTGGGGGGGTTTTGTGCCATCTTGGCATTTTATGGCCTTCAAAACTGTGATAGGTAGTGATAGGTAGTGAGGAGTGAAATCAAAAATGTATGCCCTTAGAAACCTTGAAGGCGGTGCTTGGTTTTTGGGGTCATTTAGTGACAACTTTGTGCAAAAAAAAAAAAGTTTGTCATATTCCCGCAACTTGTGGGAAAATATAAAATATTCCATGGACTGAACATGCCTCTCAGTAAATAGCTTGGGGTGTCTACTTTCCAAAATGGGGTCATTTGGGGGGGTTTTGTGCTATTTTGGCATTTTAGCACCTCAAGAAATGAGATAGGCAGTCATAAATTTAAAGCTGTGTAAATTCCAGAAAATGTACCCTAGTTTGTAAACGCTATAACTTTTGCGCAAACCAATAAATATATGCTTATTGACATTTTTTTACTAAAGACATGTGGCTGAATACATTTTGGCCTAAATGTATGACTAAAATTGAGTTTATTCGATTTTTCTTATAACAAAAAGTAGAAAATATCATTTTTTTTCAAAATTTTCGGTCTTTTTCCGTTTATATTGCAAAAAATAAAAATCGCAGAGGCAATCAAATACCATTAAAAGAAAGCTCTATTTGTGGGAAGAAAAGGACGCAAATTTCGTTTGGGTACAACATTGCCTGTCCGCACAATTTACAGTTAAAGCAGCGCAGTGCAAAATTCTGAAATCACCTCTGGTCCTCTAGCTACCAAATGGTCCGGGGCTTAAGTGGTTAATATACCCTTTTTGGGTTTTTTAACCAAGATCTTGAGCTGATAGCTTGTAGATGCAACCACTTTTTTTTTATTTAGCTTTATAATTAGTTATACAAGCGATATATACTCCTTTATTAAACAAACTATATCCAAATATACTTCCCTACTACCTTTTTCATTAATTAGTTAACCCTTTTAATAAAATAAAAAATCACAATGATCCCCATCTCCTTTTTCCTTTTTTCCCCCGTTCCTTTACTTCAAGAACAGCCAGCCCGGCTTGCAGATGTGAGACCGGAATATAGTTTTTCTCACTTCCGGGGTTGCGACGCACTCAGTCCCTTCCCTGTACCCGCCCCTTGACGGGGCGGGGTTGGACCTCAGTGCGTCAGCGTCATGCACAGGCCGACTCCACGAACGGCAAGCCTGCCTGCTTTATCCATCGCACGCCATTATGGAGGCGGATGGACCACCGACTGGGGCTTTGTATGCCCTGGGTGGAGGTCCTCCCCGCCCCCCTTTGACGTCCCAACATGACGTTAGCGGGGATCCGCCCTGGACCATGGGTACTTAGCGGGGTCAGATGAGCAGCTCATTCCTTCACGTCCCTCGGTGATTCAAGGACCCCCATATTCATCACCGTGCCATCATTAGGCAATGTTTCACGTCCCTCAATGATTGAAGGACCTCCATATTCAACACTGTGCTATTAATAGGTAATTCTTCACACTTCACACAATCATTAATTTGTTTACACAATACACACCCTTACTTATATTTACACATAGATCACATCATTTCTTTGCTCGTATATCTGATGGATATATGCTAGATCTCACCTGATGTAAACACATTCATTCACTTAGTAGTCCCTTACCCTAACGCTCCCAATTTTTCATATTTCAGATTTGATAGCACATTCACCTTTTGTTGCACCAAAATAATCTGGCTGCCATGCCTGCCCTTAGCCTTGTGCCTAATTGGTCCGTAGGAGGCAGAGTTTTTATCCCTGCCTCAACCCCGGGTAAGATAGCGTATCTGGATCACCTTAATATCAGCTGCCAGATCTGGATCCAACTCACGGGCTGCTCTGTGAGTATTTTTATCTTATGGTCCCCCCTGTACAATCCCCCATTCCCATTTTAATTTTAATATTAAGCTTTATTAGTAACAATTACCCATTTATCTTCTTAATCTTTATAGCTTGTATAACTATACATCATACCCCTGATGATTGGTAGAAGCCAAGAAACTCGTCGGGTTTTCAACTCATGATGTTCAGCCCAGTTTATCTCTGCATTATTTGGTTTTAAATCTACGATGATCAGCTCAGCTCTCGTCCTTTTAATCATGAATTTCCTTTCTTTTTTGTTGTTTGTTTTTTGTTCTTTGTTTTGATTTTGTAACCTTTGTATTTATGTGTATATCAATTGCCTTAATTATGTCCTTGGATCATTAGCCTAACATTTAATACCATAATTCTCCTGTAAATCATGTATGATTGCCTATATTGTTTTGTGGTATACAAATGAATGTTTGTACCTATTCCTATTATGGACAACCCCTAGGGGTTCATGGCATTTAATTAAATCTAAATATTTAATTTACATCCCTTTTCAGTTTTAATTTATTAGGACATGCTTCATTTAAAGTCCCTTCCCCCATTCTTTATACATTGATATAGGGATGGAAGCATGCCCTTATTTCTTTTGAGTGCGTTGGGTCATTTTTCATATGTATAATCAACAGAGGTTCGTTAACTATACCAGGGATGCACTCCAAGGTTTAGCTGAACAACTAGAGGCCACTTCACAAATGACTTTTCAAAATCGTATGGTCTTAGACATGATCTTAGCTGAAAAGGGGGGTGTGTGCAAAATGTTGCCTGGGACAAGTACATGTTGTACGTACATTCCGGACAATACAGGCCCCAATGGTAAGGTAACCTTGGCCATTAAGAAATTAGAGGATCTCTCGAAAGAGTTAAAAAGAAATTCAGGACTGACCGATCCCTGGGACCAGTATTTTGGGTGGATGAATGGGTGGCAACGCATTTGTACTCAAATAGGTATAGCAATTTTGATACTGCTTACATTAGCCACAATAGTGGTTTGCTGTATTCTGCCCTGTATGAAAAAGCTGTTAGGAAAGGCAGCTGAAGAGGTGACTCCTACTTTTTTGAATCTAGGTGATATTAGAGATCCAATAAAGGAGGATGAGGGACCGTATGCTCCATTACAGTCCTTACCTGTAACTAATACATACAACATTCTTAAATGATAAGGGAAAGAATAGTACTTGACTGTTCTCCTGACCTTTTCGTTGAGTAAAGACACTGGGCAAGCCATGTCCGACCTCTATGCGAAATGTAAAAAAGGTCCTGATGTCAGGAGGGCCAGGTAAGGTTATATAATATAGGGACAGAGTTAATAAAATAGTCATTTCAAGGGGGGACTGTGATGGAGTATATAAAATGAATATTTTATTTATAATACGTTTTATCCCTATCTATTATCCATTATAGTTTGAGAAGCTTAGCAAGGGTTAAGCGTTTATTTTCTTGATTTTCTGTTTCTGACAGTCTATTTTCAGCTATCTCAGCAATTCAGGATGACTAGTGTCCTTTTACTAGAACCATCTGTTAGGAACAGAAATATATTTTGAGGTATTTCTGTACAAAAAGAAGCTTACTGATTTTCATATTGGGAACCAGAGGATTTGTATATGTTAAGGGTACAAGTTTGAAACATTAGATGTGTGTCTTTTAGTGTTTATAAAATAAGACAAAAAAGTGATTTCCTTGATTAAAAAAATATAGCAGAGATATTTAGCTCAGAGTGAAGAAAAAAGAACAGATGTCCTGTGTAATCCTTCAGTTCCTCCCCCCCCCCTCCGAGCAAGACTAAAAAGGAGAAAAGAGTATTCCGGGACACTCTGGCAAGAGGAAGAAACTGACGTCACAAGAAGAAGCTCCATATATGAACAGAACTAATTATATGTACATGCCTGTGATGACGTCGTCTGTGTACAATTTGCCTTTAAAAAGGGCTGAGACCAAAACCAGGTCTGGAGAAATAAAGAATTCATGCTAGAACACAGTCTGGCGTCTCTTCTTTCAAAGCTAGCAAATAGGCCTATTTCACTCCAGCACAGATTTGGAACAGCAGAAGAACAAGAAAATAGTTTCTGGGATTGGACCAGAATTAATCCATTACAGGATCATGGTAGCCTCTTCTGACCTGACTCCCAATCTATGGTCAGATTCAAGTTTTTCTAAACCCCAAAACAAAAATGTATTTTTTTGCAGCTAACCAATTCTTAAATGTGGTAGCTGTGTTTTTTTTTTTTTGCTATATTTGTTATATTGTGATATTCTTTTTGCTAGTCTTGACCTCATGATATTATACAGTTTTCATAAATCTAAAGGAAAACCGTACAAAACAATTGTATAATGTATGGCCAGCCTTAGATTAGATGTACCGTATATCCTCGAGTATAAACTGACCCGAGTATAAGCCGAGGTACCTAATATTACCCCAATAAACTGGGAAAACTTATTGACTCGAGTATAAGCCTAGGGGGGAAATACAGCAGCTACTGTAAGCGGAAAAGAGGGTCAACAATGCCCATTTGCACGCCTCACTGTGTCCAACCTCACTGTGCCAATTGCCAGCTTACTGTGCCCATTGCCACCTCACTGTGCCCAACCTCACTGTGCCCATTGCAACCTCACTGTGCCCATTGCCACCTCACTGTGCCCAACCTTACTGTGCCCATTGCCAGCTTACTGTGCCCATTGCCACCTCACTGTGCCCAACCTTACTGTGCCCATTGCCAGCTTACTGTGCCCATTGCCACCTCACTGTGCCCAACCTTATTGTGCCCATTGCCAGCTTACTGTGCCTATTGCCACCTCACTGTGCCCAACCTCACTGTGTCCATTGCAGCCTCCCTGTGCCCGAGTCAATGTACCTGAAATTCTTCATAGACTGCGAGCGTCCATTGTTTAAATATCGCGGCTTCCTCCTGGTCCCGTTCGGTGATAGGCGTTTCCAGCAAACACTGTGTTGAGTGTTCCGCCTATCACGGAGGTCCTCTCATTCTCTGACTCTGTTTCCCAGCAGGCACTGTGTTCAGTGTTTCGCCAATCACGGACGTCTTTTCATCCTCGGACAAGAGAATGTCCATGATAGGCGGAACACTGAACACAGTGTCTGCTGGGAAACAAAGAATGAGAGGACCTCCATGATAGGCGGAACACTCAACACAGTGTTTGCTGGAAACACCTATCATGGAACGGGACCAGGAGGAAGCCGCGATATTTAAACAATGGACGCCACCCGCAGTCTAAGAAGATTTTCAGGTACACTGACTCGAGTATAAGCCGAGGGGTGTATTTTCAGCCCTAAAAAAAGGGCTGAAAAACTCGGCTTATACTTGAGTATATATGGCAACTAACAAATTACGGCAGAACCCCAGCTAACACTTTATAAGCAGTTACAGCAACAATTATTTTTTCTTTTGGAAATAAAGGTTTTACATAAATAAATAAAAGTTGATCATTGTGAGGGCCAGTGGCGGAATTTTCAGGGTTGCAGCAGTCGCAGTTGCGACTGGGCCCTGTAGTTCTGTGAAGTCCGGGGGGCCCGCCCGCCGCCCGTGTGAGGGGCCCACCCACCGCCCGCCAGTGGATGCAGGGGCGGCACCGCCGCAACCCCCGAAGACATCTCCCCTGCCTGCACCTCTGGCTGCCCGTTTAGAGTGCAGTGGGGAGATGTGGAAGGCGGCGATCAGCAGCTCTATGGTGCCTGTGTGGGCAGGGATCTCCCTGGGGCTTGTATTACTCTCTCTCTCTCTCTCTCTCGTGTCAGTGTGTATACAGAGGAGAGGGGAGGGGCCTCTGACCCGGGCAGGTATTAGTTTCACTTTCACACTGCTTGTACAATGTTGCTGATGCCCGGGTCAGAGGCCCCTCCCCCCTCTGCTGTATACATGATTCGGAGATAGAACTACTAGCCCCAGCAAGACCCCCCTGCCTGTGGACACCATAGAGCTGCCAATCACCGCCTCCCACCTCCACCAGCCAGGTACAGGGGAATACCTGCAAGGGGGGAGTCAGCTGTTTGGGGACCCTGATGTAAGAGGGGGGGTCTTTCTGGGGACACTAATGTAAGGAAGGGGGCCTCTTGGGACACTAATGTTAGGGGGGGGCTCTCTGGGATCCTGGTGTAAGGGGGGCTCTATGGGGACCCTGGTGTAAGGGGGAGCTCTATGTGGACCCTGGTGTAAGGGGGGCTCTCTAGGGATCCTGGTGTAAGGGGGGCTCTATGTGGACCCTGGTGTAAGGGGGGGCTCTCTGGGGACCCTGGTGTAACGAGGGGCTCTCTGGGGACCCTGGTGTAACGAGGGGCTCTATGGGGACCCTGATGTAAGAGGGAGGCTCTCTGGGGACCCTGATGTAAGAGGGAGGCTCTCTGGGGACCCTGATGTAAGGGGAGGCTCTCTGGGGACCCTGGTGTAAGGGGGGCTCTCTGAGGACCCTGGTGTAAAGGGGGCTCTCTGGGGACCCTGGTGTAAGGGGGGCTCTCTGGGGACCCGGGTGTAAGGGGGGCTCTCTGGGGACCCTGGTGTAAGGGGGGGTTCTCTGGGGACCCTGGTGTAAGGGGGGCTCTCTGGGGACCCTGGTGTAAGGCTCTCTGGGGACCCTGGTGTAAGGGGGGCTCTCTGGGGACCCTGGTGTAAGGGGGGGCTCTCTGGGGACCCTGGTGTAAGGGGGGCTCTCTGGGGACCCTGGTGTAAGGGGGGGGGCTCTCTGGGGACCCTGGTGTAAGGGGGGGCTCTCTGGGGACCCTGGTGTAAGGGGAGGCTCTCTGGGGACCCTGGTATAAGGGGAGGCTCTCTGTGGACCCTGGTGTAAGGGGAGGCTCTCTGGCGACCCTGATGTAAGGAGGGGCTCTCTGGCGACCCTGATGTAAGGAGGGGCTCTCTGGGGAGCCTGATGTAAAGAGGGGCTCTCTGGGGACACTAATGTAATGTAAGAGGGGAAGCTCTCTGGGGACACTAATGTAAGGGGAGGTTCTCTGGGGACCCTGATGTAAGGGGAGGTTCTCTGGGGACCCTGATGTAAGGGGAGGTTCTCTGGGGACCCTAATGTAGGGGGAGGCTTTCTAGGGACCCTGATGTAAGTAGGGAGGCTCTCTGGGGACCCTGATGTAAGAGGGGCTCTCTGGGGTGTCCCCCTATGTGATGGAGTGTGGGGGGGCGGTATTCAAGGACCTGGCCTTGGGGCGACAAAAGGAGTAAATCTGGGCCTGGGCAGAGGCAGCGCTGAGACTGGGGGCAGACACTGAAAAATTAAGTCAGCAGACATGCTGACACCAATGAGAGAAGGCGAGGGAGGAGCTTTCCTCTCTGCGTGGAATACCTGTACCGTCTACCCATGAGGCAAGAAGGCATCCTGGTGGGAGATTAGAAGGCACCGTGACTGATCGAACTGAATTTTCGGGGAATCGATTGATTGACGGTAAGTGACATTTTGCAGAGCTGAGCAATCGATGCCAACCCCCACCACCTGTGCCTCTTACTGATCCTATCCCCCCACCACTGATCTCATCCCTATCCCCCCATTACTTCTATAACAGAGGTGATGGGGGGGATAGGGATGAAATCAGTGGTGGGAGGATGGGATCAGTAAGAGGCACAGGTGGTGGTGGGAGAGGATGGCACCACCATTGCCACTGCAGCCACCCCCCCCTCAGCTACCACTGCAGCCACCCCCCTCAAGTACCACCACTGACAGCCCCCTCAAGTACCACAGCTGCCATCCCCCCTCAACTACCGCCGTTGCCACCCCCTCAAAAAAAAGTATCAAAATCATGCTTTTTCGGGGGGGCCTTCGTGATTTCTTGCACCGGGGCCCAGAGGTTTCTAGTTACGCCTCTGGTGAGGGCTCCGTCAGTGTTAAATGGTTTGTCTCAACCTTCTGACACTTTTTATGGACAGCTTGGTCTGTTAAAGGAGGATGAAAAAATAACAAAATGATCAACAGGTAAAGAAACTAAGTCCCACTGGACCCAGAAAAACAAAGACTGCTTTGATAATGCTAGTGAAAGACTGAATCATATATTGGTTTTTGATCTTTCCTTTAGTACCATTTTAAGGCCGAGCACTTTCCATCATCCCAAGGCTGACATAACAAGGATTCAGGGTTGACTTAACCACAGCAGTTGCAGACATTATCCACAAAATCTCTAGAAAACCTGCTTTTTATATCTGCCCACATCATCAGGTTATGGTCAGACCAAAATGAGGTCCTCACAGTGTAAAACAACCAAAATTTTATTGGAATTCCAGTGGCACCTAAACCAGCTTCTCACTAAGTCAAAAATCAAATTGCTCTCTTCAATACATGAGATACTTATTGACTTATTATTGACAATTATATGCAGTCTTTGCCCATAGCATGGAGGGAACGCTTAGATGGACCCAAGCCCCATACTATTAAAAACCTGATAAATGGCTATCGGCTAAACTCAGATCACACAAAAGGTCGACATTTTTAGCCTTTTACCAGAAATTGAGCGACTCGCTCCATAACCCTGGACAATACTCAGTGGAGAAAATTTGACTTAAACCCAACTAGTCCCCACTCTTATCCCTCAAGCTTCCCGGGGAGTTATCCCTTAGCTTAGTGAATGAGGTATAGCTCTGCTGACATCCATCATCCTAATATGTGCAAGCAAAATACTGTTTTGGCGCATACACACGACCGGAATTTCCGACAACAAATGTTCGATGTGAGCTTTTGGTCGGACATTCCGACCGTGTGTAGGCTCCATCTGACTTTTGCTGTCGGAATTTCCGACAACAAATGATTGAGAGCTGGTTTTCAATTTTTCTGACAGCAAAAGTCCTTGTCGGAAATTCCGACCATGTGTATCCAATTCCGACGCACAAAAATCTTACGCATGCTCGGAATTATTGAACTTCTTTTTTTTCGGCTCGTTGTAGTGTTGTACGTCAACGCGTTCTTGGCAATCAGAATTTCCAAGCAACATTTGTGTGACCGTGTGTATGCAAGACAAGTTTGAGCCTAAGGCCCCTTTCACACTGGGGCGGGCAGGAGCGGTGGCGGTATAGCAGCGCGATTTTCAGCGCTGCTATACCGTCGTTCTTACCGTGGTATGCGGTCGCTAGGGGGGTGAATTTAACCCCCGCTAGCGGCCGAAAAAGGGTTAATACCGCTATTGCCGCGGTTTGCGGGTGGTATTACCACGCTGTCCCATTGATTTCAATGGGAGACCGCGGTAAAGGAGCGGTGAACACACCGCTCCTTTACCGCTATAAAGAAGCGGCTAGCAGGACTTTTGGAGCGGTCCTGCTAGCGCACCGCTTCAGTGTGAAAGCCTTCGGGCTTTCACATTGAAGGCTAAAGGGCATGATTTTTTCATGCGGTATAATAGCGCTAATATTAGCGCTAAACCGCATGAAAAACGCCCCAGTGTGAAAGGGGCCTAAATCAGTCGGAAAAAAATCTGCGGTTTTGTTGTCAGAAATTCCGATTGTGTGTACGCGGCATTAGACTGTGTAAAAAAAATACAGAGGTGCCTTCCCTCCACATCTAGCCTGTTGATTGGACAGTAAAGTAGCAGTAACAGACAAATAAAAGTAATGAGCAGAGGTATTACCCTATCAGCATGTAGATTGTCAGCACATTTGCATGCAGCACACCTTTTGGCTCCCGGACCTGTTTCTCCCTCTTTCAGTCTGAGTGCTGCTATACAGGAGATTGCAAAAAGCTGAGATCAAGTCAAATTCAGGTACTGGCTGCATATAAAAAAATAAATGTAATTTTTTATTTTTTTATCAATACAGAGATGTATTCATTTCTGTCTTATGTGCCTCCAGATTAGCTTTGAAAGTCATTTATTTTTTAAGGTATAAAGTGTGGAAGAGTTAAAACCTATGTCAGGTTTTATAGCAATCTGTAGAAAGATTTCCCTTCACTTCCTGTCAAAGAATCAAAACAGTAAAGAAGAAGAAAATCCTCCAAAGTGAGGGAATCCTTGGTTATCATCAGGGTGACCAGAACTAGTGCTTTCCTGGGGATTTTTGTTTTTTTCCGTCACTCTCAGAGATATTGTTAAAAAAGGACAATAAGAGAGGCATAGACACCAATAAAAAAAGGGATTTTTATAACAGCTTACCTGTAAAATCCTTTTCTTGGAGTACATCACGGGACACAGAGCGACTTAGTCATTACTAATGGGTTATATAGATACCTTCAGGTGCTGGCACTGGCAACTTCCAAAACCGGAAGTACCCTCCCCTATATAAGCCCCTCCCATCCGGGAGCACCTCAGTTTTGTAGCAAAGCAATAAGTGTCCCAAAAAGAGGGGTGGGAGCTCTGTGTCCCGTGATGTACTCCAAGAAAAGGATTTTACAGGTAAGCTGTTATAAAAATCCCTTTTTCTTTTTCGTACATCACGGGACACAGAGCGACTTAGTCATTACTAATGGGACGTCCCAAAGCAATGCCAAATGAGGGGAGGGATACACTATACATAAGCTGGGCGCCATCAGGCATGAGGATCTTTTGCGGCCTGGAACACACTGCGCCCAAAGGCGACATCCTCCTGACTTCTAACGTCTACCTGGTAGAATCTAGTAAACGTGTGTACCGAAGACCATGTTGCGGCCTTACAGACTTGAGCCAGGGAGGCTTGGTGATGCACTGCCCATGAAGTTCCAACTGCTCTTGTGGAGTGCGCCCTAACTTTGAATGGAGGCGGTCTCTTTCTCAAGCCATAGGCTTGTATTATGACCTGTCGAATCCACTTGGCTAAAGTAGATTTTGATGCTGCCTGACCCTTTCTGGGGCCTTCCGGCAGAATAAACAAAGTATCCGTTCTGCGAATCTGAGCAGTGGCTTTTAGATAAGCTTTAACTGCTCTTACTAGATCCAAAGAATGCAATAACTTTTCCTCTACCGAGCTAGGTTTGGGGAAAAAAGAAGGAAGAACCACATCTTGGTTCAAATGAAACCTCGATACCACCTTAGGAAGAAAGGCTGGATGAGGACGTAATACTACTCTGTCCTTATGGACAACCAGATATGGCTCCTTACAGGACAAGGCAGCTAATTCCGATACTCTTTTAGCCGAACAAATGGCTACTAAGAAAATCAATTTCCTGGTGAGAAGAACCAAGGAAATGTGTTGCAATGGTTCAAACGGTTGTTTCTGTAGAACCGACAGAACCAGGTTTAAGTCCCATGGACATATGGGAATACTAACCGGAGGGCTAATACGCATCACTCCTTGTATGAAAGCTTTGACTAGTGAATGCGAAGCCAAGGGCCTTTGAAAAAATATTGACAAGGCCGAAATCTGACCCTTGATAGTACTCAAGGCCAGCTTCCTATCTACAGCCCACTGTAGGAAGTCCAAAATCCTACCTATTACGTACTTACGTGGATGCCATTTCTTGGCCTCACACCATGTAATGTACGCCTTCCAGATCCTATAATAGATCTGCCTGGATACCGGCTTCCTGGCATTGATCATGGTAGATACCACAGGATTAGAGAGCCCTCTCTTTTTCAGAATGTGAGCTTCAATAGCCAGGCCGTCAAACCTAGGGCTGGTAAGGAAGGGTGGTATATCGGTCCTTGCGACAGCAGGTCCGGACGATGTGGGAGGGTCCAAGGACTCCTCACTGACATTTTTACAATCTCCGCGTACCATGCCCTTCGGGGCCACGCTGGAGCCACCAGAATCACTGGTTTCTTTTCTACCCTGATTCTGCGGATTAATCGCGGTAACAATTGTGGCGGTGGGAATGCATATATCAGCTTGAACTGATCCCAAGGGAACACTAGGGCATCCGAGCCGCAAGCTAGGGGATCCCTTGTGCGAGACACAAATCTGTCCACCTTTGCGTTGAATCTGGATGCTAGCAGATCTACATCCGGTGTTCCCCACCGCTGGCATATTGCCTGGAAAACCTCGGGGTGAAGAGACCATTCCCCCGGGCATAATTGCTGGTGACTTAAAAAGTCCGCTTTCCAATTTTCCACTCCTGGGATGAAAACCGCGGATATGGCTGGGACATATCTTTCTGCCCATTCCAGGATGCAATTCGCTTCCCTCTGGGCTGCACGACTCCTGGTGCCACCCTGGTGATTGATATATGCCACTGCTGTGGCATTGTCTGATTGAATTCTGACAGGGGACCCTTGGAGTTTGGATGTCCATGCTACTAGGGCATACCAGGCTGCTCGTATCTCTAAGAGATTGATGGGCAGGGCCTTCTCTGCTTCTGACCACTTGCCCTGGAGAGACCATTGCTCCAGTACTGCCCCCCAGCCTATGAGGCTGGCATCTGTAGTGACCACCTTCCAAGAAACCGGACTGAAGGGTTTCCCTTTTTCCAGATTCTGGGGCACCAACCACCAATGGAGGCTCTTGCGAACGGAAGGGGACAGGGACATTGGTAAGTCTAAAGCCTGAACTTTTTTGTTCCAGGCTGACAGTATGGCCCTCTGCAAGTTCCTTGAATGGAATTGACCGTAGGGTACTGCTTCGAATGAAGCCACCATTTTTCCCAGCAGCCTCATGCACAGGCGTATGGATGGTTTTCTTTTTGTACCCACTAAGTGGGTCAAATCTTTTAAAGACGACACCTTTTCTGGAGGTAAGAAAATCTTTCTCTAATTTGAATCCAGCCTTAGCCCTAAGTATTCCAGACTTCTGACTGGTCTTAGAGCTGACTTGTCCCGGTTTATAATCCAACCGTGATATTCCAGATACTTGATTGTCTTGTGAATAGCTACTTCCAGCTTTTCCACTGAGTGGTCTATTAGTAGCAGGTCGTCTAGATATGCCATTATCGTTACACCTTGTGTTCTTAGATTGGCCAATAGTGGGGCCAGAATTTTTGTGAACACTCGTGGTGCTGTGGCCAGACCGAAAGGTAAGGCTCTGAACTGAAAATGGCGCCCTTCTACTGCAAAGCGTAGAAATTTCTGGTGGGCCGAAAAGATGGGAATATGCAGATAAGCATCCCTTATGTCGATCGAGGCTAACCATTCCTGCCCTTGTAGGGCGGTGGCCACCGATCGGATCGACTCCATCCGAAAAGTCCTGATATTTAGGAACTTGTTTAGCCCTTTTAGATTTAATATGGGCCTCACGTCCCCATTTGGTTTGGGGACTGTGAAAAGGTTCGAGTAAAACCCGAACCCGCTTTCTTCCAGGGGAACCTTCATGATTACACCTTGGAGCAATAGTTGTTCTAGTGCCAGAAGGAGGGATCCTCTCTTCTGGGGCTCGCTTGGCACGTTTGACCTCATAAATTGGGCAGGAGGAGTGTCTTTTAACTCCAGCTTGTATCCCAGACTTACTGCGGAGAGCACCCATCTGTCTCTGATGGTGTCCCGCCAGGTCTCTGTGAACAACTGAAGTCTTCCCCCCACCCGATTGAGTGGGGGCAACCCTTCATGACTTGGGGGGAGGTTTTGTACCTCTCTTGACCCAGGGTTTCTTGTTACCCTGTGATTGTCCCTGATTTTTGCCCCCTGAATTTGACCGCGGAGGCCGTCGGAACTGTTTCACAGCCGATGTGCCAGGGACTGGAGAAGTAGGCCTCTTAAAAGAAGGACTTCTACTCTTGTTCTTAACCGGTAAGAGTGAACTTTTACCGGCAGAAATTTTCTGGATATATTTGTCCAGATCTTCTCCAAATAAGCGTTCTCCATGAAATGGGAAGCTAACCAGCAATTTCTTACAGGGAGCTTCAGCAGACCAGTTTTTGAGCCATAGAAGCCTACGCATATGTACTACAGACAGCGTAAAGCGGGAGGCCTGTTGGATTGTATCCTTTATGGCGTCCACCGCAAAACACAAGGCTCTAGGTAGGTCAGCTAGGGCAAGAGCCTGCTGATCTGGTAAGTCCTTAAGACTTGTTTCAACTGATCTTTCACCGCTTGGCAGACTCCAATCGCTGCTACCGCAGGTTGTGTCACCATGCTTGCTGTAGAGAAAGCAGATTTTAGTAAAGACTCCAATTTTTTATCTATTGGGTCTTTGAACATTGGAACATTATCTACTGGACATGTCAGTGATTTGTTCACAGAAGAGATGGCTGCGTCCACTGTAGGGACCCTCCATTTTTTTATGAACTTATCCTCCATGGGATAGATCACCGGAAATCTCTTGGGGGGAGTAAATATTTTATCAGGATGCTCCCAATCCTGGTAAATAAGCCCTTCCAATAAAGGGTGGATTGGGAAGGAACAGACAGCCTGGGGAGCTTTCAGCGACCCCAGCGAGGAAACCGTAGTGGTTGATGGTTCCGCCAGAGGCATTTTAAATGCTGATCGGACCATGTTAGTCAGAGACTGAACCCATAATCTTTCAGCCTGAGATGCTGAGAAAGGTTCTTCCACTGTTGATTCCTCCATAACTGAATCAACCTCATCCTGATCCCCTTCAGGTAGGTCGATCTCTGTGTGGGGCTGTTCCTCCACTAGCAGGCACTCTGAAGGAGGAGACGGAGATCGGACGCGCTTTCCCTGTGACAGGGAAGCAGCGATCAATGCTGTTAATCTCTCTTCCAATCCTCCCAGAGTTGAGGATAAAACCTCCTCTGTTATATATACAGGAGCAGGTGGACTGGGGACAGCCGCAGCACCAGGCACTCCTGCGGGGTTCCTACGGCTACTGACCTCTGAATTCTCAGGGGAGATTGGTGCAGTACAAGCATGCCCAATATCCTCAGAGCCCGATGGAGACCCCTTTGGCTTCCTGGAAGACTTATTTCCGGAGCGTCTGGACGACATATCCTTTAAGCACAAAGCTGAGGTATTCCCGTCGTCATACACCAATTTTGCTGGTAATAGTCTAACACAGTTGCTGCTATATACCAGCTGGTGTCCACTAAAGTGCCTTTCTATGGGGATGCCTGCATCAACCGCCTCTGTGTGCCACTGTTTGTTGCTAGCTCTGTTTGCATCCAGCTGACACTTGTACTGTGTCTTTTATACATGCTGGGACGCCTGCACATGTGCAGAAGCGCCGTGGCGCGCATCGAGCGTCATCCACCCGCCCCGCCCCTTTTTTTTTCATAGGAGGCGCGTGAGCGCGCCCGCGCGCGCCCGTGCGCCATTGGCGCCCTTTTCGAAACCAAGCAGGGACTAGGAGCCAGGGCCCTTTTTGCCGGAGGGCCTGTGCGGTGGATGAGCGCAGCAACAGGGCAGAGGAAGTGGATTCCCACAGAGAACTTACCAACTGCCTGGATCTTTTGACTTGAGAAAACCAAAGATCCACATGACAAGAAAAAATGGACCACAGCGGCCTCTAGTGGTTTAACACAGGTACCACGGTCCTCTTTTTTTTTTTCTTGACTACTATTAAAATTTTACATTTTTCAGTAGTTACAGGCATACACAGATATTAGCGGGAATACCGTTAGGTAACAGACAGAAAGACAAATTAGGCTTGGGGGTCCCCCAATAGAACCAAGTTCCTGGGGGCCCCCACTTACCTGTTCCCCGCCGCAGGACTCTGTTTGGTCCACAGAAGCCCAAACTTCACCTATCACGGCAGGCATTGTAATTAAACCTTCAGGGACCGGGTTCCCAAGGATTCCACTCCCCTGGACCTGTATAGCACCCTGCACAGAAAACATCTTAGTCGTGGGTATGACCAGAGCTCTGGATCCCAGGGTCCAGCCCTCCTAAGAGAGGCATTACAGGCAAAACCTTGCTCTTCTGTTGCAAGGCCCGGGTACCGACCGTTTAGCTATGAAGCTTTTTTGGTGGGATCCGGAACAGCTTACTAAGGCCCGTAAAAGAACCTGTACGCAAGCCCAGGAAAACACATGTTACTCTTTGGCCAACACCTTAGACACTGGCAAAAAACTGAGGTGCTCCCGGATGGGAGGGGCTTATATAGGGGAGGGTACTTCCGGTTTTGGAAGTTGCCAGTGCCAGCACCTGAAGGTATCCATATAACCCATTAGTAATGACTAAGTCGCTCTGTGTCCCGTGATGTACGAAAAAGAAATCTGGCAGGTGTTCTTATCCATCGTCACTCTATCCCCCAAAAAATATATATATATATATCTTCATTTATATTTGAAATAATGCTGGATACAAATGTTGCTGTAATCAGAATGTGTCACTTTAAGAAAGCTTGGCAGTCATAGGGTTATATTGATGTCACAGGACTAAGACAAAGCATGCAACTAAACACAAAACTCTATTCGTTTATGCAATAACAATTGTAGTATTTTGCCAATAAGCGTATTCTCTTCAGACCTTGTTTTAAACTGTTTTTGGTATACAGTCTTCTGGTATATTTTTGTGTTTTAACTTACCGTAGTTCTGAATTGTATTTGGGTTTCTACTTATTGTAAATTCACTTTTTTTATGTCCCCTGTGTGGCATAAATGGCAGACCTTATCATCTAATTACAAAACCAAAAATTTAACTTTTGTAATTAAAACTGTATGGATTTGCTAATTCTGAGGATGCTGTTGTCAACAGACCCAATAATTAGCATTTTATTATTTGTTTTAAAGCAATTTTAAACTCAAAAATAAGTGTAGCGGGTATGTACTTTCCCGGGTGTAAATTTAACTGGCAGAGACACCAGTGATGTGTAATTCCCTGCAGCCCAGCAGGTGGCGCTGTCACCCTGGGCTGGGGTTGAATCATTGCTGAGTGCCGTGCCTCCTTTCTGTCCTCCCTCGGCAGCAGTATGGTGGGGTGGGGAACCCGCCGTGCTTGCTGGGAGAGGGTATAAAGGGGCCGGCCATCTTTGTCACAGGGGGTCGAGTCCCAGGCACCTTCAGCCTGTGGGCGGTGGTTTGTGTCGGTCCTCTAGGCAGCCTAGGCCTAGAGGACAGCCGAAGGTCGTGTTCCATCTCAGGCACCTTTAGCCTGGGGTGAGGTACTCGAGAGGATGGTCTGGAGCTCAGTGCCCAACACTGAGTTCCGCGAGGGACGGAGGTCCTAGGGAACCCAGGGATTGGGTACCCGAATCCGGAAGGCGTAATGGACCGGGGGGAGCTCCTCACTTGAAGACCTGGTGCAGCATACTGCCGGTGACGGGTGAGCCTTCCATCGGAGACCGCCTGGAAGGAAATTCCCCCCTCGCTCGGAGACCGCAACCCACTTCCAGGGAGGAAAGTGGAGAGTTCATTGTGTCTGGGCCTATTCGCATCCACACCTCCTTGTTTGTTCTGTTCTTAAAGGGAGTCTAACTGATTATGCTGTTCACTCGAGAAGAATAAAGGAGTGTTGGACTTTAATGGTGTGAGGGCTCTTTTCTGGTGGACATTGTTCAAGGTAACTCCAGGTGCACAACACTGACTCGAAGGTGGAAAAAGAAACTTTGCTTACACCGCACTGACACCTGTGGTGAGGGCCAGGCGTGGTGTCCCCGCTCTCTCCCCTCTAAGGTACCCCTAGACAAGAAGAGAAACAAGCTGATGCAAAGAGGGGAGTGAGGAGGGCGCTACATAAAAATCAAATATATTGCAGTTTACCAATCCTTAAGCCCTATACACACGATCGGATTTCCGATGGAATGAAATCCGATGGTCATCAGTCTTGCCTACACACCATCAGTCAAAAATCCGACCGTCCCAAGCGCAAAACGTAAAACAGTCCGACGAGCCGAGAAAAATTAAGTTCAATGCTTCTGAGCATGTGTCGGCTTGATTCTGAGAATGCGTGGGTTTTTTCTCCGATGGAGTTCCACATAGACGATCGGAATTTGCTATCGTTTTTTTCCATCGGATAAATTTAAAACATGTTCTATTTTTAATCACCGATGGAAAAAAGACCGATGGGGCCCATACACGATCGGTTTATCCGATGAAAAAAGTCCATCGGACAGTTTTCATCGGTAAAACTGATCGTGTGTACAGGGCTTTAGAGTGATGGCTGCATTCATTTCTTTTATCAGGCTTTTTTCCCCCTATTTCACCCTATTTCACTAGGCAGTAACACACTCCTGAGTGCCCTGCCAGCACTGGCCCCTGTCCTCTTCCCTACTGACCCCTGTCCCCTGCCTTGCTGACCCCTGTCCTCTGCCCTTCTGACCCCTATCCTTGGCTCTGCTGACCCCTGCACACTACCATATGGACCTCTGCCCTGCTGCCCTTGTCATCTGCTCTCCTGGCCCCTGTCCTCTGCCCTGCTGACCCCTATAGTTGGCTCTGCTGACCCCTGTGCACTACTCTGCTGACCCCTGTCCTCTGCACTGCTAACACTTTGTTTCTGTTCTGCTGACCCCTGTCCTTTGCCCTGCTGCTCCCCTTACACTGCCCTTCTGACCCCTGTATTCTGCCTACCTCTGTTCTTCGCCCTGCTGACCCCTGAACTCTGTCCAGCTGACCCATGTCCTCCTCCCTACTGACCCCCTGTACACTGCTGTACTGACTCCTGTACACTCCCCTTCTGACCTTCCATCCTGTGCCATCCTGACCCCCTGTACACTGCCTTACTGACCACCTGCACACTGCCCTGTAGCCCCTTTTCTTCTGCCCAGCTGACCCCTGTACAATGCCTTGCTAACTGCTAACTCTTGTTCTTTGCTTTGCTGACCCCTATCCTCTGCCCTGCTTACCCCGTTTACACTGTCCTGATGACCTCCCATTCTCTGCCCCCTGACTTTTTTTACTACACCCCCATATCAGACAGGTTAGGTACAGCCCTGTATGGCCATCTCCTTTCAGTTTCTGACCACTTTCTTTGGCATTAAATTCACATCATTTTATGTGCAGCTCTTTGGTGACGACAGGGGCCACACCCGAGGCACACATGTGCATACCTGTGGAGCATGGAGCATACCCTAATACCTGTCAAAGCTTATTTTTTTAGAGTAGGTGATACCACTTAATATTTAAAAAAAAAGTGAAATGGTTAATTTCAAATTAGATTAACACAATTTTTTTGTAGGCAATGTTAGAATAGATTTAGCAACTAAAATACTATTGGATTTATTATTTTTCATTTACATCAAACAGCCTTGTTTACCTTAATTACCTTGTTACAATGGTATCTGAAAGTCAGTAGGATATATTAGGCAGCAAGTAAACATGTTGTCCATGAAGTTTATGTGTCGAAAACAGAAAAAATGGGCATCGCAGTTTGTTGTTGTTGGGGCTGCAGAGCTGCAGGCCGATCAGGGGTCCATGCTGACCCGTATTCACAGCAGGGAAAAGGTGTCTACAAGGGGCACGTAAGCATCAGAACTGGACCTCCGAGCAATGAAAGAAGATGGCCTGGTGTGATGAATCATGTTTTCGTTCACATCATGTGGATGGCCGGGTGTGTGTGTGCAACATTTACCTGAGAAACAGATGGCACCAGGATGCAGTATAGAAGAAGGCAAGCTGGCTGAGGCAGGGTGATGCTTTGGGCAATGTTCTGCTGGGAAGCCTTGGGTCCTTCCATTAATGTGGATGTTACTTTGACAAATACCACCTACCTAAACATTGTTGCTGACCAAGTATACCCCTTCATAGAAATCCTGGTGGTAGTGGTCTCTTTCAGCAGGATAATGTGCCCTGCCACACTGCAAAAATGGTTCAAGAATGGTTTGAGGAACACAACAAGTTTGAGGTGTTGATTGGCCTCCAAATTGTCCAAATCTCAATCCATTCGAGCATCTGTGCTGGAAAACCAAGTCTAATCCATGGAGCCCTACTTCACAACTTACAGGACTTAACTACTTGAGGCCCACGCTATAGCCAAATGACAGCTTCAACGCGGACCTGAAAATCCAGGAGGCCGTCAATAGACGGCCTCCCCTTCGCGCACTCCACCCACGCCCTTGCAGGGTGCGCGCGCTGTGATCACCCGAGTCACTGAGACTCGGGTGATCACCGATCCAAGTAAGGGGCCGATACCGACCCCTTACCACGTGATCAGCTGTCAGCCAATGACAGTTGATCACGAGATGTAAACAAAGAATCGGTAATCGTTTTTTTTTTCTCCTCACGCTGACAGCGTGAGGAGGAAAAAAAGCCAATCACCGGCTCTTTCACAAGGGACATCGGTCCTGAAGAGGAAGGAGGCAGATGTGCCTCATCAGTGCCAGTATAATGCTACCTGCCAGTGCCCACAGTGCCACCTATTAATGCCCACAGTGCCACCTATCAATGCCCACAAGTGTCACCTATTAATGCCCACAAGTGCCGCCAATTAGTGCCTCATCAGTGCCACCTAGCAATGCTGCCTATCAGTGTAATCTACCAGTGCCCATTATTGCCACCCATCAGTGCCGATCACTGGCACCCATCAGTGCCCATCACTGCCACCTATCAGTGCCAATCACTGCCACCTATCAGTGCCACCTATTAGTGCCACCTATTAGTGCCACTTCACCAGTGCCACCTATCAATGCCCTTCAGTGCCACCTATCAGTGCCACCTCAGTGCCACCTATCAGTGCCCACCAGTGCCGCCTATCAGTGCCCACCAGTGCCGCCTTATCTGTGCCCACCAGTGCCGCCTTATTGGTGACAATCAGTTCAGCCCATCAGTGCCCATCAGTGCAGCCTCATCAGCGTACATCAATGAAGGAGAAAAATGACCTGTTTACAAAATTTTATAACAAAATATCAAAAAACATATATATATATATATATATTTTTTTTAAAAATCAGTCTTTTTATTTTTTTTTAACAAAAAATAAAAACCGCAGAGGTTATCAAATACCACCAAAATAAAGCTCTATTTGTGGGGAAAAAATTATAAAAATTTGGGTACAGCGTTGTATGACCACGCAATTGTCATTCAAAGTGCATCAGCGCTGAAAGCTGAAGATTGGTCTGGGCAGGAGGGGGTTTAAGTGCCCAGTAAGCAAGTGGTTAAAGGATCTGCTACTGATGGCTTGGTGACAGATACCACAGCATACCTTCAGAGGTCTAGTGGAGTCCATGCCTCCAAGGGTCAGGGCTGTTTTGGTGGCAAAATGGGGCACCTACTCAATATTAAGTAGGTGGTCATAAAGTTATGGCTGATTTGTGTACTTTTTTTTTTTTTTTTTAGCTCTTTGAAAAGGTGGAAGCATCACCGAGGCTATAGCAAGGACATAAGTCTATTGCTAAATAATTTTTGCATTCAAAATGCCTATTACATTTCAGAAATATGAAAAGTCTGGTTATCCAGTCCTACCCCTGGTAATAGTGGGCATGAAGGCAGTCTGAGATCTGGGGATCAGACACAGAGACAGGGGATCCTCAAGAGGTATGAGAAGCTGATTGGTGACTGACCCCATGGCCAACACCCAAAACAAAAATATTCATTTGGATGGACTGAACCTAAAATCTGTGTTGGCTATAAAAAAGTTGAAGAATTATGCAGGCATTTCATGTAGCAGCTGCTAGCATTGGTCTCTGGTATGAGGAAATAAGTACTACTTTTAACAATGCGTAGATACATTTTCCCTTGGGCATTTACTTGCAGTCAATAGACCAATAGTAGATATAATAGTAGATATAAGTATATTTCAACACTAAATTCACGTGGTTAGTCAAATTGTAACAGCATTTTTGCATATAAATTTTATTTGGATATATGGATGACTGAGCAAATCAACATAACTTAAAGTAACATTATATCCTTATTCTCCAAATATATTTTTTAAACATCCACTATTTACTAGCCCTGTAATCTAGGTGAGTTCCAGAACCTCTCCTTTCCCTCCTCACTTCCCTTTTTCTGGGAGGAGAAGTGCAAGTTAGCTGAGATCATGTGCACTTCTCTATGCACGTTACAAATCCTATAGTCCATAGCCAATAGTCCATCCTGGGAGCGAGCAAGAGAGGGTGGCTAGATTCCTACATACAGTGGACCATAGGTGTGCATTAGGGTGTGCACCCCAAACACACAATACCGATCGCTAATGGTGTTCATTCAGAAAGGGAAGGGGCTGGTAAATTACATATTTACTGGCCCCTTTCCCCACTCCTAAAACATCCCAGCAGCAACAGCCAATAGGAGAGGAGGGAAGCTGGCAGCGTTGCAGGGGGAAAGATGGGAGCCAGGGCAGTAGAGGAAATCTGTGCTGCACAGGGTGATTAGGGTGTGCCTGGGCACACCTGGCACACCCTGTGCGCACGCCTATGCAGTGGACAATGAAGAAGGAATGTAGACATCCTCTAACATTTTATGTTATGATGAACGCAACAGAAACATTCAGAAATGTAGTGATGGCCATATTAAAATCCAAGAAAATACATCATCAGCACATATATTTGCATCAAATCCATGCCACAATCCAAACTGGTAAAATAGAAGAGAACCAAGTGACAGCTTGCGGTCCCCTAATGAAGTAGATGACGTAACACAAAGGAAGGATTGCTGGACCTTCGCAGTGTTACAGAGAAGAGAGCATGTTTTTGCAGCAGCCCAGCTTAGCTACATGAGATTCTGAGCTCTCAGTCTGATCGAACCAGAGCGGTCAGCCATGGGAAATGGCCCTGCTCCTTTGTACTGAAGAGGTGTTTTTATTCTAAATGAGGTTTAAATAAACAATTTGGTCTCAAGAGTAGTGATGAGCCGAACACCCCCGGGTTCGGTTCGCACCAGAACCCGCGAACGGACCGAAAGTTCGCACGAACATTAGAACCCTATTAAATACAATGGATGCGAACGTTCGGATTCTAAAGTGCTAATTATAACGACTATTATCCATGTTATTGTCCTAAACAGAGTTTGGGAACCCGGGTTCTGCACCAGGGGACATGTATCAATGCAAAAAGAAGTGTTAAAAACGGACGTTTTCCGGGAGCAGTCATTTTAATGATGCATAAAGTGAAAAAAAAAAAAGTCAAATATTCCTTTAAATATTGTACCTGGGGGGTGTCTAAAGTATGCCTGTGAAGTGCCACGTGTTTCCCGTGTTTAGAACTGTCCCTGCACAAAATTACATTTCTAAAGGAAAAAAAGCCATTTAAAACTGCTTGTGGCTTTAATGTAATGTCTGGTCCCGGTAATATGGATAAAAATCTTTAAGAAAAATGGCATAGCTACCCCATCAACCCCCCCCCCTACCCCAGCCCATTACCAGCCCCTTTGGGTCTTGTATGGATATTAAGGGGAACCCCGCACACAAAATAAAAAAGGCCCTATATACTCTGAACAGCCGTATACAGGCGGTGCATACAAGACAGGGACTGTAGGTTTGTTCTTATGTAGAATCTGTTTGTAATTTTGAACAGCTACATTGTTTAAGTGTAGCTCCAGGCCAAATACCTATTTTTAAGCTTTTTGGAAAACATAGGGAAGGGTTATCACCCCTGTAACATTTTTTTTGCTGTCTGTGCCCCTGTTCAGAACATTTCACCTCACTTTGCGTCCCAATGACAACTGTTTTTGAAATGTGGTGTTTTTATTGAAACAAGGATTGGTGATAAAGCATCAGTAGAGAGGAGACACCTTTCTCCCATATTAATTCTTACAGGAGAGAATTTTCCTTCCAAGGGGTAGATTTCCTCTCACTTCCTGTTGTCTTCTTCCGTTTGCAAGTAGTAGTCGTTTGTAAGTTGGATGTTTGAAAGTAGGGACCTGCCGTATATACTCTGCAGAAATTGGCCCCTTAGGTGTTGGTGTTGGCACAACACTGTAAGCACTCACAGTTACTCTTGGTGGGTGCTGGAACGCCCTGCTGTCAACTATTATATCAGGAATTGTAATAACATATAATTGTTGAACAGTGGTAGTAAAAATTGGGCCTTTGATGGTGGTGCTGGTGCCACAACACTGTAAGGCCTGACAGTTACTCTTGGTGGGCGCAGCAATGGGCCCTGCTGTGAATTATTAGATCAATAATTATAATTGCATGCCCCTGTTGAACAGGGGCTGAAAAATTGGGCCTTTGGTGGTGGTGGTGGTGGTGGTGGTGTTGACACAACACTGTAAGGCCTGACAGTTACTCTTGGTGGGCGCAGCAATGGGCCCTGCTGTGAATTATTAGATCAATAATTATAATTGCATGCCCCTGTTGAACAGGGGCTGAAAAATTGGGCCTTTGGTGGTGGTGGTGGTGGTGGTGGTGGTGTTGACACAACACTGTAAGGCCTGACAGTTACTCTTGGTGGGCGCAGCAATGGGCCCTGCTGTGAATTATTAGATCAATAATTATAATTGCATGCCCCTGTTGAACAGGGGCTGAAAAATTGGGCCTTAGGCACTGGTGGCACAACACTGCAACCCCTCACAGATACTATACTTGGAGCACAGCAATGAGGCCTGTTGCAAAGTATTGCATCAAAAATTGTAATTACACGCCCCTGTTAAACAGGGGCTGAAAAATTGGGCCTTAGCCACTGGTGGCGGCACCCATAAACCAAAATGATCTTCCAAGCTATCATCATTAATCAGATCATTGAGGAGGAGGAGGAGGATAGCTAGTCAACATAACAGCACAGGAACTCAGCATCAGCATCAGTCTTGAAGTGATGTGACATTTTAAAATCAATTAGTCTGTTATATCAGCATCAGGTGTGTGGTAGCTGGTGGTGATCCAAGACTGGTTCATCTTGATGAAAGTCAGTCGATCAACCGAGTCGGTGGACAGGCGCACCCTGTGATCCGTGACAAATCCTCCAGCAGCACTGAATGTGCGTTCTGAAAGAACGCTGGATGCAGGACAGGCCAGTAGCTCAATTGCATACTGTGCAAGCTCTGGCCAGTGATCCATCCTCAAGACCCAGTAAGCCAGAGGATTTTCGGTGGGGAAGGTGTCCAAGTCTGACCTTGCCCCTAGGTATTCCTGCACCATGTATATCAGACGCTGGCGATAGTTGCTGGAAACGATCATACTTTGGGGCTGCGGACTAAAGAATTGTCTGAACGCATCGGTCAGACGGCCACCTTGCCCACCGCTCCTTCTTTGACTGCCCGAAGCCTCAGCAACTCGTTGTCCAGGACCAGGAGTTTGTAACCTCCCAGTCTCTGGGAACGCGTTGCACAGACCTTTCTGCAAGGCCTCCAGGAGTTGTCTCATCCTCTGCTCCCTCTGCGACGGTAACATAAGGTCCGTAACCTTACCCTTGTACCGTGGATCAAGGAGAGTGGCCAGCCAGTAATGGTCCCTCTCCTTGATCCGAAGAATACGAGGATCCTTCCGCAGACTTTGCAGGATCAGGGAGGCCATGCAGCGTAGGTTAGCTGAGGCATTCAGTCCGGAGTCCTCTGGATCACTAAGGACGACATGATCCACAGCCACCTCCTCCCAGCCACGTACAAGTCCACTGGTTTCTTGGGACTGTAAATCATCCCTAAAAGACTGCTGCTGATGATGCTGAGTGCCAGCCTCCACCTCCATGCTGACACAATCCTCCTCCTCCTCCTCCTCCTCCTCTTCCTGTGGGATGGGTGGGACAGAAGGAACACTGTCAGGGTAAAGGGGGCCTTGAGAGGCAAGGAAGTCCTCCTCTTCCTGCCTCTGTTCTGCCTCAAGTGCCCTGTCCATTATTCCACGCAGCGTGTGCTCCAACAGGTGGACAAGAGGTACAGTGTCACTGATGCATGCACTGTCACTGCTCACCATCCTCGTGGCCTCCTCAAATGGTGCCAGGACAGTGCATGCATCCCTGATCATGCCCCACTGGCGTGGTGAAAAAAACCTGAGCTCCCCTGACCCTGTCCTGGTGCCGTAGTCGCACAGGTACTCATTGATGGCCCTCTGCTGCGTGTGCAGCCGCTGCAGCATGGCCAACGTTGAGTTCCACCTGGTGGGCATGTCACATATAAGGCGGTTCTTGGGCAGGTTCAACTCCTTTTGCAGCTCAGCTAGGCGAGCACTGGCATTATAAGATCTGCGGAAATGAACACAGACTTTCCTGGCCTGCCTCAGGACATCCTGTAAGCCCGGGTACCTGCCCAAGAACCGCTGCACCACCAGGTTAAGGACGTGAGCCATACAGGGCACATGGGTCAGTTGTCCCTGTCGGAGGGCGGAGAGGAGGTTGGTGCCATTGTCGCAAACCACCATTCCTGGCTTAAGCTGGCGTGGCGTCAACCACCTCTCGGCCTGCCCCTGCAGAGCAGAGAGGATTTCTGCCCCAGTGTGTCTCCTGTCCCCCAAACACACCAGCGCAAGCACGGCATGGCATCTTTTAGCCTGCGTACTTGCGTAGCCCCTTGAACGCCTACGGAGCACCGCTGGTTCCGAGGACAAACCACAGGAAGAGGCCATGGAGGAAGAAGAAGAGGAGGGGGTGGAGGAGAGAGGTGTGTCACAACCAGTAGTAGCATTTTGGAGGCGTGGCGGTGGAACAACCTCCAACACTACTGCACCTTGTCCTGCATCCTTCCCAGCTGCCAAAAGAGTGACCCAATGGGCCGTGAAAGAAAGGTAACGTCCCTGTCCATGCCTGCTGGACCATGAGTCAGCGGTAATATGCACCTTACCGCTGACCGCCCTGTCCAGCGAGGCCAAGACATTGCCTTCCACATGCCTGTAGAGAGCCGGAATCGCCTTCCGTGAGAAAAAGTGGCGTTTGGGAACCTGCCACTGAGGAACCGCACATTGCACAAACTCACGGAAGGGGGCAGAGTCTACCAACTGAAAAGGCAGCAGTTGAAGCGCTAGCAATTTAGCCAAGCTAGCATTCAACCGCTGGGCATGTGGATGGCTGGGAGTGAACTTCTTTCGATGGTCCAGCAGCTGGGGCAGGGAAATTTGCCTGCTAGAATCGGACGTCGGTGTACTGCTAGCAGAGTGCCCGCAAGTACTTGGCTGTGACACACCTAATTCTACACCTTCATTCCTCTCAGAGCAGGTTTCAGAGAGGACTGAAGGTATAGTGGGGTTGGAGATCCCAGCTGATGCGGTGGAAGAAGAGGTCAGCTTTGTTCTTTGGTGTGGGTCTTTAAGGTAGGCTTGCCAACGAGCTGCATGGCAGGTCAACATATGTCTGATCAAGCATGTGGTGCCCAAGCGGCTGATGTTTTGGCCACGCGATATACGCTTGAGACATATGTTGCAAACAGCAGCTGTGCGATCTGATGCACTCGCCTCAAAAAAGGCCCACACCAAAGAACTTTTTGAATGACGGGCAGAGGCAGCGCCCTGCACAGGCGGAGCTCTGCGGTGTGATTCCGTCGGTGTGCTGCCCATACGCTGGCCACCCAAGGGCATCCTGCCTCGTTGGAGATGTGCCTCCTCCTCATCCTCCTCCTCCTCCTCTCTCCTATTAGGCACCCACGTGGAGTCAGTGACCTCATCATCCCCTCCCTCCTCATCACTGGAGCCAATCTGGCAGTATGCTGCAGCTGCTGGAGCATGACTGCCAGATTGGTGTCCTTCTTGAGCATCCCCTCTCTCTGCTCTCACGCTACTGCCTTCCTCTATCTGGGTATCATCATCAGATCCTTCGAAACGCTGGGCATCCTCCTGGAGCATGTACCCAACACTGTGCTCAAACAGTTCGGGGGACTCCTCAGGAGGAGGACATGGTGGGTCTAGGGAAGGATTGACTAATGAAGATAATGATACCAGAGAAGAGGACGCTTTGGCAGCTGCTTTGCCAGTACCCTGAGCCTGGGTGAGAGAGGATGAGGAGGATGAGGTGGGCTTGGTCATCCACTCTACCAAGTCTTCGGCATGATGTGGCTCAACATGTCCAGCTGCCGAAAAGAAGGACAAGCGTGTCCCATGGCCATGTGCTGATGACAATGCACCGCGTCCACGACCAGCACTGTTGCCCCCAGACACAGAGCCTGCTTGCCCTCTTTTTTTGCCTCCTGACTGTCTGCCTCTCCTTGTTTGCCTTCCAGACATTTTAATGGATGGCCTGCAGGGAGATGGGAAAAACAGCAATAAGGGCTACCTTCAGGTGTATACTGTGCAGGAGGCTTAGCAACAATGACACTGACACTGTCCCCTGCCTATCCTTCTCTGTCCCTAAACACAAGGATTTGCAATATGCTTCAGCAAGATTGGTTTAGCGCAGAATAGCACACTGTCAGTTTCACTCACTGTCCTACTCTGTCCCTACAAAGAAGATTTAGCACAGAATAGCACACTGATCGTTTCCACGAGTGCCCTTCTCTGTCCCTAAACTCAAGGATTTCAAATATGGTTCAGCAAGATTGGTTTAGAACAGAATAGCACACCATCAGTTTCACTCACTGTCCTACTCTGACCCTACAAACAAGATTTAGCACAGAATAGCACACTGACACTTTCCCTCACTGTACCTCTCTGTCCCTAAACTCAAGGATTTCAAATATGGTTCAGCAAGATTGGTTTAGAACAGAATAGCACACTGTCAGTTTCACTCACTGTCCTACTCTGTCCCTACAAACAAGATTTAGCACAGAATAGCACACTGATAGTTTCCACGAGTGTCCTTCTCTGTCCCTAAACTCAAGGATTTCAAATATGGTTCAGCAAGATTGGTTTAGAACAGAATAGCACACTGTCAGTTTCACTCACTGTCCTACTCTGTCCCTACAAACAAGATTTAGCACAGAATAGCACACTGATAGTTTCCACGAGTGTCCTTCTCTGTCCCTAAACTCAAGGATTTCAAATATGGTTCAGCAAGATTTGTTTAGAACAGAATAGCACACTGTCAGTTTCACTCACTGTCCTACTCTGTCCCTACAAACAAGATTTAGCACAGAATAGCACACTGATAGTTTCCACGAGTGTCCTTCTCTGTCCCTAAACTCAAGGATTTCAAATATGGTTCAGCAAGATTGGTTTAGAACAGAATAGCACACTGTCAGTTTCACTCACTGTCCTACTCTGTCCCTACAAACAAGATTTAGCACAGAATAGCACACTGACACTTTCCCTCACTGTACCTCTCTGTCCCTAAACTCAAGGATTTCAAATATGGTTCAGCAAGATTGGTTTAGAACAGAATAGCACACTGTCAGTTTCACTCACTGTACCTCTCTGTCCCTACAAACAAGATTTAGCACAGAGTAGCACACTGATAGTTTCCACGAGTGTCCTTCTCTGTCCCTAAACTCAAGGATTTCAAATATGGTTCAGCAAGATTGGTTTAGAACAGAATAGCACACTGTCAGTTTCACTCACTGTCCTACTCTGTCCCTACAAACAAGATTTAGCACAGAATAGCACACTGATAGTTTCCACGAGTGTCCTTCTCTGTCCCTAAACTCAAGGATTTCAAATATGGTTCAGCAAGATTGGTTTAGAACAGAATAGCACACTGTCAGTTTCACTCACTGTCCTACTCTGTCCCTACAAACAAGATTTAGCACAGAATAGCACACTGACACTTTCCCTCACTGTACCTCTCTGTCCCTAAACTCAAGGATTTCAAATATGGTTCAGCAAGATTGGTTTAGAACAGAATAGCACACTGTCAGTTTCACTCACTGTCCTACTCTGTCCCTACAAACAAGATTTAGCACAGAATAGCACACTGACACTTTCCCTCACTGTACCTCTCTGTCCCTAAACTCAAGGATTTCAAATATGGTTCAGCAAGACTGGTTTAGAACAGAATAGCACACTGTCAGTTTCACTCACTGTACCTCTCTGTCCCTACAAACAAGATTTAGCACAGAATAGCACACTGATAGTTTCCACGAGTGTCCTTCTCTGTCCCTAAACTCAAGGATTTCAAATATGGTTCAGCAAGATTGGTTTAGAACAGAATAGCACACTGTCAGTTTCACTCACTGTCCTACTCTGTCCCTACAAACAAGATTTAGCACAGAATAGCACACTGATAGTTTCCACGAGTGTCCTTCTCTGTCCCTAAACTCAAGGATTTCAAATATGGTTCAGCAAGATTGGTTTAGAACAGAATAGCACACTGTCAGTTTCACTCACTGTCCTACTCTGTCCCTACAAACAAGATTTAGCACAGAATAGCACACTGACACTTTCCCTCACTGTACCTCTCTGTCCCTAAACTCAAGGATTTCAAATATGGTTCAGCAAGATTGGTTTAGAACAGAATAGCACACTGTCAGTTTCACTCACTGTCCTACTCTGTCCCTACAAACAAGATTTAGCACAGAATAGCACACTGACACTTTCCCTCACTGTACCTCTCTGTCCCTAAACTCAAGGATTTCAAATATGGTTCAGCAAGATTGGTTTAGAACAGAATAGCACACTGTCAGTTTCACTCACTGTCCTACTCTGTCCCTACAAACAAGATTTAGCACAGAATAGCACACTGACACTTTCCCTCACTGTACCTCTCTGTCCCTAAACTCAAGGATTTCAAATATGGTTCAGCAAGATTGGTTTAGAACAGAATAGCACACTGACACTTTCCCTCACTGTACCTCTCTGTCCCTACAAACAAGGTTTAGCACAGAATAACACACTGACACTCTCCCTACCTATCCTTATGTGTCCCTAAACACAAGGAATCCAGGATTAGTAAAGGAAAAAAATGACACTGTCCCTGCCTATGCTTCTCTTTCCCTGCTCCGGAACACACTACACAAGGCCGCCGCGCTGGCGGCCTTTTATAGTGTGGGGCGTGTACTAAACCCCCTCAAGAATAATTGGCCACAGGCATCCTGCCTGTGGCCAATCATTGCTCTCCTCGCTGCCGGCGCTGTGATTGGCCAAGCATGCGGGGTCACAGTGCATGCTTGGCCAATCACAGCGCCTGGATGACACTGCGATGGCGTAGTGCATTGTGGGCCGTTCGCGTCACTCGAATTTGGCGCGAACGGCCCAAATCGTTCGATCTTCGTCGAACGATCGAACAGCCGATGTTCGAGTCGAACGTATGTTCGACTCGAACACAAAGCTCATCCCTACTCAAGAGATATACAGACAGCACTATGTTCAGTTTTTTTCTCTTCTTGAGTTGTAATGCTGTATAATTTTCCTCGATTTGGCTTTAACCACTTCAGCCCCTGAAGATTTGGCTGCTCAATGACCAGGCCATTTTTTGCGATACGGCACTGTGTCGCTTTAACTGACAATTGCGCGGTCAGGCGACACTGTACACAAACAAATAGAGCTTTCTTTTGGTGGTATTTTATCACCTCTGCGGTTTTTATTTTTTGCACTATAAACAAAGAATAGCGTCAATTTTGAAAAAAACACAATATCTTTTACGTTTTGCTATAATAAATATCCCATTTTTTTTTTTTTTTAAACTACTTTTTTCCTCAGTTTAGGCCGATATGTATTCTTCTACATATTTTTGGTAAAAGAAGTCGCAATAGGCGTATATTGACTGGTTTGCGCAAAAGTTATAGCGTCTACAAAATAAGGGATAGATTTATGGCATTTTTATTAATATTATTTTTTTTTTTACTAGTAATGGCGGGGATCAGCGATTTTTATCGGGAGTGCGATATTGCAGTGGACACATCGGACGCTTTTGACACATTTTTGGGACCAGTGACAATTATACAGCGATCAGCGCTATAAAAATGCACTGATTACTGTATAAATGTCACTTGCAGGGAAGGGGGCAATCAAGGGGTTAACTGTGTTCCCTAGGTGTGTTCTAACTGTGGGGGGGATGGGACTTACTAGAGGAGAGAGAGATCAGTGTTCATACTCAGTATGAACACACGATCAGTCTCCTCTCCCCTGAGAGAACCAGGATCTGTGTGTTTACACACACAGATCCCGGTTCTCACTCTGTCACGAGCGATCGCAGGTGCCCGCCGGTCATTGCGCCCTGCCGGGTACTCGTATCGGCTCCGGGTAAACGCTGCGGTCCAGCATGCCTCCGGCAGCGTGCGCGCGCCCCTAGTGGCCAAAAGGCAAAGCAACGTAAGGTAATGTAATTTCGCCCAGCCGTGCCATTCTGCCGCAGTAAAACTGTGGCGGCTGGTCGGCAAGTCGTTAATGAAGGGAATAATTTGAATCCTCCAGTGCAGCTTATCCCGGCTGATTTAGGGGAACTTGTCTATTTAACCTTTTTAAAGCTAAAGATCTAACTAAGGAGGTGAGAGCTTGTCCTTTTGACCTTATGGTGGTGAAGTGAACACTTTTTCTTTGGAACAATCAATTTCCATGCGCTTTTGATGGATGGATTCAGTATTTATCACCACCAAAGATTTCTCAATGGGTTCGATTACAGTAAAACCTTGGATTGCGAGTAACTTGGTCTGCGAGTGTTTTACAAGACGAGCAACATTTTTTTAATAAATTTTAACTTGATAAACAAGCGAGGTCTTGCAATACGAGTAGCATCACCACGTCACAACTGAGACTCCAAGTTGCGTGACATGTGAAATCCTATTTTACTGGTATGCTTTGTAGGCTAGATCTGATGTACAGAACTAGTCAGGTGCTGATATGCCCTGTTACGTTATCACTGATGCCTCACCAAAATAAACGGATATTTTTTGTATTCGTTTAGCATTGTGATTTCTTGGAAATGCCTCATCATATCACACAAGCATGCCGTAGTTTTCCTGGTTGGTTTTATTAGCAATCAGGTTAGCCTCAGCTATTTCGGTGTTTAATGCAATAACACGGTGGTTTGTTTTGGCTGCTCCATCAGCATAGTGTTTTTATTATTATTTTTAAGGGGCAGTACAGGGATATTTATTTTTAATTTAATGCAATGGACTTTCATTCTTTCCAAATTGTAAAACAGTGCTGCCATCTTGTGGATGACTGCCAGAGGTAACTGGGAAACAGTTGATGCTGAGTCATGCATGCTCTGATTTGATCATTTATTAGTTCCGCAAGTAGAAAACAGGTGCGGTCTGATAAGATATGCCAAAGCAGTACAGTGACACCATTGAGTATAAATATAAAGTGATCCTATTGGTTATCTAAACATATCAGCCATCAGCCTAAAGGTTTCAATCAGTTTAGAAGAGACATTGGACATGCAGGGACAATCAGATCACTCTAATGCCGCGTACACACGACCGTTTTTAATGTCATTGAAAAAAAAACGTTTTTCTCAACGTGATTCTTCTCAAGCCTGCCTTGCCTACACATGATCGTGAAAAAAAATGCTTGAACAAAGCGCGGTGACGTACGAAACGTACAACGGCACTATAAAGGGGAAGTTCCATTCGGATGGCGCCACCCTTTGGGCTGCTTTTGTTGATCCTCGTGTTAGTAAAGTTTGGTGAGAGACGATTCGCGCTTTTCAGCCTCGTGCTCTTCAATCTGTTACAGCGTGACGAATGTGCTATCTCCATTATGAACGCTAGTTTTACCAGAACGAGCGCTCCCGTCTCATAACTTGCTTCTGATCATGCGCGATTTTTTCACATCGTTAAAGCCTACACACGGGCGTTTTTCACGATGAGAAAAACAACGAGAAAAAATAGAGCATGTTCCAAATTTTTAATGCCCATTTTTCACGTCGCGAAAAATGCTCTGGAGCCCACACACGATCGTTTTTAATGACCAAATTAATTTTTTTTATTTTTCTCGTCATGAAAAACGGTCGTGTGTACGCGGCATGAGAGTTAACAGTTAGCTGCAGCAACCATGTATGTGTAAGCTTATGCATAGGGGAGAAGGGATGGGCTGCCTGATGCTAATGGCATTGCTTCTTTTGGTGTGGGTGTGTGAGTGTCAGTGTATGGGTGTCTATGTGTTTGTGTTAATACCATTATTGAACTTTTTCAGAATCTCCCTATTCAAAACTTCTTGCACACACCATATTGGGCACAACTGTCAACTGTTCGCACATGAGAAAAAATAGGATTTTTTGTACTCACAGTAAAATCCTTTTCTCTGACATCCATGGACTGACACGGTGTCTCTTTACACTTTACACGTGGGGTATGTCCCTGCTTGCAGGAGAAGACCTAGGCAGAATGTGAGATGTTATACATACATTCTAAAAGCCAGAGCTGAACAGCCCCACCCAGGGGGCGGTCCCACCGGACATAACCCTCCCACTACAGTCAGCAGACTTCAGTTTGTAACAAAGCAGTACAAACTTAAAAAGGAAGGGTGGGTGCCGTGTCAGTCCATGGATGTCAGAGAAAAGGATTTTACGGTGAGTACAAAAAACCCTATTTTCTCTTATCATCCATGGACTGACACGGTGTCTCTTTACACTTTACACGTGGGATGTCCCAAAGCAGTGTCAAGAGGGATGGGAGCAGTATAAATGGAAAAACCAAAAACTTCACTCCAAGAAGGCAGAGCTCCTCAACGGAGGAGTCGCAACTTTAAACAGCGGCCTGCAGCACCCTGCGGCCGAAGGAAGCATCCGAAGATGCAGCCACATTAACCTTATAAAACTTAAAAGGCATGAACAGACGACCAGGTCGCCGCCTTGCACACTTGTGCAACCAACGCTTGATGTCGGAAAACCCAGGAAGCACCAATTGCCCTGGTGGAATGTGCCGTAACCGGAAACGGAGGCGCCCGCCCTTTGAGAGCATAGGCTTGAATGACGGTTTGTCTGATTCCCCTAGAAATGATGGCAGACGAAACCGCTTGGCCCTGTTATGGACCAGAGACAGTCACAAACAGTGAGTCGGACTTCCGAATAGAAGCAGTAGCAGACAGGTACACCCGTAAGGCTTGTACCACATCCAATATGTGCAGCGCAAACTCTCTGGGATGCGATGGGTGAGGACACAAGGACGGGAGGACAATGTCCTCATGTAGGTAAAAGGTCGACACCACCTTTGGCAAAAAGGAAGGTCGCGGATGCAACACCGCCTTATCCTTATGGATGACTAAATATGGCGACTTGCAGGACAAAGCCGCCAACTCAGACACCCGTCAAACAGAAGTGATCGCCACTAAAAGGCCACCTTCTGAGACAAGACAAGTGGGGAATATCCCGGATATTCCCAAAAGGAGGTTCCTGGAGGACCGAGAGCACCAAATTCAGATCCCACGGTGGGAGAGGAGGCTTGACAGGAGGGAGCACATGGCGAACCCCCAACACAAGGTGCTAACCAAGAAATGAACCGCTAGAGGTCGCTGAAAGAAGATGGCCAAGGCCGAAATCTGATCCTTGATGGTACTCAAAGCCAGCTTTTGGGTCACTCCACACTGCAGAGGACGCAGGAATCTGGGGATGGAATACGTCTGATGACGCCAGTCCAGCGCTTCGCATATGGCGATATAAGCTTTCCAGGCACGGTGATAGATCTGCCTGGAGGAAGACTTCCGTGTCCTTAACATGGTCAAAATGACCGAGTCCGAGAGACCTCGGTCCCTCAACACCTGGCTTTTAACAGCCCTGCCGTTAAAGCCAGAGACTGTAAGCCGGATGAAACATAGGACCTTGAGACTGAAGGTCCTCCCTCATCGGCAACCGCCAGGGAACGTCCGCGACGAGACGTACCAGATCAGCGTACCAGTGATGCTGAGGCCAATCCGGAGCAATTAGGATCGCCGGAGTTTATATCAGGCGATAAGGACCCTATGGGGCCACCAACGCATCCGAGGCATCGCCCAAGGATCCCTGGATCTGGCCACAACCTCGACCCTTGCGATTGAGTCGAGAGGCCATCAGGTCCACATCCGGCGTGCCCCACCGTCGGCAAAGGAGTTGAAATATGCAAGGACCACTCTTCTTGGTCCGGCGTCTGGCGATTGGCGACTCAGATAGTCCGCCTGCCCATTGTCTATGCCCAGAATGTAAAATGGCCTACAGAGCCGGCACGTTTCTTCCGGCCCACTTCAGGATACGGACTGCCTCAGAAGCCGCAGCTGAGCTCCGAGTCCCCCCTTTATGGTTTACATACGCCACCGCCGTGGCGGTGTCCGACTGGCTCCTGATGGAGCGACCCCGTACTCTCTCCGACCTGAGGAGAGACACAGTCCGATGGCCCGTATTGCCAGAACAGTGATTGGTAAACGGGCTCGTCCGGAGTCCAAGGCCTGAGCCGACAGGACTCCCCAGACTCCACCCCAGTCCGTCAGGCTGGTGTCCGTCGTGAGTACCGTCCATTGGATGGGAGGGGAACGACTTTCCGGACCGAAGAGCCGAGGATCTCAACCACCATGTTAGGGGCGCCCTGACCAGGTGAATCACCTGGATCTGAAGATCCAAGGACAACAGGGATTTGTCCCAGGTGGACAAGATCTCCTTCTGCAATGCCCTATTGTGTGATTGGGCATACGGAACGGCCGCAAAGGAGGCCACCACGAGTCCCGGGACTCTCATGCAAAAAACGGATTGACAACCATTTTCGGGATGTCAGCACCCGCACCGCAGACTGAAGTGTCAGCAACTTCTCCAGAGGTAGGATACCTTTGCCTCCAATGAGTCCAGAATCAGAACTAGATACTCCGGACACTGAGTCGGGACCAGGACTGACTCCTGAATGTTCAGGAACGTCCCGAGACCCTGAGGGTCTAATTGACGATAGTCACCTTTCCACAAAGTCTGAGCCACTTTCTGCTCTTAGCAGAAGATCGTCCAGATAGCCCACGACAGCAATACCTCGCTGTAACAGAAGGCTAGAACACCCTTGGTGCCGAGGCTAGGCCGAAAGGAAGAGCCACAATCGATAGTGGACTTCGCTAATCGCAAAGCGCAGAAACTTCTGGTGACTTGCGCAGATCGGAACATGCAAGTAGGCGTCCTTGAAGTCCAAGGACGCCAGAAGAATATCCCTTTGGTGGAGTGTAGCGATCACCGTGCGAATGGATTCCATGCGGAATTTCTGCACCTTCTCGAAGGCATTCAGGGCCTTGAGGTCCAGGATAGGTCGAACCACGTCCTATTATTGGGACGACAAACAGATTCGAGTAGAATCCCTGAAAACTCTCCTGTGACGGAACCGGCACAATCACTCCGGACCTGATCAAATCCTGAACAGCCCCCAAGAGGGCTGCCCAACAGGTAGGAAGGAGAGGAAGATTCGAGGGAAAGAATCTGTCTGGGAGCTAGAATCGGAATACTATCCTGTATCCTGAGGTGACCACCTCGCACACCCACCAGTCGGAGATTCGGGAGGACCACCGATTCGTGACCTGCAAAGTCGTCCCCCCACCCCAGAGTCAGGCGGAGGCAAGACTTCACGCGGAGGCGGGCTTGGGAGCCGCTCGTTCGGCTTACGCACCCAGGGGCACTTGTGCCCACCAGCCGCACTGCCGTCAGTCTGAGAGGGCCTACCCGTGGACTCTGACTGACGAAAAAACCCTGTTTTGCTGGAAAGGAAGGCCCCTGTTTGCGGTGGGCCTCCTCACCCTTGCTAGTCTAAGGAAGAAGAGTGCTTTTACCTCCCGTGACATCCATGACGATGTCATCCAGAGCAGCACCGAAAGGTCTACCACTTTTAAATGGTAGATCCGACAGGAGCTTCCTAAGGCTAGGTCAGCAGACCAGCATTTTAACCAGATAAGATGACGCAATACCACGGCCGCGACAGAGGCCCTGGATATTAAAGGGGCCGCGTCCAACGTGGCGTCGCACACATAAACCAGGCCCTGAACCAGTTGGTGGGCCAGAGCAACTGTGTCTGGAGGAAGATTATGCTCCTGTACAGCTAGGTGCAACATTTTTGCCCAACCTGTAAGCGTTTAAGACACAAGGGTCGCCGCTACCACAGGCCGTAGGGCGGATCCCAACAAGGCAAACATGGCTCTGCTCACCACTTCTGACCTCCTGTCAGTGGGGTCCTCAAATGCAGGAGTCCCCTCCATCGGGAGAGTGATGGCCTTGTTCAACCGGGCGACTGGAGGGTCGACCACTGGGGGAGAAGCCCACTTTTTAAGTAGGGCATCTTCAAGGGGTATCTGATAGACAAACGCCGCGGGACCATAAAAAAATTCTTCTGCGGCTTTTCCCAGACCTTATCAATGAGCTGGTCAAAGAAAGTACATATGGAAAAACCTCTTTAGAAGGCCTGGCCTTAAAAGAACCAAAGGAGACTGTATCCGCCTGAGGTGATGCATCCGCAGCATTTTAGCTTGAGAGTGTCTCTCACCGCAGTCATGTGTACACTAACAAGCGCCCTGTCATTTACTGACTCAGAACTGGAGTTTTCCTCATAAGGAATGTCCTGTTCAAAACCATCCAATAAATTCAGAACTAGGGTCCTGAGCTGTAGTGGCTAGGCCCATATCTGAATCAGCGCACTGCCCTCATGAAGTAAAGTGGGGAGAGGGCGCTTTTTTGCTCCCTTGCGCTTGCACACAGCTCCCATCCTGGTCAGAAATGATTCCAGGACTGCCCACAACTGGTCCCTAGGGACCGCAGGTGCTGAAGCACTGCCTGTTGTCCACTGACATTTAGAGGAAGCTGGTGACAGAGACTCCATATTGCCCCCCTCTGAGACTCCTCAGATAAAAAGTCCACCCCCAGGCTGTGCTGACTGAGGAGGGGGCGCCCAGGGGACTCACCAAACCGGACCAGGGACGGCTCAGTTCCGCTGTCTGTACCGCGCTGTGTCAGCGCTGGTGAGCTGTGAGGAGATTGTGAGGAGATTTGCGCTGTTACAGCAGCGCTAGAGGCCAAAACTAGTGCTGAAGAGCACGCGGGCTACAAGAAAATGGCCTCCGCACTTCACTGAGGCGATCCGCGGCAAGATGGCCGCCATGACGCAGCTAAAGTGAAAAAACAGCTCCACTCGGCGCTCAGGCCCCAAAACACACAAAAAAAGGCCCCAAGCATATCTGCAGACCAGCATTAGCCCCTCCAAGAACAGTGTGACCCCCAGTCACCCCACACAGCACAGCGCCAGCAATGGTGACAGAGAGTGACAATGAAATACAGGGGGAGACAGGGAAAATCCCCCACAGAGAAACACACAGCTTTTTGTACTCACCTGCAGGCAGGAGAGACTACTTACCCGTCCCCTGAGGGACCCACTGGTGTGTTTCTGGCAGGACTATCACAGTGCAGTACTGAGTAGCTGTCGGCCCGGTCCACCGCGAAAGATACAGTCAGTCAGGAACTGTTCAGTCTTGAGAGGACCGTGGGAGCATGAAAGCAAATCCGGCCACCCCTGGAGTCATGGGGCCTGTCGTGAACTGAGTCTCACACACACAAGGCGAGGATCAGCACGCTCGATGGTCGGACAGGGAAGACTACGAGGATATCTTGTACCCAACCTGTTGCCCAGCCGACAGTTGATAGAAGATTCTCAAAAATAAAATAAAAAAGAATTCCAGAAAAGGAATAAAAATAGGTCAGGAGACTGGCTCCTGAGAGAGCCACGTCTTCTCCTTCTGCTAGGCAGAAAAAAACTGAAGTCTGCTGACTGTAGTGGGAGGGTTATGTCCGGAGGGACCGCCCCCTGGGTGGGGCTGTTCAGCTCTGGCTTTTAGAATGTATGTATAACATCTCACATTCTGCCTAGGTCTTCTCCTGCAAGCAGGGACATAACCCACGTGTAAAGTGTAAAGAGACACCGTGTCAGTCCATGGATAAGAGAAATGACATTTCCGAAAAAACTCATACAAGAGCTTGGAGCAATTTAAAGTGATACTAAAGTCTCATTTTTTTCTTTTGGTTAAAAATAACAAACATGTTATACTTCCATGTTCTGTGCAGTGGTTTTGCACAGAGCAACCCAGATCTTCCTCCTCTGAGGCCCCTCGCTGGCACTCCATAGCAGCTTGCTATGGGGGCACCAGAGCCGAGCCTCTGCTTTGACTGACACCAGCCGGAGCCAATGGCACCCGCTGCTGTGTCTCAGCCAATCAGGAGGGGGAGTCCCAGACAGCCAAGTCTCTCGTGCAACATCGCTGGATTGAGATGGGGCTATTAGGGGGGCTGCTGCACACTGAAGATTTTTTATCTTAATGCATAGAATGCATTAAGATAAAAAACCTTCTGCCTTTAGAACCACTTTAAGTTACATCATAAATATAGTATCCCCATCATGTTCCCCAGGGGACAAAGTGCACTTTGAAGCACTTTGTCTTATTTTTGTAGGTGTTGTGGCTCCAGAGCTAATATGGTCTACAGTGTGCTCTCTCTGTCCCCACCACTAGTGAAAATGGTGATGAGCTGTCAGTGCCCATGCAGCCGGTGTAGCAGTCTGGGGAGTTTCAAACACAATTTTTCTTTTCCCTCTTTCTGTAGGGCTTCCGGGATGGATCAAAGCAATTCTGATTGGTCAAAGCAGTCACGTTCTGGTGCTGACCCATCAGAATCACTCTAATCTGTCCCAGAAGCCCAACAGAAAGAAGAGCGGAGGTTTCAAATCACTGGACCACTACAGCAGTTGCGTCAGCTCATCACCCATGGAGGAAAGTACAGTGGGCACTGGGAGGATGATAAGAGAAATAC
Source organism: Rana muscosa (assembly GCA_029206835.1). Taxonomy (NCBI): domain Eukaryota; kingdom Metazoa; phylum Chordata; class Amphibia; order Anura; family Ranidae; genus Rana; species Rana muscosa. The sequence continues at coordinate 189,802,608 of CM055116.1, forward strand.
TCAGTGGTTCTCACCCATGCAGGATGAGAAGTTCTGGGGTGATTCAGCAGAAAGGTAAACATTTCTTACAGTCTCCCCCAAGATTGTTAGTCCTTCAATGGGACCTGGAATTCAGAGTCTCAGAGAGATATTTGAGTGCTAAAGAGCCTCCAACCCTGATTATGGGTACCTTGACCCTGTAATGGTTAACCCTCCTATGAGAGAGGTCTGAAAAGGGCAGGAAGCAGTCAGCAGTTGTCTGTGAGGTGTTAAGTGGAACAAGACACAGTTGTGTGAGGGCTGTTGCCTGTGTGGCTGGAACACAGCTGAGGTCTGGTGACCTTTATGTTGGACCATGAAACAAACAGGGACTTTGAAACCCTGTTAAGGGATAAGGGATAAGTCTTACAGGAGAAGGGCCCAACATTTATTTTGCGTACCAGGAGTATGGACTTTATTTTTTATTTTTCAATGCTGTAAAACACTTTTTCCGTTTATCCTTTTGGAAACTAAAGTCTTTTGCTTTTACCAGCATGTCTGGCTGGTGATCCTGGGCTCCTAGATATCACAACACTAACAGACATCCATTGGAAATGGTGCATATAATAAAAAGTCTAAGGAGATGTTAAAAGTAATTCTTCCATTACCTGAGGCAGGATACAGGTGATGCATCTGGTACAGATGGCACTGTCATGTAACTTGCAGCTGAGCCTGACGTGCAGAGGGAGGCCTTTCGTACAGACCCCGCTCGTAGACCACTGATGTTGCGACAGTGGCCGCAAGAGCACAATGAAGTATGAGTGCCTGTGTAGTTTTCCACTGGAAGTAGTGATGTGTAGCAGGTGCATCGCCAGAGTTAGCCGGTTAACTGGAATAGCAGACCCTGGGCTGGTAGACAGCAGGTAGCAGTAGACAGCGGCTGATAGCAGGAGCAGGAAGACTGGTGGCCCACGGTAGAGGAAGCTCCAGTGGGACCTAGGCAGGTGCAAGCAGGGCAGATGAACAACTGGATGCGTGGTCAGACAAGCCAGGTCAGCAACAGAAGGTCAGATACAGGCTTAGACAACAGGCAGAGAATTGTCAGGATACAGAAAAAGGTTGGTAACACCAGATCAGGCAGATGGGCGGAAGGCAGTACAAAGTCCAGAGACAAGGCAAGGTCAGGGCAGGTATCGTTCAAGCGAAGTCAGGAGAAAGCCAGGTCAAACACAGAAGTCAGCAGAACAGGAACACGGGTACAGCTGCAGGTCAGACAGCAATGGACTGGTGCAGCTGCTGCACATATATAGGTCATTTGCCGCCAGTGTCAATGGCGAATGCGCATGTGCATAGGCGTGCACATCTGTGTGCGCCTGTACCCAGCAAGGAAGGCACTCGCAAGGCCTGGCCTGCACATTTGCATTTGCCTTGGAACTTCAGCTGCACTATGGCCAGCACGTTCCTGACAGGCACTCTCGTTACTAAGTAGTATGCATTGCCTGAGCAAAAAAGCAAATAACTGGGTGTCTGCTACCTGGCAATGAATTTTAGAGGAAGTCCTACCTTTCTCCAGCCAATAGCACTGTGTGTAAGTCACAGCTATAAACAACCATAGTGTACGGTCAGGAGTCAGGACACAGATACTTCAGCCAGAGAAAATAGTGGGCAAGTATAGCTTCACAATGAGCAGCCTACTTTCATTAAGGCAAGCAGGCTTATCGGTACTAGGTTGTCTCCAGGACTTAATACACAAAATTATATACTCTAGCTGTAGAATGTCACTAGCAGACCCAAGATAGAAGAAAGAAGACATATTGTATAGCAATGAGAGAAACAAAATGAAAGGCACTCTGGAGAAGTCAGGCTGTAATCATAGAAAAAGTCAGGGCAGGTGGCAGACAGAGAAGAATTCCTACACATAGCAATTTTAAAGGCAGATAACAGACAGTAGAGGTATCAGTGAATGTAGCAAAGGTGCAGATGGCAGGCAATAGAGGTACCTGAGAATGTATCAACAAGGTCTGCAACAAGTCCAAACTTGCCTGACAAGGGAGCCCTGCATGGCTCCCAAACATTGCCTTATGTTTACCATGTGATTTAATTGTGTATGTATTAAATGTTTTTTAAGATTTGTAAGATGGAGCCTATTTGTAAGATGGAGCTGATAACACGCCTATTGCCTGTGGTATGGGAGATATTTTTCCTTTCCCCGGTGTGGCACGCATTGAATTATCTGGTCACTGCCCCAGTCATGTGTATATAAAAGGCGTGATGTCGGACGCAAACCACGCCTCTGACGACGTCATTGCGCATTGGGGGTTGGGGGGAGCTGGGACACGTGACCACATCGCACACCGGGACGCGGTGTCCATTTTGTTGGTTGGAAACGATCTGTAGATTTAAATCAATACCTACAATTTTCCTGTGTCATGTGAGTGCAAAATGTTACCACTTTTAATAGACCCTTTTTGAAACACACTGCACTATGATATGTAATTTTGTTCCTTCTTATTTGAATGCGAGTAACCGAAAGACCTTGGGCAGTGGATATATCCAGTAGGAGTACTAAGAGACATCCCTCTAAGCCGCCACTCAAGCTGACTGTTTTGAACAGGCCTGATTGACCTCTGTAATGGGGGTCCATGCTTAACAGTAAGAGGCAGTGTGAAGGGGTGTTGGTGGAGGCTCTCCTTTGGATACTCTTTGGTCCGATCCATTATTGTTTTGGTTCTTTATAGAGACTATATATTACCATTACAGGACTGTCAATCAGTTTTCAAGCGCTACACTTTTGTTGTTTTTTATTACTGTCTATGTTGTCCGGCATTTCAGTGCTAGCTGCTATTCCTCAAAATATTCTTTCTCACTGTAACTCCGGACCCGGCGCGTCACGGAACGGGGTAAAGGGCCAATGACAGCAGCTCCGTCCAATGGCAACAAACTGGAGATTGTCCGGTGCAGCTCCTCTCCTCTCCTCGCACCGATTGGTACAGTGTGCAAGGAGAGTAGAGAGCTGGGTACAGCAGCGCTGTGGGCTGTTTCTGGAGTGCCCACAGTGTTGATCTATGCCCATCCATGCTACATCCATTCATCCATCCCTGGCTCATCCATGCTCCATATGTGCCCACCCATGCTCCATATGTGGCCAGCCATGCTCCATATGTGCTCATCCATGCTCCATATGTGCTCATCCATGCTCAATATTTGTCCATCCATGCTCCATATGTGCCCATCCATGCTCCATATGTGCCCATCCATGCTCCATATGTGCCCATCCATGCTCCATATGTGCTCATCCATGCTCCATATGTGCCCATCCATGCTCCATACAGTGCCTTGCAAAAGTATTCAACCCCCTTGGCTTTTTTACCTACCGTATATACTCGAGTATAAGCCAAGATTTTCAGCACATTTTTTTGTGCTGAAAATGCTCCCCTTGGCTTATACTCGAGTCTGTGTCCATCTTCAACTTTGTGCGCCTGATCCCGGCCAGCCTTAGGTCCCCTGACCCCAAACTTGGCACACAGGCAGCCCCACTCTTCCTCTACAAGTGTGCAAAGTTGTCCGGGGGACATACGGCCGGGAAGCACCGATTTTTCAAAGCCGGGCACCCCTTCCATAGACTCCAATGTTAAACGGTAATTTCTCTGGTGATTTTGGGGACCCGGTACCGGCCAGCCCTAGGTCTTCTGGACCCCAAGCATGACACACATGTAGCCCCACTCTTCATCTACAAGTGTGCAAAGTTTGTTGTCCAGGGGACCTACGGCCGGTGAGCACCGATTTTTCAAAGCCAGGCACCCCTTTCATAGACTCCCATGATAAAAGTCAGTCTAGTCACACAGCGCCCGAGATCAGGTAGGGAGTTTGGGCACAGTGAGGCATGGGCACAGTGACAGTGAGGCATGGGCACAGTGAGGCATGGATACAGGCATGGATACAGTGAGGCATGGTCACAGTAAGGCACAGTGAGGCATGGACACAGTGAGGCATACACTTGGACACAGTGAGGCAAAGTGAGGCACAGTGAGGCATGCAGATGGACACCCTGGGCTTATACTCGAGTCAATACATTTTCCCAGTTTTTTGTGGTAAAATTAGGTGTCTCTGCTTATATTCGGGTTTTTTTTTATCTGAATTATATGTGATGAATCAGAACACAATAGTCTAAGTTGCTGAAGTAAAATTAGAAAAATATATACATAAACTATTTTTCAGAAATAAAAAAATGATAATTGGCATGTGCTGATGTATTTACCCCCTTTGTTATGAAGCCAATAAAAAGCACTGGTACAACCAATTACCGTCAGAAGTCACATAATTAGTGAAATGATGTCCACCTCTGTGCAATCTAAGTGTCACATGATCTGTCATTACATATACACACCTTTTTGAAAGGCCCCAGAGGCTGCAACACCTAAGCAAGAGGCACCACTAACCAAACACTGCCATGAAGACCAAGGAACTCTCCAAACAAGTAAGGGACAATGTTGTTGAGAAGTACAAGTCAGGGTTAGGTTATAAAAAAATATCCAAATCTTTAATGATCCATAGGAGCACTATCAATTCTATCATAACCAAATGGAACATGGCACAACAGCAAACCTGCCAAGAGACGGCCGCACACCAAAACGCACGGCCCGGGCAAGGAGGGCATTAATCAGAGAGGCAGCACAGAGACCAAAGGTAACCCTGGAGGAGCTGCAGAGTTCCACAGCCGAGACTGGAGTACATAGGACGACAAGCCGTACGCTCCATAGAGTTGGGCTTTATGGCAGAGTGGCCAGAAGAGAGCCATTACTTTCAGCAAAAAACAAAATGGCACAATTTGAGTTTACGAAAAGGCATGTGGGAGACTCCCAAAATGTATGGAGGAAGGCGCTTTGATCTGATGAGGCTAAAATTTTACTTTTTGACCATCAAAGAAAACCCTATGTCTGGCGCAAACCCAACACATCACATCACCCAAAGAACAAATTCCACACGGTGAAACATGGTGGTGGCAGCATCATGCTGTGGGGATGTTTTTCAGCAGTCGGGACTGGGAAACTGGTGAGAGTTGAGGGAAAGATGGATGGTGCTAAATACAGGGATATTCTTGAGCAAAACCTGTACCACTCTGTGTGTGATTTGACGCTAGGACGGAGGTTCACCTTCCAGCAGGACAATGACCCCAAACACGCTGCTAAAGCAACACTTGAGTGGTTTAAAGGGAAATATGTAAATGTGTTGGAATGGCCTAGTCAAAGCCCAGACCTCAATCCAATAGAAAATCTGTGGTCAGACTTAAGGATTGCTGTTCACAAGCGCAAACCATCCAACTTGAAAGAGCTGGAGCAGTTTTGTAAGGAGGAATAGGCAAAAATCACAGTGGTAAGATGTGGCAAGCTCATAGAGACTTATCCAAAGCGACTTGTAGCTGTGATAGCCGCAAAAGGTGGCTCTACAAAGTATTGACTTTAGGGGGTGAATAGTTATGCACATTGACTTTTTCTGTTATTTTGTCCTATTTGTTGTTTGCTTCACAATAAAAAAAAAACATCTTCAAATTTGTGGGCATGTTCTGTAAATTTAAACAAAAATAAAGAAAAAGTACTTCGGCGCAACAGATATCTATTTTTCTTTAAACCCAGCGCTATGGAACTCAATCCAATTCAGAACGAACCAAAGATCTTCGCACAGTAGCAAAAAAGTTATTCAATGCAACTATTTCTATGTCAGCAGCTACATTCAAAATATAAACATATGTTAAAAGATGACAGAATACATTTTATACGACCATTCAGTGTAAATCTAATTTTCATATGCAGCGCTCTTATTAATACTAAAATCAATAAGGTTCCCTATTGTCCCAAAGACAACGGTCAAAATGACAGCCACCCGATGTGGTTTGTGTATCCCAAAAGGAAAGTTCAATTTATCACATATCAGTATTTCTTAAATGTTTTCTGTGGAATGTGCACCTTCCTCCAGATCACTTCAGATAGGTGTTTCAAAGACTCCCCTTGGGATTGCACTCACCAGATCTCAGCAGATAGCAGGCCTCATACGAAATCCAAAATCAGGATCCAGCCGAGGACAGGCTTCTCTGGGCGTCCGCTCAAATAGAGATGTTCAGTTTTCGTATATAGATACAGACCAGGGATGAGCCGAACACCCCCCTGTTCGGTTCGCACCAGAACCAAACGAGATGGACCCAGCAAGGCTTACGCCTGATGAGTCAAACGGGCTTTGTGGTGTATCACACCCAGGGAGAAGTGAACAGGTACGACTTCCAATGGAACCAGGTAAACCAGGCAGAAGTATATCACAAGGTTGGCATCAATGAATATACACCATGGATAGGCAACGGTACTTCACATAATAAATGTGATATTGATGCGCTGTAAAATCAACCCTGTTGCTCTCACAGACCGAAGTTGTCTGATCTTCCCAGGCCTCCTCAAGAGGAGTAGCAGAATATATTTTGGGGTGTAATTTTTTGCTATGTACATGCTATGTGTTAGAAATATCTTATAAATTGACAACTTTGTGGTAAAAAAAAAAAAAAAATAGGTTTTCATTTTCTTTCCATGTTTTCCAAAAACGTATAGAAAAAAATTACAAAAGACTCATTATGCCTTATAGAATATACGTTGGGGTGTTTACTTTCCAAAATGGGGTCTTTTTGTGGACGTTTCCATTGTCCTGGTGCTCCAGGGCCTTCAAAAGTGTCATGCCGCATACACACGACCGTTTTTCATGACGTGAAACATGCCATTTTTAAATTGGTCGTGAAAAACGGTCGTGTGTAGGCTCCAGAGCATTTTTCTCGACGAGAAAAATAGGCATTAAAAATTTAGAGCATGCTCATTTTTTCTCGTCGTCTTTCACGTTGTCGTTTTTCTCGTCGTGAAAAACGGTCAAGTGTACGATTTAACGACGGGAAAAAAACGCGCATGCTCAGAAGCAAGTTATGAGACGGGATCGCTCATTCTGGTAAAACTAGGGTTCATAATGGAGATAGCACATTTGTCATGCTGTAACGGACTGAAAAGCACGGAGACTGAAAAGCGCGAATCGTCTCTCACCAAACTTTTACTAACACGCGGTAACACGAAATCAGCAAAAGCAGCCCAAAGGGTGGCGCCATCCGAATGGAACTTCCCCTTTATAGTGCCGTCGTACGTGTTGTCGTACGTGTTGTACGTCACCGTTTTTTTCTCGAGCATTTTTTTTCACGATAGTGTGTATGCAAGGCAGGCTTGAGAAAAATCACATCGAGAAAAACTTCGTTTTTTTCCATGACATTAAAAACGATCGTGTGTACGCGGCATAAGATATAGTCAAAAAATGAAATGTGTAATTTATGTCCCTAGAACGCCTGAAGGTGCTCCCTGCATGTTGGGCCTCTGTATGTGGCCAGTCTGTGTAAAAGTCGCACACATGTGGTATCGCCATAGGAGTAGTAGAATGTGTTTTGGGGTGTAATTTGTGGTATGCATATGCTGTGTGTGAGAAATAACCTGTTAATATGACAATTCTGTGAAAAAAAAAATCTTAATTTTGCAAAGAATTGTGGGAAAAAAATACAAGTTTAAAAAAAACTCACAATGCCTCTTACTAAATACCTTGGATTTTCAACTTTCCAAAAAGGGGTAGTTTGGGGGGTATTTGTTCTTTCATGGCTTGTTAGTGTCACAACAAATGAGATAGGCCTTCAGTACATCAGGTGTGATCAGGTGAGATACATTTTCAGTGACTGGCACCATAGCTTGTAGACTCTATAACTTTCACACGGACCAAATAATATACACTGATTTGGGTTATTTGGGTTATTTTTACTAAAGAAATGTAGCAATATAAATTTTGGCCAAAATGTATGAAGAAAAATGACTAATTTGCTAAATATAATAACTGAAACAAAGATTTTTTTTTACAAAATTTTCGGTCTTTTTTCATTTATAGCGCAAACAATAAAAAACCCAGTGGTGATGAAATACCACCAAAAGAAAGCTCTATTTGTGTGGAAAAAAAGGACAAAAAAATCATATGGGCAGTATAGTATCAGACTAGGGCAGTATATTGGCAGGCTAGGGCAATATTTAGTGACAGGGCACTCAGCCACTTACAGAATGGCTGGCAAAAGGCCCCCGGGGTTGCTTTCCTCGTTACTCCTCCTCAAAATCTTCAGCTGAGGGATCAGCCAGAATGATGCAGTCATCAGTGGGAGGAGTAGAGGAGGCAGCCACATCCCCATTCCCATCCATCAACTCTGGCAACTTGGGGAGATATTGAAGAGCCCCAAGAGACAACCTAACATACTAAGAGGCAGGGGGAGCTATAGGTAGCCCAGCTGGGGGACTGGGATCTCGGGACACAACCTGGGACAAGGCGGTGTCAGGACAGCTGACTAAAAGGCAGGACTGTCCCGCCAAATCCTGGACTGTTGGCAAGTATGCACAATAATGGAGATATAGAGACATTACTGGTAATATCAGTGCTCAGAATCTGTCTAACAGTACTGGCATAAAATAAAGATGGAATAACTAATGAATAAAATGCTAAGATAAATAACGATATGAAAGTTATTGATAAATTGCATAACCACTTCCCGCCCAGGCTATAGCAGAATGACGGCCGGGCAGTGGTTCAGTTATCCTGACTGGGCATCATATGACGTCCAGCAGGATAACTGCCGACGCGCGCCTGTGGGGGCTCGCTTTGCGGAAATTGGTGGTGCGGCGTGTCAGTCTGACACACCGCTACACGATCCCATTAAAGAGCCTCTGATGGAGGCTCTTTACCACGTAATCAGCCATGTCCAATCAAGGCTGATCACGATGTAAACAGAAAGAGACGTTTATCGGCTTTTCCTCACTCGCATCTGACAGACGTGAGTAGAGGAGAGCCGATCGGCGACTCTCCCGACAGGGGGGGTCTGCGCTGATTGTTTATCAGCGCAGCCCCCCCCCTCGGTGGATGCCCACACTGGACCACCAGGGATGCCACCAGGACCACCAGGGAACAGGGAAGCCCCCAACACGTTGATGGTCAGGTATGTCCCCCATGGCCACCAGGGATGCCACAATGTACCCAATATATGCTAATCAGTGCCCACAAATTGTGCCAGTCAGTGCCCATTATGAATGCCTTCCAGATCAGTGATGCCCAGCAGTGCCAACCATTAGTGTCCATCAGTGCCACCCATCAGTGTCCAACAATGACACCTATCAGTGTCCAACAGTGACACCTATCAGTGCCCATCCGTGTCCATCAGTGCAGCCTATCATTGCCCATCATTGCCGCCTATCAGTGCCACCTCATTGGTGGCCATTAGTGCCCGTCAGTGCAGCCTAATCAGTGCCCGTCATTGAAGGAGAAAACGTACTTATTTACAAAATTTTATAACAGAAACAAAGAAAAACTTTTCTTTTGCAAAATTTTCGGTATTTTTTTATTTGTTGCGCAAAAAATAAAAACCCCAGCAGTGATAAAATACCACCAATAGAAAGCTCTATTTGTGGGAACAAAACGATAAAAAAATTGTTTGGGTACAGTGTAGCATGACCGCGCAATTGTCATTCGACAGCACTGAAAGCTAAAAATTGGCTTGGGGAGGAAGGGGGTTTAAGTGCCTGGTATTGAAGTAGTTAAATGAGCTACTGTACACATAGTAAAGAAAATCATCTAAGTGGTAAAATAGCAGAGACATAACTCAAAAATCAGCACTGTGATAAGTTTTAGGAATTAGGAAATTGTTAGAAAATTGTTAAAAAAAAAAAAACCCTGAAAAGTAAATGTCTATATACATCCTGTATTCTGTATATAAAAAGAACGCATTTTATGCTGGCTGCTGTCCACTAGATGGCGCTACAGTGTATATTATACATGAAAACGATATATTAAAACATGGCATGTTAGTGCACAGTGGGGCAGCTCTTGAAGCTACAGTTCACCTTTGTATCACCCTTTTACATACTAATGAAGATGAAATTCCAGTTTGTTTCATATATTCTTGCACTTTTGTGCAGCAGGTGTATTATGTAGATAAACTTTAGCAGAAATATGTGCAAAGTATGGCATAGGTAAATTAAAGTGACCCTTATCAATACATACCTGTGATAAAAGAGGGTCTATACCCACTTCCCGCCCAGTCAATAGCATATTGACGTCCGGGAAGTGGTTGTGTTATCCACACTGGACGTCATATGACAGACACGAGTAGAGGAGAGCCGATCGGCGGCTCTCCTGACAGGGGGGGTTCGCACTGATTGTTTATCAGCGCAGCCCCCCTCGGATACCCACACTGGACCACCAGGGAAGCCCCCCAGGACCACTAGGGAACCCCAAAGCATGTGGATGGCCAGGTAAGTACCCCATGGCCATCCACGTGTAAAATTTCTCAAAAAACATATGCCAATCAGTGCCCACAAATGGGCACTGACTGGCACACCACAATGTGTAATGCCCAGCAATGCCACCTACCAGTGTCAACAGTGCCACCTACAAGTGTCAACAGTGCCACCTACCAGTGTCCATCAGTGCCACCTATCAGTGCCCATCCATGCCCATCTGTGCCCATAAGTGCCCACCTATCAGTGCCCGTCTGTGCCACCTATCAGTGCCACCCATAAGCGCTCATCAGTGCCGCCTATAAGTGCCCATCAGTGCCGCCTATGAGTGCCCATCAGTGCCGCCTATGAGTGCCCATCAGTGCCGCATACCAGTGCCACATATCAGTGCCCATCTGTGCCGCCTATCAGTGCCCATCAGTGCCGCCTATCAGTGCCCATCATCAGTGCTTGCCAACCTCTGTATATATTCCGCAACTTCCAGGTATGTGGGACACCTGCTCCCCCACTGCATGCCGTGGTTTCTCCCGCCAGCTCATAAGTTACTACAGGAGGTACAAACTGGCAGGATGAACTATTTCATGTGGTGGGGGAAACAGGTAAGCACCTAAGAGGCAGTGATTTAACGAATGGGCTACCGGAGAGTACTATAGAGTCTCTTTTATTACAGTTGTTAGGATCAGTTTGAGGCTAGGTTCACGCTACTGCAATGAAATTTTGAATGATTTCAGTGCAAGTTTGCAGTGTAACTTTGTTGCAACTTGGTTGGATGTGGTTTGTATATTCTGTGGGGCCACATCACGCTGTAAATTGCACCAAAGTACTACAGGAACCTTTTCCAAAATCGTGCTGCACTGAGTAGCATTGATGCGAATGGGAATCATTGAAAATAATGTGATTTATTATTATTATTTATTATTTATTATTATTATAGAAGATTTATATAGCGCTGACAAGTTTCCACAGCAATTAATCACACTGTTCTGTGTGCCTGAAGTTGCATCTGAAATCGCACCAGTGTGAACCAGGCCTTAACCATATCCATAGAATAAAGATAAAATAAATAAAATACACAAATACATAAAACACTAGGAAGGACATATACAAAAAAAGTGAACATATTCCTATTGATAGATACTTTGTATATTTGCAACATGCATTCTAATATACACTCACCGGCCACTTCATTAGGTACACCTTGCTAGTACTGGGTTGGAGTGGACCCTCCTTTTGCCTTCAGAACTGCCTTAATTCTTTGTGGCATAGATTCAACAAGGTGTTTGAAATATTCCTCAGAGATTTTGGTCCATATTGACATGATAGCATCACGCAATTGCTGCAGATTTGTTGGCTGCACATCCATGATGTGAATCTTCCATTCCATCACATCCCAAAGGTGCTCTATTAGATGGAGATCTGGTGACTGCGGAGGCCATTGGAGTACAGTGACATGGTGCATTATCTGTCTGGATCTAGTCATCAGAAGATGGGTACACTGTAGTCATAAAGGGATGGACATTGTCAGCATTAATACTCAGGTAAGCCGTGGTGTTTAATCGATGCTCAATTGGACCATGTTGATGGGGACAAGGGCTTCTTCCCGACAACCCTGGGCGGTAGGGGGCTTATTGGAATATGGAAGGGGTACAATGTACCCCATAGTCATTCACCCAAAAAAGTATCTAAAATAAAGAAAAACGGTAGACGGTTTCTAAAAATAATGTTAAAAAGTCCCCCCCGATATGGATCCATCGTCATTAATGACACCGCCGCCACCGCTGGACCCGGAAAAAGAAACAAAAAACTGCTCTGTGACGTCACCAGGTGAGCAGTTAGCCTTCATTGACAGTAGAGCATTTTTCTTTTTTTGGGTCCCACTGTGGCGGCGGAGTCATGATTAACGATGGTTCTACATCGGGGGACTTTGTTTTTTTATTTTATTTTTTTATTTTTTTAATAAAGGACTTTAAAATCTCTGCTCCTTTAAAGACAATTGTTTTAAAAAAAAAAATTGCATTGATACTTGTCCCCCAGGGCAGTACCTGGGCCCCCATACCCTATTTATGGCCAATAACTTGCCTATAAGCCTTCAAAATGGGGACTTTTGATTTTTCATGTTTGGGTCTCATAGACTTTAATAGAGTTTGCGGCTCAGGGCCAAACTTTTTCCCCGTTCAGGAGTTCTGTTGCGAACCGAACAGGGGAGGTGTTCGGCCCATCTCTAGCAAGGTGTACCTAATAAAGTGGCCAGTGACTATATATATATATATATATATATACATATGTAAGAAGGCCAGTATGGTGGCCTGAATTTATGGGAGGAGCCTGGGGGGTATATAACCAGCCCGCTCGCCTGTGGGCCTTTGTCGGTTTCCTGTGTGCGATACATCACGTCACTAGGCCACTATTCGAATCATCAGCGAGCACGAATTGCGCGTCCACAACTTCCGAGGCGTTTGTTCCCGTTTGCAACTTTTCGTACAACGCGTCTGGCTCGGCTGTCGCAGGTAGGGTTTCATTTAAACATTTTTTGTCATGCATAGATATGTCTTGTATCACGGAGACTTCGCTACAAAACTTACGAATCTCTCCTTATGAAACCCTGCACAAAGCCACTGATTCGTCTTGCATCGTTAGTCATTTCCTACGAATCCAGTCGCGTCCGCATCGCACCGGATGTTCAGGCATGCCGCACTTGCCATTCGTTCATCCATACCATATTTACCGATGCGTGTCTCTCTCATGTTAAAACATTCCAATCATTTCACCCATTTCGTTTGTCATGTACCGCGCTCCGCTCCGAATCCAACTCGCACCCACAATCCACCGATTTGTCCCGGCGTGCCCCAGTTTGTCGGCCTCATTTCAGTACATGCTCCAGAGTTGCTTGTTGCTTGTCGCATCTGCGGTGCACCGACTCGTGCCTCTGTCATGTCAGAAATTCTGTCGTTTATGTCATCATCACGCATCCGAGCCAAATCCACGTGCATTCGTATGTGCAGCTTCATCTCAAACGCGCCCCAATTGCTGGCCCCATTTCAGTACATACTCCAGAGTTCGATTGCTGTTAGTCGCACAGCGCAGCACCGATTCGTGTCTCTGTCATGGGAAATTTTGGTCACTCATTTCACTGTCACGCATCTGATTCAAATCCTCACACGTTTTTGCGAGCAGGCTCATCTCAAGCGTACCCCAGTTGTTGTCGGCCTAATTTCAGTACATGCTTCAGAGCCCGGTCGTTGTCAGTCGCATCTGCAACGCACCGATTCATGCCTCTGCCATGGGACATTTCTGCCACTCAATTCACCGCCACACTACATCATCCGATTCGCTCACTTAGTCGTGTTCAAATCAGCTAGTCAAACCCCTCATCACTTATCATCTGTCATTTCTCCTCCAGGTCAGCCAAGTTCAGTAGGTCCATTCTGCACTAGGTAGGACGTCATTTCCTCAGGTTAAAAAAATAAAAATAAAAAAATAAAAATAAAAAGCATAGGAAATAGAAACAACCTCTATTCTCGTGTCACCCCCTATAGGTTCCGGTCAACCAACCCTGGCCTCAAATACAGGATATTGCATCTAGGGCACAAGTCACCCAGAGCCATGTCTCAGACCGGCAGTCAAGACCTCACCGCCCCTCCGTCACCTCCTCCCATCTCAGAGAGCGGCAGCACACAGTCCTTCAGGGGATGGACTATCCCCAAGTTGATGGCAGAACTGAGGCGCAGGTAGGTGCCCTTCCCTGCTACAGCCAGGAAGTCAGAGCTCTTCAGGCTCCTCTTTCCACCGCCAGCCTCAAATTATCTCCCACCACCAGCCTCAGCCGGGCCAAGTACCCAGCAGGCATCCTTGCAGTCCATATCTGCTGCCATTTCTCAACTCCACACCATGGTATCATCCCTGTCTACCACAGTTGAAGCAGTGCAGGCTAGAGTGGCACTCCTGGAGGCTCGCCCAGCCACGGCCACCCCTGACCTGGCCGCAGTTCAGGTTCCGACATCCCCTCCTGCAACTCCCACAGGCAAGAGCCCCCCTGTCCTCCCAGTACATTTGGTCCCAGCCAGCCTCAGGAAGGACATTTTGGACAGCAAGGACATTAACCTTGCCTCCCTCCTCATTTCAGTCCACGATTTAGCGGAAAACAAGGCCTACACCTGGGGAGACGTGTCAGTGGTCCTTAAGGCCAAAGATCCAAGGCTCAACCGCAAATTGTCCATTCCAGAATTTGCGCTGGCCTTCAAGATGCTCAGGGATGTCCTATGCTTGGCTTTTCCCAACAGGAGGGAAGAATTGGACCTATATCTCCACACTGTGGTGGATCTAGGTTACAAATACGGAGGCTTTTCGTTTTTCGACTACCACCATTCCTTCTCAGCCAAAGCAGGAGCCAGGCTGTTACAATATCAAACAACCACAGATTGGAGTCTCATGGACACCGAATTGTTCTGCCGTCACTTTGCTGGCCTGCGCTCACCTCTATGCGCTAGCTGCCAGTCCTAATCCCACACTGCCACTTGGTGCGCCAACATCCCAAACAGTCGCCCCTTCGAATTCCCCTCCACCTCAAGGGCAGCTCTAGGCCTACCGCCCCCCCCAACAGACGACCCAGGTGGACAAGTTCGGATGCCCAGACAGCAGGGGGAGCAGCCATCTGCAACAATTTCAATTACGGGTCCTGTAACTTCAGCCAATGTCGCATGCCACAGGGCACACCCCAAAACTCTATGCCAAGTCAAACAGCAGAAGAAGTCTTGACTAGGACGAGTAAATATTCTGTGGCTGGAGCTCTACCTCACCTCACACCCCACTCCCTCTCTCACCACCTTCCTTATCCAAGGATTCACAGCAGGGTTTCACACAGGCCTCATTTCCCTGCCCCACATGACTTACGAATGTAGGAACCTACGCTCAGCCACCACAGACAAGCAGGCCATAGACCAGCTGTTGCAGACCGAGTTGCAGCGAGGCTTTATCATAGACCCCTTCACTCAGCCCCCTTTCAACACCTGGAGAGTCAGCCCTATTGGGCTTGTGAAGGGCAAGTTCTCAAATAAAGTCCGTTTGGTGTACGACCTGTCTGCGCCTCATTCTTCCCCCATCCCGAGCCTGAATTCCCTAATCCCCTTGGAGGAGTTCTGCCTAAAGTACGCGTCCTTAGACATGGCAATTCAAGCCATTATCAAAACCGGCACAGGCGTCTGGCTCTCCAAAGCCGACATCTCAGAGGCTTTTAAACTTCTGCCTATCCATCCGTCCCTCTGGTGCTGGCACGGCATTAAGTGGAGTGAGTCTTACTATTTTGCTACCAATCTGACCTTCGGCTCAAAGAGTAGCCCCTGGCTCTTCGACACCTTCGCACAGTCTCTCACCTGGAAACTGTTGCACCAAGCCCAGTGTCGAGAAGTCATCCGCTACTTGGACGACTTCTTGTTAATCGAACAGCCCAGTACGCCCCCAGGAGACCTCGATAAGTTAAGACTCGTCTTCGGAAACCTCAATGTTCCCATCGCGGAACATAAAGTAGACGGTCCAGAACACTCCATGACTTTTCTCTGAATCAATCTAAACACCATCTCCATGCAAGCCAGCCTCCCCCTCGACAAACTGACCAGCATCAGATCAGTCCTCCAAAGCTTCACCCGTACACAGGGGTGTACTAAGAAGCAGTTGCAATCCCTCCTGGGAATGCTCAATTTCGCAATAAGATCATTCCCCAGGGGCGGTCCTTCATATCATGCCTCGTGGTTTTCCTTTCCCAGACACAGGACCCCAATCAGATCCTCAAATTAGACACCGCAGCAATAGCGGACCTGTTGATGTGGGAGGAGTTCCTCACCAAGTGGAACGGTATATCCATGTTCATACCCTCAATGAGACGCTGTAGCCTCCACAGGCTTTGCGGCAATTTTTGGCCACCACTGGTTCGCAGGAACATGGCCTCTAGAGATACTAGCAATCCCAGGCTTTACCCAGACCTCCTCCCTATTTGAAATGTACCCAGTGGTAGCAGCCGCCCAACTCTGGGGTCACATTTGGACAGGACAAACACCACTGACGACCAGGCCACTGTCGACATTATCAACAAAGGCAGGTCCATGTTGCTCATAATAATGTTCTTCCTACGTATGCCGGTACAACTGTCTTTACAACACCAATTCAATGTTCATTGTACGTTTCTTCCGGGCAAGTATAACCTTGCCGCAGATGGTCTGTCCCGCTTTAACTATACTTCCTTTTTCCAGCAGAGACCCGGAGCCAACCAAACCTCAGCTCCTATCCCTCCTTGGTCTCAGCTGACCCTGGACTAGAACAGCACCTGCGTGGAGCGACCCAGCTCATCAACCAGTCCCTCTCTCACAACACTCTTAAAGCCTACCATGCAGCTTGGGACGTATTCAGCAAATTTCTAGCACCCCGCTCCGCAGATACAACTATAGACATCAAGCACATACTGGCCTACATTTCATACTGCCATAGTTGCTTGACCCTATCCCATAATACTATCCGTCTGTACTTAGCCGGCGTCCAGCACTTTCTGGCCTTACGATCTCCCGCAAAGCCATCATTGTTTACATCCCACGCAGTCAGAGCCATCCTACGCAGAGTCCAGAAATGACAACCAGTTATCAACGCCAAACATCTGCCCATAACCAGTGCCATTCCTTAGGAATATGTCTACTGTGACAGGAGGGTCACTTTGGACACAGGGTGAGCCTGGAAATAATGGACATTAAGAAATATATCTTGGGCTACCTAAAATGGGTCTGTAATATTTATCCACCATATCCCCAAGGATATCTGTAAAGGACTATTTACTGTTTCTGAACTCAACAGGTTAATTGAGAGATACTGAGGTGTTCAGCCTCAATCACCTGTCTAGTGTAATGTTAATGAATTCCAGCTTCTAGAAGACCTGTTCATTGTTTGTGGTGATGTGGATTGGGGAAATTAAGTCTGTCCTTGTGTGTATTGTAAAGTATCAGACAGTCTGGTGAATACAAAGGTCATGCATAGTCATTCAAACATAAAGGGGATTATTAGAACCTGTTGTCTCCTAGCAGACGTCAAAATAATGTGTGGAGTCTTGTAATGTGTGGGTGGAGCTGGGCCATTGTTCATGTTAAACTAAGGTGTATTGGATGTATATAAAAGTTACAATGCTTTTCTCAATAAATTCATTCGTTCCTGGAAGAGACAGAGTACGTCTCGTTTCTTCTGGAGGGATTAATCTTATGGGAAGTGATCGCCTGGCTGTGGAAGATTAGTAGCGAGTGGATGTGTGTCCAGGAGAGGGGAACATCATAAACGGTGTTAACCCCCTTTTGTATTTGGGGTGCCGTTACATCTACCATCCTCACCACATCTCCGTTTGGCCTTCTCCCTAGCTTGGTCATACAAGCGGCCATTTACTTAGCGCAATACGGGTTCCTGCGGCCTAGCGAGTTCACCTGCAGCAGCCCCGCCGGCCAAGTTCTGCGCAGACGTCACTTGGTTCGCCACCAAGATCATTTCACCCTCCAAATTGCAGTGTCCAAAACCCAGCAATCCGGCGTAGACATCTGCTTATATAAAACAGACAACATCTGGTGTCCAGTAACCATATTGGACCGCCTACTGTCACACCTACCAGTACAATCAGACTCTACTCCCCTACTCCCTTTTCCGACTAAACCCTTGAGCACCTGCCAGTTTATCAAACACGTGAGGATCCTTCTACGAAACCTACACCTCAACCCCACTCAGTATACCGGTCACTCTTTTCACATTGGAGCAGCCTCAGCTGCCTCTCGACATGGGGTCCCAGAACAAGTCATCAAAAAGCTAGGCAGATGGAGGTCCGCCTGTTTCACCCGGTACATCCCCAATCCTCAGGTGGAAATGGCACAAGCTTTTACCAAACTTGCTCAATGAACAATCTAACTCAATAAAGCTATACCCCTACCTGAATGTTTTTGCCCCCTTATTTTGGCATACCCTCCATCAGATCAGGGCACACTTCAGGTCCATTTCATGTTGTAAGTCTTACGATAAGTGTATGTCGTCCATATTCGTATCGGCCATAGGGCTTCAATCATAAGTAAGAAGGCCTGTATGGTGGCCTGAATGTATGGGAGGAGCCCGGGGGGTATATAACCAGCCCGCTCGCCTGTGGGCCTATGTCGGTTTCCTGTGCGCGATACATGGTTTACGTTGCACGTTACCCACCCTCCCATCCCCTTTTTAAGGCATTTTCAAAAAATTATTTCTCTCCACAAATATTCATTACTAATCTTGGATATGCCCCCTTATTTTGGCATACCGTCCATCAGACCAAGGCACACTTCAGGTCCATGTCATGTTGTAAGTCTTACCATAAGTGTATGTCATCCATATTCGTATCGACCATAGGGCTTCAATCATAAATATATATATATTGTATATGTAACAGATTGTGAAAACATTTTCCAGCACACTGAAATATATCTGACATGAGCACCTTGGTAAGTTCCAGGCATTCTTTATTGCATGCTCAACTTCTAAGTGTTGCTGTTTACTCTTTGGGTTTGCCAGCATAACACACAAGTTATAAGGACAGGACATTCTACAGTCTTTATCAGCATTCAGCACATGGGCCACATTTACATTTCAAGCCCCATACACACTATCAGTTTTCCTGCAGGTTTTTGTCTTCGGGTTTACCAAAACCATGTAGTGCAAGGGCCTGCCTGATTGCATACGAATTGAAACTCTTAAGGTTTGACATTAGATGGTTTTGGTAAACCTGAAGACAAAAAACCTGCAGGAAAACTGATAGTGTGTATGGGGCTTTAGTCTGTAAAGTGTGTAGGTGTGTCAATGTTGCAGGATTGGTGGTTGTCATTCTATATTTCAGTTGATGGGTTCAGGTACTGTTTGAGAAGGAGGGTTCAGGTAGGTGTGCTGTGTATTTCTATAAATAGACATTTATTTTTATGCAAAAGTGGTAGACAAACCAATTAGAGGGGAATCTTTACTTGAATAGTAATTTCTAATAGACCAAATACAATATCAAATGTGCATCCCAAGAACATTGACAACAGTGACCACAAGTCAACAAGTCGGAAAGAAGGGAGATACAATGACCATAAAAGCAAAGTTTAAACAAATCAGGAAATCATTTGGTTTTGTAATTTGGAAAGTGTATAGTTAAATAAAGACAATGCCACTAGATAGAAAATGTATACAATTACAAACACTATAACAAATGCATTCTTTATGGGGGAAATATAGAAATAAAATAAACCCCATATAGCTAAAAATAAAAGATTTTGTCGGTTAAGTCAGAAAAGGATGAAGGTTCTAATATTTCCTAAGTGAAATGTATGAGCTTAATAAAAGCTGAAAAAATTAATTAATGAAAAACGAAATGGATATTATAGCCAAGAACAATCTGTGTTTACATTAAATGAAATCCCCCAAAATGTACATGTATATGAGCTCTCTACAGTATAATATAGGACCTCTAGAAAGACCACTTGAGGAATACAATTGTAAAGGAAAAAAGCAAAGTATAATTTTTACCAGTAAATTCATATTTCTCATGGTTTGTAAAACAAACTCAGTATATAAAATCTTTCTCTAATTGCCATACAATACATACAATTTTTGGGGGAAATGCAATCTTATTGATTGTTATGAACAAGTTTCACATTTTTTCAAAATTATTCTCGTTTCATAGCTTTGCTCTTAGGGCCTGATAACACCATTTGCGTTGGGCTGTGCACAATCCCATCAACAAGACAAGGCAATTTGCCTTGTTTTCTATTAAGCCACCGCGTTGCAGTGATGTGCCATGGGAAGGGAAAATGCATGCCTTTTTTTTTTCAGTGCAGAGTGTTGTGATGCAAAATACTACATGGGAATGCTGCTGCAGTGAATAGAACGGAATGAAATGTCACTTTCAACATTTCAATAAAGTTTAAACAAAAGAGAAAAGACATTAAACAGTGAGTATCGGCACATCTGCACTATTCCAGGGGCCAAGTATTGAGCATGGCTTGCTGGTGTGAACGAGCCATAGTGTTAGCTGTAGAATGTACTAGAACTGGAGGAGGGTGCGCTTCCCTACGTACCAAAAGGCCACTTATCTAAAACGTAACTTTTAGTATAAAAGGTATTTAAATGACCATAACAGGTGACCATATAGGGTGAGGTCAATGCCACTATATACTGTATGAACCAAAGTTCTATCTCTATGTGGTAATATTTACATCTACCAAGTTAATTGGTGAAACTTCTCTTGATATACACATATATACAATATGAGGGTTATTATATCCTCTTACATTCAGGCTCCAGGCTGTTTAGGGGATATGTAAACTCAAGGTCTACTCACCACAGTGCCGATCCTGACCTCCCTGAGGCCCTAAGCAAAATTCTCCTAAGGGGTCCTCTACCTGACCCGTGAATAATGGGCGTGGTTTAAGCGTAATATTGGGCGTGGCTTAAATGGGCGTGACTCAAAGGGGTGTGGTTAGAGTCTGAGATGAACAAGGGATGGAGGGAGAAACAAAGGAAGAAAGAGAGAGAGAGAGAGGAAGTAAAAAAAAGAGGGATGGAGGGACAGCAGGCCCAGATCCTACAACACAATAGAAATGTGTATTCCAGAAAGTTTAACAATCAGCAGATAAAGAAACTCCAAACACCTGGTGTTAGCAATTCAATCATCCCGGCGCCGTGGTTGTTATGGTGTCAGGATGATTGAAGCGTATTATTTCTATTATTACATTGTAATATAAAATTAAATCATTCAACTCACCATAATGCAGAATCAGAATCAGTGGGAGCTCTGATGTCACTGTCCCCAGCCAGCGGAGTGCTTCCTTACATCTCAGGTGTCCCCAGCGGAGTGTCTTCCTACATTTCAGGTGTCCCCAGCGGAATGCTTCCTTACATTTCAGGTGTCCCCAGCGGAGTGCCTTCCTACATTTCAGGTATCCCTAGCGGAGTGCTTCCTTACATTTCAGGTGTCCCCAGCGGAGTGCCTTCCTACATTTCAGGTGTCCCCAGGGGAGTGCTTCCTTACATTTCAGGTGTCCCCAGCGGAGTGCCTCCTTACATTTCAGGTGTCCCCAGCGGAGTGCTTCCTTACATTTCAGGTGTCCCCAGCGGAGTGCCTTCCTACATTTCAGGTGTCCCCAACGGAGGGCTTCCTTACATTTCAGGTGTCCCCAGCGGAGTGCATCCTTACATCTCAGGTGTCCCCAGTGGAGTGCTTCCTTACATCTCAGGTGTCCCCAGCGGAGTGCTTCCTTACATCTCAGGTGTCCCCAGCGGAGTTCCTCCTTACATCTCAGGTGTCCCCAGCGGAGTGCTTCCTTACATCTCAGGTGTCCCCGCGGAGTGCTTCCTTACACCTCAGGTGTCCCCAGCGGAGTGCTTCCTTACATCTCAGGTGTCCCCAGCGGAGTGCCTCCTTACATCTCAGGTGTCCCCAGCGGAGTGCCTCCTTACATTTCAGGTGTCCTTAGCGGAGTGCTTCCTTGCATTTCAGGTGTCCCCAGCGGAGTGCTTCCTTACATTTCAGGTGTCCCCAGCGGAGTGCCTTCTTACATTTCAGGTGTCCCCATTGGAGTGTCTCCTTACATTTCAGGTGTCCCCAGCGGAGTGCTTTTCTACATTTCAGGTGTCCCCAGCGGAGTGCCTTCCTACATTTCAGGTGTCCCCAGCGGAGTGCCTCCTTACATTTCAGGTGTCCCCAGCGGAGTGCCTCCTTACATTTCAGGTGTCCGCAGCGGAGTGCCTCCTTACATTTCAGGTGTCCCCAGCGGAGTGCCTTTCTACATTTCAGGTGTCCCCAGCGGAGTGCCTTCCTACATTTCAGGTGTCCCCAGCGGAGTGCCTCCTTACATTTCAGGTGTCCCCAGCGGAGTGTCTCCTTACATCTCAGGTGCCCCCCCCCCCTTGGAGCCCTTCTATAGCTCAGCAGCGGTGTCTCCGCCATAACTGAAGGCGAGAGGCGAGGGGGAACAAATTAGGGGCGGAGCCGGCCGGCTACAATATAGAAATGGAGCTGCGGCACCGCCCACCCCCGCCCCCTTTCTACAACAGGTCACAAATGACAGACAGACCGGGGGCAGGGGTGGGCGGCGCCGCAGCTCTATTTCCTATTTCGGCAGGCTCCCTTCTAGTTCTGGTCTTCAGGAAAATGGCGGCCGGCGGAGACATTAACTCCGCCGGTCGCGGACCTCTAGCGGCGGCGGGACTCCGAGTATCACTCGGGGCCCTACGCAGCTTGCGTAGTCCGCGTATAGGGAGGATCGGCCCTGACTCACCAACACCCACCGGTGAAGAGATGGGGGTACATCTGTCTCTCCTCCTATCTATTAGCCACATATAAAAATGAGATGAACAAGAAAAAGAGAAAGTATACTAGTAAATACTGTCTTACTGAAGATATGGGCTATCTGTCTTCTGCCCTATGAAATCATCTATCTCTCTGATATGTAATACGGGTACACTCATCCATGTGGACACAAATCACCACTAATGGACGAGCCCCATATATCACCATATCCACAAAAAGCTTTTCTAATAAATCAAGACTGCATTGACACAAGGCATGTCTCCCCCCACAAAAATGAAGGGGGAGGAAAGAACGTGTCAGGACAAAAACTAAAATATGTGAACCTACATTTTCTCGAAATAGTCTGGAGCCTTTATATTGAATGTAAGAGGGTATAATAACCCTCATATTGCTTATATGTGTATATCAAGAGAAGTTTCACCTATTAAACTTGGCAGATGTAAATTGTACCACATAGAGATAGAACTGTGGTTCGTATATAGTGGCATTTACCCTATAAGAATACCTGTTATGATCATTTACATTTTATGATTTATAATAAAGATTATGTTTTAGATAAGTGGTCTTTTAGTGCATAGGGATGCACACCCTCATCTTCTTGCCACAGTTAAGTATTATCAATATTACAGGCTTTTGTATAATTGTAGCTGTAGAAGGTGCAGTTTCTTTGTGAAGATTTCCCACACATAAGACTTTGCCGTTGGAATTTAAAACTAGAAATTTGCAAGTCTTGGTAAATGATTTGGCACTTTCCTGTTGGGGTGGTTTCACTATGTAAAGTGAAGATCACACTCTGGGTGTGAGCAACGCTGTATCCTGGCCTAGGCCAACAAGGCCCAGGCCTAGGGCAGCACTTTGCAGGGGGGCAGCACGGAAAGCGTCCCCGCCGGCTTGCGCTACACTGTTGGTGTATAGCAAGCTGCTTCCAATTATAACTTTCCTATCAACCTGAACCACAAACCTTCCTCACTGTGCTATATGTTTTCTGCTGCACCATTGGCACGGTTATATCTTCTTAGTCCTCTCCATAAAATTATCAGAAATTTGTGCTTAAAGTAGAACTATAGGCAACACTATGTTTTTTCCATTTTGGATAGAGCAAGGGAGGGTTATAGCCCCTGTCAGTTTTTTCACCATCCCTGTCCCATTGCAGAGATTTCCATTCACTTCCTGCCCCATAGCCAAACAGGAAGTGAGAGGAAATCTATGCAAATTAAGGGAATCCAATGCCCCCCCACTAGTGTCCCCACTCAAAAAATTCAGGGCGTTTCTTAAACAGAAAGGGGTGTGGCCTTGACAGGAAGAGGTGGGTCATATTTAAATTAGGGGGTGCACAAGTTTAGTGAGGCCTAGGGCAGCACAAAACCTAAATACACTACTGGGTGTGAGTAGAGGCTGTACACTTTGCAAAGTGAATGTTTGTTGTAAGGTAAAGGTATGCTAGCACATGATTATTTGATTAAAGTGAACACAGCTATGCCTTATTTATAAATGTTTAACATTCACTTTGAAAAGAGAACAGCCTCTACAACTTTAGTAAATGAATCCCTATGGGTCCAAAGGTACGAGAATACATTTTCCCTAGTTGTAGAAGATCTTTCTTTAAAATAGTTTCATCCCAGGCACAAATTTTACAATATGTATCAACAAACGACTGTGGGGAAAATAATTATTTACTCCCCTGCAGATTTTGTAAGTTTGCCCACTTACAAAGAAATGAAGGGTCTATAGTTTTTATCATAGGTGGTATTTTTTTTTTTTTTTAAACAGAAAATACATTTTATTAGACAAATCAGCAGTACATTACAGATACGTCACAGAAATTACATCAAAAATCATAGAGACAGAATATTAACCAAAAATCCAGAAAAAACACATAAAACTAATGCTATAAATTAAGTTGCAGTACGGTGAGTAAAATAAGTATTTGATCACCGAGCAAAACATGACTTAGTACTTGGTGGAGAAACCCTTGTTGGCAAGCACAGAGGTAAGACGTTTCTTGTAGTTAGTGATCAGGTTTGAACACATCTCAGGAGGGATTTTGGTCCACTGTTCTTTACAGATCTTCTCTAAATCCTTAAGGTTTCTTGGTTGTCTCTTGGCAACTCGAAGTTTCAGCTCCCTCCATAAATTTTCTATAGGATTAAGGTCTGGAGACTGGCTAAGCCACTCCATGACCTTAATGTGCTTCTTCTTGAGCCACTCCTTTGTTGTCTTGGCGGTATGTTTTGGGTCATTGTCATGCTGGAAGATCCATCCACGACCCATCTTCAGTGTTCTGGCTGAGGGAAGAAGGTTCTCATCCAAGATTTTACAATACATGTCCCCATCCATTGGTCTCTTAATGCGGCAAAGTTGGGCTGTACCGTTAGCAGAAAATCAGCCCCAAAGCATAATGTTTCCACCTCTGTGCTTGACTCTAGCAATGGTGTTCTTAGGGTCATAGTCAGCATTTTTCTTCCTCCAAACACGGTCCAGTCCAGTTAATGCCAAAGAGCTCAATTTTGGTCTCATCTGACCACAGCACTTTCTCCCAATCATTCTCTGAATCATTTAGATGTTCATTGGCATGACTGTACATGTGCCTTCTTGAGGAAGGGGACTCACCGTCTTTGGAGGAAGAAAAATGCTGACTATGACCCCAAGAACACTATCCCTACAGTCAAGCACAGAGGTGGAAAGATTATGCTTTGGGGCTGATTCTCTGCTAGAGGGGCAGACCGACTTTGCCGCATTGAGGGGCCAATGGACCGGGCCATGTATTGTAAAATCTTGGTTGTGAACTTTCTTCCCTCAGACAGAAGATGGGTCATGGATGGGTTTTTTCAGCATGACAGTGACCCAAAACATACTGCCAAGGCAACAAAGAAGTGGCTCAAGAAGAAGCACATTAAGGTCATGGAGTGGCCTAGCCAATCTTCAGACCTTAATCCTATAGAAAATTTATGGAGGGAGCTGAAACTTCGAGTTGCCAAGCGACAGCCAAGAAACCTTAAGGATTTAGAGAAGTTCTTTAAAAAAGAGTGGATCAAAATGCCTCCTGAGATGTGTGCAAACCTGGTCACCAACTACAAGAAACGTCTTACCTCTGTGCTTGCCAACAAGGGTTTCTCCACCAAATACTAAGTCATGTTTTGCTTGGGGATCAAATACTTTTTTTACTCACTGAACTGCAATTCAATTTATAACATTTGTATCATGTGTTTTTTCTGGATTTTTGGTTGATATTCTGTCTCTATCATTTAAAATACACCTATGATAAAAATTATAGACTCTTTACTTCTTTGTAAGTGGGCAAACTTACAAAATCTGCAGGGGATCAAATAATTATTTTCCCCACTGTATGTAATTCAGGATGAATCCACTAAAGGGCGTGCAATCGTCAATGTTTTTTGCAGAGCAGGTTTTGTACATTAATGTGTAAATGCAAACTGAAAAAAGTTCAAGTTTTAATCCGAATTCGGATTGGCGGGCTAAGAGAAAAGATAGGATTATATATAACAGGATTAGAGAAAGCACATGGTAACTTTTTTTTGTTATATAATAGCAAAATCTGAATGTCATTGGAATGCTAGTGGCAGATTAAAGCACTATTAAAAAGCGAACATTTATTATACTGTAACTACCCAGTTCTTATATGTAGCAGCTGCATTAGTTCACTTCTTTAGGCTTTCTTTCTGTAGCAGGGTGTTCCCCTTTAACCACTTAAGCCCCGGACCATTTCGGGCCATTAGGACCAGGCCTGTTTTTGGGATTCGGCACTGCGCTGCTTTAACTGTAAATTGTGCGGACATGCAATGTTGTACCCAAATGAAATTTGCGTCCTTTTCTTCCCACAAATAGAGCTTTCTTTTAATGGTATTTGATTGCCTCTGCGATTTTTATTTTTTGCGATATAAACAGAAAAAGACCGAAAATTTTGAAAAAAAATGATATTTTCTACTTTTTGTTATAAGAAAAATCGAATAAACTCAATTTTAGTCATACATTTAGGCCAAAATGTATTCAGCCACATGTCTTTAGTAAAAAAAATGTCAATAAGCGTATATTTATTGGTTTGCGCAAAAGTTATAGCGTTTACAAACTAGGGTACATTTTCTGAAATTTACACAGCTTTAAATTTATGACTGCCTATCTCATTTCTTGAGGTGCTAAAATGGCAGGGCAGTACAAACCCCCCCCCAAATGACCCCATTTTGGAAAGTAGACACCCCAAGGAAATTGCTGAGAGGCATGTTGAGCCCATTGAATATTTTTTTTTTTTGTCCCAAGTGATTGAATAATGACAAAAAAAAAAAAAAAATTACAAAAAGTTGTCACTAAATGATATATTGCTCACACATGCCATGGTTATATGTGGAATTGCACCCCAAAATACATTCTGCTGCTTCTCCTGAGTACGGGGATACCACATGTGTGGGACTTTTTAGGAGCCTAGCCACGTACGGGACCCCGGAAACCAAGCACCGCCTTCAGGATTTCTAAGGGCGCAAATTTTTGATTTCACTCCTCACTACCTATCACAGTTTCGAAGGCCATAAAATGCCAAAATAGCACAAAACCCCCCCAAATGACCCCATTTTGGAAAGTAGACACCCCAAGCTATTTGCTGAGAGGCATGTTGAGTCCATGGAATATTTTATATTTTGCCACAGGTTGCGGGAATATGACAAACTTTTTTTTTTTTGCACAAAGTTGTCACTAAATGATATATTGCTCACACATGCCATGGGCATATGTGAAATTACACCCCAAAATACATTCTGCTGCTTCTCCTGAGTACGGGGATACCACATGTGTGGGACTTTTTGGGAGCCTAGCCGCGTACGGGACCCCAAAAACCAAGCACCGCCTTCAAGGTTTCTAAGGGCATACATTTTTGATTTCGCTCC
Organism: Rana muscosa; assembly: GCA_029206835.1. NCBI lineage: Eukaryota > Metazoa > Chordata > Amphibia > Anura > Ranidae > Rana > Rana muscosa. The sequence goes on from CM055116.1 coordinate 189,830,120, forward strand.
TCACTACCTATCACAGTTTTGAAGGCCATAAAATGCCAAGATGGCACAAAATCCCCCCAAATGACCCCATTTTGGAAAGTAGACACCCCAATCTATTTGCTGAGAGGCATGTTGAGCCCATTGAATTTTTTTTTTTTGTCCCAAATGATTGAATAATGACAAAAAGAAAAAAAAATGTACAAAAAGTTGTCACTAAATGATATATTGCTCACACATGCCATGGTTATATGTGAAATTACACCCCAAAATACATTCTGCTGCTTCTCCTGAGTACGGGGATACCACATGTGTGGGACTTTTTGGGAGCCTAGCCGCGTACGGGACCCCAAAAACCAAGCACCGCCTTCAAGGTTTCTAAGGGCATAAATTTTTGATTTCACTCCTCACTACCTATCACAGTTTTGAAGGCCATAAAATGTCAAAATAGCCCAAAACCCCCACAAATGACCCCATTTTGGAAAGTAGACACCCCAAGCTATTTGCTGAGAGGCATGGTGAGTATTTTACAGCTCTCATTTGTTTTTGAAAATGAAGAAAGACATTTTTTTTTCTTTTTTTTTTTCTTTTTTTACATTTTCAAAACTTTGTGACAAAAAGCGAGATCTGCAAAATACTCAACATACCTCTCAGCAAATAGCTTGGGGTGTCTACTTTCCAAAATGGGGTCATTTGGGGGGGTTTGTGCCATCTGGGCATTCCATGGCCTCCGAAACTGTGATAGGCAGTGAGGAGTGAAATCAAAAATTTACACCCATAGAAATCCTGAAGGCGGTGCTTGGTTTTTGGGGTCCCGTACGCGACTAGGCTCCCAAAAAGTCCCACACATGTGGTATCCCCGTACTCAGGAGAAGCAGCAGAATGTATTTTGGGGTGTAATTCCACATATGCCCATGGCATGTTTGAGCAATATATAATTTAGTGACAACTTTTTGTACATTTTTTTTTTTTTGGTCATTATTCAATCACTTGGGACAAAAAAAAAAATATTCAATGGGCTCAACATGCCTCTCAGTATATAGCTTGGGGTGTCTACTTTACAAAATGGGGTCATTTGGGGGGGTTTTGAACTGTCCTGGCATTTTATGCACAACATTAGGAAGCTTATGTCACACATCATCCACTCTTCTAACCACTTGAAGACAAAGCCCTTTCTGACACTTTTTGTTTACATGAAAAAAAAATTTTTTTTGCAAGAAAATTATGTTGAACCCCCAAACATTATATATTTTTTTAAAGCAAAGGCCCTACAGATTAAAATAGTGGGTGTTGCATTTTTTTTTTCCACACAGTATTTGCGCAGCGATTTTTCAAACACATTTTTTGGGGGAAAAACACACTTTTTTTATTTTTAATGCACTAAAAAACACTATATTGCCCAAATGTTTGATGAAATAAAAAAGATGATCATAGGCCGAGTACATGGATACCAAACACGACATGCTTTAAAATTGCGCACAAACGCGCAGCGGCGACAAACTACATTCATTTTTAAAAGCATTTAAAAGCCTTTACAGGTTACCACGTTAGATTTACAGAGGAGGTCTACTGCTAAAATGACTGCCCTCGATCTGACCTTCGCGGTGATACCTCACATGCATGATGCAATTGCTGTTTACATATGACGCTAGACCGACGCTTGCGTTCGCCTTTGCGCAAGAGCAGGGGGGGACAGCTGTGCTTTTTTTTTTTTTTTTTTTTTTTTTTATTATTTATTTGGCTTTTTTATTTTATTTTTAAACTGTGCCTTCCATATTTTATTTTTTTACCATTTTTATCGTTATCTCAGGGAATGTAAATATCCCCTATGATAGCAATAAGTAGTGACAGGTACTCTTTTTTTGAAAAAAATTGGGGGGTTAGACCCTAGATCTTTCCTCTGCCCTCAAAGCATCTGACCACACCAAGATCGGTGTGATAAAATGCTTTCCCAATTTCCCAATGGCGCTTTTTATATCCGGGGGGGGGGGGACATTCCCTCCCACTGCTTGTAAAAGCAGTCTAGAGGCTAATTATCTGCTAGAATTGCTTTTACATGAAATCCGGCTGCTGGCTGAAAAGAATGATACCAAGATGATACCTAAACCCGCAGGCATCATTCTGGTATAAACATTCAAAGTCCAGCAACATACCAGTACGTTGCTGGTCCTTGTTGGACATGTATTGTAATCTTTTTTTTCATACAGCCTATTGGCTGAACGAAAAAAAGAGATTGATTGGTGGGTATGCCCACCATTAGAATACCTCCCTTCATCCACCCACTTCTAATGATGGGCATATATGCCGAAGCATGGGGGCATCCTCCCGCAAAAAAGTTATGCCGCGTACACACGGTCAAGCCTTCGTCGGAATTTCGACCGTATGTACGCGGCATAAAAGGTTATGCCGCGTACACACGGTCGGACTTTTCCACGGGCAAGCCTCCGTTGGAATTTCGACCGTATATACGCAGCATTAGGAGCAAAATCGCTCCTCCGCCCCTGCTGCCCCCATGCTTCGGCATATATGCTCTTTTTTTTAACTGTGGTGGTGAAATCACCTCCTACAGCGTTGGAGTCACGGCTGTCAAGATAAATAGATCCGCGCTGCAACTGAATGGCGTACCTGCTAAGCAAATGGTGGTTAACATTAAAACAAAGTAACATTACAGTACAACAGTAAGACCTTACCATGCCATACCTGCAAAGCAAATACCAAAACAAAACCTAGTAAAAAATAAAAAAATGTTTTAACGCAACCTGTGCCTAAAATATATATATGCCGAAGCATGGGGGCATCCTCCCGCAAAAAAGTTATGCCGCGTACACACGGTCGGAATTTTCCACGGGCAGGCCTCCGTCGGAATTTCGACCGTATGTACGCGGCATTAGGAGCAAAATCGCTCCTCCACCCCTGCTGCCCCCATGCTTCGGCATATATGCTCTTTTTTTTAACTGTGGTGTCACGGCTTTATGTATCGTGGGAGCAAACGCTGTTGCTGTCAAGATAAATAATTCCGCGCTGCAGTTGAATGGCGCACCTGAAAACAAAAAATTACATACCTGAAAAGCAAGCATGATAAAACATTGCAGAATAGAATACAGTAAAAAAGAGCAGAACAATAGAGAGAAAATAGAGAGAGAGAGAACAATAAAACGACAACTATTTTTGGTTTTTTTATTTTATATTTTTTTTGTGTTTTGTTTTTTACGTTTTTTTTTTCTTTTTTACACTTTTTTTGTAACTTTACAACTGTAATGGTTCGGGTCTCTCAAAATGTAATGGCATCTTGGGAGACCCTGTGTAAGTGTGTCCTTGTCTGTGAAATGCTGTACCCTACGCTAAAACTTCACTTTTGAGTGGTAGCGTTCAAAACATTCACCTTGGACTGGTTGATATTGATGGTTGCTATGGACTGGTTGCTATGGACGGTTGCTATGGACAGTTGCTATGGACGGTTGCTACGGATTGGTTGTTATGGACGGTTGCTATGGATTGGTTGCCATGGACATTTGCTATGGACTGGATGCTATGGATAGTTGCTATGGATGGTTGCTATGGACAGTTGCTATGGACGGTTGCTATGGACTGGTTGCAATGGATGGTTGCTATGGACAGTTGCTATAGACTGGTTGCTATGGATGGTTACTATGGACGGTTGCTATGGACTGGTTGCTATGGACGTTTGCTATGGACTGGTTGATATGGATCAGGCCTGTCTCTGCGAACGCTGCAGTTATGTGTGTTGTGTTTGGTAAGTGACAGTGATCGATCGATACTGCACTTGGGTGGGCTGGGCTGGGCTGGGCGGAGGGGCTAAACGCAGGCGCTAGCAGGTATCTGGGCTGATCCCGCTAACACTGCGTTTTTGGGAACCCTAAACCGCTGGGGATGCTAGTATAGATCTGATCAGATACTATACCACTAAGGGGGGTGTATGCTTTGCGCGTGGGTGTTAGCGTTACTGGCACTAACCTAACACTGCCTGGGGCGACGCAGACCCTCTCTGGCGCTAAAACCTAATTGATCTCACCCGCCGGGCGATCAGGGGGGTTAAACCTTTATTGGGTTATATACGGCGGGTGCCCTGATGCTATAAAAAGCAAACTAATCAACCAGCGTCACCCGTAACCTTTATATGGTGATCACTGGTGAAAGGGTTAACTAGGGGCAATCAGGGGGTTAAAACCTTTATTAGGTTAAATATGGGGGTACCTGACACTATATAAAAACCTGACGGGTAACCTAAATAACTAAATAACTTACTGGCTAACCAGTGACACCAGTGACGCTTATACGGCGATCACTGGTGAAAGGGTTAACTCTAGGGGCAATCAGGGGGTTAAAATAATATATGGGGTACCTGACACTAATAAAAACCTGCGGCGAACCTAAAAAAAAATAACTAATAATCTAAAACACCAGCGACATGAATACAGCGATCGGAAAAACAATCGCTTAGTGACGCTGAAGTTAGGGGGTGAAAGGGTTACCTGGGGGGTGATCAAGGGATTAAACCTTTATTAGGGGGGGGTAGGGGGCTACCCTGGACCTAAAGGGGCCTAATCCTAACTGCCCTGCAACTTTTTACAATCACAGATGACACTAAATGCAGTGATCAGTAAAATAAATGATCACTGCAATCAGTGACACTGTGATTGGGGGCTTTGGGGTGACCTGGGGGGTGATCTGGGGGTGACTGGGGGGTGATTTGTGTGCCTATGTGTACCTACGTGTCAGTGGACTGTTGGTGCACTAACCTGCTTCCTCTCTGCTCGGCGCCGGGAACGAAAAGACCGCAGCGAGGGAGATGACATCACTTCCTCCAGCCTTGTTTACATCACATGGCGGAGGAAGCATTTTCATTGGCCGGGAGCGATCGCGAGGGGGGGGCGGAATCGAGCGGCCGCCCCCTCATGCCTGATCGCTCCCGAACACTTAACGGCCGCTCACTGCAGTGAAGGGGGGTCCGCATGGACCCCCCAACTGCACAAAGGCGATCACGTAGATCTACGTGATTCTGCCTGTCCGTGCCATTCTGCCGACGTAAATTGGCGGTGGGCGGTCGTTAAGTGGTTAATGCAGAGAGACAAGAAGTTCCAGGTGAGAGGTGAGTCGGGAGGAAGTAAAGAGACATTATGGAAGTGAAAGCAGAGGAGAGAGAGACTACATCTCCCAGTACATCTTGCAGCACCCAGGGTGCATTGCTCCAGAACAGAGACTGCTGGGGGAGACTTTATAAAGGGGAGGCGGAGTTTTGGTCGGTCTTTTTGGACACCCCTCTCCTAGCAAGAGGATGTCTGTGCTGAACTGCTGTGTGCACAAGGCCTGAAGCCTGGGCCGTGTGCTCCTTTCCAAAGAGCCCTCTGCCAGCCTAGCAGAGCCTTAGAGACATCTAATCCTCCTTGCTGCAGTAAGGGCATCTCAAGAGTGGGTACTATCAAATCCCTATGCACCCAGAAGACAGGGAGAAGACAGCCTTCATAACCCCGGTGGGATTCTTCGAATTCAATAGGATGCCTCAGGGTCTGTCTGGAGCTCCTGCTACCTTTCAACGCCTTATATCCTTGTGTACTTGGACGATGTCATTGTCTTTGGAAGAACCTTGGAAGAACATGAAGCCAGGTTGGAGAAAGTATTGAGAAGACTCAACGAAGAGGGACTTAAGCTTTCCCCCGAGAAGTGTCGGTTCTACCAGTCTTCTGTGAACTATCTGGGGCACATAGTGTCTGAAGAAGGGGTGGCCACAGATCCTGAGAAGTTGGAAGCAGTCACTTCCTGGCCACGACCCACCACAGTAACAGAGCTCAGATCCTTCCTGGGGTTCTGCTCCTATTATAGGAGGTTTGTGGAGGGGTTTGCTCGGATTGCCCGCCCGTTGAATGAATTGCTAAAGGCAGAAGGGGAAGAGGATGACTCAGGGCCCAGGAGGCCTGGTGAGTCAGTTCAAGATCAGTGGAACCCAAGGTGTGAAGAGGCCTTTCATGCTCTGAAGAGGAGCTTAACCACTGCCCCAGTCCTGGCCTACGCCGACCCTACCAGACCTTATGAATTACATGTGGATGCCAGCCATGAGGGTCTAGGTGGTGTACTCTACCAAGAACATGAAGGACAACTGCGACCAGTGGCCTATGTGAGCAGGAGCCTGACCCCCTCAGAAAAGAATTACCCCACTCATAAGCTGGAATTCCTGGCCCTCAAATGGGCGGTAGTAGACAAGCTAAAAGACTACTTGTATGGGGTAGAGTTTACTGTGAAGACAGACAACAACCCCCTGACCTACCTCTTCACCACCGCGAAACTAGATGCCACCGGACACAGGTGGTTGGCCGCATTGTCTGGATTCAACTTCAGTCTGAAGTACAGACCAGGAGCCGGAAATAGGGATGCAGATGCCCTGTCCCGGAGGTCTCATGCCACGACAAATGACTGGGAAGATTGGACCCAAGTGGCACCGAACGGGGTGCGGGCCCTTTGTCAAGGGGCTGAATTCCAAGCCAGAGGAGGCTCCAGAGCAGAAGAAATAGGGGTTACCATGGTAGGAGTCCCCAAACACTATTGTGGGGTAACTCAACTGGAGGAAGACAACCTACCGAGACTGTCCAAGAAGGAGTTGAGGTGTGACCAATTGGAAGACCCCATGGGGAGATTGGTCCTCGAAGCCCTGGAGAATCAGGATCCCAACAAATTCCTACATCACCCCTCAAAGGAGGCTCGCCTGTTGAGGAAGGAATTGGACAGGCTACAGGTACATCAGGGAGTGGTCTACCGAAGGGGCCCCTCTGATGACTCAGAAGATAAGTGGCAGTTATTTCTTCCAGAGAAGCACCGAGAGACTGTACTAATTGCCCTGCATGACCATCATGGTCACCTAGGGGCAGAAAGGACCTTCCAGCTCGTCAGAAATCGGTTCTATTGGCCCTGCATGAGGGCAGAAGTAGAGGAGTATTGCCATTCCTGTGCACGATGCATTCAGAGAAAGACCCTACCCCATCAAGCTGCCCCAATGGGCCACTTACAGAGTCAAGGCCCAATGGATCTGGTATGCATTGACTTTCTCTGCCTCGAACCCGACCTGAGTGGATTGGGGAATGTTCTGGTAATAACCGACCATTTCACCCGCTATGCTCAAGCTTTCCCAACCAAAGACCAGAAGGCATCCACCGTGGCCAAGATACTTATGGAGAAGTATTTTGTCCATTACGGACTACCACAGAGACTCCACTCAGATCAAGGAAGGGACTTTGAGAGTCGGTTGATCCAAAGACTTTTGGATTCATTAGGAATAAAGAAGACCAGAACCACGCCTTACCACCCACAAGGAGATGCTCAGCCGGAGAGATTTAACCGGACCCTGCTCAACATGTTGGGAACCTTAGAAACAGAGAAGAAGCAACACTGGAGTCAGCACATATCAGCCCTAGTACATGCCTATAACTGTACCACAAGTGACGCCACTGGCTACTCCCCTTATCGACTTATGTTTGGGAGAGAAGCAAGGCTACCTGTGGACCTGGCCTTTGGCACTTCTATAGACAATACCTCAGCTACATCCCACAAGGGATACGTGGACAGACTTAGACGTAGCTTGCAGGTGGCCTATGAACAAGCCCAGGCGGCTTCGGATCAAAGGGGGGCCCGCAACAAGAGAAATTTTGATCTGAAGGTTCGAGTGCAAGATCTGCAGCCCGGGGACCGAGTACTGCTACGCAATCTGGGGGTCCCTGGAAAACACAAGCTTGCCGACAGGTGGAGATCTGAGCCCTATGTTGTCTGTAGGAAGTTGCCCGGTTTGCCTGTCTACAAACTAAAGCCAGAAGGAAAGGTGGGTCCACTGAAGATGTGGCATCGGAACCACCTGCTCCCACTTGCTGAGGCAGTCAGAATACCTCCCGTGAGAGACTCCCCTGAACCGGCCTCTATCCTGGATATTCCTAGGCCGAACACTCGGTCCCAGACCTCTCGAGCCAAAGATGGGGAGGCCTCCCAATTGAGTACAGAAGAAGGTGGAGAACTGGACTGGCTGTGGCCTCCCTCGACTCTGGGAACGTCCGCCATAGATCTCCCAAATGGAGGGGATACCCCAGATGCAACGCTGAATCCGGAGGCTACTGAATTCATACCCTTCAGTCCCTCAGCTGATTACTGGGAAGATGTTCCTGACAATTGCGCAGAGGAGGACTCTAGAGATTCCATACGTCAGTCGACTTCTGAATCAGAGGTTCCAGAACCAGCAATGTTACCTGAACTTACTCCTGAAGAAGAGCCTGTGGTGCCAGAGTCAGAAGCACCAAGAGAGCAGAGGGCTCGCAGAGTCATCAGGCCTCCCAAGAAACTAACTTACCCCCAAATGGGGACGAGCTCAGAGGACTCTGTTGTAACGGCTAGGAGAAGTGTTGAACAACCTGATCCTTCCACCGTCCATTTGGTGGAGGGCAACCCCAGCTCACTCTCTGGCACAGTTAGGCAGGCCACTCATAGTAGTGTGACCTGTGGGCAAGAGAGTTCCATCCCAAAGTTTTGGTGGGAATTCCCTATGCCAACATCATGCTCGACATTGTCCAAAATGGTAAACAGTATTTGTTGAAGTTTATCTTTGGGGACCAAAGAGTTCAAGTGGGGGGAGTGTGTAGCAGGGTGTTCCCCTTTAATGCAGAGAGACAAGAAGTTCCAGGTGAGAGGTGAGTCGGGAGGAAGTAAAGAGACATTATGGAAGTGAAAGCAGAGGAGAGAGAGACTACATCTCCCAGTACATCTTGCAGCACCCAGGGTGCATTGCTCCAGAACAGAGACTGCTGGGGGAGACTTTATAAAGGGGAGGCAGAGTTTTGGTCGGTCTTTTTGGACACCCCTCTCCTAGCAAGAGGATATCTGTGCTGAACTGCTGTGTGCACAAGGCCTGAAGCCTGGGCCGTGTGCTCCTTTCCAAAGAGCCCTCTGCCAGCCTAGCAGAGCCTTAGAGACATCTAATCCTCCTTGCTGCAGTACACCAGAAGGATTGAAGACTTGGATGTCGGTGGATTCCTGTTCCTAGACGAATCGATGGAGGAAACGGACTTTGACTGCCCGGGTGGTGAGAGCTGTTTAAAGACAGATACCTTTATCTTTACTATTCGTTGGGATTACAAAGTTGTTCTTCAAGTGCACCACCGAAAAGATTGCTAGCGAATATTGTTTCACTGAACTTCCATTTAGATCAGTCAGGCCTGACTGCATAGGTAGACATTGCTGGGTGTTAGTCTACCCATGAGGGGAAGTAGCTGTAAAAGGGCAGCGCTAGAGTTGCATAGCAATACTTTATTATTCTGATTACTCTGTTTATCTTTATTACTGTTTATTGCAGGGATCTGCAACTTGTTATACTGTTGTTTATTACTTGCCCATTAGCCTCAGTAAAATATCTGGGTAAAGTACATTTGGTGTCAGTTCCGCTTACTTTAATAGGAGTTTTAAAGTATATTCTGTGTATGTTTGTTATAGGACTGTGTCACCAACAGTTGCGGTCACGCGGTCCTATCCCTCTATCACCAGCTGTGCCACGGGAGGTTAGAGCCGATTGCCAGGGGTTGACAGCAGTGCACTACAGGGCCCAAATCAATATCAGCGGCTCTCTTAACTGGGGGTAGCGCTACATTTCTATTTTCACCGGGTGATTCTGACAGTAAGTCTGTTGTTTTTCAGCAGAACAAGCTGTCATGCATATATAGCAGTTAGATGGTTGCGACAAACCATTTAACACTGACAAGGGTGCTTAAATTCAGGGCCAGAACAAGGGGGGGGGGGGGGTTGGGGTGGGAGGGGCTGGTGGTTGTCAGAATGCAGAAGAGTATACTTATCCTATACTCCATGTTGCCGCTACAGCCTGCAACAAAAGAGAGCGGAAGATGCACCCTTCCTGATTGCCGAACTCCACTCGGAGGCAGCAAATCACTCACCTTTTTAGAAAGGGAAAACCTTTCCCCCGACTCTCTCCCTGGGTTCCTGTTAGTGTGTCTGGCTGAGTCGGGGCTTTCACAGCAAGTGTTCCTGTACAGGTGGGCGGAGCTAGAAGAGAAGATTACACAGGAACCCCGAACACTGCTTCCTGCCCAGCACACACAGCAGATCTCCCTGGGGCAGAAAGAAGATCTCACAGGAGAGATGTCAGACTGCTTCTTCTACACATGTGAGCCCTGACCTTCTCTGCCTTCCACCCTGTACTACGTTGTCTGTAAACTTGCCCTGCACCTTGCATTGCAGGTTTACTAAGAGAGAAAGTAACTTTCTTGAATAGGATAGCAATATACTGGGACCTCTGAAGTGCTACATAGATGTATTCCACAGACACATTTTTTTAATAAGATATAATGTGTGAGTGAGTGAAAAACTTGTATAGCGCTAACAAATGCGAACTAAATCGCCTCAAGGCGCTTAGCATCCAGTAGCTTCATGATCCATCAGAAGAGGTGGGTCTTAAGTTTTTTCCTAAAGGCCCGATGGTTTTCTTCCATACGGATATCCGTGGGTAGCGCGTTCCATAGCCGTGGTCCTTGGACTGCAAATCTTCGTTCTCCCTTTGATTTGTAGCGAAATTTGGGGATGTGAAGGAGGTTTTGGTTTGTTGATCGGAGAGTGCGTTTGGGGGTGTAATGCTTTATCTTCTCGCATAAATATTGCGGAGCGATTCCTTGTGTGCACTTGTGGGTGAGGCAGAGGGTCTTGAATGTGACCCGATCCTTTACGGCTAACCAATGAAGGGTCCTCAGTGCAGGGGTGATGGATTCCCAGGTTTTTTTTCCTGTTATCAGTCTGGCTGCCGTGTTCTGGACGACTTGTAGGCGTGACATTTGGTATTTGGGTAGTCCGAGGTAGAGGGAGTTTGCGTAGTCGAGTTGGGAGTTGATAATTGATCCAACTACTATGTAGCAGCTCAGAAGTCCCAGTATATTCCTAGCCTATTAAAAACAGCAAGGAATGTGATTGCATAATAGAGCCAACTTCAGGAAAGTAAAAAAAAAAAAAAAAAAGTCCATCCTTTCAGTGTATGTGTTTGGGGGGAGAAATAACCTTTTTCACTTACCTTATTCCATGTTCCAGCCAGCTCCAGTGCTCTCTTCCTCCACACCACAGCTCCCAATTGTCCCTGATTTCGAGGGACTGTCCTTCTGTCCCTCATTCCTCCTCATTTGTCCCTCGTTTTAGTCTGATCTATATAGATGTATATAAAATGCACTTTTTATCTATCAAAAAGTATTTTCCAGTGCTAAACCTTTAATCCGATTTCTAAATTGCTGCATTTATAAATTCCAAAAGCCAATATAAAGGAATAGTAGTAGTAAAAAAAGCACTTGTGGGTTTAACTAATATTGTTTTTTGTACAATTCTCCTTTAAGGGAGCGCTGCAAGGGGTGTGTCCTACGCCTGCATACTTTTGCTGATAGGTGTCCCTCATTCCTATCTCGAAAACATGGCAATCATTGTAAATGTAAAAGACAATATATTTTTTTCTTTCATTAATTATTTTACATTTTGGTTCACTCTATGAACCTACCAATCCGGCCGATTCTGCAAGAAGGAGCCACTCGGGCTGTGCGTTCCATCCACGGAGCCGCAGTGTCACTTCCGGTTTCACACGGGCACAGAGAAACCGGAAGTGACACCGCGGCTCAGAGAAAAGCACTGCCCATGTCCTACGGCAGTGCCAATAGAAAACCCGACAACTGAAATATTTCGTTTCGGAATTTCGTTTTCGTTAGAAAAATCAATTTATTTAGTTACTCCCGAAATTCGTTTTTATTTATTTCGTTTTTCATTAGAAATTGCATTCGTCCGAAAATCTGAATTAATTAAGGTCGAATCTGTCATTGAAGGCTTATGGTGTCTGTCGAATGTTCAAAGAAGATTTGACGGAGCAGCGAAACTGTACGACGCTGCAATCATACATTTCCGGTCGAATGTTCCGCCTACAAGCTAGCTATAGTAGAATTATAATGTTGTATGACTAATAATAATTATATTTATTAATTATTATTACTAGTCAACCAACATTAGAATTCTTCTATAGCCTATGGGCTGAGCATTTGACCGGAAATGTACGATTGCAGCGTCGTACAGTTTAGCTGCACCGTCGAATCTTCTTAGAACTTTCAACAGACACCATAAGCCTTCAATGACAGATTCGATGTTTGTATGTTTTTCGATGCTTTGTCGAATCTTCGTCGTTCACGTTGAATTGTCAAGTTAGTTCTAGCTATTTTACTGCTCCTCCTCTTTGGTTACAATCAGCCAATAAACATTCATCATCATCATTTTTTTATTTTACTTCCCCCACCCAACTCCAGCAGCGATCTTTTCTCTCTATAATGTCGAATCTTTTCTCTCTATAATTTCGAATCTTTTCTCTCTATAATGTCGAATCTTTTCTCTCTATAATGTTGAATCTTTTCTCTCTATGTCGAATCTTTTCTCTCTATAATGTCGAATCTTTCTCTCTATGTAGAATAATCTTGGACTAATAGAGTTAAGGTTAGGCACATTCGACCACAGGTTCGATAGACACAGATTGTTATTGTCAGCGTCACGTCGAATCTCCTATCTATATCGAACTGTTGTTGCAATGAAAACGAAAATGAAGCATTTGTTTATGTCGGATCTTTCGGTTTTCGGATTCTGCATTTTCGTTTTCGTTTGTTAAAACGATAACGAAAATACCTGAAATTCGGACGAAAATGCATTTGGACGAAAACGAATGCACATGTCTACTGCCATATGGGAGTGTTGCGGGGCATTGCTTTGTGCCACAAGGACTCCCAAAAGCAGCCAAATTAAGTGTCTCACCTGCAATCACGTGATTGCATAGACGTCACGCTGCCCATAGGGCACTGTGTCCGGCACCTGTACACAATGCACTTAAAGGACCTTTTTTTTTTTTATATATATTTTTTTTTTGGTGACTAGCTTTTGGGGGGCAGCGCCCATGCTCCCCCTATGAATGGGCCACCACTGCGTGCAGGGCTCCACCGACTGCAGCAGACAGACTTGTAGTTTAAATGAACTGCAAGCACACTGATCAGGACACCTGTAATTCATATACATTGCCTACAGCTCTGCAATGACTGCCTGTATGGAGGTATGGGCACAGAGCTTTAGGCAGTGTGTGCAGGAGCCTTACACTGCACCCATAATCTGCTAAAACAGGTGCAATACTTTGCCAGGTTCCTGTTTTTGACTGAGAGTTCCCGTTTTTAAAAATAATAAATGCACATTTTTTTTACTGGCAAAAAAATATGTGCATTTTTTGTTTTATTTTTTAATAAAAGGTGAACCCGGCCTTCAAGTATTTATACCTTAATCCTCTGCCCCTAGACTAAATTAGCTTTTAACCCAGCAAGGGTGTATTTTTTTTTCCCCCCTGGGATTTTAATCTCTATTAGGAACCAGAATGTCAGAGAAGGAACTTGGGCCAGGCAGGAATATAAATTGGTGGTTATATACAGTATGTATATATGAGAGTGTTTGTATGTGTGTGTCTGTGTGTATATACTATAGGTGTAAAATGCCTCTTAGGGGGTACTGCTAGGTGTATATACTCCTGGTTTCTACTCTATAACACTCCTTACTCCTGCACATTGTATATTTTATACACCTTGCCTATGCACTCTGTACTTTATCCGCTCCTGACTGCTGCACTTTGTAATTTATCTAAACCTGACCTCTGCACTCTATACATAAGTATAACGATCTGGTGTGGGTAAGATGATTGGTCATGCATAAAAAGGAAGGGGGCGCACCTTGGCATATTCGCCCTGGCTGCTGGGCGACCTGTCCCGGCACTACTTACAATATTCAGCTTTTAATTCTTTGTTTAAACGTTTTATGCCAAAAGGAACAAAAGCTGTAACTGCATAAAAATGATTAGCTGTAGTTTGGCTTAAATTTGTTTAGTGTATCTAAATTGCTAGTACATCTATCTCTCCCCTACCCCAGATTAACAATGCTGCTGTACAAAGGTATTTCTCTTGCTCCTTCATCCAGAGTGGGGGCACTCTATTACAGAAGGTGTGTTACTGGCCAGATCTCCAGGTGAAAACAGAAGGAAAAAAGCCCAAAAGAGAAAATTAATGCAGCCACCACACCTAATGATTGGCAAGCTACAATATATACAATATATAAAAAAAATATTTGGGGTTTAATACCACTTTAAACTGCCAGCTATTATTGCACATTACTGAACCCCAATACTCTACATTTATTACCCTGTACAGATCATAAAGAGACAATTAATGAAATCACTAGCAAAATGTTTTCATTTTCCTGCAGTTTTTAAAAGCTGCAACCACTATTTTGGTGCTTTATCTACTGTATATGTGTAATACTGTAAGTGACAAATTATTAGGGGAGTACAGCATAACAAAACCATTATGTTTCCAGTCTTTACAAATAGTTCCCTAAATCTGTTTATAACAGTGGCAGCTGGTGCTCCATTTTTTTGGGGGGGGCGGCAAACAAACTCCCCCACACTTACCCCATCCATGGTCGCGGCTTCCCCTCCTTCTCGGCCACTGTGAAGTCCATGCACAGCAGATGGACAAAGCAGTAGGAGAGCAGCCAGGTGGACAGAGCCAGGCCGCGGCACGCTCCAACGACATACATTGCCATCTTTCTTCTCCTAACTGCACGGCAACTCTGCCTCTGCACATGTCACCGCCAAAGACTGCACGCACACTCCTTGGCTGCCGCCAGCTCCCCGCACCTCCTCGTCCGCTCCTCTACCCCTCCTCTCTGCTGCTCATCTGCTCCAACCACCGCCGCACACATCAGCCCACCCATTTTGAAGCCAATTAGAGCCTCAGGCTTTAATCATGTGCTTCTAAAAAAAAAAAAAAAAATAAACATTGAAATCCATGCGCCTGGCGCCTTGAATGGAGATTAGGGGCTGGGCGTATGGATTAGGAGGGCGGCTACCCTGCTCCCCTAAAGAGCAGCCTGCCACTGGTTTAAAAGCTATGCGTTAAATCAGGGGTCTCCAAACCCTTCTTGTCAGAATACAATAGCACAGTGGAAAAGCAAGCTCCGCTAACATCGCTTGTGTTGGTACTTCAATCTCTTTTTCGTTCAGCCAGCTGGGTTGAACTAAATAAAAAAAAATTGTGTGTGTACCCAGCTTTAGTGCCATGTATGCAATTAGTAGGCCAGAGAACCTGGGCCAAGCTGTTCTGGTAATTCCATACTCACTTTGAGAGAGACATATATTATAGAGAAAATGACCACAACCTGGTGACCCAATGCAAATACAGAACACATACCCTCTTCTGGAGGACCTGTGAAAAGAACTGTATTTGACTGTATGAGTGCAACGTTCATTAGAAGATTTTGTACCCATTGTGCTCCTGCAGAAGGAATGTTCTCTAGCTCTACTTTAAAATGCAAAACCACATACCCCATGGTTTTGTACTACAAAGTATATAATCAGGCCCCAATGGCATATACAATATAGTCCAGCTCAATGTATATTGGCCAATGTCTAGCAATAATTTGAAGTATAAACACTAATCTTGAAACAGCAGAAATCATACAACTCAGGGAAAGCATACATCAGGTGAAGGTCACAGGCCAAATTCACACATAGGCGTGCACACAGGGTGTGCTGGGTGTGCCTGGGCACACCCTAATCATCCTGTGCGGTGCTGTCTCCCCCTGCTTCCTCTCTCCCCCTGCAGTGCTGCCAGCTTCCCTCCTCTCCACTCCTCTTCCTTTTTTTAATGAACACAGCAAGTGATCTGTACTGATCACTCCTGTCTTCATTCTTAACTGAAGCATAGTAAACTATGTACAGGCATACCCCACTTTTAAGTACACAATGGGGTTTATTTACTATCGCCGGAGAGTGCAAAATCAGGCTCACTTCTGCATAGAAACCAATGAGCTTCTAACCCCAGCTTGTTCAATTAAGCCTGGTAATAAAATCTGGTAGCTCATTGGTTTCTGTGCAGAAGTGAGCCTGATTTTGCACTCTCCAGCGATAGTAAATAAACCCCATTGTGTACTTAAAAGTGGGGTATGTCTGTATACTGCAGGCTGCAGAGAAAGGGACTGGGGAATCTCTGTCCTCAGTTTCTTTCTCTGTCTCAAAAGTGAGACATCAGGGGTTTGATATTTCACAAAAGCCCCATAACAGGGCTCCTAAAAATAATAATAATAATAATAATATTGTAAAAAATTATGAAAAAAAAAATGTAAACAAATTATAAAAAAATTATAAAAATAAAAAACTACTGACATCGTCCACTGCCCTACTGACACCAATCTTTTCTCTACTGACACCGTACACTGCTCTGCTGGTATACATGCAGTGTGATTGTGCTCTGGTGTGCACACCCTAATGCAACAGGCTGCGCACACCAATGCACATAGGTTACCTGTATGCTGTGCTCTGCCAATACTTGTGCATAGTTGCCACTTGCTTTCCTTCCTGTTGTCTTTTATGTTACCTGCCTATCCCTTATTTTTTTCAACATCATTCCCACCTCTGTGGGGTTCCCATTCTCATCTTTGATCAGTTTCTATGTTCTCAACTCCTGACTTTTGTCACCCAAGTATCTGCTTTGTTTAGTATTATTCCCATGGTAACATTTGGTTTACATCTCTATCATGTTCACAGTCCAGCTTGCTGTGATGTTTGCTCTCTTATCTGCTTACATCCTCTCCTGTGAGATTGCTTTGTGATTGTCATTTTTGCACCTCTGCTCCATTCCTTCTCAGAATGCTCTCGTAATTTAAACCTCAGTGGGATCACGTCTTTGCAGTCCTCCTTGTCTAGCTTTACCTTGTATTATACTGTGCTCCTAGAATAGATCAAACATTCTCAACCAGGTGTAGCGGACCTGATTGGGTGTCCTCTCTCGGCTACCGTGCGGTGGGTGGGTTTTTCCTGCTGTGCATGCCGGGAGAGGGTACATAAAGGGCAGACGCCATGATCTGGTGTGGTGTGCCAGGGGGATTCCAAGGAGGACCCCTGGTGGTGAAGTCGTGCCCTTTGGCCCTGCTGGCCAGGGGGGTGCGTGAACTGGTCGAGGAGTTTCGGGCACCTTTAGCCCGAGGCTGCAGAGTTCCAGGTAGGCCCAGTACCTTCAACTGGGTCTACAACCAACCACTGGAGTCCCAGGGAGCCCAGGTGAGGGTGGCCCGCTCTGAAATAGAGGAAACCGGGGGAGGAACTGGGGGAGGAACTTCTTTCCCAATTTGTTTCAAGCAAAGAAAATAAACTCATCTGTTGGAGTTTAAATACTGTCTGGACATTGGCCTTCTTTTGGGGAAGAATAGACTTTTCCCTACATTCTAGGGACAAGAACCAATGGAGGGAGGTAACTCACTGCAGGACCCAAAATTGTAAGAACACCACTCACCCTCTTATACCAGGAGGATACGGGCATGTGGCATGGTGTGCCTTTACCCCTGCAAGTGAAGGTAGGCAGGAAAAAGGGTCTGTGTGCTAGACATGATTGCTCCAGAGATTGCTAGGTGTTCTCTGATCTGTGGCTGATTAACCTTTCATTTGATGGTGCCTGCATAATTCAGGTTTCAAAGCCACTTGGCAGAGCCAGCAGCCAGCAAAGATGCCAATAATATTTTTAACTGGCTGTAAGGGTGACATTCCGACCACCAGTGAAAAAGGGCATTTTGTCTACTGACCACCAATGTAAGGGGCATTCTTTCCCCTGCACTCTGACAAGTCAAAGTAGTTGTAAACCTCAGGCATGATATATGAACAAGGCATATCCCTCTATAGTGTGTACCTGCCCCAATTAAGAGCACTAAGTGTAATTTCTGTCTGCTGCTTCCTTCCTCTGCTAGCAACATCAATTACTTCTGACAAGTTTTCCTGACACCAAGAGAAAAAATGTGATGGTGGGGGAGTTCCAGCTGATTGACAGCCTCAGCTCTGTTCCTGTGTGCTGTGTAAAGGCGAGTAGACAGGGTCTCTGCAGTGTGACTTCAGCTCCCCCCCCCCCTTTTTTGGACAGCTCAGACCAGCTTTAAAAATTCTGGACTTTGAACTGATGAAAATAAGAAAATACTGCTGATAAACAGGTACAACTTATGTAAGAGGATTTGTTTCATTTCTGTGTATCACCTGTGGCCAGTCACTTCACTGGGTACAGTGCCTTAAAAAAGTATTCATACCCTGGGAAATTTTCCAAATTTTGTCACGTTACAACCAAAAACGTAAATGTCTTTTATTGGGATTTTATGTGATAGAACAGCACAAAGTGGCACATAATTGTGAAGTCAATGGAAAATGATAAATGGTTTTAATTTTTTTTTTTTTACAAATAAATATCTGTATTCAGCCCCCTTTACCCTGATACCCCGGGCCCTAACTAAAATCTAGTGGAACCAATTGCCTTCAGAAGTCACCTAATTAGTAAATAGAGTCCACCTGTGTGTAATTTAATCTCAGTAAAACTATAAGTTGTGCACTCCACAAATTTGGCCTTTATGGAAGAGTGGCAAGAAGAAAGCCATTGTTGAAAGAAAGCCATAAGAAGTCCCGTTTGAAGTTTGCAAGAAGCCATGTGGGGGATACAGAAAATATGTGGAAGAAAAAGCTCTGGTCAGATGAGACCAAAATTGAACTTTTTGGCCTAAAAGCAAAATGCTATGTATGGGGGAAAACTAACAATGCACATCACCCTGAACACACCATGCCCTCCTTGAAACATGGTGGTGGCAGCATCATGTTGTGGGGATGATTTTCTTCAGCAGAGACAGGGAAGCTGGTCAGAGTTGATGGGAAGATGGATGGAGCCAAATACTGGGCAATCTTAGAAGAAAACCTGTTAAATTCTGCAAAAGACTTGAGACTGGGGTGGAGGTTCACCTTCCAGCAGGAAAACGACCCTAAAAATACAGCCAGAGCTACAATGGAAAGGTTTAGATCAAAGCATATTCATGTGTTAGAATGGCCCAGTCAAAGTCCAGACCTAAATCCAATTAAGAAGCTGTGGCAAGACTTGAAAATTGCTGTTCAAAGACACTCTCCATCCAATCTTTCAAAAAGGAATGGGCAAAAATGTCACTCTCTAGATGTGCAAAGCTGGTAGAGACATCCCTAAAAAAGGACTTGCAGCTTTTATTGCAGCGAAAGGTGGTTCTACAAAGTATTGACTCAGGGGGGATGAATTCAAATCCATTCCACACTTTTTTGATATTTATTTGTAAAAAAAAGTTGAAAACCATTTATCATTTTCCTTCCACTTCACAATTATGTGCCCTTTTTTGCTGGTTTATCAAAAAAATACCAATAAAATACATTTACGTTTTTGGTTGTAACATGACAAAATGTGGAAAATGTTAAAGGGTATGAATACTTTTTCAAGGCACTGTATATGTTAGGGATGCACCAAAATTTAGGCGGCCGAAACATTTTGGCCAAAAATTGTGTTTTCAGGATGTTGGCAAAAGAAAAAAAAATGCAGATAATTGCGCTGATAATCACGCATGCGCAGTAGCGGTGGCCAAGCCGCCGGGTGCTGCCCATTGCGGAGTGTCATC
Source organism: Rana muscosa (assembly GCA_029206835.1). Classification (NCBI taxonomy): domain Eukaryota; kingdom Metazoa; phylum Chordata; class Amphibia; order Anura; family Ranidae; genus Rana; species Rana muscosa. The sequence continues at coordinate 189,849,629 of CM055116.1, forward strand.
CTGGTCAAGGTCCGGTCTTCCCCTCCCTCCTCCTCATGTGTCAGGGAGCTGAATTGTCCGGTCCGTAGTAACAATGTCCCATGCCTGTGATAGAGGGCACACTGATCCAATGGCGGGACAATGAATCAGTGTGACCTGATCACATGAGACGAGACATTGTTACTGCGACCCAGGCAATTCAAATGCAGGACATGACACACGGAGATCGCTGTTCTGATCCGGACACGAGCAGGCTGCATCCACAGGTGAGGCTGCATGATGGGCACAGGCAGGCTGCTCTATCTGATGGGCACAGGCAGGCTGCTTCATCTGATGGACACAGGCACTGGTGAGACTGCATGACGGGCATCAGGCAGGCTGCTCTACCTGATGGGCACAGGCAGGCTGCTGTATCTGATGGGAACAGGCAGGCTGCTGCAACTGATGGGAACAAGCACTGGTGAGGCTGCATGATGGGCACAGGCAGGCTGCTGCATCTGATGGGCATAGGCAGGCTGCTGCATCTGATGGGCACTGGTGAGACTGCTGCATCTAATGGGCACAGGCACTGGTGAGGCTGCATGATGGGCACAGGCAAGCTGCATCTGACTGGTAGGCTGCATCTGACAGGCACTGGTGAGGCTGCATTGATCTCTTGTATCATGTGTGCAGTCTCTGACTGTCTCCTGTATCATGTCTGCTAGAGGAGCACCGAATTAAATTTTGCTAATACTATTCACAGTGTGTTTAAATTTAAGTAAGAGATTGCAGACATGATACAAGAGATGGTTAGAGACTGTGGACATGATACAAGAAATGGTTAGAGACTGTGGACATGATACAAGAGATGGTTAGAGACTGTGGACATGATACAAGAGATGGTTAGAGACTAAGGGTGCCAATAATGGGCAACAATAAATTCATAATAATTTAAATAGATGATAATAATTAAAAAGTTGAATATAATATAGAGGTCGACCGATATATCTGCCGATTATTGCAATTTTTTAATTAATCAGCATCGGCCGATTGTGCTGCAAATTAGGCCGATTAATTTATGCACTAGATCTGACTTGCGGGCCGACTCCAGCGCGACTTGCAAATGAATTCTGTAATACTGAGTCTCTCCTATCATTGCTGATAAAAGAAGAAAAGAGATACAATGTTTCTACTTATCAAAGGAATGAACTCCAGTGTGTAGAAGATCTGTTTAACCATTTAAAGACTAAATCTTTGCTGACATGTGTTGCTTACAAGTAAATATCCAATATTTTCTGCTAGAAAATCACTTAGAACCCCCAAATATGATATATTGTTTTTTAGCAGAGACCCTAGAGAATAAAATGTCGGTTATTGCAATATTTTATGTCACACGGTATTTGCGCAGCGGTCTTTCAAACAATTTTTTTTTTTGGGGAAAAAATAACACTTTAAAGTGGAGTTCCACCCAAAAATTGAACTTCCGCTTTAAGTGAAGGTGACCCCCTGACATGCCACATTTGGCCTGTAATTTTTTTTTGGGGGGGAGGAGCGGATACCCTCTTTTTAGGGGCACCCAGCTCCCACTTCTGTGGCACCGGAAGGAAGTTCATCTCTCCCCCCTCCCTCCGTGCAATTTTCAGGGACATGTCACAGGTCCCAGAAGATTGCCCCGGCCAATCACAGCGTGCAGCACGACTCGCGCATGCGCAGTGTGTGCCCCGGCTGTGAAGCCACAGCCGGGGGCCCACAGTCTGAATGCCGGCACCGAGGAGAGGAGGGGGAGAGTTGTTCGCCCGCATCGCTGGACCGTGGGTCAGGTGAGTGTCCGATTATTAAAAGTCAGCAGCTACACTTTTTGTAGTTGCTGACTTTTATATGGGTGGAACTCCGCTTTTTATTAATTAAAAAAAAACTAAACAGTAAAGTTAGCCCATTTATTTATTTTTTGTCCAAAAGTTTTGATCACCTGTTTTTGTGTATTTAATATTTAAGATACATAGTTTTTTTAATCTAAAGTATACATACAAGTGCACGGATTGGAGGCTTGTTGTGTTTAATAAATATTTAATTTAATACATTTTCTGTATCACTTCCTATTACTTAACTGTAAGATTTTATGAGATGAAGGAAAAAAAAAAATCAGTCTAACATATTGGGCCAAAAAATCGGCATCATATATCGGCCATCGGCCGCCGCGATCTCTAAATATTGGCATCGGCCAGAGGAAAACTCATATCGGTTGACCTCTAGTATAATACAATTATATATAAAAATATAAATATTTTTTAAAAAGTGTCATTTTCGGTTTCGGTTTTCTGCCTCCTAGTGCATCCTTAATTTTTGGTTTCGGTAACTAAATTTCCATTCGGTGCACCACTAGTATATGTAAGAGTTTTTGTTAATTCTTTAATTAATAAAATGTGAATTTATTATAGTCCAGTGTAATGTTATACATTCTATAAAGTTCTTTGGTGGTTCAGTTTAAATCAGTTTTTTTAACCCAAGCCTCGTACACACGACCGTTTTTCTCGTCCAAAACCGGCAAGAAAAGTGCCGCGAGAGCTTTTTCCTCGAGAAAACCGTTCGTGTGTATGGTTTTACGACGAGAAAATTGCCGTGAATCTCGACGAGAAAATAGAGAACCTGCTCTCTATTTTCTCGTCAGGATTCCAGATTTCCTCGTCGTGTTTCTCGTCGGCCTGTTTTGTGACGAGAAAATGGTTCGTGTGTATGCTTTTACGACTCTTCAAAAAGCGCACATGCTCAGAAGCAAGTATGAGACGGGAGCGCATCTTCTGGTAAAACAAGCCTTCGTAATGAAGATAGCACATTCGTCACGCTCGAAATTATTGCGTCGTTTAACCACTTAACGACCGCTCACTGTATATATACGTCGGCAGAATGGCACCGACAGGCACAATCACGTAGAGTGTACGTGATTGCCTTTGTATAGTTGGGGGGTCCAATCGGACCCCCCTCCTATACAGTGAGCGGTGGCTAAGTGTCCGGGAGCGTTCCGGGATGAGGGGGCAGCCATTCGTTTCTGGCCACCCCCTCGCGATCGCTCCCGGTGAATGGAAATGCCCCCTCTGTCTGTGTCAGACAGAGGGAGCAGGAGGAAGTGATGTCATCTCTGGTGCGGCGCTCACATATACCGAGCGCCGTACAAGAGAAGACATCAGGTCAGTGCACACAACACTACACTGACACCAGGACACATAGGGACATAAATCGCCCCCCCAGGCCCCCCCAGACACCCCAGATCACCCCCCAGCCCCCAGTCACAGTGTCACTGATTGCAGTGACCATTTATTTAGTGATCACTGCAATCAGTGACATTTGTGACTGTAAAAGTGTCACCAAAGTTTAGTCTTAGGTCCAGTGTAGCCCCCTAACCCCCCCTAATAAAGGTTTAACCCCCTGATCACCCCCCAGATAACCCTTTCACCCCCTATCACCACTGTCGCTAAGCGATCATTTTTCTGATCGCTGTCTTAGCGTCAGTGATACCGATCGGCAGCCAGTAATTTTTTTTAGGTTCGCCGCAGGTTTTTATAGCGTCAGGTACCCCAATATATTATCTAATAAAGGTTTAACCCCCTTGATCGCCCCCAGGTAACCCTTTCACCCCCTATCACCACTGTCGCTAAGCGATCGTTTTCTAAACGCTGTCTTAGTGTCTGTGATGCAGATCGGTAGCCGGTAATTTTTTTTAGGTTCGCCGCAGGTTTTTATAGCGTCAGGTACCCCAATATATTATCTAATAAAGGTTTAACCCCCTTGATCGCCCCCCAGGTAACCCTTTCACCCCCTATCACCACTGTCGCTAAGCAATTGTTTTTCTAAACGCTGTCTTAGTGTCGGTGATGCAGATCGGTAGCCAGTAATTTTTTTTAGGTTCGCCGCATGTTTTTATAGCGTCAGGTACCCCAATATATTATCTAATAAAGGTTTAACCCCCTTGATCGCCCCCCAGGTAACCCTTTCACCCCCATCACCACTGTCGCTAAGCGATCGTTTTCTAAACGCCGTCTTAGTGTCAGTGATGCAGATCGGTAGCTGGTAATTTTTTTTAGGTTCGCCGCAGGTTTTTATAGCGTCAGGTACCCCAATATATTATCTAATAAAGGTTTAACCCCCTTGATCGCCCCCCAGGTAACCCTTTCACCCCCTATCACCACTGTCGCTAAGCGATCGTTTTTCTAAACGCTGTCTTAGTGTCGGTGATGCAGATCGGTAGCCAGTAATTTTTTTTAGGTTTGCCGCATGTTTTTATAGCGTCAGGTACCCCAATATATTATCTAATAAAGGTTTAACCCCCTTGATCGCCCCCCAGGTAACCCTTTCACCCCCATCACCACTGTCGCTAAGCGATCGTTTTTCTAAACGCTGTCTTAGTGTCGGTGATGCAGATCGGTAGCTGGTAATTTTTTTTAGGTTCGCCGCATGTTTTTATAGCGTCAGGTACCCCAATATATTATCTAATAAAGGTTTAACCCCCTTGATCGCCCCCCAGGTAACCCTTTCACCCCCATCACCACTGTCGCTAAGCGATCGTTTTCTAAACGCTGTCTTAGTGTCAGTGATGCAGATCGGTAGCTGGTAATTTTTTTTAGGTTCGCCGCAGGTTTTTATAGCGTCAGGTACCCCAATATATTATCTAATAAAGGTTTAACCCCCTTGATCGCCCCCCAGGTAACCCTTTCACCCCCTATCACCACTGTCGCTAAGCGATCGTTTTTCTAAACGCTGTCTTAGTGTCGGTGATGCAGATCGGTAGCCAGTAATTTTTTTTAGGTTCGCCGCATGTTTTTATAGCGTCAGGTACCCCAATATATTATCTAATAAAGGTTTAACCCCCTTGATCGCCCCCCAGGTAACCCTTTCACCCCCATCACCACTGTCGCTAAGCGATCGTTTTCTAAACGCTGTCTTAGTGTCAGTGATGCAGATCGGTAGCTGGTAATTTTTTTTAGGTTCGCCGCAGGTTTTTATAGCGTCAGGTACCCCAATATATTATCTAATAAAGGTTTAACCCCCTTGATCGCCCCCCAGGTAACCCTTTCACCCCCTATCACCACTGTCGCTAAGCGATCGTTTTTCTAAACGCTGTCTTAGTGTCGGTGATGCAGATCGGTAGCTGGTAATTTTTTTTAGGTTCGCCGCAGGTTTTTATAGCGTCAGGTACCCCCATATATTATCTAATAAAGGTTTTAACCCCCTGATTGCCCCTAGTTAACCCTTTCACCAGTGATCACCATATAAGTGTTACGGGTGACGCTGGTTAGTTAGTTTGCTTTTTATAGTGTCAGGGCACCCGCCGTGTATATAACCCAATAAAGGTTTAACCCCCCTGATCGCCCGGCGGGTGATATCAATTAGGTTTTAGCGTCAGAGAGGGTCTGAGTCACACCCCAGGCAGCGTCAGGTTAGTGCCAGTAACGCTAACACCCACGCGTGAAGCATAAACCCCCCTTAGTGGTATAGTATCTGAACAGATCAATATCTGATCTGATCAGATCTATACTAGCGTCCCCAGCAGTTTAGGGTTCCCAAAAACGCAGTGTTAGTGGGATCAGCCCAGATACCTGCTGGCACCTGCGTTTTGCCCCTCCGTCCAGCCCAGGCCACCCAAGTGCAGTATCGATCGATCACTGTCACTTACAAAACAAAAACACACATAACTGCAGCGTTCGCAGAGACAGGCCTGATCCCTGCGACTCCAGTGCTGTAGGAGGTGATTTCACCACCACAGTTAAAAAAAAAAGGAAATATGCCGAAGCATTGGGGCAGCAGGGGCGGAGGAGCGATTTTGCTCCTAATGCCGCGTACATACGGTCGAAATTCCGACGGAGGCTTGCCCGTGGAAAAGTCCGACCATGTGTGTGCGGCATAACTTTTTTGCGGGAGGATGCCCCCATGCTTCAGCATATATAAATGGTGCGTGTATGCCCATCATTGGAAGTGGGTGGATGAAGGGCGGTATTCTAATGGTGGGCATACCCACCGATCAATCTCTTTTTTTCGTTCAGCCAACTGGCTGCATGAAAAAAAAAAGATTACAATACATGTCCAACAAGGACCAGCAACGTACTGGTATGTTGCTGGACTTTGAATGTTTATACCAGAATGATGCCTGCGGGTTTAGGTATCATCTTGGTATCATTCTTTTCAGCCTGCGGCCGGCTTTCATGTAAAAGCAATCCTAGCAGCTAATTAGCCTCTGGACTGCTTTTACAAGCAGTGGGAGGGAATGCCCCCCCCCCCCCGGATATAAAAAGCGCCATTGGGAAATTGGGAAAGCATTTTATCACACCGATCTTGGTGTGGTCAGATGCTTTGAGGGCAGAGGAAAAATCTAGGGTCTAGAAGACCCCAGTTTTTTCAAAAAAAGAGTACCTGTCACTACCTATTGCTATCATAGGGGATATTTACATTCCCTGAGATAACAATAAAAATGATTAAAAAAAAAAATACTTGGAAGGAACAATTTAAAAATAAAATAAAAAAGCAAAATTAATAAGAAAAAAAAGAAAAAAAAAAAAAGCACCCCTGTCCTGCCCTGCTCTTGCCCAATGGCGAACGCAAGCGTCGGTCTGGCGTCATATGTAAACAGCAATTGCACCATGCATGTGAGGTATCACCGCGAAGGTCAGATAGAGGGCAATCATTTTAGCAGTAGACCTCCTCTGTAAATCTACTGGGGTAACCTGTAAAGGCTTTTAAAGGCTTTTAAAAATGTATGTAGTTTGTCGCCAATGCGCGTTTGTGCGAAATTTTAAAGCATGTCGTGTTTGGTATCTATGTACTCGGCCTAAGATCATCTTTTTTATTGCATCAAACATTTGGGCAATATAGTGTGTTTTAGTGCATTAAAATTAAAAAAAGTGTATTTTTTAACCCAAAAAATGCGTTTGAAAAATGGCTGCGCAAATACTGTGTAGAAAAAAAAAATGCAACACCCACCATTTTAATCTGTAGGGCCTTTGCTTTAAAAATATATATAATGTTTGGGGGTTCAACATAATTTTCTTGCAAAAAAAAAAATGTTTTCATGTAAACAAAAAGTGTCAAAAAGGGCTTTGTCTTCAAGTGGTTAGAAGAGTGGATGTAAGCTTCCTAATGTTGTGTATAAAATGCCAGAACAGTTCAAAACCCCCCCAAATGACCCCATTTTGGAAAGTAGACACCCCAAGCTATATACTGAGAGGCATGTCGAGTCCATGGAACATTTTCTATGTTGACACAAGTTGCGGAAAAACGAAAAAATTTTTTTTTTTTTTGCACAAAGTTGTCACTAAATGATATATTGCTCAAACATGCCATGGGCATATGTGGAATTACACCCCAAAATACATTCTGTTGCTTCTCCTGAGTACGGGGATACCACATGTGTGAGACTTTTTGGGAGCCTAGCCGCGTACGGGACCCCAAAAACCAAGCACCGCCTTCAGGCTTTCTAAGGGTGTAAATTTTTGATTTCACTTCTCACTGCCTATCACAGTTTCGGAGGCCATGGAATGCCCAGATAGCACAAAACCCCCCCAAATGACCCCATTTTGGAAAGTAGACACCCCAAGCTATTTGCTGAGAGGTATTGTGAGTATTTTGCAGATCTCGCTTTTTGTCACAAAGTTTTGAAAATTGAAAAAAAATATATATATATATTTTTTTTTTCTTTCTTCATTTTCAAAAACAAATGAGAGCTGTAAAATACTCGTCATTCCTCTCAGCAAATAGCTTGGGGTGTCTATATTCCAAAATGGGGTCATTTGGGGGGGTTTTGTGCGATTTTGGCATTTTATGGCCTTCGAAACTGTGATAGGTAGTGAGGAGTGAAATCAAAAATTTGTGCCTAGAAATCCTGAAGGCGGTGCTTGGTTTTCGGGGTCCCCGTACTCAGGAGAAGCAGAAAAATGTATTTTGGGGTGTAATTCCACATATAACCATGGCATGTGTGAGCAATATATCATTTAGTGACAACTTTTTGTATTTTTTTTTTTTTTTTGTCATTATTCAATCACTTGGGACAAAAAAAAATATATTCAATGGGCTCAACAGGCCTCTCAGCAATTTCCTTGGGGTGTCTACTTTCTAAAATGGGGTCATTTGGGGAGGTTTTGTGCTATTTTGGCATTTTATGGCCTTCGAAACTGTGATAGGTAGTGAGGAGTGAAATCAAAAATTTGCGCCCTTAGAAATCCTGAAGGCGGTGCTTGGTTTCCGGGGTCCCGTACGCGGCTAGGCTCCCAAAAAGTCCCACACATGTGGTATCCCCGTACTCAGGAGAAGCAGCAAAATGTATTTTGAGGTGAAATTCCACATATAACCATGGCATGTGTGAGCAATATATCATTTAGTGACAACTTTTTGTAATTTTTTTTTTTTTTTTAGTCATTATTCAATCACTTGGGACAAAAAAATAAAAAATTCAATGGGCTCAACATGCCTCTCAGCAATTTCCTTGGGGTGTCTACTTTCCAAAATGGGGTCATTTGGGGGGGTTTTGTACTGCCCTGTCATTTTAGCACCTCAAGAAATGAGATAGGCAGTCATAAATTTAAAGCTGTGTAAATTTCAGAAAATGTACCCTAGTTTGTAAACTCTATAACTTTTGCGCAAACCAATAAATATACGCTTATTGACATTTTTTTTACTAAAAACATGTGGCTGAATACATTTTGGCCTAAATGTATGACTACAATTGAGTTTATTCGATTTTTCTTATAACAAAAAGTAGAAAATATCATTTTTTTTCAAAATTTTCGGTCTTTTTCCGTTTATATCGCAAAAAATAAAAATCGCAGAGGCAATCAAATACCATTAAAAGAAAGCTCTATTTGTGGGAAGAAAAGGACGCAAATTTCGTTTGGGTACAACATTGCATGTCCGCACAATTTACAGTTAAAGCAGCGCAGTGCAAAATTCTGAATTCACCTCTGGTCCTTTAGCTACCAAATGGTCCGGGGCTTAAGTGGTTAAATGTTGTGCATTGAAATCTTCTTTAGAATGTTACATTAATCCAAACGAATGAACTTCTTTTGCTGCTGATATTCACACAGAGTTATGACTATCTTTTTTTATCCTTTTTCATGCTGCTCTTAAGAAGATTTAGGTGTATTATATCGTGCAAGATCTTCTGAATATTTTACATTTTTTAATTTTTCAAACTGATGTTAATTGTAATTTGGCAATGTTTTGATAGTGATCTCCCATTGAATATTTTAATATATATTTGTTAAATTTTACACCCTATTTTTTAAAAATAAGATTGTTATTCTTTTTTTGGGTTTGGTATCTGTCCCTTTTTTTGGCTGTCAAATGTCTCTGCTTACTCCAAAGCTAAATTTTTATTTTTTTAAAAATACACATAGTCAAGTATGAACTTAAACAAAAATAACATTTATTCATGATTGAAATAAAATAAAGAGAAGGCAGCGCTGGAGAACCTGCTGCCATTTGTGCATCCCAGGGACCCCAGACCACACATCAACCCTGTGTGGACACTAAAATTGGGAGCTTGAGAAGGCCAACATTTCTGAGCACAATCTGATGCTGGCCTCCCAGAGGTCAGGAACAGCAGCAGGTGAGATATATGTCCCAAGTGTGTGGTACTACAACAGGCTGCCTTCTGTCCGACCACAATGAAGCAAGGCCATCACTTCCTCGTCTTCCTGGCAACCTTCCCTGCAACCTTTCCTGAAGCCTTCCCTGCAGCCTTCCTTCTTCGTTTGGCTGGAGGCTGGGCCACTGGAGGGGTACTCCTGTCAGGAGGAGGAGGAGGTGGAGGAGAAGGGGGTGGCGCAGAAGAAGAAGGTGGAGGTTGAGGAGAAGGGGGTGGGGCAGAAGAACAAGGTGGAGGTGGAGGAGAAGGGGGTGGGGCAGAAGAACAAGGTGGAGGTGGAGGAGAAGGGGGTAGCGCAGAAGAACAAGGTGGAGGTGGAGGAGAAGGGGGTGGCGCAGAAGAAGAAGGTGGAGGTTGAGGAGAAGGGGGTGGGGCAGAAGAAGAAGGTGAAGGTTGAGGAGAAGGGGGTGGGGCAGAAGAAGAAGGTGGAGGTTGAGGAGAAGGGGGTGGGGCAGAAGAAGAAGGTGGAGGAGGAGGTTGAGGTTGGGACAGTTGTGCCACCTCACAAATAGCGGTATTGGGGGTAATTTTTTCCATCACCCCCTTGTTCAGCAAGGTGATGAGCAGGGGCTCGCATAGGAGGCGTTGCTCCATGCTCAACACCTTGAACTTTGCCTCCACTAGGCTGGCAATGGCCTCTTCAGGGGATGTGGGCTCCTTGAGGGTGGCATGGGCCTCTCGAATAAGGGCCATTGCTGCCTCACTGGTGGTCCTGTCCCTCCTGCTTCTTTTGGGAAGTCGGATGGGAGGCACCTGTGATCTGGTGCTTCTCCTTTGCCCTGCCACCTCCTGGCTGCCCCTGGGCCCTGCCACCTCCTGGCTTCCACTGGGCCCTGCCACCTCCTGCCTGCCACTGGGCCCTGCCTCCTCCTGCCTGACAGTTTCCAGATCCTCCTCCTGGCTGATTTCATCCTGTGTATGAAAAAGGGACATAGTTTAATATGTTGGTTTAATCTTTGCATCCAAAATTCAGATCATGATTGAAGCAATTCGAATGTAAATCCAGAATTCATTTTGACCAATTTACAACTACATCAGATTGACTATTTAGCACCCAATTTAGGCCAGACTAATGTCTCGAGATCTTGATTTCACTTGTGGAACCCAAAATAGTTTATGTTTGTCATCTTGACTAGTGTTGAGCGGACCCGAACTGTAAAGTTCGGGTCCGTACCGAATTTTGGCGTTTTCCCGACCCCGAACCCGGATTTTGCGCTAAAGTCCGGGTTCGGGTCCGGATTCGGGAATTTAATGGCGCAGTTAGAAATGCTTCAGGGGCCAGCCAATCACCATTTGATTAGCTGGTGTGCCCTTAGAAGCCATCATAGCCATGCCTACTAATGGCATGGCTGTGATTGGTCAGTGCAACATGTGACCCAGCATGTGACCAGCTTCTATATAAGAAAGAGGCACACAGCACAGATCGTCACTCTGCTTTTAGACAGTGTAGGGAAAGGATCCTGGCTGCTGTTGCTGTGAGGGAGAGAATTATATGATAGGAGTTAGTCCTGATTCTGCAATCTACTGATAGAAAAGATAGGGAGACAGTGTAGTGTAGTGTAGTGTAGGGGCAGGATCCTGTTTGTGCTTTCAGGGAGAGAGATTTAGATAGGAGTCCAGATTGAGAGATATAATAGCTCAGCGATCTGCATAGGTTTATCTGTTTGTGTTGCAAGCTCAGTGCACCAGCACTGCATTACGTTGAGTGATACACCTATTCCATACTGTGGCTGTATTGTGCTTTTGCTAAAAAGACCCATTTTTGGGCCCCAAAAAAAAAAAAAAGGCACTTTATTGTGCTGTTGCAAAAAAAAAAAAAGGCACTTTGTTGTGCGCAAAAAAGACCTATTTTTGGGCAAAAAAAATATTTTGCAGTGTATATCTCTAGTTGTGTGAAATAACCAATTTCTATATATTTTTCTTGTACTATGCTATACTAAAAAAAAAAAAAAAAACTTTTTTTGAATAGCATTCTCTGCAGCTGTGCGATTCAGCGGTTATATACTGTGGTTGTGTTGTGCTCTTGCAAAAAACGCCATTTAGGGCCACAGAAAATATTTTGCAGTGTGAAATACACATGTGGAGGTGTGTAAAATAAACAATTTCTATATATTGTACAGTGCTATACTAAAAAAAACAACATTTTTTTTGAATAGCATTCTCTGCACTTCTATAGCTGTGCGATTCAGTGGTTAAATACTGTGGTTGTGTTGTGCTCTTGCAAAAAACGCCATTTAGGGCCACAGAAAATAAATTGCAGTGTGAAATACACATGTGGAGGTGTGTAAAATAAACAATTTCTATATATTGTACAGTGCTATATTAAAAAAAACAACATTTTTTTTGAATAGCATTCTCTGCACTTCTATAGCTGTGCGATTCAGTGGTTAAATACTGTGGTTGTGTTGTGCTCTTGCAAAAAACGCCATTTAGGGCCACAGAAAATAAATTGCAGTGTGAAATACACATGTGGAGGTGTGTAAAATAAACAATTTCTATATATTGTACAGTGCTATACTAAAAAAAACAAAATTTTTTGTTGAATAGCATTCTCTGCACTTCTATAGCTGTGCGATTCAGTGGTTAAATACTGTGGTTGTGTTGTGCTCTTCCAAAAAACGCCATTTAGGGCCACAGAACATATTTTGCAGTGTGAAATACACATCTGGAGGTGTGTGTAAAAAAATAATTTCTATATATTGTACTGTGCTATACTAAAAAAAACAACCTTTTTTTTTTGAATAGCATTTTCTGCAGTTCTGTAGCTGTGCGTTTCAGCCATTACGTACTGTGGGTGTGTTGTGGTCTTCCAAAAAACGCCATTTAGGGCAAGATCCTAAATTTGGAAAATATGAGGGGAAGGTCAAAGGGACGTGGTGGCCCCGGTCGTGGTGCTGCTGGTGGAGCTCCTGTTGCAGGGAGAGGACGTGGTGGATCTGTGCCAGCTACACGCACAAGTGAAACACCTTCCTCAGGTGCGAGTAGGCGACCGAGCCTGCGGCGGTATTTTGTCGCGCCTAATGAGGCTGTACCAATGTTTAGGCCAGGACAAGTACAGGCGATAGTAGATTGGGTTGCTGACAGTGCCTCGGGTTCCTTCACATTGTCTCCCACCCACTCTTCTGCTGAAAGATCAGAGTTGGCACCTGAAGCCCATGTCCATCAGTCTTTCACCTCACCCCCTTGCAAATCAGCCAAGCAGTCTGAGCCCCAAATCATGCAGCAGTCTCTTCTGCTTTTCGATGACTCTGTTAGCAGGGTTTCCCAGGGCCATCCACCTAGCCCTGCCCCAGAAGTGGAAGAGATTGAGTGCACCGATGCCCAACCACTTATGTTTCATGATGGGTACATGGGAGGACCATCGCAGCACGTCTCGGATGATGACGAAACACAGGTGCCAACTGCTGCTGCTTTCGCAATTGTGCAGACAGACATGGAGGGCAGGGGTGAAGACTGGGTGGAAGATGATGTGGAGGACGATGAGGTCCTCGACCCCACATGGAATCAACGTTATGCAGGTGACCAGTGTAGTTCGGAGGAAGAGGCGGTGGTCGCACAGAGCCACCAGCACAGCAGAAGAGGGAGCAGGGTGCAAAAACGGAGCATTCGTCCCCTAGACAGTACATTTGCTACTGCCCAACGCAGCAAGGGACCGAGCACACCAAAGCCAGGTCCAAGGGCTTCCCTAGCGTGGCAGTTCTTCACACAGTGTGTTGATGACAAGACACGAGTGGTTTGCACGCTGTGCAATCAGAGCCTGAAGCGAGGCATAAACGTTCTCAACCTGAGCACAAGCTGCATGACCAGGCATCTAAGTGCAAAGCACGAGCTGCAGTGGAGTAGACACCTCAGAAACCAAGAAAGGTCTCTGGCTCCTCCTGCTTCCTCTTCTGCTGCAGTCTCGGCCTCTTCATCCACCTCTGTAGTGACAGTGGCACCTGTCACCCCGCAAACAGAGGATCTGCCAGCAACACTACCACCTGGGTCACCGACCATCTCCACAATGTCCCATGGAAGCGTTCAGCTCTCTATCTCCCAAACATTGGAGCGGAAGAGGAAGTACCCCCCTAGCCACCCACGATCCCTGGCCCTGAATGCCAGCATTTCAAAATTCCTGGCCTTTGAAATGCTGTCATTCCGTCTGGTGGAGACGCAGAGTTTTAAAAGCCTGATGGCATTGGCTGTCCCGCAGTACGTCGTGCCCAGCCGCCACTACTTTTCCAGGCGAGCCATCCCTTCCCTGCACAACCAGGTGGGGGACAAAATCAGGTGTGCACTGCGCAACGCCATCTGTGGCAAGGTCCACCTAACTACGGATGCGTGGACCAGTAAGCACGGTCAGGGACGTTATATCTCCCTAACAGCACACTGGGTAAATGCAGTGGCTGCTGGGCCTGAGGCAGATAGCGGTTTGGCGCATGTCCTTCCACCACCGAGGATTGCAGGGCGCTTCAGTTTGCCTCCTGTTGCTAACTCCTCCTTCTCCGCTTCCTCATCCTCTACCGCCTCCTCATCCATTCAGCGTAACACCTTCACCACCAACTTCAGCACAGCTAGGGGTAAACGACAGCAGGCAGTTTTAAAACTTTCCTGTTTGGGGGAAAATCCCCACACCGCGCAGGAGTTGTGGAGGGACATGGAACAACAGACCGATGAGTGGTTGCTGTCAGTGAGCCTCAAGCCCAGCCTGGTGGTGTGCGATAATGGGCGAAATCTCGTAGCAGCTCTGGGTCTAGCCGGTTTGACGCACATCCCTTGCCTGGCGCATGTGCTGAACTTGGTGGTCCAGAGGTTCCTTAAAAATTACCCCAATATGCCAGAGCTGCTGCAGAAAGTGCGGGCTGTCTGTGCGCACTTTCGGCGTTCTCACCCTGCTGCTGCTCGCCTGTCAGCGCTGCAGCGTAACTGCGGCCTTCCAGCTCACCGCCTCATATGTGACGTGCCCACAAGGTGGAACTCCACCTTGCACATGCTGGCCAGACTGTGCGAGCAGCAGCAGGCAATAGTGGAGTTTCAGCTGCAGCAATCACGCGTGAGTCGCTCTGCGGAACAGCACCACTTCACCACCAATAACTGGGCCTCCATGCGAGACCTGTGTGCCTTGTTGCGCTGTTTCGAGTACTCCACCAACATGGCCAGTGCCAATGACGCCGTTCTCAGCGTTACTATCCCAGTTCTATGCCTCCTTGAAAAAACGCTTTGTGCGATGATGGAAGAGGATGTGGCACAGGAGGAGGAGGAGGAGGAAGCGGGATCATTTCAAAGGCTTTCAGGCCAGTCTTTCACAAGTGGCTACGAGGGTGGGTTCCTGCACCAACAAACGCCAGGTACACAATTGTCCGGCAGAAAGGGCACAGTTCTGGAGGAGGAGGAGGAGGAGGAGGAGGAGCCATGTTCACAGCAGGGTGGCACTCAGACCAGCTCGTGGCCATTACTGGTGCGTGGCTGGGGGGATACAGAGGACACAGACGATACACCTCCCACAGAGGACAGCTTTTCTTTGCCTCTGGGCAGCCTGGCACACATGAGCGATTACATGCTGCAGTGTTTCCGCAACGACAGCCGAGTTGCCCACATTTTAACTGGTGCTGATTACTGGGTGGCCACCCTGCTGGATCCCCGTTACAAGGACAACGTACCGTCCTTAATTCCCTCACTGGAGCGGGATCGTAAGATGCGCGAGTACAAGCGCACGCTGGTAGACGCGCTGCTGGTGGCATTCCCACCTGACAGCGGGCGTACGGTGGAAGCACAAGGCGAAGGCAGAGGAGGAGGAAGAGGTCGCCAACGCAGCCGGGGCACCGGCAGCACCTCAGAAGGCAGGGTTAGCATGGCCGAAATGTGGAAAAGCTTTGTCAGCACGCCACAACAACCAGCACCACCAGCTGAGATGGAACGTCTTAGCAGGAGGCAGCATTTCACCAACATGGTAGAGCAGTATGTGTCCACAGGCCTACACGTACTGGATGACGGGTCTGCCCCCTTTAACTTCTGGGTCTCCAAATTGGGCACATGGCCTGAGCTTGCCGTTTATGCCTTGGAGGTGCTGGCCTGCCCTGCAGCCAGTGTATTATCTGAACGTGTATTTAGCACGGCAGGGGGCGTTATCACAGACAAGCGCAGCCGCCTGTCCAGAGCCAATGTGGACAAGCTCATGTTCATTAAAATGAACCAGGCATGGATCCCACAGGACTTGTCCGTACCTTGTGCAGAATAGACATGTATACCGGTGTTGTGACAAAAACTGTCCGGCCATCGGATTGTGCCCGGCCCGTACTGCGCAGGCGCAGCGCTTGCGCAGTACAGAGGACAAGGAGATTCACAAAATCTCCGAAGATGAACGGCGCCTGCGCTGTGAGTGCAGGTTCAAGCCCCACCATCCAAGAGGACATACGGTAGCACATAGTAACAGGGCCCCTCACGGGCTCGCTTCGATCGCGGCCTTGCTTGGCTCGGCTTGAACCACGGATGGTGTGGCCTTCACCTGAACTCAACACGCAGGCGCCGTTAGTCTTTTTGAAATCCCCTTGTCCTACATACTCAGCAAGCGCAGTACAGGGCGGACACTATTCGACAGGGGACAGAATTCGACACATCACCGGCCTTACCCAGCCATTGTTGTATTTTTGAACCAGTGTTGGCTACCTCGTCCTCCTCCACCGCCGCTTCCACCTACACAGCCACATCCACCGCCACCTCAACCTCCTACTCCATATGGACCTCGTCCTGCTAGGCCAAGATTACAATTTTTATTTTATTTTTTTGTAGCGCACAGATCCTTTCCCCCTTACCTGCCTTTATGTTGTTGGCTCTTCGCAGGAGGGAGAAAGGCACACCGCACTACCAGCCCGTATCCTCCTATATAAAGAGGTTGAGCGGTGTACTTGACGGGCCGTGTCCACAGCCGGAGTCAAAACTCCTCCAGAGGATGATTCTCACCTCTACTGTAGGTAGAGGCAAGTCCTTTAATTGCCAGTAAAGTCAATGTCCACACCAGCTGAAACTCCAACTCTTATTCTCTCATGGCAAAATAAACTGTACTCAGATAGAAAAGGTTAGAGCAAAGAAACAGGACAGCTTAAGGTGTGGAGGAGGTCCAGGCACAAACGTAGCACATTCACTTCACTGCTTAGGTTTCTCAAACAGTTTTTGGCGCACGGTCTCTGCCACAGACATTGAGGTTGGTCTCTGCCACAGACCGGGTGTACAAGGCCCCTGCCACGGGCCTGGAGAACTTTGGTCTCAGCCACAGACCAGGGTGTATAAGGCCCCTGCCACGGGCCGGTTGAATAAGGCCTCTGATACAGTCAAGGTGACCTTGAGCTTCTCCTTCTACAAACCTAGCCCATATCAAGGGGAAGACATCTCTCCAGGGAGTCAACAGACCATTCCTTCACCGTGACTCCCGCATCGGTCCATCAGAATGATCCTCCCTTCCCTGGAACAGGGTCCCCTACACGAGGCGGCTCTGGACTCCAGGCTTTACTCCCGCCCCTAGGCCTCCATACCCAGGGCAGCAAGAACTCCAGGATAGTACCTCACCCCGGGCTAAAGGTGCCCGAGATGGAACAGGAACACATGCACCCAGGCCGAAGGCACCTGGGCGCGGACCCCACTGGACATCAGCCCCCAGGCCAAAGGTCTGCCCCTTTTATATGCTCTCCCGGCATGCACAGCAGGTTCCCCGCCCCGCTGTACTACTGCCAAGAGGGGACACAAAAGGCGCCACCTGTAGGCTGCAGGGAACTGCACACCAATACTGTCCCCCGAGGACAAAATGGTCCATGAATCCTACAGAATTAGGGTATTTGAGCCTATTTACCACTCAAACACTTTCCTTAAATTTAGCACCCCGCTACATTTTTATTTCAAAGTATTTTATTTTCCCACTAGCTTATCCATTAAATTAAATAATTTATTCCAGAAAGGGCGTATTCTGGGGCATTCCCACCATATGTGTGGCATCGTGCCGTTGAGTTTCTGAGGTTCTTAATGACTTCCTGTACCTCTTCTGCTGAAAAGGGGGCCTCCAGCATATTTTTTAATTTTTTTTATGTTCTTTTAAGTTATTTCCTATCCACATTTGTTTGCAGAGCACTTGCCATGTTCTTAACAACATTTTGCTGCCATTTGCAGCCCTCTAGCCCTTTCCATTACTTTTTTAGAGCCTTTTTAGTCATCAGAAGTCCGGGTCCCCATTGACTTCAATGGGGTCCGGGTCCGGGTTCGGGTTAAAGTTCGGTCGAACCCGCCGGACCCGAATATCCAGCTACCCGCTCAACTCTAATCTTGACATATTTGTCAAACATCAATTTTATCCCAATACATTTTCTATAAATACTATACCTGGCTCCAGATGGCCAAATCAGGTTCATCCAGGATGGCTGCCTCCTCTTGCTCCAGAGAAGGCTCAGGTTGGCTGCAGGGAAGTCTGGGGGGAAGAGTGGATAGTGATGGCCTTGTCTCAATGTGGTCATCCAGAAAGGACATCCTGCTGTAGTACCACAAATTGGGGACATACACATCATCTGCTGCTGCTCCTGACCTCTGAGAAGCCAGGACCTTAGAGCGTTCATTCCTGTATGTGCCTCTCAAGCTCCCAATTTTAGTGTCTACCTGTTTTGCTGTGGCTGTGGGCACCTTGGTATGCACAAATGGGAGCAGGGTCTCCAGCGCTGCTTTTCTCACCCCTTTTTTTTGTGTATGGGGTTTTTGGTCTCCCACAGAGCGGGCAGCTCCCTTACCCGGTCTATAAATTCCGCCAGGAATTCTTTGTCGCTAATAAAGACATTCATATTGTATCTGCAAGTAAAATAAATAATATATAACTAATGTGAGGCACACAGTCTAACCTCCTTAAAATCGCAGTCACCATATATATCCTACAACATTCTCCAGACAGTATAGGCCAACAATTAGTCAAAGTCACAAAATCACATACCTTCGTTCGCACGTCCGTCACTTGAACTCCTCTCTCAGCACAACGAACGTAGTATAGTCACATGTGTGTTTGCTATATATACACCACGCATGCGTCAAACTACGCACACGTTGCTCTGCACACGTCGCCCGCCCATGACGTTCTAACTAACATCTTTTCCCCGCCCCTTCTCTTTCGGCGCGCAGACAGATATGGCAGATTTACAGCAGGTGTCTGATAATTCCTCCAAAAACGAGGAGGAGACAAGCCCGAAGACCGAGGAAACGTCACGATCAAGGAGGAGATTCAAGGCATCTAATATGTCTTTTGCGGAGATGGCGGAGATGGTGGACATATTGCTCAAGTCTGATTATGACGCAAAGCATGGGCCGTATAGCAAACCTAATAGAAGAAAGGCCAAAATCCTGAAGAAAGTCGTGAAGAGTCTGAAGACGAATTTCGGGGTGAAACGCTCAAATGAGCAGCTCAGAAAGAGGTGGTCAGACCTCAAACTGAGGGAGCCAGAGCAGTTAAGGAGCATTAAGAGAATGCTTGAAAAAAGTAAGTAAAATGTACACTTTTCTGCTATTAAGGTTTTTGTCAAATTACATGTTGCTCCTTTTTGTTTATTTTCATATTGGACTCCCATCCAAAATTTCCTAATTTCGAACTTGGTTTGGCACAGTAATCGTTCGTTACGTTACAGACACTTCGTTCGGCCACTATCCGCTGTTTTGGCTTATTTTACAGCCCCAAAAGAAAATAGACATCTGCCTGTTTTTTACAAATTGTTGTTCCTAAATTTTCGCCTAGATGATGTGTTTGTAAAGAGAATGAAATGCAAACTTTAATCAGTGTAAAGGATAGGACACTCAGCAGCTGGTACCACATCTGTACTTTGGAGCACTATAGTGTGGGCCAACAGAACCGCATTTTTTGGGTGTCCCACACAGGTGCATCAGTGAATTTTTGTGGTGCCTCCATGTCTAAAAATTTACATCCAAAAGGTGAATACTAAACCTATTTTTGGTTCCAAATAATGCATTCATCTTTAAAATCCGCACAAACACACACTTGTACCCCACTTCCAAACAATTTAGCCTGTTTTAATTTTTCAGAGAGAATTTCAGTGTGATAAATAGACCTTTTGTTTGATTCTCATAGGGGAGAGAAGACTGGGAGGAGAACACTCCAGGGAGCACAGGAACCCCACAGCTTCACAACAACCTGAAACTCCCAAAGACCCACAACCGAAGGATGTTGAGGAAGTTGAGGTGGAGGAAGGAGAAGTGCAGGAAGGAGAGGTGGATGACGTTGTGGAACTGGTCACCACAACAGGTCAGTATCTGTCACCACAGCTTCAGGTAAGAGATGTAGGCCTGCAGAGTTATAATACCTTTTTATTTTGTTTTTAGGGGATGTAAATGTTGTGGTGAAGGATAGTACACGTTTCTCTGCTGACAGTGCCCTCCGAATAATACAGCAAGTGATGGAATGTAGCACGGAACTGGACAGAATAAAACAAATAATTCATGTGATGGATCAAACATTTAAAGACATTCTAGATGTATTGGGGAGAATCGAATAAGTCAACCAAACCCCCATTTTTGTTTCAGGAATGACTGTTCTTCAACCTTTTAAACTCTTTTTGACAATCAAACTAGCCAAAAATTGAATATGCACACAGTGTGTCAACATGTGCTATCTGCCATCAGGGGATATCCATGTACGTCTTTTGGGGGTGCAACCCCTTCCTCGTATCTAAAGTAGGTGAACTGAGGAAGGGGTTGCACCCCCAAAACACATCCATTGATCACCCCTGATGGCAGATAGCACATGTTGACAATAGGGATCAGGAGTCTAAAATCCCTATTGGAAATTACTTTAAAATGTGTGCATATTCAATTTTTGGCTGGGCAAGGGGTGGCAAGACCCCATATTATGACGGGCACATAGAGACATAGTTTGTGTAAGTGAATGTCTCAGATTGCTCAGAGATATCCAAAGTTGTACTTTTTGGAATGCAACTGTTGTTTTTGTATTTTCCTAAGAAAATAATTGGCGGTTTGTGGCCAGGACAAAAAAAAATATTTAAAAAGTAAACATGTGTGTGAATGTGCACAGAGTAAAATGTTTGAACACAAACAACGTGTAGCTTCTTTTTTCAATACGCTCTAACCTTATTTTATTTTAAGGTTACATAGTGAAATGGTTGTTATTTACTAAAGGAAAATACACTTGGCACTACAAATGCACTAAGACAAACTAGGAGACAGGAAACAAACAAAAGTTAAAAGTTGACATCAGAATTTTATTTAGCTCATTCTCCATGAATCTTTAGGCATAGCCTGGCATAGAAATTGCCCCCCTACCCGTGAAATATTGCATATATTTCTCCCGAACCTCACGGGCATTTTGGGGGGGCAAGCCAGGACGGGCAGATTCAAGGCCCGGCAGGGGATTTGCAGATGAAAGTCCAGCCTCAGGCAATACTGTGGCCATATAAGAAGTGGATTTTCTGCTGAGAAAGTTGTGTAGCACACAGCAGCATAAAACTACATAGTTTATTTTGTAGTCCGCCAAGTGGATGGAAGTCATAAAAATGCGGAACTGGCTGGCCATTATGCCGAAGGCATTTTCAACGACTCTTCGGCCCCTGGCCAGCCGGTAATTGAACACCCTCTTCTCTGGGGTCAGGGTCCTCTGAGGAAATGGCCTCATAAGATGCGGTCCGAGCCCGAAGGCTTCATCAGCCAAAAAACAAAGGGGAGTCCTTCAACATTCCCTGCATCCGGTGGCAATGCAAGGTCGTCACTCTGGAGATGGAGGGCAAACTCCGTCTGGATGAAGGATCCCCCATCGGACATCCGGCCATTCTTCCCTACATCAACATAGAGGAATTCATACCGTGCTGATACCACCGCCATCAGCACAATGCTATGAAACCCCTTGTAGTTGAAGTAGTAGGACCCAGAACGGGGTGGCGGCACGATGCGGACGTGCTTCCCGTCTATGGCACCACCGCAGTTGGGGAAGTCCCACCGCGTGGCAAACTCCGATGCCACAGTCTGCCATTCCTGTGGCGTGGAAGGAAGCTGGGGAGTCAAACAAGATGAAAAAAAATTAGAATTTTAAAATATTACATTACAAGGAGATTATAATAAAAAACATTAGAGGCCAACATCAATCAAATTCCCTGTTTATTAATCTGTTTTAAAGAAGTATAATGGAAGGCTCATGTTTCATATTCATCACCCCCTCTGATGGTCCATTAAAAAAATATTTTGGGGGGGGGTAGATGTGTTTGGCCACAGGATAGCATTGCAGTGGCGGTGCGTCCAGAGTGGGCGCTGGAACACTGCCCCCTCTCTCCTGTGCCCGTCACTCCGAACAATACATCGGTTCATGCCTTGCATTAACCTATGTATTGTCAATGCCGCCCACTATTCAGGTGGATGGCCCCCTGTTAAGCGACCAACATATGAATAACTGCAGCATTTATGGGGTGAAAATTGCATATCAGAAACAGGGAAGCAAATAGGCTTGCACATTACAGCCTGAGGGATGTAATTGGCTTCCTAAAAGTTAAATAGGTGACGCAGGGGGGGGACATTCCTTGGGTAAACACTGACAGGCTGCTCTGCCAATCATGTTCACCAAGTCTGTTTAATGGTAACATGATTGGCTGATGCAACATCAAGGGCAGGAGAAGACATCAAGGACAGAAGAAGGATGGCGCTGACCACAAGAAGGTAAGTGCAGGGCTGGGGGGAACAAAATGGCTGCATTGGATGGAACAAAATGGCTGCATTGGAGGGAACAAAATGGCTGCATTGGAGGGAACAAAATGGCTGCATTGGAGGGGGCAACTGGGGGCGTTTAATAGGCACAGTCGCAAAAAAGGAGGAAGTTTATTTCCTAAATTGGGGTTGGACCCCCAATCATTTGGAGCAACAGACGCCCCTGCTGGAAAGCTTAGTGAAGGGAAATATGCATGGAGGAGAAAAAAGGGGCATTTAAAAACTTCCAGCATGCATGGGGACAAAGGGGACATTCTCAGCATATTACAATCATGGTAATTAGGGAAGGATGAAAGAAATACAATACATTAGCATACATGGAATACATAAAATGTGATGTTAATGGAGAAAACTTACCCTAATATAGTCCTCCTGCAGGACTTGTATAATAGCAGAACAGGTGTCTGGGATTATGAGGCCCAGAGCCTGGGGGGAGATGCCTGTCGTGAACTTCAAGTCCTGAAGACTTCTCCCTGTCGCCAGATAACGTAACGTGGCGATGAGCCTCTGCTCAGCACTGATGGCTTCCCGCATAACGGTGTCCTTCCTGGTAATATAGGGGGACACCAAAGCCAACAGTTCCTGAAAAACGGGGTCAGACATCCGCAGAAAATTCCTGTAGTCCTCAGGATTATTCTCGACGATCTCCCGCAGCAGAGGCATATGGCAGAATTGGTCCCGCTGGAGCAACCAATTCTTGGTCCATGAACTCCTCCTCACACCGTTCATGGACTGGTCTTGGTCCAAAACAAGCAGACCAACACCAAGCGCACGCACAGCACGAACTCAACGACGAGAACATCCAGGCGACATGGCTAGGAAACGGTCGTCTTATCAGAACGTACAGAACAGAACGCACTTTAGAACAGCAAGGCCTATGAATAACGAACTGAAAATCAGAAACGAACGGGCAAGAACGCACTGTAAAACAGATACAACCTGCCTAGACGCCCTGAAAGTCAAGATACGAACCCACAAGCACAAACTGAACCTCAGAAAACGAACTGAAAAGCACGAAGACTGAAAAGCGCGAATCGTCTCTTCCCAAACTTTTACTTCACACGCGGTAACACGAGATCAGCAAAACCAGCCCAAGGGGTGGTGCCAAGGAAATCGATCTTCCCCTTTATACTGCCGTCGTACGTGCTGGACGTGACCGCGCAGAACAACGACGAGATTTGGAATTGTCAGTGTGTACGCATGGAAAGCTTGACGAGAAACTCGTCAAGGTTAACAAGAATCTCGTCGAAAAAAACGACGAGATTGTTACGACGAGAAACTCGGTCGTGTGTACGAGGCTTCAGTCTTTCCATTTGTATATGCACCAATATACTCCTACAGTTTAGAGCTATTTATCTCCATTATAACCTTTGTAGGTGATTTTTGGGTTGAATTGTGGGTCAATCTTGGAGCGCCTATTTTGGTATTTATTCTCAAGTTGTCTCAGGTTGTCTTTTGGTGGACACAGTTCTCCAGACAGGCACTCAGATTGTTCTCATTAAGAGATATTGTTGAGATATATTTTTTAGCAGAAGAAAAAAAAAGGGGGGGTCAACTTTCCTTTCTCTATTTTTTTTTTTGCCTTCTTTGTCTCTCTCTCAAATGGATCCCCAAGCTTTTGAGATGTTTAGTAATGCAACAGAATAGGTTCCGTTTCCCAGACGACGCTATTGTGTAGCGAAACATACGTCGGGAGGCAGACGTGCTGACGTCATCGCTATTGGACGGGAGATTGCATGCCGGCCGGCTCTCCTTTGTATTTTATGCCTGAATTCATCATATTGATGTAAGTTGCCACCTTTTAAACTTATAAATGTATTGATTGGACGATATACACTATGTGGGTCTCTCTTTCTGTTCTCGGACATTGCTGGGCTACCGAGTCATAATCTCTGAAGTGTGCAATTCCCTGGATATCCATCCATCGTGAGGAAGGAGGCTATTTATGTGGTTTGGGCTTGTAACCAGCTTACCTTTGGTAAGCACATTTATTTGGTGGTGGTACACGAGTGCAGATTGGTGCTAACTTCTGAGGTTCACCCTTTCTTTCACTTTACAATTCTACCTTCAAGATTTCATTGTGGATCATATTACGGACTTTTTGCTCCAGTTGTAAATTGAACTTAATTGGTGTCACTTTGTAATTTTCATTCAAACTCACCTAAAAAAAAAATTCAATTACATTTTTTTGGTTGGTCACATCCATCATAATTTTTGGTCATTCAGTCAGTCACACTTCATGGTGACTGCTTTATATATATGTACAATTTTTGTTCACTGATGGTACACTGTATATAATATTTTTAGGTTTTTTATTATTTTTGCGCAGCTCCCTTCCCTTCCTTCAAATAATTAATGTTTTGTCTGACATTTGGAGTTTGCTGCTAATATAGGGGTGTTTTATTTTGTATTTAGCACAGTATTCCCCCCTTTTTTCATATTTTCAACAGAATAGGTTGCTTTTCAATTTGAAGGATCTCTATGAAAGAAAAGTCAAGAGTATGATGGAATGTCTAGTTCTTTGGAAAATATATACAGTAGAATATTTACCCAAAGGGTTGGAGAATCCAGATTTTCCCAAACATTTGAGAAGTGACCACTGATTTTAAGACAAAATGGCAAAATAACCTACAGCAATGTACACAAAATATGTTTGTACTATTAGTGGGTTTTTATGAACAACAGTTATCTCAGATAAACAAGGAAATTCAGGAAATTCTGGCTTCTCTAACCCCATTTAGGCAGAGACCCACCTGTATCAAAAAAGAAAAGGGCATCTACTTTTCAACTTAAAAAATGAATAAAGAAATTGTTAATTCTAAGAACATGAAATTAGAAAGAGATAGATAAGTATATATTACCAACAGAGCATACAGGTGGAACCTTGCCTATAATGTGGGTAGACAAGGAGGTAACCATAGAAATTACATTACTAATGCCACTAATGTACATACGACCGGATTTTCCGATGGAAAAAGTCAGATGGGCTCTTTTCATCGGATCTTCCGTCTGTGTGTATGCCCCATCTGACTTTTCCTTCTGCAATTCCGATGGACTTAGATAGAGAACTTGTTCTCTTTTTTTCCATCGGAAAGTTAGTTTGTCTGTATGCAATTCCGACTGACTAAAAACCATGCATGCTCCAAATCAAGCAGAAGAGCCGAACTGCCTATTGAACTTCATTAATCTCGGCTCGTCGTACGTGTTGCACGTCACCGCATTTTTGACGGTCAGACTTTTGTGTGACCGGGTGTATGCAAGACAGCTTGAGCGGAATTCCGTAGGAACTCCGTTGGACAATCCGTCTGACTTTATTCCGACGGACAGTCCGGTCATGTGTACAAGGCATAATGATGACAGTACTCTGAATCAGAACCAATGCAGGAAGGCAGATCTGGGCCCCCAAGGAAGAGGAAGGGGGGGCAAAATAGACACAGCAAATATAAGGAATCAAACACTTATAAGAGAAAGAGTATAGTTTTGGAGGATATGAATGGTATTTATACCTCACAATTAGAAGATGGGGGGATGACAGGACAAAGGACACAGGAAAATAGTCCATCAACAAACAAAGTGGGACCCCCCTAGAGGTGCAGAAGGAGGCAGCGCAAACGGGGGTCTCCCAGAAACCACAACACAATTAACCCGCCACCCCCATCCCCTCATGTCCACAACACACAAGCATTGCCTACACCCATGTTGAAGAAGTATGGAATGGATCAATACGTGACCCCCAAGGGGGACAAGAGGAATTAAGGGTTATTAATTTGTCAACTCATAAGCTAACTAGAGCACAAGCCTCCCTTCTTGCTAAGGGCCTTACTTTTCCCTGTGGCAAAGGGACAGCTATTTGATACGGTAAAGGACAGTTATCATTTTGCCAGGAGATTGATATTACAAGTATTACATGACAGAAAAGGAGGTGGTGCCCCCCTAGGACCGTTGGGTGACTGGTCCAGTCTCACTAGATGCGAATACCAGAGATTTGATAGATCTTTGGGAGTAGGGACATGTTGAACAGGAGGAAGACACTAGGGAAGATGCTACAGAGTTGATGTTAGATCTAGCCCTTAAAATATGTGGGGAAACAGTGGAGGGTGCAGATTGTCCGACTGATTTAATTAATCTAAAGGACATGGGTCAATATAATAGATTTAAGACCTTTCCTCTCATGTCTGCAGTCTCAGGAGTGGAGTGCTTTGTTAGAAGAGTCACTAGTGAAATTAGAAAACTTAGATGGGATCACTCCTCTTATGACAATTTGACTAAGGAGGAAACAAGCCCTACAGGAATTACGTTCAAATACAGAACTTATTATAAAAATTGCAGACAAGGGGGGCAATATTTTCCTTATGGATAGGACTATCTATTCAAGGGTGTGCCAGCGGATTTGAAACAATAGACAATGGTACACCCCCATTGCTGGTATCAATATGGAAAAGGACAAAAAAAAAAACTATTTGGATTTATCAATCAGGCTTGCTCAAAAAATGTGATAGACAAGGAAACGGTAGAGTTTCTCAAAGTGGAGTACCCCAGGATATCAGTCCTCTATGCCTTGCCAAAGGTTCACAAATCTTTGGAGGACCCCCCTGGGTGTACAATCATTTCAGGGGTGGGATCACTCACTACGAAAAGCAGTGAATACATAGACAAAATATTACAACCTTTTGTCAGTAATCAATTCTCATATGTTAAAGACACTTCACACTTACTGACCCTCTTACATAATTTGACATTACCTAAAAACACACTGCTGGTCACTCTAGATATAGAGGCTCTCTATTCTTCTCTATCACATGATAAAGGTCTTGAGGTCATTAAGAAATTTTTGGATAGTAGAGCCCTAGATAAACGTGCCCACAATGTATTTTTTGTTCAGCTCTTGCAATTTTTACTGACACCAAGTGTATACCTGGGCGACTGGGAAACCTGGTTGTTTGATAGAGGGGGGGCGTCGTCGGTGTGCCTGTCCAAGATATTGACTTGGTACAGGTACATCGATGATGTCCTTATATTCTGGTCGGGCGATGAGTTGGAATTAAATTAATTTGTGGGCACTCTGGCCAATAACCCTTATAATTTAAAGTTCACATGCGATTTCCATTGCAAATTAGTCACTTTTCTTGATTTGTCACTCACATTGGATGATAGTGGCTCTGTCAATACCAAGTTATATAGGAAATTGAAGGCCACTAACAGGCTACTTCATGCTGGAAGTTTCCATCCAAGAACCCTAGTAAAAAATATACCCGTTGGGCAATATCTGGGGGCACGTCGGAATTGCACCAGCGGGGAAGATTTTGAACATGAAAAAGAGATTTTAGAAGCGAGGTTACCATAAGAAATGGTTGACAGAGGTCTAAAACAGAGCTAAAGAAGGTTTGCAGGAATCATTGATCTTTAGGAAGAAGGAAGGAGTGAAGGACCAATCAAATACAACTAGTCTCAAATACACCCAGGTAGCAGACAAAGTCAGAGGGATTTGTTCCACACATTGGCATCTTTTGAAGGAGGACCACTCTGTTGGCAAGTTCATTTCGGGATACCCACAGATGATGTACATGAGTGCCCGCTCCTTAAACAACCTCCTAGTGCACAGTGATATCTTATGAAAACTGATGGGTCATTCTACCAAAGCAGGTATGACCAATTGCGGATATCTGCCCATATATAATAAAGGGTGACACTTTGGAATTGCCAATGGGTAGAATCCTCAAATGTAGACAGAGAGCTAATTGTGATACCATGGGAGTTATACAGTATCTCACAAAGTGAGTACACCCCTCACATTTTTGTAAATATTTTATTATATATTTTCATGTGACAACACTGAAGAAATTACACTTTGCTACAATAAAAGGTATTGGGTGTACAGCTTGTATAACAGTGTACATTTGCTGTCCCCTCAAAATAACTCAACAAACAGCCATTAATGTCTAAACCGCTGGCAACAAAAGTGAGTACACCCCTAAGTGAAAATGTCCAAATTGGGCCCAAAGTGTCAATATTTTGCGTGGCCACCATTATTTTCCAGCACTGCCTTAACCCTCTTGGGCATGGAGTTAACCAGAGCTTCACAGGTTGCCACTGGAGTCCTCTTCCACTCTTCCATGACGACATCACAGAGCTGGGGGATTTTAGAGACCTTGCACTCCTCTACCTTCTGTTTGAGGATGCCCCACAGATGCTCAATAGGGTTTAGGTCTGGAGACATGCTTGGCCAGTCCATCACCTTTACCCTCAGCTTCTTTAGCAAGGCAGTGGAGGTGTGTTTGGAGTCGTTATCATGTTGGAATACTGCCCTGCGGCCCAGTCTCAAAGGGAGGGGATCATGATCTTTTTCAGTATGTCACAGTACATGTTGGCATTCTCAGTTCCCTCAATGAACTGTAGCTCCCCAGTGCAGGCAGCACTCATGCAGCCCCAGACTATGACACTTCCACCATCATGCTTGACTATAGGCAAGACACACTTGTCTTTGTACTCCTCACCTGGTTGCCGCCACACACGCTTGACACCATCTGAACCAAATAAGTTTATCTTGGTCTCATCAGACCACAGGACATGGTTCCAGTAATCTATGTCCTTAGTCTGCTTGTCTTCAGCAAACTGTTTGCGGGCTTTCTTGTGCATCATCTTAAGAAGAGGCTTCCTTCTGGGATGACAGCCATGCAGACCAATTTGATGCAGTGTTTGGCGTATGGTCTGACCACTGACAGGCTCACCCCCCACCCCTTCAACCTCTGCAACAATGCTGGCAGCACTCATATGTCTATTTCCCAAAGACAACCCCTGTATATGACGCTGAGCACGTGTGCTCACCTTCTTTGGTAGACCATGGTGAGGCCTGTTCTGAGTGGAATCTGTCTGTTAAACCGCTGTATGGTCTTGGCCTCCATGCTGCAGCTCAGTTTCAGGGTCTTGGCAATCTTCTTATAGCCTAGGCCATCTTTATGTAGAGCAACAATTCGTTTTTTTCAGATCCTCAGAGAGTTCTTTGCCATGAGGTATATATGCCATATATTTAATATTGGGAACATGATTATTATTGTTGATAATAATTAATAATAATAATTTGTTTTCTTTTTTGTTTATCATTTTTGCAATGCTATAATGCACATCATATTTACAGCTGGTTTATTCAGGTTCATGTGACATCTTCTGGACCTACTAGGGTCCACGCCACTGGCACCCTACACTATGTGGGTGCTTCTTGGTAGAGTGTAGTTCAAGGGTTGCTTGTTCAACTCCATTAATAATATTTATACGGCGTGGTTCATTTGGTAGGTCCAGCGTACAGTGGGTCCACCATGTATCATCTGTGGGAGTGTTTTGCATAAGTACATGTGGGGAGAGATTTACGTGTATCCCTTTTCCTCACGGCAAATAATTGTGGGGCAGTGGGGATAAATGGGACCTTTGTCCCACAAAGTTATTTTATCCATGGAGATAGTCCATCAATGTTGTTTCCCACAAATTCACTTTGGTGATGGGGGAATGTTTTTGGCAAAGAAACCAGGTAGGAGTTTTCCTATGTACTAGACCCACTGTACGTATCTGTGGATCCTTTGTATGGGTGTGCATGTGCGTGTGTGCATGGAGGAGGCTCCTCTCTCTCCCCCCCCCTTTTTTTTTTTCTCCTTGTCATTGGACAGGCCTCCTTTACACTCCGCCCCTAAGAGTGATAGGAGGAGCGGGTGTGTACACTGTGGTTTCACCGGAAATTGCGGGTGGAACGCAAACACACCCGCACTTCAAGTTTAGCATCCAGATCGAGGTCTGGTATTTGCCTTATCAGGCTGTGCTATAGACAAACAGGGACGCGACCGGAAGTGCGGGTAGACACGCTAGTGACACCCACACCTCTAGGCAATTGCGACCCATTCCATGCTTTGGACAAGCCTCCTCTGCACTCCGCCCCTAGGAGTGATAGGAGGGGCGAGCGCATTCACTGTAGTGCTACCGGAAGTTGCGGGTGGAACGCAAACACACCCGCACTTCCGACTCGGCATCCAGATCGAGGCCTGGCATTCGCCCAATCAGGCCGCACCACTGACAAACAGGAAGTGCGGGTGGAAAAGTTTGTAACACCCGCACTTCTAGTCCAAAGCTCCGAATGTGCCTCTCTCCCTTAATAGAAGGTTAGGTATAGGATGCAGTGAGTGGAATCCTAGATGCATCTCTCCCACTGGCAGATCATTGGACACCTTTGCATCTACTGTTGGCCCCTGCTGCATACGGTAAGCGGTTCGTTCGGGCACAATTAGATGCTTGTTACATATCTGTTGTATACTACTAGCCTACCTGGTCACCCTGTGATGCGGGATCAGTGGGGGTTTGGGTACAAGTTTGCTAGGAGTATTTTGATCATTAGTGGCACACTGGTCCTTTGAATTTGAACCTCTATCCTCCACCACTATTTTATATGTATCTATGATGTGAAATGATTTGTTTTACTCTAGTGCACAATTGGTGTCACATAGCATGTCGAATTATATTTAATTTCTGATTCACCCCTATGGGTTAATCATGAGACACACCTCTGGGGGTGGAGTTTGTAGGGGCGGGGCCTATTGGGGTGGGGACGATGGGTCGGGGCCTCCTTGGTGGACATGAGTGTGTGTATATCTATATGTGTGGGGTTATCCATGAGAATAGGATACCACAAGCTGTGTAGGCTCTGAAGAAAGGGGTGCACCCCGGAAACGCGTCAGCCGTCCAGCACATTTGAGGTACCATCTATCTCCCTGGTCATCGAGTTTTAACTTCAGTCGTCCTATGATTCAGGCTGGTCACTAGAAAAAGCTCATTTTAACGCTCTGCTTGTGAGTAGGACCATTGCTGTTTTTATACATTTTAATAAAGATTTTATCTGGTAATACACTAGGTCGGTGCGCTCTCCTGTTTTTTGTTTTTTTGCCATGAGGTGCCATGTTGAACTTCCAGTGACCAGTATGAAAGCGTGAGAGTGATAACACCAAATTTAACACACCTGCTCCCCATTCACACCTGAGATCTTGTAACGCTAACAAGTCACATGACACCGGGGAGGAAAAATGGCTAATGGGGCCCAATTTGGACATTTTCACTTAGGGGTGTACTCACTTTTGTTGCCAGCGGTTTAGACATTAATGGCTGTGTGTTGAGTTATGTCAAGGGAACAGCAAATTTACACTGTTATAAAAACTGTACACTCACTACTTTACATTGTAGCAAAGTGTCATTTTTTCAGCGTTGTCACATGAAAAGATATAATAAAATATTTACAAAAATGTGAGGGGTGTACTCACTTTTGTGACATACTGTGTATATATATATATATATATATATATATATATATATATATATATATATATATATATATATATATATATATATAGAGGAACAACAGGAAGGGTGAGGTGCACTTCGGTCACAGACGTATGTGCAAAAGCAATCAAGCCCTCCCAAGGGCTTATATCATATGAAAAAATCAAGAGGGATTGCTGCACAAAAGTGTTTTAGTGAAAAGATTAAAACATCCAAAAATTACAGGCAGTCATAGCAGTAACAGTTTCGGGCTAGTAGAGATCACGCCCATCTTCATAACTTAATGCCTATGAATGACTACATAGATGATGTCATATATATAGAGAGAAAACTCATCTATAATCAATTAAACAATCAAGTAATCTGTCTGCAATCAATCAATCAATTAATGAGTCATGGTGAACAAAATCATATAATACCAGTAATAAGGTACAATATACAATATAATATAATACGATCTTGGAACAAACGATCAACAGGTATGTCAGTATTCCTATATATCACAGATTGTGACGCTCAATCGGGAATCCTATGAGAAAAATATGTAAAATATAAAATAAAAATAAAAAGTACAAAAATGCAGGAATATCGCATGAAAAAATCACATGAAAAAGTACTTAAAAATGTACATAAAAAAACAAGTAAAAGAAGACAAAATATGAAAAAATTATAAAAAATACAAATAAAACAAATTAACAGAAGTAAATAATTACAAAAATAAATACAAATCAATACAATCAATAAAAGAGGGACTGGTATAAAGAGCAGCGGTGCTGCCAACAAGGGCGCTAGTTGGCTCAGTACTTTCACCTGTTCATATTGATGAGGAAGAACCCCTGTGTGGGTAACTAATGTCTATGTGAAGTTTCTCTTTATTTAATAAAAGTGGACTGCCATGCCCTTAAATGCAGTTTTGACTGGTGCAAACCATTGGAAAACTACCTACCACACGAGTTTAATCTTCCCAATAATACCACAACTTATATACATTCCCATTAAGCAAGTCAACATGCAGCAGATTGTTTAGGCATACTGTATGTTTTACTAATTATAAATACAACATATGACTTTTGCAAGAAAAAAGCAAGGTCATCATGTATAGCCCTTTAAGGGTTTGTGAGGTCCATCTGAAGAGTTCTTTGAAGTGAAAATTACTTTCTGTTAGTTTAATGTTGACTGGGCATACCTCTAATACCGGATCTATGGAGATTCAGACCTTTTACAACATTCTTTCCCTAGTTAATTCATAATAATGATGTCAATGTAATCCTAAAGGGCGATAATAAGATATTTTTGCAATTACCCTTTGCTTTGTTCTGTTGTTAGGTAACTAGTTGCACAAACGTGCTTTAGAACAATTGCAAAGCTGCCATGAACATATTTTAATCATACATTTTATAATTAGGGAAATATAAGTAACCCAACCCAAGTGAGACAATACAGACTGATATGTGCTTTTAATCAGTGTGAATTATGTCCTCTTGTTAAACAAAATGTGTTCCTTCTCAGAAATATTTGCCACAAGTTGAAAAGTGTTATATATAAATTTGTGTATATATTATATTTATATTGGCAGTGGCCCTGCCACTGTGAAAACATTTGGGAAAGGGACTGCATGGAGGAATGGGCCAACATACCAGCAACAGTGTGTGACAATCTTGTGAAGACTTACAGAAAACGTTTGACCACTGTCATTGCCAACAAAGGATATATAACAAAGTATTGAGATGAACTTTCGATATTGACCAAATACTTATTTTCCATCATAAATTGCAAATAAATTCTTTCCAAATCAGACAATGTGATTGCCTGGATTTGTTTCCACATTTTGTCTCTCATAGTTGAGGTATACCTATGATGATAATTACAGGCCTCTCTCATCTTTTTAAGTGGGAGAACTTGCACAATTTGTGGCTGACTAAATACTTTTTTGACCCACTGTATATACACAGGGCTTTTTTTCAGCTGGAACTTGGTGGAACTCAGTTCCACCACCCCTGGCTCAGGCCCTCTGCTCACCATTTCCACTTGTAAACACAGAAGTCCGGCTTCTGTGTTTACAAGTGACAGCTTGTCTCCCAACAGCTCCCACAATTCTGATCTTCTGAGCAGCTTCAACTGAGTGCAGGATGGGTACAAGGGAGATGAAGGTGACCGTTGTGCAGTGTGGATGCCTACACCCCAACTGGATGATCTCCCTGCAAGAGTGAGAGGCAGAGCCACCTACAGTGTGCGGGGAGGTACTAGAGGTAGTTGGGTACTTCAGCTATAAAGCAGTAAAAGTAAGACACGTGGAAGATGATGGAGTTTTTTAAGGAGGGGGAAGAAGACGGGGGCAGTGGAGGGAGGATTCCAAGCCAAGGTCAAAGCTGAAGAGGGGTAAAAATGAGATGTGGATGGGGGATGCATGGATAAGCAGCTGTGGGCAGAGGTAAGGCAACTGTGTTTGTGGGGGGGGGGGGAGGTAGTGGTCGTGGTTGAGTTCCTGCACCTATTTTCTGTGAAAAAAGCCATGTATACACACATATATATATATATATATATATATATATATATATGCAGCGAGTAAAAAAAGTATTAAACACATCATTATTTTTCTAGGTAAATATTTTTCTAAAGGTACTATTCACTTGAAATTTTCACCACATGTCGGTAGCAACCCATGCAATCCATACATACAAATAAACCAAAACAAATAGATTCAGAAATTAAGTTATGTGTAATAAAATAGAACGACACAGGGAAAAAGTATTGAAAACATAAAGAAAGGGAGGTGCAAAAAGGCATTGAATGCCAAGACACCAGCTACAATCTATTAGTAATTAGAAAGCAATCCTGCCCCTTGCCAATGCAAATTAATATCAGCTGGTTTAGTCTCAACTGATGGCCTATAAAAAAGGTGTCTCATTACCAAGATGTCACAAAAGAAACATCTCATGATATATAAAAGCGAAGAGCTCTCTCAAGACCTTCGCAAACTTATTGTAGCAAAACATACTGATGGCATTGGTTACAAAAGGATTTCTAAACTTCTGAAAGTTCCTGTGAACACTGTTGGGGCAATAATCCGGAAGTTGATAGAACATAATTTCACCATAAACCGGCCGCGACCAGGTGTTCTTAGCAAGATTTCTGACAGATGAGTGAAAAGAATTATCATAAAAGTTGTCCAAGAGCCAAGGACCACTTATGGAAAGCTTCACAAAGACCTGGAATTAGCAGGTACAATTGTTTCAAAGGAAACAATAAGTAATGCAGTCAACCGCCATGGCCCATATGCACGCTCACCACACGAGACTCCATTGCTGAAGAAAAAGCATGTTGAAGCTTGTTTAACCTTGTTGTGAACAAGAAAGCTATCGCTTGTGAAACGCGTCAACCATTGCCTGTATCTGTCTGATCCTTTTGACAATAAAGATGACATCAAGATAAGTTGGAGTTCCAGTGTGCGACCAATTTCTTGTTTTATTTGTCTTCCACGGTGGTGAGCCGAGGTCTGCACCTGTGATCTACCTTGCACCTGATCCTGCCTGGAGCGGTGTGCTTCTTCTTTGTTCTCTGCTTGTTTAACCACCTGCCTACTGGGCACTTTCACCCCCTTCCTGCCCAAGCCATTTTTCAACTTTCAGCGCTGTCACACTTTGAATGACAATTGCGCGGTCGTGCGACACTGTACCCAAACGAAAATTGCGTCCTTTTTTTCCCACAAATAGAGCTTTCTTTTGGTGGTATTTGATTACCTCTGCGGTATTTATTCTATGCGCTATAAACAAAAGAAGAGCGTCAAGTTTGAAAAAAAAATAAATATTTTTTACTTTTTGCTATAATAAATATAAATTTAAAAAAAAAATGTTTTACATTTTCCTCAGTTTAGGCTGATATGTATTCTTCTACATATTTTTGGTAAAAAAAAATCCCAGTAAGCGTTTATTGATTGGTTTGCGCAAATGTTATAGCAGATACAAAATAGGGGATAGATTTATAACATTTTTTTTTCTTACTAGTAATGGCGGCGATCAGGGATTTTTATCATGACTGCGATATTGTGGTGGACACATCGGACACTTTTGACACATTTTTGGGACCATTCACATTTATACAGCGATCAGTGCTATAAAAATGCATTGATTACTGTATAAACATGACTGGCAGGGAAGGGGTTAACACTAGAGGGTGAGGAAGGGGTTAAATGTATTCCCTGGAAGTGATTCTTACTGTGGGGGGAGGGGACTGACTGGGAGAGGTGACCGATCTGTGTCCCTATGTACAAGGGACACACCATCGGTCTCCTCTCCCTGACAGGACGTAGATCTCTGTGTTTACAGATTTGTCATTTTTTTTATATAACACAGGCACAGGGACACATTTTATTATTTTACAGAGGGGATGGAAGGTTTTTATAGTAGTGGCCTAACAACCACTTTAATTAACTTTCTGTATACAATTTCCCTTGCATACAATAATGTGATCAGGCTCACCTGATCTAGTGTACTATAAATTCTGTCTCAATAGTTTCAATAAACAGTCCTTCCTTTTTGACTTTACCTCACATCTTGTCTGTGTATAATGTTTGGGGTAAAAAGGACTGGTATTAGCTTTCGGGCTGCATGGAACGGTTTGGAGGGCAGGAGGCACTCTTTGGCGGAAGGAAGGACCTAATCAAGGTGTCAAGAGGTTCTGTCACATTTGGTGGCAAGCGGTGGGATGCTTCCTGCAGTCTGGGACATCCAAACCTCCACAATCCTAGGTCTGGATAGCAGAAGAGTAGAGGTACAGATACCAGCCGCCATGGAAGAGGAATTCGGAAGGAGGTTGCAAGAGATGCGGATACAGCACAGGGGACCAGTGTCAATGCAGGTCCTGCTGGGATGGTATGACTCTCTCCACTGGGAACTCTGGAAGGAAGTGCTAGCCCATGAGCAGCACCACCAGGGAAAAATTCTTCCCTCCACCCAGGAAAGGTACTCATCGCAGTACGAAGTGCAAATGCTGTTATTAGGGAAACAACCACTGCTGTTGGACAAGAGCTACAGAGCCCTCCGCTGGTATGTAGCCCAAGTGTGCCCGTGGACAGCGGACGACAGCCTGGCGGAAGGCTTTGGCTACGGCAGCCTAGGGCTGTTATTCGAGAGGCTGTCCAAGGACCCTGACTTTGGGAGTGATTTGGGGTGGTGTTTGGAGGAAATCTTGGAGGAAAACACCACTACACTTGCTTCAATTAAATAGTAGAATTACGTGTTTTAAATTGTTTTGGTGCTAGAACCCCCACAAAAAGAACTAGAATTTATGGATTTTGGCCCAAACACCAAAATCTACCAATAATATATGTGTTTATATGTTTATATGTTAATCGGGGCCAGCCTCATTGTGGACTTCCTGTGACTCTTAGTGCCGTAACGTCTCAACCTCTCGTCCCCTTTTATAAAGATCCCATTCAGCCGCTTGTGCTTTTTGATTGATATATAGAAGGGAGGAGAGTGAATGTAAATTCTGCCAAGCTAAGTTACATTACATCCTACTTGCCGTAAACTTTTGGGTCCTCTATTGGCAGGCAAACAATTTTGCCCAACTGCAAGGTCATACAAATCCAAAGTATAATAATTCATAGCAGCCAATCAGATTGAAGTTTACTTTAGCCAGACTAGGTAAGGATTAATGTCAGAAAAGTTACTTTTGTCTGCTTTAGATGTACTAGGTTGTTTTTTTTTTCTTTCAATGTTTTAAAGTTAAATGGTGGATAAAGGTTTTATCCAAGTTCTTTTATTAGTGCTTTATGAAAAGGAAAAAAACAGCTCAACATGTAACCAATAAACAATCCTTAGCAAATCTCTTGCACAACAAATTACTGAAATTACCAAACAATTGCAGTATCACAAAGCTAATAATGACTTCTAGATTATCTTTCACTACAGACTAGTGCTAATCTTTCTCCATTATTCCAACATCACATATCAGCTTTAATTAGTCTAATTCTAGAAGTCTTTCTGAATTGCAGCACATTGCACACAAAACTCCTACAGAAGGAATCTGAAGACTAAAAATAGCCATGCATATAAGAATTTGTTTCAAAATAAATGTTTAGCCTCATGGCACCCGTGACATGCACATTCAGGCCTCATGTACACTGCTTCTGGTAAACGGACGTTTAGGAGCAGTTGAGTGTTTTTTTTTCAGCTGCCCCTGAACTTTCCTCTATGTTATCTTATCAGTACATGTACACTGGGTCGTTTATAGTCGTTTCTAGGCAGTTAAGTTTAGAAGCATTTTTTGGAACGCAAAAAAATGCGTTCAGGACGAATGTTTAAGAGGCATTTGAAATGGCAAATGCCTGTAACAGCCTGTAAACGCTGCTAAACAAGGTAACTCGCGTTTATCAGTGTTTTGTTTACAGACATTTTTTAACAAAACACTTTTAGGCGCAAATGTGGCTAAATGCGATATGTAAACGCGGATAAACAAACATTTTTAGATGTCGGTTTCTAGCTTTCAAATTAAATCGGTCAGGAGAGGTTAAACAATGTGTGTACATGAAGCCTTATCGTTCATTGAAAAAAAAAGAAATTCCACAACCCTTAATTTTGTTATTGTATAAACATATTTGAAAGTATCTTAAAAAGACAAACCGCGCTAAATAAAATAAATGAACAATAAGCAGCAGCTCAGACGTAAGATACATACAGTGAATAAAAAATAAAAAAGAGGAGCTGCGTTAATAGTAAAGTATGAAATTAACATGGTGAACATAAACACCAAAAATTAGGCCTCATGCCCATGGACGTTTTTACAGCCGCGTTTTTGAGCGTTTGTTACAGCTTAAAAACGCCTGTCCATGTTAGTCTATAGCTTCATGCCCACCTAGGCGTTTTTGAGCTGCAAATAGCATAAGCTGTAAAAAAAAAACAGGACCAGTGCGTTCCGTGGCGTCGGCGTCAGGCATAAAAAAAAACGTGAAGCGTTAAAGAACGTGCAAAAACGCCGCAGCTGCGTTTTTGAGCTCCGGCGGGTTTTTTTTTTTTTTTCGAAAAAAATACGGTCTAAAAATGTATACAATAACATGGACAGGCGTTTTTAAACTGTAAAAAATGCTCAAAAACGCGGCTGTAAAAACGTCCGTGGGCATGAGGCCTTAAAGGGTGCAGATCTGTGAATCACTCATTCAAAGAGGGGACTCAAAGTAGCCGAATACGGAAAGAAGACTCGCCATAGTGTAAAAACAAATGGAACATTTATTTAAATAAAGTAATCTACTTACTCGTAGGAGAATATATAACAGCATAAAAAGATAAGTAAGTGCCTGTCCCTCCAGGTTCTTGGCAATGTGGTTCCGTCAGCACGTCCCTCCTTCTGATGCGTTTCGTTGCAATATGACATCGTCTTGTAAAGTATGTTACATAGTTAGTCAGGTTGAAAAAAGACACAAGTCCATCTAGTTCAACCATGAAAAAATAAAGAAAATAAAAAATATCATACAATCCCATATACCCAATTCTATACCCACAGTTGATCCAGAGGAAGGCAAAAAACCACAGCAGAGCATGCTCCAATTTGCTACAGCAGGGGAAAAAATTCCTTCCTGATCCCCCCCAGAGGCTTTTCCCTTGATCAACTTTACCTATAAATGTTAGTACTCAGTTATATTATGTACATTTAGGAAAGTATCCAGGCCTTTCTTAAAGCAATCTACTGAGCTGGCCAGAACCACCTTTGGAGGGAGTCTATTCCACATTTTCACAGCTATTACTGTGAAGAA
Organism: Rana muscosa; assembly: GCA_029206835.1. Taxonomy (NCBI): domain Eukaryota; kingdom Metazoa; phylum Chordata; class Amphibia; order Anura; family Ranidae; genus Rana; species Rana muscosa. The sequence goes on from CM055116.1 coordinate 189,888,997, forward strand.
ACCTTTCCGTATTTAGAGATGAAATCTCTTTTCCTATAGACGTAAAGAGTGCCCCCGTGTCCTCTGTGTTGACCGTAAAGTGAATAACTCAACACCAAGTTCACTATAAGGACCCCTTATATATTTGTACATGTTGATCATATCCCCCCTTATTCTCCTCTTCTCAAGAGTGAATAAATTCAGTTCCTCTAATGTTTCCTCATAGCTGAGCTCCTCCATGCCTCTTATCAGTTTGGTTGCCCTTCTCTGAACTTTCTCCAGTTCCACAATATCCTTTTTGAGAACTGGTGCCCAAAACTGAACTGCATATTCCAGATGAGGTCTTACTAATGATTTGAACAGGGGCAAAATTATATCTCTCTCTCTCTGGAGTCCATACCTCTCTTTATACAAGAAAGGACTTTGCTCGCTTTGGAAACCACAGCTTGGCATTGCATGCTATTATTGAGCTTATGATCTACCAAAACCCCCAGATCCTTCTCCACTATGGATTCCCCCAGTTGTACTTCCCCTAGTATGTATGCTGCATGCATATTCTTAGCCCCCAAGTGCATAACTTTACATTTATCAACATTAAACCCCATCTGCCACATGTTAGATATGGATTGGAGCTACTCACCATTAGCAGGTTGATTTAGCACGTGCGGTTGCTGTTCTTATCTGTCAAGTGTCGGGATCCTGCCACTGACTGGTCGATTGCTGCAGCTCTCAGGGCACAATACCTCATTTAGGAATATGTCTACAATATGAAATGTCTCTATGGTGCTTTAGCAACTTTTGATTCAAGTTTTCAGATTGCAGCTAAAGGATGGCATCAAGGACTTTTTTTAGTTGGCTGTGACCAAGACACAGACAGACAGTAATTATTTCATAAAAAATTAGGTCTACGTCTACTAATTTATGGTTCTTTGATGTCCAAGAGTATGCATTTACCCATTCTCAATTTATAAGGATCATGTAGTTAATGAATTCAGGCAACCCAGAACAATTCCCTGTAGTTTAGATACACAGTAGTTCAGATAAACAGACTTTCACACTTACCAAGAGATATGATCAAGCTGAAAAACATCTGAAGACTGATTTACTCATTTCAATCATGGATTGCCAAGAAAGTATTCCTCTTTTACGAAAAGGCCAGAAAAAAAATCTAGTCTGAGTTACCTACAGCCACCAATCAGATTCTCGTTTTCTGACGGCAGTAGGAAATATCAGATTCTCCATCTGCTTTGCTAAAAATGTAATCAGTTTGATATCTCCACTCTTCGAGTAGCAATTCAAGACTGACTACTAAACAGAGAGTTGAGGTAAATGCAGATGTTTTCACTTGGCATCAGTGGCGGCTGGTGCTCAAATTTTTTGGGGGGGCGCAAACAAACTGAAAAAAAAAAAATTACCGCCACTGTGCCCATTAAACGCAGCCACTGTGCCCAAACGCCACTGGTTTGTCCCCAAATTCAGCCAGTTTCCCCCCATATACAGCCAGTTTCCCCCCATATACAGCCAGTTTCCCCCAATATACAGCCAGTTTGTCCCCAATATACAGCCAGTTTGTCCCCATTATACAGCCAGTTTGTCCCCATAATACAGCCAGTGTGTCCCCATAATACAGCCAGTTTGTCCCCCAATATACAGCCAGTTTCCCCCCATTATACAGCCAGTTTGTCCCCCATATACAGCCAGTTTGTCCCCCAATATACAGCCAGTTTGTCCTCCATAATACAGCCAGTTTCCCCCCAATATACAGCCAGTTTGTCCCCCATAATACAGCCAGTTTCTCACCAATATACAGCCAGTTTGTCCCCCATAATACAGCCAGTTTCCCCTCAATATACAGCCAGTTTGTCCCCAATATACAGCCAGTTTGTCCCCCAAATGCAGCCAGTTTGTCCCCCAATATACAGCCAGTTTGTCCCCAATATACAGCCAGTTTGTCCCCAAATGCAGCCAGTTTGTCCCCAATATACAGCCAGTTTGTCCCCAATATACAGCCAGTTTGTCCCCCAAATGCAGCCAGTTTGTCCCCCAAATGCAGCCAGTTTGTCCCCAATATACAGCCAGTTTGTCCCCAATATACAGCCAGTTCCCCCCATATTCAGCCAGTTTGTCCCCCATATACAGCCAGTTCCCCCCATATTCAGCCAGCGTGTCCCCCATATACAGCCAGTTCCCCCCAAATGCAGCCAGTTTGTCCCCCAAATGCAGCCTGTCCCCCCCCAAGCCCTGCACTTACCTTCCTCGGTCCGCGCCGTCCTCGATGTGTTCTCCCGCCCTCGATGTCGCTTCAGCCAATCAGGTTACCGGTAACCAGATCCGGTGAATCTGATTGGCTGAAACCTCCACACAGTCTTCTCCAAGGAACGCACCCCCGTGCGTACCTGGGAGGAGTTTTTTGAAGCCGAATACAGCGTGAGAGCTGTATTCGGAAAGCCTATCAGAGCCGCTGGCTCTGATAGGCACTTCCAAGTTACACCCACCACCGGCCGCCGCTCTAATTCATATGGCCGGCGCTCACCAGGAGGCCGGCCATATGAATAGTGGGCAGCGCGGCAGCGGTGACAATACACAGATTCATGCAATGCATGAATCTGTGTATTGTCTTTCAGTGGCGGTGCGGGAGCGAGAGGGGGCGGCGCTCCGGCGCCCTCTATGGATGCACCGCCACTGCTTGGCATTCTTGCCTTGTAGAACTGGAGTCCTTAAGGTTTATCCTTATTGTAAACTTTGATTATCCAATAAAAATCTGGAGTCCTTGGTTCAAATCCCTGGCCCACGGCAACAGCGCTACCTGTAGGCCACAGGGAATAGCACACCAATACACAAAAACAGTCTCCTGCGCTCGGATGTACAGTCTCTTAGTGGCACAACCAGAGTATTCCGTAGGGAAATGACCAAGAATCTTGCTGCCCTCTTTAGAACAATTGGTATTCTTTAAGAATACTTTTCAATAGCACACCAATACCATCTCCCAAGGACAGAAATGGTCCAAGAAACCTAACAATTAGTGTATCTGAGCCTAACTACCACTCAGATACTCCCCTTAAATATAGCACCCCGCTACACATCCCCCTCACTTGATGGACACTGGTTCCCAGTGTCTGGAACCAACCTATGCCTCTCAGGCCTGAGTCAGCATAATCCCGATCCAGAGACAGACTAGCAAAAAAAATGGAAACTTTTTTTTTTTTTTTTAAACTGTATGTTTGTGCCGGAACCTAACACAAGAAAGAAAAGGGAAACACAGAGAGAGGGGAGAACAACAAAACAGCAACAGCTCCCGCTCCTCCAAAGAGTAGGCTACCCTTTAACTTAGGGCAAAGAGTTCCTGGGCTTTGAAAAGAGAATTTACTCAAGAAAAAAAACAGAGTCTTGTCTCTCATAAGTAATAATGTGGGTCAGGCAATACCAGCGGCTTCCAGTGTTTGTCAAACGTGTCTATATGGTACTCAACATTGTCCTTGTCCTTCCTACAAATGAATACCTTGTCTGCATAGATGTACCGACCCAACATCCAGGCAGCCTTACAGTCCTTAAACCTCTGAGTGGCCGCAGGTGAACATGAGAGGTATCTCCTGGCCTGGGGTACTTTGATATGTGTCCACACAAAGTCCTCATACCACCGGTGTCTACAGGCCTCCACTTTGAACAAAAGATCCTTTGGTAGGTACGGGTATTCCCACCCATACTCGCTGGCAACTCTTTGATTGAAAAGTCTCTGTAAACGGGACAGTGGTGGCATGGTAGCGCGGTCTCCCGCGCCAGGTAAGAGAATGGCATCAGGGTGCGAGTTACTTTAACTACCTTCGGACCAGTTGCAGGGGCCTGCAGTGACATCCGACTCATCTCGGCTGTTGAAGCAGATGCCTCCAATGATGGAGGAGCAGGCAAGGGGACAGATCCCTCCTCAGGCTTGGAAGCCACCACCCGGGGTGTATTTTCCCCAATGGACATGGGTGAGCCCCTAGCACCACGGGACAAGGACAGGGGCATCTTATCCCATCCCTTTCTCTCGAACAGTTCATCAATGGCGGTGTCATCACCCGCATCAGAGATGGACTCCAGGTCGGAGATGTCACATTCCTCCGCAGGAAGGTAACTCCTGGCACAGGACAAATCACCCCCTGTAGCTGATTCACTGACATGTGAATCCCCAGGGCTAGGGGCCTTTAACAGAGTCTCTTCCGCCGGCTTACCTCGGCTTGAAGAAGAACCAGGACTTCCGGGACCTCTTCCCTTCGGATGCATCCGTTCCGAGTAAACGCTGGGGCGTTGCTCCACCATGGCCGCGGGAAGCTGTCACGAACCCGATCTTCCTCTTGGGCGGTGGGAGAAAGGACTCTGTACTAACCGAAGCAGCATCCTCCGGTCTCTCACTTGCTACAACAAGCTCCTCTGTGACTTCCTTCAGTGTGCGCAGGGGTGGCTGTGCAAGCTCTGATTCCTCCTTCTGAAGTGGTGGCGCCTGTAAGGCAATTGAGGTGGAAGGCCCAAGGCTTTTCCGTAGGTTGCTCGACCTCAAATAGGAACTCCTTACAGTTCTCGCATCGCCCGAATGGCTTTAGATAAACCACCAGTCCCGAGCAGCCGGGACAAATCACTCCGAGGGCCTCCACATCTTTACACAGGTAGAGGGCAAATCGTCCCCGGGGCTTGAGCCGAATCCCTGTATCCGTTAACGAAGCAGCGAATTAAGTCATCTTCATGGTAGTAGTAACCGGAACCCATGAGGCATGAGACGCCATGTTGTCCATCCGCTGCTCCATTGCACACTGACCTTTTCGTGCCAAAGTCCCCACGTGCAACTCCACACATGGCCAGACTCCTCCCAACTCCTGCACCGTTCGCGGGCTTTCTTAATAGGCACGCCCACGAACTACGCAGCTAGGGTTCTCCTCGTGGCGCAGTTCACAATATGGCCGACCTCCACGGAACTTCACTGGGGAATAAAGTTCAACTTCTGGGGGGTTTTCACACTTTGCAACTGCAGACACATCCCAGACTCGAGCCCCCATGTCTAGCGCACTCACCCCAGACTTTACCTGCTTTTATTTCTTTACTTGGCTCCTCCGCAGGAAAAGAATGAGGCACACCGCACCAGCAGCCTGTACCCTCCTGGATGAGGAGGTTGAGCGGTGTTAGTTTTCGGGTCTGCCTGCGGCTAGTGTTAGAATCCTCCCGAGCTGATCTCGTCTCTGCTTTAGCCAGAGACAAGTCCTCAATTCTCCCCAGTAAAGTAACTGTCCACACCAACTGAGAGTCCAACCTTTGTATTTATTTCACCACGGATAACAAATTGTCTCTATGAGAGCAGACAGGTTGATACGAGACACAGGTCAGATAAGGTGGGAGGAGGTCCAGGCACAAACTCAATTCAGGTTTCTCTTGCTGTTCTGCTTTCACGAACAGATTTGGACGTACGGTCTCTGCCACAGACCTGATGAACATGAAAAGTCACTGCCACTGACTTGTTGAAGTTGGTCACTGCCACTGACCTGGTGAACAGGGCCTTGCCCTATTTGGTCACTGCCACTGACCTGGTGTGTGTAGAGTCACTGCCACTATGACCTACAGAACATGCACTTACTTCTTGGACAAACTTGGCCCTTGTTAAGGAGAAGAACCTCCCTCCGGAGAGTTACCAGAGGCCCCAACTGTCACCACGACTCTGCGCTGGGTCTTCAGAAGGGGTCACCTCCCTGGCCTCCTCGATCCTGGATACGGGTCCCCTCACAAGGCGGCGCCCTGGGAGCCCTCAATCCCCGGCGGAACCCAGCCGAAGGTGCTGAGCTCCGGGCCTCCGAAATAGTACTTCACCCCAGACTGAAGGTGTCTGGGATGGAACAGGAACTCGGCCTCCGGGCACCCGGAGGCGACACACGCACCACCCAGGTTGAAGGTGCCTGGGCGCGAACCCCGCTGAAAGATGGCCGCCCCTTTTTATACCCTCTCCCGACAGGCACAGCAGGTTCCCCGCCCCGCCGTACTGCTGCCGAGAGGGGACAAGAAAAGGCACAACCTTGTATCAGTGGTTCAACCCTGGCCCACAGCAACAGCGCCACCTGTAGGCCACAGGGAACAGCACACCAATACCATCTCCCAAGGACAAAAATGGTCCAAGAAACCTGACAATTAGTGTATCTGAGCCTAACTACCACTCAGATACTCCCCTTAAATATAGCACCCCGCTACATAATTAACAATTTGTATTAGAAAAACAAAGGATAAACCTTAAGGCAATAAGCAGTACATATCACATCAGTTGGAAGAACCTTGTACAGAAAGATAGGGGGCATTATAGTTACATTACCATAGAACAACAGTCAAAATCACCCCCTTGTTATTTGGTAGCCTTCTACTATCAATTTGTTGTAGTTGATTGCACTATCAACTAACATTACTCTTTTAGGACCCAGCTCCTCCCCTTCTCCCCTCCCTTCTGGGATCACTGTCATACATAGGGAACACTCCTGTGTGATAATGAGGTAATTAGCCCTCTTTGTGCTTCAGAAGAGGGCGGAGTTTTATAGTTGTTTCTTTATAAATGTTTTTATTATTTCATTGTAAACTTGCTATGACTAAGGCTCACACGGCAACACGTCAACTGTTTACTTTTTAATGCTCATATGTAGCCAATACATTTTTGCATCAAGGACTTTGGAGTTGCCAGCTCTTCTCTTTTATACAGCTTTCTAGATATATCATTTACTGGTGAATAACAATGGGTCCATCTATAGAAGCAAAGGAGCAATTTAGCTCTAATTGAAAGTAGAGTATATCACAACTCAATGTTTACTTTTCATTCACATACATTTTCATACACAACACCTCTGCTAGTAGCCTCTTTACTACATACCACAGCTGCAGAATGTCTGAGTCTTTTCCAATTGCCATAATAAAGCAACTTTTTCTTGATATGCCTGCATGAGTATGTGAATCTAGGGCACTGCACTGTCCCAGGAGACAAATTCTGCCTCTTTCATAATGTAAGATGCTAGATATACATATCTTGTTGTATAAGGATGACCTTAATATTACGAAACAGAGAAGAGGTTTTTCTGTTCTTTTTTAAGACAGAGGAAAATGTTATATATTGATGTATATTCCTTAAATAAGAGATCCAGGCATTACATTTGTACAGTTTGGACCAATGTAACTATGCATATACTCAGTGGCGGCCCGTCCATAGGGGGCGCCGCCCCCCTCCTGTGGTCACCAAAAAAATAAACGGGCCCTTTAAGAGTTTTTTTTGTTTGTTTTTTTTATGTCTTTTTTTTTTTACACATGGCGGCGCGACCATAGTGGGCGCAGAAGCGCCGCTACCGCTCGCTTCTGCGCCCGGCCGTCACTCACAACAATACATAGGTTCATGCATTGCATGAACCTATGTATTGCTGCCGCCCACTATTCAGATGGCCGGCCCCTTGAGCGCCGGCCATCTGAATAACAGCGTCTGATTGGCCTTTAGAAGTGCCTATCAGAGCCAGTAGGCTCTGATAGGCTTCCCGACTACAGCCTGAGGGCTGTAATCGGCTTCTAAATACCTAATGAGAGGACGCACAGGGGTGCGTTCCCTGGCCAATCAGGTTCACCGGGTCTGGTTACCGGTAACCTGATTGGCTGAAGTGACATCGAGGGCGGGAGAAGACATCGAGGACAGAAGGACGGCGCTGACTCGGGGAAGGAAAGTGCAGGGCTGGGGGGGGGGACAAGCTGGCTGTATTATGGGGGACAAACTGGCTGTATTATGGGGGACAAACTGGCTGCATATGGGGGAGAAACTGGCTGCATATGGGGGAGAGACTGGCTGTATATAGGGGACAAACTGGCTGCTTATGGGGGAGAAACTGGCTGTATATAGGGGAAAAACTGGCTGCATATGGGGGAGAAACTGGCTGTATATAGGGGACAAACTGGCTGCATATGGGGGAGAAACTGGCTGTATTATGGGGGAGAAACTGGCTGTATATTGGGGGACAAACTGGCTGCATTTGGGGGAGAAACTGGCTGTATTTGGGGGAGAAACTGGCTGCATTTGGGGGAGAAACTGGCTGCATTTGGGGGAGAAACTGGCTGTATATTGGGGGAGAAACTGGCTGTATATTGGGGGAGAAACTGGCTGTATATTGGGGGAGAAACTGGCTGCATATGGGGGAGAAACTGGCTGCATTTGGGGGAGAAACTGGCTGCATTTGGGGGAGAAACTGGCTGTATATTGGGGGAGAAACTGGCTGTATATTGGGGGAGAAACTGGCTGTATTTTGGGGGAGAAACTGGCTGTATTTTGGGGGAGAAACTGGCTGTATATTGGGGGAGAAACTGGCTGTATATTGGGGGAGAAACTGGCTGCATATGGGGGAGAAACTGGCTGCATTTGGGGGAGAAACTGGCTGCATTTGGTGGAGAAACTGGCTGTATATTGGGGGGAAAACTGGCTGTATATTGGGGGAGAAACTGGCTGTATTTTGGGGGAGAAACTGGCTGTATTTTGGGGGAGAAACTGGCTGTATATTGGGGGAGAAACTGGCTGTATATTGGGGGAGAAACTGGCTGTATATTGGGGGAGAAACTGGCTGTATATTTGGGGAGAAACTGGCTGTATTTTGGGGGAGAAACTGGCTGTATATTGGGGGAGAAACTGGCTGTATATTGGGGGAGAAACTGGCTGTATATTGGGGGAGAAACTGGCTGTATATTGGGGGAGAAACTGGCTGTATATTGGGGGAGAAACTGGCTGCATTTGGGGGAGAAACTAGCTGTATTAATGGGGGAGAAACTGGCTGTATATTGGGGGAGAAACTGGCTGCATTTGGGGGAGAAACTGGCTGTATATTGGGGCAGAAACTGGCTGCATTTGGGGGAGAAACTGGCTGTATATTGGGGGGAAACTGGCTGTATTTTGGGGGGAAACTGGCTGCATTTGGGGACAAACTAGTGGCGTTTGGGCACAGTGGCTGCATTTGGGGGAGGAACTGGCTGCATTTGGGGGAGAAACTGGCTGTATATTGGGGGAGAAACTGGCTGTATATTGGGGGAGAAACTGGCTGCATTTGGGGGAGAAACTGGCTGTATATTGGGGGAGAAACTGGCTGTATATTGGGGGAGAAACTGGCTGTATATTGGGGGAGAAACTGGCTGCATTTGGGGGAGAAACTGGCTGTATATTGGGGGAGAAACTGGCTGTATATTGGGGGAGAAACTGGCTGTATATTGGGGGAGAAACTGGCTGTATTAATGGGGGAGAAACTGGCTGTATATTGGGGGAGAAACTGGCTGCATTTGGGGGAGAAACTGGCTGTATATTGGGGGAGAAACTGGCTGCATTTGGGGGAGAAACTGGCTGTATTAATGGGGGAGAAACTGGCTGTATATTGGGGGAGAAACTGGCTGTATTAATGGGGGAGAAACTGGCTGTATATTGGGGGGAAACTGGCTGTATTTTGGGGGGAAACTGGCTGCATTTGGGGACAAACTAGTGGTGTTTGGGCACAGTGGCTGTGTTTAATGGGCACAGCGGCAATTGATGTTTTTTTTTTTTTTTCAGTTTGTTTGCGCCCCCCCCAAAAAATTTGAGCACCAGCCGCCACTGCATATACTATACCCGTGGGATCCCCTGGGAAGCTGAAAAATACTGCAGTAGGCACCGCTACTCCAGTGACCAACACTAGCTTCTGGGTTACCTGACGAGAGACTGCCCTGCTGCATTCTGAACACAGGAGGGCGGCTGCGCACTGGCGCCATATAGAGAATGCTTTGCATTTTCTCAATCAATGCAAAGCATTCTGTGACTGGAAGAGGTGGAGAGCGTGACATCATCACCCTGCTTCTACACCTCACCCTTTCAAAGAACATTTTGCATTCTCTGAGAAAATGCACAGCGATCTCTAAATGGCGCAACCTCTTGAGTTTATAATGCAGCAAGGCAGCCGTTCAGCATGGAATCTGGAAAATAGTGGAAACAGTAAAGTGTGAAATTAACATGGTAAACCTAAACTCCAAAAATAACTAAAATACCTAATGATCATAAACACCAAAAATTAAAGGGTGCAGATCTGTAAATCACTCAAGTAGCAGTGTATAGTACAGTTATTTCCAGCTTCTAGAGGGATCCCACAGGTATGGTATATGCATAGTTACATTGCTCTGGACCAATGTAACCATAAAAATATTCATACCTGGAAAGGCGTGTGTGTTTTTTTCCTGGAATTGGTATTGATAGGAAATAATGCTGACTAAAAGGAACATCATGTTTTGGGAATCACATTCCTAACTCTTGGAAGATACTATAAAAATATATGCTGGAAATTATAAGAGGATAACATAACAAAAAGATAGTATAGAGAAGTATTTTTCAACCTCTTAATCCCCAAGGAACCCTTGAAATATGTTTCAGGTCTCTGGGACAATTCATTAGGGATCAGAGGGAAAAATGTCCCTGATGCTGCGTTCACACGACCGTTTTTCATGACAAGAAAAATGCAATTTTTTTAATTTGGTCATTAAAAACGATCGTGTGTGGACTTCAGAGCATTTTTCACGACGTGAAAAATGGGCATTAAAAATTTGGAACATGCTCTAATTTTCTCGTCGTTTTTCACGTCGTCGTTTTTCTCGTCATGAAAAACGGCTGTGTGTAGGCTTTAACGGCGTGAAAAAAATGCGCATGCTCAGAAGCAAGTGATGAGACGGGAGCGCTCGTTCTGGTAAAACTAGCGTTCGTAATGGAGATAGCACATTCGTCACGCTGTAACGGACTGAAGAGCACGAGGCTGAAAAGCGCGAATCGTCTCTCACCAAACTTTACTAACACAAGGATCAGCAAAAGCAGCCCAAAGGGTGGCGCCATCCGAATGGAACTTTCCCTTTATAGTGCCGTCGTACATTTCGTACGTCACCGCGCTTTGCTCTAGCATTTTTTTTTCATGATCGTGTGTAGGCAAGGCAGGCTTGAGAAGAATCACGTAGAGAAAAACTTTGTTTTTTTCAATGACATTAAAAACGGTCGTGTGTACGCGGCATTACTTTGGTGGTCATTGGGAAGTATGCCTCCCTTTAGAATGGTGGTTAGAATGCCCCCCCCTTTGGTGTCGTACTGCTGGCTCTGCCAAGTGGAACTGGTCCCGGAACCATCAGATCGGAGATCAATCAGCCACAGCTCAAGGAACCCCCAGCAACCTCTGGAGGAACACCAGGGTTCCTCAGAATCCTAGCTGAGAATGACTGAAGTAGAGACTGAGTAATTTTAAATAGATCAAAACAACTTTGTAGCATTATAACTGTGTGTGAAAGGGCGACTTGGATTAGACCATCCAACATTACCCGTTACAAAAAGTACAAAACACAAATGCAGAAAACCAGAATAGGCCCCAAACAGACAACCTTTCTGGGACCTCCCTGACACTTATATTTTTTCAAGACTTTAACCGCTTGCCGACCAGCCGCCGCAGTTATACTGTGGCAGGTTGGCTCGGTGCACGAATCGCCGTAGCTGTACGTCAGTCCCTTGAATAGCTATAGCAGGCCTGCGCGTCGCCAAAGCCGATGCACGTGGCTGGCGGCTGCGATGTCCGCCGGCCACACGCAATCACTCCACAGAGAACCAGAACGAGGATCAATGTAAACAAACAGATCCCCGTTCTGACAGGGGAGTAGAGAGAGATCATCTGTTCCTAGTGATCACAGCGATCTCTCTGTACTACCTGTCAGTCCACTCCCTGCACAGTTAGAAAAACCTCTCTAGTAAACCCCTTGATCGCCCCCTAGTGTTAACCCCTTCCCTGCCAGTGCCATTTATACAGTGATCAGTGGCTATTTTTAGCTCTGATCACTGTAATAATGTCACTGGTCCGGAAAAAGTGTCAAAAGTGTCCTATCTGTCCGCCGCAATGTCGCAGTCCCGCTAAAAATCGCTAATCACCGCCATTACTAGTAAAAAAAATTATAATAATAAAAATGCCATAAATATATCACCTATTTTGTAGAAGCTATAACTTTTGCGCAAACCAATCATTGTTCTCTTATTGTGATTTTTTTTTACCAACAATATGTAGAAGAATACATTTTGATGAAGAAATTTGTTTTTTTTTCTGTGTTTTTTTGGGAAAATTTTATATAGCAAAAAGTAAAAAATATTGTTTTTTTTTTTCAAAATTGTCGGCCTTTTTTTGCTAATAGCGGAAACAATTAAAACCACAGAGGTGATCAAATGCCACCAAACGAAAGCTCTATTTGTGGGAAGAAAGGACATCAATTTTGTTTGTGCACAACGTCGCATGACCGCGCAGTTAAAACGACGCAGTGCTGTATCGCAAAAAATGGCCTGATCATTAAGGGGGCAAATCCTTCACCACAAACCAAAAACGCTATTTAATTCATTTTTATTATTCAAAGCATACCCCCCCCCCCCCATCCATCCATGTCGCTGTGCTTTATTTTGCGCCACCATTCCAACTAAGGGAAATTGGCAGTGAAGCCTTCAGGCTTCACAGGTTTCATACTGCGCATGCGTGGGTCGCGCTGGACTTTCTGAATGGCCCCGTCCTCTTCTGGGACACAAACAGGTCCCAGAAGGCAGCAGGGGGAAGGAGAAGGGCTGATACAGATGCGGAAATGACGTACCTCACTGCAGCGCAGGTTAGGACGGAAGTGCACCTTAAAAAAACAAACAAGAAAGGGTACAAAACAAATAAAAAAATGATATCCAAAAACAAGGGGCGGCGGGGTTTGGGGGGGGTGGTCTGTTGTGCAAGACCTAGTTGTATTTTTTGCCAGGAACTCTGCTTTAAGCTGGAAATCTTGAAAGTCACCAGACTCCAGTCTCTGAGAAATGAAGAGATGCATGAACTGGACCATGACCAATGAAAAGAGAACAATAAAGCTGAATGATACCACGCTAAAATCTGATCTTATATGAACCATTTCCCACCACCGGCTTTTACATCCATAATGGAGCACATAGGACTGTGGGTTAGAGACAATAATGGATTCTCCTTGTGCATTGTCACATGATGGCCAAAACAAGAAAAACTGCACAGGTGGGAATGCAGACTTTTTGAGGAAAAAAAAAATGAAGCAGGGCTTTTAAAGTGATACATATTTAATCACTTACTGGATATGCAGCTTCTTTATCTTTTATGCCTACTGTATGTTCCAGTTTGAGTTGCTCCAGGTTTCCTGCTTCATGGTGGCTTCCTTGTCTTACAAACTGCAAAACAAAAAAATCTCTGCGCTTAGATATATCCCCTCTCTGTTTAGCTGCTAACACCAAATAAGCTTGTGATACCAAGCCAGAAAGCAATATTGCACACAGTGTAGGGAGACTAGTCCCTGCATACAAGAATGGTACCATAGGATGCTGCAAGATAAGGAAGCCATATTTATACAAAATAGTGCAACACAACTCCCTATATTTCCCAATCACAAAATAGTGTTAATAACACATGAAAATAAATGAATGTAACATGCAAATTTATTAATAGTGTGGATCAGTCCCAAAGAATATACGACCAAAGTGTTAGTGTCAAGTGTTTACGACCAAAGTGAAAAAAAAAGAAACAAAATTGTCCATTAGAAAAACACAGATATTCCAGAGGTCTTGCAGTAATAAAAGTCTTCTGGCTAAACACCCAGTGTGTCCAACTTATTTACATCAACCAGTGACGAAGGTGTGCGTGATGACGGGGCTGGGCCTACGAGAGTGACGTCATCACGCACCGCTAATAAATGGATGATCGTGATGAACTTAGAGCAGCCCATACAAACGCTGTTTGCTTGTCATCTATGCGCTGTGTAGCCTGTTCGGCGTGCAGTTTGGTGTAAGTGTACATCTTTTGTGTTGAATAAATTCTTCTTTATGGTTTTTACGCTATGGGATGGTTTCTTGCCTTTTATCTCTGATAGACATTGTGGTTGTTGTGTCTGGAGCACATACATCTTATTGGCCGGATTAACTCTAACCCTAGGTTCACATCTATGCGGCTGCATTTGATGCCTTTTTCAGGCACATTTTGTGTTTTTGAACCTGCGTTTTTTATGCGTTTTTGCATGCAGTTTTGCGCCTTTTGTGTTTTTTTTTTTCCTCTTTAGCAAACTGTGATAGCTGGTTGTTAAGGAGCAGGCCAAGAAGCCGGCCGCCGCGTCCTTGTAAACCGATGAGTCATCAGCTGCCTTTTTTTTCCCCCCTTTTATTGGTCGAACTAGATGGACTTGTTTCTTTTTTCAACCACACTAACTATGAAACAGCAGAATAATAAAAAAAAAGAATTGGCGGCAAAAAAAAAAAAAAAAAAAGACCAGGAAGAAAAACGGCGTGGGGTCTCTCCAATCCATACCAGGCCCTTTGGTCTGGTATGGATTTTGAGGGGAACTCCATGCCACAATTAATTTAAAATGGCGTGGGGTCCCTCCCACAATCCATACCAGACCCTGGCATGGAAAGGAAAGGGAGGGGACTAGCGAGTGCTTCCCTTCCTGAACCATACCAGGCCATATGCCCTCAACATGGGGGGTTGCTTTGGAGTAAGGGGACTCTGCCCCCCCCCCCAAAGCACCTTGTCCCTATGTTGATGGAGACAAGGTCCTCTTCTTCGCCCAGATCCCAGCAACCCCTTATATGAATGAGTCATAAGCACTTAGCACTAACACTTTGGATATATTGTTGTGGACTGATCTACACTAATAATTAATTTGCATGTTACATTCATTTAGTGTTTTTATATGTTATTAAAACGGAGTTCCACCCATTTTTACAACTTGTTCTTAAATGAATGACCACCCCTCCACCACTCGTTTTTGGATAACAATTTTTTTCCCCCCTTTCTTGCCTTGTATACTTCCGTCCCAGCCTCGCCACGGCCCAGGGCTTCATATCCTGCTGTTACCCCGCTGCCTTCTGTGACCTGTGTGTGTCCCAGAAGACGACGGGGTCATTCAGAAACTGCCGTGCGACTCGCACATGTGCAGTAGGAAACCGGCAGTGAAGCCTAAAAGCTCCACTGCCGGTTTCCCTTAGTTAGAATGGCGGTGCCTGCACCCGATCCGATGGATGGATCGGCCTCGGGGGGTCGACATTGCGGGCTCCCTGGACAGGTAAGTGACCTTATTAAAAGTCAGCAGCTACAGTGTTTGTAGCTGCTGACTTTTAAAAAAAAAATTTTTTTGAAGCTGGAACACCGCTTTAACACTATTTTGTGGTTGGGAAATATAGGGAGTAGCGCTGCATTGTTTTGTATAAATATGGCTTCCTTATCTTGCAGCATCCTATGGTGCCATCCTTGTATGCAGGGACTAGAGTTGTGTCTCCCTACACTGTGTGCATCAATAGAAACACACAGCCCCATAGTCTAGGATAACAGGGACAATCAGTCTCTTCTGTCATAAATGCTTCCTTCTGCCTGTCAGCTGTCATGTATTCTGAGCCACACATGCTCAGCTCAGAGTACATTTACAGGACTCGCTCTGCGCCAGGATGACGTGACTCCTGTACACATGTGTGGTAGTGATGTCATCACGGCCTGGGCATTCAAGCAGCTGAAAAGACAAAACTTGGAAGGAATACCAGAAGAAGACCGGAGCATCCGGGACCAGAGGGAGATCTGACAGCACTGGGCGGCTCTGCTTGACAGGTAAGTTTGCCATAATGTGCTAATATGCAATGCACACTAGTACATTATGGCATAAACCACCCAGGGGCTCATTAAAAAAAAAACTGAGTGCAATGCTGCTTTTAAGTGGAACTAAAAAAAGAAACCGTGAACAGACAGGCTTTTATTGTAGAAAAGACTGTCTTCTCAGGTGCAGAAAACTGAGCTACACATGTGCCGGTCTCTGAGTGCGGGGATGACTAGCTCCTGCGCATGCGCTGACATAACATCATCCCATGCCCTGGGAATGAAGAGACCCATAGACCGGCACTCAGAAGAAGATGCAAGGAATCCTTGGACAGGTGAGTATGAATACATTTAGTTCTGTTTTTATTCATTCCTGTGAGGACTGAATGTTCAGGGAAGCATGTGGATAAAGATAATTAGTGCGCTTAGTCCTAAACACAAAATAATGAAATAAGCTGCTACACAAGAATGTGACTAGAATTTTAAAGTGACTGGAAGAAAAAGTGTTGTGCTAAATATGAAAAAAATAGTGAAATGTCTCTGTATCACTAAGTAATGTATACCCAGCTGGGTAAAAAGTGGAAAAATATTATTGTTAAAGTAATAAGTCCACATCAAAAACAAAAACAATACATGTAAAAATGTCCATCACAATGAAGTGAAGAGTAACGGTGAAGATAACGTATAGCCGTGTAGACCATCACAAGGAAATTCCTTTCAGGTAGGTATGGTATGACTAAATACACTTACCGGAACCGGTGGATCCGACTGTCAGCGACAACGGATCAATCGAGCATGTATAATCGCATCGGCAAGTAGACTCAGCTTGTCTGAAGAATCTGGATGATATCAGCCAGGAACATAGCCCATGGACTCAGCAGTCTACGGTTGGGGATCCCTCTATAGATGGTATCCTGGACGTGTAGAGGAAACCAAACTCTAATGCCCTGTACACACGGTCGGTTTTTCCGATAAAAAAAGTCTGATGGTCTTTTTTCTTCGGAAAAAACGATCGTGTGTGGGCCCCATCTGACTTTTTTCGATAGGAAATTCCGATCGTCTGTGTGGAACTCCATCGGAGAAAAATCCACGCATGCTCAGACTAAATTACAAGACGGGAGCGCTCGTTCTGGTAAAACTAGCGTTTGTAATGGAGATAGCACATTCGTCATGCTGTAACGGACTGAAAAGCACGGAGAATGAAAAGCGCGAATCGGCTAACACCAAACTTTTACTAACATGCAGTAACACGAAATCAGCAAAAGCAGCCCAAAGGGTGGCGCCATTGGATTTGAACTTCCCATTTATAGTGCCGTCTTACGTGTTGTACGTCACGGCGTTTAGGACGGTCGGAATTTTGTCTGATGGTGTGTAGGCAAGATTGATGAAAGTCAGCTTCATCGGAATTCCGACGGAAAATTCCATCGGATTTTATTCCATCGAAAAAACGATCGTGTGTACAGGGCATAAGGCATCCGGGCTGTTTTCAGATGGTATTAGGAGAATCCAATGGGTGAACCCCTTAGGGGTGAATGGAAGGCACAATGGAGAAGCTCAAAAAAACAGCAGGTTCAAGTCAGAGTATGGATCAAAGTCTCCTCATCACTGATAGCTGGTTTGCTATCAGTAGGTAGTCATACCATGGACATTTTCAAATGTATTGTTTTTTGTTTTTGATGTGGACTTATTACTTTAACAATAATATTTTTCCACTTTTTACCCAGCTGGGCATACATCACTTATTGATATAGAGACATTTCACTATTTTTTTTCATATTTAGCGCCACACTTCCGTTCAGGGAAGCAGCACTAACAGAGCAGCAGCCAGCTTCATTGCAAAGAGAAAACTGTGTTGGTGTTGTAAGAATTGTAACAAATATTTCACTGCTTATTTAGTGTTCTTAATTACTATACACAGCACCTGCTTCTCAGAACAGATGGATTTAGAGCAGCCATCTGAAATGTTGGGTCCCCTTACACAGCTTTAGGCCTGGCCCCCCCCAGTCCTGGCCACCAACATTCCCCAGGGCCCGCCCACAGAATCGGCCCACTGGCCATCCCACTGAGTTCTTGAGTGCACCCACTTTTATTTTAGGTCTTGATTTACACTGCTTTAAAGTAGAGCGACTTACAGTGTGACTTTGCCAGGCGAATTGAGTACAACTTAAAGCGACTTTGAAGCAACTTCAGGGAAAGCCTGGGTAATTTTCCTATAATGTTGGATCCAAATCACATGAATTAGGATGAGGACCCGACTTCCTTTAAAGTCTATGTGCACAAGTCAGATAGAAGTCGCCTTGAAGTAGTACAGGAAACTTTTCTAAAGTTGGAGCAATTTCAATAGTGCTAATCAAGACAACTCTCATTGACTAACATTGGATTTCACATGTCATGCGACTTGGAGTCTCACAAGTCAGATCCCAAGTAGCGGCAGTGTGAGCCGAGCCTTACACTCTTACAATGTAATATATGAAAATGAAAAGTGTATTCCCAGTCATCAGTGCTTTCAAGATTTAACAATAAGGAATTATATTTTGGCCAAAAAATTTGAAGCCTTGCCACCTACGCTAACACTAACTGCACTACCTTTTCAATGGCACCCCCCCCCCCCCAATCTATCCTCCCATCTATCCCCTAGCGGATCTAAGAAAACAAAAACTTGAATAAAAAAACAATTATATTCAGCAAAGAGCCATCCCAATCGAACAAAGCGACATCCCAATCCAGCAAAGAGACACCCTAATCCAAAGAGTCATCCCAATCCAGCAAAGAGACACCCCAATCCAAAGAGTCATCCCAATCCAGCAAGAGACACCCCAATCCAAAGAGTCATCCCAATCCAGCAAGAGACACCCCAATCCAAAGAGACACCCCAATCCAGCAAAGAGACACCCCAATCCAAAGAGTCATCCCAATCCAGCAAAGAGACACCCCAATCCAATGAGACACCCCAATCCAGCAAAGAGACACCCCAATCCAAAGAGACACCCCAATCCAGCAGCTGTACGCACTCTCCCACCTGTAAGCACAGGGCCGGTCCTGGCCGGGGGACAGGGGGTGCGCAGCACCCCAGCGCTTGCAGCTGAGGCCGAGGGAGGGGCTTCATCAGGGGGGACAGCCCAGGCTGCTTTGGCTTCTGTAAGAGGCACTTTTCTAGGTCTGGAGCCTGGAGGGGTGGGCGGAGGCAGAGAGAAGACTGGGCGCCACGATCTCGAGCAATTAAAAAAAAAAACTGTCCCAAAAACTGTGACAAGTGGACTATTTGTTCACTTTCGGGCGCCGCCGCGCAGTGATCTTGACAGTCACGCACGGCTATATCAATCCGCCGGCGCCAGCCGGCGGCTCACAGCTGACACTTGTTAACACAGGAGTTCGGTCCTGTGTCTTCAAGCCCAGTGACAGCACGGCTCTCCCAGCAGCGCGCCGCACACAGAAGCCTTCCATCCTGTCCCATAACAATAGAGGAGGGGGCGGGCAGTGGCGCAAGTGGGGGAGGTACCTCACTCCGGAAATGACCAGCGCTTCCTTATGTGACAAAATGCAGTCTGCAAATGACCGTCTTCGGCAGGCAGGACAGGTGGGGTGATCTGACATGTGTGAACATACTGCAGGCACCCTGCTCTCTTTTTCCCTCTAGTTTGCACAGCTGCATTCTGAGACTAAGTGCAGTGTTTCCACTAGTAGTGTGATGGGGCCGTGGCCCCAGGCGCAACACTTGGGGGGCGAAATTCCGCGCCAATGTGTGTCACTCTAGGCTCTGTCCTCCTATTTTCTATTTCATGTGTCCCTGCGCTCTGGTCGCTCAGCCTGAAACAGAACATGGAGCACAGGGACACAGGAAATAGAAATTAGGAGGACAAAGCCGGCCCGAGAGTGACACACACTGACGACTGGGCGAATGGGGTCATGTGCGGTGGCAGGGTTGCTCCTGGAGTCCCGTCTCCACTTCATTGTGGGCCTCTGCTGCCTTCTCCTCCTCCGGACTGGATCAGTTTCCCCATTGTGGCAGCCAGTCTGGCAGTGTGACAGAGGCCGCACAGCAGATGGAAGAAAAGCAGGTGGTCAGTATAGGAATACTGTTGGTAGGTCAGTGTAGTGGTCAGGTAGGTCAGTGTAGGAATCAGGTAGGTTAGTGTTGTGGTCAGTGTAGAAATCAGGTAGGTCAGGGTAGTGGACAGGTAGGTCAGTGACTCAGTGTAGTGGACAGGTAGGTCAGTGACTCAGTGTAGTGGCCAGTATAGGAATCAGGTAGGTTAGTGTAGTGGACAAGTAGGTCAGTGTAGGAGTCAGATAGGTCAGTGTTGGAATCAGGTAGGTCAGTGTAGTGGACAGGTAGGTCAGTGTTGGAATCAGGTAGGTTAGTGTAGTGGACAGGTAGGTCAGTGTAGGAGTCAGATAGGTCAGTGTTGGAATCAGGTAGGTCAGTGTAGTGGTCAGTATAGGAATCAGTTAGGTCAGTGTTGGAATCAGGTAGGTCAGTGTAGTGGTCAGTATAGGAATCAGGTAGGTCAGTGTAAAGGGCAGTGAAGGAATCAGGTAGTGTAGTGGTCAGTGTAGGAATCAGGTAGTGTAGTGGTCAGTGTAGAAGCGGGTAGGTCAGTGACTATGTAGTGGCCAGTATAGGAATCAGGTAGGTTAGTGTAGTGGTCACTGTAGGAATCAGGCTGGTCAGTATTATTGTAGCAAGGGACTCGGGGAGTGCTAAAAGTCCACAGGTTAGGGAGCGCAAATTACGTGCCTTGCCCCGGGCACTGACAACCCACGCTACGCCACTGGTCATGGCATCAGAAAGAGGCTTTCCACACAGCAGAAGACCGGGGAGCAAGATACATCCCCGAGTACAGTAAGTCTTTACAGTGTGTATGGGTATGTGGCTCAGCTGTTTCTTCTAGAGCAGTGGTATCCAAACTGTGGCCCTTTGCTTGTTTTTATTTCCGGCCCTTGGGCATTTTTTCTCTCACTATCAGCAACAGTGGGGCATAGTTCATTCCTGCTACTAACACCGACAATGGGGCACTAGTCCGTTCACTGACACCCACAGATGGGGCACTATTTCTCCCATTGATACAAACAATGGGAAACTATTCCTCCCCCTGATACCAATGATGGGACACTATTCCTCCCCATGATACCAATGATGGGACACTATTCCTCCCACTGACACCAATGATGGGACACTATTTCTCCCACTGACACCAATGATGGGACATTATTTCTCCCACTGACACCAATGATGGGACATTATTTCTCCCACTGACACCAATGATGGGACACTATTCCTTCCACTGTCACCAATGATGGGACACTATTCCCCCCACTGATACCAATGATGGGACACTATTCCTCCCCATGATACCAATGATGGGACACTATTTCTCCCACTGACACCAATGATGGGACACTATTTCTCCCACTGACACCAATGGTGGGACATTATTTCTCCCACTGACACCAATGATGGGACACTATTCCTTCCACTGACACCAATGATGGGACACTATTCCCCCCACTGATACCAATGATGGGACACTATTCCTCCCACTGACACCAATGATGGGACACTATTTCTCCCACTGACAGCAATGATGGGACATTATTTCTCCCACTGACACCAATGATGGGACATTATTTCTCCCACTGACACCAATGATGGGACACTATTTCTCCCACTGACACCAATGATGAGACATTATTTCTCCCACTGACACCAATGATGGGACACTATTCCTTCCACTGACACCAATGATCGGACACTATTCCCCCCACTGATACCAATGATGGGACACTATTCCTCCCACTGACACCAATGACGGGACACTATTCCTTTCACTGATACCAATTATGGGGCAGTGTTCCTCCCACTGATAATAATGGGGCACTATTCCTCCCACTGACACCAATGATGGGGCACTATTCCTCCTATTGATGCCAAAGATGGGGCACTATTACTGTACACCACCACAGTGACAATGTCAGACTGTTGTTTTGCTGGATTACCATACAAGTGATGGGCTCTGTGCATCAGAGAAAGTCATTTGGCTCTTATTTAGGCAAGCTGTCAGGCAGTCTGAATTTGTACTGTGTCCAATGGCCCTCTACTGGCTCAGAACGCCTTTCCAGCCGGAGAGACTTACTTCTGTGGTGAGAACTGCATAATTCTGAGGTAGTAATAACCTGCCCAGGGTTAACACTGGAGATTGCAGCCACCACAACAGGGATGAGACAAAGTTCGCTGTCCAGGAAAACAGTAAGCTATCTCATCTGGACAAGATCTTTAGTTGAAGGGCTCTGAAGTGGAACTGGGCAAAGAACTGCCTTGAGAAAGGAGACCAGACAGATTCCAGACCCCAGCAGCCAGGGCCCAGTCCCAGGACCAGCAGCCAGGAATCAGGACCAGCAGCCAGGAGAAGCAGCAGCCAGCCCCAGTATACATTAAGGTAAGTGACGTCTTCTAGGGCTGGGCTTGGGCATCAAATATTAATATAATGTTATTTATTTTTACTATTGTTCAGTGACACTCTATTGTAATCTCTCATGGCTCCTGGAGGGTCTCTTTCTATCAGAGACTCTCCAGAGAGGGCCTCTGTTAGATCGGCCAACCTCCAGGATCCATTAGACCCCATTGTAGTCTCTAATGGGGCCTGGTGGGGGCTCTTTCTAACAGTGACCCTCTCTGTGTACATCAGAGAGACCCCCATTCCTGTATTTGCTTGTTGTTAAGAGATCGTGGGAGGATCCCAGGGTAACAGACTCCTTAGGGGAGGAGTTAGTAATATGACTTTGCCCATGTGGGGACGCCAGAAATATTTCTGCACCCAGGCGCCTGTGACCCTAGGATCGGCCCTGTGTAAGCACTCAGCCACCCCTAACACGTGTACTGTACAGGCAGCACACACGTGACATGGACATGTGGAAGTCGCCAGAGGTGCCAGCAAAGAGCCCAATGTGAGCTCAATGGCACAGAGCAGCATCAGTTTCCGACTTGCACGACTACAGAAAGGGGCAGCTATGGAGCGCCCCTACTCCGCCCGGCCTTCTCCCAGCCCTGAAAGTCGCCTGGGCGACATCGTGATGCCCGGGCCCCCTATAAGTGTATGGCTATCCCCCCTGATGGTATAGAGTCATTCATTTTCAGTACACACCCTAAAAAGAAAAAAAAGAGGAAATGTTCCTCAGTCTAGAGGAGGGATAAAGCCATGTGGCCCCTGCAGGGCCGGTACAAGGGGTGGGCAGGAGGGGCGGATGCCCTGGGCGGGACCATTTACTGGAGGAAGGGGGGCGCAGTCAGGGCCATCATGCTACTCTTAAGCCCTGCGTTGCCCGCAGTTTTCCCGGGGTAGCGAGAGCAGCTGATCGCCCCCGCCGTGCTCCCACATTATAACAGGAGAGCGGGACAGCTACGGGCTTCATGTGCTTGAGCCCGCTGTCCCGCTTCTCCCTCTGTCAGAAGCTGCGGACCGGAGACAGGGAATGAAGCAGAGCAGCGCTCTGTGTTCCTCCCTCCCCACCCCCGCCTGACAGACCCATGTAGCACACAGCCGAGTGAAGTGTTGTGGCTGTGTGCTGAGTCTGATAGCCGGAGACCGCACTGTGATGCACCGCTGGGTCCGCCGTGATGAATAAGTTCTGTCATCACTGGTGAGATTGAGAAAAAAACGTGGAGAGATTCGAAGAGAAATGGTGGTACAGAGGTGAACGTGGATGGGGGTACAAAGGTGGATGGGGGGCTACAAAGGTAAATGTGGATGGGGGTACAGAGGTGGATGGGGGGTGTACAGAGGTGGATGGGGGGCTACAAAGGTAAATGTGGATGGGGTACAGAAGTGGATGGGGGTACAGAGGTGGATGGGGGTGTACAGATGTGGACGGGGGTGTACAGAGGTGGACGGGGGGTACAAAGGTGGACGGGGGGTGTACAGAGGTGGACGGGGGTGTACAGAGGTGGACGGGGAGTGTACAGAGGTGGACGGGGAGTGTACAGAGGTGGACGGGGGGTGTACAGATGTGGATGGGGGGGTACAGAGGTGGATGGGGGGTACAGAGGTGGACGAGGGGGTACAGATGTGGACGGGGGGTGTACAGATGTGGATGGGGGTGTACAGAGGTGGACGGGGGGTGTACAGAGGTGGACGGGGAGTGTACAGAGGTGGACGGGGAGTGTACAGAGGTGGACGGGGGGTGTACAGATGTGGATGGGGGGGTACAGAGGTGGATGGGGGGTACAGAGGTGGACGAGGGGGTACAGATGTGGACGGGGGGGTGTACAGATGTGGATGGGGGTGTACAGAGGTGGACGGGGGGTGTACAGATGTGGATGGGGGTGTACAGAGGTGGACGGGGGGTGTACAGAGGTGTACGGGGGGGTACAGATGTGGACGGGGGGTGTACAGATGTGGATGGGGGTGTACAGAGGTGGACGGGGGGTGTACAGAGGTGTACGGGGGGTGTACAGAGGTGGACGGGGGGTGTACAGATGTGGATGGGGGGGTACAGAGGTGGATGGGGGGTACAGAGGTGGACGGGGGGGTACAGAGGTGGACGGGGGGTACAGAGGTGGACGGGGGGGGTACAGAGGTGGACGAGGGGGTACAGATGTGGACGGGGGGTTGTACAGATGTGGATGGGGGTGTACAGATGTGGATGGGGATGGGGGGGTACAGAGGTAAATGTGGATGGGGGGTACAGAGGTGGATGGAAGTATAGAGGTGAGCCGTGGGTGAGGGGTACTGAGGTGGACAGGGGATACAGAGGTGAGCTGTGGATTGGGGGGGATACAGAGATGAGCTGCAGGGGAGGGGAGTTTGCTTAATTAGCAATGGTACTGGTAATATGCAGGAGGAAGGGGGTTAATGCACTGTCACTGATGCATTAGTATAGATCCCATGTCTGTAGGCGCTGTAGCTTTTCACAGACGGGGAGGGGGGGGGGGCGCAGTTTTTCATCTTCGCCCTGGGCACCGGATGACCTTGTCCCGGCACTGGGCCCCTGTGTGCACACCTGATCTCCAGCCCAGGAGCAGGATCATCACCCATAGAGTTCTACCTGTGTCCAGTGCATGGCATCCATGGAAGCACACTCTACTCTGCCATGTGACACACAGGGAAGGGAATCACTGATGGAGCTGAGATCTCACGGAACCCTCTGATACTAGAAAGTCAAACTCTCCTCATTACCATGACAACGCAGCAACCACAACCCTCCCCGCTCTGCTCTGGAAGCTCTCTGGTCCTTCGTGTTTAGTTCGGAGCGCAGAGACCACGCCCCCTTCAATCTCCGCCAGCCACTTGTCTGCAAGCCTACAGCAGCACCGCTGGTTGTCATGGCGATTCCTAATTGTTTACCTGAGCAGGCCCCGCCCACGTCCCGCCTTTAGTCCCTTCCCAGCTCCAGTTAGTTGATGGGACTGCGGTCCGCCGATGATCATCAGTATCTGACTGGGCAGTCATCACTGTACGGGAGTAACGGAGGACACCCGGAGCTCCGGACAGCCGCACATTGCAGGTAATAGAAGTACGGGGCTCTGGGAGATCGGATGCTTCTCAGCTGCTGGAGAACCACAGGTTGTCAGGAAGATGAGTTGCTGAGACTTGTAGTTCCACAACACGACAGAATCCTTTTGTATCACCAATCTGGGATGGGGGGATTGTGTAGTACTGAGACGTCCAATACTCACCACTCCTTATTAGATGAATAAAGCCCCTTTCACACTGAGGGCTTAAAAACAGCCCATAAAACGCCAATCGCCTTTACTGCGCTTTTCAGGCGTTAGCGGTGTGCTTTTTTTGAAGGTCGCATGACTCAAAAACTGCTTCAAGAACCATTTTGAATCGCTTTTCAGGCGTTTTTACAGCACGCGTATTCATTTCAATGGAGAGGAGCGCTTTTTATAGCGCTTCAAATATGCTGCTTGCAGGATTTTTTCCGTCTCCCCGCCAGCGCACCGCCCCAGGTGTGAAAGCATCCATTGATTTGAATGGAAATAGGATGTTGTGAGCTTTTCAGGCACTTTTTGTTAGCGCCAAAAGTGCCTCAGTGTGAAAGGGCTCTGATGGCAATCCATGTGCTAGATTCACATTCTGCGTTTTGTAAATGTGTGCAAAATTGTGCCAATGTTCTACGCGTTTTTACGTCATACGCTATTGCAATGCGCTGCACTACGGACAACAAACGTGGCAAAGTATCCCATGTACCTTTTTGAGCGTTTTGTGTTGTGTGCATTTTTAAAACATCGCATTTTGCGGCATGTGGCAAACTTGCACCTTTTTTTTGCCATGTTTTGGAGTGCCAGTAACAATGAATGGCGATGCAACTGGCTGTTTTTCAGATGTTTCACGAATGCATGCAAAATTGCACAATTTTGCGCACTCTTATTAAGCACTAACCTGTTCACACCGGTGCGCTTTACATGCACTTTGGGTGCGGTGCGTTAAAAAATCCTGCATGCTGTATCTTTTTTGCACTTTCATCAAGACACACGTTATATAGATTTCAATGGTTATGCCCTTAAAGCACATGGAAAACGCACCAAAAACGCACTGCACAGATGTGAGCCCAGCCCAAAGTGTGAATGCGGCCTTATGGTATACAAAGTCTGTTTTTCACATCCGAGTGCACCGTGTTTTTTGCACATTTTTGGTGCGACAGTGTAGGCCAGCACAGTCACATGAATGCTCCAAAAATGTGCCAAAGTAGCTCCTGTACCTTTCTTTGGAGCTGACTTTGCTGCAAATTTTTTTTTATTGTGTTTTTTTTGGGCAATTTTTTGTTCAACAGATGGCTCTTTTTTTAAGCACGATTGGGGTGGCATTAAGAATGAATGTCACCCAAATGTGCGTTCTGCATTTTGGCACGTTTTTGCTGTGTTCTAGAAAGGTATGTTTCTGTGCGTGTTTCTGCTATGCTCAGATGTGAATGGGACCTAAAGCCAGCATTTATCTACTATAAGAGACCCTGTCTCATTGCGATTGCAGCGTGATTTACCACGGGACAATTGCGGCAAAATCGCACAGCGATTGGGGTGCCATTACGAAGTAGTGGCATCGCAAACGCGTTTTGCAGTGATTTGAAATCACAGGCAGAATCGCAGCGATTCTACCCACGATCAGGTGTGAATGGAGCCTTAGCTATTAATTCATTTGAATGCTCACATTGGTTTACCGCTCAAATAAGATCATGGCCTTATGTAAATAAAGAAAAAGGACGTTCACCTCATCAAACCAGATGTAAACTGCCCAAAGCTTTTCGTCATCGTGTGACAAAATGCATAGGGTGGTGTCTGGCATGACGTCATCACGCATAGCAGCCATCTGCTGGACAATCAGGATTGATTTATAGAAACAAAAAGACGAATGGCTGCACACACACACAGTGCAATGTTAGGGGATACAAGGTTAACGCGTTTCATATGAAGTTCGTGCTTTGTCGAAAAAGAGTGCCATGGATTTCTGGTAAGGAGCATGTTTTTTTTTATCCCCTGTCTCCACGCCCTGGAGGCAGAATGCTGCACTGCACAGTGTTGTGTTTATCTTAAAGCTATTGTGGACTTTGTAATCTTACTGAGATTGATGACAGACTGTTTTGTTTGTGACCCGCTGACTGTTGGTCAGTCAGTCATTACACTTGTGTTCATAGTCACATATTGGGGTTATTTACTAAAACTGAAGAGTGCAAAATCTGGTGCAGCTCTGCATGGAGACCAATCAGCTTCTAACTTCAGCTTGTTCAAATAAACTTTGGCAATAAATCCTGGAAGCTGATTGGCTTCTATGCAGAGCTGCACCAGATTTTGCACTCTCCAGTTTTAGTAAATAACCCCCATAGTCTGTTGTGTGAAGCACAATTGCATTATTTAAATATTTTATTCGCTTGTATGGTATGTTTAAATATAAGTCAGTTATTCTGATTTTCTATGTGTATTGTTAGGGCAATCTTTATTGTACACTGTATATGGTTCACTCCTATCTTTTGTAATTTATATAAGAAATTTCAACAAGCCACCCACCAGAAAAAATATTTCTCTTTATTTTCCTTAGTAAGCAACCGTGTCACTTTAAATTGTTCCCTTTAATGGCAAAGTTATCAAAGATATACATTTTCAAAATTTTTTAGGTCTCTTCATTGGGTATAATGCCTGATGAAGGAATTCCCTTTGCAAATTTAAAGTGCCTTTCCACTTTTCCAGGCCAAATTTAACTAACACCTACTTTACATTTGTTACATGTTCCCATTCACATAACATAACTTAAGCATGATGTTTACCATAAGGCCCCTTTCACACGGGATGGATCCGTGAGGATCCGCCCCGTGAACCTCCGCTTGCTCAGCAGGGATCGCCGCTGAGCCGGCGGATGACAGGGCAGTCCATGCACACTGTGCAGGGACCGCCCTGTTAGATCTCCGCTCTCCCCTATGTGGGGGGGGGGGGGGGGGATTGAATGAACACAAACCGTCTGTCCGCGTTCATTTGATCCGCTCTGCAGACGGATGGAAAAATAGGATTTTGCTCCGTCTGCAGAATCAGGGGATTGCGGACACGGAGGAGATCGGGTATCAGCGGATGTTCATCTGCTGACACCCGCGATCTCATAGGGACCAATGTATGTCCCTTTTTCATCCGTAAACGGACGGATGAAAACATACGGTCCGCTAGTGTGAAAGGGGCCTAAATCTTATGTTTATTAACCCTTCATATTCTTAAATAAATAATTACACATTTCATAACATATCAGCCAAATATATTCTAGATCTAAACTAGTTTTTGTTTCAACATCCTTTTCTTGATGCAGGACCGATTAGTTGACAATGGGTATATACAAATTCAGTTGATCTACCTGCGATAGACACAGATAAGACACACAATATCCAATTTGACAGTATATACATAACTTGTCTCTATTGCTACAAGCAAGTAGGTGATACTGGTAGCCAACATTGTCTCAAACAACCATAAGACGGTCCCAGAAAAAAAGCAAAAGGAAGATTGTTTTTTTTTTCTGGGACCTTCTTATGGCTGTTTGGGACAATGTTGGGCACAAGTATCACTTACTTGCTTGTATTTTTTTTTCTTGTGGATTGAGGTACCGTATATACTCGAGTATAAGCTGACCCGAATATAAGTCGAGGCACCTAATTTTACCACAAAAAACTGGGAAAACGTATTGACTCAAGTATAAGCCTAGGGTGTCCATCTGCATGCCTCACTGTGCCTCACTTTGCCTCACTGTGTCCATGTGCCTGCCTCACTGTGTCTCACTGTGTCCATGCCTCACTGTGCCTCACTGTGTCCATGCCTCACTGTGCCCATGCCTCACTGTGCCCGTGCCACTGTGCCCATGCCTCACTGTGTCCATGCCTCACTGTGCCTTACTGTGCCCATGCCTCACTGTGCCCATGCCTCAACTGTGCCCATGCCTCAACTGTGCCCATGCCTCACTGTCACTGTGCCCATGCCTCATTGTGTCCATGCCTCACTATGCCCAATCTCCCTACCTGATCTCCGGCGCTGTGTGACTAGACTGACGTTTAACATGGGAGTCTATGGAAGGTGTGCCCGGCTTTGAAAAATCGGTGCTCCCCGGCTGTAGGTCCCTTGGACAAAAAAGTATGCACACTTGTAGAGGAACAGTGGGGCTACATGTGTGCCAGGTTTGGGGTCCAGGGGACTAAGGGCCGGCCGGTACTGGGTCCCCAAAATCACTGGAGAAATTACCGTTTAACATGGGAGTCAATGGAGGGGGAGCCTGGGTTTAAAAAATCGGTGCTCCCCGGCTGTAGGTCCCCCGGACAAAAAACGTTGCACACTTGTAGAGAAAGAGTGGGTATATATGTGTGCCAAGATTGGGATCCAGAGGACCTACGGCTGGTCAGGATCAGGCGAACAAATGTGAAGATGGACACAGACTCAAGTATAAGCCGAGGGGGGCATTTTCAGCACACAAAAAATGTGCTGAAAAACTCGGCTTATACTTGAGTATATACGGTATATCAAATTTAGAAATCAAATATAAGCAAACAGGAATATATCACATAACTTTACGGGTACAGACATATACAACTCTGATAAACCACAAAAAAAAAAAAATAAAATAATTTATTATACAGAATTTTATTAAAAACATAACATGGTCAAACTAATAATAACAATAACAAAGTAATAATTGCTGGCGGCTGGTGTTTTTTTTTTTTGGGGGGGGGGGTCAAACAATCCATGTACCGCTACCGCCCGCCCTCCCCAGTCAGTCAGTCAGGTCACGGGGACCCTCACTTACCGCATCTCGCGGGCAGCGGCGGCTTCTCTCCGGGCTGCTGTCTCTGGGCTGATGTTCCCCTGCATCGCCTCCCTCCTCCTCCTGGCAGCCAATCCGATTGGATCTCTTTTTTCGGGGCCAATCAGGTGACCCGCTTCCTGATTGGCCGGGAGAAGAATCAGTGTTACAATACAACAATATTCATTCGCTATTGTCACACAACTGGGTGGGCTTCGGGTGCAGTGCTCTGTGCCCCAGCCCACCCTTTTTGAAGCCTATTAGAGCCTCTGGCTCTAATCACGTGCTTAAAAAAATAAATAAAAAAAATCCGATTGGAATCCATGCGTCCAGCGCCCTGCATGTAGATCAGGGAGTCGGACGCATGGTTAAGGAGGGCCGTGCCTGTGCGCCCCTAATGGATGGTCCGCCACTGAATAATTGTTATATGCCACTAGAAAAACCGATTGTATCCAATCTGTCCTTCAGTGCTAAACATTACCTGCTATTGGGTGTTGCAGGGGAAAGGGAAAGGTAGTCCACTCTTGGGCCAGTTTCTTAAACAGATCCCGAATGTGGATGTTAATATTTGAACACTCCTTCACCCATTATTTCATCACCAAGTTTCAAGAGCGATATTATGTACTGCGGGACTCGGAAAGTTTTTTCCATTGTCAAGTTTTGCTGATGTAGAAAATTTGAGACTACCAGAAACCTGGTTTTCCCCCTAACCTTTCTAGATCAGAATAAGGTCCAGGACGAGTCAGTCGTGACTTGCTGGAGAGAAAGGAGGCACCTCCTATCCCCCCACTGTGTGTGCTTGTAGCCCCAGCTTGCGGATCCGGGGTAAATTTGAAAGTGAGAAGTCCTTGAAGGGACTTTTCAGTGTTTGTATTAATATAGATATTGTTGTGAAAGTAGTTTGATGTAATCAATCTTATGAGTGTGTTAAAAACTGTATCCAAACTCATCACCTAAAATGACCTTGTAAGGGTAAAGTAACAGGGCATCTTTAAGTATGGTAACAAAACACAAAGAGGGCGCTTCCTTTGAATGCTCTCAAATAATATAAAATGCAGGATATAATAAAACCAGCTGTCCCCTTAGCGGAGCTCCACCCGTGATTTTTTTTTTTAAAGGTCAGCAGCTACAAACACTGTAGCTGCTGACTTTTAATAAGGACACTTACCTGTCCTACTCGCCCGCGATGATGGCCTCCCCGATGCCGATCCCTCGATGATTACAGGTCCCACGCCACCATCCTCACTAAGGGAAACAGGCAGTGAAGCCTTACGGCTTCACTGCCCATTTCCTACTGCGCATGCACGAGTCTCGCGCCGATTTGTGAATGGGCGGCTGCTCTCTGTGATTACTCACAGTTCCCAGAAGGCAGCGTGCCCCATTCACCAGAAGACACCGCGAGTAGGAGGGATGAAGAAGATCCACCTCGGATAAGGAAGAGGCAGATTAGGGACTTCTGCATAGCAACCGGTATTTCGGGTGAGTAAATTTTATTTTATTTTTTCAGATTTTTATTTTCAATTTTTTTGCTGCATTTTTGTGTATTTTTTTTTTCAGGGTGGAACTCCGCTTTAAAGTGTACACACAGCAATTTTCCAGAATAACAGGCGCTTAGTTACTCAATGTACATATACAATACCACAATCTTTCACTATCTACAACCAGTAAATTCAATTTACATGTGCTATATTGCAACAGGATCAGTGTGATATAAGTCCATATATAGTGGATCGCTAAGATGAAATACTGTATAATGTATGGCAAATCGCTAGGAAAAAGTCCCAATCCATCGTGTGAGACTGCTTGTGATGACGATCTCTTCTTAGTAGAGTGAATAAGTGCTCTCTCCACACCCCAGGTGAAATATGCACTTGCCAGAAGTAAGTAGCTGACAAAGCAGCCTATG
Organism: Rana muscosa; assembly: GCA_029206835.1. NCBI lineage: Eukaryota > Metazoa > Chordata > Amphibia > Anura > Ranidae > Rana > Rana muscosa. The sequence goes on from CM055116.1 coordinate 189,920,769, forward strand.
GGCTGTATAAAAATCCTCTGTATTAGCCCACTCCTCTCCAGCGAGGTCCTATAGTATCCCATATATGGAAAGAACCTGCGCTCTCGAATCCGTCCAAATTCTTTATCCGATAATCACAAAGTAACTGCTAACATGTTTCGGCGAAGAGCCTTGTTCACAGCATAGTTACCCACATAACTAGCACCAACATATATACAAAAAGAGACTAGAACCACTCCCATTCATTAGTCAATGCAATTATCTATAGATGAAAATCGTCATTGTATAGGGCCGTGTTTCTCAACTCCAGACCTCAAGGCGTCCCAACAGGTCATGTTTTCAGGATTTCCCTCCGATAAAACGGCTGTGATAATTACTAAGGCAGGGAAACTGATCAAATCACCTGTGCAAAATAATGGCAAGCCTAAAAACATGACCTGTTGGGGCACCTTGAGGACTGGAGTTGAGAAACACTGGTATAGAGACTCTCTTAGAGCCCTTTCACACTGGTGCCATCCATAGCGTAGGCGGTAAAATAGCAGTAAAACGCCGCTATTTTACCGTCAGATTTGCGGCGCATTTCGGCCGCTAGAGGTGCGCTTTTAACCGCCGCTAGCGGCCGAAAAAGGGTTAGAACCGCCGCAATGCACCGCTACAGCGGAGTATTGCCGGCGGTACGGCGGCTCTGCCCATTGATTTCAATGGGCAGGAGCGCATTAGGAGTGGTGAGTTCACCACTCCTAATGCGCTCCAAAGAAGCTGCTGACAGGACTTTTTCTGACGCCCTGCCACTGCACCGCTCCAGTGTGAAAGCCCTTGGGTTTTCACACTGGAGTGAATGGAGCAGCAGTTTAAGGGCAGATTGCAGGCGCTATTTTTAACGCTATAGTGCCTGCAAAACGCCCTCAGTGTGAAAGGGATCTTAAGGTAAAAAAACATTTTTTTGCATAGATTCAAAATGCATTTATACATTGACACAATAAACATGAAAAAACAATGATAATAATCATCATAGGTTATCATACATGCATTCTGTGATTTAAAAATCTGAATAAAAACCATTAAACTATTTGTGGGTCAAAACTGAGATTTCAGGAAAAGAACTGTTTCTTAGGCCTCGTACACACGGCCGATTTTCTCGGCAAGAACCAGCAAGAAACTTGCTGGCAGAGAGGTCTTGCCGAGTAAATCGGTCGTGTGTACGCGGCTATCGGGTTTCTCGTCGAGAAAACCGACAAGAAACCTCGACGAGAAAATAGAGAACCTGCTCTCTATTTTCTCGTCGAGATTCTCCTCGGCATGTTTCTCGATGAGAAAAGTGAGTGTGTGTACACTTACCTGTCCTCCCGGAAGCCCGCGCATGTTCGAAATGAATTCGACGCATGCGCGGTAGCTTCATAGGCATACGTAGGGTATACCAAGATGGCGGCGACGGCATCGAATGTGACGAGCGCATGCTCGTCTTAGTCGATGACGTCACCGCGTACGCTCCATTCAAAGAACCGCAGGTTTTTTGTAACGAGCGTGTGTACACTCGGCCGGGACAAGTTTCTTGTCCAAGAATCTCGTCGAAAAAAACGACATGTTTTTTTCAACGAGAATCTCGGCCGTGTGTACAAGGCCATAGTGAGAGATATTGAGGGAAAATTAGGGCATATGAATATAGATGAGAAAACTACGCATCCAACCTATTGAATGTAGTTATTACCGTAAAAATACATCAACATCATATCTAAATAAATAGTACAGTGGAATCTCAGATTACGAGCATAATCCGTTCCAGGAGAATGCTCGTAATCCAAAGTACTCGCATATCAAAGCGAGTTTCCCCATTGAAGTCAATGGAAACAAAAATAATTTGTTCCGCATTGACTTTAATGGAATGCAATACTGCATTCGGCCAGAGGGGCTCCGGAGAGCCTCGGAAACGTCCGGAAAGGCCCGAGGACAGCTCGGCTGACCTCGGCAAACCTCGGAAAGACTCGGGAACGGACTATTTCCGTGTCTTTCCGAGCATTTCCGAACTGCGATCGGCGTTGTTGGGCCAAACGCGGTACGTGTTGCCCCCACCTCAGGCCAAACGCGGTACTGCACACCACTTTGGCCTGAATCCTGCTCGTATTGCGAGACAACACTTGCAAACCGAGTTAGGATTTTTTCAAATACAGTGCTCGTATTGCGAAATGCTCGTTAACCGCGTCACTCGCAATCCGAGGTTCCACTGTATCCCAGACTGGAAATCCTTGTGATGTCAACTTTCATTCCATCATACGTAAAGTGAAAGAATCCAAGCAGTAGATCATTGTGTAGTATATTTATTAAAATAAAGTCTAGACAAAGGGGTTGATTTACTAAAGGCAACTCCACTTTGTACTACAAATGCGCTTGGAAGTGCAGTCGCTGTAGATCTGAGGGGAACATGCAAGGAAAATAAAAAACAGCATTTTTGCTTGTACATGATTGGATGATAAAATCAGCAGAGCTTCCCCTTATTTCAGATCTACCCTTTAGATTTACAGCGACTGCACTTCCAAGTAAACTTGCAGTGCAAAGTGGATTTGCCTTTAGTAAATAAACCCCAAAGTAATAGTAAAATCAGTACTCTCATTCTGTGGATGTCTGTGTGACACCAACATATTCAGCTCTGCTAGCCAATGCAATCGCACCGCTGCTGTTTGGAATGCACACCGGCTCAGTGGCCATGATGACCAGCTCATAAATCATGTATAAACTTGTGGAAACACTATGGGGGCTATTTACGAAAGGCAAATCCACTTTTCACTACAAGTGCACTTGGAAGTGCAGTCGCTGTAGATCTGAGGGGGACATGCAAGGAAAATAAAAAACTGCATTTTAGCTTGCACATGATTGGATGATAAAATCAGCAGAGCTTCCCCTCATTTCAGATCTTCCCCTCCGATCTACAGCGACTGCACTTCCAAGTGCAATTGTAGTGCAAAGTGGATTTGTCTTTCGTAAATAACCCCCATATGTCCCTGTTGTATAGGATTTATTTCCCAAACCAATAATGTATAGCTGTACCTGGAAGAAACCATTTTAAAATGACAGGGACATACAACACAAAGTGCTTCCCTATTGGCGTTCATGCTGTTGATGTAGGAATTACTAGCTTTGCATAGAGATATCATGCAAAAGCTTTTAAAAATATCTCCATTTTTAGATGCATGTCTGACCCCACCCTTAAAGCATACTGTATATTACCCCAAAAATGCAGATTCCCTTTATTTGTAAAAAGTTCTTAATAAATGTAGCCTGTACGGGTTTAATTTAATTTTGTTCTTGCTAAATATCTGGTGATCCTGCCAGTTCTTCTGGGGTCATTTTTCAAACTAATCATGCCAAGCATGGAAGCAGATCCGCGCTGGCATGCTCAGTCTACATTTCAGGGATCACTGTTAGGAGATGTAGGACACTGTGCACACTCACAGCGTGCCTGTATCTCCTGTAATCAGTTTTGTGGCCAAACCCCCACCTATCCAGGTACAGCTTGTCAGAGTGTGGTTCAACTGTCTGGAACACATGGGGGGAGATTTAATAAAACTGGAGCGTGCAAAATCTGGTGCAGCTCTGCATAGAAATCAATCAGCTTCCAGGTTTTATTGTCAAAGCTTAATTGAGCAAGCTGAAGTTAGAAGCTGATTGGCTCAGTGCTCCAGTTTTAGTAAATCTCCCCCAATGTGCAGATGGGGAACATGGGATAGCACAAAGGGAGTCAATGCAAACACATAAAGAAACAGATTAAAAACATATAATATTTATTTTGGTAAATATAACAATTTTGGCCACGGTGTTCATTCAAAGGGTAACCTTAATACATTTCAAACAACTTTTAACTGAAATTTAAGCCATTCTGGCTATCGACCATATATCCGTAGCTCAAGACACAGTGGGGCTGATTTAAGAAAATGTTGGCGCATTTGCGCGGGCAGGAATACTTATTGCGACATGGTGCATGCTGTCGACTTGCGCCGGATTTGCGGAATCGTTGCGCGTACGGGCGCATACACATTCTTAAGGCCCGTACACACGGTCAGACTTTTGCCCAACAAACTTAGTTTTAAGCAAGTTGGACCAACAATCCGACCGTGTGTACGCTCCATCGGTCAAACTTTTTTGAGTTTGGTTTTGTTTTCATCGGACAAAAGTTGGGTCTGCGAACGGACAAACTTTTGCCCAACAAAAGTCCTATGGAGCAAAGTCCTGCCGTGTGTACAGAAAACCATAGGACTTTTGTCCGATGGACAAAACAACCAATGTTAAAATCAACCAACAATAGCAGAAGTTGACCAAAGGGTGGCGGTAAAGAGCAGACAAGAGCAGAAAAAACAAGTGATGTTGTAAGAAGTTTTAAGAAAGTTTGCAGAAAAGTCCTGTGGTGTGTGGGTGTATGGGTGTTCCCAACCAACTCCGTTCGGACAAAAATCCACGGAAAAGTCCGATGGAAGTCCGACCGTGTGTACGAGGCTTTAAATATGAAACAGACATCGGGCACTTGCTCATTGTAATGCTGATCATGTTAATGAGCTTTTCCTTATCACATGGAGAATATTGCTTCCACTTTTATTCCTTTCATTCATTTCTTTTTGAAACAACTCAATATTCATTCTAGAGATCTTCCTCCTATCAACAACTGTGCAGATGTTTACTGGACTTGTATTTGTGCATTTTGAGGTGATAGTCTATAATCATTGGTGGAGCCAAAACTTCCATGAAAACATCTTCTCAACACATGTCTGTGTATTGTGCATTCTGGACAATTCTTTCCCCATACACTGTCCAATCTGATTGGATGACATTTACATCCACTCATTTCTCTGAGCAATTCATTTCCCCATACACTGTGCAATCTGATTGCACAGTGTACGGGGAAAGAATTGTCCAGAATGCACAATACACAGACATGTGTTGAGAAGATGTTTTCATGGAAGTTTCGGCTCCACCAATGATTATAGACTATCACCATAAAATGCACAATTACAAGTCCAGTAAACATCTGCACAGTTGTTGATAGGAGGAAGATCTCTAGAATGATTATTGAGTTGTTTCAAAAAGAAGTGAATGAAAGGAATAAAAGTGGAAGCAATATTCTCCATGTGATAAGGAAAAGCTCATTAACATGATCAGCATTAGGCCCCATGCACACGAGACGCTGTTATTTGCTGTTGAACGCGCGTTCAGAGGCAGTTGGACGCTTTTTTCAACTGCCCCTGAACCCATTCAATGTTATCCTATGTGTCCATGCACACACTCTCGTTTTTTGGCGTTTACAAGCAGTTGCGTTTAACCTCGTTTTTTCAGAAGCAAAAAAATGGGTTCAGACGCAAAAGTTTTCCACATTTCAGACGCTAAACGCTGCTAAACGCGGCTAAACGCGGCTAAACGCGGTACCGGCGTTTTTCCGCGTTTGCGTTTATAAGCGTTTTTAAAGGTGACCTATTTTTTAACATTAGAAATCTCAAAAATGATGGCAAATGATGAAAAACTATTAAAAAATATAAAAGAAAACTGTAATTGCTTGCATTGCATTGTGGACAATCCACAACTTGTGGCAGGTAACGTGGCCAGTGGACAATCAACAACTTGTGTCAGGTGACGTGGCCAGGTGACATGGCCAGTGGACAATCCACAACTTGTGGCAGGTGACGTGGCCAGGTGACGTGGCAGGTGACGTGGCCAGGTGACGTGGCAGGTGACGTGGCAAGTGGACAATCCACAACTTGTGGCAGGTGACGTGGCTAGGTGACGTGGCCAGGTGACGTGGCTAATGGACAATCCACAACTTGTGGCAGGTGAAGTGGCTAGGTGACGTGGCAGGTAACGTGGCCAGGTGACGTGGCCAGGTGACGTGGCAAGTGGACAATCCACAACTTGTGGCAGGTGACGTGGCCAGGTGATGTGGCAGGTAACGTGGCCAGGTGACGTGGCAGGTGACGTGGCCAGGTGACGTGGCAGGTAACATGGCCAGGTGACGTGGCAAGTGGACAATCCACAACTTGTGGCAGGTGACGTGGCCAGGTGACACGTGATGTGGTCAGGTGACGTGGCAAGTGGACAATCCACAACTTGTGGCAGGTGACGTGGCTAGGTAACGTGGCCAGGTGATGTGCCAGGTGACGTGGCAGGTGACGTGGCAAGTGGACAATCCACAACTTGTGGCAGGTGACGTGGCTAGGTGACGTGGCCAGGTGACGTGGCTAATGGACAATCCACAACTTGTGGCAGGTGAAGTGGCTAGGTGACGTGGCAGGTAACGTGGCCAGGTGACGTGGCCAGGTGACGTGGCAAGTGGACAATCCACAACTTGTGGCAGGTGACGTGGCTAGGTGACATGGCAGGTAACGTGGCCAGGTGATGTGGCAGGTAACGTGGCCAGGTGACGTGGCAGGTGACGTGGCCAGGTGACGTGGCAGGTAACATGGCCAGGTGACGTGGCAAGTGGACAATCCACAACTTGTGGCAGGTGACGTGGCCAGGTGACACGTGATGTGGTCAGGTGACGTGGCAAGTGGACAAACCACAACTTGTGGCAGGTGACGTGGCTAGGTAACGTGGCCAGGTGATGTGGCCAGGTGACGTGGCAGGTGACGTGGCAAGTGGACAATCCACAACTTGTGGCAGGTGACGTGGCTAGGTGACGTGGCCAGGTGACATGGCTAATGGACAATCCACAACTTGTGGCAGGTGAAGTGGCTAGGTGACGTGGCAGGTAACGTGGCCAGGTGACGTGGCCAGGTGACGTGGCAAGTGGACAATCCACAACTTGTGGCAGGTGACGTGGCTAGGTGACATGGCAGGTAACGTGGCCAGGTGACGTGGCCAGGTGACGTGGCAGGTGATACGCTAAATACAAGTACACTGCTGCTCTCTCAGCTGCTGCTACTCACTCTGGTCTCACAAACTGGCTGAAATGGTTAAAATTTACTGTTTTTTGAGCTTAGGGAGGGTCTTATGATGAAACGCTTATAAACGCAAACGCGGTAAAACGCCGCTAAACGCCAATAAACGCGGTTGCAAACGCGGCCAAACGCGCGTTTTTAAACGCCGGTTTCAGAGTTTAAAAACGTGTGTTCAGCAGAGTTTGCACCTGCGTCTCGTGTGCATGGGGCCTTACAAGGAGCACAAGCTCAATGTATAAGCAGTTGTGCACTCTGGAGAACGCAGATGCGCCCGTGTGCAACACACATATTTATCAAGCTAAAGCGTGTGCATCCTGTCAGGCGAGCATAAAATGGTGTGCTTTGTCAATGCACATGTGCAGATAAGTAAGCTGAAAGAAGAGTGTAAAAAGGCTTGATTAGTTGTAGGACAGATCTACATGTTCTGGACAGAATTTGTGCATTTAAACAATATTATATACATACTTTTTAGCCTGGTAACAGAAGATGGTAAACTAGTAAAGTTATCTACAGTATTCAGACAAAAATGTTGAAGATTACATTGGCTGCGCTTGCTAATGGTAGGCGCAAAAGATTGCGCAAGTGCGCAACAGCGCTTCCTATGTAAATATGGTTTGGTGCACATAAGTGCACCATCATTTTTGATAAATGTTTTGAGTCCCGTTTTTTGTGCAATTGCTCCAATTTCTCCACTGCACCACAGGCGCAGGTCTTTAGTAAATCACCCCCAGTGTCTATCCAGACTATCCTGGACGACTACTCCCCACTGAAAAACACCATGACGATTAAATAACATTAATCTTGGAGGGCGGGCGGGGCCGTGGTTCTGTCTTCTCGTCAGCGCGGCGACTGACCCCTGAGCTGCTGGCTGGCCCTTATAACGGCTCCTGCTGCGCAGGCAAACGTCGCCCACCAAAACCAACCAATCCTGCTCCCGTTGCCGAGCAGATGCGGTCGGTGCTGTATCCAATGGCAACCTGCGGATAGAAAAAGGGAAAAGGGGGGAGGAGGAGACACCTGGACCCTTTGAGCTATCCTATGGGGTCCCACTGAACTCTGGGGACCCATACATACTTCCCCAGTTTGTGTTATGCCTCATTATGTCTGCTTGCTTGCTGTACAGGCACACCTCCTGCTATGGAGAAGGAGACAAAGGAGGCTATGCAACCACTTGACCACAGAATAAAGGACTAACAGAGGTATATAACAATCATTGTGAGTAAAAGTACAAGCAATTTCAGTTAGCAATTTGGGTTTGCTATTTTGTTACTGACTACTGTGTTCACAAATAGTTTAAATAAAATAAAACTAGTGACTCATTCATTTTTGTAATCCAGTAATTGTATAGCCAAATGTTCTGAGGCTCATACTGATCTAATTGGCCGTTTCTTAGCAATAGTGTTGTCCCATCACTAACAGATTACCTCATACTATTCCCCAATGATTGAGTAATTCTAATGGGACATTAGTAATAGGATATTGCTTGATAGCATTTATGGTATTTGCATTCAACTGGTTACTTCATACACACAAGTCTACACAAACGACCAGATCTGGACGATGTGGACTTTCATCACTGCAGCCAAATTTCAAGGTCATAAAGATGACAAAATACATGGTTGTTTGATGACCACCTATGATGGCATATAGTGAATGCAGCTCAAACCCTATTTATTGTGAAGGGTGTCTAATAGAATAGATCTAGGTTGCACAAAATGGCATTTGACAAAAAAAAAAAAAAATCCCACCTACTTCGGCAAGTTTTTGATCAGACTTCAGTATTTTAGAGTTATATAATGCAATGTTTTTTCTATATCATTGTCTAATAACAAGCTCATCTCAAAATACCTTTTAATGAAAGGCTTGCCTGTGGGTGTGGCAATTTTTTATGTCACACGATATTTGCGCAGCGGTTTTTTAAACGTAATTTAAAAAAATACAATAAACTTTTCTGAATTTGAATGCAAAACACACAATACATAACCCGATTTTCTTTGTAAAACATACAAGGTGATTTTACGCTGAGTAAATAGATACCAAACATGTCACCCTTTACCAGATTATCTGGATCCCAAGGCAATATAGAGGCCTCTCTAGAGAAATGGCCCCAATTACAATAGAAACTTTTTAAGATCTTGGGATAAGCTACTTAAAAGTATATCATGGCAACATAATAGTCCTTTGATGCCTCTCTCAATTACTAACTACTTCCCGCCAGGGAAAGAGAATAAATTGTACTTAAAATGGACCCTCTCGGACTGTCTGAGATTAAAAGATGTTCTGAAAGATAATTGCGAGAAACAAATGGCACAATACCATGGGATGTTTGGAGATACAGACAACTCCAACATTTTGTGGAGTCTCTCCCAAAACCCCTCCGCCCGGTCAGCAGGTTAAGCCCATGGGAAAGACTTGTTGACCATGCAGGGGATTTCTAGTATATATATAAGATGTTGATAGACCCCCCAGATTCTGGGTCCATGTGTCTTTTGGAGAGTTGAGAAATGGAATTGAATCAGCCGTTGCCAGAAACAATGAAACTTAAAGTTATTGATTACATACACTCCACTTTAACGGTACAAGGACAAAAGAAATGAATTATAAATTATTAACTAAGTGGTATTATGTTCCATCAAAATTGCATAAACTCAATCCTAAAATTTCGCCTCTGTGTTGGAGGGAGTGTGGGGAGGTAGGAACCCATGCTAATATATGGTGGCAATGCCCTTTGATCCAGCCATATTGGGAGGAAGTATTATACTTAATTAAGAAGATCAGCAGAGCTGAAATTGGACAAGACCCTTGGCAATGTTTGTTCCATGCGATGGGTGACTCAAGGAAAAACTATAGAGCAACAATTACCCCATTCCTGTAAAGGCAGCGAAGGCATTAATCCTGAAGCAATGGAAATCAAAGAAAATACAGACGATAAAGGATTGGTTTAGGGAAGTAGATAAAACTAGGCTAATGGAAGAATTAATATACCTACAAAATGACTCTGAAGTAAGATTTTAAAAGACCTGAAAGAGTTGGTTAGAATTCAAACAATCCTTGATTTACTTGAGTTATATGGGTAGGGAGGGCGTTATTTAGAGTCCCTCCCTCTGTTTCCCCCTCCTCCCCTAGAGCCCCCTCTTTTTTTGGGGGGTTGGAATCTAGAGGGAGGATATATGTAGTTATCCTACCCTGGATCCACCCTTTTAAAATTAAACTATAATCACATTTTTGATATCTATTGTAATTCACGGTTTAGTAATGGAGATTGGGAATAGAAAATTTGGTAGGCATATTTGATAAATTTGGGGAAGGAATTAGGGGAAATGGGGGTAGAGAGTTGAGACTATCTCCTCCTCTTAAATAAAAGGGAAAGGGAAAGACAAATATTCACTTCACACAAATAGAAAATTTGATAGGGGTATTTAATAACTTGGGAGAGGGAATAAGGGGAATGACCTACTGTACACAATTGTGTGCTGGCCCCAGAGCCATGTGGGAGCCGCTTCCTCTCATCCACCCCGGTCTCATCACCGCTGGCCCCAGAGCCGTGTGGGAGCCGCTTCCTCGCGCCAACGCCCACCCCAGACTCGTCACTGCTGACCCCAGAGCCACGTGGGAGCCGCTTCCTCTCGTCTACGCCTACCCCGGTCTCGTCACCACTGACCCCAGAGCCGTGTGGGAGCCACTTCCTTTCATCCACGCCCCACCCTGGATACCTCACCCCTGGCACCAGAGACGCGTGGGAGCCGATTCCTCTCGTCCACGACCACCCCGGTCTCGTCCCTGCTGACCCCAGAGCTGTGTGGGAGCCGATTCCTTTCATCCACGCCCACCCCGGACACATCACCCCTGGCCCCAGAGACACGTGGGAGCTGCTTCCTCTCGTCCACGCCCACCCCGGACACGTCACCCCTGGCCCCAGAGACGTGTGGGAGATGTAGTTCGATGGGGGGTGCAGTGTGGATGAGATCCAGCTTGTATGCATGGCTGGTCAGTGTGCGCTCTTCTTCCTGGCGTCCTGGCGTGCTCACAGAGAGGGCTCTGCGTGCCAGCTGTGGCACACGTGCTACAGGTTCGCCATCACTGCTATAGATGAATATATTTAGTTAAAATTTAATGTCTGAGGTTTACAACCACTTTAATGTATCCAGTGCACCTTTACCAAGGTCCATGTTTAATCTCCTTAATACTGGATGATTTTGAATTTCCCCAAAAATTGTGGCAAAAAATTTGATGAAGTGTTTATACTATTCTGGCATTTTTATTTTAAAAGAAAGCAAGGGAAACTTAAAAAAAAAAAAAAAAAAGTTTTGTCTTTTTTTCTTTCTATAGTGAAAATCCCAGAGGTTATTAAATGCCACTGAAAGAAAGCTTTGTCTCAAAAAAATTATAGAAACGTGTTTGGGTACAGTGTTACATGATGGAGTAGTTGCCAGTCAAACTATCACAGTGCTGAAAACTCAAAAAATGTCCTTGTAACAAAGGGGTATTGCAGACTGGCATTCAAGTGGTTAAAGGGGAACCTTAGACATCCTGATTATGTCTATTTTGCATTTCATGTACATATAAAGACTTTATCATCTCAGCAGTGTTTTGACCACTTTTATATTTTTCCTTATTCCATCTCCTTCTACAGTTTCTAAACAAAGTTATTTTAGTAAGATACAGAAGTGACATGAGCCATATTGCTGACATTAGTTCTAATCACTGTTGCTACCCTCTGCTTAGCTGTGATAGCAAATTACCATATGAGCTCCTCTGTAATGTGTTATCACAGTGTAACAGATCGGAAGAACTCAGGAGTGGAGAGTGTGGTGCAGCCGGACAGAAATTCATCAGACATAACAGCTTCAATTGAGGACACAGGTCACAATTTCATCCTTTTATGGCTAAATGCATGCAAAAAATAAACCACTGTAGTGAAAAGATTGATAGACAAAATAAATATGTAAGGGATGACTAACACTTTAATGGAACTGGAAGTTCATAGTTCACTTCTTTTCCCATTCTCAGCTAGTAACAGGAAAACTGAAAAACATTTCTGTTACTTTTTACTTAAAGTAGAACTAAAGGCTAAACTTTTTTTTACATTTTAGATAGAGTAAGGGAGGGCTATAACTGTGAAGAGGCCCTAAGGCAACCCCCCCCCACCGTGGGTCGGTCCACCCAAGCCCCCCCCCCCGCCATTCAGTCAGTCGGTTACCAGTCCTGCATTTTCCCCATCTATCCGGGTGACGGCTTCCCATGTGTCTCCTCCTAGGCATCACGGGGGCTGTGCATCTCCTCCCTCCTCCTCCTCGGCTAATAGTATCGCTTCTCCTTTTGGCTAATCTGGAAACGGGACCCGCTTCCTGATTGGCCGGGAGGGGAATCAGTGTGACAATAGCGAATATTCATTCGCTATTGTCACACAACTGGGTGGGCTCCCGAGCCCTCCCTGTTTGGAAGCCTATTAGAGCCTCTGGCTCTAATCACATGCTTAAAAAAAAAATTGGAATCCATGCGTCCGACGCCCAGCATGTAGATTAGGGAGACGGATGCATGGATATGGAAGCTGCACCCCTGCGCCCTGCATTATGGGTGCCACTGCCTTTTAGAGGTGGAGATTCGCCTGAATAATATGGGAGAAGTCAAAGTTCTCTGCAAGAGCCCCACAACTACATGCTTCTGTGGGTCCAAGAGGTTAAAGCAGGTGGTGAGTACTCTGCCTGCTTTAACTCCTTGGAATTAGAAAAAATCCTGAACTGCCGCACTCTGTTAAACTACGTCTTTATTGGATAAAATCAAATAAAAACATAATCCAAAATAGTGCAGTCAAAATAAAAAGTGGACAACAGGACAAAAGGTGGCTAACGCGTTTCACATCGTGAGATGCTTAATCATAGCTAAATGAACAATGACGAAAATTGTGTTTAAAACATAGGTGGGTGTAATCTTCCACCAATCAGATCAAAGGTGCACATAAATCAATTGAACACATATAATTAAACCTTGATGTTTCACACATGGAGTAGACCAGTGTATGGGACAAGTATAGCCACGGAAGCGCGGAATCTATTCAAAACCAGATAAAAGAGAAGCAAATACCATATAAAGAAAGCTCCATAAAAAATCTCTGATTGTGACACTAAGGCCCCTTTCACACGGACGGATACAATGGTGCTTTTAGCTGCGGATTTTCTAGTTTTCTACCGCAGCTAAAAGCACACAACGCTTTCCTATGGCCCCATTCACACACAGCGTTTAGCTGCGATTTCGTTACATGCGGTTTGGTGCGAATAGAAAAAATAGAATTGAATGCGTCCAGGTGCGATGTAGCGCAGCTATACGCACATAACCGCAGGTAATCGCAGTCTTTTGTGTCAACTGTGGATAGCAGCGTGAACAAAAGAAAAAAACAACATGAAGCACATCAAAATAAAAACCGTTGCTATGGAGATGACAATAATGGTCAACCGCAGCTAAACGCAGCCGCATGTAAACGCAGCTAATCGCAATGTACAAATGCAGCTAATCGCAGTGCCTGAAGCCTTGAATTTCACAGAACAAAAACATGCTTTTTACTGCGGCAATTTTGCCGTCCGTGTGAAAGGGGCCTGAATGTGGCAAAATGTCCTAAAAAGTGGCCTGTATCCTTGTGTGAAAAGTGTCATAACCAAAGTGAAAGAAACGGAATGAAAACATGAGAATAAATCAACAATAGTGCAATGATTATAGTGTAGTATATTATAGTGTATATATATTTGTGTATGTAAATGTGTATAAACATGCGAAGTGTCACAAAATCTGTGCATAGTGTACATACATAAAATGTGAACTGCATATAAATATCTCCAAACGTGAGTATAAGGATTACTTACTATCTCATGGTGAACTCATATAACATAAACAATTATTTTACATTAGCCTGCAGGCAATATCATAAAATATGTGTATGAAGCACCAAGAAAAAAGAGAGATCCAAAAATACGTGAAGAATACATAAAACATAAAACACAAATAATTAAAACTATAATGTTGTATTACAATAACATATTGTTGAAGATGGTTATGATGCTGATGAAACAACATGTCATAAGAAGTCAAAGTTCTGTGGTCTGCTGTAAAAAATATATGTATTATCTGCATGCCCTCATAGTATTTAATAAAGAAAAACGAATGAAGCCGCATTCCAATCCTAATAAGATGTAATTTAGCAAAACAAAAGACGTACCGTATATACTCGAGTATAAGCCGAGTTTTTCAGCACATTCTTTGTGCTGAAAATGCCCCCCTCGGCTTATACTCGAGTCACTTTTTTGCGCCTGATCTCCCGGAATTTGGGGACACGGTACCGGCCGGCCGTAGGTCCCCTGGACCCCAAACTTGGCACACATGTAGCCTCACTCTACAAGTGTGCAAAGTTTGTTGTCCGGGGGACCTACGGCCGGGAAGCCCTGATTTTTCAAAGCCGGGCATCCCTTCCATAGACTCCCATGTTAAATGGTCATTTCTCAGGTGACTTTGGGGACCCGGTACTGGCCGGTCATAGGTCCCCTGGGCCCGAAACTTGGCACACATCTAGCCCCATTTCTCCTCTATAAGTGTGCAAAGTTTTGACTCCCATTTTAAACGTCAGTCTAGTCATGGACACAGTGAGGCATGGACACAGTGAGGCATGGACACAGTGAGGCATGGACACAGTGAGGCATGGACACAGTGAGGCATGCACATGGACACAGTGGGGCATGGACACAGTGAGGCATGGACACAGTGAGGCATGCACATGGACACAGTGAGGCATGGACACAGTGAGGCATGGACACAGTGAGGCATGCACATGGACACAGTGGGGCATGGACACAGTGAGGCATGAACATGGACACAGTGAGGCATGCACATGGGCACAGTGAGGCATGGACACAGTGAGGCATGCACATGGGCACAGTGAGGCATGGACACAGTGAGGCATACACATGGACACAGTGAGGCAAAGGGAGGCACAGTGAGGCATGCAGATGGACACCCTAGGCTTATACTCGAGTCAATACGTTTTCCCATTTTTTTGTGGTAAAATTAGGTGCCTCGGCTTATATTCGGGTCGGCTTATACTCGAGTATATACGGTATATGACATATGGGTGTACGACAAGGGCAGAACGCCTTTAAAGTTCCATCCCACTCTGTTTGATAAATATTTGTTTAAATTGAGCGGACTATGAAAAAAAGTTTGCAAGAAAAATCTGCAAACACAATCTACAAGAAAAAAGCTTCAGTATCCACAATGGCTAATGTCTATCATATGTCTAAAACTGCATCTGGAGAATTTTATTGCACAGTTTACCATGATGCTAATATGGTTAGGCAAAGCTGGATGTCTATCGTGTGTCTAAAACTGCATCTGGGGAGTTTTGTTGCATGGTTTACCCTATAGGAGTCTCACGTACCCTGCTGCATGGTTTACCCTATAGGAGTCTCACGTACCCTGCTGCAGGGTTTACCCTATAGGAGTCTCACGTACCCTGCTGCAGGGTTTACCCTATAGGAGTCTCACGTACCCTGCTGCAGGGTTTACCCTATAGGAGTCTCACGTACCCTGCTGCAGGGTTTACCCTATAGGAGTCTCACGTACCCTGCTGCAGGGTTTACCCTATAGGAGTCTCACGTACCCTGCTGCAGGGTTTACCCTATAGGAGTCTCACGTACCCTGCTGCAGGGTTTACCCTATAGGAGTCTCACGTACCCTGCTGCAGGGTTTACCCTATAGGAGTCTCACGTACCCTGCTGCAGGGTTTACCCTATAGGAGTCTCACGTACCCTGCTGCATGGTTTACCCTATAGGAGTCTCACGTACCCTGCTGCAGGGTTTACCCTATAGGAGTCTCACGTACCCTGCTGCAGGGTTTACCCTATAGGAGTCTCACGTACCCTGCTGCAGGGTTTACCCTATAGGAGTCTCACGTACCCTGCTGCAGGGTTTACCCTATAGGAGTCTCACGTACCCTGCTGCAGGGTTTACCCTATAGGAGTCTCACGTACCCTGCTGCAGGGTTTACCCTATAGGAGTCTCACGTACCCTGCTGCAGGGTTTACCCTATAGGAGTCTCACGTACCCTGCTGCAGGGTTTACCCTATAGGAGTCTCACGTACCCTGCTGCAGGGTTTACCCTATAGGAGTCTCACGTACCCTGCTGCAGGGTTTACCCTATAGGAGTCTCACGTACCCTGCTGCAGGCAGGAGTAGCAGACAAAACCCGTAGAGTTAACCCTATGGAGATTATACTTCACTTAATATAATACAGAGTCTCACTCCTCCCGCTGTAGAACTGAACTATTTGTGTTTTACAGGTATGATCGCAAAAACAATGATGATCTTGTAAGATATGGATTTTGATTATTATTTTAATGCACAGTTTTCCCTGTAGGGGTATCACTTCTCCCGTTGCAAGCAGGGGGAGAGGCAGAACCCGCAGAATTAACCCCATATAGTTTACACTTCATTTGGTATACTGCTGGGTCTCGCCTCTCCCGCTGCAGAACTAAGCCACTTATGTTCGCAGATGTAGTTGCAAAAAAACAATGATGATCTTGAAAGATATGAGTAAAATAGATAGTTTAAAGACTGCCAGAAGGATATTCCATTGTTTCGAATATTTAAATAACTAACAAGTTCGTCGAATATAATTATTGATGCAATAAGACGTTAAATACCAAGATTTATATGGAGGGATGACTCTCCAACATTTTACTATTGCGGAGTCTTACTTCTCTCGCTGCAGCGAAAGCAGCAAGAATGCAGTGTGACCGAAGTACAAAAAATACTATGTGTTTTTTCTATATATATTCAAAGAAAAAGAGAAAAAACGGTCACGTTGCACTTGCTGTCATTTGAATAGGGACTTTGCGTTGACACAGAAAAGGCACTTTGTGGAAAGAAGGAATAAGGAAACCAGATTAAATTCTCTTAATTCTAAAATTATATATGTAGACAACCAATGGAATTGGTCGCCTGAATCCAAAATTCCAACCAAGTGCGTAATGTGCCAACACAATGATTCAAAGAAATATAATGGGAATGAACATGGAAAATGGCTGTGTTAGAAAAAATGAACTGTTTGGTGTCCAAAAAGGCATCAAAAAATAATAAGATGATAATGACCATGTCTAAATGTTCTGAAATGACTCTAATAGGCAAAAGTGCAGCCTAAACCCCATGTCCGAAGTCTCACTCCTTCCACTGCAGTGGTAGGCACCTGCATGTATCCAGATGTAGTCACACGGTGGCTGTTATGTCACTAAAGTTACAAAGGGACCCCAGTTTATCTAATAAAAATGGGATACATCCCACTCAAAGTTAAGCCCAGAGGGGCGTCTAGAGTTCAGCATGAAAATCCATCGGACTTCCTGTCTGCATAGAATATTGCATTTGTCTCCACCTCTGATTGGTGGAAGATTACACCCACCTCTGTTTTAAACACAATTTTCATCATTGTTCATTTAGCTATGATTAAGCATCTCACAATGTGAAACGCGTTAGCCACCTTTTGTCCTGTTGTCCACTTTTCATTTTGACTGCACTATTTTGGATTATGTTTTGATTTGATTTTATCCAATAAAGACGTTGTTAAACAGAGTGCGGCAGTTCAGGATTTTTTCTAATTCCATGCACCTGTGCAGAGCCAGCACCTGTCGGTCTCAGTAGGGCGGAAGCAATCCGAGGGATCAGTAGCTTTTAGAGCGGTATCATTCCTTTGCTTTAACCCCTTGTTTGCTGTACTGCACAAGGTTGCAGGGCACTTGCAGGGTGTCCTCATTCACTTGAATGGGTCATGCTTGGCAGGTGCTACACCCACCAACCATGACAGGGCGGCCGCCATCACAGATAAACCCGATTGCACAGGCAGTCTCAGTGGAACAAAATAGGCACATCATGTCACAGACAGACCGGCAATGGGGCGGGAGGTGAGTGGTGCCACAGCTCAATTTCTATTGGCAGCCACCCCGCTTATTTTGTTCCACTGAGACTGCCTGTGCGATCTAGTCTTCTAGTGTTCAGGAAAATGACGGCCGGTGGAGACATTGTCTCCGCCGGCCGCGGACCTCTAGCGGCGGCGAACATTCGGGAATTCAAGAATTTCCCGGGAATCGCAAAATCCGGGAAAGGGGTCTAAATCCCGGGAATTGGAGAGTGCCATAGCTAAAACCCCGGATACTGAAATGAGAAACAGGAGCACTTTACAGGAGCTCCTGACAGTCTCACATGCGTTCTAAAAGTGACACAGCATGCACCAAATTCATGTACAAGTTCTAGACAAGAACAGGAATTTGATGCAAGCTGTCCCACTTTTTGAAGGCATGCAAGACACTTTCACAAAATCTGTCTGCACCAGTCGTTATGAATTCCAGGGTCTGTGTGCTGGCAGCACATAGGAGAGTCGGACTGTGGCTTTCACACAAAAAGCAGCAGCATGGCTCTTTAGCAGTCCTACCACCCCCCGTCCTTCTTTCTACATACTGTTCTGATCCACAGCACTTGTGCCTTCTGCGCTGGGCTGTTGATTGGAGCATCATATTGTTTATGGGTGGGGCCTTTCGGAGAGATCCGAACACTGCAAAAACAGTATATATATATTTAATGTTTTATATATATTTTTTAACCACTTGCCGACCAGTCGTCGTCATTATACTGTGGCAGGTCGGCAAGATCCCGCGAACCGCTGTAGCTGTACGTCTGTCCCTTTAAGCGGGATAGCAGGCGCACACATAGTGCCGGAGGCACGTACCCGTGCCCACTGCATCGCGGGGGTGCCCATGCTCATGACCAGCGGTCGCGATGACCGCCGGCCGCGAGCGATTGCAGGCACGAGAGGCAGAACAGGGACGTGTGTGTGTGTGTAAACACACAAATCCCTGTTCTCTTCTGTAAGGAGAAACAGATCGTGAGTTTCTAATAGCTAGAAATCACGATCTGTAATTTCCTCTAGGTCAGTCTTCTCCCCCCTGAGTTAGAAACAAACCTAGGAAACACAATTAACCCCTTGATCGCCCCCTAGTGTTAACCCCTTCCCTGCCAGTGACATTTTTACAGTAATCAGTGCATTTTTATAGCACTGATCGCTGTATAAATGCCAATGGCCCCAAAAATGTGTCAAAAGTGTCCGATGTGTCCGCCATAATGTCACAGCCACAATAAAAATCGCAGATCGCCGCCATTACTAGTAAAAAAAATAATAATAAAAATGCTATAAATCTATCCCCTATTTTGTAGACGCTATAACTTTTGCGCAAACCAATCAATATACGCTTATTGCAATTTTTATTACCAAAAATATGTAGAAGAATACATATCGCCTAAACTGAGAAAAAATTAGCTTTTTTAAAAAAAAAATGGGGATATTTATTATAGGAAAAAGTACAAATGATTGTGTTTTTTTCAAAATTGTCGCTTTTTTTGGTTATAGCGCAAAAAATAAAATTCGCAGAGATGATCAAATACCACCAAAAGAAAGCTCTATTTGTGGGAAAAAAAGAACATCAATTTTTTTTGGGTACAGCGTCGCACAATCGCGCAATTGTCTGTTAAAACGGCGCAGTGCCAAATCGCAAAAAATGGTCATTGAGCAGCCAATTCTTACGGGGCTGAAGTGGTTAAGCTTTTGTTTTCTATACAGTGTGTGTTTTAACTTTATTAAACAGTATTTGCTTTACAATTTAAAATGTAATACATGACAACAGATTCCCAGAGCACTCATTCATAGCTAAACACACAGCACAGAAGAGGAAGCTTGCATTGACATTTGCTTGTCGGCAGAGCCGATCCGCCCTATAAGCGCGCTATGCAAGCTGCGTAGGGCCCCCGCAAATGGGTCGGGGCCCCCGATTTTTCACGGCCACCTCTAGAGGTCCGCGGCCGGGCGGAGACAATCTCTCTGCCGGCCGCCATTTTGTTGAAGACCAAACAAGAGGAGGCCGTGTGGCTGCCAATAGGAATTGAGCTGCGGCACCGCCCACTTCCCGCCCCGCTGCTGTTTCTGTGAAATGATGTGGGAAGGGGCAGGGGTGGGCTGTGCCGCAGCTCAATACCTATTGACAGCCACCCAGCCGGCTCCTCCACAGTCCACTGTCCACTCTGTTCTGTAATGGCAGTGGAGAGAGTCTCTGCTGCTAGCGATCATGCCTGGGGTAAGGGGGGCACTCCGCGGGGCATGCCTGGGGGTAAGGGGGGCACTCCGCAGGGAATGCCTGGGGGTAAGGGGGCACTCCGCAGGGAATGCCTGCTGTAAGGGGGGCACTCCGCTGGGAATGCCTGCTGTAAGGGGGCACTCCGCTGGGAATGCCTGCTGTAAAGGGGCAATCCGCTGGAAATGCCTGGTGTAAGGAGGGGCTCCGCTGGGAATGCCTGATGTAAGGAGGGGCTCAGGGCTTCCACCGATTCTGCATTATGGTGAGTTGAATAATTTCATTCTATATTACAATGTAATAGAAATAATGCACTTCAATCATCCTGACACCATAACAACCCTGGTGTAGGGAGTATGTTTGGAGTATCTTTATCTGCTGATTTGTTAAACTTTCTGGAATACACATATTGATATGCTGTCCCTCCATCCCTCTTTCTTTCCCTCTTTCTTTCTCTCTCCATCCCTCATTCATCTCAGACTCTAACCACACACCCTCCGAGCCACGCCCATGTAAGCCACGCCCACTATTTCATGTAAAACACACCCATTTTTCGCCGCCTTAGAGGGCCCCTTAGCCGAGTTTTGCTTAGGGCCCCAGGGAGGTCAGGATCGGCACTGCTTGTCGGACTGAAACCTTGGAGGGATTTCTTTCAGCCGCGAGTGTTACTATGCTTCACGTGTGAAAAGGCACTAGACAGCTAACTTGGATAGATAGCAGATTACATAATATAAATATACATTATTTTATATATACCTGGCTAAAAAGTAAACTTTTTTTTTTCTTTTTCTTTTTTTTTTTTAGCCCTGACCACGATAAAGAAAAAAAGGTGTACAAAGCCATTATACATTTCTATTAGGAAAGGGTATACCAGATAGGCAGTTGGCTATGAAAAGTCTATTATCTGTATTCCCTCCTATGAAATATATCGGATAATTAATAATTCTGTGACCATAAAGGTCATATATATTTGCGAATGGACAGCAGTTCCATTTGGAATGATGGCCTTATGTGGTCAGCATTTTCTTCTGCTGTACTGTATAATGTCCTCTTAAAGATTCTAGAGCAGAAGAAAATTATATTTTAATCCTGTTTTCTGCCATTCCATTATACCCTTTGCTATCTGATAAAATTAAAAATGTATGCACTATGACATTTATGGGCCTTGAATTCCATCAAAATCCCATTCACAGCTGTGACTGTGGAGCCGAAATGAAGTAGCTGAGTCAGGGTGAGCAGTAAATCTTTGTGACCTGTCTGCAGCTCTGTAAGTAACTGTGCACCTCGAAAAAAGATTTTTCTGCATGAATATTTGGCACCAGACTTATTATAAAGTTTATATAGCTGAACTCCAGGCACATAGAAAAAGCACAGTTCAGTGCAGCTGCGTAATCATTTAAACTGAACCTTAGGCAGATATAAAAGACACAAATTAATACAGCTCTGTAATCATTAATACATCATTAAATGCATTTTTTAAATACAAGCAGTGTAAGTTACCTATATTTGACTTGATAAACTTGAAATACATCTCTTGCAGTCCTTGTACAGAAGAGTCCAGACTGGGAAAATAAGAAGCCGCACAAGGTGGCAATTTGTTCATGTGCTGACAAGGAGCATGCTGATAGAAGGAAAAAGCAGAGTGAGGGAGAGATGAGCTCATCACTTTGTTGCTTCTTCTTTCACTGTCCATTTACAGGCCGGGATGAATCAGTGACAACCTAGGCTCAAGCCTAGTACACACGGCCGAGAATCTCGTCGCCAAAAAAACGTTGTTTTTCTCGATGGGTTTCTTGTCAAGCTTGATGAGATTCTTGTCAAGCTTTCCTTGCATACACACTGTCAATCCAAAATCTCGTCGTTGTAAAGCGCGGTCACGTACAACACGTACGACGGAAGTATAAAGGGGAAGTTCTATTCCACTGTCGCCACCCCTTGGGCTGCTTTTGCTGATCTCGTGTTACCGCGTGTTAGTAAAAGTTTAGTGAGAGACGATTCGCGCTTTTCAGTCTTCGTGCTTTCAGTTCGTTGCAGCGTGACGAATGTACTATCTCCATTACGAACGCTAGTTTTACCAGAAGGAGCGCTCCCGTCTCATACTTGATTCTGACCATGCGTGGTTTTGAAGACTCGGAAAAGCATACACACAAACGTTTTTCTGTCCAAATACAGTCTGACGAGAATCACGATGAGAAAACTGAGACTCCCGACGAGAAAAAAGAAAGCAGGTCTTCTTTTTTCTTGTCGAGATTCTGGGCAGATTTCCTGACGAGAAACCTGAAAGCCTCGTACACATGCACGGTTTTCTCAGCAAGAAAGCTCTCCCGGCAGTTTTCTTGTCGTTGCTTGCCGAGAAAACCAGTCGTGTGTACGAGGCTTCAGAGTTAAAGTGATTGTATAGATTCATTTATTTAAAAAATTTTAAATAACAAACATGTTATACTTACCTGCTCTGTGCAAATGTTTTGCACAGAGCAGCCACTATCCTCCTCTTCTGGGGTGCCCTAGCGGCGCTCCTGGCTTCTTCTCTTCATCGGGTGCCCCCACAGAGAGCCGCTGTCCATGGGGGCACCCGTGCGGGCGCACTCACTAATCCCGCTGCTGCTCCCCGCTCTTGTGTCACTGGATTTTATTGACAGCAGCAGGAGCCAATGGCTCCTGCTGCTATCAATCTATCCAATGAGGACAGAGACAGCACCTGGAGACGCTGGGCTCGTGCTAGTCACTGGAACGAATGGGTTCAGGTAAGAAAAGGGGGGGGGGCAGCTGCAGCACAGAAGGTTTTTTACCTTAATGCAGGAAGGCGAAAAACCTTGAGACTTTGCAACCACTTTAAGTGGACCTAGACGTGCGTCTAAATCTCCCTTGCCTCTGAAGACTGATGCGCTTCCAGATCGCACTCCAAAGGCTACTAACAGGGGGTGAGGAAGTGTTGCGACGCCTCCTCACTGCCTGTTTTAACCCTATTTTTGTCGTCAATTGGGCCACATCTGCATGCATTACACGTGGTTGCGGAGCATTTGCAGCACTTCCCCATTGACTTGCATGTGTAGCATTTTGTGGGCTTACTGCCTGCTGATCGCTACATGTCGGGTAAATTCAGCCACGATGGTAAAGCGAAGCATCATGGCGGTGACATGTAAACATCCTCTCCGCTGCCCATTGCAGCTTAAGGTGGAGCTTTTGGTTGGTGGCAAAATTGTGGCTCAATCGCACATTTTTGCCACCCACCAACCGCAAGTCTAAACGAGGCCTAAGTTGGTTTAAAATTATGCTGTCAATCAGACTGAGGACATCTAGGGGTCAAGAAAAACGCATTTTCTCTTTCGTTCATGGACGGACACAGCAGCTTAATCTTGACCTTAGGGTTATTCGCCTTCTATCAGGAGAGGACTAGGCAGAACATGTAACATGTTAAAAAAACATCAAAACTGTACAGTACCGCCCAGGGGGCTGTCCCTCTGGCTATTACCCCTCACACTGCATCCAGCAGCTCAGTTTTTTTCTGCCTAGCATAGGAGAAGGACCTGGCTTCCGGTTGGGACCATTGGTTCTGGAGATTTTTTTGCTTTTTTCTACTTTTTTGATCCTGAAATCTACTATCAACTGCCGGCTGTGTGACAGGCTGGATAATATAGATCCTTGTAGTCTCCCCAGTCCGACCATCGAGCATGAGCAGACCTTTAGCTATGCGCTGGGTCGGCCACAACATGCCCCGTTGCTCCAGGGGTGGCCGGTGAGCTATATACTCTGGGGCACACATATGACCGGGCTACTGATGTCCGAGTCACAGTGTGCCATGGCCAACAGCCACCCCATATTGATCGGGTGATGGGTCTGTCCGGAATGCGTCCAGCGGTCCCCGCAGGACAGGTAAGTAGAGTTCCCCTGTTTCGGCAGGATGGAACAGCTGGGCATTCCTGGGGAGGTCGACTAGGGGATCTCTCACCCTTCCTTTCTTCTCTCCCTGTCCTTTCTCTCCTCCCCATGCTCTGTGGTGGCTGGGCCTGCTGTGTACTGACCTGGGGTCCTCCGGGGGGGCTCTGAGTCCTGGCTGGGGGCTGCGCTGGGTGTCCAGGGTCCGCTCTCCATAGTGGGGTGTTGTCTGGTCTGCCATGTGGGGGGCCTCCGTGTTCGCTGGCTTTTTTCTTGCCTCAGAAATGGCTGGCGCCCATTTTGGCGGAGCTCGGCGCCATTTTCTTGTAGCCCCGCACGCTTTTTACTGAGGCGGCCGGCGGCCATTTTCTTGTAGCCCCAGCTTTGTTTTTTGCCTCTAGCGGTGGGAATACCTCTCTGAACGGCGCGAACAGCACAGGAACATCTCAGAGAAACAGGAGAACACCTCAGACAGTGAGAGGGCGGACTGCAGCGCTGTGCAGTACCTGGGTCAGGGTGGTGAGTCCTCTGGGGGGCCCCTCGGTCTGTGGCAGCTAGGAGGGTGGACTTTTTTGTGTGCCTTGCCTTGGTCCCTATGGGTGTCAGGTGAGCGTGGGTCAGCATGACGTCAGAAGCTGGCGCTTCTTCCCCAGACATCCCTGCGTTGGCAACCGGTGCCCCTGCACCTGCGGTGCCTATGGACGCTTTGTCGGCGATCCTGGAGTCTTTTATTGCCAGGGTGGAAGCAGTGTGCGGGCGCAAGGGGGGTAAAAAATGCCCCCTCCCCCCGCCATCTTCTGGGGAAAGCTCTGATTCAGACTCGGGCCTTGCTGTGGCACACGGCCCTTGTTCTGAAGTGTCAGAGGATGCGGACCAGGACCATTCAGACAGTGAGGATGATTCCGTGTCCGGGTCAGCGCAGGAAAGAGCGCTTGTGTCAGGGAACTAGTAGACCAGACTGTGTGACTACACAGAGGAGACCAAAAACGCATGTAAGTGAAATAAAAAGGTGTTTATTTACAAGGTGACAAACAAGTCAAAACAACCAGTGCACAACTAACAACGAATAGTATATACAAATCAAGGGGAGATACTGTAACCGTAAACAAAGCCAGGCCAAAATCATACACCAGGGGATATCAGCAGATGGGTGAGGACGGGAACACAACAGGGCAGGGAGAGGATGGATGGACAGGCTGCGGGGCAGGAATCCAAGGTCAACAGGTAACAGAAGGGGCAGGTCCAGGATGGGCTCAGGTCGGGTCAGTTGCAGGCTCAGGGTCAGATGCAGGCTCAGGGTCAGAAACAGGCGCAGGGTCAGATGCAGGCGCAGGGTCAGATGCAGGCACAGGGTCAGGTGAGAGAGATACCAAGGCGAGCATGTAAGGGCTCACCGGGTATTTATAGGACTGCAGTGATTGTCCTCATGTGACAGCTGAGCGGAGGAAGTGCTGCCTGCCCCACACTGCCGGAATACACCCGCTGGTGGACGCCGGTACTGCGGCCCATGGATCAGGCATTACCACCAGCAGGTGAGATCCTCTATCAAAGATACTGGCTGCAAGAGGACACCTGCTGGTGGACACTAGTACTGCAATCCATAGGACCAACAGCGCCACCAGCGGGTGAAGCCTTTCCTGACAGCTTGTTGGAGCACTTATCACCGAAGTGGGGGAGACCCTTAAATTGGAGGATACGGCGGAGGCATCTACTGAGGTGTCGGTACCTTTTGGGTCCCACAAGCCGGCCCGCACTGCTAAGGTGTTTCCTTACATAACATATTTTGATAAGTTTATATACAAGGAATGGGAACGACCGCAGCGGGCCTTTTTGGTCCCAAAACGCATGGAGGCCCTTTACCCCTTTGAGGAGAGTTTCCTGAAAAAATGGACATCTCCACTGATTGTGGACCCCCCGGTGTCCAGGTTAAACAAGGTAACCACTATTCCGGTGGAGGGGACCCCTGCTTTTAAGGACCCTGCAGACAGGAGGGCCGAGACGGTGGCGTGGTCCATGTTTACAGTAGTGGGGTCAGCTTTGCGGCCTGTGTTGGCCACGGCCCTGGTGTCACAGACACTTACCGAATGGGCAAAGATGTTGCACCACAAGTTGGAAAAGCAACAGGCTTCCACGGTCTGCACGGAACTGGCTCACCAGTTGGTGCATGGCCTTAATTATGTCTGCGATGCGGCCTTAGATACAGCTCCCTTGCTTTCCAGAGCCTCGGTATCTGCTGTGGTACTACGTCGCCTGATTTGGCTAAAATGCTGGTCCACGGACCAGACATCTAAGAAGGCTCTGGCGGATTTGCCCTTCCAGGGTGAGAGGCTATTTGGAGCCTCGCTGGATGACATTATTAAAAATGTCACTGGGGGTAAGAGCACACCGTTGCCGGAAAGGTTTCAGGGATTCTACTCCAATCTGTTTGTAGTCCCAAAAAAGGACGGGGTCCGTCCAATCCTGGATCTCAAGGCCCTCAACTGCTTTGTAAAAGTACAAAGGTTCAGGATGGAATCAGTTCGCTCTGTGGTCGCTGCACTCCATCCGGGGGATTTTCTGGCGTCCTTGGACATCAAGGACGCATACTTGCATATCCCCATATACGTCAGGCATCAGAGATTTCAGCGGTTTGCAGTTGGGGACGAGCACTACCAATTTGTAGCCCTCCCTTTTGGCCTGGCGTCGGCACCAAGAGTGTTTACCAAGGTGCTTGCCCCGATTCTGGCCTTGCTGAGGCAGCGAGGGATCGCTATCGTGGGCTACCTGGACGACCTCTTTCTGAGAGCAGCTTCTGCCTCAGAAATAAAGGAGGATGTGGCGATCACCAGTCAGACTCTTCGGGAGTTTGGTTGGGTACTGAATCTCCAGAAGTCGGTGTTGGTACCGACTCAACGCCTGGAATACCTGGGCTTGATTCTGGACTCCTCAGAGGTGAGAGTTTTCCTCCCTTCGGACAAGTTGCAGACTCTTCAGGCTGCAGTGAAGCTGTTGACGTCCCTCAGGTGGTCGTCGTTGCGCTTTTGCATGCGAGTCCTGGGTCTCATGGTAGCCACCTTCGAGGCGATACCGTATGCCCAATTCCACACTCGAGTCTTGCAAAAGGAGATCCTGTCAAAATGGAACAAATCTCCGTTGTCCGTGGATTGTCAAATCCAGGTGAGCCGGCTAGTCAGGGATTCTCTGATCTGGTGGCTGTGGTCTCCTGCTCTTCAGTCCAGGAAGTCATTCCTTTCTTTTCACTGGACGGTGATCACGACGGACACCAGCCTGACTGGTTGGGCGGGGGGCGGGGGGGGGGACAGTCAACACAGGGTCGATGGACACAGGCAGAATCCCACCTGCCGATCAATGTGTGGCGTATGTCAACCATCAAGGAGGAACAAGAAGCTCGGCTGCAGCATTGGAGGTCGCTCACATCCTGCGGTGGGCAGAGCGGAGCTCTGTCGGCGGTATACATTCCGGGCGTAGAAAATTGGCAAGCGGACTACCTAAGTCGTCAGATGCTGGAACCAAGGAGAATGGTCGTTACACCCGGATGTGTTTCGATACCTTTGCCTGAGATGGGGCACACCAGACGTGGATCTCCTGGCTTCTTGACTCAATCGGAAGGTATTAAGGTTTGTGGCCAGGTCCAAGGATCCCTGGGCGGACACGACAGATATGTTGGTGGCTCCGTGGGAACAGTATCGGCTAATTTATACCTTCCCCCTGGTATAACTTCTTCCTCGTCTGCTTCGCAGAGTAGAGACCGAGGGGATTCCAGTGATCCTAATTGCCCCAGATTGACCTCTGCGTCCCTGGTACGCCGACTTAATGCGACTGGTGGCGGATGTTCCTTGGCATGTTCCTTGGCAACTGCCGATGCGAGAGGACCTTCTGTCGCAAGGTCCTATACTTCATCCTGCTTTACAGTCGCTGGCTTTAACGGGATGGCTGTTGAAAGACAGGCTCTAAGGGACTGAGGCCTGTCGGATTTGGTAATTTCCACCATGCTGAGGACAGGGAAGTCATCTTCTCGGAAGATTTATCATCGCATGTGGAAGGCCTACATCTCTACTCTGTGAGGAGATGGAGTGGCACCACGTACATATTCCGTTTCCAGGATCCTGCTGTTTTTACAGCGTGAAGTGGATCAAACACTTGCCTTAGGTACAATTAAGGGGCAGACTTCATCTCTGGCTGTCTTCTTTCAACGACCCTTGGCGGCTCATTTACTGGTGAGTACGTTTACGCAGGGGGTTCGAGATGTGGCCCCTCCAGTTCGACCACCTCTGCCTCCGTGGGACTTGACAAATCACGGCTTGAACTATCTTGCTTTGCATGTAATGAGTCTATCTCATATATTAGTTTCACCTTTTAAGTTGCTTTAGTGAAATAAATTAACTTTTGCACGATATTCAAATTTTTCGAGTTTCACCTGTAGATAGGGAGTAGGAAATAAGAATGCTTATGGTTTAAAATGTATTTTATGTGATTTGGTATTTACTCTTTTTGTATTTTTTTGGTATCATATTGTAATGAATAAATGTATTATTTTTGATACTGCATACTTTTTCTCTGTCGGTTGAACTGGATGGACCTGTGCTTTTTTTCAACCAGATTAACATTGTAACAATGTAACCTATTGACATAAATCATATGTGTGTGGGGCGGATTCACACTGATCTACTGTCATTTGGCCAGAGTGCAATGTACCTGTGGTTTTCTTGGGGGTTCCTGTAGACTTTTATTATGCCCCGCATTTTTGGTAGATTTTCTGAAAGTGCACCAAAACCGCTGGACATAATAGAAGTATATGGGAAAGCGCAGCTAACCCGCATGAAAACCGCAGGTGCACAGTCAAGACAGAATGTGGATATACCTTAAAGTGGAAATTCATCCAAAAACGAACTCTAAATCTACTGGGAGCCACATTCTAAGACTAATCTATCTAACCCTTTAAAGCAAAAACCACTATACATACCTTTTCTGCAGCCAATCCGATACGGTCTCTAGTGGTGGATGCTGTGTGGAAGAGACAGCCGACAATGGCTGGAAAATGCCAGGGAAGTGACGTCACCCATAGACTTACTATGGGGGTTCTGTTGTCAGCTGCCTCTCCTGCACAAGCCTACTCAGAGAAGCCGACATTGACAGCTCAGTGTGGGACCTCACCAGATTGGCTGTACTAAAGATATGTATAGAGATTTTTGTTTTACAGGGTTAGATAGATTAGTCTTTAGCCTAGTACACATAAGCCTAATATTGGGCAGCATAGGCTGGTTCAATAGAAGCTGGCCGACATTCAGCCCGTGTGTTCTGCAGTCAGTCTGACAGATGCTGACTGTTGACCAATCGGCGCTCTCAGTGATTTGGCAGGGGTGGGGGGCCGCCCCCCTGTCAAAACACAATAACACAGCAGGGAAGATCTCTGTACTAAAGTCAGATAGTTAGTTCAGAGGCTCCTTCTGTGCTGTCAGGTTTTGTTTTCGTTCAGCCCTGCTGGGTTAAATGTAAGTGTGTACTAAGCTTAAGAATGTGGCTGCCAGTAGATTTAGAGTTAGGTAGTTTTTGGCTGAACTTCTACTTTAAAGCCTAACGATAACAATTGTTTTGTTAAATAGAGAAGGGAAAATTAAAATTTAGGTTAGATCTTTACAGTGGGGAAAATAATTATTTGATCCCCTGCAGATTGTGTAAGTTTCTCCACTTACAAAGAAATTAAGACAGAATATCAACCTTAAATCCAGAAAAAACACATGATACAAATGTTATAAATTGAGTTGCAGTTCAGTGAATAAAATAAGTATTTGATCCCCAAGCAAAACATGACTTAGTACTTGGTGGAGAAACCCTTGTTGGCAAGCACAGAGGTAAGACGTTTATTGTAGTTGGTGACCAGGTTTCTCAGGAGGGATTATGGTCCACTCTCCTTTACAGATCTTCTCTAAATCCTTGAAGTTTCTTGGCTGTCGCTTGGCAACTCAAAGTTTCAGCTCCCTCCATAAACTTTCTATAGGATTAAGGTCTGTAGACTGGCTAGGCCACTCCATGGCCTTAATATTATTCTTCCTGAGCCACTCTTTTTTTGCCTTGGCGGTATGTTTTGGGTCATTATTATGCTGGAAGACCCATCCACGACCCATCTTCAGTGTTCTGGCTGAGGGAAAAAGGTTCTCATCAAAGATTTTACAATACATGGCCCTGTCCATTGACCCCTCAATGCGGCAAAGTCGGCCTGTACTTTTAAAAGAGAAACACCCCCAAAGCATAATGTTTCCACCTCCGTGCTTGACTATATGGATGGTGTTCTTAGGGTCATAGTGAGCATTTTTCTTCCTCCAAACACCACGAGTGGATTTTGGGTTGATATTCTATCTCTATCATTTAAAATAAACCGATGATAAAAATTATAGACCCTTCATTTCTTTGTAAGTGGGCAAACTTAAAAAATCTGTAGGGGATCAAATAATTATTTTCCCCACTGTATATCTGCCTGTGACCCCCCAAAAAATTAAAAGCCAGCAGGTACACATACTGCAGCTGCTGGCTTTTAATAAATGGAGACTTACCTGTCCTGGTGTCCCTCGATGTCGGCACCGCAGCTGATTTTTTACATCAGCTGTCGGGTGCTGCCGTCGCCATTGCGGGTATCGGGAAACCGGCAATGAAGCCTTTGGGTTTCACGGCGGGAACCCTACTGCGCATGCGCGGGGCCTGCTCCTCTCTCCTATTAGCCTGGCGGCCAGGAGAGGAGGAGGAGGGAGCCCAGCGGTGACGTCACGGTCGCATCACGGCCGCGGCTGGACTCCAGGAAGTGGGAAAGGATACCTGTCTTTGACAGGTATCCTGTCCCCCCTCCCCCCCCCCGAAAGGTGCCAATTGTGGCACCGGAGGGGGGAGGAATCCGATGAGTGGAAGTTACACTTTAGGGTGGAACTCCGCTTTAATTTCTCTGTGATGCCCATCCACTGGCCATATCTTTATCACAAGGAAAGAAAAGTACAGATATCAATAGAAACACTGTCAGAGTATCTAACCCTACTGCATGCTACTAAAAATGTGAGTTGGTATATTTCCCATCACTTCCTGTTCCAGCAATAAAACAGGACCCCTCCAATTTACCATTACATAAAAAAAGTTTTGGTTAAAATTGTGGCTTAAGCCATTGGCAAAATAGGATGATAGGAAGAATAGGACCAATATCAGTTGGGTATAGTAAAATTAAAGCAGCCATTAAAAAAAAACTCACTGCGCTTAACCCGGGTGATCGTTGTAGGCTGTGAGGAAGATTGGTGCTGCAAGCTGTGAATGAACAACTGCATACAGGACGCTGGCTCTCAGCAAAGGACTGCGGTGATAACTTTTATTGCAAACAGAGTAAAGTATCCATTAGACATGTGCGGTTCATTTCGTACGAATGGAAAACTCGTACGAATTTCCAAAAATTCGTACATTCGGAAGCATCCGAAAACCGAATTGCTATGCTTCCGAATTGTATACGACATATGAAATTTTGTTGACGAATTTCGGATCCAAATTCCGTTACAACGGAAACGTGACTGGTGTTTTGTTGACCAATCAGAGGTTTTCTTCTGCTGCTGAGTGAGGGATGGGAAAATTACCATTTTTAATATGGGAGTGGGAGACTGGTACTGGTAGTCAATGGAAGATTCAGAATCGGACAAAATAAGAATGTTCGCTAATATCGTTTTATTATTGTCATAATTATTACGATTATTCGTTATGATGAAGTTAAAAACCCAGGAAGTCAGCACAGCACAGGGATGGTGGAAGCCCCTCATAATGAGCACAACAGGGGTACAGCCCCAGGAGGAAGTCAGCACAACACAGGGATAGTGGGAGCCCCTCATAATGACCACAGCAGGGGTACAGACCCAGGAGGAAGTCAGCACAGCACAGGGATGGTGGGAGCCCCTCATAATGACCACAGCAGGGGTACAGACCCAGGAGGAAGTCAGCACAGCACAGGGATGGTGGGAGCTCCTCATAATGAGCACAGCAGGGGTACAGCACCAAGAGGAAGTCAGCACAGCACAGGGATGGTGGGAGCTCCTCATAACGAGCACAGCAGGGGTACAGCACCAAGAGGAAGTCAGCACAGCACAGGGATGGTGGGTGCCCCTCATAATGAGCACAGCAGGGGTACAGCACCAAGAGGAAGTCAGCACAGCACAGGGATGGTGGGAGCTCCTCATAACGAGCACAGCAGGGGTACAGCACCAAGAGGAAGTCAGCACAGCACAGGGATGGTGGGAGCCCCTCATAATGAGCACAGCAGGGGTACAAACCCAGGAAGTTAGCACAGCACAGGGATGGTGGGAGCCCCTCATAATGAGCACAGCAGGGGTACAGCCCCAGGAGGAAGTCAGCACAGCACAGGGATGGTGGGAGCCCCTCATAATGAGCATAATGAGTCCGACGACTGCCATATTGAGAAAGGTATTTTTTGCTTTTTAAATTCATCATAACGAACGTTCGTAATTGTTACGAAAAGTTAACGAACCTAACGAAATACGAATTAACGGCTAATACGGAACGGAACGAAACGAAACAAATTTATTGACGGCGCACATGTCTAGTATCCATTGTGTACAACTACTGTACTTTAATTCAAAAATGTTTCAGCCAAATGTAGCGGGGTGTTCCCCTTTAATGCAGAGAGACTACATTACCCAGAACCCCATTCGGCAATGTTCCGCCGCAGAGACTCATGGGAGGGGTTATAAAAGGAGGAGGTGAGGCTGGGCTCGGCCTCTTTGGGACACGAGACTTCAGAGACTGATCCTCCTGTGCGGACGTGTCGGAGTGCAGGGCCTGAAGCCTGAGGCCTTGCGCAGCACCAAAGAGCCTTCCACCCCTCTGCGAGCCTGGGTGGCATCTGACTTCGCTCGACTACAGCCTTGTTGGATCGTGGACCCGATCGCTGAAGAGACGGAGTGTGTGTGTGAGGACACAACAGGTGGAAGTTCCCGGACTGGGACCGTAGTCCGGGCGGGTGAGAGGGCATATGCCCAACCGATATACTGTTACTGCATATAGGCCTATAGACTGCCGTGGCCTATGAGTTGTTCTTAGTGCTTTTATTGAAGACCCTTGTTAGAACTAAACCTACCGTTCGCATAGTCAAGTTTCTACTCCATCTTTACCTACCCCATTGGATTACAAAGTTTTGTACTCTGTTAATGTGCACCACCGTTAAAGATCTGCCGGTGAAGAAAAAGTACTAAGTTGTAGATATCAGAACCAGGCCTGGTGGGGGTTTCTGAGGTGGTTTGGTTACTGCGCCACAGGGCACTTAGCTAACGGTCGCCCGCGTGGCGCACTTGTTATGTGTTAACCCTATAGTGTGTTAGTGTGGCTGGGACTTGCATTACAAATGATTATTCTGTAAACTGTCATTGATGTTACCCTTTTCTTTACCAAGAGCTTAAGTAAAATCTTACATTTATTTCAATTTAATATTGTCTCAATGCTCAGGTATTCATACAGTATAAGAGATATAATTTACTGTCAGTACTAGCTGTGCCAGTAGGGGGTAGAGCATATTGCCGGGGGTTGGCGGAGCTGTCTTCAGGGCCCAAACTAAATCAGCGGCCTTCTTAGTTGGAGGTATCGCTACACGTGGGGGTTCTCGTCTGGGATCCTGATGCAGCAAGTGAACGCCAGAGGTGCCGGCATAGACCCCATGGATTCACGAGCGGTAGAAAAGTGGTGCAAAGCCTCTAACGCAGAGCCAAACCAGTCGATAGTTATCAGCCTCCCTGGGGAGAAATGGTCGACTGAAACGGTAGAGGAGTTGATGAAGTCAGTGTCCCCAAATCACACACCGTGGGTGACGGAGATAAAGTCAGACCCAGACATCTCATATCAGTATGCGTTAGTGGAGTACTGGAACGGGATGCCAGAGGCCTGTAAGCGCAAGTGTGTGTGCGGACGCCAGACAACAGAACCTATAGGTTGGCGCACGCAGTAACTGAAAGAAAGGAACCATCACCAACGGGATCACCGCAAGCTGCGGCCCGTACCACACCGGAAAAAGGGGACAGGGCGACGCCCCCGGTGGCGCCTGCACCTGCCACTGTTATATCACCAGAACTGATAGGTGCGATAGGGGATCTGCTAAGCAAGTGTCAGAAGGCAAACACGGTGCATGTAGAGACTAGCTACCGGAGACTAAAGACATTCTCAGGGAAGCTCCCTGTCCCCGCAGGGGAAGAAGACTTTGACACCTGGGTGGAACAGGCATTGCAGGCAGTAGAGGCATGGAAGGTGCCTGAAGCGCAGAAGAGGCAACGAGTGATGGAAAGCCTTAAAGGCGCAGCAGCAGAAGCAGTGAAAAGTTTTCGGTTTGGGAATGCAGATTGCACGGCTCAAGACTGTCTAGCCATGCTGCAAGAAGAGTTTGGTTCTACCAGTCTTCTGTGAACTATCTGGGGCACATAGTGTCCGAAGAAGGGGTGGCCACAGACCCCGAGAAATTGGAGGCAGTTACCTCCTGGCCACGACCCACCACAGTAACAGAACTCAGATCCTTCTTGGGTTTCTGCTCCTACTATAGGAGGTTTGTGGAGGGATTCGCCCGAATTGCTAGACCATTGAATGAACTGCTCAAGACTGAGGGGGAAGAGGACGACTCAGGGCCCAGGAAGCCGGGAGAGTCAGTCAGAAATCAGTGGAACCAGAAGTGTGAAGAGGCCTTCCAGGCATTAAAGGAGAGCCTAACCCTTGCCCCAGTCTTGGCCTACGCAGACCCAACCAAGCCCTATGAACTACACGTAGATGCTAGTCATGACGGTCTGGGAGGAGTACTTTATCAAGAACACGAAGGGCAACAACGGCCTGTTGCCTATGTGAGCAGGAGCTTGACCCCCTCTGAGAAGAACTACCCCACTCACAAGCTGGAGTTCCTGGCCCTTAAGTGGGCGGTAGTAGACAAGCTCAAAGACTACCTGTATGGGGCAGAGTTCACTGTGAAGACCGACAACAACCCCCTTACCTACCTTTTCACCACGGCCAAGCTGGACACCACTGGACACAGGTGGCTGGCCGCACTGTCTGGATTCAACTTCAGCCTAAAGTATAGGCCAGGGGCTGGGAATAGAGACGCAGACGCTCTGTCCAGGAGATCTCATGCCCCCACCAGTGATGTAGAAGATTGGACCCAAGTGGCACCGGACGGGGTGCGGGCCCTTTGTCAAGGAGCTGAATTCCAGGCCAGAGGAGGCTCCAGAGCAGAAGAAATAGGAGTTACCATGGTGGGAGTCCCAAAACACTACTGTGGGGTGACTCAATTGGACGAAAACAACCTGCCGAGGTTGTCCAAGAAGGAGTTGAGGAGTGACCAATTGGAAGACCCCATGGGGAGATTGGTCCTGGAGGCGCTGGAGAATCAGGATCCAAACAAACTCCCGCATCATCCCTCAAAGGAAGCTCGCCTGTTGAGGAAAGAATGGGACAGATTGCAGGTACATCGGGGAGTGGTCTACCGAAGGGGCCCCTCTGATGACTCAGAAGATAAGTGGCAGCTGTTCCTCCCAGAGAAACATTGAGAGACTGTTCTGATTGCCCTGCATGACAATCATGGCCATCTAGGGGCTGAAAGGACCTTTTAACTTGTACTATTGGCCCTGCATGAGGGCAGAGGTAGAAGAGTACTGCCACTCATGTGCACGATGCATCCAGAGGAAGACATTACCCCATCAAGCTGCCCCAATGGGCCATCTACAAAGTCAGGGCCCAATGGATCTGGTATG
Source organism: Rana muscosa (assembly GCA_029206835.1). NCBI lineage: Eukaryota > Metazoa > Chordata > Amphibia > Anura > Ranidae > Rana > Rana muscosa. The sequence continues at coordinate 189,956,451 of CM055116.1, forward strand.
CATTGACTTTCTCTGCCTTGAACCCGACCTGAGTGGACTAGGAAATGTTCTGGTGATAACCGACCATTTCACCCGGTATGCCCAAGCTTTCCCAACCAAAGATCAGAAGGCCTCCACCGTAGCCAAGGTACTTATGGAGAAGTACTTTGTCCATTATGGGCTGCCACAGCGACTTCATTCAGATCAAGGAAGGGACTTTGAGAGTAAACTGATCCGGAAACTCCTGGATTCGTTGGGAATCAAGAAGACTCGAACTACACCTTACCACCCACAAGGAGATGCTCAGCCGGAAAGGTTTAACTGAACCTTGCTCAACATGTTGGGGAAAGTGAGAAAAAGCAACATTGGAGCAAACATATAGCAGCCCTAGTGCATGCTTACAACTGCACCATCAGTGATGCTACAGGCTACTCCCCATATCGACTCATGTTTGGGAGAGAAGCGAGACTACCTGTGGACTTGGCCTTTGGCACCTCTCTGGACCATTCCTCAGCCACATCCCACAAAGGATATGTGGACAGTGTCAGGAAGGGCAAACCAGAAATGTCATTGACGATATCGGCGCCCCTTCGCGCATGCGCGGTAGCGGTGCGGGCGCGCGCACGCGCGCGGGCATGCGCGATTGCGGTGCGCGTGCGGGCACGCGCGGGAGCGCGCAGCGGCGGCTCATGGCGCCAGATGAGGTTATTTGAAGGGGCTGATGGCTGGGCTCTGTGCTGTTCGGTCTACAGCGTTACCTGAGACCTCTGACCCCTGTTTACCTGAATCCTGCTCCAGCTGACCCTTCCTGGTTTGTTTGACCATCCTTGCTGATCTGCCTGTACCTGACCCCCGGCCTGTGTTGACTACGTTCCTGCCTGTCCCTTCTGCTACCTCGTTGCCTGCCCGTTGCCGAACCTGCCTGTACCTGAGACCTGCCAGCTGCCTAAACCCGCGCATACCTGATCCTGCTCCAGTACTTACCTGAACCTGAGACCTGCCAGCTGCCTAACCCGCGCATACCTGATCCCGCTCCAGTACCTACCTGCTTGGGACTGGTGTACCCACGCTTCCAGCCCATCTGACCGCACCTGCCTGAGCTCCAGTTGTTAGGCCGTCAGTTGTTTCCGGATCTATTCCAGTCTCCGTCCCAGTTCCGGTCCAGCACACCACCAGCGACCTTTACCAGGCTCTCGTGCGACTCTACACTCCTGCGCCCCCTGTCTTCACTACCAGGGGTCGCGAGTGAGAGGTGTAAGGGAGGCCTCCCTCTGCATAATCAGACTCTTCCATCAGGTACGTGACAGTACCGAACAGCCAAGTCAGAGTCTGTGCAGGGAGCCTCTCCCATGGAGGGTTTCCGCTTACACCTCAAAGACCTCACCCAGACTGTTGAAATCGCACAAGATGCGTATATCCGACTGGAAGGAAGCATCCAGGCTCTTTCCTCACCTACCTCGGCCCCGCAAAGAGCTACTTCAGCCATAGCAATGTTACCTCCAGAAACCGGGGTTCCTACGCCTGAAAGATTCACCGGTGATCACCGATTACGAGGACAGAAGTCAGAGAGACCGGTGAGGTCGTCCTGTCCAGCCTGGAAATTAGCCCGAGCCCCTAACATCAGCAGCCTGACATCTCCTACCGCTGCTGCACCCACATCTGATGTCCCTGAACCCAGGCAACTCAGAGTGCCCCGTCCCTCACTTTCCCCTGAGGAACGTCAACGCCGACAACACGAAAACCTCTGCCTGTATTGTGGGAGACCCGGGCATTACGTGAGGTCATGTCCAGCAAAGACCCGCAAGGGTCAAATTATCTTCTCCGCCAGCACGCCCATCCTGCCAACCCACCTGGCTCTCCCCATTGTATTACAGCTTCCGGGAAGAAGTATTCCTGTCTCCGCTATAATAGACTCCGGTGCCTGTAGCTGCTTTATGGACTTGTCTTTTATTGCTAAACATCAAATCCCTTTGCAACCTAGGGCCCAGGGACTTTCAGTACATCTGGCCGACGGGTCTGCTATCAAATCCGGACTGGTGACTCAACAGACTATACCCTTGCCTGTGATCATTGCCGATAGTCACAAGGAATTATTACGCCTGGATGCCATTGCATCCCCGCTGTTTCCCATAATCCTTGGCATGCCGTGGCTCCAAGCACATAACCCTCTTATCAACTGGGTCGGAGGGGAGGTTAAGTTTCACTCTTCCTACTGCCTCAAACACTGCTTGCGGGAATTCTCTTCTGATCCGCCATCCTTGTTATGCTTGGACTCTGATGTTGAAACTCGCTTATCTGTACCAATTGCATACCATGACTTCTTAGATGTCTTTAGCAAGAAAGGAGCTGAAACTCTCCCCCCACATCGGCCATATGACTGCCCGATTGATCTCATCCCGGGTGTGGAGGTCCCTTTTGGAAGGATTTTTCCTCTGTCGGAATTGGAGCTTGTTGCCCTGAAAGATTATATAGACGATAATCTAAAGAAGGGCTTCATCCGCCCCTCCACTTCTCCAGCGGGAGCGGGTATCTTCTTTGTGGAGAAGAAGGATCGTTCCCTTCGCCCATGTATAGATTATCGTGAACTCAATAAGGTTACGGTCAAGAACCGTTATCCCCTGCCCTTGGTACCCGAATTGTTCCAGAGGTTGGGAGCAGCAACCATATTTACAAAACTGGATCTCCGAGGGGCATATAATCTGGTACGGATACGGGAGGGAGACGAGTGGAAGACGGCTTTTCGCTCCCGATTCGGACATTTTGAGTATCTGGTGATGCCGTTCGGCCTATGCAATGCCCCAGCAACATTCCAGCACTTTATCAACGATATCTTTCGCGATTTCCTAGACCTGTTCGTTGTAGCATATTTGGACGACATCTTAATTTTCTCTGCTTCCCGTGATGACCACCGCAGACATGTTAAAAGTGTATTGAGCAGACTGCGACAGCACGGGCTATACGCCAAGCCGGAGAAGTGCGAGTTCGAGCGACAAAGCATTACTTTTTTGGGACTAATCCTCTCCACCGATGGTGTCAAGATGGACCCACAAAAGGTCACTGCCATCTTAGACTGGCCAGCCCCAGTGGACAAAAAGGGCATCCAACGCTTTGTCGGGTTCTCGAACTTTTACCGAAAATTCATTAGGGGATTTTCAGCCATCATATCACCAATCACACAACTGACCAAACAAGGCATCCGTTTCCAGTGGTCTCCTGAAGCTCAAAATGCTTTTGAGTCTCTTAAGAAACTATTTACTTCCGCACCGGTTCTGAAGCACCCCGACCCAACATTGCCCTATGTACTGGAAGTAGACGCGTCAGAAACGGCAGTCGGAGCAGTACTATCCCAAAGGCGGGGACCCAAGGCTTTGTTACACCCAGTCGCCTTTTTCTCCCGCAAACTGTCTAACTCTGAAAGGAATTATGATGTCGGAGATAGAGAACTTCTGGCCATTAAAAATGCATTGGAAGAGTGGAGGTACCTTCTAGAAGGAGCAGCGCACCCGATCCTAATCTATACGGATCATAAGAACCTGGAGTATCTGAGGACTGCCAAGAGACTCAAACCACGTCAGGCTAGATGGGCGCTCTTCTTTTCCAGGTTCTCTTTTCATCTCACGTACAGGCCAGGATCTAAAAACACCAAACCTGATGCACTCTCTCGGATGTTCTGTGTTACCAGGGACTCCGCACCACCCGACACTATCCTGTCCTCTGAGAACTTCCTGCTACTTCAGGGAGACCTGCTCTCTCAAATTAAACGGGCTTCTGTAAATGCCCCTTCATCTCTGGGAATAACGTTGCAGGCCAGAGATGATTTACTTTGGCACGAGGACAAAATATTCATACCAGAAAACCTACGTGTCTCTGTTTTGGGATTATGTCACGACCACAAATTAGCCGGACACTTCGGTATCCGTAAAACTGCTGAACTTGTGCAACGCACATTCTGGTGGCCTCAAGTGGAAAAAGACTGCAAGGGCTATGTAGAGTCCTGTACCACTTGCACACGAAATAAGAACAGCAAAACCAAGGCATGGGGCTTGTTGAAGCCGCTATCAGTCCCGAAGAGACCCTGGAAGAATATCTCGATCGATTTTATCGTGGAACTTCCTCCATCTGACGGGTTCTCCACCATCTTTGTGGTGGTGGATCGATTATCCAAAATGGCCCACTTCCTACCCATGAAAGGCACACCATCGGCCCCGGAAACAGCCCAAATCTTTGTGAAAGAAGTTGTTAGGCTTCACGGAGTTCCAGCAAACATCGTGTCAGACCGGGGGGTACAATTTACCTCAAAGTTTTGGAGGTCGTTATGTGAAACCTTGGGAATCGAGTTATCATTTTCTTCCGCATACCACCCCCAAACGAATGGGCAAACGGAAAGAACCAATCAAACTCTGGAACAATACTTGCGGTGCTTCTCCTCATACTCACAAGATGATTGGGCCACACTACTTCCGTTAGCGGAATTCGCTTATAACAATTCCATCCACTCTGCCACAAAACAGTCTCCATTCTTTGCCAATTACGGGTTCAACCCATCATTTCTGACTAGTACCTTCCCGGAGAGTTCTGTACCTGCCGTTCTTGAAACCATAAATTTCTTTGACACCAACAACAAACTTCTACAGACAACTATGACTAAGGCTCAGGAATATAACAAACAGGTCTTTGATAAGAAGAGGCGGGGAGAATTAATACTGGAACCTGGTGATCGGGTTTGGCTCTCCACTACAAATCTAAGACTAATGTGCCCCTCTAAGAAGTTGGGCCCTAAATTTATGGGACCCTTCCCGATTAAAAGAAGGATCAACGACGTGTCTTACGAGCTGGAACTGCCAGACTCCTTCAAAATACATCCTGTCTTTCATGTGGCTTTACTAAAACCTGTAACCCCTGATCCATTCCCTGACCGGGATACAGGCCCACCCGAACCAATATTAGTTAACGGAACAGAGGAATTCGAAGTCGAAGCAATCCTGGACTGTAGGAAAAAGAGAAATCAGATCCAGTATCTCGTCAAATGGAAAGGTTATGGCCCAGAAGAGAATTCGTGGGAACCCGAGGACGATGTCCATGCTGAAAGACTTATCCAGGCATTCAAGAGTTCCCATCCTTTGAAGCTCGCCCGGTTGGGCATCCGGAGGCTGCCCATTGGGAGGGGGCAATGTCAGGAAGGGCAAACCAGAAATGTCATTGACGATATCGGCGCCCCTTCGCGCATGCGCGGTAGCGGTGCGGGAGCGCGCACGCGCGCGGGCACGCGCGATTGCGGTGCGCGTGCGGGCACGCGCGGGAGCGCGCAGCGGCGGCTCATGGCGCCAGATGAGGTTATTTGAAGGGGCTGATGGCTGGGCTCTGTGCTGTTCAGTCTACAGCGTTACCTGAGACCTCTGACCCCTGTTTACCTGAATCCTGCTCCAGCTGACCCTTCCTGGTTTGTTTGACCATCCTTGCTGATCTGCCTGTACCTGACCCCCGGCCTGTGTTGACTACGTTCCTGCCTGTCCCTTCTGCTACCTCGTTGCCTGCCCGTTGCCGAACCTGCCTGTACCTGAGACCTGCCAGCTGCCTAAACCCGCGCATACCTGATCCTGCTCCAGTACTTACCTGAACCTGAGACCTGCCAGCTGCCTAACCCGCGCATACCTGATCCCGCTCCAGTACCTACCTGCTTGGGACTGGTGTACCCACGCTTCCAGCCCATCTGACCGCACCTGCCTGAGCTCCAGTTGTTAGGCCGTCAGTTGTTTCCGGATCTATTCCAGTCTCCGTCCCAGTTCCGGTCCAGCACACCACCAGCGACCTTTACCAGGCTCTCGTGCGACTCTACACTCCTGCGCCCCCTGTCTTCACTACCAGGGGTCGCGAGTGAGAGGTGTAAGGGAGGCCTCCCTCTGCATAATCAGACTCTTCCATCAGGTACGTGACAGACAGGCTCAGACACAGCCTGAAAGTAGCCTATGAACAAGCTCAAGCGGCCTCAGATCAAAGGGGAGCTCGAAACAAAAGAAACTTCGACTTGAAGGTCCGGGTACAAGACCTACAGCCTGGGGATCGAGTACTGTTATGCAATCTGGGGGTCCCTGGGAAGCACAAACTTGCAGATAGATGGAGATCTGAACCTTATGTCATCTGTAGGAAGTTGCCGGGCCTGCCTGTCTACAAGTTGAAGCCAGAAGGAAAGGTGGGCCCTCTGAAGACGTGGCATCAAAACCACCTGCTCCCACTTGCTGAGGCAGTTAGAATACCTCCCGTGGGAGACTCCCCTGAACCGGCCTCTATCCTGTATACTCCTAGGCCGAACACTCGGTCGCAGGCCTCCCGAGCTGAAGATGGAGAGGCCTCTCAACTTAGTGGAGATGAGGATGGAGAACTTAATTGGCTGTGGCCTTCCCCAACTCCAGGAACTTCTACCATAGACCTTCCAACCACTGACGACACCACAGATGAAACACTGAACCCAGAAGCCACAGAATTCATCCCCTCTAGTCCTTCAGCAGATTACTGGGAAGATGCCCATGATGGTTGCTCAGAGGAAGAGGAGTCTGTGGCACCAGAGCCAGAAATCCCAAGAGAGCAAAGGGCTCGAAGAGTCATCCGGCCTCCTAAGAAGCTGACCTACCCACAAATGGGGAATAGCTCAGAGGATTCTGTAGTTACCGCTAGGAGGAATGCTGAAAATCCGGATCCCTCCACTATCCATTTAGTGGAGGGCAACCCCAGCTCACTCTCTGGCACAGCTAGGCAGGCCACCTATGATAATGTGACCTGTGGGCAAGGGAATTCTACTCCTCAGTTTTGGTGGGAATTCCCTATGCCAACATCGTTTGTAGAATTGTCTAGAGTTGTACATAGTCTTTGTTAAGGTTTATCTTTGGGGACCAAAGAGTTCAAGTGGGGGGAGGGTGTAGCGGGGTGTTCCCCTTTAATGCAGAGAGACTACATTACCCAGAACCCCATTCGGCAATGTTCCGCCGCAGAGACTCATGGGAGGGGTTATAAAAGGAGGAGGCGAGGCTGGGCTCGGCCTCTTTGGGACATGAGACTTCAGAGACTGATCCTCCTGTGCGGACGTGTCGGAGTGCAGGGCCTGAAGCCTGAGGCCTTGCGCAGCACCAAAGATCCTTCCACCCCTCTGCGAGCCTGGGTGGCATCTGACTTCGCTCGACTACAGCCTTGTTGGATCGGGGACCCGATCGCTGAAGAGACGGAGTGTGTGTGTGAGGACACAACAGGTGGAAGTTCCCGGACTGGGACCGTAGACCGGGCGGGTGAGAGGGCATATGCCCAACCGATATACTGTTACTGCATATAGGCCTATAGACTGCCGTGGCCTATGAGTTGTTCTTAGTGCTTTTATTGAAGACCCTTGTTAGAACTGAACCTACCGTTCGGATAGTCAAGTTTCTACTCCATCTTTACCTACCCCATTGGATTACAAAGTTTTGTACTCTGTTACTGTGCACCACCATTAAAGATCTGCTGGTGAAGAAAAAGGACTAAGTTGTAGATATCAGAACCAGGCCTGGTGGGGGTTTCTGAGGTGGTTTGGTTACTGCGCCACAGGGCACTTAGCTAACGGTCGCCCGCGTGGCGCACTTGTTATGTGTTAACCCTATAGTGTGTTAGTGTGGCTGGGACTTGCATTACAAATGATTATTCTGTAAACTGTCATTGATGTTACCCTTTTCTTTACCAAGAGCTTAAGTAAAATCTTACATTTATTTCAATTTAATATTGTCTCAATGCTCAGTTATTCATACAGTATAAGAGATATAATTTACTGTCAGTACTAGCTGTGCCAGTAGGGGGTAGAGCATATTGCCGGGGGTTGGCGGAGCTGTCTTCAGGGCCCAAACTAAATCAGCGGCCTTCTTAGTTGGAGGTATCGCTACACAAAGAAGGTCTTGTTTATAGCTATGATTGAGGCCTCTTTTGGCTGAAACACGTTAGCAGAGCTGTACCTCATGGATTTTTTCTCTGTTTGCAATAGCATTTGTTACTGCTGTCCATGGCTGAGTGCCAGCTTCCATTATACATTTATTAACACAATACATTCATGACATTAGAATACCTTCACTCCTACCTATACACAAAATGCGCACATATTAATCAACTCTGATACAAAACAGGCACTTTACACTTACAATAGTAAAAACAGGCATACTTTAGGTGACCTTCCTTGAAAGCTCAAAGATGCATATTGACCGGCCATAGTAAAGCTCACACATTTATTACCTGGTTTTAATAAAATAGAGATACCTATTGATTGGTCACAATAAAAGAGAAGCACATATCATCGGATCATAATAAAACAAGGATCCGCATTTAAGGGTCACGGTAAACTGGGACATGCATTCAATGGGCCATAATAAAGCAGAGTCATACTGTACATTGACAAATTCTAGTAAAGCAGAGACAGGCATTGATTGGTAGTAATACATTAAAGGGATGCCTTGACTGTTTTTTCTGAAGGAGTGACATACATTGACTGGTCTTCAAAATACAGAATTGAGTAATTGTAGTAAGATATAGATACTTCAATTAATCATAATGAAGTAGAGGCATACACTGATTAGCGACATTAATAACACTGATTAATCACAGTAAAACAGAGCTATACATTGATTGGTCTCAGAAAACACAGGCTTGCTTTTATCAGTCTGGTTAAAACAGACATAGATGCAATTATATGAGCTTGGGGTGGCATTTTATTATTCAGGCATGATTAAAAATAGGCATTCGTCCTAATGCCGTGTACACACGATTGATTTTTTCAACGGTGAAAACACTGTCGAGAAAATCGACGTGAAAAACGAGGAACAGCTTGTTCCCCTACACACGGCCGTTTTAAATGACATTTTTTTTCTTGGTCCAAAAAAACTACTGTGTGTAGGCTCCCCGGCAGTGTTTCCCTATGGGAAAACTGCCGTGGAAAAAAATGACGGGAATCACGACGAGAAAAATTAGAGCATGTTCTAATTTTTCTCGTCGTGATTAATGACGTTTTTACCGTCGGGAAAAATGACAAAAAGCCCACACACGGTCGTTTTTCTCGTCCAAAAGAAAAAAATTCATTTTTCCCGACGGGAAAAATGATCGTGTGTACGATCCCCCACCGCCCCTCCCCCACTATGCACAATTTACCTAATAGGATCAAAGATGTACAAAGAATGGAACACTTGATGTTGAGAGTTCATAACACACTGGACAAATGTAATATTGTATGGAGTACAAGGGGCACCAATGTTTCAAAATCAGAGTTGACTCCTTTTCAAGACCCTGCTATGACTGCGGGCATGGATTAAAACGGTAAAAAACAATGTTTTTGCACAGAGGAGGTAAGTATACCATTATTGTTATTAAAATAAAACAAAAAACAAACCTTTACAACCCCTTTAAGACCCGGTCATGTGATCATCTAGTGCCAGGTCCTTCTCCCCCCGTGTACTTACTGGATGGGTCCTTTTCAGGATGTCCGTGACTGACCAGTGGGGGATCCAGAAGAGGACTGGCATCAGACCGAGGGGCGCCCAGAGGACCAGCCAAGCTAAATAGTGTTATCTTATGTGTCCATGCACACTACTTTAGGCTATTAGCGTTTTTGAGCTTCAGTGTAGAGTGTAGTTTTTTGGAGCATTTTTCCAGCAGAGAAAAATGCTAAACGCTTCTAAACACTATTAAAACGCTCCCAACTGCTTTTAAAAAAAAACAAATTAATAAATGCTAATAAATTGCTAATGCACCTAAAAGCTTCTAAAAGCCACTAAAACACTTCTAAAAACCAGCACAGAAACGCTATTATGAGCATTTTTCATCCAAAAAAACATTTAGCGCTGACAGGAGTTCTTACAAAGATCAGCTTTTATTTATGTAAAACCTTTATGTTTGCTGTAACTGCTTATAAAGTATTACCTGGAGTTTGACTTCAATTAGTTAGTGTATTTAAATCTGCTAGTTCATCGAACACTCCCCTCCCCCAGACAGACAATGCTGCTGTGGAGGTGTGCTACTGGCCAGATCACCAAATGAAAACAGAGGGAAACAAGTCTAAAAAAAAAAAGAAGAACAGTAGTGCATCCACCACATATAATGATTGGTTATCTACAATATATTATATTTTTCAGTTTAAGGTTTAATACTGTTTAATTACATGTTTCTAAAATGGAAGATGCACTTTGAACCTGTGCTTAGGAACATTCAAGCATTTACATATTCTTAACAAGTACTAAATCAGGTGGTTTAAAACAATTCCTTACTGACCCTTGTTGCCACAGGCACTATGGAATAATTCAACCTTAAACTTCATTGCAGAATGTTTGCAGACCATGAATCTTCAAACCTCTGAGTTTTTGTTTAAAGAAATGAGAACATTGTTTTTGGTGATATGCAAATGTTTTTTGTTTTACCCTTTTCATCTACAGTGTTGTCATGGTTCCATGAAAACATATTACCGTAAATACTCGAGTATAAGCTGACCCGAATATAAGCCGAGGCACCTAATTTTACCACAAAAAACTGGGGAAATGTATTGACTCGAGTATAAGCCTAGGGTGTCCATCTGCATGCCTCACTGTGTCCATGTGCATGCCACACTGTGCCCATTCCACACTGTGCCCATGCCTCACTGTGCCCATGACTAGACTGACGTTTAACATGGGAGTCTATGGAAGGGGTGCCCGGCTAGAGGACGAATGGGGCTACATGTGTGCCAGGTTTTGGATCCAGGGAACCTTCTACCGGCCGGTACCGGGTCCCCAAAGTCACTGGAGAAATGACCCTTTAACATGGGAGTCTAAGGAAGGGGTGCCCGGCTTTGAAAAATCGGTGCTCCCCGGCCGTAGGTCCCCTGGGCAACAAACTTTGCACACTTGTAGAGGAAGAGTGGGGCTACATATGTGCCAGCCGGTACCGGGTCCCCAAAGTCCGGGAGATCAGGTGCAAAAAGGTGACTCGAGTATAAGCCGAGGGGGGGCATTTTCAGCACAAAATAATGGGCTGAAAAACTCGGCTTATACTCGAGTATATACGGTATTGATTTGGTAGACAAAATGTTTGATCTTTGTGTCATTTACTTTCAATGATCATGCTACGTAAATATAAATTATGTAATCTTGTGTTTTAGGCTTCGTGTATTTTATTGATCAAAGAAATACTGAGGTTTTGAAGAAATCTGGATCCAAACAGCACAAATCACTCAATGGAGCCACTGTCAAATGTGACCGCTGTAGACCTCATAGGTGGCAGTTCAATTAGGTCAACTGAAAAAGTAAATTATCCTGACCAGGTATTCTTCAATGCTGCCAGAATATTCCAGCATATTTATCGGAAGAAACCTCCAGACAAGATCCTGGTCAGCTATGGCAGTGATTCTGGGATGCCTTTACCAGACTTCAAAAATGAAAGATATCAGCGCTGGTCCTATGAGCTAGCTTTTAATGCTCTGAAATGTAAGTAAAGTAATTACATAAACATTCTACATTATTAGAATAAACACACTATGAAAGTTTGCAGTTCAAAAACTTTAGGGCCCACCGATATGCAGTGCACTGCAGAGTGTTAAGATGTGTTATCATCTTGTTATCACCTTGTTAAGACAGCCTATTAAAATGCACCTCAACACAGTATAAATCAGACATACCCCATTTTCTGTAATACAGTGTACCACAATGCACCGATACCCAGGGGGGTTATTTACCAAAACCACAGGGTGCAAAATCTGATGCAGCTCTGCATAGAAACCAATCATCTTTCAGGTTTTATTGTCAAATCTTAATTGAACAAGCTGAAGTTACAAGCTGATTGGCTACCATGCACAGCTGCACCAGATTCTGAGTGCATCCAGTTTTATTAAATCTCCTTTCCCCCATGTGTTGTGTTGAGCTGCAAGTGCGTTCTATCAATGTGCTGGGATGCCATTAAAAATGAATGGACACGCAAAGCACCATGGTCTGTGTATTGCCATGTATTGCAGTGTTCATTTTACCATACATTACATTTTAAATGATAGAGATAGAATATAAACCAAAAATCCAGAATAAACACGATTCAAATGGTGGAGAAACCCTTGTTGGCAAGCACAGAGCTAGGACATTTCTTGTAGTTGGTTACCAGGTTTGTACACATCTCAGGAGGGATTTTGGTCCACTCTTTACAGATCCTATCTAATTTTTTTTCTAGTATTAATTATTTATTAATTCCATTAAAGGTTTCTTGGCTGTCGCCTGGCAACTCAAAGTTTCAGCTCCCTCTATAAATTTTCTATAGGATTAAGGTCTGAAGACTGTCTAGACCACTCCATGACCTTAATGTGCTTCTTCTTGAGCCACTCCTATGTTGTCTTGGTGGTATGTTTTGGGTCATTTTCATGCTGGAAGACCAATCCACGACCCATCTTCAGTGTTCTGACTGAGGGAGGAAGGTTCTCATCCAAGATTTTACAATACATGGCCCCATCAACTGGCTCTGCAATGCAGCAATGTTGGTTAGTACCTTTAGCAGAGAAACAGCCCCAAAGCATAATGTTTCCACCTCTGTGGTTGACTGTAGGGATAGTGTTCTTGGGGTCATAGTCAGCATTTTTTTCCTCCAATCACGGTGAGTCGAGTTAATGCCAAAGAGCAAAATTTGGTCTCATCTGAGCACTTTTTCCCAATCCTTTCCACTGCAGGATTTCAATCTATGGTGGCATATTGTATTACCAATGGTTTGTTTGGTGACTGTGGTCCCAACTGCCTTGAGATCATTCACAAGCTCCTCCCGTGTAGTTCTGGGTTGATCCCTCAATTTTCTTATGATCATCCTTACCCCATGAGGCGAAATCTTGCATGGAGCTCCAGACAGAGGGCGATTTATGGTTGTTTTATATTTCTTCCATTTGCGAATATTCACTCCAACAGTTGTCTTCTCACCAAGCTTCTTGCTGATGGTCTTGTAGCCCATTCCAGTCTTGTGCAGGTCTACAATCTTGTCCCTGACGTCCTTTGACAGCTCTTTGGTCTTGCCCATGAGGGTGGTTTGAATGGAAGAAAGAGATTCCGTGGACAGGTGTCTTTTATACACATAATGAGTTGTGGTTAGGAGCACCTTCTTAAATTGACAGGACTAATCTGTGTACCACATGAGCACATACTGTAGCCAGTCTCTGGGAGTCATAATTATTGTTGGTTGGTAGGGGATCAAATACTTATTTTACTCACTGAACTGAAACTCAATTTATAATATTTGTATCATGTGTTTTTTTCTGGATTTTTGGTTGATATTATGTCTCGATCATTTAAAATACACCTATGATAACAATTCTAGACCCTTCATTTCTTTGTCAGTGTGCAAACATACAACATATGCCACAGGTGGCGGAGGTCTGTTACCTGGCCGGGGGGCTCTCGCATCATACCCCCCTGCAGGTAATGCTGAGCCGATCCACAGGCGGCAGTCGGAGGGTCTGGAGGCTGCACTCGGGGTGGGTGGCTGAGCCCTCTGTGGAGTCATTGATCTCCCCACATATACAGGAGTACTGTCAGATCAATGAGGGCTCGACAGGTGGGCCCGTGGTCTGGGATGCGTTCAAGGCATCCACCCGGGGGCTGTATATAGCGGCCATCAAAGCCGCTAGAGTTGAGAAAAACTCTGAGTCAGAGGCGCTTCAAGCTCATGAAACAAAATGTGCGAAGGCCCATGCTGAGGCGCCCTCCCCCTTCACTCTGACGGAGTTACAAATGGCCAGGAGGACCTTATTGGTTCATTTCCAAACTCTTACGCAATGTACCTTTTAAGTGCAGGGCAGAAGAATTATTTGAATAGGGGGACAAGAATGGGAAATTGTTGGCCTACTTAGCGGCAGATGCTCGACCACACACGGCCATTCCTTGCATCTACTTGGCCGTGGGTGCTCTAGTGAGGGATGGGGAAAGTAATTTGCAGGCATTTGTGTCCTACTACTCAGACCTCTATGCTGCTATCCCACAGTACGACAGCCAGGTGCTGACGGATCCTTTTAGATATCGGAGTTGCCTGGGCAAGTGGCGGCAGACTTGGAGGCCCCTTTCACTCCTAAAGAGCTGGCCGTGGCCATCGCCTCCTTCCCGAATGGTAAATCGCTGAGTCCTGATGGGATTCCTGCAGAGTGGTACAAGGCTTATTCAGATGTGTTGTCCCCCAGGCTTTTAAAGCTTTATGGGGAATGTTTTGAAGCTGGGAGTTTGCCCCCCCTCGTGGTATGAGGCCCATGTGGTATTACTCCCCAAACCAGACAAGGACCCCCTCTACTGTTCCTCTTACAGGCCCATTGCATTGTTAAACATGGATCTTAAAATACTTACCAAAATGGTGGCCAATCGGTTGATGAAAAGTCTAGACCACTTAATTTCACCTGACCAGACAGGGTACATGCCCAAAAAAGCTACTGATATTAATATTCGTAGGGTGTACGCACATACGCAAATTGACGATAAGATATGTTCTGGAGGGGCTCTGGTGTTTTTCGATCTGGAAAAGGCATTCGATTCCATTGATTGGAGATATATGACCCAGGTACTGCAGTGCATGGGCTTTGGTCCTGTATTCCTCAAATGGATAGCAATGCTCTATGACCATCAGGTAGCAGCAATCCGCCTAAATGGTGGGGTGTCCAGCACTTTTCCAGTATCTAGAGGCACCAGACAGGGGTGCCCCTTGTCACCGAGCTTATTTGCCCTGGTTATTGAACCCTTGGCGATTGCAATACGTTCCTCATCTCACATACATGGAATCAGGGTGGGCACTCTGACTGAGACTACGGCCCTCTACGCGGACGACCTCATACTATTCCTTAGGGACACTGGACCTTCTTTGCACGTTGCACTTTCACTGCTGGGTAGATTCACAGAGGTTTCTGGTCTCAAGGTCAATTGGACTAAGTCCAAAATCCTCCCGCTCCGTTCCCATACGGCGCCTGGCCAGGCTGACCCCTGCAATCCCCTACAATGGGTAACACAGATTAAGTACTTAGGACTTCACATTACGAACTCGGTGACGGAGTTCATCAGTCTCAATGTATATCCATTACTAGCCACTATCTCTAAGAAATTGCACTCCAGGAAAAATCTTCCCTTGTCTCTCATTGGGAAGGTTAACCTCATTAAAATGAAGATCCTACCCTTACTTCTTTACACCCTTAGGAACTCCCCGGTGTGGATACCCCAGTCAATCTTTAGGTCAATAGATGGCATGATCTCCTCCTTTCTGTGGCAGGGAGGAATCCCCCGCCTTAAGTTGGCCATTCTTCAGCAGCCATGGGGGGAGGGAGGTCTAGCAGTACCCAACTTCCATAAATATTTTCTGGCTGGCCAGCTGACGATAGCGCACCGTTTGTTGACTACCACTCCGGATGACGCTGCGGTGTCGGTGGAGGCTGCTTGTGTGGGTTCGTATGAGGCGCTGTATCATCTGGTATATAGAGGTCCATGGGCCCGCTATCCATTGAGGTCCTCTATGCGCTCAGTAATCAGGGCATGGTCCATGACCCAGGAACTGAGACCCTCTAATCGTGGCACTTTTTCCCCTAATCTTCCCCTGTGGAGGAATCCCAATTTGCCACACTTCCTTGACTATCCGGACCCGATAGTGTGGACTAAATTTGGAATTAAGACCTTACATCACATAGTGGCGAATGGAACTCTCATGTTGTTTGACGCACTGAAATCAAGTTATAACTTACCTAACACGCATTTTTTTTCGGTACCTTCAACTAAGGCATGCGTTTCAAACCCAGTTCGGCGGAGAACCTCTTGACCTTGAGCCCAGTGACCTAGAATTACTGAACTATAGTGACTCCTTATCTAAACCGGTTTCCAGTCTATATAAAGACCTCTTTCAGGAAACACCTAAATTGTTAGCGCCTTGCAGAAGGGCTTGGGAGGCTGTAACCTCGGGATTGGACAGAGATGATTGGGATGATGTCTGGGGGGCTGCATTTCAGTCCTTGGTCTCTACCAGGGACAGACTCATTCATTATAAATTCCTGCATAGGATTTACCTGACTCCAGCCAGACTTGCTAGAATGTTTGGGAATTAACAATCTGTATGCTGGCGGTGCTCCATACCTTTAGCAAATTTTATGCATGTTTTTTGGGACCTCAGGTCAAACCATACTGGCAAGCTGTAGCAAATTGCATCCGGTCGGTCACTTCTATTTCAATTCCCATGACAGTTGAAGTGTGTTTACTACATCTGGTGGAACCCCTGGCTACCACCAGGGCTATCAGAACTCTCCTCATTTTATTGCTTTTCTATGCTAAAAAGCGGATTATCCTTTCCTGGAAGAGCTCCTCATCATGGCATCATGGAAAGTGTTAGTTAATAAAGCAGTACCTTTTTATAAAGCTACTTACCTGAGTAGGGGGGCACTGACCAAATTTGACAAAGTTTGGGGGGGCTGGTTGACCTCGGTGGACACGGTATCAGACTAAGACCGGGTACATTAAAGTCCTCAATTTTTGGCATGATATACTATACAGGGAAGGTGAATTTTACTGAGGGGCTGGTGGACTATTAAGCATCCTATCATAGGGTAGTTGTTCACTCAGGAAGGGGGACTTACTATTTTCCTATTGTATTCATGTTATAGCGGTTGGAGGAGGGGGGAGGTGGGTCATACTTTATACTTTAGCATTTATCTGGTATCATGGCCTGGGGGGCCAGAAAGCTCAGGTGCTGTGTCATCAGGTGCCTACCTCCAGTCTGGGGGTCCAGCGTTGAATGTATGTGTCTAGGCAAAATGTTCTATTGAGGTGGGGGGGGTTTAATTTTAGTTTAGTCTGTTGTTTTTCCGCTATTTAATATTTTTTCTTTTTGTTTGTAACCGTATACCGGTAATTTTGTACTGGCTGGTGATTGTTTGCCACACCTTGTGGCTTGTTGTTGTATCTATGCTTGAAAACTGAATAAAAAAATAATTTACAAAACATACAACATATGTAGGGGATCAAACAATTGTTTTCCCCACTGTAGATGTCAATAATCCTTTATGGATTGTTTCTGTTCATTTGCGTTTTTAGTGCAGATATTGTGGTAAAGGTTCTCCTCCGTTAATAATTTGTTACGTTATATAGCAGCTCCAGAATTTGTGTAGTTCATATACTTCAGTTTGCCAAGGTGCATGAAATGTTCAGCACAATTTAGCCCTGGTTCACATTGATGCTACTTTGAAATCGCACTACTTCACTTGAAGTAGTGCGATTTCAAAGTAGCAAGCTTAGCGCGATTTCAGCTGCTACTTGATAGACATCTGTGTGGCTTCATGCATAGATGTCTATTGAAATCGCACCTGAAATCTGCAAATCTGCAAAAGTAGTGCAGGAACTACTTTTGCAAATCGGTGTGGCACCGCAAAATCTGTGTCGCACCGATTGGAACAGTGCCATTGCCTCCAATAGGCTGCGACTTGTCATGCGATTTGATCTCTCAAATCTCATGATAAATCGCTCCAATGTGAACCTAGGCATAATAATCACAAATGATAGGATTATACTTGATTTGAGGTTTAGGGTTAGGTTTAAGGTTTAGACTGAATTTTAGCTTTAAAGTGGACCTTTCATAAAAACATTAACCCCTTTCTTTTAGCCCACGTAACCTGCATCTAAAAGTGCTAAATATAGCCTAAAAATCTGTAGGAGAAAAACGCAAAATATGTTCAGCAAGCACTGGCTTCCAGTCCCCTTGCCTAGATGAAGATTTTGGCACTCAGCTTTCTCATGAGACTCTAGATCAGGGGTGTCCAAACTTTTTTCAAAGAGGGCCAGATTTCATGAAGTGAACATGCGTGAGGGCCGACCATTTTGCCTGATTTTTTTGAACCATTAAAATTAAATGCAAATGAAATATTTTATGAAAAGTTTATTGCGAACGGCATACTATTCAATTCATAACATTGATGACAATATATGATTATATATAATATATATATCTTCTCTTCTCCGCTCAGGGTAACCATGAGCTTAGGCGTGTTATGTTTAAAAAATATATATAAATCTCTATCTCTCTCTCTCTATCTCTCTATCTATCTATCTCTCTATTTATCTCTCTATCTATCTATCTATCTATCTATCTATCTATCTATCTATCTATCTATCTATCTATCTATCTATCTATCTATCTATCTATCTATCTAACAGTCCGCAGATGCAGAGATCGGGAATAGTCACAGTGCCTGTGATTGGCTCTTCACGCTGTCAGCTTCATAGCGGATCTGGCACATCGACTTCTGAACACGCCCAGCCACACGCCCCGGCTCATACTAACAATGAGCGCGGCGCTCTGGATTTGTCAGGCTAAAGAAGATAGATATATTAACAACATAAAAAACATAACATGCTCGAGCTTTGGGGGCCACAGATGGATATACTTGGCGGGCCACAGATGTGTATATATATGCAAATTCCAAGTGGGGGCCACATCAAACCAGAACGCGGGCCGCAAATGACCCACGGGTCGGACATTGGACATGTCTGCTCTAGATGATCTGAGGATCCCAAATCTTACCAGAATGTGTATTTTGGTAAGATTTAGAATTTTCAGATTTGTTAGGATCCCTCAGCTTTGTATGGTGTCACCTTGGCCTAGGCAAACAGACTAGAAGCTGGGGTCTGTGGTAAGTATCTATTGCTTTTTTCTTCCAAGATTTTTTTTTTAGGATTTAGGTAGCAATTATATAATTAGAGGTTAGTTCATTTTAATGAAAGGTCTGCTTTAAATTAAGGTTAAGCTGGAACACCACATGCTATTTTTGTATGGGAGGAATGTGTCAGTTTTTTTTTGCTGTGTTCCGATTGGAGAGGTTCCTTCTTCTCAAAAAAACCTTCCTCAATTTACCCAGAACTGTATGAAAGCAAGTTTGGTCACTTGAAAGGAAACCTTTAATTGCTTGTTCTTGAAGGTGCATGTTCTGTAGCTGTCATCTCGGTCTGTCTACTTTGTGAGTCTATGTGCTGGAACAAACATGCAGCCAGTAAAGGACTAGGATATCTGATATGCACATGCTTTTTACATGTAATTGACATAGAAAGTCATTAAAGAAGTATTAAGATGAGAGGTACAGAGCTTATACCTTCAAACGTAAGTCAACAGTGGCAGTGTCCATGGCCCATTTGTATTTTGGCAGGTTCTTTAATGTATTGTTTTTAAGGGTTAGGTTGAGGAAAGGGTTAATGTAGGAGTCTGCATAGAGTTCACGGCTAGGTTTAGTGATTGTGTTCAAGTTAATGCCTTGTACACACGATCGTGTGTGGGCCCCATCGGAGAAAAATCCATGCATGCTCAGACTAAATTAGGAAACGGGAGCGCTCGTTCTCGTAAAACTAGCGTTCGTAATGGAGAGAGCACATTCGTCATGCTGCAAATTATTGCATGGTTTAAGCGCGAATCGGCTAACACCAAACTTTTACTAACACGCGGTAACACAAAATCAGCAAAAGCAGCCCAAAGGGTGGCGCCGTTAGATTTGAGCTTTCCCTTTATAGTGACGTTGTACGTGTTGTAGATCACCACGTTTTGGACGGTCAGAATTTGGTCTGATGGTGTGTATGCAAGACAGCTTTGAACAGAATTCCGACAAATAATTCCATCGGATTTTAGTCCATCGGAATTCCGATCGTGTGTACAGGGCATAATGCCCCATACACACGATCGTTTTTCATGCCGTTAAAAATGCCATTAAAAAAAATGGCCATTAAAAATGATCGTGTGTAGGCTCCAGAGCATTTTTAACGACATGAAAAACGGGCATTAAAAATTTCGAACATGCTCTCTTTTTTCACGTCGTTTTTCATGTCGTTTTTTTTAACGACGTGAAAAACGATAGTGTGTATGCTTTAACGACGTGAAAAAAAACGCGCATGCTCAGAATCAAGTATGAGACAGGAGCGCTCGTTCTGGTAAAACTAGCGTTCGTAATGGAGATAGCACATTCGTCACGCAGTCACGGACTGAAAAGCACGAGACTAGGGATGAGCTTCGTGTTCGAGTCGAACATACGTTCGACTCGAACATCGGCTGTTCGATCGTTCGACGAAGATCGAACGATTTGGGCCGTTCGCGCCAAATTCGAGTGACGCGAACGGCCCACAATGCACTACGCCATCGCAGTGTCATCCAGGCGCTGTGATTGGCCAAGCATGCACTGTGACCCCGCATGCTTGGCCAATCACAGCGCCGGCAGCGAGGAGAGCAATGATTGGCCACAGGCAGGATGCCTGTGGCCAATTATTGCTGAGGGTGTTTAGTACACGCCCCACACTATAAAAGGCCGCCAGCACGGCGGCCTAGTGTAGTGTGTTCCGGAGCAGGGATAGAGCAGCATAGGCAGGGACAGTGACTGTTATTTCTTTCTTGCTTAACCTGGATTCCTTTAGTTTAGGGAAAGAGAAGGATAGGTAGGGAGAGTGTCAGTGTGTTTTGTGCTTGTGCTATAGTGTGCTTAAAAAAAACATTTATTCTAGGGACAGAAAACTGTAGGTAGGGACAGTGTCAGTTTCTTTCACTCTGCAAGTCCTTGTTTCCAGGGACCTGGAAGGACAGTGAGTGAATTGTCCTTGTGCTATATTGTGCTTAAAAAAACATTTTTTCTAGGGACAGAAAACTGTAGGTAGGGAGAGTGTCAGTTTCTTTCACTCTGCAAGTCCTTGTTTCCAGGGACCTGTAAGGACAGTGAGTGAATTGTCCTTGTGCTATATTGTGATTAAAAAAAACATTTTTTCTAGGGACAGAAAACTGTAGGTAGGGAGAGTGTTTTTTTTCTTTCACTCTGCAAGTCCTTGTTTCCAGGGACCTGGAAGGACAGTGAGTGAATTGTCCTTGTGCTATATTGTGCTTAAAAAAAACATTTTTTCTAGGGACAGAAAACTGTAGGTAGGGAGAGTGTTTTTTTTCTTTCACTCTGCAAGTCCTTGTTTCCAGGGACCTGGAAGGACAGTGAGTGAATTGTCCTTGTGCTATATTGTGCTTAAAAAAAAACATTTTTTCTAGGGACAGAAAACTGTAGGTAGGGAGAGTGTTTTTTTTCTTTCACTCTGCAAGTCCTTGTTTCCAGGGACCTGTAAGGACAGTGAGTGAATTGTCCTTGTGCTATATTGTGCTTAAAAAAAACATTTATTCTAGGGACAGAAAACTGTAGGTAGGGAGAGTGTCAGTTTATTTCACTCTGCAAGTCCTTGTTTCCAGGGACCTGGAAGGACAGTGAGTGAATTGTCCTTGTGCTATATTGTGATTAAAAAAAACATTTATTCTAGGGACAGAAAACTGTAGGTAGGGACAGTGTCAGTTTCTTTCACTCTGCAAGTCCTTGTTTCCAGGGACCTGGAAGGACAGTGAGTGAATTGTCCTTGTGCTATATTGTGCTTAAAAAAACATTTATTCTAGGGACAGAAAACTGTAGGTAGGGAGAGTGTCAGTTTCTTTCACTCTGCAAGTCCTTGTTTCCAGGGACCTGTAAGGACAGTGAGTGAATTGTCCTTGTGCTATATTGTGATTAAAAAAAACATTTTTTCTAGGGACAGAAAACTGTAGGTAGGGAGAGTGTTTTTTTTCTTTCACTCTGCAAGTCCTTGTTTCCAGGGACCTGGAAGGACAGTGAGTGAATTGTCCTTGTGCTATATTGTGCTTAAAAAAAACATTTTTTCTAGGGACAGAAAACTGTAGGTAGGGAGAGTGTTTTTTTCTTTCACTCTGCAAGTCCTTGTTTCCAGGGACCTGGAAGGACAGTGAGTGAATTGTCCTTGTGCTATATTGTGCTTAAAAAAAAACATTTTTTCTAGGGACAGAAAACTGTAGGTAGGGAGAGTGTTTTTTTTCTTTCACTCTGCAAGTCCTTGTTTCCAGGGACCTCTAAGGACAGTGAGTGAATTGTCCTTGTGCTATATTGTGCTTAAAAAAAACATTTATTCTAGGGACAGAAAACTGTAGGTAGGGAGAGTGTCAGTTTATTTCACTCTGCAAGTCCTTGTTTCCAGGGACCTGGAAGGACAGTGAGTGAATTGTCCTTGTGCTATATTGTGATTAAAAAAAACATTTATTCTAGGGACAGAAAACTGTAGGTAGGGACAGTGTCAGTTTCTTTCACTCTGCAAGTCCTTGTTTCCAGGGACCTGGAAGGACAGTGAGTGAATTGTCCTTGTGCTATATTGTGCTTAAAAAAACATTTATTCTAGGGACAGAAAACTGTAGGTAGGGAGAGTGTCAGTTTCTTTCACTCTGCAAGTCCTTGTTTCCAGGGACCTGTAAGGACAGTGAGTGAATTGTCCTTGTGCTATATTGTGATTAAAAAAAACACTTTTTCTAGGGACAGAAAACTGTAGGTAGGGAGAGTGTTTTTTTTCTTTCACTCTGCAAGTCCTTGTTTCCAGGGACCTGGAAGGACAGTGAGTGAATTGTCCTTGTGCTATATTGTGCTTAAAAAAAACATTTTTTCTAGGGACAGAAAACTGTAGGTAGGGAGAGTGTTTTTTTTCTTTCACTCTGCAAGTCCTTGTTTCCAGGGACCTGGAAGGACAGTGAGTGAATTGTCCTTGTGCTATATTGTGCTTAAAAAAAAACATTTTTTCTAGGGACAGAAAACTGTAGGTAGGGAGAGTGTTTTTTTTCTTTCACTCTGCAAGTCCTTGTTTCCAGGGACCTGTAAGGACAGTGAGTGAATTGTCCTTGTGCTATATTGTGCTTAAAAAAAACATTTATTCTAGGGACAGAAAACTGTAGGTAGGGAGAGTGTCAGTTTATTTCACTCTGCAAGTCCTTGTTTCCAGGGACCTGGAAGGACAGTGAGTGAATTGTCCTTGTGCTATATTGTGATTAAAAAAAACATTTATTCTAGGGACAGAAAACTGTAGGTAGGGACAGTGTCAGTTTCTTTCACTCTGCAAGTCCTTGTTTCCAGGGACCTGGAAGGACAGTGAGTGAATTGTCCTTGTGCTATATTGTGCTTAAAAAAACATTTATTCTAGGAACAGAAAACTGTAGGTAGGGAGAGTGTCAGTTTCTTTCACTCTGCAAGTCCTTGTTTCCAGGGACCTGTAAGGACAGTGAGTGAATTGTCCTTGTGCTATATTGTGATTAAAAAAAACATTTTTTTCTAGGGACAGAAAACTGTAGGTAGGGAGAGTGTTTTTTTTCTTTCACTCTGCAAGTCCTTGTTTCCAGGGACCTGGAAGGACAGTGAGTGAATTGTCCTTGTGCTATATTGTGCTTAAAAAAAACATTTATTCTAGGGACAGAAAACTGTAGGTAGGGAGAGTGTCAGTTTATTTCACTCTGCAAGTCCTTGTTTCCAGGGACCTGGAAGGACAGTGAGTGAATTGTCCTTGTGCTATATTGTGATTAAAAAAAACATTTATTCTAGGGACAGAAAACTGTAGGTAGGGACAGTGTCAGTTTCTTTCACTCTGCAAGTCCTTGTTTCCAGGGACCTGGAAGGACAGTGAGTGAATTGTCCTTGTGCTATATTGTGCTTAAAAAAACATTTATTCTAGGGACAGAAAACTGTAGGTAGGGAGAGTGTCAGTTTCTTTCACTCTGCAAGTCCTTGTTTCCATGGACCTGTAAGGACAGTGAGTGAATTGTCCTTGTGCTATATTGTGATTAAAAAAAACATTTTTTCTAGGGACAGAAAACTGTAGGTAGGGAGAGTGTTTTTTTTCTTTCACTCTGCAAGTCCTTGTTTCCAGGGACCTGGAAGGACAGTGAGTGAATTGTCCTTGTGCTATATTGTGCTTAAAAAAAACATTTATTCTAGGGACAGAAAACTGTAGGTAGGGAGAGTGTCAGTTTATTTCACTCTGCAAGTCCTTGTTTCCAGGGACCTGGAAGGACAGTGAGTGAATTGTCCTTGTGCTATATTGTGATTAAAAAAAACATTTATTCTAGGGACAGAAAACTGTAGGTAGGGACAGTGTCAGTTTCTTTCACTCTGCAAGTCCTTGTTTCCAGGGACCTGGAAGGACAGTGAGTGAATTGTCCTTGTGCTATATTGTGCTTAAAAAAACATTTATTCTAGGGACAGAAAACTGTAGGTAGGGAGAGTGTCAGTTTCTTTCACTCTGCAAGTCCTTGTTTCCAGGGACCTGTAAGGACAGTGAGTGAATTGTCCTTGTGCTATATTGTGATTAAAAAAAACATTTTTTCTAGGGACAGAAAACTGTAGGTAGGGAGAGTGTTTTTTTTCTTTCACTCTGCAAGTCCTTGTTTCCAGGGACCTGGAAGGACAGTGAGTGAATTGTCCTTGTGCTATATTGTGCTTAAAAAAAACATTTTTTCTAGGGACAGAAAACTGTAGGTAGGGAGAGTGTTTTTTTTCTTTCACTCTGCAAGTCCTTGTTTCCAGGGACCTGGAAGGACAGTGAGTGAATTGTCCTTGTGCTATATTGTGCTTAAAAAAAAACATTTTTTCTAGGGACAGAAAACTGTAGGTAGGGAGAGTGTTTTTTTTCTTTCACTCTGCAAGTCCTTGTTTCCAGGGACCTCTAAGGACAGTGAGTGAATTGTCCTTGTGCTATATTGTGCTTAAAAAAAACATTTATTCTAGGGACAGAAAACTGTAGGTAGGGAGAGTGTCAGTTTATTTCACTCTGCAAGTCCTTGTTTCCAGGGACCTGGAAGGACAGTGAGTGAATTGTCCTTGTGCTATATTGTGATTAAAAAAAACATTTTTTCTAGGGACAGAAAACTGTAGGTAGGGAGAGTGTTTTTTTTTCTTTCACTCTGCAAGTCCTTGTTTCCAGGGACCTGGAAGGACAGTGAGTGAATTGTCCTTGTGCTATATTGTGCTTAAAAAAAACATTTATTCTAGGGACAGAAAACTGTAGGTAGGGAGAGTGTTTTTTTTCTTTCACTCTGCAAGTCCTTGTTTCCAGGGACCTGGAAGGACAGTGAGTGAATTGTCCTTGTGCTATATTGTGATTAAAAAAAACATTTTTTCTAGGGACAGAAAACTGTAGGTAGGGAGAGTGTTTTTTTTCTTTCACTCTGCAAGTCCTTATTTCCAGGGACCTGTAAGGACAGTGAGTGAATTGTCCTTGTGCTATATTGTGCTTAAAAAAAACATTTATTCTAGGGACAGAAAACTGTAGGTAGGGAGAGTGTTTTTTTTCTTTCACTCTCCAAGTCCTTGTTTCCAGGGACCTGTAAGGACAGTGAGTGAATTGTCCTTGTGCTATATTGTGATTAAAAAAAATATTTTTTCTAGGGACAGAAAACTGTAGGTAGGGAGAGTGTCAGTTTCTTTCACTGTGAAAGTCCTTGTTTCAAGGGACAGAGAAGGACACCTGAAGGTAGCCCTTATTGCTTTTTTCCCATCTCCCTGCAGGCCATCTATTAGAATGTCTGGAAGGCAAACAAGGAGAGGCAGACAGTCAGGAGGCAATAAAAGAGGGCAAGCAGGCTCTGTGTCTGGGGGCAACAGTGCTGGTCGTGGACGCGGTGCATTGTCATCAGCACATGGCCATGGGACACGCTTGTCCTTCTTTTCGGCAGCTGGACATGTTGAGCCACATCATGCCGAAGACTTGGTAGAGTGGATGACCAAGCCCTCCTCCTCCTCCTCATCCTCTCTCACCCAGGCTCAGGGTACTGGAAAAGCAGCTGCCAAAGCGTCGTCTTCCCTGGTATCAATGTCAGACAAATCATCAGTCACTCCTTCCCTAGACCCACCATGTCCTCCTCCTGAGGAGTCCCCCGAACTGTTTCAGCACAGTGTTGGGTACATGCTCCAGGAGGATGCCCAGCGTTTCGAAGGGTCTGATGATGAAACCCAGCTAGAGGAAGGCAGTAGCGTGAGAGCAGACAGAGGGGATGCTCAAGAAGGACACCAATCTGGCAGTCATGTTCCAGCAGCTGCAGCATACTGCCAGATTGGCTCCAGTGATGAGGAGGGAGGGGATGATGAGGTCACTGACTCCACGTGGGTGCCTAATAGGAGAGAGGAGGAGGAGGAGGATGAGGAGGAGGCACATCTCCAACGAGGCAGGATGCCCTTTGGTGGCCAGCGTAAGGGCAGTACACCAACGGAATCACACCGCAGAGCTCCGCCTGTGCAGGGCGCTGCCTCTGCCCGTCATTCAAAAAGTTCTTTGGTGTGGGCCTTTTTTGAGGCTAGTGCATCAGATCGCACAGCTGCTGTTTGCAACATATGTCTCAAGCGTATATCGCGTGGCCAAAACATCAGCCGCTTGGGTACCACATGCCTGACCAGACATATGTTGACCTGCCATGCAGCTCGTTGGCAAGCCTACCTCAAAGACCCACACCAAAGAACAAAGCGTACCTCTCCTTGCACCGCATCAGCTGGGATCTCCAACCCCACTATAACTTCAGTCCTCTCTGAAACATGCACTGAGAGGAATGAAGGTGTAGAATTAGGTGTGTCACAGCCAAGTACTTGCGCCCACTCTGCTAGCAGTACACCGACGTCCGATTCTAGCAGGCAAATTTCCCTGCCCCAGCTGCTGGACCGTCGAAAGAAGTTCACTCCCAGCCATCCACATGCCCAGCGGTTGAATGCTAGCTTGGCTAAATTGCTAGCGCTTCAACTGCTGCCTTTTCAGTTGGTAGACTCGGCCCCCTTCCGTGAGTTTGTGCAATGTGCGGTTCCTCAGTGGCAGGTTCCCAAACGCCACTTTTTCTCACGGAAGGCTATTCCGGCTCTCTACCGGCATGTGGAAGGCAATGTCTTGGCCTCGCTGGACAGGGCGGTCAGCGGTAAGGTGCATATTACCGCTGACTCATGGTCCAGCAGGCATGGACAGGGACGTTACCTTTCTTTCACGGCCCATTGGGTCACTCTTTTGGCAGCTGGGAAGGATTCAGGACAAGGTGCAGTAGTGTTGGAGGTTGTCCCACCGCCACGCCTCCAAAATGCTACTACTGGTTGTGACACACCTCTCTCCTCCACCCCCTCCTCTTCTTCTTCCTCCATGGCCTCTTCCTGTGGTTTGTCCTATGAACCAGCGGTGCTCCGTAGCCATTCACGGGGCTACGCAAGTACGCAGGCAAAAAGATGCCATGCCGTGCTTGCGCTGGTGTGTTTGGGGGACAGAAGCCACACTGGGGCAGAGGTCCTGTCTGCTCTGCAGGGCCAGGCCGAGAGGTGGTTGACGCCACGCCAGCTTAAGCCAGGAATGGTGGTTTGCGACAATGGCACCAACCTCCTCTCCGCCCTCCGACAGGGACAACTGACCCATGTGCCCTGTGTGGCTCACGTCCTTAACCTGGTGGTGCAGCGCTTCTTGGGCAGGTACCCGGGCTTACAGGATGTCCTGAGGCAGGCCAGGAAAGTCTGTGTGCATTTCCGCAGATCTTATAATGCCAGTGCTCGCCTGGCTGAGCTGCAAAAGGAGTTGAACCTGCCCAAGAACCGCCTTATATGTGACATGCCCACCAGGTGGAACTCAACGTTGGCCATGCTGCAGCGGCTGCACACGCAGCAGAGGGCCATCAATGAGTACCTGTGCGACTACGGCACCAGGACAGGGTCAGGGGAGCTTGGTTTTTTTTCTCCACGCCAGTGGGGCATGATCAGGGATGCATGCACTGTCCTGGCACCATTTGAGGAGGCCACGAGGATGGTGAGCAGTGACAGTGCATGCATCAGTGACACTGTACCTCTTGTCCACCTGTTGGAGCACACGCTGCGTGGAATAATGGACAGGGCACTTGAGGCAGAACAGAGGCAGGAAGAGGAGGACTTCCTTGCCTCTCAAGGCCCCCTTTACCCAGACAGTGTTCCTTCTGTCCCACCCATCGCACAGGAAGAGGAGGAGGAGGAGGAGGAGGAGGAGGAGGAGGATTGTGTCAGCATGGAGGTGGAGGCTGGCACTCAGCATCATCAGCAGCAGTCTTTTAGGGATGATTTACAGTCCCAAGAAACCAGTGGACTTGTACGTGGCTGGGAGGAGGTGGTTGCGGATCATGTCGTCCTTAGTGACCCAGAGGACTCCGGAGCGAATGCCTCAGCAAACCTACGCTGCATGGCCTCCCTGATCCTGCAAAGTCTGCGGAAGGATCCTCGTATTCTTCGGATCAAGGAGAGGGACCATTACTGGCTGGCCACTCTCCTTGATCCACGGTACAAGGGTAAGGTTGCGGACCTTATGTTACCGTCGCAGAGGGAGCAGAGGATGAGACAACTCCGGGAGGCCTTGCAGAAAGGTCTGTGCAACGCGTTCCCAGAGACTGGGAGGTTGCAAACTCCTGGTCCTGGACAACGAGTTGCTGAGGCTTCGGCCAGTCAAAGAAGGAGCGGTGGGGAAGGTGGCCGTCTGACCGATGCGTTCAGACAATTCTTTAGTCCGCAGCCCCAAAGTATGATCGGTTCCAGCAACCATCGCCAGCGTCTGATAAACATGGTGCAGGAATATCTAGGGGCAAGGTCAGACTTGGACACCTTCCCCACCGAAAATCCTCTGGCTTACTGGGTCTTGAGGATGGATCACTGGCCAGAGCTTGCACAGTATGCAATTGAGCTACTGGCCTGTCCTGCATCCAGCGTTCTTTCGGAACGCACATTCAGTGCTGCTGGAGGATTTGTCACGGATCACAGGGTGCGCCTGTCCACCGACTCGGTTGATCGACTGACTTTCATCAAGATGAACCAGTCTTGGATCACCACCAGCTACCACACACCTGATGCTGATATAACAGACTAATTGATTTTAACATGTCACATCCCTTCAAGACTGATGCTGATGCTGAGTGCCTGTGCTGTTATGTTGACTGGCTATCCTCCTCCTCCGAGTCCTCAATGATACGATTGATGATGATAGCTTGTAAGATCATTTTTGTTTATGGGTGCCGCCACCAGTGCCTAACGCCCAATTTTTCAGCCCCTGTTTAACAGGGGCGTGTAATTACAATTTTTGAAGCAATACTTTGCAACAGGGCTCATTGCTGTGCTCCAAGTACAGTATCTGTGAGGAGTTGCAGTGTTGTGCCACCAGTGCCTAAGGCCCAATTTTTCAGCCCCTGTTTAACAGGGGCGTGTCATTACAATTTTTGAAGCAATACTTTGCAACAGGGCTCATTGCTGTGCTCCAAGTACAGTATCTGTGAGGGGTTGCAGTGTTGTGCCACCAGTGCCTAAGGCCCAATTTTTCAGCCCCTGTTCAACAGGGGCATGTAATTACAATTCTTGATCTAATAATTCACAGCAGGGCCCATTGCTGCACCCACCAAGAGTAACTGTCAGGGCTTACAGTGTTGTGGCACCAGCACCACCATCAAAGGCCCAATTTTTACTACCACTGTTCAACAATTATATGTAATTAAAATTCCTGATATAATAGTTGACAGCAGGGCGTTCCAGCACCAACCAAGAGTAACTGTGAGTGCTTACAGTGTTGTGCCAACACCAACAACTAAGGGGCCTATTTCTGCAGAGTATATACGGCAGGTCCCTACTTTCAAACATCCAACTTACAAACGACTCCTACTTGCAAACGCAAGAAGACAACAGGAAGTGAGAGGAAATCTACCACTAGGAAGGAAAATTCTCTCCTGTAAGAATAAATATGGGAGAAAGGTGTCTCCTCTGTACTGATGCTTTATCAGCAATCCTTGTTTCAAGAAAAACACCACATTTCAAAAACAGTTGTCATTGGGACGGAAAGTGAGGTGAAATGTTCTGAACAGGGGCACAGACAGCAAAACAAATGTTACAGGGGTGATAACCCTTACCTATGTTTTCCAAAAAGTTTAAAAATAGATTTTTGGTCTGGAGCTACACTTCAACAATGTACCTGTTCAAAATTACAAACAGATTCTACATAAGAACAAACCTACAGTCCCTGTCTTGTATGCACCGCCTGTATAGGGCTGTTCAGAGTATATAGGGCCTTTTTTATTTTATGTGCGGGGTTCCCCTTAATATCCATACAAGACCCAAAGGGGCTGGTAATGGGCTGGGGTAGGGGGGGGGGGGTCATGGGGTAGCTATGCCATTTTTCTTAAAGAATTTCATCCATATTACCGGGACCAGACATTACATTAAAGCCGCAAGCAGTTTTAAATGGCTTTTTTTTCCTTTAGAAGTGTCATTTTGTGCAGGGACAGTTCTAAACACGGGAAACACGTGGCACTTCACAGGCATACTTTAGACACCCCCCAGGTACGATATTTAAAGGAATATTTGACTTTTTTTTTTTCACTTTATGCATCATTAAAATGACTGCTCCCGAAAAACGACCGTTTTTAAAACTTCTTTTTGCATTGATACATGTCCCCTGGTGCAGAACCCGGGTTCCCAAACCCTTTTTAGGACAATAACATGCATAATAGTTGTTATAATTAGCACTTTAGAATTCGAACGTTCGCATCCATTGTATTTAATAGGGTTCTAATGTTCGTTCGAACTTTCGGTCCGTTCGCGGGTTCTGGTGCGAACCGAACCCGGGGGTGTTCGGCTCATCACTACACGAGACTGAAAAGAGCGAATCGTCGCTCAACAAACTTTACTAACATGAAGGGTGGCGCCATTCGAACGGATCTTCCCCTTTATAGTGCCGTCAGACGTGTTGTACGTCACTGCGCTTTGCTTGATCGTTTTTTTAAATGATCGTGTGTACGCAAGACAGGCTTGAGAGGAAACATGAAAAAAAACGACGTGAAAAACGGCAAGAAAAAAAATGGCAAGAAAAACGATCGTGTGTATGGGGCATGAGGGTTAGGTTCATAGCTCAGGAAAAGACTGAAGCCTGGTACACACTAGCTGTTTTAATTTCATTCAACCCAGCAGGCTGAATGAGAAAAAACCTGAAGAGCTCAAGCCCTGTACACACGGCCGAGAATCTCGTCAGGAAAAAACCCGTCGTTTTTCCTGACGAGATTCTTGACAAGAATCTTGTCCCAGCCGAGTGTACACACGTACTTTTCAAAAGAACCACCGTTCTTTTGAATGGCACGAACACGGTGACGTCATCGACTATGACGAGCGTGCGCTCGTCACATTCGATGCCGTCGCCGCCATCTTGCTACACCCTACCTATGCCTAGGAAGCTACCGCACATGCGTCAAAGTCATTTTGAGCATGCGCGGGTTTCCACAGTGACAGGTAAGTGTACACACTGCAGGTCTTCTTTTTTTCTCGTCGAGGTTCTGGTCAGTTTTCCTGATGAGAAACCTGAAAGCCTCGTACACACGGCCGGTTTTCTCGGCAAGAAAGCTCTACAAGCAGTTTTCTTGTCGGTTCTTGCCGAGAAAACCGGCCGTGTGTACGAGGCTTGAGAAGGAGCCACTGTACTAACTATCTGATGTTAGTACAGCGATTCCTCCGCTGAGCTATTGTGTTCTAAAAGGGGAACTGCTCCAGTCAGCGCTCTCAGCCATTGGCTGGGAGCACTGATCGGATGCCAATCGGCCAACCTCTTTTTGTCATGCCCCTTCGTCAGAAGCCAGACGATCGTCCGGCTTGTGTTGGACTGGCTGTTGTACACACTGGCCGAATGTCGGACGGTTTCTTTTGAACTGGCCGATGCCACCCGATATTCGGCCCGTGTGTATGGGGCTTTAGTGACCTAATTCCAGTTCTTGGGTGTGATACATGTGCACCAAAGTAAGACATGTATAACTGCATGTTAAATGCTGGGCAACTACCATTCACAAAAGCGTATATCAACAAGGGCAGCTCAAATGTGTTCTCATTCCATATTTCCTTTAGTTAGATCCCGGTGGGTGATCTTATGCTTCTTTGAAAATTTATATTTGCACACTTGTGTGAAGTATGTTGGCCCTTTTCATATTGGAATGTTGATAAATGTGTTCACAGTTATTTGAACTTGAAAGTCAAGCAGGCTTTATTTGCTGGTTGCCTGTGTTCATTAACACATGGGACTATTCATACTTCTGATAGGTAAACACCCCAATGAACCACTACAAAGAACTGTATGTTCAAATGTAACTGGCAATATAGATTGTGAAACAAGTATAGTTCTACAATATTGCACATATTTACACAGTTAATTAATACATTTTCTGTTTACTTAGATCAACCTTGTATAACATCCCAAAACATGTTATTCAAACTTGTAAAATGTAACACTTCCTTGCCTTTGTTCTGAGACAAAAGATGTTCTCAGTTGACGTAATCTCTTTGCAATTTATGTCCCATACAATGGTTCTTCCATTAGAAGTGTATTTGCATAAAAGAATATTGCTACATACTAGCTGCATCCAGATTTATTACAAAGAATATTCCTGATGCAAAAATTAAATCGGTTTGTCTATCTACCCAACCTGTACATTTCCTTCAAAATATCATAAAGTTCCAGTGGCACTTTTACATTGCATGTCTTGACCAGCACAGCAATGATCTTTATTAACCTCCCTGGTATGATTCTGTCTGGAATTTTGTACCAAAAGCGGTAAAATAATTTTGCATGGAAATTTGGTGTTATATATTGTAGGCCTGCAATTCTTAGTAATTACTTACTTAAACCTGACCGAACAAGAGTCTAGTAGACATCCCCGGGTATGATAAAGTTTGAAACACAAAATCATAAATTATAATATAATAAATAACTATAAATAATTATAACAAATAGTAATGTAATTATAATAAAAATTATTCAATAATGTAATCAAATCAAAAACACTGAAATTTGCTCAGTTGCAGAATTGTCGCTGTCATTAGATTTAGTGTTTGATGACGAATTTCTCCACAAATCGCTATCGCTATCGCTCAATTCTGCAAGTGATTCTAATTTATTGTCGCTGTTTTCTAGCTATTCTAAAACCACTTTTGACATAAAGGGACACTTTTTGGTTGCTATGGACAATCTCCAGTTTCCAGGCAGAAAGAGTTTTTATAATATAAAAGTGCATGCAGGACACTGGACAGACCACTAGGGACAAAGGGGATGTGTAATTATTTGATACAGTACTGTAATCAGTAAGATTACAGTATACTGTATCTATACTGCATGTTTCAATTTTTAAATTTGGCGCCGAACTCCGTCCCCGTGCGTTGCAACGTCGCAGGGAACGGAGCTCGGCACTCGTCAGTGTGGATCGAGCGAGGAGACAGCTCGCACACACTGCGGGAGGACATCGCAGGATCCAGGGAACAAGGTAAGTAACTTCCCTGTATCCTGCAATGCGATCCCGAGTCTGGCTCAGGGTTACCGCTCTTAGCATGAAAAACTCACCTCGAGCCAGACTCGGGATTACCGCCAGGGAGGTTAAAAGCAGGGTGGATAATTTTTTTTATCAAATTTATTTTAATAAAATGCTTTTGGAGTAAAAATCTGTCTAAAGATAGTTTTCTATTTAAGATACAATAATAATGTAGTTTACTCAGCATGAAATGGAGCTTAGTTATGTAGCATGAGGCTGTATATTCTGCAATATTACAATTTTTGGTAAATGAATCCAAGCTCTGCAAGCTGAGATAACATGCACTTCATTGATGCATTCACACAATTTCACACTAACTACCAACAAGAATGAGTCCTTACATTTAAAGAGCATCTGTCATTTCAGATCCATCATGGCAGCACCTGTTAGCGGGCATCCATTCACCTGCTGCTGTCACGTCCCTCACCTTGTTGTGTCACTGCCGCATCACCAGCCGTCCCATTAAAGTAAATGAGACTGTCGGTGAGTCAACAGCGGGTCAGAGGAGGAGCAGCCTCTGTGCGACAGAGATGACAGTTGCTCTTTAAAAATTATGATTTAAATCAAGTTGATTTAAATCAAGCCTTTTTACTATTGATTTAAATCATGATTTAAATCGTGATTTAAATCAAATCCACCTTGACTGAAAGTCTAAGCCTGTTTTAAAATCAAGTGCATGCAGCTGGAAATATTATAGAGAATAATAGTCTCATGCCGCGTACACACGATCGTGATTCACGGCGGTGAAAACACCGCCGTGAATCACGACATGAAATAAAATGAAAAACGAGGGAACGGCATGTTCCCCCACACACGACCGTTTTTCCCGTCATTTTTTTCTTTGTCGAGAAAAACGATCGTCTGTGGGCTCCGCGGCAGTGTCTCCCTATGGGAAAACTGCCGCGGAAAAAAATGATGGAAAAAACGATGAGAAAATTTAGAACATGTTCTAATTTTTCTCGTCGTTTTTTCTGCCGTTTTTCTCAACGAGAAAAACGACATAAAGCCCACAGACGATCGTTTTTCTCGGCGAAAAAAAAAATGCAGTTTTTCTCGTCGAGAAAAGCGGTCGTGTGTATGCGGCATTAGTACCTAGTTTTGTCTATAACATTTTACTGTGCGTTTGCTAGTTTTCATAAACAGTGTAAAAAGTGGCACTTGCAAGTGTTAAGCCCTGTACACACGATCGGATTTCCTATGGATTTTAAACTGATGGATTTTTTCATCGGTAATCCGATGAAGATGACTTCCATCAGTCTTGCCTGCACACCATCAGTCAAAAAACCGATCGTCCAAAACGCTGTGACGTAAAACACTCGGACAAGCCCAGAAAAATGAAGTTCAATGCTTCTGAGCATGCGTCGACTTGATTCTGAGCATGCGTGGGTTTTTTGTCCGATGGAGTTCCACACAGACGATCGGAATGTGCCATTGTTTTTTTTTTTTTTCGGATAAATTTAAAACATGTTCTATTTTTTCTCACTGATGGAAAAAAGACCGATGGGGCCCATACACGATCGGTTTGTCCGATGAAAAAAGTCTATCGGACTGTTTTCATCGGTAAAACCGATCGTGTGTACACAGCTTTAGTTGTATTGTATTTTAAAGGTTATTGTAGGAAACAGGGGGTAGGAGCACTAATGGAGCAGAACAAGGATATCTGAGGTGCCATTGCACCTCTGCTCCTGTTCCTGGTATCACCTTTGTCTTTAGGAAGTGTGTAAGACAAATGCACATCTCCTGGAGGAGAAGAGACATGCTGTGTAAATATGAGTGGGTTTATGAGTTGGGGGGTTAGGTTTGGAGGGGATAAAAAGTTTGGACCTTTAGCTACAGGAGTTAATATGGTGATAGGCATGTTAACTGCAATGGGTTTTATAAGTTTTGGGAATGTTAAGTTTATAAGTACAGTATATGGTAATAGAGTTCAGAAACCCTGGTTTAATGTTTAGCACAGGGACACTGGCAGGAGAGCAAGGACTGAAGTAGTAGAGTGCAATTCCAGTTCCTTTGAAATTTTTTTTATTTCATGGTTTAAATATTTTTAAGTGTGTCTTTTGACTGGAAACGTTAGTGTACTGTCATTGGGTACTCATTGAGCCATATTGCCATCACAGAATCGAATAATACAGATCTACATCTGTATGTCGGGAAGCACCAATGTGAAGGGGTGCTTTGAGAAAATCAATTGCAGAATAAGCCACTTAGAGCCACCTTATTATAAAGATCATCAAAATGATGATGTTAGGTTTTGCTACACTTCACCTTCTTCTGCTCAATTTTCTTCCTTTCAGAAGAGTCTACAGAGGGAAAGCTGAGAAATTGAAAAATGGATGGATTGCAGAAAAACATGATAGCCAACAATGTAATGGGGATAAACTGAAAAAAGATGTGTCTAAAGCACTGGGCTGATTTTTTACTGGTGTGTAACATATGGAGTTCTCGGGTTGCACCTAATTGGAACAGGGTGTGATGTGCTAGGGGAGATGTTTATAGGAGGGCTGGTGGAGAATTTTTTTTTTTTAGTTTTTTTTTTAGTTTTGATTTTTAACAATAATATGAACGCATATCCACACGCCACAATGTAATGAAGCATGGACAACATGTGTAAGCGAATAAGACATTAAGAGCGCTGATCGGGAGTCGGTCGGCAGCTGGTTTTCCAGCATGCTCGACATACACATGGGCCGAATGTCGGACGATTTTTTTTTTTTAACAGATCGTTGTCTACCGACATTCGGCCCATTTGTACGGGGCTTTACACACATGAACTTTCATTCTGTTAGGCATAAGTAACAATATACTCAAGTATTGTATTGTAATGGTGCAAAGACCCCATTGCCAGGAGAGGCAAAAAACAGAGTTCTAACTGGCCTTGTAGTAAAAGCGTAGTGTATCAGGTAGATAAGAGAGGGGAAAGGAGATGGAGAGACAGGAGGGAAAAAAAGGGAGGGGAAGGAAACATGTAAAAATATAAATAATGTGGTCTCTATGGAGGAGAAGGAGGAAAGGGGAAATAAAAAAGAGAAAAGGATATATCTAAAATAAATATATACCAGTAACTCTATCTTCTGGTCAGCTGGTAGAGTATTTACACTAGGTTTCATAGTGAAGGACAGGTAAATAAAACTGGGCCAGATAATTCAGATGGGTCAGGAACTGCTGGAGGGTAAAATGCAAGCGGGCAGAGGAAGACAAGTGACACAGATCCCTATGTTACAAATAAACATTGAAGAATAGTGGCTTGATTCTTCATATAACAGGTATGCTGGTATTGTAGACCCTTATTTTTGAGTATACTCATAAGATATACCTAGAGGTGCTTTAGCAGCTTTAGAAACCTCTTGGATACCTGCTGGGCCATCTAAAACTCTTTGCCTTACTTCCTTTTACATAAGCAAAAAAGTTATTCAACGGGAATTTTTATGAGGTGATTTGCAGTTCTTGTTGCTAACGCACCAGCACATGTATGTTTGATCAGCATTGTGTTCTAATGATAAGACTTTGCAAATACTGATAATACGGAAAGTATATCCAAAACAAACCATACCAGATGTAAACAAAAACTACTACTGGAAACAAGCTAAATTAACACTGCCACGCATGATGTGATTTTCTTAAGCAAGGAGACAAATTACAGCTTGAGGTAATCAGGTGATATTCCAAGAACATACATTGACACAGTGAGCAGTCTTTGACTTGCATTGAATAGCAGACATACCACTACTGATATCCTGCAGAGCCCTGATCACCAAACAACTGAGCTGCCTTGTGATGCAAATAACAAATAACTCTGTAATCACCCTAGAACCCCCATGTTCACATACCTCACTACTATTTAGTTAGGCTACCCAACACAGTGATGTACCAATAGTGAAGCACAGGAGGTGGAAGGGGGTGATATTAGAACCAGCAACCCAGAAGCCACAGATTGCTTGCTGATTCCTGGCCAACGTTTACTTAAAAACAGTGGTGGTCAACTTACTTAATATATATGGCCTCAAGTATGGACTTTGATCCTTTGGGTCTGGTATGGATTCTAAGGGGAACCCCACGCCACAGTTTTAAAAAAAAAACGTTGTGAGGTCCCCCCCAAAGTCCATATCAGACCCATATGCAAGCATGCAACCCAGCACGCCAGGAAGGGCCCTCCAACCCAAAGCACCTTGTACCCGTGTTGATGGGTGTAATGACAGGGGTTAACGTCGTTTAAGATATTCCATTCCCGAACACACGGCAGCTACCAGACACTCCAACCAGCCGAATAAGATCCCATACAAATAATTCTCCCCCCACAAATGAGACAACGCTCTGTGTTGAGGTTCCAAACAGGGAATGAATCTTTATTGCAAGCACATGGTAACACACTTCTCTTCAAAACACTTCCCTCCCACCCTTGGGAAACAGGGCGGGTTACACTGTCCAATGACAATGGTGATACAGGTCAGGTGTGTTCAAACTTCTCCCTAGCAGGGGGGGTTGCTGGAGTGATCCCCCCCCTTTCCTCCCAGCAAGACACTTAAACATCCCATAATAGGCAGCCAGACTGTCTACCAAGCTCCAATCCACATCACCACAGTAGCAGACTTAATTACCACAAGCCACAATGAAAAGGTCTTTAGAAGTTAGCCTGGACTCAATTTACATTACACAGGCAGCCAGGTGGTTGGAGGTGATGACATTAGCATCTCTCAATTATACTGTTGAGTTCAGAATCAACAACCAGTAAATAGTTATTTTACTTAAATACTGGGAGATATTGTAGATAAATATTACTATCCCATTTTAGGTAGTCCAAGGTATAGTTCCTCAGTCACCCTATGCCCAAAGTGACTCCTGTCACAATGGGGACAAGAGCCTCTTCCCCTCAAACCAGGCATTGGTTGTGGGGGTCTAAACAAATTCCACAACGAATTAACAAAACTAAATTAGTAGTATAATGGATCTATCCAAAACAAAACGAAAACAAATGTTTACGTTCTGCACATGTCTAACTGGCTGTAGTAAAATATGCCTGTTGCCCAAAACAGCATTTGTAAAAACACCCAGTGTGCATGAGCTTAATTTTCATCAGGTTCCCTAAATTTGCTAGTCCATCTAACACTACCCTATCCACAGGTTGACAATGCTGCTGTCCAAACGTGGCTCTGTTGCTCTTAAACAGAGAGGAGATAACCTAATGCCTAGTACACACGTGCGCTTTTTCTCTCGGATAAAAAAAACAATGGTTTTCCGTCCAGAATTCCTCTCAGGCTGCCTTGCATACACACGCTCAGACAAAAGTCCGCCCGTCCAAAGCGCGGTGATGTACAACACGTATGACGGCACTATAAAGGGGAAGTTCCATTCCAACGGCGCCACCCTTTGGGCTGCTTTTGCTGATCCTCGTGTTAGTAAAAGTTTGGTGAGAGACGATTTGCGCTTTTCAGCCTCATGCTTTTCAGTCCGTTACTGCGTGGTGAATGTTCTATCTCCATTACGAACGCTAGTTTTACCAGAAAGAGCGCTCCCGTCTCATACTTGATTCTGAGCATGCACGGTTTTCTGTCCGTCGGAAAACCATACAGACGGACGGATTTCCCGCTAGGGTTTTTGGCCTGATGGGGGAAAAAAGAGATCCTGATCTCTTTTTTTTGTTTGGCAGTTTTCCCGTCGGAAAAACTGCGATGGAACATACACATGGCCGGGATTCCGGACCAAACGCTCTCATAGCAATTTTCCCGTCAAAAAAAACGGTCGTGTGTACGAGGCATAAGACAGAAAGCGTGTTACTGGCCTGATCACCAGGTGAAAATAAAGGAGAATAAGGCCTCATGCACACAGGATGTTTATTTAACTCTTCTAGAAGCCAGCGGGGATTTTGCAGAAAAAATGCCTGACACTTGTTAAAGTATCTTAAGCTTTAAGGAACTTTTACAGGCTTCAAGCTCTTGGCCGTTAATTATTTGGCCAGCAAAAAGCATTTTTTCTGGCAATTGAAATGAATTATTGCTCAAGTGCTAGCTTTTAGGCCTCATGCACACTTGGCGTTTTTACAGCTGCTGTTTTAGGCATTAGGCATTACGCTATCTGGTGTTTATGAGCGTTTTTGAGCCTCAAGCTTTTGTGGGAGTATAGTTCTGCTAAGAAACACAAACGCTAAAAAACGCCTCAAAACACTACTGCAAAAACGCTGCCAAACTCATTTAACCACTACAGCTTTCTACAACTAACGCTACTGGCATTTTTATAACATGCAGTGTGCATGAGGCCTTAGGCATGTTTAGCAGCTTTTAACAGCATTTAGCAGCATCAAGCAATTTTTCTGCCCAAACTCTGCTGCTCCTGCACGCACTGGCAATGGGTGTATTTTCTGCCTCCAAAAGCTCCTGTCACTAAACGCTGCTAAAAGCCTACGTGTGCACAAACACATAGGCTAACATGGAGGAGCTTTAAAGGCAAGAAAAAAAAAAAAAAAACCTGACGCCCCTAGAAGCAGCTTTAAAAAGTCCAGTGTGCAGGAGGCCTAAAAATAAAACGGATGCAGCCACTGCATATAAGGATTGGTAAGCTGCAATATATAAAATTTTTG
This sequence comes from Rana muscosa, assembly GCA_029206835.1. Taxonomy (NCBI): domain Eukaryota; kingdom Metazoa; phylum Chordata; class Amphibia; order Anura; family Ranidae; genus Rana; species Rana muscosa. The sequence continues at coordinate 189,996,130 of CM055116.1, forward strand.
TTTTTGGGTTTTGTGGAATTCAGTCTAAGGGCTCTTTCACACGGAGGTCCGTTCAGGTCCGCCTGTCAGTTTTTTAGGCGGACCTGAAACGGATCCTCCATGCACCCCTATGGAGGCACGGATGTCAGCGGAGACATGTCCGCTGACATCCGCTCCGCTCCGCTCCGCCAAAGTGTGACGGAGGAAAACCCTATTTTTCCTTCCGTCGGCGGAGCGGATCGGATGACAACGGACTCTACGGTCCGTCATCATCCGATTCCCCATAGGGGAGAGCGGCGCTCTGACAGGGCGGTCCCTGCACAGTGTGCGGGGACCGCCCAGTCATCCGTCGGCTCAGCGGGGATCAACGGAGCGATCCCCGCTGAGCAAGCGGAGCTTCACGGGGCGGATCTGCACGGATCCGCCCCGTGTGAAAGGGGCCTAAAGAATACTTTTTCTTCCCTTGCTTGAGTAAGCATCAAACAGACAACTGTCTGCATGGGCCCCAAGGGTTGCACAGTAAGCGCCAGAGGGTCACAGTTTGGATACCAAGGCTTTAAAGCAAACCTTTCCTGATAAACCAGTGAGGGCTGCATTACCAGTCCCATTCTGAAAATGCTATTGCTGTTGTCTGGCTATTACACCTGCTTGGTTCAGTAAGGTTTGAGTCAAACTCAACTTGGACAAGAATGCACATTTGTAGTCAACATAAAGTTGAGCTGGCCATAGACGGTTCCTTTTTCTTGTTTAGCCAGCAGGCTGACCAAAAGAAAAGAAATTCCTCCATCCACAAACAAGGTGGATGGAGGAATTCCCCCACTAGGACATTGTATTCTGATACTGGGACTCTCTACTGTCAGAACACTGTACAGCAGCTGCAGCTGATGAATGAGAACAACCTTTAACAGTGGTGGATAAAGCAATGGAGTATTGTTGAGTGGAGACAGCCACACGCTGATCTAAATTTGGCTGGTCCCTGCTGATCTGGACTAATTTTGATCAGTGTATGGCCAGCTTTAGACATCCTTATTTTCATTCTTGTTCCAGGTTTGCTTGCACATGACTGGCTAATGGAAATCAGCAGAGCTGCACCACATTTACCAATTTGCCTTTAGTAAATTCACCCCTTTATTGTGCTTTTGTATCAGTTTCTGAAGTATAATGGACCATAAGGCTATGCCTGCACTACAAAATGCAGTATTCTGTTTATTAATGTATTTTTTATTATTTGTTCGTATTCTTATATTTTGTTTACAGATCAAGATCTGCTTGAGACTATTATGCTGGTCAGTGGCTTCTACCATTCCCAACCACTAGTGAGTTATTTTATATAAATATAGTTGAAAATATAAAAAAAAAAAAAAATGCTGCAATGCATCTACAATACAATACATTTCCCCATGATTTTGTTTCTGAAACTGTTGCAAGTACAGAAAAATACTTTTTAATTCTGCCAAAAGTCCATTGAGCTCCTAACTTCCTGTTATAAGGCTGACTGGGCTATCTCTGCTGCACTGTTGTGTTACATAGTTTGAAAAAAGACACAAGTCCATCTAGTTTAACCAAGGGAAAAAAAACTACAATCCCATATACACAATTCTATACCCACCTTTGATCCAGAGGAAGGCAAAAAAACTCCAGCAAACCATGTTCTCTCTTCTGGATTACTGAATTCCATTTATCCCAGGGCCTCTTTTTGTCCCTCTCTGCATGCATACATTGATTTTTGACCCATAAAAATAATGCTGCTGCCTTGACTCTTAGGGCGTGTACACACGATCGGTTTTACAGATGAAAACAGTCCGATGGACTTTTCTCATCGGACAAACCGATCGGTCCTTTTTTCCATCGGTGAGAAAGAATAGAACATGTTTTAAATTTATCTGATGGAAAAAAAAACGATAGCAAATTCCGATCGTCTGTGTGGAACTCCATCAGACAAAAAACCCACGCATGCTCAGAATCAAGTCGATGCATGCTCAGAAGCATTGAACTTAATTTTTCTCGGCTTGTCGGAGTGTTTTACGTCACAGCGTTTGGGACGGTCGGATTTTTGACTGATGGTGTGTAGGCAAGACTGATGGAAGTCAGCTTCATCGGATTTCCGATGGAAAAATCCATCGGATTAGAATCCATAGGAAATCCGATCGTGTGTACAGGGCTTTAGGGCTCTTTCACACGGGCGGATTCCGTGATGATCCGCCCCGTGAACATCCGCTTGCTCAGTGGGGATCGCTCCGTTGATCCCCGCTGAGCCGGCGGATGACTTGTCCGTCTCTGCACACTGTGCAGAAACGGACCGGTCAGATCGCCGCTCTCCTCTATGGGGGGGATCGGATGAAAACGGACCGTCTGTCCATTTTCATCCGATCCGCAGATGGATGGAAAAATAGGATTTTCCTCCGTCATGCTAAACGGACTATAGCTGAGACTGATGTCATCGGATGTCAGCGGATATTCATCCGCTGACATCCGCTATCCCATAGGGATACATGTATGTCCGTTTTTCATCCGAAAACGGATGGATGAAAAATGGACATATGGTCCGCCCCTGTGAAAGGGGCCTTAGGATCTCGCCCACGCACTGTGTGCGGAGTAAGAGCTCTTGAGAGATGTAGTTCTGGGGGGGGGTGCCTACATTAAAGGAAACTGATACAGGACACATTGTAGCTCACAGCAGCTGCCCCTGAATTTTTCCTGCTTGGTAATGATGTCACAGGAAGTAATAAAAGCTACAGGAACAGGTAAAAAGTATAACATTTATTCTGGGACATACTCTGGAGGGGGAAAGTGAGGGTTGAATGTAAAGAGTTATTTTCCTTGCATCTAAAACAAGTATCTGCAAATGATGGCCCACTACAGGATTGTATCTGGCCGTCAGCTAGGGTCAGTGGCATATCTCCAGTGTGCACAGATTGATCAGGATTAAGGTCAGCAGAGTCTGCCTATGATCTATACTTCAGCCCCCCCCCCCTTCCATCCAGCATCTGGATCTTGTAAGGGGCAACCCTGATGTAATAGGGGCTATGGTGGAGACCCTGATGTAAGGGGGGACTGTGATGTAAATAGGGACTCTGATGGGGACCCTGATGTAAGGGTGGGCACTAATAGGGACCCTGATGTAAGGGGGCTTTGGTGGGAATGCTGATGTAAAATGGACTCTGATGGGGACACTGATGTAAGGGGTACTCTGATGTAAGGGGCTATAATAGGGATTTTTTCGAACCACAAATAGTAAAGTGTGGCCCTCATACTGATAAGTTTGGAGACCCCTGATCTAAATTTAGAAACTGACAAAAAAAAAAAATCATCATAGCAATATTTCAGTGAGATATCAGTATCAGCGCACTTTGTGTTTGTGTTATTGCAATACATAAAGGAATAAATTATCTTATGACTGACATCTACTTCTATTTTATCTTTGTTACTTTAGCCAGATGAAACGACTAGTTTAGTGGTGGTGATGTTATATGATTTCCAAGACCGCAATTTTCAGCCACGCTACATATCAAACAATGATGAAGTGATAGAGGATGTACGAGAAGTAGAAAACTTTTTGTATGGGTGAGTCATTTTTTTATCACAGAATGTATACTAGAAGAAATAGAGCTCACATAAACATAACTAGAGGGTAATTTTTATAATTATCTGGAGCATTTTAAGAAACATGTGGGGTGTATTTATAAAACATAGCAAAGCAATTCACCCAGTAAAAGTACATTCTGTGCAAATAGGGCAAAAAAGTAATGTTATTAGGCCATTTCCCGTGCTGGTTGAATTTTATTTTTTTAAATAGAAAACACCATGTTTGACCAATAGTGCTTTCATAAAAATTGACTATTATACTTAGTGCAATCTAGTGGCCAAAATTTGGTATTTTCCATTAGAAATCAATGAAAAACACGCAACCAGAACAGGTAATAGACTAATAACGTCTGATTTTTTTACCCCGTTTGCACAGAACAATTGTACTTTTATTGGGTAAATTGCTATGCAGTTTTTTAAATAAATATATATTTTTTTTTTTTTTAAATCATAAATATAGCTTTTTGAACTGTAACAAATAAACACAACAAATACAACCAGTATACAGGTCGGTAGTGGTGTTCCAAAGTTCCCATTATTTATACAAGATACGTTACATCCAGAGTGCTGTAAAGACTTTTAGGCTTCATGTACACTAGCAGCTCCTAAACTTGAGTTTAAGAGCTTTTGGTATTTTTTTGCAAAAGCTCCTAAACTCAGCTCCATAAAAGCCTATGTGTCAATGTACACTTAGGTTTTTAGCAGAGTTTAGGAGCTGCTGCAGTTAGGTGAGCTTCAACCTCCCTCAACCTCCTTCTCCTGAACAGGGGAGGGCTGGGCCAGGGGGCAGGGTGGCAATTGCCTCCCAGGCCGCCCTAACTTATGTTCAAAATGGCCGGCAGCCGCTGCCCGCTACCATTTTCTTTTTTATTCTGGTCTAGAAAGTCGGGCCGGGGGCATGGCCATGGCGGCCGACCACTAGCTGTTGCAATCCAGGGAGTTGTAGTCCGCACTCAAGCTTCTGGTGGGTGGAAAACACAGCAGCGCAGAGGAAACTATAACTCCCTGGGACTGGATTCCTGGAAGCAGGCAGAGGCAGGGCATACCAGGGAGTCGGGACGCAGGGCTGCAGGGCTGGGCGCTGGCTGCAACTTGACCCCAGGATCAGGAGCGTTACCCCCCCCCCAGGAGACCGTGGCGTGCAAGGACCTGCTGAGCTGAGATTGCTGAGGTGAGAGACCCTAACACCCCTACCTGACCCCCCATTTCCCCCCCATACACGCCATGTAACCTCTCCCAGTGATCAGGCTGCATTGATGGGCACTGGAGTTGGCTGCACTGATGGGCACTGGTGAGGCTGCATTGAAAAACCAGGTGGGCCATGGATGGTGAGCTGATTTGGCGGTTCAATGGGCCATTTGACTAGACTTGCCCCCCAGGCCTAAGGCCGCCAGTCCTCCCCTGCTCCTGAATGTGGAAGAATCGCCAGGCCACAGGAAAAAGAAAAGCGCTGCAAAATTGAAGCGTGATTTTGACGCCTTTTGCATTTTCCTGCGGCCGTGATAAATATAGGCAGGGTGTACATAAAGCTCTAAAGCACAATCACATTGAAGATGCAGAATTGCAAAGTACACATACGATGGAGAAGGGTGTGGTAACAAAAGATTGACAACTCTGTTTGAAATTTCCAAAAGAAGAGAAAATTTGTACAATAAAGTCAACCCAGAATTCTATCCAGGATTACTGTAGGTCGACCAGTGCAAGACCTGGAACTGCCAGCCAATCCCCCCAGAGCTTTTCGATTTTACCCGGGCATCCCCAATGCTGAAAAATTACCTTTTTCAAGCCTGAAAGTGTCGCCCATGCTAAGTACCTATTCTTTATGGGTGGGGGCCCTATCAGTCTACCACTGTTGTAGAAGGAGTCTACCGGTCTGGAATACGGCTCTATTAACCACTTGACAACTGGGCACTAAACCCCCTTCGTGCCCGGACCAATTTTCAGCTTTCAGCGCTCTCACACTTTGAATGACAATTACTCAGTCATGTAATGCTGTACCCAAATTATTTTTTTGTCCTTTTTTTCATACAAATAGAGCTTTCTTTCTTTTGGTGGTATTTGATCACCTCCTGGGTTTTTTATTTTTTGCGCTATAAATGAAAAAATACGGAAATGTAAAAAAAAAAAACTTTTTTTAGTTTATGTGATAAAATTTTGCAAATTCTTAATTTCTCTTACCATCCATGGACTGACACGGTGTCTCTTTACACTTTACACGTGGGTTATGTCCCTGCCTGCAGGAGAAGACCTAGGCAGAATGTGAGATGTTATACATACATTCTAAAAGCCAGAGCTGAACAGCCCCACCCAGGGGGCGGTCCCTCCGGACATAACCCTCCCACTACAGTCAGCAGACTTCAGTTTTTTTCTGCCTAGCAGAAGGAGAAGACGTGGCTCTCTCAGGAGCCAGTCTCCTGACCTATTTTTATTCCTTTTCTGGAATTCTTTTTTATTTTATTTTTGAGAATCTTCTATCAACTGTCGGCTGGGCAACAGGTTGGGTACAAGATATCCTCGTAGTCTTCCCTGTCCGAGCATCGAGCGTGCTGATCCTCGCCTTGTGTGCGTGAGACTCAGTTCACGACAGGCCCCATGACTCCAGGGGTGGCCGGGTTTGCTTTCATGCTCCCACGGTCCTCTCAAGACTGAACAGTTCCTGACTGACTGTATCTTTCACGGTGGACCGGGCCGACAGCTACTCAGTACTGCACTGTGATAGTCCTGTCAGAAACACACCAGTGGGTCCCTCAGGGGACGGGTAAGTAGTCTCTCCTGCCTGCAGGTGAGTACAAAAAGCTGTGTGTTTCTCTGTGGGGGATTTTCCCTGTCTCCCCCTGTATTTCATTGTCACTCTCTGTCACCATTGCTGGCGCTGTGCTGTGTGGGGTGCCTGGGGGTCACACTGTTCTTGGAGGGGCTAATGCTGGTCTGCAGATATGCTTGGGGCCTTTTTTTGTGTGTTTTGGGGCCTGAGCGCCGAGTTGCGCTGTGTGTGTGCTGTTTTTTTCACTTTTGCTGAGTCATGGCGGCCATCTTGCCGTGGATCGCCTCAGTGAAGTGCGGCGGCCATTTTCTTGTAGCCCGCGCGCTCTTCAGCACTAGTTTTGGCCTCTAGCGCTGCTGTAACAGCGCGAATCTCCTCACAATCTCCTCACAGCTCACCAGCGCTGACACAGCGCGGTACAGACAGCGGAACTGAGCGGTCCCTGGTCCGGTTTGGTGAGTCCCCTGGGCGCCCCCTCCTCAGTCAGCACAGCCTGTGGGTGGACTTTTTATCTGAGGAGTTTTAGAGGGGGGCAATATGGAGTCTCTGTCACCAGCTTCCCCTAAATGTCAGTGGACAACAGGCAGTGCTTCAGCACCTGCGGTCTCTAGGGACCAGTTGTGGGCAGTCCTGGAATCATTTCTGACCAGGATGGGAGCTGTGTGCAAGCGCAAGGGAGCAAAAAAGCGCCCTCCCCCCACTTTACTTCATGAGGGCAGTGCGCTGATTCAGATATGGGCCTAGCCACTACCGCTCAGGACCCTAGTTCTGAATGTATTGGATGGTTTTGAACAGGACATTCCTTATGAGGAAAACTCCAGTTCTGAGTCAGTAAATGACAGGGCGCTTGTTAGTGTACTCATGGCTGCGGTGAGGGACACTCTCAAGCTAAAATGCTGCGGATGCAGAACCTCAGGCGGATACAGTCTCCTTTGGTTCTTTTAAGGCCAGGCCTTCTAAAGAGGTTTTTCCATATGTACTTTCTTTGACCAGCTCATTGATAAGGTCTGGGAAAAGCCGCAGAATAATTTTTTTATGGTCCCGCGGCGTTTGTCTATCAGATACCCCTTGAAGATGCCCTACTTAAAAAGTGGGCTTCTCCCCCAGGGTCGACCCTCCAGTCGCCCGGTTGAACAAGGCCATCACTCTCCCGATGGAGGGGACTCCTGCATTTGAGGACCCCACTGACAGGAGGTCAGAAGTGGTGAGCAGAGCCATGTTTGCCTTGTTGGGATCCGCCCTACGGCCTGTGGTAGCGGCGACCCTTGTGTCTTAAACACTTACAGGTTGGGCAAAAATGTTGCACCTAGCTGTACAGGAGCATAATCTTCCTCTAGACACAGTTGCTCTGGCCCACCAACTGGTTCAGGGCCTGGTTTATGTGTGCGACGCCACGTTGGACGCGGCCCCTTTAATATCCAGGGCCTCTGTCTCGGCGGTGGTATTGCGTCGTCTTATCTGGTTGAAGTGCTGGTCTGCTGACCTAGCCTTAGGAAGCTCCTGACAGATCTACCATTTAAAGGTGGTAGACCTTTCGGTGCTGCTCTGGATGACATCGTCATGGATGTCATGGGAGGTAAAAGCACTCTTCTTCCTTAGACTAGCAAGAGTGAGGAGGCCCGCCGAAAACAGGGGCCTTCCTTTCCAGCAAAACGGGGTTTTTTCGTCAGTCAGAGTCCACGGGTAGGTCCTCTCAGACTGACGGCAGTGCGGCTGGTGGGCACAAGTGCCCCTGGGTGCGTAAGCCGAACAAGTGGCTCCCAAGCCCGCCTCCGCGTGAAGTCTTGCCTCCGCCCGACTCTGGGGTGGGGGGACGACTTCGCAGGTCACGAATCGGTGGTCCTCCCGAATCTCCGACTGGTGGGTGTGCGAGGTGGTCACCTCAGGATACAGGATAGTATTCCGATCCTGGCCCCCAGACAGATTCTTTCCCTCGAATCTTCCTCTCCTTCCTACCTGTCGGGCAGCCCTCTTGGGGGCTGTACAGGATTTGATCAGGTCCGGAGTGATTGTGCCAGTTCCGTCACAGGAGAGTTTTCAGGGATTCTACTCGAATCTGTTTGTCGTCCCAAAAATAGGACGTGGTTCGACCTATCCTGGACCTCAAGGCCCTGAATGCCTTTGAGAAGGTGCAGAAATTCCGCATGGAATCCATTCGCACGGTGATCGCTACACTCCACCAAAGGGATTTTCTTCTGGCGTCCTTGGACTTCAAGGACGCCTACTTGCATGTTCCGATCTGCGCAAGTCGCCAGAAGTTTCTGCGCTTGCGATCAGCGAAGTCCACTATCGATTGTGGCTCTTCCTTTCGGCCTAGCCTCGGCACCAAGGGTGTTCACCAAGGTGCTTGCTCCGGTTCTAGCCTTCTGTTACAGTGAGGTATTGCTGTCGTGGGCTATCTGGACGATCTTCTGCTAAGAGCAGAAAGTGGCTCAGACTTAGAGGAAAGGTGACTATCGTCAATTAGACCCTCAGGGACTTCAGGTGGTTCCTGAACATTCAGGAGTCAGTCCTGGTCCCGACTCAGTGTCTGGAGTATCTAGTTCTGATTCTAGACTCCTTGGAGGCAAAGGTATACTACCTCTGGAGAAGTTGCTGACACGTCAGTCTGCGGTGCGGGTGCTGACATCCCGAAAATGGTTGTCAATCCATTTTTTTGCATGAGAGTCCCGAGACTCGTGGTGGCCTCCTTCGTGGCCGTTCCGTATGCCCAATCACACACCAGGGCATTGCAGAAGGAGATCTTGTCCACCTGGGACAAATCCCCGTTGTCCTTGGATCTTCAGATCCAGGTGATTCACCTGGTCAGGGCGCCCCTGACATGGTGGTTGAGATCCTCGGCTCTTCGGTCCGGAAAGTCATTCCCCTCCCATCCAATGGACGGTACTCACGACGGACACCAGCCTGACGGGCTGGGGTGGAGTCTGGGGAGTCCTGTCGGCTCAAGGCCTTGGACTCCGGACGAGCCCGTTTACCAATCACTGTTCTGGAAATACGGGCCATCGGACTGTGTCTCTCCTCAGGTCAGAGAGAGTACGGGGTCGCTCCATCAGGAGCCAGTCGGACAACGCCACGGCGGTGGCGTATGTAAACCATCAAGGGGGGACTCGGAGCTCAGCTGCAGCTTCCGAGGTAGTCCGTATCCTGAAGTGGGCCGGAAGAAACGTGCCGGCTCTGTAGGCCATTTACATTCTGGGCATAGACAATGGGCAGGCGGACTATCTGAGTCGCCAATCGCCGGACCAAGAAGAGTGGCCCTTGCATATTTCAACTCCTTTGCCGACGGTGGGGCACGCCGGATGTGAACCTGATGGCCTCTCGACTCAATCGCAAGGGTCGAGGTTGTGGCCAGATCCAGGGATCCTTGGGCGATGCCTCGGATGCGTTGGTGGCCCCATAGGGTCCTTATCGCCTGATATAAACTCTGGTGATCCTAATTGTTCCTGATTGGCCTCAGCATCACTGGTACGCTGATCTGGTACGTCTCGTCGCGGACATTCCCTGGCGGTTGCCGATGAGGGAGGACCTTCAGTCTCAAGGTCCTATGTTTCATCCGGCTTACAGTCTCTGGCTTTAACGGTAGGGCTGTTGAAAGCCAGGTGTTGAGGGTCCGAAGGTCTCTCGGACTCGGTCATTTTGACCATGTTAAGGACACGGAAGTCTTCCTCCAAGCAGATCTATCACCGCGCCTGGAAAGCTTATATCGCCATATGCGAAGCGCTGGACTGGCGTCCTCGGACGTATTCCGTCCCCAGAATCCTGCGTCCTCTGCAGTGTGGAGTGACCCAAAAGCTTGCTTTGAGTACCATCAAGGATCAGATTTCGGCCTTGGCCGTCTTCTTTCAGCGACCTCTAGCGGGTCATTTCTTGGTTAGCACCTTGTGTTGGGGGTTCGCCATGTGCTCCCTCCTGTCAAGCCTCCTCTCCCACCGTGGGATCTGAATTTGGTGCTCTCGGTCCTCCAGGAACCTCCTTTTGGGAATATCCGGGATATTGCCCTCTTGTCTTGTCTCAGAAGGTGGCCTTTTAGTGGCAATCACTTCTGTTTGACGGGTGTCTGAGTTGGCGGCTTTGTCCTGCAAGTCGCCATATTTAGTCATCCATAAGGATAAGGCGGTGTTGCATCCGTGACCTTCCTTTTTGCCAAAGGTGGTGTCGACCTTTCACCTACATGAGGACATTGTCCTCCCGTCCTTGTGTCCTCACCCATCGCATCCCAGAGAGTTTGCGCTGCACATATTGGATGTGGTACAAGCCTTACGGGTGTACCTGTCTGCTACTGCTTCTATTCGAAAGTCCGACTCGCTGTTTGTGACTGTCTCTGGTCCATAACAGGGCCAAGCGGTTTCGTCTGCCATCATTTCTAGGGGAATCAGACAAACCGTCATTCAAGCCTATGCTCTCAAAGGGCGGGCGCCTCCCTTTCCGGTTACGGCGCATTCCACCAGGGCAATTGGTGCTTCCTGGGTTTTCCGACATCAAGCGTCGGTTGCACAAGTGTGCAAGGCGGCGACCTGGTCGTCTGTTCATGCCTTTTTAAGTTTTATAAGGTTAATGTGGCTGCATCTCCGGATGCTTCCTTCGGCCGCAGGGTGCTGCAGGCCGCTGTTTAAAGTTGCGACTCCTCCGTTGAGGAGCTCTGCCTTCTTGGAGTGAAGTTTTTGGTTTTTCCATTTTTATACTGCTCCCATCCCTCTTGACACTGCTTTGGGACATCCCACGTGTAAAGTGTAAAGAGACACCGTGTCAGTCCATGGATGGTAAGAGAAAATAGGATTTTTTGTACTCACCGTAAAATCCTTTTCTCTGACATCCATGGACTGACACGGCACCCACCCTTCCTTTTTAAGTTTGTACTGCTTTGTTACGAACTGAAGTCTGCTGACTGTAGTGGGAGGGTTATGTCCGGAGGGACCGCCCCCTGGGTGGGGCTGTTCAGCTCTGGCTTTTAGAATGTATGTATAACATCTCACATTCTGCCTAGGTCTTCTCCTGCAGGCAGGGACATAACCCACGTGTAAAGTGTAAAGAGACACCGTGTCAGTCCATGGATGTCAGAGAAAAGGATTTTACGGTGAGTACAAAAAATCCTATTTTTTCTTCATACATTTTGGCCACAATTTATACTGCTACATATCTTTGGTAAAAATAACCCAAATTAGTGGATATTATTTGGTCTTTGTGAAAGTTATAGAGTCTACAAGGCCTATCTCATTTCTTACAATCCGAACAAGCCAGTAAAGTACAAATGACCCATTTTTTGAAAGTAGACATTCCAAGGTATTTAGTAAGATGCATGGTGAGGTTTTTGATGTTATTTTTTCCCACAATTCTTTGCAAATTAAGATTTTTTTTTTTCCACAAAATTGTCATTGTAATAGGTTATTTCTCTCACATGGCATGTGTATACCACAAATGACGCCCCAAAATACATTCTGCTACTTCTCCTGAGTATGGCGATACCACATGTGTGGGACTTTTTCACAGCTTGGCCACATACAGAGGCCCAACATGCAAGGAGCACCATCAGGTATTCTAGGAGCATAAATTACACATCTAACTAGTTGACTACCTATTACACTTTTGAAGGCCCTGGAGCACCAGCACAATGGAAACGCCCACAAAGTGACCCCATTTTGAAAAGCTAACACCCCAACGTATAATCTATGAGGCATAATGAGTCTTTTGAATGGTTCATTTTTTTCCTGAAGTTTTTGGAAAATGCGGGAAAAAAATGAAAACGCAATTTTTTTACGCAAAGTTGTCCATTTATAAGATATTGCCAACACATAGCATGTACATAGCAAAAATGACACCCCAAAATACATTCTGCTACTCCTCCTGAGTATGGCGATACCAAATTTGTGAGACTTTTATACAGCCTGCCCACATACAGAGGCCCAACATGCAAGGAACACCATCAGGAACACCATCAGGGACACATAGCATGCACATACCAAGAATTACACCCCAAAATACATTCTGCTGAGCAAAGGGTAAACAAAAGATTACCTGTGGTTTTAGTAGCGCAGTTGTCCACAGGAGGATAGCACTGGTCCAGGCAGCAGGCAGGGACTTGGTCAGGAAAAGCGAATGCAATTGTCCAGGCAACAGGCAGGAATACTGTCCATAGTCAGTAAAGGGAGCAGGCAGGGATACTGTCCATATACAGTCTAGGGTCAGTGCAGGCAGAGATTGTCAGCAGTGCCAAAATATTGGTCCTGGTAGTAGGCAGGTCCATGTGGTGTGGTCAGTTCATGCGACAGGCAGAGGCATCATGGCATAGGTCCTACAGGCAGCAGGCAGAAGTAGGGCCTCGTTCAGGACTGAATGGGGACGGGGGTAGAGTCTCCAGACCCTAATCTAGGAATGAGAAAAACAAAAACAATTGTTTTCTTCATCCAGAAAAACAATTCTGGAGCCCCTCACATATGTGAGACCCTTGTGTTATGTATCCCACTAGTCCACTGGCAGGGTACAAGATCAGTCCAAGAGGCAGGCAAAAAGCATGGTCAAACAGTCCAGGGTCAGTTCCAGATCAGGCAAAGGTATGTACAAATTCAGTAGGCAGAAGCGTGATCAAATAACAGTCCAGGGTCAGTTCCAGATCAGGCAGAAGTATAAACAGAATCGGTAGGCAGAAGCGTGGTCGAATAACAGTCCAGGGTCAGTTCCAGATCAGGCAGAGGTATAAACAGAATCGGTAGGCAGAAGCGTGGTCGAATAACAAGCCAGGGTCAGTTACAGAGAAAGCAGAGGCATAAGGGGTGTGAAGGTAAATGGCAGGAAGTGAACTAATTATTTATTTTGGTATGGTAACGGCGGAAGCAGTCGCCTACGCAGAGGCCTGGTTCTGAAGGACATTGGGCACAATAATAAATGGTGTCTCTTCTCTCTCCTCTTTTGGTGCACACCCGGCATTTTTTCTGGCATTTTTGGCCTGTTGGTCTGGGAGGGATTTTATCTGGGAAGTGGTGCTCAGAGAGTCAGCTAATCACATCGGATCTAATGTTTACTGGTGGGCCGTTCGGGTATAAAAGGGCAGTGGTGATTTCCTCCTGGAAGAAAAGGAAGGATTTGGGTCTTATAGTGGATTTCCGATAGATGACATAGGAGTTGTACATGGCCAAATTAAACAAATAAATAGAAACTTTTTTTATACCACTGGTATGTTCTTCTTGTGGAAAGGTAGGGTTCGAGCATCTGGTCGTTGAAGTCGACACCCCCCATGAACTTATTGTATTCGTGGATGCATTTCGGTTTTTGGATCCGGCCAGTCCTCCTGGTGATCTCAACGAATTCATTGTTGTGGATGGAAGAAAGCACATAGACGTCCCTTCTGTCCCTCCACTTAACAGCCAGAATTTTCTCATTGCGTAAACTCGCCGTCTCCCCTCTTCTAAATTTTTGGTGACCAGGCTTTGAGGAAAGCCCTTCCGGTTCGTCCGTACGGTGCCGCATGCTGGAGTGTTCATTCTGTGTAAGTTTCGGAACAGGGGCAAACTTGTATAAAAATTGTCCACATACAAGTGGTATCCCTTCTCCAGGAGTGGGTTTATGAGTTCCCAAATTACTTTCACTCTGGTTCCAATGTAGTCTGGGCAATTAGGGGGGTGCAGTTGGGTGTCCTTCCCTTCATATACAATGAATGCATACACATACCCTGTGGCTCGGTCACACAATTTATAGAGCTTCACCCCATAGCGGGCCCTTTTGCTGGGTATAAATTGTTTTATGCCCAGCCTGCCAGAAAATGTTATAAGGGACTCATCCACGCATATGTGTTGGTCTGGGGTAAACAACTGGGGGAAGATTTCAGAAAAATTATTTAGTAACGGGCAAATTTTATAAAGCTTATCAAAATTTGGGTCATTTCAGGGAGGGCACTGGGTATTGTCACTGTAGTGTAGGAATCTCATAATCATGAGATATCTGGTCCTGGGCATTACTGAGGAAAAGACGGGCATGTGGTAGATGGGGCGGGTTGACCAATAGGAACGCATCTGATTTTTTCCATTTAGTCCCATGCAGAATGTGAGGCCCAAAAAAATTCTAAACTCCTCCACTGTAAGGGTCTCCACTCGCAGGGACGGGCATAATAGGACATTGGGTTGCTTGCTATGAACTGTTGGGCATAAAGGTTGCACTGGGCCACAATTGATGCCAGCATGTCCTCAGTAAAAATTAAATTGAAAAAATCAATCGGGGAAAAGTTATCTGTATCCACCTGGACTCCTGGCTGGGCAGTGAAAGGGGGAATGATGGCTTCTCCTGAATTAGGAGGAAGCCACAAGGGGTACTGAAGAGAATAGGGAAGGCTGGCATGGGACCTAACCCTTTGGGACTGAGGCGACACCCCACTGGTACGTGGCCTTGCTTGCCGAGGTACTGCGGTGCTGGTGGATGGCACTTCAGTGGTGGTGGATGGCACTGCGGTGCTGGTGGATGGCACTGCCTCCTCAGCAGAATGCCTTCGTCTGGCGGGCGGGCCCTCCTCCTCCTCGGATGTAATTGATCCACTGCTTAGGACAGGCTTGTAGTCCACGTCAGACTCATACTCTGAATTTGCGGAGGAATCCTAATCGGAGAGCTCCCCATTGCTCCCGTTGGCCACAAGAATTTCGTACGCCTCCTCGGCTGAAAACACTTTTAGCCATTGTTGGTGATGACAAAAGGCACTGATGACATGTGACACTGACAGATGGCACTAATACGTGACACTGATACGTGACACTAGAGACGCCAATAAAAGTTGGCACGTGGCACTGACAGGTGGCACTGATGAGATGACACTGACAGGTTGCACTGATGAGATGGCACTGACAGGTTGCACTGATGGCAGATGGCACTGACAGGTGGCACTGATGGCAGATGGCACTGACAGGTGGCACTGATGGCACTGACAGGTGGCACAGATGGCAGATGGCACTGACAGGTTGCACTGATGGCAGATGGCTCTGACGGTGGCACTGATGGCAGATGGCACTGACGGTGGCACTGATGGCAGATCGCACTGGCAGGTGGCACTGGCAGATGGCACTGGTGGCAGATGGGACTGGTGGCAGGTGGCACTGGCAGCAGATGGCACTGGCAGGTGGCACTTGCGGCAGATGGCACTGGCAGGTGGCACTGGTGGCAGATGACACTGGCAGGGACTGTGGGCACTGTTTTTGATGTAATGTGTTTTTTTTTGTTTTTTTTTACACTCACACTGTAATCAGCACAGATATCTCCCTCCTGTCTCTGTGTGAGGAGGGAGAAGCCGGCAATGAGAGATGATCTCATATGTTTACATTTGAGATCATCTCTCATTGGACAGTGAGATCGAGTGCTGAATGGCCTCTGTGATTGGCCATTCAGCACGATCTGTGATTGGCTGTGTCCAAGGGACACGGCCAACACAGATTTTCCCCGATGCGCGGGGGGAGGAAACAGGAGGACGTCCATGGATGTCCTCCCGGCAATTGAGCGCCGCAATGCTGACATCTTTTCAGCATTGCCCGGGCGCGAAGAGGTTAAAAACTGCTGCCATTTTTATCTTTAAACAGAAGAGTCATTTTTATAAAATGTTTTCAGTGTTTGTAGGTTGTAGTTTTTATTAGTTTTTAAACTTTTTAGATAATGTCATTCTAAATTACTGATCTGATACCCTGTACTGTTTTTTCTAACAGACATATAAAGTGAAACTAAACTCTTATATCCTCTTGTCTACCAAGGATGGTGCCATCTTAGTCTCTACTGCAATTGCCATAGTGCTGCACACACTCCTGTTGTCACCCACAGTATCCAAAAGATCATCTTACGCAAAGAACTTCCACAGCAAACACTTAGCCATGACTGTACTAAATGGCATGTTTGAAAACTATGGTCCCTGTGTTTGAGCTCAAGTCTACTCAGGCAGGTTGTACGTTTATGAGCTCCCTTAAGTTATGTAAGGTTACTATGTTATCTAGGATAGATTTGGCAAATATGAGTGTGGCACCAGCTCAGTACTTCTTTCAAGCGCTCTTTCCCTATAGCCATCAAAGTAGTGTTGACTTATTGTGTGACAAATGTTTCCAAAGTCATGAGGAATAAGACTGATATTTACACTGTGATAAAAGTCATCCTTTCATCCGTCACTTGGCAGTCCACCTGCATCACTGTATGCACAAGTATTACTGGATATGTCATTCCAATTCTACATACACAAACAGTATTTCTATGGATTTTTGTGCATGGCTTCCTACATGCACATGAGAAAGGGATGGATAAAAAGAGATTATAACTTTGCTGTGCTTTCTCTAGGCTTGTTGTTGATGTGACCTTTGGGTTCTTTCAAATGACCAATTGCACAGTGTATTAAAGCAAACCTGTACTTTGCCCAAACTAGGTTCTCTTGAAAGCAGGCGGAAGGGTTGTATACTTACCTTTACTTCATTTTGTGGTCTTTAAAGCACGCAATCCTTAAAGCGTAACGTTTCCCTTGTGGTATTGTTATATCCCCCTGCTTGTCTTCGGCACTGCCATCTTTAATTGTCTGGCACATGCGCAGATGTGTTAGTCTTTAGGACCTTGCAGAGACCTGTGGCTAATTTGGGCATGAGTGGAAATGCCCTGTGCATGTGCATGTTTCAATTGTCTCCTAATATATCTGAAACAACTGCAAGTCTCTGTGCACTCTGCATTAAGTTGTGGAGAATCTTAGGAGGCAGCAGGCCACAAGGTCATTCTGGCCTAGGGCAAAAAGCAGGAGGTGCTTGAAGATGGGCATATGTGGAACACATTTTTGGACAGTTCCTGATGAACCAGCTGACATTTGAGCCTTGGATGGCCCTATCCGTACAAAAAGAGAGAGCGAGTATGGGAATCCTATCTATTGAGATAGTAATATTCACCAAATAATATCGGGGGTGTGGTCAAACATAATACATATATAAGGGTAAAAAACAAAAAAAGAACAGACCTCCACACACCTAAATGAATAATTTTAAAAATTTTAATAGCCTATAACAGGCAAACACAAGGTAAAAACACTACTGATACCCCAATTTAACACATGACCAAAAAAGAACCATATGAGAGGCCATCAAACCACTATGGATCCCTCCAGCCGGAGAGAGTCCCCTCAGTGATTGATAGCTGGTGAACCCACTCCCTCCCCCCCTATGAGGAACACCCCCCCTAAAATACCTTATATAACCCAAGAGTCCCCTAAAGAGACCAAAGGTTCACCCGTATAATTCCTAAACAGAAGTAGCGTGTGCTAAAAGTCAGCATATATCGCTGCTAATGAGTGGAAGATACAACCTAGATCAGGTTCCCATACAAAAAAATCCCACCCCCCCAGTCAACAGTCAGTCAGTAGGGGGGCCCTAATGGAGTAGTTATGTAATGATCCGCAGGCACCCGGGCATAGGAGGTATGTGGTTTATCTGGATGGTAGATATATAGCAAAAAACAAAATGAGGAAAGAAAAACCACAAGCATCCATCCACTTCAAATTATGTAAATGTCCAATCACTTCTATATCACCAAGATCCATGCAAATAATTAATTCCTATGGGAGTGTGTCTCCAACTGATTCCCAAACAGTGGGTAAATGTTAGTATGGTTTCCCAGATGCAGCTGATTGAAGATGTATTAGTGATAGTTTATATCCTTGCGATGGTTGTTGTCAGTGATATATTGAATTAGAAGTGGATTTCAAAGTTTTCCATTATATTCGTCATAAATGTTTCTATGCTCTACAGATAAAGATTGTAATATATATACACATGCCATTCATTGGTTTACTCACGCGACCTGCATGGATTATCAGAACACATGAAATTGGTCTAATGGATTGATGGTTGCACAGAAATCTCCACCGAGTAAACTGTGTATGTGCATCCCCGATGATTGTTCACAATCCGTTTCAGTAGTGCAGGTAATAGTACAGAGATCTCCCAATGGGATCGATCTGTATATAGGCGCTTTCAGTGTCTATCGGCAAGCCATGAACGACATGTAGATAACATAAGCTGGTGAACAAATCCTTCCTTCAGAGGTCCACATATCTCACAGACCTTTTAAAGTATTTGTATGGGATGTATGTAGAATCGTGAAATCCAATTGGAAAATCCAGATAATATTTCACGGGAACAATTGGTTAGTTCCCCTTAAAGATTGGGGGCAACTTGGGTAGGCATCAACGGGGGGTATTCACCCCCCGTTGTTAACTAGGGGTGAACACCCCCCGTTGATGCCTACCCAAGTCGCCCCCAATCTTTAAGGGGAACTAACCAATTGTTCCCGTGAAATATTATCTGGATTTTCCAATTGGATTTCAGGATTCTACATACATCCCATTCAAATACTTTAAAAGGTCTGTAAAATATGTGGACCTCTGAAGGAAGGATTTGTTCACCAGCTTATGTTATCTACATGTCATTCATGGCTTGCCGATAGACACTGAAAGCGCCTATATACAGATCAATCCCATTGGGAGATCTCTGTACTATTACCTGCACTTGAAACGGATTGTGAACAATCATCGGGGATGCACATACACAGTTTACTCGGTGGAGATTTCTGTGCAACCATCAATCCATTAGACCAATTTCATGTGTTCCGATAATCCATGCAGGTCGCGTGAGTAAACCAATGAATGCCATGTGTATATATATTACAATCTTTATCTGTAGAGCATAGAAACATTTATGACGAATATAATGGAAAACTTTGAAATCCACTTCTAATTCAATATATCACTGACAACAACCATCGCAAGGATATAAACTATCACTAATACATCTTCAATCAGCTGCATCTGGGAAACCATACTAACATTTACCCACTGTTTGGGAATCAGTTGGAGACACACTCCCATAGGAATTAATTATTTGCATGGATCTTGGTGATATAGCAGTGATTGGACATTTACATAATTTGAAGTGGATGGATGCTTGTGGTTTTTCTTTCCTCATTTTGGTTTTTGCTATATATCTACCATCCAGATAAACCACATACCTCCTATGCCCGGATCCCTGCGGATCATTACATAACTACTCCATTAGGGCCCCCCTACTGACTGACTGTTGACTGGGGGGGTGGGATTTTTTTGTATGGGAACCTGATCTAGGTTGTATCTTCCACTCATTAGCAGCGATATATGCTGACTTTTAGCACACGCTACTTCTGTTTAGGAATTATACGAGTGAACCTTTGGTCTCTTTAGGGGACTCTTGGGTTATATCAGGTATTTTAGGGGGGTGTTCCTCATAGGGGGGGAGGGATTGGGTTCACCAGCTATCAATCACTGAGGGGATTCTCTCCAGCTGGAGGGATCCATAGTGGTTTGATGGCCTCTCATATGGTTCTCTTTTGGTCATGTGTTAAATTGGGGTATCAGTAGTGTTTTTACCTTGTGTTTGCCTGTTATAGGCTATTAAAATTTGTAATATTATTCATTTAGGTGTGTGGAGGTCTGTTCTTTTTTTGTTTTTTACCCTTATATATGGCCCTATCAGTACCCTCCTACCCTTTGATCTGAAAATTGAAGAAGCCAGGCAGAAAATTGTTGGCTGGACAGTGGCTGCATCCAATCACATGCAGGGATGGTTGGGTGTTCTGACAGCCGTGGGTGCCAGCTGTCTGTATACCATCCATCTTTTTTGCTCCTATCTTTCAGGTTACTCAGCTTAAGTGGCAAGAGGCTGTAATACCTGTGTTAGGACCTGATTCACCACTGTGGTTCCCCGGGGCAGAAATCTGTAGTTCCAGTGGCCACCAGTGGGTCTCTACCCGCAGCCAAGAGGTTCCAGTAATCAGCTCCACCTGGCCCTAGCTGCTGGCGGGGGTACTTAACCAGTTCCTGCCTGGCTTATAGCATAACGACGCCGGCAGGAACCCCTCGTCGATCCAGGTGGACGTCACCACCAGACACAGCTGATGACCGATCACTCTACCTGCCCGCTGGCGGTACCATGTGACCACTGTAACCAATCACAGCAGGTCACATGACAGTTGTATACAATAGACTTCCTTTCAAGCCATCCATTGTATACATTTGTTTTGCTAGCTGTGTGATCACATGGTACAGACTGGGGCAAACACAGCCCATTTGTACCATGTGATATAGCTCTGGCAAATCACAGCTAATCACAACAAAATAAACTGAATGAATCAATTTCATTCAGTAAAATGCTTGCATATACTGCAGCAATGTAATGCACTGCTACTGTTGTAAAAGGGTACCTATGCGCCTGCCAATAGGTACAACTAAACTAATATATAAAGTGCTAGTAAACAGTGCTAATATAAAGTGCTGATATAAATATATATGACATACAGCAGCTAACTTCTATAGTGTAACCAACACAACTGACAAAAATAGAAAAATATTGAAGCAGCGCTAAATGTCCATGTGCAAACAAATAATTAAAGTGAAAACGTGCTATAATCCAATAAAAATAACTAATGGTATGTGCAAAATGTGAAAAAATTGCCAAAAATATAAAATATTAATGTGTCCCAAAGAGTAATAAAAAAAGTTCACACAAATTGTAATGATCTCCCAAAAAAGTAAAAGTATCCAGCAACCAAAGACCGGAGAGAAGGAAAAGAACAGGTGTGGAAGTCCAGCTTGTCACATCAATAGGAAATCAGTAAGGAATCAACCATAACAGGTGTAAGTGCACAATCCTCCCCTGATGACACCAGCCTCTCATCTTACTGATGGACCCCAAGGGGTCAGATAAAGCCTTGATGGATCTCCAACACTCTAGGTGATGCTCTACAATTCTTGTACACAAACAGGGATTGCTGCTGCCTTTTACACCGCTTCCCACCGTATCTTCCTATAATATAACTTTCTTACAATTTTTGAACTTCATCATAAGAGCTGAGATTCCAATTACTGAAGTCCTATATCCTCTAACTCAGTGTTTCTCAAACTTTTTCCAGTCGGGGCACTCTTAAAAAGTATTTTCAGTCTTGAGGCACCCCAGTCCAAGGCTTGGTTCTCATTACGGTGTGTCGCAGAACACGTGCAAAATCGCGCTCATTCCTGACACACAGACGAATGCTCTGCTCTTTAGGGGTACCATTCATTCCTAATGGTACCCCACAAATTGGAAAACGTGGGGTGCTTTTGCTGCAGTGCAATTTAAAAAAAAAAAGGTTGGGGACTTGTTTCCCTGCATTTTTGTTGGTACGGAAGCCCATTGTACACGCAGCCACACAGATGTGAACCAAGGGCTTGTTCACATTTCAGAGGGGCAGTAAAACCACATGGTTGAGCTGTTTTTACCACCCCCAACTTCTCCACCTTTAGCTGCAGAGGCAGCAGCTGGGGGTGTACACATGCTGTGGCTGCAACTGGAGATATACCGAGGGTGAATGGGGCTGTACTGCAACTACCCCGTAACTGTGTGCATTGCACGGTTGCAGTGTAGTAATGCTTTATTTACAGGCTTAAAACAGGTGGTGAGGATGCAACATAATGCCCCTTTCCCGCCTGTCAAATGCCTCTGAAAAGCGATCTGTGCATGGATTGCTTTTCAGAGGAGCAGCAGCCCTTGCTGCTATTAAACAAGCCCTACAAAAGCCATTCTGATGGTACAAGAATGGGGGTTGGCGGGTCAGGATTAAAAGTAACACACACACGCATACACACATACAGACACATGCACACACATACAGACAGACACTCACATGCACACAGACAGACACTCACATGTGCGCACACACACATGTATAAAGCCCTTTTAAAACGAATCTAATAGCTACTAGCTCAGTACCTTTCCAGATTCCTCATTCAGCCGGGTACTGCACTATAGGGGGAAGCAGAGAGCACAACACACTCCTCTGCACCTTACTTTCGCTTTTGAAGCCGACGGAGCTTCTCACAGTGAGGATGTACAGTTCGGCAGGAGATCGGCTCATCTGACAGCCCTTCTCTCCCCTGACCCCGCGGCACACCTGAGAACCTCAGACGGCACACCAGTGTGCCGCGGCACACTGGTTGAGAAAGGCTGCTCTAACTTATAAGAGGCTCCACAGTTCCATTGGCAGCCATGTATGGCTGCCAATGGAACTGGTTCTCTTGTATTTATTGATGATGTGACTGCTGACAAAAGCAGCAGGATGAATTCTGAAGTGTTTCGGGCAATATTATCGGCTCATATTCAGCCAAATGCTTCAGAACTCATTGGACGGCGCTTCACAGTGCAGATGGACAATGACCCGAAGCATACTGCGAAAGCAACCAAAGAGTTTTTTAAGGGACAGAAGTGGAATGTTATGCAATGGCCAAGTCAATCGCCTGACCTGAATCCGATTGGGCATGCATTTCACTTGCTGAACACAAAACTGAAGGGAAAATGCCCCAAGAACAAGCATGAACTGAAGACAGTTGAAGTAGAGGCCTGGCAGAGCATCACCAGGGATGAAATCCAGCGTCTGGTGATGTCTATGCGTTCCAGACTTCAGGCTGTAATTGACTGCGAAGGATTTTCAACCAAGTATTAAAAAGTGAAAGTTTGATTTATGATTGTTAATCTGTCCCATTACTTTCAGTCCCTTAAAAAGTGGGAGGCACAAATACAAACTGTTGTAATTCCTACACCGTTCACCTGATTTGGATGTAAATACCCTCAAATTAAAGCTGACAGTCTGCAGTTAAAGTACATCTTGTTTGTTTCATTTCAAATCCATTGTGGTGGTGTATACAGCCAAAAAGATTAGAATTGTGTAGATGTCCCACTATTTATGGACCTGACTGTAGATCTTTAGTGAGACTTCATTTAGAATATACTGTGTCCAGTTCTGGAGACCTCACTTACAAAGATATATTGATAATTTATTACGAGTCCAGAAACAGGTAACAAAAATGGTGAAAGGTTTGGGGGATAAAACATATCAAGAGCGACTTAAGGAACTTAATATGTAAAGTCTGGAGGAAAGAAGGAAAAGGGGAGACATGATTGAAACCTTTAAATACACCAAGGGGGTGAATAAGGTTCTGGAGGGCAGTCAATATGAAACCAAAATCAAGAACCCGGGGACATGACCTCAAACTAACTGGAGGAAAGTTCAAAACTAATCTTAGAAAGTATTACTGGTATTTTACTGAAAGGGTGGTTGATGATTGGAATAAACTACCAACAGAGGTAGTGAAACAGTCAATGGTAAACGGCTTTAAACATGCTTGGGATAAACCATTAATCTATAGTCAGACAATGAGGTTAATGGAAAAAAAAAAAACATAATTTTTCTGTTTCTAAATAATATACACTAATTTGGGTTATGTTCACCGCAGAAATGTAGCATAATACATTCTGGCCTAAAATTATGAATAACAATTATTTATTTGACAAAATGTTTAACAGAAGCGAAGAAGTGTTTTTTATTTTTTCAAAATTTTTGTTCTTTTTTTTTTGGTTTATTTTTCTAAAAATCCAGTGGTGATTAAATACCACCAAAAGAAAGCTCTATTTGTGTGGAAAAAAATTATAAAACGTTAGTTTGGGTACAGTGTTGCATGACTGCGCAATTGTCATTCAAGGTGCGACAGCACTGAAAGTTGAAAATTGGCCTGGGCAGGAAGGGGGTAAAGGTGTTGAAGTGGTTAAATCCCTCTTCTGATACTGTAGTTTACCTCGTGCCAGTGTTTTGGTTTGCCTTGCTTGCTGCCATATACTGTATGTCAGTTTATCCTGCTCCTGATCTAGTCCTGTACCCTGCCCTTACATCCGCTCCCCTTGTTCCTGTACCGAGTCCTGATTCCCCCTTCCTTGCATCTCTGGTATTCCCTGCGACTTGTGCTTCCTATGTTGTATGTATTTTGAACATATTGTATACAGTTAGTTTGTTGTTGTTTCTGTTACTTTATTAAGCATTTTAGTTATAGGGTTGTGGTTCACTTGTTTTTTTATGTTCGCTGTTTGCTGGTCTGTGCATGTGTTTTTCTTTGCTATCAATAAATTCACTTCACTTTATATCATTTGGTCTCAATTTCCTTGTGTAGCTACACAGATCTGGTTATTTCAGCTGTTGAATCCTGGCAACCTGTAAAGGCACTGTAAACTCCCTGCCTAATCCAGTGGCATAAAATCATTGAAAATGTAATGAAACACTGATGAAACGGCAGTGTTCCCTGAGTTAAATTAGCAGTTCACTGAATTATTTTATTGGCTGCATGAAATTTTTATTTCAAAGAACAATTCTTCATACTAAGTTTCCTATTGTTAGAGCTCCTTATGGAGGAATATTATTGAAAGTCTTAGTTTCCTGTTATACTCTTCATTTTCTCATTCCATTACTTTCTGTAATATTTGACCATAAAATAATAATACAGTTTTCAAATGCTCATCTGGTGTTTATCTCCCTGGATCCCTCTCTTAATTCAGCTAGAACTTATTCTAGTGGGCGTCCCTTATGAACCATAGTCATATATATTTTTAATGGCTGTAATAAACATCTACCCAATAGAAGATATGCCATAAACTCGCTGTGAAAGGAAAATCTATAATGTGGACAGCTATATATAATCAAAGCACAATAATATTCAGATAAAGCTTTTTATTGAATGCATTGGATGTCACTCACATAACTATTTCAGTCCCAATATGTTTAATAAGCCAAAGGGAAAAAGAGAATCATCTTTCACGAGGACAGTCATTTGCATGCACTACAATAAAAACACAGTCCCCTGTAGGAACTTGCAAATAATATGTACCCCTCAAGTTGCCCTTTATTCAGAGGACTTTAATGCCTTTTCTCAAGCTTTCTGGTAAGGTGAGTTAACCAAATACAGTCATAGTCTCAGTGAATTATATGCAATCTATGATGCTTTCTTAAAGGGTATCTGTGCCTTTATAGCCCACAATATACTGAAAACAGGTTAATACGTTGGCTGTGTCTTTTTTGTTTAATATTTTTGTGTGTTTTTAAAGGGTTATTTATGTTAAGTTCATGCTGCAATATTAGTATATTATGCTTTGTGTGATGATCAGTAGGAAGAATGTCCCTGATTTTGGTGGTACGTGGGAAATATGCCCCTTACATTGGTGGTCAATGGGAAAAATGCCCCTTACATTAGTAGGAAGAGCTCCCCTTCCCAATGTCAGTGGGAAAAAATTCCTAGGGGCATTGGACATGGAACTATCCAGGCACAATGAGATGGGGGATCAATCAGCCACAACTCAAGAAAACCCTAGCAAACTCTGGTTCCCCAGAACCCTGACTGAGAAGAGCTGCTATAGAGCATCCTGGTGGCTCTTAAACGTGTATCACTTGGTGTAATTTCTCATAGCCATGGACCACAGTGGGGAGGGGATATGCCCAAGCAAAAGGCCACATTATTTACATTTTAGAATGCCTCCATTTCAGGGCTCCCAGCAAACTTTACAATGCATGTGATCATACAAACAGACATCTCTGGATGTCTGCTTTCTCTATCTCCTACCTGTTTAGCACTTTAAAATGACCACAGTGTGATCTTCAAGTTTTCATATTGGAGACTCTAGGAGTCAGAGATATAAAAGAGATAATACTTTGAGTATAAAAATCTCATAACACATTGGTTTTTCTCCCCAGTGTTCCTCGGTGCTATCATCTCTGTTTCCAGAATACACTGCGTGGTTGTCATACCTACCTCTTCCGCTGTTCTGTAGCCTTATACTGCAATGGTAGCCAGCAAAGGTTACTTCCCAAATACACAAAACTCTTGAGAGACCAAAGAAAGTATCCACCACCTGTAATTTCTTTCTCTGTAACTTTATTTTTACTGATAACTTGTACTCTTCAAAAGTAAATTTCATCTCGTAAATTAGTCCCTTAGGGTTAGTTTTAGCATAAGGAGCAATTGACTTAGAAGCATTACATTCCAAGAAAAAGAAAATAATATAGTTAATGTCTTATGTTACTTCATTTAGCTATAAAACCAAACTGGCTGCTGCCCTTGCAAAATGCAGAATTAAGTATTCAGCTCCAACCATTGAATATATACTACCAGAGACTGTACGGAAACAGGAACAAAGAGCTTCAACGTTACCACTCTATGTTTGGATCAATACAATCAAAGTCAGGTATGGTGAAGCTTTCCTTTTATGCTTGTTTGTGTCTTATTTGATTGACCACAGAGTGCCAAGAATAAATGACCCAGTAAAGCCCTGTACACACGATCGGATATCCTATGGATTCTAATCCGATGTTTTTTTCCATTGGAAATCCGATGAAACTGTCTTCCATCAGTCTTGCCCACACACCATCAGTCAAAAAACGGACCGTTTCAAACGCGGTGACGTAAATCACTCCAATGAGCCGAGAAAAATGAAGTTCAGTGCTTCTGAGCATGCGTCGACTTGATTCTGAGCATGCGTGGGTTTTTTATCCGATGGATTTCCACACAGATGATCGGATTTTGCTATCGTTTTTTTTTCCCCATCGGATAAATGTAAAACATGTTCTATTTTTTCACACCGATGGAAAAAAGACAGATGGGGCCCATACACGATCGGTTCGTCCGATGAAAACAGTCCATCGGACTGTTTTCATCGGTAAAACCGATCGTGTGTACACGGCTTTAGAGTCATGTGATATGTGCAAGAACTGGTATCTTCCAGGTTTTGGCTTACACACCTTATGCCGCGTACACAGGATTGGAAAAGCCGACAAGAAAAGTCCGATGTGAGCTTTTTGTCGTAAATTTCGACCGTGTGTAGGCTCCATTCGACTTTTTCTGTCGGAATTTCCGGCAACAAAAGATTGAGAGCAGGTTCTCTATTTTTCCGACGGAAAATCTGCTCGTCTGTATGCAATTCCGACGCACAAAAAAACACCCATGCTCAGAATCAAGCAGAAGAGGCAAACTGCCTATTGAACTTCATTGATCTCGGCTCGTCGTACGTGTTGTACGTCACCGGATTCTTGACGGTCGGAATTTCCGACAAGATTTGTGTGACCGTGTGTATGCAACACAAGTTTGAGCCAACATTCCAACAGAAATAATCCACGGTTTTCTTGTTGAAATTTACGATCGTGTGTACGCGGCATTAGAGTCCTCTATAACTACATTCCTTGACAATGCCATTGAATGGTTTTTCTCTTTTGTAAACTTTTTTTTTTATTATGCATTCCTTTAATAACAAAGCTATATCACAGTTAAAGACTACTCATACTAGTAATGTCATCCTAGCACAACATTCGCCAACATTGTTAGTTTTAGATAAAATTAAAATAAAAGATTAATCTTGTTTTGTGTCTAGAAACAGTCACAAGTCTTTCCTATACACCTTTCCACAACTTTTTGTCAGAATTGCTCACTTCTGCTGCTTATCTATTGACTGCCTAAAGCCCCATACACACATGCCGAATGTCGGGAGACATCGGCCTGTTCATAAAAACGTCTGACATTCAGCCCGTGTGTATGTCGGTCGTTCCGTTTGGCCAGCTTCGGTTAGACGAGCATGCTGGAAAACCAGCAGCCCACTGGGTTGAAGGAAAAAAAAACTTGTGGTGTTACCAGACATAACTTGCCTGCCTTCCTGCAAATGGCTGTGAAATTAATTGTCCAGGGATGACTTTTTGCCTCTTTCCAGGTACAGCTTAGCTTGAAGCTATTGAAATCTTCAATAGTGGATAGACATGTTATAATCAACACAAAATTAGGTCTTCGTTTTAGTGATCAGTGGCATAAAAATACAGAGCATGAAGAGATCCTTGAAAATGAAATGTTATTTATAACAAATATTGTGATCTGTTTTCTATTCAGAATTGGTTTTAATGCTGTACTCTATTTCTGTAATTAGCCTCACAGAGGTATTAAACACGTTGAAAAAAGAAGGATTCACTCAGGTGGAATCTCCCTCAGACCTGAATGGATATAAATATTGCCTGGATGAGCATTGCCAGGATTTGATTTTGTTTCCAACTCATCTTAAAGAAGAGCTGAGCAGCATGGAAATGTTCATTGATTATAAGACTGTATTACAGGTATGAAAACATTTATTAGACTTTCGATATGGAATTGTATAAAGGCAAGAAGCCTAAACTATGAAAAGCGTACATAAGTATATGTAGTACCTGTTTTGCATGCTAATGTGTATATAAGTCTTGTGTATAAAGCATGTGTGTTGAGCTGTAAGTATGTATTAGGCATATGAATGACATTGCAGTCAATATTCATTTTAGCTGAACCAGCAACTAATCGATGTATGTGTTTTGAACCACTCACACATGCATTGGTATGGTGGCCAAGCTTAGTGCACAAACTTAGTGCAACTATTATATAGTAGGATTTTTAAAACAGCTTACCTGTAAAATCCTTTTCTTGGAGTACATCACGGGACACAGAGCAGCATAGTCATTACTATGTGGGTTATATAGAATTACCTTCAGGTGCTGGCACTGGCAACTTCCAAAACAGGAAGTACCCTCCCCTATATAAGCCCCTCCCATCCGGGAGTACCTCAGTTTTGTAGCAAAGCAATACGTGTCCCCAAAAGAGGGGTGGGAGCTCTGTGTCCCGTGATGTACTCCAAGAAAAGGATTTTACAGGTAAGCTGTTTTAAAAATCCTACTTTCTTGTTCATACATCACGGGACACAGAGCAGCATAGTCATTACTATGTGGGACGTCCCAAAGCAATGCCACATGAGGGGGGGGATACACCATACATAAGCTGGGCGCCATCAGGCATGAGGATCTTTTGCGGCCTGCAACACACTGCGCCCAAAGGCGACATCCTCCTGACTTCTCACGTCCACCTGGTAGAACCTAGTAAACGTGTGTACTGAAGACCATATTGCGGCCTTACAAATTTGCACCAGGGAGGCCTGGTGATGCACTGCCCATGAAGTTCCAACTGCTCTCGTGGAGTGCGCCCTAACTTTGAACGGAGGCGGTCTACTTTTCAAGCCATAGGCTTGTATTATGACCTGTCGAATCCACTTGGCTAAAGTAGATTTTGATGCTGCCTGACCCTTTCTGGGGCCTTCCGGCAGAACAAACAGAGAATCCGTTCTACGAATCTGAGCAGTGGCTTTTAGATAAGCTTTAACTGCTCTTACTACATCCAAAGAATGCAATAACTTTTCCTCTACCGAGCTTGGTTTGGGGAAAAAAGAAGGAAGAACCACATCCTGGTTCAAGTGAAACCTCGATACCACCTTAGGAAGAAAGGCTGGGTGAGGACGTAATACTACTCTGTCCTTATGGATAACCAGATATGGCTCTTTACAGGACATGGCGGCTAATTCCGACACTCTTCTAGCCGAGCATATGGCTACTAAAAATATCAATTTCCTGGTGAGTAGAACCAAGGAAATGTGCCGCAAAGGTTCAAATGGCTGCTTCTGCAGAACCGACAGAACCAAATTTAGATCCCATGGGCATATGGGAGCCTTAATCGGTGGAATAATACGAGTCACACCTTGCATAAAGGATTTGACAAGTGAATGCATAGCCAGGGGCCTTTGAAATAGTATTGACAAGGCCGAAACCTGGCCCTTGATAGTACTTAAGGCAAACTTCCTGTCTACAGCCCACTGCAGGAAGTCCAGAATTCTGCCTATAACGTACTTACGTGGATGCCATTTTCTGGCCTCGCACCAAGTGATGTACGCCTTCCAAACTCTATAGTAGATCTGCCTGGATACAGGCTTCCTGGCATTGATTATAGTTGATACCACAGAGTTAGAGAGACCTCTCTTCTTTAGGATGTGGGACTCAATAGCCAGGCCGTTAAACTTAGAGTTAGTAAGGAAGGGTGGTATATCGGTCCTTGCGAAAGCAGGTCCGGAAGACGTGGAAGGGTCCAAGGACTCCCCACAGACATTTTGATGATCTCCGCGTACCAGGCCCTTCGGGGCCACGCTGGAGCCACCAGGATCACTGGCTTCTTCTCCAACCTGACTCTGCGAAGGAGTCGAGGCAACAATTGTAGCGGAGGGAATGCATATATCAGTCTGAACTGATCCCAAGGGAACACCAGAGCATCCGAGCCGCAAGCGAGGGGATCCCTTGTCCGGGAGACAAATCTGTCCACCTTTGCGTTGAATCTGGATGCTAGCAGATCTACATCCGGTGTTCCCCACCGCTGACATATTGCTCGGAAGACCTCGGGATGAAGGGACCATTCCCCTGGGCATAACTGTTGGCGACTCAGAAAGTCCGCCTTCCAATTCTCCACCCCTGGAATGAAGACAGCTGATATACATGGGACATGCTTTTCTGCCCATTCCAGGATGTGACTTACTTCCCTCTGGGCTGCACGACTCCTGGTGCCTCCCTGATGATTGATATATGCCACTGCTGTGGCATTGTCTGATTGAATTCTGACAGGGGACCCTTGGAGTCTGGATGTCCAGGCTACTAGGGCGTACCGGGCTGCTCGTATCTCTAAGAGATTGATGGGCAGGGTTTTTACTACATTTGACCATCTGCCCTGGAGAGACCATTGCTCCAGTACTGCCCCCCAGCCTGTAAGGCTGGCATCTGTAGTGACCACCTTCCAAGATATCGGGCTGAAGGGTTTTCCCTTCTGGAGATTCTGGGGGATCAACCACCAGCAGAGACTCTTCCGAACGGAAGGGGACAAAGCCATCGGGAAGTCTAGAGCCTGAACTTTTCCGTTCCAGGCTGACAATATGGCCCTTTGTAAATTCCTTGAGTGGAATTGGGCGTATGGCACAGCTTCGAATGATGCTACCATCTTTCCTAGCAGCCTCATGCACAGGCGTATGGACGGCTGTCTTTTTGCACAAAGCAGACGGACCAAGCCCCTCAAAGAGGATACCTTGTCTAGAGGTAAGAAAATCTTCCTCTGGTCTGAATCCAGCCGTAGCCCTAGATATACCAGGTTTTTCACTGGCTGTAGGGCTGACTTGTCCAGGTTGATGACCCAACCGTGAGATTCTAGATACTTGATTGTATCGACAATTACCACTTCTAGCTTGGCAACTGAGTGGTCCATCAACAACAGGTCGTCTAGGTATGCCATTATCGTTACACCCCGTGTTCTTAGATCGGCCAACAGTGGGGCCAGAATTTTTGTGAACACTCGTGGTGCTGTGGCCAGACCGAATGGTAAGGCTCTGAACTGAAAATGGCGCCCTTCTACTGCAAAGCGTAGGAATTTTTGATGACCTGGAAAGATGGGAACATGCAAGTAAGCATCTTTGATGTCGATCGAGGCTAACCATTCCTCCCCTTGTAGGGCAGCGGTGACCGATCGGATCGACTCCATCCGGAAAGACCGGACGTTTAGAAATTTGTTTAGACTCTTTAGGTCCAATATGGGTCTTATGTCCCCGTTTGGCTTCGGGACTGTGAAAAGGTTTGAGTAGAAACCCAACCCCCACTCTTCCATAGGAACCTCCATAATTACTCCTTGGAGCAATAGTTGTTCTAACGCCAATAGGAGAGACCGTCTTTTCAGAGGGTCTCTTGGCATGCCTGACCACTAGTGATGAGCCGAACACCCCCGGGTTCGGTTCGCACCAGAACCCGCGAACGGACCGAAAGTTCGAACGAACATTAGAACCCTATTAAATACAATGGATGCGAACGTTCGAATTCTAAAGTGCTAATTATAACAACTATTATGCATGTTATTGTCCTAAAAAGGGTTTGGGAACCCGGGTTCTGCACCAGGGGACATGTATCAATGCAAAAAGAAGTTTTAAAAACGGTCGTTTTTCGGGAGCAGTCATTTTAATGATGCATAAAGTGAAAAAAAAAAAGTCAAATATTCCTTTAAATATCGTACCTGGGGGGTGTCTAAAGTATGCCTGTGAAGTGCCACGTGTTTCCCGTGTTTAGAACTGTCCCTGCACAAAATGACACTTCTAAAGGAAAAAAAAGCCATTTAAAACTGCTTGCGGCTTTAATGTAATGTCTGGTCCCGGTAATATGGATGAAATTCTTTAAGAAAAATGGCATAGCTACCCCATGACCCCCCCCCCCCTACCCCAGCCCATTACCAGCCCCTTTGGGTCTTGTATGGATATTAAGGGGAACCCCGCACATAAAATAAAAAAGGCCCTATATACTCTGAACAGCCCTATACAGGCGGTGCATACAAGACAGGGACTGTAGGTTTGTTCTTATGTAGAATCTGTTTGTAATTTTGAACAGGTACATTGTTGAAGTGTAGCTCCAGACCAAAAATCTATTTTTAAACTTTTTGGAAAACATAGGTAAGGGTTATCACCCCTGTAACATTTGTTTTGCTGTCTGTGCCCCTGTTCAGAACATTTCACCTCACTTTCCGTCCCAATGACAACTGTTTTTGAAATGTGGTGTTTTTCTTGAAACAAGGATTGCTGATAAAGCATCAGTACAGAGGAGACACCTTTCTCCCATATTTATTCTTACAGGAGAGAATTTTCCTTCCTAGTGGTAGATTTCCTCTCACTTCCTGTTGTCTTCTTGCGTTTGCAAGTAGGAGTCGTTTGTAAGTTGGATGTTTGAAAGTAGGGACCTGCCGTATATACTCTGCAGAAATAGGCCCCTTAGTTGTTGGTGTTGGCACAACACTGTAAGCACTCACAGTTACTCTTGGTTGGTGCTGGAACGCCCTGCTGTCAACTATTATATCAGGAATTTTAATTACATATAATTGTTGAACAGTGGTAGTAAAAATTGGGCCTTTGATGGTGGTGCTGGTGCCACAACACTGTAAGCCCTGACAGTTACTCTTGGTGGGTGCAGCAATGGGCCCTGCTGTGAATTATTAGATCAAGAATTGTAATTACATGCCCCTGTTGAACAGGGGCTGAAAAATTGGGCCTTAGGCACTGGTGGCACAACACTGCAACCCCTCACAGATACTGTACTTGGAGCACAGCAATGAGCCCTGTTGCAAAGTATTGCTTCAAAAATTGTAATGACACGCCCCTGTTAAACAGGGGCTGAAAAATTGGGCCTTAGGCACTGGTGGCACAACACTGCAACTCCTCACAGATACTGTACTTGGAGCACAGCAATGAGCCCTGTTGCAAAGTATTGCTTCAAAAATTGTAATTACACGCCCCTGTTAAACAGGGGCTGAAAAATTGGGCGTTAGGCACTGGTGGCGGCACCCATAAACAAAAATGATCTTACAAGCTATCATCATCAATCGTATCATTGAGGACTCGGAGGAGGAGGATAGCCAGTCAACATAACAGCACAGGCACTCAGCATCAGCATCAGTCTTGAAGGGATGTGACATGTTAAAATCAATTAGTCTGTTATATCAGCATCAGGTGTGTGGTAGCTGGTGGTGATCCAAGACTGGTTCATCTTGATGAAAGTCAGTCGATCAACCGAGTCGGTGGACAGGCGCACCCTGTGATCCGTGACAAATCCTCCAGCAGCACTGAATGTGCGTTCCGAAAGAACGCTGGATGCAGGACAGGCCAGTAGCTCAATTGCATACTGTGCAAGCTCTGGCCAGTGATCCATCCTCAAGACCCAGTAAGCCAGAGGATTTTCGGTGGGGAAGGTGTCCAAGTCTGACCTTGCCCCTAGATATTCCTGCACCATGTTTATCAGACGCTGGCGATGGTTGCTGGAACCGATCATACTTTGGGGCTGCGGACTAAAGAATTGTCTGAACGCATCGGTCAGACGGCCACCTTCCCCACCGCTCCTTCTTTGACTGGCCGAAGCCTCAGCAACTCGTTGTCCAGGACCAGGAGTTTGCAACCTCCCAGTCTCTGGGAACGCGTTGCACAGACCTTTCTGCAAGGCCTCCCGGAGTTGTCTCATCCTCTGCTCCCTCTGCGACGGTAACATAAGGTCCGCAACCTTACCCTTGTACCGTGGATCAAGGAGAGTGGCCAGCCAGTAATGGTCCCTCTCCTTGATCCGAAGAATACGAGGATCCTTCCGCAGACTTTGCAGGATCAGGGAGGCCATGCAGCGTAGGTTTGCTGAGGCATTCGCTCCGGAGTCCTCTGGGTCACTAAGGACGACATGATCCGCAGCCACCTCCTCCCAGCCACGTACAAGTCCACTGGTTTCTTGGGACTGTAAATCATCCCTAAAAGACTGCTGCTGATGATGCTGAGTGCCAGCCTCCACCTCCATGCTGACACAATCCTCCTCCTCCTCCTCCTCCTCCTCCTCCTCCTCTTCCTGTGCGATGGGTGGGACAGAAGGAACACTGTCTGGGTAAAGGGGGCCTTGAGAGGCAAGGAAGTCCTCCTCTTCCTGCCTCTGTTCTGCCTCAAGTGCCCTGTCCATTATTCCACGCAGCGTGTGCTCCAACAGGTGGACAAGAGGTACAGTGTCACTGATGCATGCACTGTCACTGCTCACCATCCTCGTGGCCTCCTCAAATGGTGCCAGGACAGTGCATGCATCCCTGATCATGCCCCACTGGCGTGGAGAAAAAAAACCAAGCTCCCCTGACCCTGTCCTGGTGCCGTAGTCGCACAGGTACTCATTGATGGCCCTCTGCTGCGTGTGCAGCCGCTGCAGCATGGCCAACGTTGAGTTCCACCTGGTGGGCATGTCACATATAAGGCGGTTCTTGGGCAGGTTCAACTCCTTTTGCAGCTCAGCCAGGCGAGCACTGGCATTATAAGATCTGCGGAAATGCACACAGACTTTCCTGGCCTGCCTCAGGACATCCTGTAAGCCCGGGTACCTGCCCAAGAAGCGCTGCACCACCAGGTTAAGGACGTGAGCCACACAGGGCACATGGGTCAGTTGTCCCTGTCGGAGGGCGGAGAGGAGGTTGGTGCCATTGTCGCAAACCACCATTCCTGGCTTAAGCTGGCGTGGCGTCAACCACCTCTCGGCCTGGCCCTGCAGAGCAGACAGGACCTCTGCCCCAGTGTGGCTTCTGTCCCCCAAACACACCAGCGCAAGCACGGCATGGCATCTTTTTGCCTGCGTACTTGCGTAGCCCCGTGAATGGCTACGGAGCACCGCTGGTTCATAGGACAAACCACAGGAAGAGGCCATGGAGGAAGAAGAAGAGGAGGGGGTGGAGGAGAGAGGTGTGTCACAACCAGTAGTAGCATTTTGGAGGCGTGGCGGTGGGACAACCTCCAACACTACTGCACCTTGTCCTGAATCCTTCCCAGCTGCCAAAAGAGTGACCCAATGGGCCGTGAAAGAAAGGTAACGTCCCTGTCCATGCCTGCTGGACCATGAGTCAGCGGTAATATGCACCTTACCGCTGACCGCCCTGTCCAGCGAGGCCAAGACATTGCCTTCCACATGCCGGTAGAGAGCCGGAATAGCCTTCCGTGAGAAAAAGTGGCGTTTGGGAACCTGCCACTGAGGAACCGCACATTGCACAAACTCACGGAAGGGGGCCGAGTCTACCAACTGAAAAGGCAGCAGTTGAAGCGCTAGCAATTTAGCCAAGCTAGCATTCAACCGCTGGGCATGTGGATGGCTGGGAGTGAACTTCTTTCGACGGTCCAGCAGCTGGGGCAGGGAAATTTGCCTGCTAGAATCGGACGTCGGTGTACTGCTAGCAGAGTGGGCGCAAGTACTTGGCTGTGACACACCTAATTCTACACCTTCATTCCTCTCAGTGCATGTTTCAGAGAGGACTGAAGTTATAGTGGGGTTGGAGATCCCAGCTGATGCGGTGCAAGGAGAGGTACGCTTTGTTCTTTGGTGTGGGTCTTTGAGGTAGGCTTGCCAACGAGCTGCATGGCAGGTCAACATATGTCTGGTCAGGCATGTGGTACCCAAGCGGCTGATGTTTTGGCCACGCGATATACGCTTGAGACATATGTTGCAAACAGCAGCTGTGCGATCTGATGCACTAGCCTCAAAAAAGGCCCACACCAAAGAACTTTTTGAATGACGGGCAGAGGCAGCGCCCTGCACAGGCGGAGCTCTGCGGTGTGATTCCGTTGGTGTACTGCCCTTACGCTGGCCACCAAAGGGCATCCTGCCTCGTTGGAGATGTGCCTCCTCCTCATCCTCCTCCTCCTCCTCTCTCCTATTAGGCACCCACGTGGAGTCAGTGACCTCATCATCCCCTCCCTCCTCATCACTGGAGCCAATCTGGCAGTATGCTGCAGCTGCTGGAACATGACTGCCAGATTGGTGTCCTTCTTGAGCATCCCCTCTGTCTGCTCTCACGCTACTGCCTTCCTCTAGCTGGGTTTCATCATCAGACCCTTCGAAACGCTGGGCATCCTCCTGGAGCATGTACCCAACACTGTGCTGAAACAGTTCGGGGGACTCCTCAGGAGGAGGACATGGTGGGTCTAGGGAAGGAGTGACTGATGATTTGTCTGACATTGATACCAGGGAAGACGACGCTTTGGCAGCTGCTTTTCCAGTACCCTGAGCCTGGGTGAGAGAGGATGAGGAGGAGGAGGAGGGCTTGGTCATCCACTCTACCAAGTCTTCGGCATGATGTGGCTCAACATGTCCAGCTGCCGAAAAGAAGGACAAGCGTGTCCCATGGCCATGTGCTGATGACAATGCACCGCGTCCACGACCAGCACTGTTGCCCCCAGACACAGAGCCTGCTTGCCCTCTTTTATTGCCTCCTGACTGTCTGCCTCTCCTTGTTTGCCTTCCAGACATTCTAATAGATGGCCTGCAGGGAGATGGGAAAAAAGCAATAAGGGCTACCTTCAGGTGTCCTTCTCTGTCCCTTGAAACAAGGACTTTCACAGTGAAAGAAACTGACACTCTCCCTACCTACAGTTTTCTGTCCCTAGAAAAAATATTTTTTTTAATCACAATATAGCACAAGGACAATTCACTCACTGTCCTTACAGGTCCCTGGAAACAAGGACTTGCAGAGTGAAAGAAAAAAAACACTCTCCCTACCTACAGTTTTCTGTCCCTAGAATAAATGTTTTTTTTAAGCACAATATAGCACAAGGACAATTCACTCACTGTCCTTACAGGTCCCTGGAAATAAGGACTTGCAGAGTGAAAGAAAAAAAACACTCTCCCTACCTACAGTTTTCTGTCCCTAGAAAAAATGTTTTTTTTAATCACAATATAGCACAAGGACAATTCACTCACTGTCCTTCCAGGTCCCTGGAAACAAGGACTTGCAGAGTGAAAGAAAAAAAACACTCTCCCTACCTACAGTTTTCTGTCCCTAGAATAAATGTTTTTTTTAAGCACAATATAGCACAAGGACAATTCACTCACTGTCCTTCCAGGTCCCTGGAAACAAGGACTTGCAGAGTGAAAGAAAAAAAACACTCTCCCTACCTACAGTTTTCTGTCCCTAGAAAAAATGTTTTTTTTAATCACAATATAGCACAAGGACAATTCACTCACTGTCCTTCCAGGTCCCTGGAAACAAGGACTTGCAGAGTGAAATAAACTGACACTCTCCCTACCTACAGTTTTCTGTCCCTAGAATAAATGTTTTTTTTAAGCACAATATAGCACAAGGACAATTCACTCACTGTCCTTAGAGGTCCCTGGAAACAAGGACTTGCAGAGTGAAAGAAAAAAAACACTCTCCCTACCTACAGTTTTCTGTCCCTAGAAAAAATGTTTTTTTTTAAGCACAATATAGCACAAGGACAATTCACTCACTGTCCTTCCAGGTCCCTGGAAACAAGGACTTGCAGAGTGAAAGAAAAAAAACACTCTCCCTACCTACAGTTTTCTGTCCCTAGAAAAAATGTTTTTTTTAAGCACAATATAGCACAAGGACAATTCACTCACTGTCCTTCCAGGTCCCTAGAAACAAGGACTTGCAGAGTGAAAGAAAAAAAACACTCTCCCTACCTACAGTTTTCTGTCCCTAGAAAAAATGTTTTTTTTAATCACAATATAGCACAAGGACAATTCACTCACTGTCCTTACAGGTCCCTGGAAACAAGGACTTGCAGAGTGAAAGAAACTGACACTCTCCCTACCTACAGTTTTCTGTCCCTAGAATAAATGTTTTTTTAAGCACAATATAGCACAAGGACAATTCACTCACTGTCCTTCCAGGTCCCTGGAAACAAGGACTTGCAGAGTGAAAGAAACTGACACTCTCCCTACCTACAGTTTTCTGTCCCTAGAATAAATGTTTTTTTAAGCACAATATAGCACAAGGACAATTCACTCACTGTCCTTCCAGGTCCCTGGAAACAAGGACTTGCAGAGTGAAAGAAACTGACACTGTCCCTACCTACAGTTTTCTGTCCCTAGAATAAATGTTTTTTTTTAATCACAATATAGCACAAGGACAATTCACTCACTGTCCTTCCAGGTCCCTGGAAACAAGGACTTGCAGAGTGAAATAAACTGACACTCTCCCTACCTACAGTTTTCTGTCCCTAGAATAAATGTTTTTTTTAAGCACAATATAGCACAAGGACAATTCACTCACTGTCCTTCCAGGTCCCTGGAAACAAGGACTTGCAGAGTGAAAGAAAAAAAACACTCTCCCTACCTACAGTTTTCTGTCCCTAGAAAAAATGTTTTTTTTAATCACAATATAGCACAAGGACAATTCACTCACTGTCCTTACAGGTCCCTGGAAACAAGGACTTGCAGAGTGAAAGAAACTGACACTCTCCCTACCTACAGTTTTCTGTCCCTAGAATAAATGTTTTTTTAAGCACAATATAGCACAAGGACAATTCACTCACTGTCCTTCCAGGTCCCTGGAAACAAGGACTTGCAGAGTGAAAGAAACTGACACTGTCCCTACCTACAGTTTTCTGTCCCTAGAATAAATGTTTTTTTTAATCACAATATAGCACAAGGACAATTCACTCACTGTCCTTCCAGGTCCCTGGAAACAAGGACTTGCAGAGTGAAATAAACTGACACTCTCCCTACCTACAGTTTTCTGTCCCTAGAATAAATGTTTTTTTTAAGCACAATATAGCACAAGGACAATTCACTCACTGTCCTTACAGGTCCCTGGAAACAAGGACTTGCAGAGTGAAAGAAAAAAAACACTCTCCCTACCTACAGTTTTCTGTCCCTAGAAAAAATGTTTTTTTTTTTTAAGCACAATATAGCACAAGGACAATTCACTCACTGTCCTTCCAGGTCCCTGGAAACAAGGACTTGCAGAGTGAAAGAAAAAAAACACTCTCCCTACCTACAGTTTTCTGTCCCTAGAAAAAATGTTTTTTTTAAGCACAATATAGCACAAGGACAATTCACTCACTGTCCTTCCAGGTCCCTGGAAACAAGGACTTGCAGAGTGAAAGAAAAAAAACACTCTCCCTACCTACAGTTTTCTGTCCCTAGAAAAAATGTTTTTTTTAATCACAATATAGCACAAGGACAATTCACTCACTGTCCTTACAGGTCCCTGGAAACAAGGACTTGCAGAGTGAAAGAAACTGACACTCTCCCTACCTACAGTTTTCTGTCCCTAGAATAAATGTTTTTTTAAGCACAATATAGCACAAGGACAATTCACTCACTGTCCTTCCAGGTCCCTGGAAACAAGGACTTGCAGAGTGAAAGAAACTGACACTGTCCCTACCTACAGTTTTCTGTCCCTAGAATAAATGTTTTTTTTAATCACAATATAGCACAAGGACAATTCACTCACTGTCCTTCCAGGTCCCTGGAAACAAGGACTTGCAGAGTGAAATAAACTGACACTCTCCCTACCTACAGTTTTCTGTCCCTAGAATAAATGTTTTTTTTAAGCACAATATAGCACAAGGACAATTCACTCACTGTCCTTAGAGGTCCCTGGAAACAAGGACTTGCAGAGTGAAAGAAAAAAAACACTCTCCCTACCTACAGTTTTCTGTCCCTAGAAAAAATGTTTTTTTTTAAGCACAATATAGCACAAGGACAATTCACTCACTGTCCTTCCAGGTCCCTGGAAACAAGGACTTGCAGAGTGAAAGAAAAAAACACTCTCCCTACCTACAGTTTTCTGTCCCTAGAAAAAATGTTTTTTTTAAGCACAATATAGCACAAGGACAATTCACTCACTGTCCTTCCAGGTCCCTGGAAACAAGGACTTGCAGAGTGAAAGAAAAAAAACACTCTCCCTACCTACAGTTTTCTGTCCCTAGAAAAAATGTTTTTTTTAATCACAATATAGCACAAGGACAATTCACTCACTGTCCTTACAGGTCCCTGGAAACAAGGACTTGCAGAGTGAAAGAAACTGACACTCTCCCTACCTACAGTTTTCTGTCCCTAGAATAAATGTTTTTTTAAGCACAATATAGCACAAGGACAATTCACTCACTGTCCTTCCAGGTCCCTGGAAACAAGGACTTGCAGAGTGAAAGAAACTGACACTGTCCCTACCTACAGTTTTCTGTCCCTAGAATAAATGTTTTTTTTAATCACAATATAGCACAAGGACAATTCACTCACTGTCCTTCCAGGTCCCTGGAAACAAGGACTTGCAGAGTGAAATAAACTGACACTCTCCCTACCTACAGTTTTCTGTCCCTAGAATAAATGTTTTTTTTAAGCACAATATAGCACAAGGACAATTCACTCACTGTCCTTACAGGTCCCTGGAAACAAGGACTTGCAGAGTGAAAGAAAAAAAACACTCTCCCTACCTACAGTTTTCTGTCCCTAGAAAAAATGTTTTTTTTTAAGCACAATATAGCACAAGGACAATTCACTCACTGTCCTTCCAGGTCCCTGGAAACAAGGACTTGCAGAGTGAAAGAAAAAAAACACTCTCCCTACCTACAGTTTTCTGTCCCTAGAAAAAATGTTTTTTTTAAGCACAATATAGCACAAGGACAATTCACTCACTGTCCTTCCAGGTCCCTGGAAACAAGGACTTGCAGAGTGAAAGAAAAAAAACACTCTCCCTACCTACAGTTTTCTGTCCCTAGAAAAAATGTTTTTTTTAATCACAATATAGCACAAGGACAATTCACTCACTGTCCTTACAGGTCCCTGGAAACAAGGACTTGCAGAGTGAAAGAAACTGACACTCTCCCTACCTACAGTTTTCTGTCCCTAGAATAAATGTTTTTTTAAGCACAATATAGCACAAGGACAATTCACTCACTGTCCTTCCAGGTCCCTGGAAACAAGGACTTGCAGAGTGAAAGAAACTGACACTGTCCCTACCTACAGTTTTCTGTCCCTAGAATAAATGTTTTTTTTAAGCACACTATAGCACAAGCACAAAACACACTGACACTCTCCCTACCTATCCTTCTCTTTCCCTAAACTAAAGGAATCCAGGTTAAGCAAGAAAGAAATAACAGTCACTGTCCCTGCCTATGCTGCTCTATCCCTGCTCCGGAACACACTACACTAGGCCGCCGTGCTGGCGGCCTTTTATAGTGTGGGGCGTGTACTAAACACCCTCAGCAATAATTGGCCACAGGCATCCTGCCTGTGGCCAATCATTGCTCTCCTCGCTGCCGGCGCTGTGATTGGCCAAGCATGCGGGGTCACAGTGCATGCTTGGCCAATCACAGCGCCTGGATGACACTGCGATGGCGTAGTGCATTGTGGGCCGTTCGCGTCACTCGAATTTGGCGCGAACGGCCCAAATCGTTCGATCTTCGTCGAACGATCGAACAGCCGATGTTCGAGTCGAACGTATGTTCGACTCGAACACGAAGCTCATCCCTACTGACCACATAAAATGGGACGGAGG
Source organism: Rana muscosa (assembly GCA_029206835.1). NCBI lineage: Eukaryota > Metazoa > Chordata > Amphibia > Anura > Ranidae > Rana > Rana muscosa. Next base: position 190,037,967 of record CM055116.1, read on the forward strand.
AGACTCTTTTAACTCCAACTTGTATCCCAGAGTTACTGCGGAGAGCACCCATCTGTCTTTGATCGTCTCCCGCCAGGTCTCTGCGAACAACTGAAGTCTTCCCCCCACCCGTTTGAGTGGGGGCAGCCCTTCATAGGCTTGACTTGGAGGCTGGTTTAGTACCTCTTCGGATCCAGGGCTTTTTATTACCCTGTGGCTGTCCCTGATTTTTACCTCCTGAGTTTGACCGAGGAGGCCGTCGGAACTGCTTAGTAGCAGACGTCGCAGGGATAGGAGAGGTAGTCCTCTTAAAAGATGGACCCCTAGACCTCTTCTTACTCGGTAAGAGAGTACTTTTACCACTGGAAATCTTCTGGATATACTTATCCAGGTCTTCGCCAAAAAGGCGTTCCCCATGAAATGGGAAGCTAACTAAGAGCTTCTTACAGGGAGCTTCAGCAGACCAGTTTTTGAGCCACAGAAGCCTACGCATATGTACCAAAGACAGCGTGAGGCGGGAGGCCTGATGGATAGAATCCTTGATGGCGTCAACCGCAAAGCATAATGCTCTAGGCAGATCAGCCAGAGCCTGGGCCTGTTGGTCTGGCAAATCCCTCAGGACCATTTTCATTTGATCCTTTAAAGCTTGGCAGACTCCAATAGCTGCCACTGCTGGCTGTGTAACAGCCCCTGCTGTGGAAAAAGCAGATTTTAATAAAGATTCCAATTTTTTATCCACTGGATCTTTGAACATTTGAACATTATCTACTGGACATGTCAGTGATTTGTTCACAGAAGAACTGGCTGCGTCCACCGTAGGAACATTCCATCTCTGGGTGAACTTTTCCTCCATGGGATAGATCACCGGAAACCTTTTAGGCGGAACAAATAGTTTATCAGGATGTTCCCAGTCCTGGTATATAAGTCCTTCCAATAATGGATGTATTGGAAAGGAGCAATTAACCTGGGGAGCTTTTAGCGACCCCAATGAGGAGACAGCAGTAGTTGATGGTTCAACAAGAGGCATTTTAAATGCAGATCGAACCATGTCAGTTAGGGTCTGGACCCACAATCTTTCAGTCTGTGATGCTGAAAATGGTTCATCTACTGTCGATTCCTCAAAAACAGAGCTAACCTCCTCCTGATCCCCTTCAGGTAGGTCGGTCCCTTCCTGGGACTGTTGCTCTGCCAACAGGCACTCTAATGGAGGTGATGGAGATCTGGCGCGCTTTCTTTCCTGTAGAGAAGAAGCGATCAATGCAGCCAATCTCTGCTCCAATCCCTCCAGAGTTGAGGAAAAAACCTCCTCTGTTATATATGCAGGAGCAGGTGGACTGAGGACAGCCGCAGTACCTGGCACTCCCGGGGGTTCCTTATGGGTATTAACCTCTGATTTCTCAGGGGAGGAGGGTGCAGATGACTGCTCCAGATCCTCAGAGCCCGATGGAGACCCCCTACACTTCCTGAGAGGTATATCTCGGAGTTTTTTAGGCGGCATATTCCTTAGTTCAAAGCTGAGGTATTCCAGCCGCAATACACCCCTTACTGAAATAGTCTAATGCAATTTGCTGCTATGTACATCAGTGGGTGTCTACTAATGCGTCTTTCTGGGGATGCCTGTATCAACCGCCCGCTGTAAGCCCCTATACCATGCTACCAGCTCCTTTTCATACTCTGTGTCCATAGCAAGCAGCGTGGACTGAGTCCTTTTATCTTGCTGGGACGCCCGCACATGCGCAGAAGCGCTGGGCGCACAGAGCGCGTCATCCGCCAGGCTCCGCCCCCTTTTTTGAAGCTAAACCTTATAAAAAGAAAGCATGTGTGCGCGCGCGCGCGTGCACGTGTGCGCTCTTGGCGCCATGTAGGGAGAGGAGCCAGGGTCCCTGTTTCACCAGGACTCGGGGATGGAAGGAAACTACTTGGCAGCATGACAGAGGAATGCAGCTTCCCTGATAGAGAGCTCACTCATCTGCCTGGACTTTCACCATGGAAGGAATAGTCCCAAGAAAAAAGACGTTCCACAGCGGCCTCTAGTGGACAAACACAGGTACCGCACTTTTGTCTTTTTTTTTAAAAAACCTCCTTTATGAAAAACATTTCCAGGTTTACAGTTTTTTTAAAACTTCCCTTATGAAAAAACATTTCTAGGATTTCTTAGGCATATACAGCTATTAGCGGGAATACCCTTTAGGTAACAGGCAGAAAGACATATTAGGCTTGGGGGTCCCCTCAATAGAACCAAGTTCCTGAGGGGCCCCCACTTACCTTTTCCCCGCCGCAGGACTTTGTTTGGTCCACAGAAGCCCAAACTTCACCTCTCACGGCAGGCATTGTACTAGACCTTCAGGGACCGGGTTCCCAAGGATTCCACTCCCCTGGACCTGTATAGCACCCTGCACAGATAGCCTCTTGGTTTTGGGTATGACCAGAGCTCTGGATCCCAGGGTCCAGCCCTCCTAAGAGAGGCATTACAGGCAAAACCCTGCTCTTCTCTGCAAGGCCCGGGTACCGACCGTTTAGCTATGAAGCTTTTTTGGTCGATCCGGAATAGCTTGCTAAGGCCCAGAGAACCTGTACACAAGCCCAGATGAATACATGTTAACCTTGGCCAACACCTTAGACACTGGCAAAAAACTGAGGTACTCCCGGATGGGAGGGGCTTATATAGGGGAGGGTACTTCCTGTTTTGGAAGTTGCCAGTGCCAGCACCTGAAGGTAATTCTATATAACCCACATAGTAATGACTATGCTGCTCTGTGTCCCGTGATGTATGAACAAGAAAATACGGAGATGTAGGCCACATGTTTGTCCTCCTAACAAACAGTGGGGATCAGAGGGCAAATTGTGTTTTTCTGTAAATAGGCTATAGGCAACACCACAGTGGATAGTCTGCACCTGGTGTCTGAATTATACAGTATATGCCTATTGTGATTAGGAGTGGGAGAAGAATGCCATACTTAACGGTGCAGATATCCTTTAAGGTACATTTAGTGAATGCTTTTACTGATTCGCTAAAATTGCTGTTAAGAGTTTTAAATATTTTTTATCTCCTTCTGAACATTCATTCATAAGTAGATGTATTTAAACGTGTAGCGGCCTCACCCTCTCTCTCTTCTTTAGTGGATACTTTGGCTTCGATCTAGGGGTACTTTGAAGGGGAGAGCGAGGTGCGCCACAGCCCATGTCCTCTAGATTACTGCGTGTAGAGGTGAAGGCCAGAATCCGATTACACCCGGGCTGTGTATACGCTCAGAGCCAAGTCTGTTCTGCTGATAACCCCCTTTGCTCCCAGTAATTGGAGTACCACACACTGAAAAGGTCCAACACTTATTTATTCCATATCGGCAAACAAATAGTCCTTTGAGAGCAGACAGTTTAAGACCCACAGAACAGTCCAGTATTGGTGGGGAGTAGGTCAAGGCACAACCCTCAAAGAAACTAAACCGTTGAGGTTTCACCAACGGTTGCTAAGCACAGTGGCTGTTAAATTAACTTTTTGGCTTCAGAGTCTCTTCCAGCGACTCTAGTGAACAGGAACTGGAGTTACCTTTGCTACGTTGCAGCCCCTGTCAGGGGGAAGACATCCCTCCAAGGGAGTTACCAGAGGCCCCGCCGTCACCGGATTAATGCTGTACCGGGCTATCCGGAAGGGTTACACTCCCCGGCCTCCTCGCCTCAGATACGGGTCCCAACACCTTAGGGCCCCTCGGACTCCTCCACCCTCGCGGAACCCAGTCGAAGTTACTGGGCTACAGGCCTTGGCCATAGTACCTCACCCCAGGCTTAAGGTGCCTGGGATGGACTCCATCCCTCACTCTGGCCATGTCAAGGGCACCTGGGCCTGGATCTCCGGAATGCCAGCACCCAGGCTGAAGGTGCCTGGGTGCGGCTGCGTCCTCCAACTCTGAACCCCGAGGTCAGGGCGTCCGCCCCTTTTATCTCCTCTCCCTTTGCGTCACAGCGGGTTCCCCGCCCCGCTGTACCGGCGCCAGGAAAGGACAAAAAGGCACAGTCTTGCAGTGCAGGTTCAACTCCGGCCCAGGGCGACAACGCCACCTGCAGGCCACAGGGAACCTTGCACCACCAGAGTCCTCCAAGAACCACAAAAGGGATTCTCAGATTCCCTAACAATTAGTACATCTGGGTTAACTAACCCAGATGCTCCCCCCCAAATTTAAATACCGCTACATACACAAACATCTTTTTTGCGGTTTTGGATATAGTAGGAAAGAGTTAAAAGCCCTGACAGTTTATTTTTTGCTCTCTGAGTTCGGGAAGTGAGTGTAAATCTCTACAAAGTGAGGAGAATTACCCTATTAGACGATTGTCCCCTGAATGAGTGCCTCTGTTGTAAGGTTTTGTGTTTCGGCTAGAGAACACGCCAGGAACAAAAGTTCAAAAAGAGTCCATAAATATGTTCTATTGATTTTATAGGAGACAGTCAAAATGTTTCGGGGTAAAACCCCTTACCCTTCATCAAAGCTTTTGAATATTTCTGAATGTCAGGTGGACTCTGAAAATAGCTCCTGGATCAGTTGATTGAAATCAGGAGTACAGGGTGTTAAATGGTGTCTTTGTCAGCAATGGGACAGCATATTACTTTACAGTGGAACTACACTTCATCTGAGCACCACAAACCAAAAATGCTGTTTAACCACTTCAATACCATGCACTTATGCACCTTCCCGCCCAGACCAATTTTCAGCTTTCAGTACTCTCACACTTTGAATGACAATTACTTAGTCATGCTACACTGTATCCAAACAAATTTTTTATCATTTTCTTCTCACAAATAGAGCTTTCTTTTGGTGGTATTTAATCGCCACTGTTTTTTTTATTTTTTGCGATATAAGCAAAAAAACAGCAATTTTTAAAAATAAAAAACACTTTTTTTTAGTTTCTATTGTAAAATTTTGCAAATAAGTAATTTTTCTTCATAAATTTGTGCCAAAATGTATACTGCTACATATCTTTGGTAAAATGAACCCAAATTAGTGTATATTATTTGGTCTTTGTGAAAGTTATAGAGTCTACAAACTATGGTGGCAATCACTGAAAATTTATCACATCTGATCACGCCTGATGTACTGAAGGGATATCTCATTTCTTGAGACACTAACAAGCGAGGAAAGTACAAATACCCCAAAATTACCCCTTTTTGGAAAGTAGACAGTCCAAGGTATTTACTAAGAGGTGTGGTGAGTTTTTTGAAGTTGTATTTTTTTCCCACAATTCTTGGGAAAATTATTATTTTTTTTTTTTTTTTTTTTTTTTACACAAACTGGTCATATTAACAGTTTTTTTCTCTCACACAGCATATGCATAATTGCAACTACACCCCAAAATACATTCTGCTACTCCTCCTGAGTGTAGCGATACCACATGTGTGAGACTTTTACACAGCCTGGCCACATACAGAGGCCCAACATTGAAGTAGCACTTTCAGGCGTTCTACAAGCATAAATCGCACATATCCTTTCTCAACCACCTATTACACTTTTGAAGGCCCTGGAGCACCAGGACAATGGAATTTTCCACAAAATGACCCCATTTTGGAAAGCACACACCCCAACGTATAATCTATGAAGCATTATGAGTCTTTTGAACGGTTCATTTTTTTCCAGAAGGTTTTGGAAAATGTGGAGAAAAAATGAAAATGCATTTTTTTTACACAAAGTTGTCCATTTATAAGATATTTCTAACGCATAGCATATACATAGCAAAAATGACACCCCAAAATGCATTCTGCTACTCCTCCTGAGTATAGCGATACCACATGTGTGAGACTTTTACACAGCCTGGCCATATACAGAGGCCCAACATTGAAGTAGCACTTTCAGGCGTTCTACAAGCATAAATCGCACATATCCTTTCTCAACCACCTATTACACTTTTGAAGGCCCTGGAGCACCAGGACAATGGAATTTTCCACAAAATGACCCCATTTTGGAAAGCACACACCCCAACGTATAATCTATGAAGCATTATGAGTCTTTTGAACGGTTCATTTTTTTCCAGAAGGTTTTGGAAAATGTGGAGAAAAAATGAAAATGCATTTTTTTTACACAAAGTTGTCCATTTATAAGATATTTCTAACGCATAGCATATACATAGCAAAAATAACACCCCAAAATGCATTCTTCTACTCCTCCTGAGTATAGCGATACCACATGTGTGAGACTTTTACACAGCCTGGCCATATACAGAGGCCCAACATTGAAGTAGCACTTTCAGGCGTTCTACAAGCATAAATCGCACATATCCTTTCTCAACCACCTATTACAATTTTGAAGGCCCTGGAGCACCAGGACAATAGAATTTTCCACAAAATGACCCCATTTTTGAAAGCACACACCCCAACGTATAATCTATGAGGCATTATGAGTCTTTTGAACGGTTCATTTTTTTCCAGAAGGTTTTGGAAAATGTGGAGAAAAAATTAAAATGCATTTTTTTTACACAAAGTTGTCAATTTATAAGATATTTCTAACACATAATATGTACATAGCAAAAATTACACCCAAAAATGCATTCTGCTACTCCTCCTGAGTATGGTGATACCACATGTTTGAGACTTTTACACAGCCTGGCCACATACAGAGGCCCAACATCCAAGTAGCACCTCCAGGCATTCTAGCAGCATTAATTGCACATATCATTTTCTGACTACCGATCACATTTTTGAAGGCCCTTCATATATCTAACACATAGCAGGTACATACCAAATAACAAAAGATTACCTGTGGTTTTAGAAGTGCAGTGGTCCACAGAGGAGAGCATCGGTCCAGGCAGCAGGCAGGGATGAGGTCAGCGACAGCAAAAGCAATCATCCAGGCAGCAGGCAGGAATACTGTCCATAGTTCGCACAGGCAGAGATACTGTCAGCACAGCCAGAGCACAGCCAAATCACAGGTCCAGGTAGCAGGCAGAGGTGTCCTATCCTATCCTATCGATGATATCTTCGATATATTGGAGGTAGTGGAGTCGGTGATTTTGAGTTGCTTTTTGGTAGCAGACAAACGAATTAAAAAGGGCCATGTGAAACAGGTGAAACGCAACTTTTTTGTGCCAATAATGGGACTTTCTGGTTGATAAGTAGGGCTGTAGCATCTGGTCGTTTAAATCCACCCCCCCCATGTACAAATTGTAGTCGTGGACACATTCAGGCTTTACAATGGAGCCGCGTCTTCTTGGGATCTCCACCATGGTGTCATTGTGGATCGTAGAGAGGATGTGGACATCTTTCTTGTCCCTCCACTTCATGGCCAACACCTCCTCGTTCCTCATGGATGCCGATTCTCCAGGTCGCAATTTTTTTGTCAATAAATTTTGTGGGAATCCCTTCCGGTTTTTTTTGAAGGTACCGCAGGCCGGGGTTTGTTTACTGTAAAGGTGGCGAAAAAGGGGCAGGCTGGTATAATAATTATCAACATATAAATGGTAACCTTTTCCGAACAGGGGGTATGCCAACTCCCAGACAATTTTCCCACTGGTTCCAATATATGTGGGGCAATCACGGGGCTGGAGCTGGGAGTCTTTGCCTTCGTAGATCCTGAATTTGCAGACGTATCCAGTGGCTCAATCACATAATTTATTTAATTTTAACCCATACCTGGCTCTATTGCTTGGTATGTACTGCTTGAACTGCAGTCGGCCGGTGAAATGTACGAGGGACTCGTCCACACAAATTTTTTGGTCTGGGATGAAAACGTCTTCAAATCGCTGGGAAAAGGCATCGATTAGGGGGCGTATCTTGTACAATTTGTCGTAGTTGGGATGATCTCGGGGAGGGCACTGTGAATTGTCATTGAAGTGGAGAAAGCGCATAATCATGTTGTATCTTTTCCTGGACATGACAGCGGAATATATGGGCATGTGTTGGATGGGGCGTTTGGACCAATATGAATGGATTTCGTTCTTTTTTGTAAGCCCCATATTGAACATAAGGCCCAAAAATAATTTAAATTCCTCCAATGTTAGACGCCGCCACTGGAACATGCGGGCGTAGGAAGAATTGGGGTTGGCAGCAATAAATTGGGATGCATACAGATTCGTTTGATCCACTATATTCTGCAGCAAATCTTGTGGGAAAAATAAACAAAAATAATCAAATTTAGAAAAATTTGTAGTGTCGGGCTGCACACCTGGCTGTGCGGTGAAAGGGGGGATGATAGCGGATCCTGAGTTGGCAGGCAACCATAAGGGGTTTGCCAGGGCATCGGGAAGGTAGGATTGGGGCTGGATTCTTCGGGTTGGGCGTGCATTTCCATTGCTTGTACTGGGCTCCTCTTCCTGGGGTATGGCGCTGCTGGTGGTGGGCAGTTCTCCTGATCTTGGTGCTGATCTTGGTGCTGATCTTGGTGCCGATCGCATTCTTTTGGGAGGGACGGTTTCCTCCGGGGACTCGGACTCTGAGCCACTATCCTCCACTGGCTCGTATTCCGAACCAGAATCGGATAATGGGAGCTCCCCGCTGCTCTCATCATCCGACATGGCAAGAATGGCATATGCCTCCTCAGGTGTGTAAACCCTTTGGGACATTATGGCAGTGCTTATTGGTGGGCCTGTGTAATGGTACTGCTGGTGGTAGTGGTGGCGGTCTGTGTGGTAGTACCGATGGAGTTATTAGTGGTGGGCCTGTGTGGTGGTACCGATGGCGGTATGGGTGGTGGTGGTACCAATGGCGGTACAGGTGGTGGTGGTACCGATGGCGGTACGGGTGGTGGCGGCGGTACCGGTGGCGGTACGGGTGGTGGTGGTAGCGATGGCCGTATGGGTGGTGGTGGTACCGATGGCGGTACAGGTGGTGGTGGTACGGGTGGTGATGGTACCGATGGCGGTACAGGTGGTGGTACAGGTGGTGGTGGCACTACCGACGGTGGTACGGGTGGTGGTACTGGTGGTGGTACCGATGGCGGCACTAGTGGTGATACTGGTAGCGGGCCTGTGTGGCAGTATAGATGCTGGGCCTGGTGGCGGTACTGGTGGTGGTACTGGTACCGATGGCGGTACTGGTAGCCTGTGTGGCAGTGCCAATGGAGGTGGGCCTGTGACAGATGATTGACAGATGGGCTGATTGATTGACAGATGGGCTGATTGATTGATTGACAGATGGGTTGATTGATTGACAGATGGGGTGATTGATTGACAGGTGGGGTGATTGATTGACAGGTGGGGTGATTGATTGACAGATGGGCTGATTGATTGACAGATGGGCTGATTGACAGATGGGCTGATTGACAGATGGGCTGATTGACAGATGGGCTGATTGGCTGGGCTGATTGATGTGCTGGGCTGTGTGACAGGTCCTCTTTATGGGGGGGGGGGCGTGTTGTGCACTGTAAACTTATGTAGACAAACTACACTGAGCTAACTTACTGATCTCTTCTCTCTCCTCACAGATCGGTGTGTGAGGAGAGAGCAGGGATCAGGTAGTAACTCCTGTGGAGTTTGTTTACATTTGTGACCGGCTGTGATTGGACACAGCCGGTCACGTGGTAAACAGCCAATTCATTGGCTGTTTACTCTGATCGGGGACGCGCTGTGTCCAAGGGACACTCGCCTTCCCCGATCCCCGCTCTGCAAGTCTGTGGCGGCGCGCACGGAGCGCGCCGCCGAGTTTGTTTTGGCAGGTGATCGGCTGTGACTTTGACACAGCCGATCACATGGTAAACAGCCAATGAAATTGGCTGTTTACCGTGATCAGGGTAGCGCTGTGTCCGAGGGACACATGCCGTCCCCGATCACCGCGCTGCGCGCCCCCGCGGGCGCGCGCAAGGCAATATCCTGCAGGACGTCATATGACGTCCAGTATCGATATTGCAACCACTTCCCGGACGTCAATTCGCTATTGACTGGGCGGAAAGTGGTTAATTCATTTTTAATATTCAAAGCAAACTCACCCATCCATTCATGTGGGTCCAATGTGAGTCCAACAGACTCAACCAACTGATTTGCAAGGCCAGTGATGTTGTTGGATTGGAATTGGAGTCTTTTTTACTTCTTTTTCTCTTTTCTTTTCTCTATTATTCTTACTTCATAACGCACCTTATTGAAGCTACAACAAAGTATTACTCTACATTACTTTTTTCGAAGATACAGATCAATTTATAATTAATATGTTAAATATTTCTTTCAACTACAGTCTTGAATATATTAGTACAAGGATTTATTTACTTTCTATCTCATTTAAATCCTTATAACTTTCATTAGGATATATTCTGTAGACCCTATTATTTGTTATTTTTCTATATTTGTAATAATTGGACAAATATCAACAACATGTATTACATATGATCTGTATGTGACTAATATATATGTCCAATAAAATACTTTGACAAGGAATTGGAGTCTTTTACAACATTGTTGGAGAGGAGATTGTTGTTCAAGTTACGTTCTATCTTGGACAACTCCTCCCACCCACTCCACAATACGCTGATCAGTCTGTGGAGTACCATCAGTGACAGACACCCACAATCCAACCCACAATCCAACCCACAATCCACCACAGAGTGACACAGGAAATCATTTTTGCCTGTGGCGATCAAGATACATAATTCTTTTCTGTGAGGGCTGGAGGTGAAGATTTAATTCAGGTTGTTTATGATCAGGATTATGGGGGTTATTTACGAAAGGCAAATCCACTTTACACTACAAGTGCAAACTACAAGTGCAAAGTGCACTTGAAAGTGCACTTGGAAGTGCAGTCTCTGTAAATCTGAGGGGTAGATCTGAAATGAGGGGAAGCTCTGCTGATTTTATTATCCAATCATGTGCAAGCTAAAATTCTGTTTTTTATTTTCCTTGCATGTCCCTCTCAGATCTACAGCGACTGCACTTTCAGTGCAATTTCAAGTGCACTTTGCACTTGTAGTGCAAAGTGGATTTGCCTTTCGTATTGTATTGGTTATTATCTGGGGTGGCGTTAGAGAAAATGATGTATTATTTGTATTTGGTAGATTGCCTGTTATTTTAATCTGTGTTATTTATTCTATGTTGTATTTTAATTGTATGGATGTTTTATTTGTAGTGTAGTTTTAATTTTGTTATTTAGTGTTAATGACTGTTATTGGAAACTTTGTTGTGTTTTGCATCTTGTTCAGTCTATTGTGGTGATCTTGTGTTGTCTTTGTTAAGTGTGTCTGTATTGTAACAATTTCCCAATTTCCTTTGGGATTAATAAAGTATGCTGTATGTCTCCATGCTTTATTTTGTTAAGAAATCACTTTGAGAAACACCCCCTAGCATTTATGGCTGTGGCCATCTTAAGTAAGGGCAGATGATTCATGTAGCATTTGCTTCCTGGAATCCACCTGTCCTTAGCTCAGGCATGCAGACAGGAGAGGGTGTTCTTAGCTGAGAAACCCCTCCTCTCATCCTCCCCTATTGAAGACTCCTGGGATGTATGACATCATTTGCCTAGGCATGGAAACCAAGAAGTAACTGAAGAAATTTAAAAAAAGGAATATAAAACAAGCAATTATGATATGCTTTCCTATCCATTTACTAATGCTAGTAGTATAAGGATTAAAAGTAGTCAATGTTGATTGAGAGAGTGAAGTTCCGCTTTAAGAACCTTTGTTCTTGGGGCTTTCTCTAGCTAAAGCAATAAGCTTGACATGCGTTCTAATCCTTCTCAACGCAAATCTTTAAAAATAAAAAGGTTTTAGCCAGACACACACTTTAAAAAATACTTTCCATATCTAGTTTGTAATTTGAGTTAACCAGGACAGCTTAAGGTTTCCAGGTTTTTAGCTCTTCAAGAGAGCCAGAACTCTGGGCAAGGGCCCTTTATGTCTTCCACGGACACAGACTTTGTTTGTGGTGTTGACACAAAAAAGGAATCAAGTGCAGAGGTGATTATGTTGAAAATAGTTATACTGGTCTTTGATAAAAAAGGATTACATTTACAAGTGCATGAGTGCGGCTAAACAATTAGTAACCATAAAACGATTGATTAGGCAACCCTAATTGTCATGCGTCATTCCCTACTCAATGAACGTGGGCTGCCAGACAGTGATATTTGTCTTGGAAGCATTTTTTGTCCTCTAGTTTAGGAAACTGCACATAAAAGCTGCAGAGCTCCCAGAAGAGTGTGTGTGATTTATAACTCTATTGTCCATTCTCGGCAGACTTGGAAGGATTGTGAACACAGAGGCACAATATCAGTGCATCAGTGAGAGGGTTGCTCAGCAACATGTTTATGTCAGGCTGTTTATCACTAGAAACAGAAGCTGCCCAGTTTGGGAGCTTGATCTTTTAATCCCTAGAAGGACAATGCCAACATAAAATATATTGCCTTTCTGTGAGCGTTTTTTACTTTGAGTGCTGCATGGGCAGAGATAGTGTAGGAGTACAATAAGTCACCATGGTAACCATCATAAAGACAGAAGATATGCGTAGACCACGTACTGTATTGTCTCCAGAGACATTAACAGGTTTATGTCTTGGGAGCAAAGTTACAGACCCCCTTTTACTGCCTGCATGCTACTTCTGGCATTTATTCAATGCATTTTATAAATTGGCAAGTTAAACGTATTGTAACTAGCTAACAGATTTAACAGGTTGTTAAAATACCTCTTATAATATCAATGTAACTCCTCAAAAGTCTAAAAGTGACAAATGTAAAAGGAAATATCAACCCTGCTCAGTTGTTCAGAAATTATTTCACCAAGGAATGTGCCATTTTGACTTATTGTGGCCAACAAGTAGCCATTGCTGTTGCTCCCAAAACTTAATAGACTCAAAGAAACATATTGCCATAGTTGGTAGTGAGTATAATTGCTTTTTAATTGCGTTTTTCATTTACAGAAAGACATAAAAACTAATGCCCTGTACACAAGATCGAAAATTCTGACAAAAGTCCGATGTGAGCTTTAGGTCGGAAACTCCGACCGTGTGTAGGCTCCATCAGAATTTTTCTGTCGGAATTTCCGCCAAGAAAAATTTGAGAGCTGGTTCTCAAATTTTCCGACAAGAAAAGTTCTTCTGAAGAAGTCATGTGACATGACGATACGTGCGTTAGGATCAGCACAGATACACCGACAGCTGCAAGAGAGGAGATGAGCTCGGTGCTCGTTTGAGATTGTCATTTCCCTTATCTATGAAATGCATCCATGTGAGTGAGATCATACTTCCATGCAAGATTGCTGTTCACATTAGAAGCCCCAGTGCATGCTGTCTCTTCCCAGCAGGGAGGTAAGCTGCTAGTGAGCACTGGGTGGATTTGCACCGGAGTTTCTTCTTTCAAGCACTTTACGGGTGATGGGACTTGCTACACATTGGATTTTTTGATATTTACAGGAAGTTTTTGGAGGATTCCATTGCTCACAGTTCTGTGTTATACACTTTATCACATATCGGCACAATTATTTTCAGGAATCGTTTGAGAATTTCACTGTTTTTTAGTTTTGTGCTATACACCTTCATTATATTTATTGTTATATATTTTATTTCTTTGATATTATATGCACAGGTTGATCACTTAGAGTGATACAAGTTTTTGCATACATCATTAATTGTCCACTGTTGGTTACACACCTTTCAGGTGTATAGGTGTGATTCATTCAGTTTATGCACATACTATTTATGTTACACATTGGTTGTCAAAACGCTATATGTGTTGCGGAAAACTAACACTACACATCACCCCGAACACACCATCCCCATTGTGAAACATGGTGGTGGCAGCATCATGTTGTGGGGATACTTTTCTTCAGCGGGGACAGGGAAGATGGGAAGATAGATGGAGCCGAAATCAGAGCAATCTTAGAAGAAAACCTGTTCTGCAAAAGATTTGAGACTGGGGCGGAGGTTCACCTTCCATCAGGACAACAACCCTAAAAATATAGCCAGAGCTACAATGGCATATTCATGTGTTAGAATGGCCCAGTCAAAGTCCAGACCTAAATCCAAATGGGAATCTGGGGAAAGACTTGAAAATTTCTGTTCACAGACTCTCTCCATCCAGTCTGACAGAGCTTGAGCTATTTTGCAAAGAAGAATGGGCAACAATGTCACTCTCTAGATGTGCAAAGCTGGTAGAGACATCCCCAAAAAGACTTGCAGCTGTAATTGCAAAGGTGGTTCTACAAAGTATTGACTCAGAGGGGCTAAATACAAATCCATGCCACACTTTTCAGATATTTATTTGTAAAATATTATGAAAACCATTTATCATTTTCCTTCCACTTCACAATTATGTGCCACTTTGTGTTGGTCTATCACATAAAATACCAATAAAATACATTTACGTTTTTGGTTGTAATATGGGTATGAATTCATTTTTCAAGGCACTGTATATTATATACAGTGTCTCACAAATGTGAGTACACCCCTCACATTTTTGTAAATATTTTATTATATCTTTTCATGTGACAACACTGAAGAAATTACACTTTGCTACAATGTAAAGCAGTGAGTGTACAGCTTGTATAACAGTGTAAATTAGCTGTCCCTTCAAAATAACTCAATACACAGCCAATAATGTCTAAACCGCTGGCAACAGAAATGCGTACACCCCTAAGTGAAAATGTCCAATTTGGGCCCCTTTAGCCATTTTCCTTTCCCGGTTTCATGTGACTGGTTAGTGTTACAAGGTCTCAGGTGTGAATGGGGAGCAGGTGTGTTAAATTCAGTGTTATCGCTCTCACTCTCTCTAACTGGTCACTGGAAGTTCAAAATGGCACCTCATGGCAAATTACTCTCTGAGGATCTGAAAAAAAGAATTGTTGCTCTACATAAAGATGGCCTAGGCTATAAGAAGATTGCCAAGACCCTGAAACTGAGCTGCAGCACAGTGGCCAAGACCATACAGCGGTTTAACAGGACAGGTTCAACTCAGAACAGGCCTCGCCTTGATCGACCAAAGAAGTTCAGTGCACGTGCTCAGCATCATATCCAGAGGTTGTCTTTGGGAAATAGATGTATGAGTGCTGCCAGCATTGCTGCAGAGGTTGAAGGGGTGGGGGGTCAGCCTGTCAGTGCTCAGACCATATGCCGCACACTGCATCAAATTGGTCTGCATGGCTTTCCTCCCAAAAGGAAGCCTCTTCTAAAGATGATGCACAAGAAAGCCCACAAACAGTTTGCTGAAGACAAGCAGACTAAGGACATAGATTACTGGAACCGTGTCCTGTGGTATGATGAGACTGAGATAAACTTATTTGGTTCAGATGGTGTCAAGCGTGTGTGGCGACAACTAGGTGAGGAGTACAAAGACAAGTGTGTCTTGCCTACAGTCAAGCATGGTGGTGGGAGTGTCATGGTCTGGGGCTGCATGAGTGCTGCCGGCACTGGGGAGCTACAGTTCATTGAAGGAACCATGAATGCCAACATGTACTGTGATGAAGCAGAGCATGATCCCCTCCCATCGGAGACTGGGCCGCAGGGCAGTATTCCAACATAACGACCCCAAACACACCTCCAAGATGACCACTGCCTTGCTAAAGAAGCTGAGGGTAAAGATGATGGACTGGCCAAGTATGTCTCCAGACCTAAACCCTATTGAGCATCTGTGGGGCATCCTCAAATGGAAGGTGGAGGAGCGCAAGGTCTCTAACATCCACCAGCTCAGTGATGTCGTCATGGAGGAATGGAAGAGGACTCCAGTGGCAACCTGTGAAGTTTTGGTCAACTCCATACCCAAGAGGGTTAAGGCAGTGCTGGAAAATATTGGTGGTCACAAAAAATATTGACACTTAGGGGTGTACTCACTTTTGTTGCCAGCGGTTTAGACATTAATAGCTGTGTGTCGAGTTATTTTGAGGGGACATCAAATTTACACTGTTATACAAGCTGTACGCTCACTACTTTACGTTGTAGCAATTCTTCAGTGTTGTCACATGAAAAGATATAATAATAGAGATGTCCTTGAAGCCCCATTTTCTGTTGAGGAAGTGTCAGCGGTTGTTAAGGGACTCAGAACGGGGTCTGCACCAGGACCGGATGGATTGTCAGTTCCCTACTACAAGGCCTTCTTAGACACCCTTATCCCACATTTGACAAATTTTTTCAATTTTAAAACTCTGGGTTCCCAATTAGGTACGCAACTCAATACCGCTTACATTACTGTCATTCCTAAACCGGATAAAAACCCGGAAGAAGTTTCCAATTACTGTCCTATCTCGCTGATAAATAATGATTTAAAAATACTTACTAAAATTCTGGCGAACCGCCTCTCCTCTTTTATTACTAAATATATCCATAAAGATCAGGTTGGATTTATGCCGGGAAGACAAGGCCCGGATCATGTGAGAAGAGCGATTGATATTGTCTCCATTTTGCAGTCCAATTGGGTTGGAGGTCAAAAACAACAGGGTTTCCTTTTAGCACTTGATCTGGAGAAGGCCTTCGACTCTGTGTCATGCCAGTATCTTCATTCCCTGCTGGAACGATGGGGTTTTGGCCCACGTTTCATGGGTGTAATTAGAGCTCTTTATTCTCAACCCAAAGCTCAAATCCGTTTACAGGGATATTATTCCTCCCCGATAAATATAGCCAGAGGTACGAGACAGGGATTGTAACGGGAAGGCCCGGGGAACTCAGAATCGCTTAGAAAGTATGAGATACCCTTGCTTCAGCCCCCCCCAATGCCTCTTATGTGTCAACCACCCTGTGTCTCTATTAGGGGCACAGGGTGAATGAAAACCCCAATATGGTCTGTGATAGCCATATTCAATGCTGTTTATACATTGTATCTAGATTGGGTGTGTACTGTGGTTGGGGGTTGTGTAATCCTTGCTGTGAGGTGTTAAGGTGATTTGCATTCTATTGTCTATTATGAATTAAGTCTGCTACTGTGACGATGTGGATTGGAGCTTGGTAAACCGTCTGGCTCCATTGTATGGGATGTTGAAGTGTCTTCTGTGAGGAGGGGGGGGGGAATCACCCCTCCTGCTAAGACTGGTTATCAAAGGAGAAGTTTGAACACACCTGACCTGTAGCACCATTGTCATTGGACAGCTTAACCCGCCCTGGTCCCCAAAGGATGGGAGGGGAGGGTTTTGAAGAGAAATGTGTTACCACGTGTTTTAAAAATAAAGTATTTCCCTGTTTTGGAACTTGAATACAGAGCGTTGTCTCGTATCTGGGGGGAGAATCATTCGTATGGGGTCTTATTCGGCTGGTTGGAGTGTCTGGTGGCTGTCGTGTGGTTGGAAAGGGAATATCCTAATGGTGTTAACCCCTTTCATACTTGGGGTGCCGTTACAATTGGTGGCAAGCAGTGGGATTGATCCCCACAGCCAGAAGGACAGCTACAAGAGGACACAGGACAATGGAGGCACAGTATGAACGGCTAAAGCTCTCCACCCTCAAAGACTTACTGGAGAACCGGGGAAGACCGGCCAACAACCGTAAGAAGAGGGACATTATCAGAGAACTAGTCGAAATGGATGGAACCGAAAGGCCCAGCGTAACAGACAGGACACCCGAAGAGGCAAGTTTTGATCGGGCTGTTAAACTAAGACTGGCACAATATGGTCCTAACCCTCCAGCAGAGATCATAGACCTAGTTATAGCGGCTGTGGACGCAAATTGGCTACATCAAAAAGGTGCTGCAGCAGCAGAAGTCACAGCAGCACCAACTGCAAGGAGAGGAGAGATACAGATACCAGCCGACATGGAAAAGGAAGTCAGAAGGAGGTTACAAGAGATGCAGATACAGCATAGAGGACCAGTATCAGAGGAGGTCCTGCTGGGATGGTCTGATTCGATCCGCTGCGAACTCTGGAAGAAAGCGCTTGCTCTCGAGCAGCAACACCAGGGAAAGGTTCTCCCCTCCATCCATGTAAGGTACTGGTCGCAGTATGATGTACGAATGCCGTTATTGGGGGAACAACCAAAGCAGGAGTGGACAACTGAGTTAAGCAGGCTGATCCGGGCAGAGATGCGGTTGGACGAGAGCTACAGAGCCCTCCGGTGGTATGTAGCCCAAGAGTGCCCATGGTCAGCATATGACAGCCCCACGGAAGGCTTTGACTATGATGGCCTGGGATTGTTGTATTGGAGGCTGTCCAGTGACCCTGACTTTGGGAGTGATCGGGAGTGGCGTTTGGAGGAAATAATGGAGCACAGAGAGCGAAAACTGAATGTCTCGGAAGGGCACTGGGCAGAGGAAGATTTGGAGTTTCTGGCCGTTCAGGAATGGGAGCTGGAGATCGCCTACAGACAGCTGCTAGAATCTGCTCAGCAGCAGGGTGGTGCTACCTGTGCCTGGGATTATCAGGAAATACCAGTTGACCACTATGAAATCCTGGCTGAAGGATCGGCAGTGGAAAATCTGGAGATTGCCATCCCCAAAGCAGAAGTGCTGACTGACCTTGAGGATTCTGTTCCTGCTTGGGATGATCTTGGATGGAGGAATGTACCTGTCCAGCAGCATGCCAGAGAATCGGCAGTGGAAAATCTGAAGATTGCCATCCCTAAAGCCAAAGTGGATGATGTGGAGTTCCAGGGAGCTAGGGCAGTTGGCTCATCTCCCCAGCCACAGATTACAGAAGGTATGGACTTAATGGGCTATTCAGAGGATGTTATGGATTATGCATCGCCTGCTCAAGTACTGGCAGCAGGACAAAGTATTGCAGACCCCTGCTCTACACCCGTGGCAGTTTTGAAGGCCCGAGGTGAGAAGGTGATGGTTCCTCTTTCCGAGTGGATTCCGGAGATGCAGGGAGGAGAAGCAGCCATTTTCCCTCCCCAACAGTTAGCCAGAGCAGATGGTGTGGAGTCCCCAGCAGAAGTGCTGGCAACCGGGCAGAGTGATAGCAACCTCTGCCCAGCACCGGAAACAACTGTGGAGTTTCAGGGAGCCGGGGCAGTTGGCCCCTCTCCCCAGCAACCAGCTAAGGTAGTAAAGCTGTTACTCCCAGCTGAATCACTGGCAGCAGAGCAGAATGCTATGGGCCTCTGCTCTCAACTAACGGAAGAGGGAGTTCCTGTGGTACTGGATGGGACTTCGGTCCTCACCGACACAACCCCAGAAAATGGTGTGACACTGAGACAGGAGGATGTCAGCCTTGTTTTGCAAGCACTGGGGGATTTTCACCTACCACAAGTGGATGGGACTTCAGTCTCCACTTGTAACCCCAGGGATCCCGGGCAGTCGACCCAGATCCCCAACAGCATGACGGACTGAGCCCAGTCACCCTGTCTTCTCTCTCACGGCTGAAAGGACTCCAGGGAGAAGGGCCAGTCCAGGCCTCCCCCCAGCGGCGGGTATGTTCTCTGAGAGAGGCAGAGGTTGGCTGGGTGAGTAATGCTCTGTTTGAAACAATTTATTTGGGGTACTGTGTGGATACCGGCATTAGAAGAAGGGACCTATGGACTAACTTTGGAGTCAACCCGTCTGGGGTCGCCCCCTCTGTTAGTCTCCTGCCGAAAGGGGAGAGATGTAACGGGAAGGCCCGGGGAACTCAGAATCGCTTAGAAAGTATGAGATACCCTTGCTTCAGCCCCCCCAATGCCTCTTATGTGTCAACCACCCTGTGTCTCTATTAGGGGCACAGGGTGAATGAAAACCCCAATATGGTCTGTGATAGCCATATTCAATGCTGTTTATACATTGTATCTAGATTGGGTGTGTACTGTGGTTGGGGGTTGTGTAATCCTTGCTGTGAGGTGTTAAGGTGATTTGCATTCTATTGTCTATTATGAATTAAGTCTGCTACTGTGACGATGTGGATTGGAGCTTGGTAAACCGTCTGGCTCCATTGTATGGGATGTTGAAGTGTCTTCTGTGAGGAGGGGGGGGGGGAATCACCCCTCCTGCTAAGACTGGTTATCAAAGGAGAAGTTTGAACACACCTGACCTGTAGCACCATTGTCATTGGACAGTTTAACCCGCCCTGGTCCCCAAAGGATGGGAGGGGAGGGTTTTGAAGAGAAATGTGTTACCACGTGTTTTAAAAATAAAGTATTTCCCTGTTTTGGAACTTGAATACAGAGCGTTGTCTCGTATCTGGGGGGAGAATCATTCGTATGGGGTCTTATTCGGCTGGTTGGAGTGTCTGGTGGCTGTCGTGTGGTTGGAAAGGGAATATCCTAATGGTGTTAACCCCTTTCATACTTGGGGTGCCGTTACAGGGATGTCCACTGTCTCCTATTATTTTTGCCATAGCAATTGAAACCCTGGCCATAGCCATTAGGCAAAATCCTGACATAAAGGGAGTAACCTGTGGGGATCAGATGCACAAATGCGGACTATTCGTGGACGATTTACTCCTCTTTCTTACCTCTCCCATTACTTCCCTCCCGAACCTATACAAAGTCATTTCTGATTTCTTTAAGATTTCTGGGCTTCGGGTAAATTTTACCAAATCACAGGCGCTAAATATATCCCTCCCGTCATCCACAGTTTCCCTTCTCAAACAGTCCTTTAATTTTGAATGGAGCCCTACTGCTATCAAGTATCTAGGAATTTCTCTAACTGCTAGAATGGAATCTCTTTACGCAAGCAACTATCCACCCCTTTTCCATAAACTTACCTTAGATTTAAAAAATTGGGACAAATATGAGCTATCTTGGTTGGGCAGGGTTAAGTCTGTAAAAATTACCTTACTTCCTAGAATCTTGTATCTATTTCGCTCCCTCCCCATTCCCATCAGGAAAGAACAGATACAATCTTTACAAAGTAAGATTCTCAAATTTGTATGGGGAAAATCGAGTTACGGAATCCCCCAGAATACTCTCTATTTACATAGGAAAAAGGGGGGGGGTGGGATTGCCTCGTTTATATAAATATTTCTTAGCTGCCAGACTAGCACAATTTTCTATGGTTTATTCAAATAAAGAAAAAACGGACTGGGTACTAATAGAGGAACAGGCTGTCCCCCAATTCTCCTTAGACGGAGACCACCCATCTTATCCCCTTCCCTTTCTCAATCCTTTGCCCTTTGGGACAGATTCCGTTCTCTTCCTGCCCTCGTTTCTGAAGCACAACCGCTGGCACACATTTTTAATAACCCAAAGTTTTATCCTGGTTTGGATACTGTTGCCTTTAGTTGGTGGACGAACAAAGGTCTTTATCGGATAGGACAATACTTTACGTCTCAAGGTCCTATTACTATGTCCCACTGCCTAAGTAATTTAGATCTCCCGGATTCTGAAAAACTTAGATTTGGACAGATTTCACAATTCTTAAATGATATTTGGAGGGAGAAACCTCTTCCTCCCAAGTTTACAGATTATGAGCTCTGGTGCGGATTGGCCGTGGGACAAAAGGCGAGGTATTTCTGTCATCTACTCTTCGCTTACTTGCCCAACCTCGAAATCCTCATATATGACAGCATGGGAGGATGACCTCCAGCTAAACTGGGACCTGGGCACCTGGCATAGGGCATGTTTTAACTCATTCCAAGGTATTTTGAACACTTCCCTTATGGAAGCTAACTTGAAAGTTTTTATGAGGTGGTATATGACTCCTGCCAGGCTTGCGACCATCTACCCAGCATCGGATCCCAATTGCTTTAGAGGCTGACAACTCTTAGGTTCGATGGTGCATGTCTGGTGGGAATGTCCTAGGATCAGGCCAGTCTGGAAGAGGATTTTTAACCTCATATTTAAGGTTACTAAGTGTTCGATTCCCAGGTCTGCTTCTATTGCTCTCCTCAATGCCTGTATACCCAACGTCTCTAAACCCACTAGGAAGCTGATCCACTTTAGAGAGAAGAGAAGTTGGTTTGCATATTAGCAAATACAATCCCCAAATTTGAAGCTGTGTGGGAACCATGGGCTGTTTTCTGTGGCATTTCTCTGGTGGTTGGGAACGACTCTGATCACTCTAGTTCCTGAAAACATCACGTTAGGCATGTGATTTCTTTCCTCTGCTCTTATTTATTTTCCTTCTTCTCTTTCTTCTTTGTCTTTTTATACCTTCTTTATTTAATTTTTCTTATATTGTTGTCTACAGGTTAGTAGACATGATTCAAGGGTTTGGTAGTATTAAATGTTGTATAATTGTTTCGGCAACTCTATGACTTGAATCTGATATACATTTCAGAGTATGAGTATAATTGTATTATTCTTTTATAATCCTAGTACTCTGGTATTGGGTTTATGTAAGGGTGGCGGGCTGGGGCACAAGATGATCCCAAGCTCTAGTTAAAGTTTACTATTGAAATATAAAGTGTGGAAATAGGGTGTCTCTGCCTGGTGTTTGCTTGATTTTAGCAGTGACCTTCAAAAGGTGATAGTGTTGGTAGGTGTTCCAGTGAGTAAAAAGATTTGGTTAAAAAAGAATGAATAGTATAAATTACAATTCTGGCTCACTTTCCCAGATGGATACAGACAAACACAGTGATTTCTTCAGAATAACAAAAGTGTCCCAGAAATCACCCATGGCTGCTTTAAGCTGCATCTTCTAGCTAGACCAACTAACCCGGAGTAACCACGACTGAGACTACTTCTGCAGATCAGCGGCTAAGACACTTATCTATAACAACTAACAAACCCTCACCTTCTCGGAGGACCACAAGGGACCATAGGAGCCATCCCGACTTCCTGAGATTGCTACACAGTGGCACATACTGTGACTGCACCATACCCCCTGAGGGTATGAAGGATCTGGTGAGTGCAATATCTTAAACAATCACGGATAATCACATTCACGGCACAGGCTACCAAAACAAGCACAGAAGTCACCAATTTACTTGTCACCAATTTCGGACTTTGCAGCATTTGGACTTTATTCATTTCATTTTATTTTATTTTATTTTATCTTTATTTTATCTTTTATATTTATATATTTTTTTTCATCCTATGTTGAATATTTTATTTGTATCATCAGAGTGTACCACGGATCACTTAAACACTCGTTTAACTGTTTAATCACTTGGGACTGAACACAATCCCAGCTGGGTTCAGCAAATACCCGGCCGAGACAACATTTGAATTCATTGTAACTTCATTTAATTTATTTGTCCACACCGCATCTTTTGCAGCACCACACCGGTAGCATTTATTTGTTTCACAGCACCCTTACCAGCTAGTTTATAGCTAGCAAACACCCGGCCGAGCCGGAATTGGAATTTATACTATTCATTCTTTTTTAATGAATAAGAATAAAGGGGGAAAATGGGACTTTTCACGAGGTCAGGACTGGGTAGGGCCCTGCACCTCCATCCCTCTCGTATTGAGAAAAAAAGAAGCAAAAGGGAAGCCGGTGAGGCTGCAAAATTGCACCAAGGGGGGAAGGGTGGGACTTTAAGTGAAACTCATGGTAACAAAAGAGGAACAGATATGGTGGATATAAAATATTTAATAATACTAGTACATTTTACATTTTTACATGTTGCAATACATGACTTATATAAACAATACAATAATTGCATAATGGCGAATGCCAAGTACCGGACACGGTAATGCCAGGCAGAAACCGGCAACATGTCTGAAAACAATGTACATATGATGAGTAAAGGGGTCCACCACTGTTCGTTAGTGGGATAAAAATTGTTGAAAAGGTACAGTCTGCATTGTCTGATATTTGCTAATCCCTGTGGATAAAATTTGCACATAACATGGTAAACAGGTAGCTCGACGCGTTTCGCGGCTTAAAACCGCTCTTCAGGAGCAGGTAAATGAAGTTTCTGCAACAACAAACAACAAATGATGCATTGCTGAGTAAAACAAACTTGTGTCAATAAATGGATGGATGGGTGCAATCAAGCAGCCATCCCAAGGTAAAAGAGTAACACTTACATATATATAAGTGCAGTGAAGGGCACACCAACAGGGACTGTGAACCACTCCAGGGGGGCCGATATTGGGAGCTGAGGGGGCGCGCTCAGCGGAGGCGCCCACCATGAATAGCGCCCCTGGCGGGTCTGGGCACAGCAAACACTCCTGGGGAGGGAGGGGCAGGGGGAAAGAAAAGGAAACATAAAAGTATGTTATGAATATGATAATAAATAAAATCACAGATTGAAGTGGACAGTGAGAAAGACAGTGGAAGGGGGTGTGGGTGGAGAACCAGAGAAAAGGCCAACCCCAACACACCAGTGAAGGACGGCAAGCGGTGTAGTGAAGTGCCGATGGCGGGAGTGAAATAAGAGGTAGTAACCAGGGAAGGAAGTGTGGGATGATGATGGGAAGGGGGTGCCAGTGGAGGGCCATGAAAGAGGTCGACCATACCACACCGGTGTTGGAAGGGGAAGGTGAGGGAGAGGAGGGGTGACAGGAGAGTGAACGGTGAAAAAAGTTTTTTACCAAGTGACGGAAGGGAGAAAAGAAGTCCATTCCAGGAGAGACGTGCAGAGTGGTATCCAGGAGGGCTTGGAGCAGTCCAGACCCAGCCCGGGGAGAGCCGCCCATAAATGTGCGCCGCCGCCAGCCACGCCCCCAACGTCACAAACACCGGTGTGAGAGGAGGGGCCGAAGAGGCCGGCACCCAGGCGATGATTCACCTGGCCGTCAGTCCCAACACGCCCCCACCCTGGTCGGTGAGATGGAATACCGCCGGAGGTGCAGCGTCACCAGGATGCCGCATATCCGGCCTGTAAGTGTGGCGTCGATGCGCAGTGACGGCGCGCCCACCCCTCGACCGCCCAGGGGAGGGGGCGGGAGGATGAACACCCACAGTGCGCATCGCAGCTCCCAAATCGACAGGGCCGGGCAGTGCACAGTGAATCCATTGGGGCCAATGTATATGGTAGAAAAATAAAAAAAAGAGAGCTTATGATAGTATTGGATGGCAAAGGATAAGGATGTAAAAAAGGTTTAGAAAGTACACAAAGTAGGTAGGGAAAACTAATATAGACCACTATTACTAGGGCAGACTATTGGAAAGCAGGATAGAACCTTGGATGTTA
This sequence comes from Rana muscosa, assembly GCA_029206835.1. Lineage (NCBI taxonomy): Eukaryota > Metazoa > Chordata > Amphibia > Anura > Ranidae > Rana > Rana muscosa. The sequence goes on from CM055116.1 coordinate 190,062,749, forward strand.
CCATGAGCTTCCATCCCTAAATAACTAATGAATAAGAATAAAGGGGGAAAATGGGACTTTTCACGAGGTCAGGACTGGGTAGGGCCCTGCACCTCCATCCCTCTCGTATTGAGAAAAAAAGAAGCAAAAGGGAAGCCGGTGAGGCTGCAAAATTGCACCAAGGGGGAAAGGGTGGGACTTTAAGTGAAACTCATGGTAACAAAAGAGGAACAGATATGGTGGATATAAAATATTTAATAATACTAGTACATTTTACATTTTTACATGTTGCAATACATGGCTTATATAAACAATACAATAATTGCATAATGGCGATTGCCAAGTACCAAACACGGTAATGCCAGGCAGAAACCGGCAACATGTCTGAAAACAATGTACATATGATGAGTAAAGGGGTCCACCACTGTTCGTTAGTGGGATAAAAATTGTTGAAAAGGTACAGTCTGCATTGTCTGATATTTGCTAATCCCTGTGGATAAAATTTGCACATAACATGGTAAACAGGTAGCTCGACGCGTTTCACGGCTTAAAACTGCTCTTCAGGAGCAGGTAAATGAAGTTTCTGCAACAACAAACAACAAATGATGCATTGCTGAGTAAAACAAACTTGTGTCAATAAATGGATGGATGAGTGCAATCAAGCAGCCATCCCAAGGTAAAAGAGTAAAGCCCTGTACACACGATCGGATAACCTATGGATTTTCGTCCGATGGATTTGTCCATCGGAAATCCGATGAAACTGTTTTTCATCAGTCTTGCCCACACACCATCAGTCAAAAAAACGAGCGTTCCAAACGTGGTGACGTAAAACACTCCGATGAGCCGAGAAAAATGAAGTTTAATGCTTCTGAGCATGCGTCGACTTGATTCTGAGCATGTGTGGGTTTTTTAACCGATGGACTTGCCCATAGACGATCGGAAATTACCATCGGTTTTTGATCCATCGGAAAATTTTAAAACAAGTTCTATTTTTTAAAACCGATGGAAAAAAGACCGATGGGTACCATACACGATCGGTTGGTCTGATGAAAACCATCCATCGGACGGTTTTCATCAGTCAAACCGATCGTGTGTACAGGGCTTAACACTTACATATATAAGTGCAGTGAAGGGCACACCAACAGGGACTGTGAACCACTCCAGGGGGGCCGATATTGGGAGCTGGGGGGGCGCGCTCAGCGGAGGCGCCCACCACGAATAGCGCCCCCGGCGGGTCTGGGCACAGCAAACACTCCTGGGGAGGGGGAAAGAAAAGGAAACATAAGAGTATGTTATGAATATGATAATAAATAAAATCACAGATTGAAGTGGACAGTGAGAAAGACAGTGGAAGGGGGTGTGGGTAGAGAACCAGAGAAAAGGCCAACCCCAACACACCAGTGAAGGACGGCAAGCGGTGTAGTGAAGTGCCGATGGCGGGAGTGAAATAAGAGGTAGTAACCAGGGAAGGAAGTGTAGGATGATAATGGGAAGGGGGTGCCAGTGGAAGGCCATGAAAGAGGTCGACCATACCACACCGGTGTTGGAAGGGGAAGGTGAGGGAGAGGAGGGGTGACAGGAGAGTGAACGGTGAAAAAAGTTTTTTACCAAGTGCCGGAAGGGAGAAAAGAAGTCCATTCCAGGAGAGACGTGCAGAGTGGTATCCAGGAGGGCTTGGAGCAGTCCAGACCCAGCCCGGGGAGAGCCGCCCATAAATGTGCGCCGCCGCCGGCCACGCCCCCAACGTCACACACACCGGCGTTAGAGGAGGGGCCGAAGAGGCCGGCACCCAGGCGATGATTCACCCGGCCGTCAGTCCCAACACGCCCCCACCCTGGTCGGTGAAATGGAATACCGCCGGAGGTGCAGCGTCACCAGGACGCCGCATATCCGGCCTGTAAGTGTGGTGTCGATGCGCAGTGACGGCGCGCCCACCCCCCGACCGCCATGGGGAGGGGGCGGGAGGAGGAACACCCACAGTGCGCATCGCAGCTCCCAAATCGACAGGGCCGGGCAGCGCACAGTGAATCCATTGGGGCCAATGTATATGGTAGAAAAATAAACAAAAGAGAGCTTATGATAGTATTGGATGGCAAAGGATAAGGATGTAAAAAGGTTTAGAAAGTACACAAAGTAGGTAGGGAAAACTAATATAGACCACTATTACTAGGGCAGACTATTGGAAAGCAGGATAGAACCTTGGATGTTACCATGAGCTTCCATCCCTAAATGACTAATGAATAAGAATAAAGGGGGAAAATGGGACTTTCATTCTTTTTTTTCATTCTTTTTTAACCAAATCTTTTTACTCACTGGAACACCTACCAACACTATCACCTTTTGAAGGTCACTGCTAAAATCAAGCAAACACAAGGCAGAGACACCCTATTTCCACACTTTATATTTCAATAGTAAACTTTAACTAGAGGTCTCACTCTGTATCTAAACCTAGGTTCTGTACATAACATTCAAACTCAGGCTTTGTATATACTTCCAGCGGATGGGCACACAGTAAACACCAGGCAGAGCCCGCTCCACGGTTCATTAATTTTTCCAACTTTTCCATCTCCTAGTAGACTGGTTTTACGTAAGAACAGCGCCACCACTACACCCCTCATTTTATTTCATATTCTTGCTCCACCTACCCAGGAGGTAGCAATTAGTAGAGGCAGCAGTTCTGATCACTGTGTTATTTTGGAATCCTTTGCGTGGAGTCACCCCACTTTTCTTCACAGGATGATCCCGTTAGGGGTGCCCGGGATGGGTAGGACTTCCCGGACTGTCTGACCTTCGGGTCCAGTTTTCTTATTGTTCTCCTTTCCAGTTTCCAGGGGTTATTTTATAACTTCAGTTCCTCAACACATAATTGCTATCTGAAATATCTTTAAAGGATTTGTTGCTGAATCTATGTTTTATGATGGGAAAAATGATTTATGTTAAACATGATATTGCCCTTTGTCATGATTTATCTATGTGTTATGTGATATCTATACTAGATCTGATTTGAAAAATAAAAATCTATTGAACGAAAAGATATGATAAAAATATTTACGATGTTAGGGGTGTACTCACTTTTGTGAGATACTGTATATGTTTTCCATGTATAGCATGCAGATGTAGATTCTACCCACATGGCTCCAGTTATTTTGCCAGGTGGCAGTGGGATGTTTATAGCCCAAGTGCTCTTGCCTCTTTTTCATGTATTGATGTTTGGGGAATCGAATGTAATAAAAAATGTTATATATGTAGCGGGGTCTCTAAATTTAGGTGGGACACACTCAGGTGTGTAAGTATGGGAGTAATGGACCATTTGTGTTCGTGGAGGATTGGACGGTGTAATAATCTCCTTGGCCTGTGGGTGGCGAGGTACCCGTAGGCTCGAGGTAGATTTGCCGTCACAGTGCTACCCTTTTTGTCCCTTTCCGGAGATGGTACGGTGAGGGCGGGGAACCTGCCGTGGTGTCGATGGGAGGAGATAAAAGGGGGAGACGCCCTGGCCACGAGGTCTTCGGGGGATCTTCTCTTCACGCGCCCAGGCACCTTAGGCCTGGGTGCGGGTGGTTCCGGATTCTGGCCCAGGCGCCCTAGGCCTGACCGGAATGGAGTTGGAGTCCATCCCAGGCACCTTCAGCCTGGGGTGAGGTACTAAACCAGGAGGCCTGGGGCCCAGTGACTTCGACTGGGTCCCGCGAGGGTGGAGAAGTCCGAGGGTCCCTGAAGTGGATGGGGCCCATGTCTGAGGTGAGGAGGCCGGGGAGGTTACCCATTCGGAGAGTCTGGAGCAGCATCAACCCAGTGACGGATGGGCCTCTGGTAACTCCCTTGGAGGGACATCTTCCCCTGATAGGGGCCGCAACGCAGCGAAGGTACTCCTATCTATGTTCTCTTGAGTCGCTGGTAGAGACTCTCAAGTTCTAAGTCCTTTCTAGCTAAGGCTATAGTAACCGCTGGCGAGATCGCAGTGGTTTAGATGACAAACAGGATAGTGCCTCGACCTGCTCATCCCCTGTATCAAAATGTTATCAAGTCGCAACCAGTTGGCTACTAAAGCACTGTTTATTGTGAGATATGCAATAAAACAAGAGTTGGACTGTGATCGGTGTGTGGAACTCTGGTTAATGGGAGCAGAGGGAAGTGTTGGCGCAGCCGGACTTGGTTCTAGACAGAAGCACACAGGCCCGAGGAAATATCTGGTACTGGCCTTCACCTCACCCACAGCTATGGGGAGGACATGGGCCGTAGCGCATCTCACCCTGTCGTGTGACATACCCCTAGACAAAAGAGATGGGGTGAGGCCGATACACGTGGGGGCTCGTGAGTCCGGGATGATGTGTGTTTTGACTTTGGAAGTAAGAATGGCTGTGTCTGGACTTTGCTGCCCGGAGGAGTTCCGAGCAGGTCGGCCATGTGATCGGCCAAAGTGCATCCCTGCTCAAAGTCGTGGAAATGACCCTAAGACGGGAAAGGCCCATGCAGAGGAGCGAGAAGAGGGAGGAGTCCAGCCGTGTGAAGTACTACATGTGGGGGCTTTTATTGCACTGCTCCATGAGGCACCCCGTGACTGCGCAGTTCATGGGCGGAGCCTGATGGAAGCCCGCAAAAACGTGCAAGTCGTGGGAGGAGTCTGGCCATGTGGAGGAACTCACGTGGAGACTTTGGCGCATGGTCAGTGCGTGATGGAGCAGCAGACAGTCGGGATGGCCTCAAGCTACCCGTGGATTCCGGTTCCCTACCCCACGAAGATGACTACGTTTGCTGCTCCCCTTACAGACACGGGGATAAGACTCAGGCCCCGAGGACAGTTGGCTCTGTACACATGCAGAGACACGGAGGCCCTCAGCGTGATCTGTCCCGGATGCTTGGGACTGGTGGTCCACCTGAAGCCATTCGGGCGTTGCGAGGCATGCAAAGAGTTCTTGTTCGAGGTGGAGCCATCCACAGTAAGGCCCCGGGCCCTTCGCCTCAACAGCCTCACAGGTACCGCTACTCCGGAAGGGGAGATCCAGGCCTTTGCGGAGGTTCCCGTATGCACTGACCAGGGCGATGTGACTGCCCAATCAGAGACTGAGAAAGAAAAATCCGAGGATGCTGCTTCGGTCACCACAGATTCTCTGCTCCCACCTCCGAAGAGGAAAGTCGGCTTGGTGCAGGCCTCCTATGGTCGTGGAAGAGCTTCACCTCATCGCTTGCCTGGCCTGGATGGATCCGGTTGGAAGAGTCCTGGACATCCCAGTTCTACAAAAGGTCAAGGTGAGCCAGGGGCTGGGACTGTGGTGGTGGTTGGAGGTGTCGGGGGTCCACAGTCGGTGGAGCCCACTAGGGAGGGTAGTACCACGTCTACCAGAGACTACCTTCCCGCCGAGATGTATGACACTTCCGACCTAGAGTCACTGTCGGATTGTGGAGATGACGGTGAGATCGATGAACTGTTTCACCAGAAGGGCTGGGACAAACGCCCATTACCTATGCTACGTGCACCGCAAGATTCCCCTATGTCAATAGGAGACAGCACGCCCCGGGTACAGGCCCCGGAGCTTGCGAGGAAGCCTAGTCCTCAAATTACCTTCCCACAATCTACAACATCACCCATCTTGGTGGCGGGAATGCAGCGCGCATCATTGCGGGCACCTGGAGCAAAACCATCAGAGGTGGTGAAAGTGCCTCGGCACCCGGAGGCCATCGTTCAGCCCGGAGAAGGTGAGCGGGATGCCATGCCTCCTTTGGCCAGATTGCAACGACTTTTCTCACAGAGAGTCGCCCGTGAGTACGGATGGGAATATCCCTACTTGCCTCGGGACTTACTTTCTGAAGTTGAGGTCATACGCCAGAGATGGTATGACGAATTTGTTTGGGAAAAGCTCAAAGTGCCCCATGCACGACAATACTTGTCCTGTTCACCCACGATGTCGAAAAAATGTAGAGATTGCAGAACAGACTGGATGTGGGGTCGCCATATCCACGCAGACAACGTGCACATCTGCAGGAAAGATGGAGAGGACGTTGACTATTCGATTGAGGTTTTCGATAAACATCTGAAGCCCTTGTTCTTGCCTGACCCGAGGTTCTATTTGTGAGAAGAGACTCACTTGTTGTTTTTTTTTTCTGTGACAACCTTCTAGAAGTGTTCTTGCTGGAGCATCCGAACTGTACCCTAGTTTTTTTATTTGGGTTTTTGTTTTGTTTTTTTTTCTACTCTTTTGGAGGGATGAGAGCTGTTTGTTTGTTCTCTCTTCTTCACAGTTCAAAGACAGACTTTGGGGGTAGAATCAGTGTAGGGACGCAGGAAGAATGAAGATTTCACCAAGTGTCATTACCGCGGCACTGTCACCAGGTGGCAGTGTTGTGCAACGGCTGTTTGTTTTTTCTTCACACTCGCATCACTTTACTCATTGGAGCGAATGGGTCTATCGGCTGATGGATCCATTCATTCCAAATTAACATAAAATGTTAGGATGTTGTGTTTTCTTTTTGTTTCCCTTCTGCAGGAGATTCGTCTGTCAAGACTACTGAGTATGGGGTGGTTCTTAGACAGTGAAGGGAGGGATTGTATATGTGTACATGTTAGATGGTTTTATGGAAAAGTTTTATTGTTTTATATTCCCTTCCCCTTTGAGCAGGTCTTGGTATGGTTAAGATTAAAAATTTTAGGGATAGCCTCTGGGGCCAGGCTTATGTCACCACTCCATGGAGACATGGGTTTGCACCAGACACTGGGGACCAGCGTCAAATCACAGAGGGGAGTATGTAGCGGGGTCTCTAAATTTAGGTGGGACACACTCAGGTGTGTAAGTATGGGAGTAATGGACCATTTGTGTTCGTGGAGGATTGGACGGTGTAATAATCTCCTTGGCCTGTGGGTGGCGGGGTACCCGTAGGCTCGAGGTAGATTTGCCGTCACAGTGCTACCCTTTTTGTCCCTTTCCGGAGATGGTACGGCGAGGGCGGGGAACCTGCCGTGGTGTCGATGGGAGGAGATAAAAGGGGGAGACGCCCTGGCCACGAGGTCTTCGGGGGATCTTCTCTTCACGCGCCCAGGCACCTTAGGCCTGGGTGCGGGCGGTTCCGGATTCCGGCCCAGGCGCCCTAGGCCTGACCGGAATGGAGTTGGAGTCCATCCCAGGCACCTTCAGCCTGGGGTGAGGTACTAAACCAGGAGGCCTGAGGCCCAGTGACTTCGACTGGGTCCCGCGAGGGTGGAGAAGTCTGAGGGTCCCTGAAGTGGATGGGGCCCATGTCTGAGGTGAGGAGGCCGGGGAGGTTACCCATTCGGAGAGTCTGGAGCAGCATCAACCCAGTGACGGATGGGCCTCTGGTAACTCCCTTGGAGGGACATCTTCCCCTGATAGGGGCCGCAACGCAGCGAAGGTACTCCTATCTATGTTCTCTTGAGTCGCTGGTAGAGACTCTCAAGTTCTAAGTCCTTTCTAGCTAAGGCTATAGTAACCGCTGGCGAGATCGCAGTGGTTTAGATGACAAACAGGATAGTGCCTCGAGCTGCTCATCCCCTGTATCAAAATGTTATCAAGTCGCAACCAGTTGGCTACTGAAGCACTGCTTATTGTAAGATATGCAATAAAACAAGAGTTGGACTGTGATCGGTGTGTGGAACTCTGGTTAATGGGAGTAGAGGGAAGTGTTGGCGCAGCCAGACTTGGTTCTAGACAGAAGCACACAGGCCCGAGGAAATATCTGGTACTGGCCTTCACCTCACCCACAGCTATGGGGAGGACATGGGCCGTAGCGCATCTCACCCTGTCGTGTGACATACCCCTAGACAAAAGAGATGGGGTGAGGCCGCTACATATATATCAGATATTACTCCATTTCTAGAAGGTACAACTTTATATATACATTTGAACTTGGGGAGGTCTCACGAACGTGGCAATGGTGAAAAGGAGCAAGAAAAGTGTCCTGTGGGAGGAAACTTAAACCGTCTTGGCCAACCTCTCTTCCTTGATTTAAAGGATAACTAAACCCAAGAACAAAAATTTATTGCATTGCAGTCCTTAGATGTGGTGGCTGCATAGGTTTCTTTTTTCTGGCAAAAAAATGTTCAGCAAGTTCAGAAAATACCTGTTCATCTTTGCCAGATGTGCATTGTTTTTGTCCCTTCCTGTGGGATAAACTGTTAGCAAAATAAATATAATCTACTAATCTCCCCATTTCCCATGTAATACAGATGAGTGAAGACCGACATATTTAAAACCCAGCCTGGATGTCAAATTATGGCTCCCTCTGTAGATACAGGGGTTAGTGAATGTAGCCACCCAAAGACAGGAAGTGTGTTATTTACAGGGCAACCAGGTGAAATAAAGAGAGAAAAAAAGAAAACTAATGCAGCTAGCACAGTAAACTAGGACTAGTAAACTGCAATATATACATTTTTGGTTTTGGGTTTAGATCACCCCTCACCCACACTCCTATAAAAAGTTATTGTAGTGTTTACCTTCCTTGCTTCCCTCGGCAATTCAATTTTTTATGGGAAACTATGCAAAATAAATGCAGAGCAGAAAAAATTTAAATCCAATTTTATTTGCAAGTGTTACAGCTTTACAAGAAAAAACAAGCAGATAACAAATGAGGACGCAACGTAAATAGCAATCTTAAGCACCTCAGTAAAAGAGCAGAAAGATGAAGCATCATTTATCAGAAGAACTGCTATCTGGAATTCTATACATACACTGCTCAAAAAAATTAATGGAATATGTTTGAATCAGAACTCCTGGGATATTGATCTGGTCAGTTAAGTAGCAGAGGGGGAGGGTGTATACAGAGGGGGTTGTTAATCAATTTCAGCTGCTTTGCTGTTAATTGAAATTAACAACAGGTGCACTAGATGGGCAACAATGAGACGACCTCCAAAACAGGAATGGTTTTTCAGGTGGAGGTGTCTGACATTTTTTTCCCTACTCATCTTTTCTGACTGTTTTTCACTAGTTTTGTATTTGGCTAGGGTCAGTGTCACTACTGGTAGCACAAGGCGATACTTGGACCCTATAAAGGTTGCACAGGCAGTCCAACTCCTCCAGGATGGCACATCAATTCGTATCATTGCCAGAAGGTTTGCCGTGTCTCCCAGCACAGTCTCAAGAGCATGGAGGAGATTCCAGGAGACAGGCAGTTACTCTAGGAGAGCTGGACAGAGCCGTAGAAGGTCCTTAATCCATCAGCAGGACCGGTATCTGCTCCTTTGTGCAAGGAGGAACAGGATGAACACTGCCAGAGCCCTACAAAATGACCTCCAGCAGGCCACTGGTGTGAATGTCTCTGACCAAACAATCAGAAACAGACTTCATGGGGGTGGCCTGAGGGCCCGATGTCCTCTAGTGTGCTCTGTGCTCACTGCTGGACACTGTGGAGCTCGATTGGCATTTTCCATTGAACACCAGAATTGGCAGGTCCGCCACTGGTGCCCCATGCTTTTCACAGATGAGAGCAGGTTCACCCTGAGCATATGTGACAGACGTGAAAGGGTCTGGAGAAGCCGCAGAGAAATTTATGCTGCCTGTAACATCATTCAGCATGACCGGTTTGGTGGTGGGTCAGTGGTGGTCTGGGGAGGCATATCCATGGAGGGACACACAGACCTCTACAGGCTACACAATGGCACCCTGACTGCCATTAGGTATCGGGTTGAAATCCTTGGACCCATTGTCAGACCCTACGCTGGTGCAGTGGGTCCTGGGTTCCTCCTGGTGCACGACACTGCCCGGCCTCATGTGGCGAGAGCATGCAGCGAGTTCCTGGAGGATGAAGAAATTGATACCATTGAATGGCCCCCACGCTCACCTGACCTAAATCCAAAAGAACACCTCTGGGACATTATGTTTCAGTCCATCCGGTGCCGCCAGGTTGCACCTCAGTCTGTTCAGGAGCTCAGTGATGCTCTGGTCCAGATCTGGCAGGAAATACCCCAGGACACCATCCGTCGTCTCATTAGGAGCATGCCCTATTTTTGTCAGGCATGCATACAAGCACTTGGGGGCCATACAAACTACTGAGGACCATTTTGAGTTGTTGCAATGAAATTTCAGCAAAATGGACTAGCTTGCTGCATAATTTTTTCACTTTGATTTTTGGGGTGTCTTTGAATTCAGCCCTCTGTAGGTGGATAATTTTCATTTCCATCAAATGATGTGCCATCCTTTCATTCCTAACACATTACCCAGTCCATATCAGTATAGATATCCAGCATAAAATTTTGACCAGTTGAGATCTGATGTGTTTTCAAAGTGTTCCTTTAATTTTTTTGAGCAGTGTATTAATATTTATACAGCTAATCTGCATTAATAAAACTCTAAAAACACCAGATTCAGTGCCACATATAAGAATCAGCCTTACGTTGTATTCCTTAAAGGGGAACCTTTCAGTAACTTTACAAACCTGCACAAAAAATACCTGTCATGTCACAATATACTGTACAGCAATAATATAATTTTTTTTGGAAACTGTATTTATTATACCATAATTAAAGGATAAGTTCACCTTTGGTATTTAATTATTTAAAGTGTAACATGTAACATGTTACGAGGTAGCACCCCCTGCTTACACCCCGATGCCCCACTGGTTCTTTTTGCTCCCACTGTCACAATTTAAAATCAGCGTGGCACAGTCGTATCATTCATTCACAAGAATCTGTGAATGAAAAAACTACAAGCCCTGTCTGCCATTGCGGCAGATGGACTTGTTGTTTGAATGAACTGCAGGCACGCTTATCAGCATGCTTGTAGTTCATTCACACTGCGCTCCGGAACTGTATGCATATACTGAGGTACGGGCAGAGAGCTCTAGCCAGTGTCTGCAGGAGTCTGACATTGCTCTGCAGACTCCTAAGAAAGAAAAAAAATGGACTTAGTCTTTAAACTATTTAGGATCAAGAAGAGACAATCCTTGTAGCACTAAGTGTGGCTGGGACCCAGGAGGCCTGATTTTGTAGGTGTCCAAATCTTATAAAGCATTGGAAAAAGTAATGAGCACTGGAAACAATTTGTTTTTGACCTCTCAACCTGTGTTCTTGGCTCCTTCTATACTCAGGAACATGACACATACAGTAATGTAATGATAGGTCCCTTTTCCTGACATACAAACCAACTGCCTATTGCATGCCCCCACCATCTCATAAATTCACAAGTGCCCAACACATCTCTTATTGAGACTCATTATGAAGTTGCAATGCTTTCTTCTACTTGCAGCAGACTGATGAAATCTTCTCTGCCTAGGCAATGTCACTTGCCTGGAGTTCAAGAACTGCATTTTAAAGGATAAGTTTACCTTTACAAAAAAAATGTGCAGGTAAAAAATGTGCATTTCATTTTTTTTCGTTACTAGCCTGTAAAGCATTGCACCCACAATCAGCAGATCGTGGGTGTAAAGCCACATTCCCGCAGACTGTCTGTGTAGCTGTCTGCCCATACCCCTGATATGGGCAGGCATTTACTATATGACAGGAAGCTCAATTAAATAACTAGATCGCTCATCAGCTCCCTGGTAGTTCCTTGAGAGCTATAAGCCATCCACCGCAAAAGCTGTCGGTACTTGTAGTTCATTGATTCCCAGGGATCTGAGAATCAATGACACGGCTGAGTGGGTGGAGGAGCGCATGGCGGCACTCTCTTTTAATTGTGAGAGCGAGTGCGGGGGGAAGATCCCTGACTCACTGTCACAAGGATGGGGGAGCGATCGGGGGGAACAGGGCCAGATGCTGAACATGTTACACCCTAAATATGGGTGTAACATGTTCAGAAAGGTGAACTTATTCTTTAATTTAGGATAGAGTTAAAGTGGTGCTCCGTTCATAAATTTTTATTTTTTTTTGTTTCTAGATCGTACCTTTCACATTCAATAGTCAATTAAACATTGCAATGGCTCCCCAGTCATTAAAGCAATCTATTTGCGCACTTGCCTTATCTTAAGCCCAGTTCGTTTTCCTTCCTGGATTTCTGGCTGAGGTGCATGCTGGGTAACCAGCATGCACCTCTTGATCTCGCGGGCGCGCATTGTTTGTTCTGTTGTCATGACAACGGGCGGCGACGGAGAAACGTCCCGCCCTGTTGTTCTGATAAGTTTCCCAGAAGGCAATGCGTCTTAGGACAGGAAGTCTATCCACCGTGGACTAGGAACTAGGCAGAATACGAATTCTGCCTAGCAACAGACAGATACGTGTGACTAAAAATATATATTTTTTTTATTCTTTTTTTTTAAATTAAAGCCAAGCTGTTAGTGGAAAGTACATTTTTAGGGTGGACCTCCGCTTTAAGATTTAGGAGACAGGTTGGGTATTACAGGCATTAGTGAGTGCAGTTGCACAGTGTCCCTACTTGGGCACCTCAAGTCTCGCCCACAGAGCGTTGTCACCCTAGCACAGTAAGAGCCGGTTCACACCAGGGCGACTCAGGATCCGACTTCAGGTCGCCCCAAGACGCCCCAAGTCGCCCCAAGTCGCGCTGTAATGTTAGTCTATGGAGCCATCTTTATGCACACTACAGAAGTCGCTCCGACCTCAAAAAAGGTTCGAGCCGGTTCACACCAGGGCGACTCAGGATCCGACTTCAGGTCGCCCCGAGATGCCCCAAGTTGCCCCAAGTCGCCCCAAGTCGCGCTGTAACGTTAGTCTATGGAGCCGTCTTTATGCACACTACAGAAGTCGCTCCGACTTCAAAAAAGGTTCCTGTACTACTTGAAAACGACTTCTAGGCGACTTGTACCCATTGATTTCAATGGAAGTCGCCTCCAAAGTCGGATCAGTGTCTTAACTGAAGCAACTTTACAGGAAGAGAAAATAGTTTTCTCAGGCAAACCCCTCCCTTCCACAGAGCTGATTATTGTTTGATTGGCCACTGGCAAAGTCGCCTGTCCTGGAGGAAACTTGAAGTTGCCTCGAAGTTGCCTTGAAATTGCCTTGAAGTTGCCTTGTAAAGTCACGCGGAAGTCGTGTTGCCACAGTGTGAACCGGCTCAAAAAATGTACCTGCAGGATTACCAAATAAAAATAAAGGTAAAATAATGCTGCAACCGCATCAGACTAGTAAACTGCAACATGTTTTTTTGTTTTGAGTTTAGATACACTTAAATCTCCCCAGTGGGAGCAAAGACAGTGATAAAAACTGGACTGGAGTTCAAACCATTTTCTACTGTATCTAACACTGTGTGTTTTGGCTTTAGATACACTTTAGACATTATTGAAGATTATGGAAACATACATTATATGTAAAACTGTTGACAGATTCATAATCCTATTAGATTGCCAATATTGTTATATTTTAGACTGAGTACATAGTATTAGTAAATCTTGTTTCCATAAAGGGAAAAGATGTAGGTTCTGCAGACTCAGGCCTCGTACACACGACCGAGTTTCTCAGCAAGAACCAGCAAGAAACTTGCTGGCAGAGATGTCTTGCCGAGAAATTCGTTCGTGTGTATGGTTTCTCGTCAAGAAAACCGACAAGTAATCTCGACGAGAAAATAGAGAACCTGCTCTCTATTTTCTCGTCGAGATTCTCGTCGGCATGTTTCTCGACGAGAAAAGTGAGTGTGTGTACACTTACCTGTCCTCCCGGAAGCCCGCGCATGTTCGAAATGAATTCGACGCATGCGCGGTAGCTTCCTAGGCATAGGTAGGGTATACCAAGATGGCGGCGACGGCATTGAATGTGACGAGCGCATGCTCGTCGTAGTCGATGACGTCACCGCGTACGCTCCATTCAAAGAACCGTGGGTTCTTTGAATCGAGCGTCTGTACACTCGGCCGGGACAAGTTTCTTGTCCAAGAATCTCGTCGAAAAAAAAAAGGACATGTTTTTTTCTATGAGAATCTCGGCCGTGTGTACGAGGCTTGAGTATGATTAATGGTCATACATAACAGATGTATCTGATTCTTCACTAGTTTGGTTTTATTATTAATAGACCTGTTTCCTCCCACCTGCCGTGTTGTCTACGTTTGGTGGGAAACTGTCGGTTCCTCAGCCTCCTACAGACGTGCTGGGGGAAGGGGGGGGGGGGGGTTATTATTGTGTAGAATTCTCTGAAGCCATTTGCATTTCTTCTGGTTCTTTAACCATTTAATGCTTCAAAGGTTACTTCACATAATGAACAAGCAAAATGGAAGTGTATAGAATGTCAATGTCAAGACATTATCTGCCTTTCTTCTTCATCTGTCTTTATGTCTGTCTGTCAAGGGCTCATACACTTGAATATTTTCTGCAACACTGTGGGCCTTTTTAGGGCCTTTTTATAGCTTTGGGTATGAGGGTCTCCAGAAATAATAGATTTCTCTGGAGAACACAAGTGACAAAGCTCACTGCATACACCTTCAGGGCTCATTTGCATCATGTCTATTGGGAAGCATAAGGCATAAGGTATAAGGCATAAGGCCCACTTCACTCAAACTCACTGCATTGATTTGAGCTGAGTAATAATGGAACATCAATTGTACCAGAAATTGTCAAAAAAACACTCCAACGCTAAATCCAGGGATTTTGCTTTTGGAGTACTTCAATGTGCAATGCCTATTTAGGCTGCAGCCCTCCTCAGACTGGGGAGTCTTCAACAAACTACAAAAAGCACACAGGAGGGTGCAAACAACGTGTGCATTACCATAGACAAGTTTATTTGGACAAATGGATACTCACAGACAGATTCAAAAAGCATATCTCACAATTGCTTCAGCCAGACGTGATGTGCCCGTCGTAGGACCGAACCTGATTGGACGGCTGATGCATTTCGGGGGACAGACCCCCTTCCTCAGAGCTAATTCAAAGTAATCCTCAGTGGCCATTTAAGTAGTCAAAGACCTCCTCCTCCAAAGGGGGGGGGGGAGACAGCCATGGGAGGGGGCAATCTGATGAGATTAGCTCTGAGGAAAGGAATTTGTCCCCCAAAACGCATCAGCCATCCAATCAGGTTTGGTCCTATGATGGGCACATCGCGTCCGGCTGAAGCAATTGTGATATATGATTTTTGAAACTATCTGTCTGTGAGTATCCATTTGTCTTGCGTATCCAAATAAACTTGTATATGGTAATGCACAAGGTCTTTGTACTCTTCTGTGTGTTTTTTGCAATCAATTGTACCAGCAACAGGAATACTGCCCTGTGAGATGCAAATAATATTTTTCCTTTAGCAGCAACAGTTTCTATTCTAACATGCTTCGAGCTAGGCACAGTGCTTTCTCAAAAAGGTTATGACAAAGCACTGTACCTAGTGCAAAACATGTCAGAATAGAACCTGTTCCTGCTGGCTATTTTAATGAAGCAAGAATAATATTTTGCATCTTGGTGTGCAGCATTCCTGTTGCTGGTACAGTTGTTTGCTTTGGTGGAGCCGAGCCGAGGCAGTACCTACTCTGTGATTGTGGAGTGTGAAATCTGATCTGGAGCAGCATGTAAAATGTTTGACAGTAACCACTTCAATACCCGCCCATAGTCATATGACGTTCACAGATGGGATCTCCCATCCTGGGTGCACGTCATATGACGTCCTGGGCTTTGTGGGGGGATATCTGAATGATGCCTGCAGCTAGAGGCATCATTCAGATATCCTTCTCTTCTGCCGGCGATTCTGTGCACAATAAGAACGATCATAGCGGCAGTTCCACCGCTTGATCGTTCTTATAGGAGGTGGGAGGGGACATACCCCCCCCTCCCGCCGCCATCCGGTGCTTCTCCGGGCTCTCCCGTGCCATCAGGGGCCCAGAGAATGAATCGTCCAGCGCCGGATGGGAAGCATAGAGATGACTGGTGACCAGATGGTCACCAGTCATCTCTATGACCGTCGGAGGCCCGGGTGTGATGTGATGACGTCACGCCCGGGTTCTCAGAAGTAAAGAAAGCCGCGATTGCGGCTAGTAAGCATGAGATTGGTGAAATTTTTTTCACGATCTCATGCTTTCCAGCCTGGAGGAGAGATGTGGGGTCTTATTGACCCCGCATCTCTCCATAAATAGGACCTGTCACACACCATTCCTATTACAAGGGATGTTTACATTCCTTGTAATAGGAATAAAAGTGATCAAAAAAAAAAATGTAAAAAAAAGTGTAAAACTAAAAAAAATTAAGTAAAAAAAAAAATTTTTTTTTTTTAAAACGCCCCTGTCCCCGGTAGCTCGCGATCAGAAGCGAACGCACACATAAGTCCCGCCCACATATGTAAACGCCGTTCAAACCACATATGTGAGGTATCGCCACGTGCGTTAGAGCGCGTACAACAATTCTAGCACTAGACATCCTCTGTAACTCTAAACTGGTAACCTGTAAAAATTTTCAAAGCGTCGCCAATGGAGATTTTTAACCTCCCTGGCGGTATGATTCTTTCTGGAATTATGTACCAAAAGCGGTACAATTATTTTGCATGGAAATTTGGTGTTATGTATTATAGGCCTGCAATTCTTAGTAATTACTTACTTAAACCTGAGCAAACCAGAGTCTAGTAGACATCCCGGGTATGATAAAGTTTGAAACACAAAATTATAAATTATAATATAATAAATAACTATAAATAATTAAAAAAAATAGTAATCTAATTATAATAAAAATTATTCAATAATGTAATCAAATCAAAAACACTGAAATTTGCTCAGTTGCAGAATTGTCGCTGTCATTAGATTTAGTGTTTGATGACGAATTTCCCCACAAATCGCTATCGCTCAATTCTGCGAGTGATTCTAATTTATTATCGCTGTTTTCTAGCTGGTCTAAAACCACTTTTGACATAAAGGGATACTTTTTGGTTGCTATGGACAATCTCCAGTTTCCAGGCAGAAAGAATAGTTTTTATTATATAAAACTGCATGCAGGGCATTGGGCAGACCACTAGGGACAAAGGGGATGTGTAATTATTACATACAGTACTGTAATCAGTAAGATTACAGTATACTGTATGTATACTATGTGTTTACCTTTTTGAATTTGCCGCCCAGTTCCGCTCCCTTGCGCCGCTGCGGCTCGCAGGGAACGGAACTAGGAAGTCAGATGGGGTCGAAAGTGCCGACACTCGCCGGAGATCTCGCTGGCGATCACAGCAGAGGACATCATCGCTGGATCGCCAGGAGAAGGTAAGGAAACTCCGCTGCGGGCTCTGCAATGTCTACCCCGAGCGTGACTCGGGGTTACTGATCCTAGCATAAAAAAACAACCCCGAGTCACGCTCGGGATTACCGCTAGGGAGGTTAAGTACCGAAGTTTGGCGCCATTCCATGAGTGTGCGCAATTTTAAAGTGTGACAAGTTAGGTATCTATTTACTCGGCGTAACATCATCTTTCATATTTTACAAAAAAATTGGGCTAACTTTACTGTTTTGTTATTTTTTAATTCATGAAACCATTTTTTTTTCCAAAAAAAAGGCCTTTGAAAAATTATTGCGCAAATACAGTGCAAGAAAAAATGTTGCAATGACTGTCATTTTATTCCCTAGGGTGTCTGCTAAAAAAACATATATAATGTTTGGGGGTTCTGAGTAATTTTCTAGCAAAAGAATGATGATTTGTACACGTAGGAGAGAAGTGCCAGAATAGGCCCAGTATTGAGGTGGTATAAAAGCCCGGTGTTGAAGTGGTTAAAAATGGAACATGCTGCATTTAAACACATAGCAATGTGCTGCAATGCACTTCAGTGTGTCACAGCATACGTTAAAGCAGAACTTAAGTTCACAGAATACTCACCTCCAGAGATGTAACCATTGGATTCCTTGCCAGGTGCTGACATTTACTCCCCTCACTGTGAACAGGCAGCTAGGTTTTTTTTTATTGCAGAAGAGACATAGCATGTCTCCTTTGCAATAAAATAAAAAGCGGCCTGCTTCCAATTCTTTTTTTTTTAAGTGATACTAAAGTTTTTTTTTTGTTTAAAAATAACAAATATGTTATACTTACCTGCTCCATACAGTGGTTTTGCTCAGAGCAGCCCCGATCCTCCTCTTCTGAGGTCCCTCGCTGGCACTACTAGCCCCTCCCTCCTACCGAGTGCCCCCGCAGCAAGCAGCTTGCTATGGGGGCACCCGAGCCAAGTCGCTGCTCTGTGTGTCCATTCAGTCACGGACCCACGGCTCAGCCCGTCCCCTCTCTCTCCTCATTGGCTCCTCACCCCGCTGTTGTCTCAGCCATGAGGAGGGAAAGTCCCGGACAGCCGAGATTCTCGCGCAACATCGCTGGATCGAGATGGGGCTCAGGTAAGTATTAGAGGGGCTGAGGGGGGCTGCTGCATACAGAATGTTTTTTTATCTTAATGCATAGAATGCATTAAGATAAAAAACCTTCTGAATTTAGAACCACTTTAAAGTGTTACTAAACCCACAACAGTAAAATCAGTGTATATATGCAGTAAAGCATGCTTGCTATACTCACTGTGAAACCTAAGGTGTTAATCCTCCGCAATGTGTAAAAAGGCTGTTTGATCCTATCTTCTCTGATCCTCCACTTCTTCCACTGTCCCCAATCCATCTCCTGATAAGACAGAGCCTTTAGAGTCACTCGCTCAGTTTAATGTGCATTGCTAGAGAGTTTTTCTTTCTTGGGAGAGTGCATGTAATCGGCACAGGGCCAATCGGCACTGTCCAGACAGAGGTTCAGGAGTCCTGCAGCCTCATAGGACAGTCAGAGTAGAATGAAAACTCCTCCTACAAGTTTTAAGCAGACACTGATAGAAGTCAACAACTATATATTGCTGATGAGAAAAGGTATTTAGCCATTTTTATTTACTAAAATAATTGCATTTCCATGTTCTGTGTACTGTGGGAAACCAGGTATAGTGAATGCAGGGTCCTGGGTTTAGTACAACACTTTAACTTTAGTTCCATTTTAAAGAAAACAAAATAAAGCATTATGACTTCTGCTGGGGAAAGAGAACACATCAACGCTCCAAGTAAAAAAAATGGATGTCAACACACATCAACTCAATTGTGTTTAAAGCTTGTCTACACACTAAACACAATGCATGTTGCATGAATCCAGTCTAAATGCTACTTATAAAATGAAAGGTATACTCAGTTCTGATAGAAGGCTCAGGGAGTATTGACACTTGTCTTCTCAAGAGATAACTGCTGCCTACTCAGAAGACATATTTGCACCCTGGGCCAAGTAGCACTATGAGTAGAAATATTCACTCAGGTGGACATAGTGCTGCAGGAAAATTCCATTATCTGCAATCTACAGACCCTCAGAGCCGGTTCACACCAGGGCGACTCAGGATCCGACTTCAGGTCGCCCCGAGACGCCCCAAGTCGCCCCAAGTCGTGCTGTAATGTTAGTCTATGGAGCCGTCTTTATGCACACTACAGAAGTCGCTCCGACTTCAAAAAAAGGTTCCTGTACTACTTGAAAACGACTTCTAGGCGACTTGTACTCATTGATTTCAATGGAAGTCGCCTCCAAAGTCGGATCAGTGTCTTAACTGAAGCAACTTTACAGGAAGAGAAAATAGTTTTCTCAGGCAAACCCCTCCCTTCCACAGAGCTGATTATTGTTTGATTGGCCACTGGCAAAGTCGCCTGTCCTGGAGGAAACTTGAAGTTGCCTCGAAGTTGCCTTGAAGTTGCCTCGAAGTTGCCTTGTAAAGTCACGCTGGAAGTCGTGTTGCCCCAGTGTGAACCGGCTCTGTATCTTCTTATAACTATATTTGCCATATTTGTGTTTTCTCTATAGGACAAGTCACACAGTGTTGCCGCACATACTGTGAAAGCTTTGCACAACATGGACAGTGATATCATTGTGGCCAACCCTTATTCAGACTTTACCATCGCCCACCTCTCTGTGCTGTCCGGTCATGGAATATGCAGTATATATGTATGTGGGGTTAAGTCTGAATCCAGAGATGAAGAAATGCAGGAACTCTTCAAGAACATGGATTGTAAAAGTAGGTCCTTCACACGCACGGTTCCTGAAATAAAACTATATTATGTCAGATACATATGCTACACAAACACAGCTTGATGTATATGTGCAGCAAAGTATTATATATCAGTCATGACAGCTTTCCATCACTGACACATATAATGTATTTTTAAATTTTGTGCGTAGGAAGGAAGGAATGGATGCATAATTATTTTTAAACACACTCACAGCAAAATGCTAAAACAAATGACCTAATATGTATCTACATGTTTGGGCAGAAACAAGATTATGTTAAAGTGACACTAAAGATATCCTTATTCTCCAAAAATAATCCATACATATCCACTACTTAAAGTAGTTGTAAACCCGCTTTAAAAAAAAACACCTCTAACACAAAGGCATAATGAGCTAGTATACATAGCATACTAACTCATTATGTAATACTCACCTGGGATCGAAGCCCCCGCTGTGGTGCCAGACACAGCACCTGCCGGCGACATGTCGTCCCAGAGTTACTTTTGGGTATTGCGGCTCTGGGGCTGTGTTTGGCTGGAGCAGTGATGATGTCACTCCCGGCAGAAACGGCACAATCGCCATTTCTAAAGTGCGCCTGGGCCGTTGTCTATGGCGCATGCGCCGTAGACATCGGCCCAAGTCTCTATTGTAAATATCTCCTAAACCGTGTAGATTTAGGAGATATTTCTAGCACCTACAGGTAAGCCTTAATCTAGGCTTACCTGTAGGTAAAAGTGGTTGTACAGGGTGTACAACCACTTTAATGGCCCTGTAATCTATTTTTCATGAAGTAATTTCATACTGTGTTTTGTGCCTCCTTGTAATGTCTTCTCAACTTTTGTACCTCATTTCCATTTATTTGAAACAAGCAATGCACATTAGTTTTGCTCGTTCCTTAGTCTATCTTGGGAACAAGCAAGAGAGGGTGGATACGCTCCTACATATAGTGGAAACTTGGAGAAGGAGCATAGTCACCCACCAACAACAAGTCAGGTCACAACATTGAAAAAATTATGGAATTTGGAGGAGGCTGAGAGCAATTATTTTTTTAGTTAAGAATACATACTTGAAAATAATTGGTTTTATTAAACCTGAATTTAGTGTTAGGCCACTTTCACACTTCTAAACTGCCAGTAAAAACACTGAGCGCGTTTGAAGCGCTTTTCAGGCACTTTTGAAGAACTTTCCATTCATTTCAATAGAGAGGGACGTTTTTCACAGCCCTGCCAGCACACTGCCCCAGTGTGAAAGCATTCATTGAGGTTAATGGAAACAAGTTTTCGTGAGCTTTTTAGGCGCTGTTTTTAGCGTGAAAGTGCCTGAAAAGCGCCTCAGTCTGAAAGTGGTCTTACGGTAGAGAAAAGAATTTAGAAACTAAAGACTTCTGTTTCAGAGGAATGTGCAGTTCTTCACTAGGTGTACAGCTTGTTGTCTCAGCATGACAGTGTGTTCTAGGTGGCAGATTAATTATTTGTTCTGAAGCCTCGTACACACGACCGGTTTTCTCGGCAAGAACCAGCAAGAAAATTGCTGGCAGAGCTTTCTTGCTGAGTAAACCGTGCGTGTGTACGAGGCTTTCAGGTTTCTCGTCAAGAAAACTGGCCAGAATCTCGACGAGAAAAATAGAGAACCTGCTCTCTATTTTCTCGTCGGGATTCTCGTCGACCTGTTTCCCGACGAGAAACCCGAGAGTGTGTACGCTTAGGCAAAACAAAAGATCAAGTCTTCTGGACAGCAGCACTCCAATAAAAAGCCTTTATTATGTAAAATCTTCAAAAATCCAAATACAGCACAGCAAGTCACAAAATTCTGGTATAGAGCTGACTAGTTTCACACTTTCTTAGTGTTTAATCATAGTGTGTACGCTTACCTGTCACCTTGGAAACCCGCGCATGCTCGAAATGACTTTGACGCATGCGCAGTAGCTTCCTAGGCATAGGTAGGGTGCAGCGAGATGACGGCGACGGCATTGAATGTGACGAGCGCACGCTCATCGTAGTCGATGACGTCGCCGCGTTCGTTCCATTCAAAAGAATGGCGGTTCAAGCGTGTGTACACTCGGCCGGGACAAGAATCTCGTCAGGGAAAAACTATGATTTTTTTCCTGACGAGATACTCGGTCGTGTGTACTAGGCTTGAGAGGTGAGTTGGCTCCTTTAAACAGTCAAGGTATTGCTTATTTAAATTTTTTAACATATCAGTAAAAACTGAGTAACATCAACATAAGGCAAGGTATATTTTATTTTTATGCTTGCTCGTGAGCCCTTTGGTGCTCAAAGAACCCTGAGCATCTGTTTTAGTTCACTTAGTGACTCAATCCAACTATGACTGGTTGTATTTGAACTATTAAGAAATAAGGAAAAAAAAATCTGAATTAATTCTAAAACCTTTATTAAATTCAGTTATACATAACATGAAAGAATCTTTGTCAAGATCTGTGTCTTTGCTAATTACAGGAAAGGTGGGAACCTACTCCACAAAAGGATGCTTTTTTTGCTTAAAGAACTCTTAACCAAAAGTTATGCCCCATACACACGATCGTTTTTCATGCCGTTAAAAATGCCATTTTTAAAAATGGTCATTAAAACCGATCGTGTGTATGCTCCAGAGCATTTTTAACGACATGAAAAACGGCCATTAAAAATTTCGAACATGCTCTATTTTTTCATGTCGTTTTTCATGTCGTTTTTTTTAACGTCGTGAAAAATGATAGTGTGTATGCTTTAACGAGGGGAAAAAAAACGTGCATGCTCAGAAGCAAGTATGAGACGGGAGCGCTCGTTCTGGTAAAACTAGCATTCGTAATGGAGATAGCACATTCGTAACTCTGTAACGGACTGAAAAGCACGAGACTGAAAAGAGCGAATCGTCTCTCAACAAACTTTACTAACATGATTCACGAATGGAACTTCCCCTTTATAGTGCCGTCGTACGTGTTGTACGTCACTGCGCTTTGCTCGAGCGTTTTTTTTAATGATCGTGTGGATGCAAGACAGGCTTGAGAGGAAACATGAAAAAAAACGAAGAGAAAAACGTCAGTTTAAAAAATGCCATGAAAAACGATCGTGTGTATGGGGCATAAGAATAGCTTGTTAAATCCCCCCAGAGATGCTTATGCACATAGCATGTAACCCTATTAAAGTGATTGTAAAGTCTCCTTTTTTTTCAATAGAAATAACAAACATGTTATACTTACCTGCTCTGTTAAAAGTGGATTTGCACAGAGCAGCCCAGATCCTAATCTGCTCGGGTGCCACTTCTGTGCTCCTGGCCCCTCCCTTGCTATGGGGGCACCCAAGCTAAGTCACAGTTCCCTGTGTCCATTCAGACACAGAGCTGCGGCCTGGCCACACACCCTCTCTCTCCTGATTGGCTGACTGACTTTGACAGCAACGGGAGCATATGGCGCCACTGCTGTGTCTCAGCCAATCAGAAAGGAGAGTCTCGGGCGGCTGAGGCACTCGTGGACATCGCTGGACAGAGATGGCCTAGGGTAAGTATTAGGGGGGCTGAGGGGGGCTGCTGCACACAGAAGGCTTTTTTTATCTTAATGCATAGAATGCATTAGGATAAAAAACCTGACTTTACAACCCCTTTAATATTGATGCCTTGTTTTTTTAAAATAAGATGTTTTTACTACAGTCAGTGCTCCCTCCCCAGGCAGGAGTCCAAATTATGGGAGGCACAGGCAGCGCTGAAGCCACAGCCCCCTCTCAATTCTGCAGCCCTCCTCCCCTGCAGCCTTCCTTGCCATGCATCCCTTTGTTTCCTCTGCTTTGTTTGTATAAATAAAACACTCGTTTTGCAGCCTCCTCTGCATTCTGCTGCCTCTCCTCCTCTGCTACTGATAAAACACTAAGCACACAATATTTCACAGCTGACAGCTAGTTCAGAGAAGATTACTACAGTAGTAGCTGACACCTTGTGTAAATGACAGCAGCTGGGAAGCAGTACATTTCATTCACAAAAGCACAAGAAGACAACAGCACACACCAGCAGCTACTACATTTGTCTGAGGTAGACTAGTGTAGTAGCTGCTGGTGTGTGCTGTTGTCATTTTGTGTTTTTGAGAATGACTGGAGCTGCTCCTCAGCAGCAAGATGCCAGCTACTTTTGTAGCAATCTCCTCTGAACTAGTTGGCAGCTGCAAGAGATTGAAGGTTCAGTCTTTTATTTGTAGAAATAGAGCAGAGGAGGTACAGGGATGTATGGCGGGATGCAGATATTGTCTACAGCATTCTCAAGAGGCTGGGGCTGTGCATGCTGTGTGTGCTCTGTGTATGTACCACGGTCGTCTCCTCTGTTCATTCACTCAGAACTGTTTCTCCTATGTTCAGAATTGTTGGATAACGGTGCAGGGGCGGATCCAGAGTCTTTTCTCGGGAGGGGCACTGCCAAAAAATGATTTTTTTGTGGGAAATTTATCGGGGAAATGGTTGGTGTCGGCGTTTCAATCATCCCGGCACCAAGGTTGTTATGGTGTCAGGATGATTGAAGCGCATTATTTCTATTATTACATTGTAATATGAAATTAAATAGTTCAATGCAGAATCAGTGGGAGCCCCGAGTGTGTCACTTGCCACCGTCGCCTGCAATTAGTGGGAGCCCTGAACGTGTCACTTGCCACACGTTGTGGATTGTCACTTGCCACGTCACCTGCCACATCTTGTGGATTGTCACTTGCCACACCTTGTAGATTGTCACTTCCCACATCACCTGCCACACCTTGCGGATTGTCACTTGCCACGTCACCTGCCACACCTTGCTGATTGTCACTTGCCTGCCACCAGATGCAGATTGTCATTTGCCACGTCACCTGACACAATTTGCGGATTGTCACTTGCCACGTCGCCTGCCACACCTTGCGGATTGTCACTAACTTGCCTGCTAAGGTGTAGTTTTGGTTGTCTCTTGCTGTGTCCCAGACTCCCAGAGTCAGGCAGCAGAGAGATAATGTAATCTCTCTGCTGCCTGCACAGTGAGGGTGGAAGTCACTGCAGGAATGCAGGGCAGGCACGGGCGGTGAGAGATGATCTCATCTCTCTGCTCCCCCGCTCCCGGCTAGCTGATTGGCCAGCTGCCACACTGAGCCTGCTCTCTCACTCTCACCTGCGCTGCCAACACACTGAGCAGCGCGGTCTGCCCACGAACCGCGCCGCCCCCGACAACAAACCGCGCCGCAAGTGGAGCCGCCCGCTTTCTTACCCGTCTGTGGAGCCCGCAGAGCGGCCTGACGTGACTCACTGACGTCACTAGACGCCAAGCGGCCCAGGTGTTAGCAGCGAGTGCAGGGAAGAGGCTCCACCCACCTCCTCCTCCGCTCCTGGTATTGTGTCAGTGCGCCACGTAACTACATTAGACGAGTCTCTCTCTCAGCGCCGCTGATCGGCTGATGTGAGAAACTGAGAGAGAGACTCAGAGAGGCAGCGGCAGCCGCAGAACAAGTACTGTATATAATCGAGTATAAGCCGACCCGAATATAAGCCGAGGCACCTAATTTTACCCCAAAAAACTGGGAAAACTTATTGACTCAAGTATAAGCCTAGGGTGTCCTAGGCTTATACTTGCCTCACTTTGCCTCACTGTGCCCATGCCTCACTGTGCCCATGACTAGACTGATGTTTAACATGGAAGTCTATGGAAGGAGTGCCCGGCTTTGAAAAATCGGTTCTCCCAGACACCAAACTTTTCAAACTTGTAGAAGAGACATTGGGCTACATGTGTGCCAAGTTTGGGGTCCAGGGGTCCTACGGCCAGCCGGTACCGGGTCCCCAAAGTTCGGGAGATCAGGCGCAAAAAAAAAAAAACAGAGCAACCAAGTGAGTGTGACAGATGGTCTCGGGGGGGGGGGGGGGGATCCGCCACTGTATCGGTGGAAGGGGCTAGCTATATGAGAATGCTGCTTAAGAACCACAGCACTGATTTTCATGGGAACAACTGATATGTGCACTGGGGATTTAACAAACTTATTAACCTCTGATGAGACTTCTTTAAAGCTCCACTCGGGGTAGATTTGGAAAAAAAATAGTGAATGTAGTTAGGCACAATACAAAATTACATTTATTTTGAAATACAACATGTATAAGATCCTAAATCTGACTTGTATTTGCCTCTTGGAATCCACTGAGACTAGGAAAGTGAGGAGCAGCAATGGGGGGTAAGTCTGGTGTGCTGCAATTTATCTGTTTTCACAACCTTCCCCAGTCACAGGCTGGGACCAGAACAGTTCCCTAGCCATATTACCTAACTTCACAGCACCAACCTAGCTCTCCTATCTGGCAGGCCTGTTTAAATCTCAGGACTGGATGGATAGAAATACAGATCCTTTGGAGATAAAACCAGACACTATACATACTTAGTTGTACACTATGTAGCTGTTTGTTTGGAGTTTATCTTTAAGGGGAATTACTTTTTCCATATACCGTCTTCATATATTATGTTATTTTTATTTCACTTTCCTAAACAGAGCAGTACATCCTACCAATGACTTGTACTAACTCCAGTATTTTACTTTGTAGATGTTAAAATGCTTAAAGAGAGTTTCACTGACATTGACCCTGGTGATCCAAGATTACAAAAGGCCAGTCTTATTCTTCTGCTACCTCAGTGCTCTGGATCAGGAGTCAGCAACCCTGTGGAGTTTATTCTAGATGAGCATGGAGGTAATTATCACAATAGTATTGTTTGTGACTACTGAGGCTAGAACTAGGAGCCCTCTGGAGGTTTCTTTGGTAACTTTCATGGCCAGTGTGAACTTGGTGACAGTATATCCACCTACCTTATGGGCAAACTAAATCACAAGAGAGACACTTTGTGTTTTTGCACCGGTAACATTTTTCTTCTATAAACTAAATGTTGCCTGGTCACGTTTAATACCAGTGTTGCAGTCAAAGAACTATTGTCTTCTTCATATTGCATTATTGAAAGCCTTTTTAATATTTTATATATAGTTATAAAATAGACCACTTTAAAGAAGAACACTCATTAAAATGTTTGAACGTTCATTAAGTTCATCAGGGGATCAAGTGCCGTTTACCAGGCATCCAGCATTGCTTGAATGTCTGTTGTGTATCTTGTGGTTAAAGTGCTGGTTGGGAAACCTACCCTGCAAAAAACTGTTGGAAAAGATGCCTTCTGAGAAAGGTAGGTTGTTTGGCACGGCCTTAGACATATTCATTCACAAGATTTCGGGCGGGGGACCTTTTTTGCCCCTAAAGAAAGAGGTTAAACCATTGTTAAGGTCTATGTCGGGGCTAAGAAATGTTCTTTTCACTCCGTTCAAGTCTCATGTTCTCAGGAAAAAAACAAAGTCTCAGGTTCATAAGAAGAAATGGACCCCAAAATGAACTAAATTAGAAGACCCAACAACTTTACAATAAGGAAGCATCCCCACCAATACAAGTGGGGAGAAGGAGATTTTTTTTTGCTAATATTTGGATGTGGAAAGTGATCAAAAATGCTTGGGTTTTCAGCATAACGTCTGTAGGATAAAGGCTGAAATTAAACACCATGCTGTTGTGATTCAAGACCTTGAGCATGACTTTGTCCCCTTGCAAAGGGAAGAACCTCAGTCTGCCCTGGCACAGCTCCATTTCAAGGGACTAATAGTCTCTAAGCAAGAGAAAGAGTACTTCAGGGGTTTTTATTCCAACCTACTCATGGCCCCAAAACCAGATGGCAAGGTATGTCCTATTCTCGACTTAAAGGAGCTCAGTCGGTACCTTCAGTTACAGAACTACTGCTTTGGACAGTAATTGTTTCCTCAAAAAAAAATTTTTTTCTAGCATTGGTGGATATAAGGGATGCTTATTTGCATGCCCCCTCACCAGCGTTACTTATCTTTTGCAGTATAGGGACAACATTACCAGTGACTCTGCCTTTTGATATTTCAGCACCTCAAGTATTCACCATGGTTTTAGCCTCTATCGGAATGTAGGATACCTGGATGTTTTGTTATTAAGAGAACAGTTAATGCAGAAATTGCCCACAAAGCAAATATTCATAAGATATCAATAGATCAGCAAGGGCATCTTCATTTGTATATCCTTACAATGCTGGAATTTGCAGCTTCGGGCTTATCCTTTCAGGATTTAGTTGGGCAATAAAACTGCTCTATCATATGCAAGTCATTATAGAGGTACAAGAATTCACGCAGTGTACAACAAGGCATTCTACACTCTGTCTTGGTTGGAATGTTATGTTCAGGTTCTCTCAGTGTGACACATTCCAGGGGTTGAGGATTGAAAGGGGGCCTTATAAAGTCGCCAGCAGCTAGATCCAAGGGAATGGTCTTTACACCCAGAAGTGTTTCAGTAGGTAAGTGAGCGACTCTGGATGTGGATCTGCTTACTTCTAGGTTAAACAATAAACTGGACGCGCTGGCAACTGTGTGGTTTCAGTTTAGTCAGATATATGCCCTTTTTCCCATCAGATTACCAAGCAGGGTAAAGGTAGAGACATGGGCGTCGGGAGGGGGTGGCTAGGGGGGCTGAAGCCCAGAATGTGACCCCGAAAAGCCCAGAGTCTCATGGTGGCAGGTCTGCATTATTAGCCCCGAGTGAGCGGCGAGCGCCGGGACCAATCTGATCCCGAGCGCCGCCTCTGTGGCCGAGTCCTGCCGAGTGCCATAGCAGGTCCCGCCTTCTGGAGCCTGCGCAACGCCTATGATGAACGTCCCACTGTCCAATGCCGCGACCGCGGGACGTGTGACGTCCATCATAGGCGCTGCACTCGCTCCAGAAGATGGGAATTACAATGCGGCCGCCGCCCCACATCCCCGCTCGGCGCTCGGGCGGGCTGTGGGCGGCTCTCCTCTCTCCTCCTTGGCTCTTCATTGCCTCTCCTCAAGGCTCCTCGGCTCTCCTCCCCTCCCCTCCAGCCAGGCTCCTCGGCTCTCCTCTCCTCCTCGGCTCTCTGACGGAATGACTGATTGCCTGCTGCTGTGACATCGCTGAGCTGAGGTAGGTCAAACATTGTAATGTGTATGTAAATGTCAGTGTATGTAGGTCAGTGTATATAGGTCACTACCATCAGTGTAGGTAGGTCAGTGTATATAGGTCACTACCGTCAGTGTAGGTAGGTTTGTGTATGTCAGGTAGGTCAGTGTAGGTAGGTCAGGTAGGTCAGTGTAGGTAGGTCAGTGTATGTCAGGTAGGTCAATGTATGTAGGTCAGTGTATGTCAGGTAGGTCAGTGTAGGTCAGGTAGGTCAGTGTATGTAGGTCAGTGCAGGTAGGTCAGTGTATGTAGGTCAGGTAGGTCAGTGTATGTAGGTCAGTGTATGTAGGTCACTACCGTCAATGTATGTAGGTCAGGTAGGTCAGTGTATGTAGGTCAGTGTATGTAGGTCACTACCGTCAATGTATGTAGGTCAGTGTATGTAGGTCACTACCGTCAGTGTAGGTAGGTCAGTGTATGTGTCATGGATATGCATTAATGTCTGTCTGCCATCTTACCTTCCTCCTCTTGTGTTCATCTAGAGACCAGACCTCCTTCACCTGGCTTCCTTTATAATCTCCTCCCAGCCTGACTCCACCCCAGGCCCTATCACTGAACACTATATTAACCTGTGCACTGCAAGCCTGCTTTGCTGATCAACGTGTTTGTTAGGCATTGTGTGTTTGGGTTCCTGCCTGCCGTGTGCTACGTCTGTCTCTCTGTTACGTTATTGGCTTGTCCCCGACTATCCCTGTCTGCTCGTGACCCTTGACCTTCGGCTCGTTCTTCGTTATCCTTGTCTGCTTGTGGCCCCTGACCTTCAGCTTGTTATTCGGTTCTCTCTATCGTGTGCTGCTGCTTCCCCTCTTTTCCCCTTATCCTACGGGGCGTGAGCTAGGAAACTCCAGGGGCCGCGACCTGGTCCCAGCCTGCAGCGTAACATCCTCACCACTAGAGGCCCTGGAGAAGACCAGCTGGGTCTTAGACTCCGCGCCCTGGGGAATCTTGGCTCTCGCTTCCGTTGGGATCCCGGTTGTGCTCCTCTGGTCCCGCTTTCCACAACCACCCAGTTTCCTATCCGCAGAAGCCAGCCATAGGGTTCACTACCTCGCGGTGCACTCCTGTCCTCCTACGGTGTGCATCTGTCACCTGGCCACAGGTGACCCTGACAGTTTGATCAGCCATGAACCCGGCTGACATCCTGCTTCCCGCGGATGATCCATTGCAGGGCATAGTTCGCAGACTTGAGACCCAGGAATCAAATCAGACCCAGGTGATGCGATTCCTCCAGGATCTGGCTTCTCGATTCGAGCAGCTTCAGGTCTCCTTGGGAACCCCGAATCTGCAACGCCAAGTACAACCAGCGGCTGTACCTATCGCACCAGTCGCAGCCTCACACTCACTAAGATTGCCAGCTCCGTTCCGTTTCTCTGGGGACTCCAAGGCCTGCAGGGGGTTTCTCAGCCAATGCACTATTCATTTTGAGCTTCAGCCTCAAAGCTTCCTGTCTGACCGGGCTAAGGTAGCCTATATCATTTCCCTCCTCTCCGGTGAAGCTTTGGCCTGGGCTGCCCCCCTGTGGGAGAGGAACGATCCGGTGGTTTCCAGTCTGTCCGAATTCTTGAAGCTCTTTCGTAATATCTTCGAAGAGCCGGCTCGGGCTTCTTCAGCGGCTAGTGCTGTCTTACGTCTTCGCCAAGAATCTAGTTCAGTGGGGCAATATGCTCTTCAGTTCCGTATCCACACAGCTGAATTGAGCTGGAATAATGAGGCCCTGGTCGCTACCTTTTTACATGGCCTCTCTGACCGAGTGAAAGACGAATTAGCGGGAAGAGCCATTCCCGTCGGTCTGGACGATGTAATTTCATTATGCAACCAGATCGACATTCGTTTTCAAGAGAGGTCCTTAGAAAAAAGACGCCAGCACTCTCTGGGTCCTAGCCAGTCTGAGCTCCCCTCCCTTCATTCCGTGGAGCATCCTCTACCTGCTGAAGAATCTATGCAGCTGGGCCGGACCAGACTAACCCCCGAAGAACGTGCTAGGCGCAGAACTCTGGGCTTGTGCCTCTATTGTGGGGGCAAGGGTCATTTTCGTGACTCCTGCTCGCTTCGTCCGGGAAACGCTCGGGTCTAATACATTTGGAAGGTGGAGTATTGGACCCAGAAACATCACCTTCTCGCCTGCTCTTGCCGGTGTTCCTTCATGTAGGCACTTCTCCTCAGTCAACCCTTGCATACCTGGATTCCGGGGCTGCCGGCAATTTCATGGATTGGAGAACTGCTTCTTCTATGAAGCTTACCCTTTCACCTCTCACTACCCCATTGGTAGTCTCGGCAATTGATGGCACTGTTCTCCCAGGGGGCCCTATTCGCTTCCAGACGCTACCCATTAGGATGTCGGTAGGGATTCTCCACCAGGAGTGGATATCCTTTCTTATTCTACCCAAGGCCTCTACCCCAGTTGTATTGGGCCTCCCTTGGCTACAGCTCCACTCTCCACATGTGGACTGGGTCTCTGGGCAGATCCTGGCCTGGGGTTCCTCATGTTTCTCGTCGTGTCTTCTCAAGGTGACCCCCAAGGAGAGTCTTCCGGTTGCTGCCACTTCTGTTTCTTCTGATCTTCCCGCCGCATACAGCGATTACCGGGATGTGTTCTGTAAAAAATCAGCTGAGGTGCTTCCTCCCCACAGGTCTTTTGACTGTGCTATTGATCTTGTCCCCGGAGCAACTCTACCCAGGGGTCGTACCTACCCTCTGTCCATCCCAGAGACCCAGGCCATGTCGGAGTATGTAGCAGAGAATCTGGAGAGAGGTTTCATCCGGAAATCCTCATCGCCTGCAGGGGCAGGGTTCTTTTTTGTTGCCAAAAAGGATGGTACCTTAAGACCCTGCATCGATTATCGGGGTTTAAATGCGGTTACTATTAAAAATCGATACCCCTTACCCTTAATATCTGAGCTATTCGATAGGTTGAAGGGTGCCTCCATTTTCACCAAGTTGGATCTCAGAGGCGCGTACAATCTCATTCGAATACGGGAGGGTGACGAATGGAAGACTGCATTCAACACTAGAGACGGGCATTACGAATATCTGGTGATGCCTTTTGGTCTGTGTAATGCTCCAGCCGTGTTTCAAAACGTTGTCAATGAAATCTTCAGAGATCTGCTGTACCAGTTTGTTGTCATCTATCTGGATGACATTCTGATCTTTTCTGAAAATCTGCTCGTCCACAGAAACCATGTCCGCACTGTACTTCAACGTCTTAGAGAGAACAATCTCTATGCCAAGCTGGAGAAATGTTCCTTTGAATGTTCTGAGGTCCTGTTTTTGGGGTGCTTCGTCTCTTGTTCGGGGCTTCGTATGGACCCTGGGAAGGTCTTGGCTATCACCAACTGGCCTCTTCCTGCTAGCCTCAAGGCCACACAGCGCTTTCTTGGCTTCACTAATTATTATAGGCAGTTCATAAGGAATTACTCTTCCATTGCCGCGCCTATTATCGCTTTGACCAAGAAGGGTGTGAATGCCAGAGACTGGCCTCCCAAAGCTGTCTCTGCATTTCACAACCTGAAACAGGCCTTTGTTTCTGGCCCCCTCTTGAGGAGACCAAATCCTGGGAATGCATTTTTTATTGAAGTGGACGCTTCCTCAATGGGGGTGGGAGCTGTGCTTCTTCAAATCTTTGAGAAGAGACGCCAACCATGTGCGTTCTTCTCCAAAATATTTTCTCAGGCAGAGAGGAATTATGCCATCGGTGATCGTGAACTTCTCGCAATTAAATTGGCGTTAGAGGAGTGGCGTCATCTCTTGGAGGGTTCCCCTCACTCCATAACGATCTTTACCGATCACAAGAATTTACAGTATCTACAGAATGCTAAACGTCTGAATCCTAGACAGGCCAGGTGGAGTCTCTTCTTTGCCCGTTTTAATTTCACGATTACCTACAAACCTGGTTCCTGCAACGGTCGGGCTGATGCGCTCTCTAGGTCATTTGACACTTTGGACGAGGAGTCCGCCCCTGAACCTGAGCCGATCATTCCCACCTCATACATTGTTGCCCACTCTACCACCCTGAAGTCTAAAATTCCGCCTGGTAAGACCTTTGTCCCCACTGAGCTAAGAGCTAAGATCCTTCGTTGGGGACATGATTCCAAGGTGGCAGGGCATTCTGGATTCCTCCGATCCTTCCTACTCATCAGTCGTCACTACTGGTGGCCTAATCTCCGCTCAGACGTCAAAGACTACGTTAAAGCTTGTCATGTCTGTGCTCAGTCCAAATCCTCCACACAAGCTCCTGCTGGTCTCCTCATGCCCTTGCCCATTCCTAAGGAACCCTGGGTCCATATTGCCATGGATTTTATCACCGATCTCCCACTGTCTGAGAATAATACAGTCATTTGGGTGGTAATCGATCGATTCTCCAAGATGGCTCATTTTGTTCCTCTTCCTGGTCTTCCTTCTGCCCCTGCCTTGGTTCCCATTTTCATTCGGGAAATTCTCCGCCTACATGGGGTCCCTTCTCATATTGTTTCCGACAGGGGAGTCCAATTCACGTCTCGTTTTTGGAGAGCCTTTTGCAAATCCCTCAATATTGTCTTGGATTTTTCTTCTTCTTACCATCCCCAATCCAATGGACAGACTGAGAGGGTTAATCAGGAGTTAGAGGTCTTTCTTCGCACCTTTGTGTCTTCTCACCATGACGATTGGTCCTCTCTACTCCCGTGGGCAGAATTCTCCCATAACAATCATGTGAATACCAGTTCGCAGAAGACACCCTTTTTCACAGTTTATGGAAAACACCCTCAACTTCCTCTTCCCATGATCTGTTCTCCAGACATTCCAGCTTTGGCTTCGGTTCAGGAGTCTCTCAATTCCGTTTGGGGTCACGTTCATGATTCCCTCCGGGCAGCTGCTGAAAAATTCAAAGGCTTTGCCGACCGCCGCAGGCGTAAACCGCCTTCTCTTCAGCCAGGGGACAAAGTCTGGCTCTCTACCAGGAACATCAAGCTCCGAGTTCCTTCTCTGAAGTTTGCTCCACGATTCATCGGTCCATACACGGTAAGTGCTAAACTGAATCCGGTTTGTTTCAAACTCCAGATTCCTAAGAGCCTTAAAATCACTAACTCCTTTCATGTTGCTCTTCTAAAGCCTTTAGTCCTCAATAAATTCTCTCGTCCTCTCCCTACCGTGGCGCCTGTCTCTGAGGATAATCAGGAGTACGAGATCAGTCAAATTCTGGACTCCCGACTCTGTAAAGGCGTTCTTCAGTACCTCGTTCATTGGAAAGGGTTTGGTCCTGAGGAGAGGTCTTGGATCACTGCATCTGAGGTCTTTGCACCTCGTCTGTTAAAGGAGTTTCATCTGAAGTTTCCCTCTAAACCTGGGCCCAGGCGGGGAAGGGGGAGGCCTCGTAAGAGGGAGGGTACTGTCATGGATATGCATTAATGTCTGTCTGCCATCTTACCTTCCTCCTCTTGTGTTCATCTAGAGACCAGACCTCCTTCACCTGGCTTCCTTTATAATCTCCTCCCAGCCTGACTCCACCCCAGGCCCTATCACTGAACACTATATTAACCTGTGCACTGCAAGCCTGCTTTGCTGATCAACGTGTTTGTTAGGCATTGTGTGTTTGGGTTCCTGCCTGCCGTGTGCTACGTCTGTCTCTCTGTTACGTTATTGGCTTGTCCCCGACTATCCCTGTCTGCTCGTGACCCTTGACCTTCGGCTCGTTCTTCGTTATCCTTGTCTGCTTGTGGCCCCTGACCTTCAGCTTGTTATTCAGTTCTCTCTATCGTATGCTGCTGCTTCCCCTCTTTTCCCCTTATCCTACGGGGCGTGAGCTAGGAAACTCCAGGGGCCGCGACCTGGTCCCAGCCTGCAGCGTAACATCCTCACCACTAGAGGCCCTGGAGAAGACCAGCTGGGTCTTAGACTCCGCGCCCTGGGGAATCTTGGCTCTCGCTTCCGTTGGGATCCCGGTTGTGCTCCTCTGGTCCCGCTTTCCACAACCACCCAGTTTCCTATCCGCAGAAGCCAGCCATAGGGTTCACTACCTCGCGGTGCACTCCTGTCCCCCTAAGGTGTGCATCTGTCACCTGGCCACAGGTGACCCTGACAGTATGTAGGTCAGTGTATGTAGGTCACTACCGTCAGTGTATGTAGGTCACGGGCCAG
Source organism: Rana muscosa (assembly GCA_029206835.1). Taxonomy (NCBI): domain Eukaryota; kingdom Metazoa; phylum Chordata; class Amphibia; order Anura; family Ranidae; genus Rana; species Rana muscosa. The sequence continues at coordinate 190,097,669 of CM055116.1, forward strand.
CCAAAAAAAAGCCTGCGTCACATACATTTACACATAGGGTTCTTCAGGCAGCCATTTTTCCACCCCTCATAGTATTGTTTGGGAATGTCCTAATGGTATTGATCAGAAAACCCTGTCCTAGAATGAACAATAAAGAACAATAAAGAAAACAAGATTTTTTACTTACCTGCAAAATCCTTTTCTGAAAATACATTACAGGACACAGGGATTCCATCCCTCAGTGTCTGTTCTCCTATTGCTTACCTCTAAACTAGGAGCCTGCTGGATTGTTAGGGGTTATATACATGAGATAAGGCCAGACCGCTTCTTACTTTGAGTGTCAGTGTCCATTCACCTGAAGGTGGCAGTACATAACCAAATAGAAATGATTTTAAAGCCCTGCGTCCTGTGATTAACTTCAATAAAGGGTTTTACAGTTAAAGGGGTTGTAAAGGTTTGTTTTTTATTTTCTAAATAGGTTCCTTTAAGCTAGTGCATTGTTGGTTCACTTACCTTTTCCTTCGATTTCCCTTCTAAATGTTTTTTTTCTTTGTCTGAATTTCTCACTTCCTGTTCCTCCTCAGTACGCTTGCCCCCATCATCCGAGCCGCTCTGGCTGGGGGTTAGACAGCGTGCTCGCCCCCTCCCTTGGGACTACATCCCTGCGGGGAGACGCTGTGAATTAACAATGCACTAGCTTAACGGAACCTATTTAGAAAATAAAAAACAAACCTTTACAACCCCTTTAAGTCAAAAATCTTGTTTTCTGCTTCAAAGCAAAAATCAATTGTCATAAGCCCCAGCAGGAACCTGCCTTAAACTGTTTTCCAGGCTCCCTGCTAGTTACTGGTTAGCAAAGCTGCTGCTCTTTTGCTCCACTGCTAATGACTTCCCCATAAGTTAAGCTGGGCATACAGTATACTGTTAGGTTTTCTTTTCATTCAACCAACGAGATGGATGGAGGAGTCCCCTCCCGGGTGTGACGTTATATTCTGACTGCGGCATCTGCTGCTGTTGGAGTACACCAATCAGGGGCTGCAGCTGCTGATCAACGAAAATTTTCCACATATCCCTCCAACATTAAAGGTGCAGCTAAAGATGCTTTTACGTGCATTTGTGTTTCATGGTCCTGTAAAATAAGCAAATTGATGTATTCTCTTGTACAGACACCGCTCTGCTTCAGGATCTCTCTCAAGGGTCTGTTTCAGCTGAGAAACTGAATGATCTGGCCAAACAGCAGCTGTCTGAGATGAACCATGCTATGAAATGTAGGTGATCTGTATTCTAACACTGTTTTGTTTGATGAGTGTCGATATTGTCCAAGATTACAACAAGCATATTGCATGTTTTTTCACGTGCCAATCATTTTGAAATTAACAAGATGGCACCGTACCCTGGTATCCTTCATACTCCAGGATGCTGTATGCAGCCAACAATTGCTAGATCTGTCCTGGTTATGTTGCATCCTTTCTTTCCTGCTCTCATCAGCTCCCTATTAGCCACAATTGTGAGGTTGCTTGAAAATGAAATTTCAGTCAAGTCCTAACTACTCTTATGTTTCAATGATTTTTATTAAAGTTTTACAATACAAAAATATAACGATCTCGACTTTTCATTGTACAGTATTAAAACAGAATTTGGGAATCATATAGAACTTAGGCCATGTCACTTGAGAGTCCCAATCATATCATCTACAATATCTAGAAGGATCTTGAAATGTGGACTGGATCACGTTAGTATAACAATAAGCCCTGCCCAGGCCCAGGACTTCAAGCCCCTCTCTAATCCCAGGCCATATCGGGTGAGCCAGCTCCCCATCCAACTATCAGAGGGATCTCGACTCCTCCGATCATGCGAGCATCTCCCCAGAGAGCACGAACTGACAATGATCTGATATAAGTGAACACGAAAGTTAACCTAACCTATAAGGTTTAATTCTAAACCCAATAGCGAGAAAAGTAGAAAGAATAGTAGGGATAAAGAAATGAAGGGGACGAAACAAAGCGAGGAAGGAAGGGTTGAGGGGGGGGAGGAGGAGCCTCGGCTCAGTACCCAGAGATCCATAATGCAAGAATAAATCTAAATTGCGAACGTCCTGGGGTCATTTGTAAGATATTGAATCTACGGGTCCCATACTTTATGAAATAACTTAATTGTATCTTGCACTAATGCTGTCAAACTTTCGTTTAACATAAGCCAAGATAATTTGCCTTTAAGCTGTTTGAATGGCAGGGCAGCGGACCTCCAGTTCCTGACTATGGTTATTTTGGCAGAACTGAATATGAATGTAAGAAGCCGCCTTCGGAATTTGGAGGCTTCCACTACCCCGCCCCCCAGAAGGGCTTGTTTAGCTGATTTTGACAGATTTATCTGGGTCTAACTACTCTTAAAAATAATACATCCCTCCACCTAACACCTACTCTGACTAACCTGCAAGAGATACAGTATATATACTTACCTATTTTCTGGCCCCTCCAGTCTGGTCATGTGATAAGCTCCCTTCTGTCAGCCAGCACCAGCTGCAGGGGAGAGGAGGGAGCACAAACTAGTAAGCCTATGGGTGACGTCACCCCTCAGGCATTACCAGCCATTGCAGAGCGCTCTCTCAATTCCCATGTTGCCGCTGCTGGCTGACACTGGGGAGATCACCTGACCAGACAGGAGAAGCCTGACACAACTTAGTCAGAATAGGTGTTAGGAGGGGGAAGGGGACATTTTTAAGAGTAGTTAGGGTCTGACCGGAATTCTGCTTTTACTGACATTATCTTATTTATCACAGTAAAAGGGCTTCTGCTTATTTATCGTGTCTTCTCCTTCCAGTTAATAAAGTTCATACTATTGTATACTGTACACGCTCAGTGTATCAAGAGGAGAATGAAAATGTCATCAGCCAGGCACTTCAGTTCAAGATGGATGGAACTAAAGTACAGTCATACAGGTAAAACATTGTTAGCACCTACATGTGTTATATTGATTATTTCGCTAAAACTCACTTTTAAATCAAGGATAAAAGTTTCTGATAGTTATCATATTCCATTGTGGGCAAGGAAATTTAGGGTAGGACCCAACAAGCACAAGTCAGGGCTGAGACTATTCGCCAGGGGGAGGGTACCCAAGGCACTATGGGTGGGTTCCAAAATTTGACCACTGTAAATTTGCCTAAAATGTACCTGTTGGAGTAACAACAAATTCATTAGGTATAACTATCTTTCAAGACTAGATGTCTGTGGCTTCATATTTTACTAAAGACCACAAGGCACTGAGCTCTTTGGGCATTTTGTGATTCTAAAACACTTCTGAGATGATTAATAATCTTTTCACAATACTGTTCTGCTATTTTACCTGTCTTGATGTTTTTTTGCAGGCTGAGCCCACCTGTTATTTCAGTTTGCCCTCCAGCACAAATAGAAAATGTGTGTGATAAATTCTTCAAAATGGAACCATCGGATAATTGCAATGGCTGTTTTCTTGCTGTCATGACAAGAGAGGTGAGAGAACTATAAATAATATTTTATAAAAAACATATTAAAACTTGGTGTCTTTGTGTGTGTGTGTGTGTGTGTGTATATGTATGTATATATATATATATATATATATATATATATATGTAGCGCTACCCCCAGTTAAGAGAGCCGCTGGTTTGTTTTCTCGGGCCCTGTATACAGCACCGCCAACCCCCGGCAATCTGACTCGACCCACTCTGGCACAGTTAGTCTAGGGATAGCTTCCTATCATTCTCAGGTGTATGATACTTAACAGTTCCTAAATAGACAAACAACACTCTGAGGCAGGAATATGAATAAGTAATAGCTTTACTATAAAATGGTGGCATAAAAACATGACATGCAACACTTACATGGGTCTGCAGAAACCCTGTACCAACCAATGCTACAGAGGCAGCACTATAAAATGGCGCCGCGCAGTATCCACCACGCGGAGCTATAATGGCGTGCGCGCCTTAAGACACAGCAACACAAACTTTATAACTTTCCCCACCTATGTCAGGCCTGACAGTGTATGAAATAGTCCCCTTTCCCTGCGGGAGTAATATTTTCTTTACCGGCCAGCTTTCGTTGGTGCACTTGCAGAAATGAACCAATTATAATCCAAAAAGGGTGGTAACTTGTAACAACAGTATGCAAACAGGGGGGGGTAGGCACTTCAACTATGTCCCAACTACCGGACCCCCAAAGAACACTGGTGAGCGAACAGTGGGCCTAGGCAGTCTATAGGCCTGAATATAACTCAGTCTATGGATATGGGCAGGTGCCCGCTCACCGCTCCAGGCGCGATCCCAGCCTGGGTCTTCCACCGCGTGTGTCCGTCGCACACAGCGTCTGCAACCAATCGGGTCCCCGATCCAACTGGAGTCCTACACTGACGATCCAGGATCCACCCAGGTTCCGCAGGACGGTGAAAGGCTCTTCGGACTTCGGGTAAGGCCTTAGGCTTTAGGCCTTACCCCACAGAAGATCTGCGCAGGATGACTTGATGCTTGACGCGCGTTGTCCCAAGAGAGCAAGCTTCTCCCCGCCCCTCTCTTAAGTAACCTCTCCCATGAGTCTCTGCGGCGGAACCTCCGCCCTGAGGCCGAATGGGGCTCTGGGTACTGTAGTCCCGGAGCCTTAAAGGAGACCCCGCTACACACTCCCCCCACTTGAACTCTTTGGTCCCCAAAGATAACATAATCTCCAACCGCAGATCTCATAACATCCATCAATCCTTCATAGTTACATAGTTACATAGTTACATAGTTAGTCAGGTTGAAAAAAGACACAAGTCCATCCAGTTCAACCGTAAAAAATAAAAATAAAAAAATAAAAATAAACATATATCGTACAATCCCATATACCCAATTCTATACCCACAGTTGATCCAGAGGAAGGCAAAAAAAACCCAGAAGAGCATTATCCAATTTGCTACAGCAGGGGAAAAAATTCCTTCCTGATCCCCCGAGAGGCAATCGGATATTCCCTGGATCAACTTTACCTATAAATGTCAGTACCCAGTTATATTATGTACATTTAAGAAAGAATCCAGGCCCTTCTTAAAGCAATCTACTGAGCTGGCCAGAACCACCTCTGCAGGGAGTCTATTCCACATTTTCACAGCTCTTACTGTGAAAAAACCTTTCCGTATTTGGAGGTGAAATCTCTTTTCCTCTAGACGCAAAGAGTGCCCCCTTGTCCTTTGTGTTGACCGTAAAGTGAATAACTGAACACCAAGTTCACTATATGGACCCCTTATATATTTGTACATGTTGATCATATCCCCCCTTAATCTCCTCTTCTCAAGAGAGAATAAATTCAGTTCCTCTAATCTCTCCTCATAGCTGAGCTCCTCCATGCCTCTTATCAGTTTGGTTGCCCTTCTCTGCACTTTCTCCAGTTCCCCAATATCCTTTTTGAGAACTGGGGCCCAAAACTGAACTGCATATTCCAGATGAGGTCTTACTAATGATTTGAACAGGGGCAAAATGATATCTCTCTCTCTGGAGACCATACCTCTCTTAATACAAGAAAGGACTTTGCTCGCTTTGGAAACCGCAGCTTGGCATTGCATGCCATTATTGAGCTTATGATCTACCAAAACCCCCAGATCCTTCTCCACTACGGATCCCCCCAGTTGTACTCCCCCTAGTATGTATGATGCATTCATATTATTAGCCCCCAAGTGCATAACTTTACATTTATCAACATTAAACCTCATCTGCCACATAGTCGCCCAATTAGACAGAGCATTGAGGTCGGCTTGTAAATTGGCGACATCCTGTAAGGACGTTATTCCACTGCATAGCTTGGTGTCATCTGCAAAGACAGAAATGTTACTTTTGATCTCAGACCCAATATCATTTATAAACATATTAAAAAGTAAGGGTCCCAGCACTGAACCTTGGGGTACACCACTGATAACCTTGGACCATTCAGAGTAAGAATCATTAACCACTACTCTCTGAATTCTGTCTTTTAGCCAGTTTTCTATCCATTTACAAACTGATATTTCCAATCCTGTAGACTTTACCTTACACATGAGCCGTGTGTGGGGAACTGTATCGAACGCTTTTGCAAAATCCAAGTATACCACGTCCACTGCCACCCCTCTGTCCAAGGTCTTACTTACCTCTTCATAAAAAGAAATCAGGTTTGTTTGACAACTTCTGTCTTTCATGAATCCATGCTGTCTGTTGCTTAAATAGTTTTTGTCCAGCAAGAACTCATCTATGTGGTCTTTTATTAATCTCTCCAGTATTTTCCCAACTATAGAAGTTAAACTAACAGGTCTATAGTTACTTGGTAAACACTTAATTCCCTTTTTAAATATAGGCACCACATTGGCCCTGCGCCAATCCAGTGGTACTATTCCTGTCATTAATGAGTCCCTAAAAATTAAATACAATGGCTTTGAAATTACAGAGCTCAATTCTTTTAGGATCCGTGGGTGTATGCCATCTGGTCCAGGTGCTTTATCCACCTTTATTCCATCTAAATATTTCTGGACCATATCACTTTTGAGCCATTGTGGATTTGGGGCTGTGTCACTACCACCCCCATTTTGGACATGAGCTCCCCCATGCTCCTTTGTATACACAGAACTGAAGAAAGTATTTAATAAATTAGCCTTCTCTTTGTCCCCAGTCACCCACTCTAGATTATTTTGTAAAGGGCCTACATGCTCAGACTTGACCTTTTTACTATTAATATATTTGAAGAATTTTTTGGGGTTTGTCCTACTATCTTTTGCAATCTGTCGTTCATTTTGAATTTTTGCATCCTTGATTTCCTTTTTACATATCCTGTTATATTCTTTGTAACATTTAAATGACACTAGTGTTCCCTCATTTTTATATTTTTTAAAAGCTCTTTTCTTATAGTTTATAGCTTTTTTAACTTTGTCAGTGAGCCACATAGGTTTTATTTTTAGCCTTTTAAACTTATTGCCCATGGGAATATACTTTGCAGTGAGTTCACAAACAGTCTTTTTGAAGAATTCCCATTTCTGTTCTGTGCCCATTGATGCCAATATTCCTTCCCAGTCTAAGTCCTGGAGAGCAGCACTCATCCTTGGAAAATGTGCTCTCTTGAAATTAAGTGTTTTTATCTTTCCTGTATGTGATTTTTGCTTACAACTAACATCAAATGAAATCATGTTATGGTCACTGCTACCCAGGTGTTCCTTTATCTGAACATTAGTAATACGCTCTGCATGGTTTGAGATTACCAGGTCCAACAGAGCATCATTCCTAGTTGGGGCCTCAATAAACTGGACCATAAAATTGTCCTGCAATAGGTTTATAAATTTTTGCCCTTTAACTGTCCCAGCAGTTCCATTACTCCAGTCAATTTCTGGGTAGTTAAAATCCCCCATTATTATCACCGTCCCAGCCCTTGCAGCCCTTTCCATCTGTGCAAGGAGCTGAGTCTCTAACTCCTCATTAACATTGGGTGGTCTATAACAAACTCCAATGATTAGCTTTGAACTACGCACATCTGTATGCAGTCCTACCCATAATGCTTCAGACTCATCACACTCTCCATCCACCAGGTCCTCTTTCACACTCGCTTTGAGATCACTTCTCACATAGAGACAGACCCCTCCACCCTTCCTTTTTACCCTGTCTTTCCGAAAGAGTGCATAGCCAGGAATATTAATAGCCCAGTCGTGTGAGGAATGAAGCCAAGTTTCAGCAATACCGATTACATCATAGCTCTCCTCATGCACCAGAGCTTCCAACTCACCTATTTTGCTTGGCAGACTTCTGGCGTTGGTGAACAGACACTTTAATGCATTAATATTATTTGACCGGTCACATACTATCCTCTTGGGTGTTCCCAGATTGCAACTAGGACTTGCTACTATACTTACCTTGGGTTTATGTTCTTTGGTTACCCTACCACTAATGCCCCTAATACTACCCTTTAGAATATGTTCCCCGCTGACTCTCACTATCTCTGGACCCTCCCCCCTGTCACCTAGTTTAAAAACCCCTCTAACTTTTTGGCCATCCTTATTCCCAGCTGATCTGCACCCTCCTCATTTAGGTGCAGTCCGTCCCTTCTATAGTACTGGTTATCGACTGAGAAGTCGGCCCAGTCCTCCAGGAACCCAAACCCCTCCTTACTACACCAGCTCTTCAGCCACTTGTTCACTTCCCTAATCTCCCTCTGCCTTTCTGGTGTGGCTCGATGTACCGGTAGTATTCCCGAGAATACTACCTTGGAGGTCCTTTTCCTCAATTTAGCTCCCAAGTCCCTAAAATCGTTCTTTAGGACACTCCATCTGCCTCTGACTTTGTCATTGGTGCCAACGTGCACCATGACAGCTGGGTCTTCCCCAGCCCCTCCCAGTAATCTGTCCACCAGATCCGTGATGTGCCGAACCCGAGCGCCCGGTAGACAACATACAGTTCGGCGCTTCAGGTCTTTGTTACAGATTGCCCTCTCTGTCCTTCTAAGAATTGAGTCCCCTACCACCAGAATCTGTCTTTCCTTTCCCTTCGCTTCCCCCCCACTCTCACTGGAGGAGTTCTTCCCCTGGCAGCTAGGAGAGTCCCTCAGCTCCAGCAGTGCTGGTCCCGGACTGGTTTCACCAATGTCACTCAATGGAGCATACTTATTGGGATGCTCCAGCCCTGGATCGGCCTCCCTGGCACTTCGCCCTCTACCCTTCCTGACTGTCACCCATCTACTATTTTCTAGTGCCTGCACCTCTTTGACTCCACCCACCTCTGTGCTGGCCCCTGCCATCACCTGCCGGGTACGTATCCAGCTCTCCTTTAGTGTGGAGGGACTTCCCAGTGCTGACAGTTGCTTCCCTAGATTCAGAACCTGGGCTTCCAGGGAAACAATGTGCTTACATTTTGCACAGCAGTAATCGCCCTCGATCAGATGATCAAGGAACGCATACATGCTGCAAGATGTACACCGAGTCGCCTCGCCACACCCGCTGGGCATCGTACCTATTAATTTAATGAGGATTCGAGATTATACCCTGTCCAAATTACCTAACACTAGCTTCCTGACCCAACTATTCAACAAGACAATACACAGGTACTCAACAAGACAATACACAGGTACTCAACAAGACATTACACAGGTACTCAACAAGACAATACACAGGTACTCAACAAGACAATACACAGGTACTCAACAAGACAATACACAGGTACCACGCAGACCCACGTGCACCCACAGACCAACGGACCCGCGTGCACTCGCAGACCAACGGACCCGCGTGCACTCGCAGACCAGCGTGCACTCGCAGACCAACAGACCCGCATGCACTCGCAGACCAACGGACCCGCGTGCACTCGCAGACCAACGGACCCGCGTGCACTCGCAGACCAACGGACCCGCGTGCACTCGCAGACCAGCGTGCACTCGCAGACCCACCTGCACTCGCAGACCCACGGAGCCGCGTGCACTCGCAGACCAGCGTGCACTCGCAGACCCACCTGCACTCGCAGACCCACGGACCCGCGTGCACTCGCAGACCAGCGTGCACCTACAATACACAAGTACTAACGATCCACACACACTACTCAGACAACACCCAGGTACTCACACTACACATCTACTATGACCCCTGTTTTAACCTCCTGTTTTCAACTCTTGATTTTAACTCACCACTTAGTCCAGTTCCACTTGGACAGAGTTCCAGCAACTCAAAATGAGCAGGCTCTAAATGAGCTCTACAGAAGTTTATATAGGCCTCAAGCACCTGTGACCAATTAACCACTCCCCTTAATTAGTAGGCTGAAGGAAAAAAAGAGAAAAAAAAGGCTGTTTAAAATGTGCCAGAAAAAGGTGTTAAAAAGCTGCAAGGAAAAAGAGCCAAAAATAACCAAAAATGCAACCCAGCAGTCAAAAGCAGAAACTTCTTCACTCTCCACGCAAGGTCTCCTCCACTGTCTACCCTCCAACCAACAAGACTGGCAATTTCACATGTGCTCTACAGAAATTTATATAGGCCTCAAGCACCTGTGACCAATTAACCACTCCCCTTAATTAGTAGGCTGAAGGAAAAAAAGAGAAAAAAAAGGCTGTTTAAAATGTGCCAGAAAAAGGTGTTAAAAAGCTGCAAGGAAAAAGAGCCAAAAATAACCAAAAATGCAACCCAGCAGTCAAAAGCAGAAACTTCTTCACTCTCCACGCAAGGTCTCCTCCACTGTCTACCCTCCAACCAACAAGACTGGCAATTTCACATGTGCTCTACAGAAATTTATATAGGCCTCAAGCACCTGTGACCAATTAACCACTCCCCTTAATTAGTAGGCTGAAGGAAAAAAAGAGAAAAAAAAGGCTGTTTAAAATGTGCCAGAAAAAGGTGTTAAAAAGCTGCAAGGAAAAAGAGCCAAAAATAACCAAAAATGCAACCCAGCAGTCAAAAGCAGAAACTTCTTCACTCTCCACGCAAGGTCTCCTCCACTGTCTACCCTCCAACCAACAAGACTGGCCAATGATGTGGGCAGAGGAAATTCCCACCAAAAACGAGGTAGTGAACTCCCCTGCCCACAGGACACACTAATATTAGTATCCTGTCTAACTGTGCCAGAGAGTGAGCTGGGGCTGCCTCCCACCAAATGAACAGCGGGAGGGTCATGGTCTTCCATACTCCTTCTAGCAGTGACTACAGTGTCTTCCGCACTTTCACCCATCTGTGGGTAAGTTAGTCTCCTGGGAGGTTTTATTGCCCTCCGCTTCCTCTGTCCTCTTGGGCTTTCTGTTGGAGCAGACTCTTCTTCTGTTGCTAACTCAGGACTTCCCCCTTCCTCAGGAACATCCAGTTCCGGAGCAGGAAGATACATGGCTTCTCTTGGATCTTCCTTTCAGATGGTTCACTGGCACTTTCCCAAGCATCCAACCAAGGACAGGAAGGGATAAACTCTGTTGCTTCTGCATTCAGTGTGTGATCCTCGGTGTCTTCGTCAGGCGGAAGATCAATAGCAGAAGTCGTTGGTTCCTGGGAAGGCCAAAGCCAGCCAATTTCCTCTCGCTCATCTTCACTTATTTCCGAATCCTCTGTATCCCCCTTCCGGGGGGTCTGAGACCGAGTGTTGGGTCTAGTGGTGTCTAGAATAGACATGGGTTCAGGGGAATCCATACTAGGAGGTAACCGAACCGCTTCAGCCAGAGGAAGTAGGTGGTTCCGATGCCAAGTCTTCAATGGCCCCAACTTTCCTTCAGGTTTAAGTCTGTAAACGGGTAGGCCCGGTAGTTTTTTGCAAACGACATAAGGTTCGGGTCTCCATCTATCCGCAAGTTTATGCTTTCCAGGGACTCCCAGGTTCCGCAGTAACACTCTGTCTCCTGGTTGCAAGTCTTGGATCCTAACCTTTAGGTCAAAATTTCTCTTATTGCGAGCCCCCCGTTGATCCGAGGCTGTCTGGGCTTGCTCATAGACCATCTTCAGATTGTGCCTAAGTCTATCCACATATCCCTTGTGGGAAGCAGCAGAACAATGGTCTATGGAAGTGCCGAAGGCCAGATCCACTGGCAATCTAGCTTCCCTCCCGAACATGAGTCTGTAAGGGGAATACCCTGTAGCGTCGCTGACAGTGCTGTTGTAAGCATGCACAAGGGCCGCTATATGATTACTCCAATGTTGCTTCCTTTCGCTACTCAAAGTTCCCAGCATGTTGAGCAGGGTTCGGTTGAACCTCTCCGGTTGAGCATCACCTTGTGGGTGGTAAGGGGTAGTCCTGGTTTTCTTGATTCCCAAGGCATCCAGGAGCTTCCGTATGAGTTTACTCTCAAAGTCCCTGCCCTGGTCTGAATGAAGCCTTTTTGGCAATCCGTAATGGATAAAGTATTTCTCCACGAGTGTTTTGGCCACAGTGGAGGCCTTCTGGTCTTTGGTAGGAAAGGCTTGTGCATATCGGGTGAAATGGTCGGTTACCACCAGAACATTTCCCTGTCCGCTCAGGTCGGGTTCGAGGCAGAGGAAATCAATACATACCAGGTCAAGCGGACCTTCACTTTGTAAATTGCCCATTGGGGCCGCTTGATGGGGTAGTGTCTTTCTCTGTATGCACCGTGCACAGGAATGGCAGTATTCTTCAACTTCAGCCCTCATGCAGGGCCAATAGAAGCGGTCTCTAACAAGTTGGAAAGTCCTTTCCACTCCTAGGTGTCCATGGTTGTCGTGCAGAGCAATCATGACAGTTTCTCTGTGTTTCTCCGGCAGGAACAACTGCCACTTGTCTTCTTGGTCATCAGAGGGGCCCCTTCGGTAGACCGCCCCCTGACGCACCAGCAGTCTGTCCCACTCTTTCTTAAGTAGGCGAGCTTCCTTTGAGGGATGACGTAGGAGTACATTTGGATCCTGTTTCTCCAATGCTTCTAGGACCAACCTCCCCACAGGGTCTTCCAATTGGTCGGATCTTAACTCCTTCTTTGTTAGTCTGGGTAAGTTGTCTTCTCCCAGTTGGGCTACTTCGCAGTACTGCTTGGGGACTCCTACGATAGTGACCCCTATCTCTTCCGCTCTTGAGCCTCCCCTGGCCTGGAGTTCAGCCCCTTGGCAGAGGGCCGTACCCCGTCAGGTGCTACTTGGGTCCAGTCTTCGACACTGTATGTAGGGACATGAGACCTTCTGGACAGGGCGTCCGCATCTCGGTTTCCCACCCCAGGTCTGTATTTCAAACTGAAATTGAAAGCAGACAGTGCCGCCAACCATCTATGTCCGGTGGCGTCCAGCTTGGCTGTGGTGAACAGATAGGTGAGAGGATTGTTATCCGTCTTGACCGTGAAGTCTGCCCCATACAAGTAATCTCTAAGTTTGCCGACTACGGCCCACTTGAGAGCCAGGAACTCCAGCTTATGGGTGGGATAGTTCTTTTCGGAGGGGGTCAGGCTTCTGCTCACATATGCGACAGGTCTCTGCTGTCCTTCATGCTCCTGATAGAGCACTCCTCCCAGTCCATCATGGCTGGCATCCACATGGAGTTCGTATGGCTTCTTCGGGTCCGCATAGGCCAGGACAGGAGCAGTGGTCAAGCTCTTTTTCAGCATCTGGAAGGCATCTTCACATTTCTCGTTCCACTGGTCCTTGACTGACTCTCCCGGCCTCCTGGGGCCCGAGTCATCCTCTTCCCCCTCCGTCCTCAGCAACTCATTCAGGGGTCTTGCTATTCGAGCAAACCCCTCCACGAACCTTCTGTAATAAGAACAGAAACCCAAGAAGGACCTAAGTTCTGTTACGGTGGTGGGTCTTGGCCAGGAGGTGACAGCCTCCAGTTTTTCAGGGTCCGTAGACACCCCATCTTCAGACACTATGTGTCCCAGATAGTTGACTGAGGATTGGTAAAATTTACATTTTTCAGGGGAGAGCTTGAGCCCTTCCTCACTCAGTCTCTTCAAGACCTTCTCCAGCCTCTCTTCATGTTCCTCCAAACTTCTTCCGAAGACTATGATGTCATCCAAGTATACAAGGACCTCGATGAGGTTCATGTCTCCCACAGTCTTCTCCATAAGTCTTTGGAATGTGGCTGGGGCTCCAGACAGACCTTGAGGCATCCGGTTGAATTCAAAGAATCCCACTGGGGTTATGAAAGCCGTCTTCTCTTTGTCCTCTGGGTGCATCGGGATCTGATAATACCCGCTCTTCAGGTCCATAACACTGAACCATTTGGCTCCGGACAAGCTCTGCAAAGCGTCTTCTATCCTTGGAGTGGTATACTGATCCGGAGTGGTTCTCCTGTTGAGGGTCCTATAGTCGATACACAACCTTAGCGACCCGTTCTTCTTTCGTACCACCACTATGGGGGAAGCATACGGACTTCTGGATTCTTGGATTACCCCTGTTCGCTTGAGCTCGGCAAGCTGTTCCCTCAAATCCTCGTGGTCTGCCAATGGAACCCGCCTCACCCTCTCCCTGAAGGGCTTGTCCTCATGGAGGCGGATTCGATGGGTGGCACTCCTAGCACACCCCACATCAAACTCATCATGGGAGAAGATCCTCTTCCACCGAGTCAACTGGTTCCGGGCTCTCTCTCTCTCCAAGCCCTGGGCAGGTTTGGATTCTCCATAGAGAGCTTTCCCCACACAGTACCTTCTCCATCTGTCTTCTCTACATCTGAGGAGGCAACTGGTGTGGCTGAGCTCACTCGACCCAGCAACAATCTGGCTGGGATTTCCATTGGACCATCCGTGGTATTTCTGACACTCACTGGCACCCTGCAATGGGCCTTCTTCAGGACCCTCACCGGGACCACTTCCGGGATTACTTCCAGGCCCGAGGGTTCTTCCCTTGGATCGGGTTCCAACATTACAAAGGGGCCCGGCTTCTCCCAAGTGAGTTTCACTGTGGCCTTCAAACAGGTTACTTCACCGGGTTGCAGTACTATCCCTTTCCTTCCCAGTCTCCAGACCTTCCCTACCCCCTCTTCCGGGGCCTTTTGTTCTAAGATCAACCGTTGGTAGGCGGTCTTCAACATTGGGTGGATCTCAGTGACTGTGGGGTTCTCCCTTTTTGTTAGTGGGACCAAAAGTCTCCTGACCAGATCCGTGTTGGTCCCTATTATCAAGGAGCTCCTGTTGGCTCCAGGTGGTCGGGGGCACACCACAGCCAAGGTGTCAAACACTTCCCCCTTCCCTGCTATGGATGGGTCAAAAGTCAATTTGATGGGCAAATATCCGTCATAAGGAAACTTTTCTGTTCCGATTCCCCATATCTCCAAGTCTTCAAGCTTTCGGATGAGCAAGTGACTCAGGTGTCTGTCGTAGAAGTCTCGGTACAACAGGGTCACCTGTGCTCCAGTATCCAACAGGGCTCTTGTGTAGACTCCCTCCACTTGAATGGATACGATTGGAGAGGGGCCCACCAGCTTCTCTGGGTACTGCTTTGAAGGGGTCTCCTTCTTCTGATTTTTGCATTTCCCTTTCTGACTTTCCTTCTTCCGTTTGTCCCTAGACCTAAGTCTCTCCTGGGCCTGGTATGTACTGATCTCCCTCCTCTGTCTGGGTGTAGCTACCCGCTGAGGGACATTACTATGCTTCTTTGGAGTGCGTTCCTTCTGAGGAACCCTTGGTTTCTTATGTGGGGTCCTGGCCCCTTCTCTCATATGCTTCTTATTCAGTATGGAGTTCCGTAAGAATGATGGGCACCCGGTTGACTCCTTCACCGGGGCCCGCTGAAGTTTTCCAGCGGCTTGCGGTTGTTCATCTTCCTCTTTTTGGGACTGGAACACACTCTGGCCGCGTGACCAACTCCTCCACAGTTGAAACAGATCATATCCCCCCTATCTTCCAGGGATGCGGGTGCTGAAGTATTTGGAAACAACTCCTTCCTTGGGCTGTTCCTCTCAGGTGCCCTTGACTCCTTTTCCATCAGGGAGGTCAACATTCCCAACACTTGAGACATCTGTGACTTTAAGGTATCCACCTCTGCGTCTCTTTCTAAGGTCGTGGCGGCCCTGACCATCACTGGAGGGGGCTGCACCAGCTCAACTGGTTGGCTCCTTTTCTTCTCCTCCAGCATAGCTTCTTCTTCTCTGACTACTCGGATCAAGTCAGGGTACTCCAGGCTCTTCCCGTCTTGTCTTGTATGTAGCGCCAGTGCGATGGGATCCAGGGGTTGAGATCCTCTCATGACCTGCTGGACCCGGGCCTCATCCACCTTCTTCGGGTCAATCCCCTTCTTTAAGATCATCTTGTGCAGTATTTTATCTAGGCGCATCATAAACTCTGATAGCTTCTCCCCTGCCTTCTGGTAGCAGTGCTCTAGTTGGTAGGTAAGCTCAGTGATCTTTTCTGTTCCTCCAAACACATTCTGCAGAATGTCCAGATAGTCCTGCGCAACACAGTCTTTCTTGCTCATCTTAAGGTTGCGTATGGCCTCTAAGGCAGGCCCCTTTAAGCTCTCAGCAATCCTCTGCTTCTTTCTGTGGTCTGGGACTTCCCACTCCTCTAAGGCTTGAGTAGCGCCGTCTAACCATTCCTCAAACCCCTCTTCACTTGAGGGTACAGGCTTCCTTCCTGAAAACATCCTGAGTTTCCGGTATCCCGACATTTGGTAATCTGCAGGATCTGTCTTGCATTGCTCTATGATTTCCCCTAGAACTGCGCATAATTCTGTGCTGAGAGCGCCTTGTGGCGACCCAGGGTTCATCTCTTTCTTGACATCTTTTAAGTCGGGTGGAGCGCGTATTAACTTAAAGATCTGTTTATCCACCGTTTCTATGCTCGGCTTCTTGAAGTCATCTGGGATTCCATCTTTCCATTTTAACAGTACATATGTCAAGGGAGGTTCTGTTCTGACATCCACTATATATGCTTTTTGTTGCGGGGACAGCGACATCACTAACTGTTTCACTGCATCTTCTTGCCAGATCCCTGACAGTTCTATGATCACTACTTCATGCGGATCTGTTTTTACTGCTGCGCACCACTTTACTACTTCTAGTGGGTCCATGCTGGTGTCTCTTGGCTGCTATTTGCTGCAACAGGATCCCGGACTCGAGAGCCCCCATGTGTAGCGCTACCCCCAGTTAAGAGAGCCGCTGGTTTGTTTTCTCGGGCCCTGTATACAGCACCGCCAACCCCCGGCAATCTGACTCGACCCACTCTGGCACAGTTAGTCTAGGGATAGCTTCCTATCATTCTCAGGTGTATGATACTTAACAGTTCCTAAATAGACAAACAACACTCTGAGGCAGGAATATGAATACGTAATAGCTTTACTATAAAATGGTGGCATAAAAACATGACATGCAACACTTACATGGGTCTGCAGAAACCCTGTACCAACCAATGCTACAGAGGCAGCACTATAAAATGGCGCCGCGCAGTATCCACCACGCGGAGCTATTATGGCGTGCGCGCCCTAAGACACAGCAACACAAACTTTATAACTTTCCCCACCTATGTCAGGCCTGACAGTGTATGAAATAGTCCCCTTTCCCTGCGGGAGTAATATTTTCTTCACCGGCCAGCTTTCGTTGGTGCACTTGCAGAAATGAACCAATTATAATCCAAAAAGGGTGGTAACTTGTAACAACAGTATGCAAACAGGGGGGGTAGGCACTTCAACTATGTCCCAACTACCGGACCCCCAAAGAACACTGGTGAGCGAACAGTGGGCCTAGGCAGTCTATAGGCCTGAATATAACTCAGTCTATGGATATGGGCAGGTGCCCGCTCACCGCTCCAGGCGCGATCCCAGCCTGGGTCTTCCACCGCGTGTGTCCGTCGCACACAGCGTCTGCAACCAATCGGGTCCCCGATCCAACTGGAGTCCTACACTGACGATCCAGGATCCACCCAGGTTCCGCAGGACGGTGAAAGGCTCTTCGGACTTCGGGTAAGGCCTTAGGCTTTAGGCCTTACCCCACAGAAGATCTGCGCAGGATGACTTGATGCTTGACGCGCGTTGTCCCAAGAGAGCAAGCTTCTCCCCGCCCCTCTCTTAAGTAACCTCTCCCATGAGTCTCTGCGGCGGAACCTCCGCCCTGAGGCCGAATGGGGCTCTGGGTACTGTAGTCCCGGAGCCTTAAAGGAGACCCCGCTACACACTCCCCCCACTTGAACTCTTTGGTCCCCAAAGATAACATAATCTCCAACCGCAGATCTCATAACATCCATCAATCCTTCATATGATGTGGGCAGAGGAAATTCCCACCAAAAACGAGGTAGTGAACTCCCCTGCCCACAGGACACACTAATATTAGTATCCTGTCTAACTGTGCCAGAGAGTGAGCTGGGGCTGCCTCCCACCAAATGAACAGCGGGAGGGTCATGGTCTTCCATACTCCTTCTAGCAGTGACTACAGTGTCTTCCGCACTTTCACCCATCTGTGGGTAAGTTAGTCTCCTGGGAGGTTTTATTGCCCTCCGCTTCCTCTGTCCTCTTGGGCTTTCTGTTGGAGCAGACTCTTCTTCTGTTGCTAACTCAGGACTTCCCCCTTCCTCAGGAACATCCAGTTCCGGAGCAGGAAGGTACATGGCTTCTCTTGGATCTTCCTTTCAGATGGTTCACTGGCACTTTCCCAAGCATCCAACCAAGGACAGGAAGGGATAAACTCTGTTGCTTCTGCATTCAGTGTGTGATCCTCGGTGTCTTCGTCAGGCGGAAGATCAATAGCAGAAGTCGTTGGTTCCTGGGAAGGCCAAAGCCAGCCAATTTCCTCTCGCTCATCTTCACTTATTTCCGAATCCTCTGTATCCCCCTTCCGGGGGGTCTGAGACCGAGTGTTGGGTCTAGTGGTGTCTAGAATAGACATGGGTTCAGGGGAATCCATACTAGGAGGTAACCGAACCGCTTCAGCCAGAGGAAGTAGGTGGTTCCGATGCCAAGTCTTCAATGGCCCCAACTTTCCTTCAGGTTTAAGTCTGTAAACGGGTAGGCCCGGTAGTTTTTTGCAAACGACAAAAGGTTCGGGTCTCCATCTATCCGCAAGTTTATGCTTTCCAGGGTTCCCAGGTTCCGCAGTAACACTCTGTCTCCTGGTTGCAAGTCTTGGATCCTAACCTTTAGGTCAAAATTTCTCTTATTGCGAGCCCCCCGTTGATCCGAGGCTGTCTGGGCTTGCTCATAGACCATCTTCAGATTGTGCCTAAGTCTATCCACATATCCCTTGTGGGAAGCAGCAGAACAATGGTCTATGGAAGTGCCGAAGGCCAGATCCACTGGCAATCTAGCTTCCCTCCCGAACATGAGTCTGTAAGGGGAATACCCTGTAGCGTCGCTGACAGTGCTGTTGTAAGCATGCACAAGGGCCGCTATATGATTACTCCAATGTTGCTTCCTTTCGCTACTCAAAGTTTCCAGCATGTTGAGCAGGGTTCGGTTGAACCTCTCCGGTTGAGCATCACCTTGTGGGTGGTAAGGGGTAGTCCTGGTTTTCTTGATTCCCAAGGCATCCAGGAGCTTCCGTATGAGTTTACTCTCAAAGTCCCTGCCCTGGTCTGAATGAAGCCTTTTTGGCAATCCGTAATGGATAAAGTATTTCTCCACGAGTGTTTTGGCCACAGTGGAGGCCTTCTGGTCTTTGGTAGGAAAGGCTTGTGCATATCGGGTGAAATGGTCGGTTACCACCAGAACATTTCCCTGTCCGCTCAGGTCGGGTTCGAGGCAGAGGAAATCAATACATACCAGGTCAAGCGGACCTTCACTTTGTAAATGGCCCATTGGGGCCGCTTGATGGGGTAGTGTCTTTCTCTGTATGCACCGTGCACAGGAATGGCAGTATTCTTCAACTTCAGCCCTCATGCAGGGCCAATAGAAGCGGTCTCTAACAAGTTGGAAAGTCCTTTCCACTCCTAGGTGTCCATGGTTGTCGTGCAGAGCAATCATGACAGTTTCTCTGTGTTTCTCCGGCAGGAACAACTGCCACTTGTCTTCTTGGTCATCAGAGGGGCCCCTTCGGTAGACCGCCCCCTGACGCACCAGCAGTCTGTCCCACTCTTTCTTAAGTAGGCGAGCTTCCTTTGAGGGATGACGTAGGAGTACATTTGGATCCTGTTTCTCCAATGCTTCTAGGACCAACCTCCCCACAGGGTCTTCCAATTGGTCGGATCTTAACTCCTTCTTTGTTAGTCTGGGTAAGTTGTCTTCTCCCAGTTGGGCTACTTCGCAGTACTGCTTGGGGACTCCTACGATAGTGACCCCTATCTCTTCCGCTCTTGAGCCTCCCCTGGCCTGGAGTTCAGCCCCTTGGCAGAGGGCCGTACCCCGTCAGGTGCTACTTGGGTCCAGTCTTCGACACTGTATGTAGGGACATGAGACCTTCTGGACAGGGCGTCCGCATCTCGGTTTCCCACCCCAGGTCTGTATTTCAAACTGAAATTGAAAGCAGACAGTGCCGCCAACCATCTATGTCCGGTGGCGTCCAGCTTGGCTGTGGTGAACAGATAGGTGAGAGGATTGTTATCCGTCTTGACCGTGAAGTCTGCCCCATACAAGTAATATCTAAGTTTGCCGACTACGGCCCACTTGAGAGCCAGGAACTCCAGCTTATGGGTGGGATAGTTCTTTTCGGAGGGGGTCAGGCTTCTGCTCACATATGCGACAGGTCTCTGCTGTCCTTCATGCTCCTGATAGAGCACTCCTCCCAGTCCATCATGGCTGGCATCCACATGGAGTTCGTATGGCTTCTTCGGGTCCGCATAGGCCAGGACAGGAGCAGTGGTCAAGCTCTTTTTCAGCATCTGGAAGGCATCTTCACATTTCTCGTTCCACTGGTCCTTGACTGACTCTCCCGGCCTCCTGGGGCCCGAGTCATCCTCTTCCCCCTCCGTCCTCAGCAACTCATTCAGGGGTCTTGCTATTCGAGCAAACCCCTCCACGAACCTTCTGTAATAAGAACAGAAACCCAAGAAGGACCTAAGTTCTGTTACGGTGGTGGGTCTTGGCCAGGAGGTGACAGCCTCCAGTTTTTCAGGGTCCGTAGACACCCCATCTTCAGACACTATGTGTCCCAGATAGTTGACTGAGGATTGGTAAAATTTACATTTTTCAGGGGAGAGCTTGAGCCCTTCCTCACTCAGTCTCTTCAAGACCTTCTCCAGCCTCTCTTCATGTTCCTCCAAACTTCTTCCGAAGACTATGATGTCATCCAAGTATACAAGGACCTCGATGAGGTTCATGTCTCCCACAGTCTTCTCCATAAGTCTTTGGAATGTGGCTGGGGCTCCAGACAGACCTTGAGGCATCCGGTTGAATTCAAAGAATCCCACTGGGGTTATGAAAGCCGTCTTCTCTTTGTCCTCTGGGTGCATCGGGATCTGATAATACCCGCTCTTCAGGTCCATAACACTGAACCATTTGGCTCCGGACAAGCTCTGCAAAGCGTCTTCTATCCTTGGAGTGGTATACTGATCCGGAGTGGTTCTCCTGTTGAGGGTCCTATAGTCGATACACAACCTTAGCGACCCGTTCTTCTTTCGTACCACCACTATGGGGGAAGCATACGGACTTCTGGATTCTTGGATTACCCCTGTTCGCTTGAGCTCGGCAAGCTGTTCCCTCAAATCCTCGTGGTCTGCCAATGGAACCCGCCTCACCCTCTCCCTGAAGGGCTTGTCCTCATGGAGGCGGATTCGATGGGTGGCACTCCTAGCACACCCCACATCAAACTCATCATGGGAGAAGATCCTCTTCCACCGAGTCAACTGGTTCCGGGCTCTCTCTCTCTCCAAGCCCTGGGCAGGTTTGGATTCTCCATAGAGAGCTTTCCCCACACAGTACCTTCTCCATCTGTCTTCTCTACATCTGAGGAGGCAACTGGTGTGGCTGAGCTCACTCGACCCAGCAACAATCTGGCTGGGATTTCCATTGGACCATCCGTGGTATTTCTGACACTCACTGGCACCCTGCAATGGGCCTTCTTCAGGACCCTCACCGGGACCACTTCCGGGATTACTTCCAGGCCCGAGGGTTCTTCCCTTGGATCGGGTTCCAACATTACAAAGGGGCCCGGCTTCTCCCAAGTGAGTTTCACTGTGGCCTTCAAACAGGTTACTTCACCGGGTTGCAGTACTATCCCTTTCCTTCCCAGTCTCCAGACCTTCCCTACCCCCTCTTCCGGGGCCTTTTGTTCTAAGATCAACCGTTGGTAGGCGGTCTTCAACATTGGGTGGATCTCAGTGACTGTGGGGTTCTCCCTTTTTGTTAGTGGGACCAAAAGTCTCCTGACCAGATCCGTGTTGGTCCCTATTATCAAGGAGCTCCTGTTGGCTCCAGGTGGTCGGGGGCACACCACAGCCAAGGTGTCAAACACTTCCCCCTTCCCTGCTATGGATGGGTCAAAAGTCAATTTGATGGGCAAATATCCGTCATAAGGAAACTTTTCTGTTCCGATTCCCCATATCTCCAAGTCTTCAAGCTTTCGGATGAGCAAGTGACTCAGGTGTCTGTCGTAGAAGTCTCGGTACAACAGGGTCACCTGTGCTCCAGTATCCAACAGGGCTCTTGTGTAGACTCCCTCCACTTGAATGGATACGATTGGAGAGGGGCCCACCAGCTTCTCTGGGTACTGCTTTGAAGGGGTCTCCTTCTTCTGATTTTTGCATTTCCCTTTCTGACTTTCCTTCTTCCGTTTGTCCCTAGACCTAAGTCTCTCCTGGGCCTGGTATGTACTGATCTCCCTCCTCTGTCTGGGTGTAGCTACCCGCTGAGGGACATTACTATGCTTCTTTGGAGTGCGTTCCTTCTGAGGAACCCTTGGTTTCTTATGTGGGGTCCTGGCCCCTTCTCTCATATGCTTCTTATTCAGTATGGAGTTCCGTAAGAATGATGGGCACCCGGTTGACTCCTTCACCGGGGCCCGCTGAAGTTTTCCGGCGGCTTGCGGTTGTTCATCTTCCTCTTTTTGGGACTGGAACACACTCTGGCCGCGTGACCAACTCCTCCACAGTTGAAACAGATCATATCCCCCCTATCTTCCAGGGATGCGGGTGCTGAAGTATTTGGAAACAACTCCTTCCTTGGGCTGTTCCTCTCAGGTGCCCTTGACTCCTTTTCCATCAGGGAGGTCAACATTCCCAACACTTGAGACATCTGTGACTTTAAGGTATCCACCTCTGCGTCTCTTTCTAAGGTCGTGGCGGCCCTGACCATCACTGGAGGGGGCTGCACCAGCTCAACTGGTTGGCTCCTTTTCTTCTCCTCCAGCATAGCTTCTTCTTCTCTGACTACTCGGATCAAGTCAGGGTACTCCAGGCTCTTCCCATCTTGTCTTGTATGTAGCGCCAGTGCGATGGGATCCAGGGGTTGAGATCCTCTCATGACCTGCTGGACCCGGGCCTCATCCACCTTCTTCGGGTCAATCCCCTTCTTTAAGATCATCTTGTGCAGTATTTTATCTAGGCGCATCATAAACTCTGATAGCTTCTCCCCTGCCTTCTGGTAGCAGTGCTCTAGTTGGTAGGTAAGCTCAGTGATCTTTTCTGTTCCTCCAAACACATTCTGCAGAATGTCCAGATAGTCCTGCGCAACACAGTCTTTCTTGCTCATCTTAAGGTTGCGTATGGCCTCTAAGGCAGGCCCCTTTAAGCTCTCAGCAATCCTCTGCTTCTTTCTGTGGTCTGGGACTTCCCACTCCTCTAAGGCTTGAGTAGCGCCGTCTAACCATTCCTCAAACCCCTCTTCACCTGAGGGTACAGGCTTCCTTCCTGAAAACATCCTGAGTTTCCGGTATCCCGACATTTGGTAATCTGCAGGATCTGTCTTGCATTGCTCTATGATTTCCCCTAGAACTGCGCATAATTCTGTGCTGAGAGCGCCTTGTGGCGACCCAGGGTTCATCTCTTTCTTGACATCTTTTAAGTCGGGTGGAGCGCGTATTAACTTAAAGATCTGTTTATCCACCGTTTCTATGCTCGGCTTCTTGAAGTCTTCTGGGATTCCATCTTTCCATTTTAACAGTACATATGTCAAGGGAGGTTCTGTTCTGACATCCACTATATATGCTTTTTGTTGCGGGGACAGCGACATCACTAACTGTTTCACTGCATCTTCTTGCCAGATCCCTGACAGTTCTATGATCACTACTTCATGCGGATCTGTTTTTACTGCTGCGCACCACTTTACTACTTCTAGTGGGTCCATGCTGGTGTCTCTTGGCTGCTATTTGCTGCAACAGGATCCCGGACTCGAGAGCCCCCATGTGTAGCGCTACCCCCAGTTAAGAGAGCCGCTGGTTTGTTTTCTCGGGCCCTGTATACAGCACCGCCAACCCCCGGCAATCTGACTCGACCCACTCTGGCACAGTTAGTCTAGGGATAGCTTCCTATCATTCTCAGGTGTATGATACTTAACAGTTCCTAAATAGACAAACAACACTCTGAGGCAGGAATATGAATACGTAATAGCTTTACTATAAAATGGTGGCATAAAAACATGACATGCAACACTTACATGGGTCTGCAGAAACCCTGTACCAACCAATGCTACAGAGGCAGCACTATAAAATGGCGCCGCGCAGTATCCACCACGCGGAGCTATTATGGCGTGCGCGCCCTAAGACACAGCAACACAAACTTTATAACTTTCCCCACCTATGTCAGGCCTGACAGTGTATGAAATAGTCCCCTTTCCCTGCGGGAGTAATATTTTCTTCACCGGCCAGCTTTCGTTGGTGCACTTGCAGAAATGAACCAATTATAATCCAAAAAGGGTGGTAACTTGTAACAACAGTATGCAAACAGGGGGGGGTAGGCACTTCAACTATGTCCCAACTACCGGACCCCCAAAGAACACTGGTGAGCGAACAGTGGGCCTAGGCAGTCTATAGGCCTGAATATAACTCAGTCTATGGATATGGGCAGGTGCCCGCTCCCCGCTCCAGGCGCGATCCCAGCCTGGGTCTTCCACCGCGTGTGTCCGTCGCACACAGCGTCTGCAACCAATCGGGTCCCCGATCCAACTGGAGTCCTACACTGACGATCCAGGATCCACCCAGGTTCCGCAGGACGGTGAAAGGCTCTTCGGACTTCGGGTAAGGCCTTAGGCTTTAGGCCTTACCCCACAGAAGATCTGCGCAGGATGACTTGATGCTTGACGCGCGTTGTCCCAAGAGAGCAAGCTTCTCCCCGCCCCTCTCTTAAGTAACCTCTCCCATGAGTCTCTGCGGCGGAACCTCCGCCCTGAGGCCGAATGGGGCTCTGGGTACTGTAGTCCCGGAGCCTTAAAGGAGACCCCGCTACACACTCCCCCCACTTGAACTCTTTGGTCCCCAAAGATAACATAATCTCCAACCGCAGATCTCATAACATCCATCAATCCTTCATATGATGTGGGCAGAGGAAATTCCCACCAAAAACGAGGTAGTGAACTCCCCTGCCCACAGGACACACTAATATTAGTATCCTGTCTAACTGTGCCAGAGAGTGAGCTGGGGCTGCCTCCCACCAAATGAACAGCGGGAGGGTCATGGTCTTCCATACTCCTTCTAGCAGTGACTACAGTGTCTTCCGCACTTTCACCCATCTGTGGGTAAGTTAGTCTCCTGGGAGGTTTTATTGCCCTCCGCTTCCTCTGTCCTCTTGGGCTTTCTGTTGGAGCAGACTCTTCTTCTGTTGCTAACTCAGGACTTCCCCCTTCCTCAGGAACATCCAGTTCCGGAGCAGGAAGGTACATGGCTTCTCTTGGATCTTCCTTTCAGATGGTTCACTGGCACTTTCCCAAGCATCCAACCAAGGACAGGAAGGGATAAACTCTGTTGCTTCTGCATTCAGTGTGTGATCCTCGGTGTCTTCGTCAGGCGGAAGATCAATAGCAGAAGTCGTTGGTTCCTGGGAAGGCCAAAGCCAGCCAATTTCCTCTCGCTCATCTTCACTTATTTCCGAATCCTCTGTATCCCCCTTCCGGGGGGTCTGAGACCGAGTGTTGGGTCTAGTGGTGTCTAGAATAGACATGGGTTCAGGGGAATCCATACTAGGAGGTAACCGAACCGCTTCAGCCAGAGGAAGTAGGTGGTTCCGATGCCAAGTCTTCAATGGCCCCAACTTTCCTTCAGGTTTAAGTCTGTAAACGGGTAGGCCCGGTAGTTTTTTGCAAACGACAAAAGGTTCGGGTCTCCATCTATCCGCAAGTTTATGCTTTCCAGGGACTCCCAGGTTCCGCAGTAACACTCTGTCTCCTGGTTGCAAGTCTTGGATCCTAACCTTTAGGTCAAAATTTCTCTTATTGCGAGCCCCCCGTTGATCCGAGGCTGTCTGGGCTTGCTCATAGACCATCTTCAGATTGTGCCTAAGTCTATCCACATATCCCTTGTGGGAAGCAGCAGAACAATGGTCTATGGAAGTGCCGAAGGCCAGATCCACTGGCAATCTAGCTTCCCTCCCGAACATGAGTCTGTAAGGGGAATACCCTGTAGCGTCGCTGACAGTGCTGTTGTAAGCATGCACAAGGGCCGCTATATGATTACTCCAATGTTGCTTCCTTTCGCTACTCAAAGTTCCCAGCATGTTGAGCAGGGTTCGGTTGAACCTCTCCGGTTGAGCATCACCTTGTGGGTGGTAAGGGGTAGTCCTGGTTTTCTTGATTCCCAAGGCATCCAGGAGCTTCCGTATGAGTTTACTCTCAAAGTCCCTGCCCTGGTCTGAATGAAGCCTTTTTGGCAATCCGTAATGGATAAAGTATTTCTCCACGAGTGTTTTGGCCACAGTGGAGGCCTTCTGGTCTTTGGTAGGAAAGGCTTGTGCATATCGGGTGAAATGGTCGGTTACCACCAGAACATTTCCCTGTCCGCTCAGGTCGGGTTAGAGGCAGAGGAAATCAATACATACCAGGTCAAGCGGACCTTCACTTTGTAAATGGCCCATTGGGGCCGCTTGATGGGGTAGTGTCTTTCTCTGTATGCACCGTGCACAGGAATGGCAGTATTCTTCAACTTCAGCCCTCATGCAGGGCCAATAGAAGCGGTCTCTAACAAGTTGGAAAGTCCTTTCCACTCCTAGGTGTCCATGGTTGTCGTGCAGAGCAATCATGACAGTTTCTCTGTGTTTCTCCGGCAGGAACAACTGCCACTTGTCTTCTTGGTCATCAGAGGGGCCCCTTCGGTAGACCGCCCCCTGACGCACCAGCAGTCTGTCCCACTCTTTCTTAAGTAGGCGAGCTTCCTTTGAGGGATGACGTAGGAGTACATTTGGATCCTGTTTCTCCAATGCTTCTAGGACCAACCTCCCCACAGGGTCTTCCAATTGGTCGGATCTTAACTCCTTCTTTGTTAGTCTGGGTAAGTTGTCTTCTCCCAGTTGGGCTACTTCGCAGTACTGCTTGGGGACTCCTACGATAGTGACCCCTATCTCTTCCGCTCTTGAGCCTCCCCTGGGCTGGAGTTCAGCCCCTTGGCAGAGGGCCGTACCCCGTCAGGTGCTACTTGGGTCCAGTCTTCGACACTGTATGTAGGGACATGAGACCTTCTGGACAGGGCGTCCGCATCTCGGTTTCCCACCCCAGGTCTGTATTTCAAACTGAAATTGAAAGCAGACAGTGCCGCCAACCATCTATGTCCGGTGGCGTCCAGCTTGGCTGTGGTGAACAGATAGGTGAGAGGATTGTTATCCGTCTTGACCGTGAAGTCTGCCCCATACAAGTAATCTCTAAGTTTGCCGACTACGGCCCACTTGAGAGCCAGGAACTCCAGCTTATGGGTGGGATAGTTCTTTTCGGAGGGGGTCAGGCTTCTGCTCACATATGCGACAGGTCTCTGCTGTCCTTCATGCTCCTGATAGAGCACTCCTCCCAGTCCATCATGGCTGGCATCCACATGGAGTTCGTATGGCTTCTTCGGGTCCGCATAGGCCAGGACAGGAGCAGTGGTCAAGCTCTTTTTCAGCATCTGGAAGGCATCTTCACATTTCTCGTTCCACTGGTCCTTGACTGACTCTCCCGGCCTCCTGGGGCCCGAGTCATCCTCTTCCCCCTCCGTCTTCAGCAACTCATTCAGGGGTCTTGCTATTCGACCAAACCCCTCCACGAACCTTCTGTAATAAGAACAGAAACCCAAGAAGGACCTAAGTTCTGTTACGGTGGTGGGTCTTGGCCAGGAGGTGACAGCCTCCAGTTTTTCAGGGTCCGTAGACACCCCATCTTCAGACACTATGTGTCCCAGATAGTTGACTGAGGATTGGTAAAATTTACATTTTTCAGGGGAGAGCTTGAGCCCTTCCTCACTCAGTCTCTTCAAGACCTTCTCCAGCCTCTCTTCATGTTCCTCCAAACTTCTTCCGAAGACTATGATGTCATCCAAGTATACAAGGACCTCGATGAGGTTCATGTCTCCCACAGTCTTCTCCATAAGTCTTTGGAATGTGGCTGGGGCTCCAGACAGACCTTGAGGCATCCGGTTGAATTCAAAGAATCCCACTGGGGTTATGAAAGCCGTCTTCTCTTTGTCCTCTGGGTGCATCGGGATCTGATAATACCCGCTCTTCAGGTCCATAACACTGAACCATTTGGCTCCGGACAAGCTCTGCAAAGCGTCTTCTATCCTTGGAGTGGTATACTGATCCGGAGTGGTTCTCCTGTTGAGGGTCCTATAGTCGATACACAACCTTAGCGACCCGTTCTTCTTTCGTACCACCACTATGGGGGAAGCATACGGACTTCTGGATTCTTGGATTACCCCTGTTCGCTTGAGCTCGGCAAGCTGTTCCCTCAAATCCTCGTGGTCTGCCAATGGAACCCGCCTCACCCTCTCCCTGAAGGGCTTGTCCTCATGGAGGCGGATTCGATGGGTGGCACTCCTAGCACACCCCACATCAAACTCATCATGGGAGAAGATCCTCTTCCACCGAGTCAACTGGTTCCGGGCTCTCTCTCTCTCCAAGCCCTGGGCAGGTTTGGATTCTCCATAGAGAGCTTTCCCCACACAGTACCTTCTCCATCTGTCTTCTCTACATCTGAGGAGGCAACTGGTGTGGCTGAGCTCACTCGACCCAGCAACAATCTGGCTGGGATTTCCATTGGACCATCCGTGGTATTTCTGACACTCACTGGCACCCTGCAATGGGCCTTCTTCAGGACCCTCACCGGGACCACTTCCGGGATTACTTCCAGGCCCGAGGGTTCTTCCCTTGGATCGGGTTCCAACATTACAAAGGGGCCCGGCTTCTCCCAAGTGAGTTTCACTGTGGCCTTCAAACAGGTTACTTCACCGGGTTGCAGTACTATCCCTTTCCTTCCCAGTCTCCAGACCTTCCCTACCCCCTCTTCCGGGGCCTTTTGTTCTAAGATCAACCGTTGGTAGGCGGTCTTCAACATTGGGTGGATCTCAGTGACTGTGGGGTTCTCCCTTTTTGTTAGTGGGACCAAAAGTCTCCTGACCAGATCCGTGTTGGTCCCTATTATCAAGGAGCTCCTGTTGGCTCCAGGTGGTCGGGGGCACACCACAGCCAAGGTGTCAAACACTTCCCCCTTCCCTGCTATGGATGGGTCAAAAGTCAATTTGATGGGCAAATATCCGTCATAAGGAAACTTTTCTGTTCCGATTCCCCATATCTCCAAGTCTTCAAGCTTTCGGATGAGCAAGTGACTCAGGTGTCTGTCGTAGAAGTCTCGGTATAACAGGGTCACCTGTGCTCCAGTATCCAACAGGGCTCTTGTGTAGACTCCCTCCACTTGAATGGATACGATTGGAGAGGGGCCCACCAGCTTCTCTGGGTACTGCTTTGAAGGGGTCTCCTTCTTCTGATTTTTGCATTTCCCTTTCTGACTTTCCTTCTTCCGTTTGTCCCTAGACCTAAGTCTCTCCTGGGCCTGGTATGTACTGATCTCCCTCCTCTGTCTGGGTGTAGCTACCCGCTGAGGGACATTACTATGCTTCTTTGGAGTGCGTTCCTTCTGAGGAACCCTTGGTTTCTTATGTGGGGTCCTGGCCCCTTCTCTCATATGCTTCTTATTCAGTATGGAGTTCCGTAAGAATGATGGGCACCCGGTTGACTCCTTCACCGGGGCCCGCTGAAGTTTTCCGGCGGCTTGCGGTTGTTCATCTTCCTCTTTTTGGGACTGGAACACACTCTGGCCGCGTGACCAACTCCTCCACAGTTGAAACAGATCATATCCCCCCTATCTTCCAGGGATGCGGGTGCTGAAGTATTTGGAAACAACTCCTTCCTTGGGCTGTTCCTCTCAGGTGCCCTTGACTCCTTTTCCATCAGGGAGGTCAACATTCCCAACACTTGAGACATCTGTGACTTTAAGGTATCCACCTCTGCGTCTCTTTCTAAGGTCGTGGCGGCCCTGACCATCACTGGAGGGGGCTGCACCAGCTCAACTGGTTGGTTCCTTTTCTTCTCCTCCAGCATAGCTTCTTCTTCTCTGACTACTCGGATCAAGTCAGGGTACTCCAGGCTCTTCCCGTCTTGTCTTGTACGTAGCGCCAGTGCGATGGGATCCAGGGGTTGAGATCCTCTCATGACCTGCTGGACCCGGGCCTCATCCACCTTCTTCGGGTCAATCCCCTTCTTTAAGATCATCTTGTGCAGTATTTTATCTAGGCGCATCATAAACTCTGATAGCTTCTCCCCTGCCTTCTGGTAGCAGTGCTCTAGTTGGTAGGTAAGCTCAGTGATCTTTTCTGTTCCTCCAAACACATTCTGCAGAATGTCCAGATAGTCCTGCGCAACACAGTCTTTCTTGCTCATCTTAAGGTTGCGTATGGCCTCTAAGGCAGGCCCCTTTAAGCTCTCAGCAATCCTCTGCTTCTTTCTGTGGTCTGGGACTTCCCACTCCTCTAAGGCTTGAGTAGCGCCGTCTAACCATTCCTCAAACCCCTCTTCACCTGAGGGTACAGGCTTCCTTCCTGAAAACATCCTGAGTTTCCGGTATCCCGACATTTGGTAATCTGCAGGATCTGTCTTGCATTGCTCTATGATTTCCCCTAGAACTGCGCATAATTCTGTGCTGAGAGCGCCTTGTGGCGACCCAGGGTTCATCTCTTTCTTGACATCTTTTAAGTCGGGTGGAGCGCGTATTAACTTAAAGATCTGTTTATCCACCGTTTCTATGCTCGGCTTCTTGAAGTCTTCTGGGATTCCATCTTTCCATTTTAACAGTACATATGTCAAGGGAGGTTCTGTTCTGACATCCACTATATATGCTTTTTGTTGCGGGGACAGCGACATCACTAACTGTTTCACTGCATCTTCTTGCCAGATCCCTGACAGTTCTATGATCACTACTTCATGCGGATCTGTTTTTACTGCTGCGCACCACTATACTACTTCTAGTGGGTCCATGCTGGTGTATCTTGGCTGCTATTTGCTGCAACAGGATCCCGGACTCGAGAGCCCCCATGTGTAGCGCTACCCCCAGTTAAGAGAGCCGCTGGTTTGTTTTCTCGGGCCCTGTATACAGCACCGCCAACCCCCGGCAATCTGACTCGACCCACTCTGGCACAGTTAGTCTAGGGATAGCTTCCTATCATTCTCAGGTGTATGATACTTAACAGTTCCTAAATAGACAAACAACACTCTGAGGCAGGAATATGAATACGTAATAGCTTTACTATAAAATGGTGGCATAAAAACATGACATGCAACACTTACATGGGTCTGCAGAAACCCTGTACCAACCAATGCTACAGAGGCAGCACTATAAAATGGCGCCGCGCAGTATCCACCACGCGGAGCTATTATGGCGTGCGCGCCCTAAGACACAGCAACACAAACTTTATAACTTTCCCCACCTATGTCAGGCCTGACAGTGTATGAAATAGTCCCCTTTCCCTGCGGGAGTAATATTTTCTTCACCGGCCAGCTTTCGTTGGTGCACTTGCAGAAATGAACCAATTATAATCCAAAAAGGGTGGTAACTTGTAACAACAGTATGCAAACAGGGGGGGGGTAGGCACTTCAACTATGTCCCAACTACCGGACCCCCAAAGAACACTGGTGAGCGAACAGTGGGCCTAGGCAGTCTATAGGCCTGAATATAACTCAGTCTATGGATATGGGCAGGTGCCCGCTCACCGCTCCAGGCGCGATCCCAGACTTCGGGTAAGGCCTTAGGCTTTAGGCCCTACCCCACAGCAGATCCGCGCAGGATGGCTTGATGCTTGACGCGCGTTGTCCCAAGAGAGCGAGCTTCTCCCCGCCCCTCTCTTAAGTAACCTCTCCCATGAGTCTCTGCGGCGGAACCTCCGCCCTGAGGCCGAATGGGGCTCTGGGTACTGTAGTCCCGGAGCCTTAAAGGAGACCCCGCTACACATATATAAAAGCACCCTAAATTAGAATACTTTAAATAATATTTAAAAAATTTTGGACTGTTGCTCCTAATATGATCCATACATCCAAAGGATTTTAAAAAAAAGAGAAAAAATCAAAGGTGTTCATACACCTTAGATAATGCTGGATTGTCTGTGGCCCCAGAAGACACCACCACCAGGCTTTTACTGGGGAAACTTTCAGACCTATGTTTTTTTCCACTGGTAAGCCAGGTAGCCGATGTATTTGGGTTCTCTGATACCAATGAGTTTGAAAAATACACAAGAGTGTGCTAGACTCTGGTGCACACAACTTTTTCTACAAGAAAAGAAAAAAAAGATGGAAATATCAAGCAAATAGTTTGCCCTAATTGCAAAATTATAGCAACATTTTCGCAGGTTATATTTAGTTATCAAATGATTGAAAATACATACAAACAGTATTTACCACAAAAACACACAAAACCTGTAAAAATGTAATACTGCTTTGCTAGCTCCTAAAGTGTATGACTTATGGTATAATAGGAGAAGCTGCACTAAAATAGTCCCAATTGATGCAAATGGATCATTGATTGAATATCATGACAATATGTTTCCATAGTTGAGAATGATAGGGCAGATCCTTTTCACAATGCCACCACAGTGATTCACATCAAAAGGTGCACCGCCATCTTAAGAAAAACTTGCTTACCAGATAGCAAGCAAAACCAGGCATGTGGCTATAGCCCAGCCAAGGCCTTTACTTGCACAGAAGATCTTATGGAGGGTTATCCCTGGATGGATGGCTGCAATGTCTCATTCAGAAAAGGACCCAAAAATACTTTTTTTCAGGGAGCCGCAGCAGGCATCTTCACACATGGCAGGCAGGACATCCGAGGCGTGCTGGAGAGGGGGTGGAGCCGGCACTTTTTGATGTGACTCACTGTGGTGGCATTGTGAAAACGATCTACCCTATTATTCTCAACAATGGAAACATATTGTCATAATATTCAATCAATGAACAATTTGCATCAATTGGGACTATTTTAGTGCAGCTTCTCCTTTTATACCATAAGTCATACACTTTAGGAGCTAGCAAAGCAGTATTACATTTTTACAGGTTTTGTGTGTTTTTGTGGTAAATACTGTTTGTATGTATTTTCAATCATTTGATAACTAAATATAAGCTGCGAAAATGTTGCTATAATTTAGCAATTTTTATTCTCAACAATGGAAACATATTGTCATAATATTCAATCAATGAACAATTTGCATCAATTGGGACTATTTTAGCGCGGCTTCTCCTCTTATTTCTGTTTGTTGTGTATCTCACATTAAGCTGCTGCTTTTCTTGATTTATTTTCTGACACATTAGCGTGGTTTTTAGCCTATTAACTGGTATGAGTTATGGTATTCTCTTCTGGCTGGGAAATATACCTTCCTACTCAGATTGTGGCTGCATTGTTAGGCTACATGTACACTAGCCTACCCTGACAGTGTGAAAATGCAAAATGCGGCAATGCAGTGATTTTTGTTGTGTTTTCCCGTGGCCCGCGGTCAAAACATTTGTATCCTGAATGCAATTCTTTCGTCTTAAGGAGAGGTAGGTTTAACCTCACCTAAACAGGGCAGCTCCTAAAATACGCTAAAGGCCTATGTGTACATGGACACATATAGTGAGTATAGAATCACCCTTATAATCACATTTTGTTGCTTTGCAGTCTGAAATGAAGACACACACAATTTTGACTTTATCCAGCTGTATTTATTCCTTACTTATAACATCCAACATGTAAGATTTTTTTATTTTATTTTTATTCAAAAACAAAATCACTGAGTTGGAAAACGGATAACTTCCTTGTTTTTTTGTTGAACCACCTTTTGCTTTCATTTCAGCCTTTACTGTGTTGGGATATGTTTCTACTAACTTACACATTTAGACTTTACAATATTTGCCCACTCTTCTATGCAGAACTGCTCAAGTTCAGTTCAATTTGATGGTGATCGTTTGTGGACTGCAGTCTTCAAGTATTTCCACAGATTTTCAATGGGGTTTAAGTCTGGGCTCTGACTAGGCCATGCAAGGACATTCACCCTTTTCTCCTTCAACCACTGTGTGGTAATTTTTGCTGTGTGTTTTAAGTCATTGTCATGTTGGAAGGTAAACCTTCTTCCCATTGACAACTTTCTGGCAGAGGGCAGCAGATTTTTCTCAAGAATTTTGTACCATCCATTTTTCCTACTATCCTGATAAGTGCTCCAGTCCCTGCTGCAGAGAAACACCCCCATAACAGGGTATTTCCACCTCCATGCATTACTGTAGGAATGGCGTTATTTGGATGGTGAGCTGTATTGGATTTCCGCCAGACATATCGTTTGGTGTTAAGGCCAAATAATTACATTTTAGTCTCATCTGACCATAATGCCGCGTACACATGATCATTATTCACGGCGGTTAAAAAACCGCCATGAATAATGTCATTAAAAACGAGGGAACAGCTTGTTCCCCACACACGGTCGTTTTTCACGTCATTTTTTCTCTTGACGAGAAAAACGACCATCTGTGGGCTCCTATGGGAAACACTGCCGCGGAAAACATGTCGAAAAAAACGACGAGAAAAATTAGAACATGTTCTAATTTTTCTCGTCGTTTTTAATGCCATTTTTCTCGTCGAAAAAAATGACAGAAAGCCCACAGACTATCGTTTTTCTCATCGAATGGGAAAAATTTTGTTTTTCTCGACGAGAAAAACGGCCGTGTGTACGCGGCATAACACCTTTTTCCAAAGAATCTTCAAGGTGTGTTTTGGCAAAGCTCAGTCATAACTGCATGTGGCCTTTCTTAACCACTTAACGACCGCCCACGGTAAATATACGTCGGCAGAATGGCACCGACAGGCAGAATCACGTATATCTACGTGACTGCCTTTGTATAGTTGGGGGGTCCGATCGGACCCCCCTTCTTTACAGTGAGCGGTGGTTAACTGATCGGGAGCGATCAGGCATGAGGAGACGGACGTTCGATTCTGGCCACCCCCCTCTCAATCGCTCCCGGCGAATGAGAGAGCTTCCCCTGCCTGTGTAATGTTTACACAGGCAGAGGAAGTGATGTCATCTCTCCTGCGGCGCTCACATATACCGAGCGCCGTACAGGAGAAGATGCCAGGTTAGTGCACAAAACACTACACTGACACAGGACACATAGGTACATAAATCGCCCCCCCAGGCCCCCCCAGACACCCCCAGATCACCCCCCAGCCACAGTGTCACTGATTGCAGTGACCATTTATTTACTGATCACTGCAATCAGTGACATTTGTGACTGTAAAAGTGTCACCAAAGTTTAGTTTTAGGTCCAGTGTAGCCCCCTAACCCCCCCTAATAAAGGTTTAACCCCCTGATCGCCCCCCAGATAACCCTTTCACCCCCTATCACCACTGTCGCTAAGCGATCATTTTTCTGATCGCCGTCTTAGCGTCGGTGATGCCGATCGGTAGCCAGTAATTTTCTTTAGGTTCGCCGCAGGTTTTTATAGCGTCGGGTACCCCCATATATTATCTAATAAAGGTTTAACCCCCTTGATCGCCCCCCCCAGGTAACCCTTTCACCCCCTAGCACCGCTGTCACTAAGCAATAGTTTTTCTGATCGCTGTTTTATTGTCGGTGATGCCGATCGGTAGCCAGTTTTTTTTAGGTTCGCCGCAGGTTTTTATAGCGTCAGGTACCCCCATATATTACCTAATAAAGGTTTAACCCCCTTGATCGCCCCCTAGGTAACCCTTTCACCCCCTATCACCACTGTCGCTAAGCGATCGTTTTTCTGATCGCTGTCTTATTGTCGGTGATGCCGATCGGTAGCCAGTTATTTTTTTTAGGTTCGCCGCAGGTTTTTATAGCGTCAGGTACCCCAATATATTACCTAATAAAGGTTTAACCCCTTGATCAACCCCCAGGTAACCCTTTCACCCCCTATCACCACTGTCGCTAAGCGATCGTTTTTCTGATCGCTGTCTTATTGTCGGTGATGCCGATAGGTAGCCAGTTATTTTTTTTAGGTTCGCCACAGGTTTTTATAGCGTCAGGTACCCCCATATATTACCTAATAAAGGTTTAACCCCCTTGATCGCCCCCCAGGTAACCCTTTCACCCCTATCACCACTGTCACTAAGCGATCGTTTTTCTGATCGCTATCTTAGCGTCGGTGATGCAGATCGTTAGCCAGTAATTTTTTTTAGGTTCGCCGCAGGTTTTTATAGCGTCAGGTACCCCCATAAATTATCTAATAAAGGTTTAATCCCCTTGATCGCCCCCCAGGTAACCCTTTCACCCCCTATCACCACTGTCGCTAAGCGATAATTTTTCTGATCGCTATCTTGGCGTCGGTGATGCAGATCGGTAGCCAGTAATTTTTTTTAGGTTCGCCGCAGGTTTTTATAGCGTCAGGTACCCCCATATATTATCTAATAAAGGTTTTAACCCCCTAATTGCCCCTAGTTAACCCTTTCACCAGTGATCACCATATAAGTGTTACGGGTGACGCTGGTTAGTTAGTTTGCTTTTTATAGTGTCAGGGCACCCGCCGTATATAACCCAATAAAGGTTTAACCCCCTGATCGCCTGGCGGGTGATATCAATTAGGTTTTAGCGCCAGAGAGGGTCTGCGTCACACCCCAGGCAGCGTCAGGTTAGTGCCAGTAACGCTAACACCCACGCGTGAAGCATACACCCCCCTTAGTGGTATAGTATCTGATCAGATCAATATCTGATCTGATCAGATCTATACTAGCGTCCCCAGCAGTTTAGGGTTCCCAAAAACGCAGTGTTAGCGGGATCAGCCCAGATACCTGCTAGCACCTGCGTTTTGCCCCTTCGTCCAGCCCAGGCCACCCAAGTGCAGTATCGATCGATCACTGTCACTTACAAAACACAACACACATAACTGCAGCGTTCGCAGAGACAGGCCTGATCCCTGCGACTCCAGTGCTGTAGGAGGTGATTTCACCACCACAGTTAAAAAAAAAAGCATATATGCCGAAGCATTGGGGCAGCAGGGGCGGAGGAGCGGAGGAGCGATTTTGCTCCTAATGCCGCGTACATACGGTCGAAATTCCGACGGAGGCTTGCCCGTGGAAAAGTCCGACCATGTGTGTGCGGCATAACTTTTTTGCGGGAGGATGCCCCCATGCTTCGGCATATATAAATGGTGCATGTATGCCCATCATTAGAAGTGGGTGGATGAAGGGCGGTATTCTAATGGTGGGCATACCCACCGATCAATCTCTTTTTTCGTTCAGCCAACTGGCTGCATGAAAAAAAAAGATTACAATACATGTCCAACAAGGACCAGCAACGTACTGGTATGTTGCTGGACCTTGAATGTTTATACCAGAATGATGCCTGCGGGTTTAGGTATCATCTTGGTATCATTCTTTTCAGCCAGCGGCCGGCTTTCATGTAAAAGCAATCCTAGTGGCTAATTAGCCTCTGGACTGCTTTTACAAGCAGTGGGAGGGAATGTCCCCCCCCCGGATATAAAAAGCGCCATTGGGAAATTGGGAAAGCATTTTATCACACCGATCTTGGTGTGGTCAGATGCTTTGAGGGCAGAGGAAAGATCTAGGGTCTAGAAGACCCCAGTTTTTTTAAAAAAGGGTACCTGTCACTACCTATTGCTATCATAGGGGATATTTACATTCCCTGAGATAACAATAAAAATGATAAAAAAAAAAAAAATATGGAAGGAACAATTTAAAAATAAAATAAAAAAGCAAAATTAATAATAAAAAAAAAAAAAAAAAGCACCCCTGTCCTGCCCTGCTCTTGCCCAATGGTGAACGCAAGCGTCGGTCTGGCGTCATACGTAAACAGCAATTGCACCATGCATGTGAGGTATCACCGCGAAGGTCAGATCGAGGGCAGTAATTTTAGCAGTAGACCTCCTCTGTAAATCTAACGGGGTAACCTGTAAAGGCTTTTAACCACTTAACGACCACCCACCGCCGATTTACGTCGGCAGAATGGCACCGACAGGCAGAATCACGTAGATCCACGTGATCGCCTTTGTGCAGTTGGGGGGTCCATCCGGACCCCCCTTCACTGCAGTGAGCGGCCGTTAAGTGTTCGGGAGCGATCAGGCATGAGGGGGGGGCGCTCGATTCCGCCCCCCCCCTCGCGATCGCTCCCGGCCAATGAAAATGCTTCCTCCGCCATGTGATGTAAACACATGCTGGAGGAAGTGATGTCATCTCCCTCGCCGCGGTCTTTTCGTTCCCGGCGCCGAGCAGAGAAGAAGCAGGTTAGTGCACCAACAGTCCACTGACACGTAGGTACACATAGGCACACAAATCACCCCCCAGTCACCCCCAGATCACCCCCCAGGTCACCCCAAAGCCCCCAATCACAGTGTCACTGATTGCAGTGATCATTTATTTTACTGATCACTGCATTTAGTGTCATCTGTGATTGTAAAAAGTTGCAGGGCAGTTAGGATTAGGCCCCTTTAGGTCCAGGGTAGCCCCCTAACCCCCCCTAATAAAGGTTTAACCCCTTGATCACCCCCCAGGTAACCCTTTCACCCCCTAACTTCAGCGTCACTAAGCGATTGTTTTTCCGATCGCTGTATTCGTGTCGCTGGTGTTTTAGATAGGCAGTTATTTTTTTTTAGGTTCGCCGCAGGTTTTTATTAGTGTCAGGTACCCCCATATATTATTTTAACCCCCTTATTGCCCCTAGAGTTAACCCTTTCACCAGTGATCGCCGTATAAGCGTCACTGGTGTCACTGGTTAGCCAGTAAGTTATTTAGTTATTTAGGTTACCCGTCAGGTTTTTATATAGTGTCAGGTACCCCCATATTTAACCTAATAAAGGTTTTAACCCCCTGATTGCCCCTAGTTAACCCTTTCACCAGTGATCACCATATAAAGGTTACGGGTGACGCTGGTTGATTAGTTTGCTTTTTATAGCATCAGGGCACCCGCCGTATATAACCCAATAAAGGTTTAACCCCCCTGATCGCCCGGCGGGTGAGATCAATTAGGTTTTAGCGCCAGAGAGGGTCTGCGTCGCCCCAGGCAGTGTTAGGTTAGTGACAGTAACGCTAACACCCACGCGCAAAGCATACACCCCCCTTAGTGGTATAGTATCTGATCAGATCTGATCAGATCTATACTACCATCCCCAGCGGTTTAGGGTTCCCAAAAACGCAGTGTTAGCGGGATCAGCCCAGATACCTGCTAGCGCCTGCGTTTAGCCCCTCCGCCCAGCCCAGCCCAGCCCAGCCCACCCAAGTGCAGTATCGATCGATCACTGTCACTTACCAAACACAACACACATAACTGCAGCGTTCGCAGTGCTTGGTTTTTGGGGCCCTGTACGCGGCTAGGCTCCCAAAAAGTCCCACACATGTGGTATCCCCGTACTCAGGAAAAGCAGCAGAATGTATTTTGGGGTGCAATTTCACA
Source organism: Rana muscosa (assembly GCA_029206835.1). NCBI lineage: Eukaryota > Metazoa > Chordata > Amphibia > Anura > Ranidae > Rana > Rana muscosa. The sequence continues at coordinate 190,136,733 of CM055116.1, forward strand.
TATAACCATGGCATGTGTGAGCAATATATCATTTAGTGACAACTTTTTGTACATTTTTTTTTTCTTTTTGTCATTATTCAATCATTTGGGACAAAAAAAAAATATATTCAATGGGGTCAACATGCCTCTCAGCAAATAGCTTGGGGTGTCTACTTTCCAAAATGGGGTCATTTGGGGGGGTTTTGTGCCATCTTGGAATTTTATTGCCTTCAAAACTGTGATAGGTAGTGAGGAGTGAAATCAAAAATTTATGCCCTTAGAAACCTTGAAGGCGGTGCTTGGTTTTTGGGGTCCCGTACGCGGCTAGGCTCCCAAAAAGTCCCACACATGTGGTATCCCCGTACTCAGGAGAAGCAGCAGAATGTATTTTGGGGTGTAATTTCACATATGCCCATGGCATGTGTGAGCAATATATCATTTAGTGACAACTTTGTGCAAAAAAAAAAAAGTTTGTCATATTCCCGCAACTTGTAGCAAAATATAAAATATTCCATGGACTGAACATGCCTCTCAGTAAATAGCTTGGGGTGTCTACTTTCCAAAATGGGGTCATTTGGGGGGGTTTTGTGCTATTTTGGCATTTTATGGCCTTCGAAACTGTGATAGGTAGTGAGGAGTGAAATCAAAAATTTGCGCCCTTAGAAATCCTGAAGGCGGTGCTTGGTTTCCGGGGTCCCGTACGTGGCTAGGCTCCTAAAAAGTCCCACACATGTGGTATCCCCGTACTCAGGAGAAGCAGCAGAATGTATTTTGGGGTGCAATTCCACATATAACCATGGCATGTGTGAGCAATATATCATTTAGTGACAACTTTTTGTAATTTTTTATTTTTTTTTGTCATTATTCAATCACTTGGGACAAAAAAAAAAAATATTCAATGGGCTCAACATGCCTCTCAGCAATTTCCTTGGGGTGTCTACTTTCCAAAATGGGGTCATTTGGGGGGGTTTTGTACTGCCCTGCCATTTTAGCACCTCAAGAAATGAGATAGGCAGTCATAAATTTAAAGCTGTGTAAATTTCAGAAAATGTACCCTAGTTTGTAAACGCTATAACTTTTGCGCAAACCAATAAATATACGCTTATTGACATTTTTTTTGCTAAAGACATGTGGCTGAATACATTTTGGCCTAAATGTATGACTAAAATTGAGTTTATTCGATTTTTCTTATAACAAAAAGTAGAAAATATCATTTTTTTTCAAAATTTTCGGTCTTTTTCTGTTTATATCGCAAAAAATAAAAATCGCAGAGGCAATCAAATACCATTAAAAGAAAGCTCTATTTGTGGGAAGAAAAGGACGCAAATTTCATTTGGGTACAACATTGCATGTCCGCACAATTTACAGTTAAAGCAGCGCAGTGCCGAATCCCAAAAACAGGCCTGGTCCTAATGGCCCGAAATGGTCCGGGGCTTAAGTGGTTAAAGGCTTTTAAAAATGTATGTAGTTTGTCGCCAATGCGCGTTTGTGCGAAATTTTAAAGCATGTCGTGTTTGGTATCTATGTACTCGGCCTAAGATCATCTTTTTTATTTCATCAAACATTTGGGCAATATAGTGTGTTTTAGTGCATTAAAATTTAAAAAAGTGTATTTTTTTCCCAAAAAAATGCGTTTGAAAAATCGCTGCGCAAATACTGTGTAGAAAAAAAAAATGCAACACCCACCATTTTAATCTGTAGGGCCTTTGCTTTAAAAATATATATAATGTTTGGGGGTTCAACATAATTTTCTTGCAAAAAAAATAATAATTTTCATGTAAACAAAAAGTGTTAAAAAGGGCTTTGTCTTCAAGTGGTTAGAAGAGTGGATGTAAGCTTCCTAATGTTGTGTATAAAATGCCAGAAGAGTTCAAAACCCCCCCAAATTACCCCATTTTGGAAAGTAGACACCCCAAGCTATATACTGAGAGGCATGTCGAGTCCATGGAATATTTTATATGTTGACACAAGTTGCGGAAAAAAGACAATTTTTTCTTTTTTTTTTGCACAAAGTTGTCACTAAATGATATATTGCTCAAACATGCCATGGGTATATGTGAAATTACACCCCAAAATACATTCTGCTGCTTCTCCTGAGTACGGGGATACCACATGTGTGAGACTTTTTGGGAGCCTAGCCGCGTACGGGACCCCAAAAACCAAGCACCGCCTTCAGGCTTTCTAAGGGTGTAAATTTTTGATTTCACTTCTCACTGCCTATCACAGTTTCGGAGGCCATGGAATGCCCAGATGGCACAAAACCCCCCCAAATGACCCCATTTTGGAAAGTAGACACCCCAAGGTATTTGCTGAGAGGTATTGTGAGTATTTTGCAGATCTCGCTTTTTGTCACAAAGTTTTGAAAATTGAAAAAAAAAAAAAAAATAATAATAATTTTCTTTCTTCATTTTCAAAAACAAATGAGAGATGTAAAATACTCACCATGCCTCTTAGCAAATAGCTTGGGGTGTCTACTTTCCAAAATGGGTCATTTGGGGGGGTTTTGTGCTCTTTTGGCATTTTATGGCCTTCGAAACTGTGATAGGTAGTGAGGAGTGAAATCAAAAATTTGTGCCTAGAAATCCTGAAGGCGGTGCTTGGTTTTCGGGGTCCCGTACGCGGCTAGGCTCCTAAAAAGTCCCACACATGTGGTATTCCCGTACTCAGGAGAAGCAGCAAAATGTATTTTGGGGTGTAATTCCACATATAACCATGGCATGTGTGAGCAATATATCATTTAGTGACAACTTTTTGTAATGTTTTTTTTTTTTTTGTCATTATTCAATCACTTGAGACAAAAAAAAAAATATTCAATGGGCTCAACATGCCTCTCAGCAATTTCCTTGGGATGTCTACTTTTCAAAATGGGGTCATTTGGGGGGGTTTTGTACTGCCCTGCCATTTTAGCACCTCAAGAAATGAGATAGGCAGTCATAAACTAAAAGCTGTGTAAATTCCAGAAAATGTACCCTAGTTTGTAGACGCTATAACTTTTGCGCAAACCAATAAATATACGCTTATTGACATTTTTTTTACTAAAGACATGTGGCTGAATACATTTTGGCCTAAATGTATGACTAAAATTGAGTTTATTCGATTTTTCTTATAACAAAAAGTAGAAAATATCATTTATTTTCAAAATTTTCGGTCTATTTCCGTTTATATTGCAAAAAATAAAAATCGCAGAGGCAATCAAATACCATTAAAAGAAAGCTCTATTTGTGGGAAGAAAAGGACGCAAATTTCGTTTGGGTACAACATTGCATGTCCGCACAATTTACAGTTAAAGCAGCGCAGTGCAAAATTCTGAAATCACCTCTGGTCCTCTAGCTACCAAATGGTCCGGGGCTTAAGTGGTTAAGGAGGGGCAACCCTCCCATACAAGCCACATCTGTGGAGAATTTGTGATATTGTTGTCATATGCACACAATGACCACTCTTTGTCATAAATTCCTCTCTGAACAGTTTCCTCCTGGCTCCTTCATTCAGTTTGGAGTGACATCCTGATCCAGGGAGGGCCTGTGTTGTACCAAATACCTTCCACTTATTATTAATAGACTTCACTGTGCTTCTAGGCATTGATAAAGCCTTTGAAAAATATCCTGACTTGTGCCTATCCACAACTTTATCCCAGAGATCTGCTGACAGTGCCTTGCCACCCATAGTTCATTGTTTGCTTCAGTTGCACTAACAGAGACTGAAATGCTCCAGGAAAGCTGTTTTCATGCTGAGCTAATCAAAATGACCACAGCTGATCACAGTTGAAAGTCAAATGGCTTTTTGTGCCATTGAGAAGGTGATTATCTACACTTAATTGAGTTTAGTCATTTTTAGGAGGGGTGATCCTTTCTCCAATTCAGTGATTCTGTTTTTGAATTTGTTTTATTTTTTTCTGACATGTTGGTGTTACATCTTTCACTTGGATGTTATAAGTTGCTGGATAAAACAAAAACCATATCTGTCTTCGTGTCAGGCTGCAAAGCAACAAAATGTGATTATTTTAATAGGGCATGATTCTTTTCTATACTCACTGTAGGCTTTTATGGAGCTGAGTTTTAGGAGCTTTGGCAAAAAATACGCTAATAAGTTTAGAAGCAGCTGGGAACTGCAAGTGTGTATGAAGCTTAAAATAAAACAACTGTAATGCCGCGTACACACGATTGGAATTTCCGACAACAAATGTTCGATGTGAGCTTTTGGTTGGATATTCCGACCCTGTGTATGCTCCATAGGATATTTGCTGTCGGAATTTCCGACAACAAATGTTTGAGAGCTGGTTCTCAATTTTTCCAATAACAAAAGTTGTCGGAAATTCCGATCGTGTGTATACAATTCCGACGCACCAAAAATTTTATGCATGCTCGGAATCAATTTGACGCATGCTCGGAATCATTAATTTTTTCCGGCTCGTCGTAGTGTTGTACGTCACCGCGTTCTTGACGTTCAGAATTTCCGAGCAACATTTGTATGACCGTGTGTATGCAAGACAAGTTTGAGCCAACATCTGTCGGAAAAAAAATCAACGCTTTTTTTGTCGGAATGTCCGATCGTGTGTACGTGGCATAAGATATTGCACACCTTTTTTATGCACCTGGAATGTATTTAACTCATTAAGTAACTAAAGTTCAAGAGTTTGGAATATCTAATAATAAAATACTGCGATCCGTCAAATGCCTTGCAGTGTCTTTGCGCCTCATTGTAGTATGTACTAATGCAATTTGCAGTATTTGGGGCTAGGTACGGTATTAGCAGTTTCAGTAGCTAGTTCTGTTTCTCACCCAGTGCAGCTGCTGATGACTGTTATATCAGCGACTGGTATAGACTGCATATAAAAGTATAGTCAGAAATTCTGTAGCTACAAATTACTACAGAAAATAAGAATGAATATATGTTGCTGCTACAAAGTTGATAGTGTGACAAGGACTAGGAATGAGCGAATCTTCCTATGTACGGTTCACCGGAGGTTCAGCTAAGCTAGCGAGGTCTACAAATCTTGAACTTAGTGCCAGGAATGTGGGTGATGTCATTAATTTGGTCAATCATGTACCCCCAGGATCCCTGGCGCTATGTTTACATTACCGCAATGCTGGGGATTTGTCCTTTAGCTACGTGTGTGTGCCATGTACAAATCGGCGGTGGGCTTCAGGCCCCTATGATTGACAGTGGATTTACATTGCCGGGCACCATGATTGATAATGGATTTACAGCAGGGGATATTAGTAAAAAATGTTATTGTATTTTTGTAGCCCTTATTTATTGTAAGAGAAGACTACAAGAAGTGAAATGGTGTTTTTGTTTCCCCCTTACAGTTTTATATTAATAATATAGGCTAAGCATTAGCCTAGTATGTTGGAGCTAAATGATGTTTGCTTAGTTGAATTCATAAATTGTACTTAGAAAGGGCAATTAAAAAAATAATAATTAAAACTTCACCCCCTGGACTTCTCTAAGATGGCATCTGGGTTCCATCTGGGATATAGTAATTTGGTGGTTGGGTCATTAATATGCACTTAGAAGCGTGGTTGGCTAATACCTTGATGCCCCCTCCTTCCTCATCAATACACAGTATTGTTTGTGCATGTTTGTCCATCACTCCCATGCAAGACTGGCGAGTCCAATGGCTACAATATCCTGAGAAAGTGAGGTAGCGACTTCAGTGATCATATGCTACTGACACCATATTGTCCCTTCAAATATCATGCGCGCTGCAATGCTGTAATGAAAGCATTATGGCAGTGAGATCCCGAAAATGCACAGTAGTGACTGGACTGCTCTGCCATTACCTCACATGCGTGGGATCCTGCCTTCATATTTCTGACATCACAAAATAGTAGCGGGATTCAGCTCAAGCACAGTAACAACCTAAGACATTCTACCCCTACCCACATGCACATTATACAGCTGCCATATTGCATTCATCATATTACTCACACAGATGCGTTAATTGAGGGGACCTTTGCTTGCGCAGAAGATAATGCAATCATTATGGAAGTGCATATGTGGCAAACCCTCTCCCCCTTTGAAAGGTATCCTAGTCCCAATGTTGAGAATCAAGGGCCATTTTTCCACTTCCAGTGCCCCAATAAGTCAATGTAAAGTCACATCAATTCCAATGTACATCAATGTAATTCATATCAATCATGGTGTCCAGCATTGTAAATCCAACATCAATGACGATCTGTCGCCCAATGATCTTTACATGCTGCACTTTACATGCTAGTGATCTTGAGTTCGAGGTCACCCGGTATGCCTGGCATTGTGTTTACATTACAGCATCTGGGAATTCAGGTGGCCAAACACCTTCATAAATTTATTAGGTCTGCGAACCACAAAAAAGGGTCTGAACCAGAAACTTATCCCTAATAAGAACCTTCTATATAGTACTAACATGCCTGCAGTCATTAGGAAGGGAGGCTCCAGTCACCACCAGCTAGTAATAAATACCAAGGAAGTCCTGAAAGGGGGAAAGATTTTGTGGTCCTTTGGTCTATTATTTATATTTATAAGCTGACACAGAAATTTAAATGTTCTGTATAGAAGAGGAAGCTGTTTCTTTTTTTTTTGCTTGGATGTTTTATTCTAGCCAGACCTAATACAGGAAATGCATAATTTAAGATGTTGACAGGATTATTTTAATATGTTTTGTAGAAAATAGTTTCTTAGCTGTTGGCATATTTCCCGAAAGGTCTATCTGACAGGTTCAGTTGGTTAATTATGCTGAAAATTGTTTATAATTTTAGCAAATAATACATTATATATGGTGCACATCCAAAAGGGACTTTTAGTCATTAATAAGGAAAAATCAATCATATGGGATTCTTTAAAAAATATACGCATTGAATTCTTTGTGTCAATTTAAACTTAGAGCATCAAGACTTAGGGAGCATTCACATTTTTTAGGCTGTTGCGTGCCTTAAAAGAGAAGTAAAGGATTTTTTTTTCTTATTAATACTTACCTAGGTGGATGCAGCATTGGTCTGATGCTGCATCTGTCCTCCAGCGCCTCTACACTGAGAACCGAGCAATCGAACACCGCCGATCACTCGGTTTTCAGAGCTCCGTGAGCAGAGACCCGCGGACTGTTAATAACAGTCAGTCTGTTACTCACTGAGAGGCTGAGCCCGGTGTCAGTCCAGGCACCTGGCAGATCCAGACTCCGTGGTCAGGATGACGTGGTGCCTGGACTGACATCCGTGACGCCAGCAGAGAGCGGACTTCACTCCACTATCTGCTGAAAACTGGTCACAGGAGTGCAAAACGAGCTGCACTCCTGTGATCCATAGGAGAAGTACAGCCAAACGAGCTTTGGCTATACAGTGGAACCTCGGATTGTGAGTAACGCGGTTAACGAGCACTGTATTTCTAAAAATCCTAACCCGGTTTGCGAGTGTTGTCTCGCAAAACGAGCGGGATTCAGGCCAAAGCGATGTGCAGTACCGCTTTTGGGCTGAGGTGGGGGGGCACCTAAGCTGAACGGTGCTGTTCGGAAATGCACGGAAAGGCCTGTGGACAGTTCGCTTGACCTCGGCAAACCTCAGAAAGGCTTGTGAACGGAGTCTTTCCAAGGTTTGCCGAGGTCAGCCGAACTGTCCTCGCGCCTTTCCGGCCGTTTCCGAGGCTCTCCGGCGCCCCCGCCTCTTTCGTTTACATTGACTTCAATGGGGAAACTTGCTTTGATATGCGAGTACTTTGGATTACGAGCATTCTCCTGGAGCGGATTATGCTCGTAATCCAAGGTTTCACTGTACTTCTCTTTTAATGCTCATGCATTATTGCGTAAGCATTATGGTAGCGCATTTAATATTAATGTCCTGCACATGGCCCAAAAATCAAGTAATTTGTTTTTCTTTTAATGCAGCACACCACAATGTATGCTAGGTGTGTTGTGCAGATGCATTTCCCTCTACTGTAACAGTAGCCACAAGACTTTCACCACAAAACACTAGTTAATATAGTTGATTAATTACTGTGCAGGTTTTGCTACTTGTTACCTCAATGCAATGGTGCCAACAATGCAACAGGTGCTAACAAACGTGAATAATCTTGGGGCTCTCTCTGATTACCCAGTGCTGTGGGATGTAAAATGTTAAGAACATATTGATTTTATTTTTAAAGGTTAATTTGCAATACATTTATTCATTTTTGGGAGATCCTTTTTGCAGAAATTCTCAATCACTTCAGTTATTAAAAGTGTACAGAATTTCTCATGAATGATTTGCATTTGCCTTCTTATTTAGCTTAATTTGCGTTGTCTGTCTGATTCTTCTACCTAAAGCAAAGGGAGAGATTGTGCTACACAGTATGCACTGTATGAGGCCAAAACATTGACAAGGCAGCAATCGTTCTTGCATTAGTTCTATCATGACCAGTTCTCTTAAACAATATCTGTCATTCATTTGGGGTTAGGGACTGAGATACATTTGTTTATATTGTTTTATATTTGAGTTGTGTGGTGATCTTAAAAGCATTGTGAAAAAATAACATTTGTATAATAACGTATATTCATCACTCTCACCATGTACTTGGTTCTTATCTCCATTCTATTTAAGAAGCAGACAATTTTTATCTGTTAACCTTGATGACTTTCTTTACATTGTCTGCTTCCATTCTAGACGCATCCTTCTAAGTCTGTCTCCCCTCAAGATGTTTTGGCTCAGGCTGCTGCTAAGGGACTGCTCAGTGGCATTTGGGTGGCAAAATCTCCAAGAAAAGATGACAAAAAGAAGAAATCAAAAACACAAAATTATAAAACCACCCCAGCCACTTTAAACACCCAAGCAAAGATCAATGAGTTCATAAATCGTGAAAATAATTTGATGAGTCTGAGAACACCAAAAGAGAAACATAACCAAACTTCTTACAAAAACCACACTAACACTTTACAGTTTACAAAGGTACCAAAGCAGAGTGGCATTCCCACTGTGTCCATAACAATGAAGAATCCAGGTAAGGTCTCTTTCTTGTCCAAAGATCGACAGACAAGTGCCATCAGACCAAAGCCAGAAGATAAGATGATCCCATTGAAGCCCAACCAGATTATGCTGCCTCCAGTGACCTCTCCATTCCAGTACAATTCTCCACCTGAGGTCAAGATCCGCAGTCCAGTCCATTATTTTCACCAGCGCTGGCATTCAGGCATCAGGGGCAGCCCCCAAAATCCCTTTATTTCAACTGTACCTTTTATAGGCAAGACCAAGGAAAGCACACCGTGGACCGCAGTCCAACATCTCAAGCCCTGGCACTGAACAACTGTTGTTTTGCTACTTTTTTTTTTACTGGTTTTATTTAATACTATGACAAACATTTACAACTAACTTTTTTAGTATTTTAAATTAATGCTTTTTTTACGTCTTGTAGTTAGTATTCAGTTTGTATCAATTAATATTTGCATACCGTTTTGTCTTTCTTTAAATAGACCAATCCTTTTATCTTGCAATTGGGTTCTACCATGCTAGAATGTAGTAGTACACACTATCTATGATATAAATAAATGACCTAATTATTGTGCAGCAATTTTCAGGGATAAACTGTAAAGCCCCGTACACACGATCGGTTTGACTGATGATAACCGTCCGATGGATGGTTTTCATCAGACCAACCGATCGTGTATGGTACCCATCGGTCTTTTTTCCATCGGTTTTAAAAAATAGAACTTGTTTTAAAAAATTTTAAAAAACCCACGCATGCTCAGAATCAAGTTGACGCATGCTCAGAAGCATTAAACTTAATTTTTCTCGGCTCATCGGAGTGTTTTACGTCACCGCGTTTGGAACGGTCGGTTTTTTGACTGATGGTGTGTGGCCAAGACTGATGAAAAACAGTTTCATCGGATTTCCGATGGACAAATCCATCGGACGAAAATCCATAGGTTATCCGATCGTGTGTACGGGGCTTTAATGTACACTTCATTGTTACCTAAAATACTTTGTAGGGGAATAGTCTTTTTTTTATGTTTAATAAAAAACCCTAATTGTAAGGAAATGATAGGTAGAAGATTTGAAATATTCCTAGAAGATTTTACAAAAAATTAGGAGAACAACTAGTGTTTTCTATCAATATTGTTATAATGTTACTAGGCATGCCTTTGATGACATAATCAAATATCAGCAACTGTTTTGCTACTATGAACATCTTGCAGAAATACTTGTTAATACCTCATGTGACATTAGAGGCAGCATGACTGCCACTGGTAGACTTTCATCATAGACATCTTTCCTTGAGAGATACAAATCCATATTATATATATATATATATATATATATATATATATATATATATATATACATACACACACACATACATGTGTACTCACTTTTGTTGCCAGCGGTTTAGACATTAATGACTATGGGAGTTTTTTTGAGGGGACAGCAAATTTACACTGTTATACAAGCTGTACACCCACTACTTTACATTGTAGCAAAGTGTAATTTCTTCAGTGTTGTCAAATGAAAAGATAATAAAATATTTACAAAAATGTGAGGGGTGTACTCACTTTTGTGAGATTATATATATATATATATATATATATATATATAATCTATCTATATATATATATATATATATATATATATATATATAGTAATGTGTTGTTGATATTGGATATGAGCGCCCTTAATAACCTCTATCACTACTGCATCAATGAAAATAAGTAGTGAAAAAACTAAAGCTGCCAGTTGTTCTCATAAGTTTACATACCCTGGCAGAATTTATGATTTCTTGGCCGTTTTTCAGAGACTATGAATGATAACACAAAAACTTTTCTTTCACTCGTGGTTAGTGTTTGGCTGAAGCCATTTATTATCAATCAACTGTGTTTACTCTTTTTAAATAATAATCACAACAGAAACTACCCAAATGACTCTCATCAAAAGTTTACATACCCTGGTGATTTTGGCCTAATAACATGCACACAAGTTGACACAAAGGGGTTTGAATGGCTATTAAAAGGTAACCATCCTCACCTGTGATCTCTTTGCTTGTAATTAGTGTGTGTGTATAAAAGGTCAATGAGTTTCTGGACTCCTGACAGACCCTTGCATCTTTCATCCAGTGCTGCACTGACGTTTCTGGATTCTGAGTCATGGGGAAAGAAAGAATTATCAAACGATCTGCGGGAGAAGATAGTTGAACTGTATAAAACAGGAAAGGGATATAGAAAGATATCCAAGGAATTGAGAATGCCAACCAGCAGTGTTCAAACTCTAATCAAAAAGTGGAAAATTAGGGGTTCTGTTGAAACCAAACCACGGTCAGGTAGACCAACTAAAATTCACAGTACAGATTGACAATGACCCAAAACACACTGCAAAAGCAACCCAGGAGCTTTTGAAGGAAAATAAGTTGAATATTCCGCAATGGCCGAGTCAATCACTTGATCTCAACTCAATTGAGCATGCATTTCACTTGCTGAAGGCAAAACTAAATGCAGAAAGACCAACAAACAAAGAACTGAAGAAAGCTACAGTTAGGGCCTGGCAAAGTATCAGAAAGGAGGAAACCCAGTCTTTGGTAATGTCCATGGGTTCCAGACTTCAGGCAGTCATTGGCAGTAAAGGATTCTCAACAAATTATTAAAAATGTTACTGTAATTTTATTTATGATTATATTCATTTGTCCAATTACATTTGTGCCCCTGAAAATGGGGGGACTGTGTATAAAAATGGTTGCAGTTCCTAAAATTTGTACTTGATATTTATCTTCAACCTCTTGAATTAAAACTTAAAGTCTGCACTTCAAATTAATTTGGATTGTTTTAATTTTATTCTGGTGGCATGAAACCATTTATAATTTTCCTTCCACTTCACAATTATGTGCCACTTTGCGTTGGTTTTTCACATAAAATCCCCAAAAAATACATTTATATTTTTGGTTGTAACATGACAAAATCTGGACCATTTCAAGGGGTATGAATATTTTTTCAAGGCACTGTATATGGACCTAACTGTATATATATATCACAAGTTGTACCAAAATCCCAAATTTTGAGTTGTCCTCAGAACAAACTAATATTAGGGAAATCTTCCAATGTGGACACTACTTCTGTTGAGAACCAGGAATTCCTTCACTTTGGAGGGATTTCCTGTCAGTTCTTGTTTGATTATAGGACAAGAAGTGAAGAGACGTCTCCCCAATGGGACACAGATGGCAAAGAAAACTGATAGAGGTTATAACCTTTCCATACTCTATGCGAAATGAAAATAAATAAATGTTTTGCCTATAGTTCTACTTTAATGTAAACCTGCCATAAAATAAATATAAAAATATCACTGCTGGCCTACTGAAAATACTGCTTTCCTGGCTGCTATGATCGTACACTGGCTTCAGTGCATTCTGAGTTACTGATCTTGATTAAAGTGGTTGTAAACCCTGTTTTTTGTTTTTGTTTTTTTGTTTTAAATAACACCTGCAAGACAAAGCCATAATGAGCTAGTATGACTAGCATACTAGCCTATTATGCATTACTTATCTTATATCGAAGCCCCCGAAGCCGTCCTCGTCTCCCCCTCCAGCCGCAGCCATCTCTCCACAGATACCTGTAAGGTTACTTCAGGGTATTGCCGCTGCGGCGCTGTGATTGGCCGGAGCGGCGAATACGTCACTCCGCGCATGCGCGCGGGAGACGTAAAATCCGGGAATGACGGATTTGTGAATGGGGATTAACCCTGTGAATGCACCGTTGTCTACGGATCAATCGAGCATGGATATTCCCAATCGGTAGATGGACCAAGCTGTCAGAAGAATCCAGATGGTATTAGCCACGAATAAAGCCAGTGGACCCGACAATTCACAGCTGGAGGTCGCTCTGATGTTGATATCCCAAACGTGTAGATGGATCAAACAACCCGGGAAATCCACGAGAAATTCAAGGAGTTTTAGATGGGTTCAGGTAAGCAATAAAGGAGAAAAATAAGTAGGTGTGGCGCTGTTCAATGGATTATAATTGACTCTCAATGTGGTGGTGATGTAATGTGGGTGTGAATGTAACACCAGTAAAAAAAAATGCAAAATTATGACAAATAAATTATAAGTGAACATAAACATGTGGTTATAAAAAGAAAAATTTGCGCTAGGTGCTAAATTATTAAAATTTAATTGAATAAATAAATCCCTAAAGGAAAACCTGCTGCTAAACACCAAAAAAAACCTTGATATAAGGTACAACAAAGATAAATATACCAAAAAATATATCTCTGAAAAAATATATCTGTGAAAAAATATATGTGAAATCTTCTCCTCTATTAAAGGTGATAAAACGGAAAATTGTATCATACTTACCAGTAATTTTCCTTTCCTGGTGCCTATCCATGGCAGCATACCTGTGATAGAGCTCCGCCTCGACTCCTCCTTCAGGACTAGTGAATAGCATAAATTAAAGGCATAGCCCCTCCCCCAACATTCTCTGTAATATAGAATACCGAGGGTGGGAGCGTATGCTGCCATGGATAGGCACCAGGAAAGGAAAATTACTGGTAAGTATGATACAATTTTCCGTTTTCCTGGTGCCTCCATGGCAGCATACCTGTGATAACTAACTAGCTGATAGGGATGAGCTTCGTGTTCGAGTCGAACATACGTTCGACTCGAACATCGGCTGTTCGATCGTTCGACGAAGATCGAACGATTTGGGCCGTTCGCGCCAAATTCGAGTGACGCGAACGGCCCACAATGCACTACGCCATCGCAGTGTCATCCAGGCGCTGTGATTGGCCAAGCATGCACTGTGACCCCGCATGCTTGGCCAATCACAGCGCCGGCAGCGAGGAGAGCAATGATTGGCCACAGGCAGGATGCCTGTGGCCAATTATTGCTGAGGGTGTTTAGTACACGCCCCACACTATAAAAGGCCGCCAGCACGGCGGCCTAGTGTAGTGTGTTCCGGAGCAGGGATAGAGCAGCATAGGCAGGGACAGTGACTTTTATTTCTTTCTTGCTTAACCTGGATTCCTTTAGTTTAGGGAAAGAGAAGGATAGGTAGGGAGAGTGTCAGTGTGTTTTGTGCTTGTGCTATATTGTGCTTAAAAAAAACATTTTTTCTAGGGACAGAAAACTGTAGGTAGGGAGAGTGTCAGTTTCTTTCACTGTGAAAGTCCTTGTTTCCAGGGACCTGGAAGGACAGTGAGTGAATTCTCCTTGTGCTAAATTGTGCTTAAAAAAAACATTTTTTCTAGGGACAGAAAACTGTAGGTAGGGAGAGTGTCAGTTTCTTTCACTGTCAAAGTCCTTGTTTCCAGGGACCTGGAAGGACAGTGAGTGAATTCTCCTTGTGCTAAATTGTGCTTAAAAAAAACATTTTTTCTAGGGACAGAAAACTGTAGGTAGGGAGAGTGTCAGTTTCTTTCACTGTCAAAGTCCTTGTTTCCAGGGACCTGGAAGGACAGTGAGTGAATTCTCCTTGTGCTAAATTGTGCTTAAAAAAACATTTTTTCTAGGGACAGAAAACTGTAGGTAGGGAGAGTGTCAGTTTCTTTCACTGTGAAAGTCCTTGTTTCCAGGGACCTGGAAGGACAGTGAGTGAATTCTCCTTGTGCTAAATTGTGCTTAAAAAAAACATTTTTTCTAGGGACAGAAAACTGTAGGTAGGGAGAGTGTCAGTTTCTTTCACTGTGAAAGTCCTTGTTTCCAGGGACCTGGAAGGACAGTGAGTGAATTCTCCTTGTGCTAAATTGTGCTTAAAAAAAACATTTTTTCTAGGGACAGAAAACTGTAGGTAGGGAGAGTGTCAGTTTCTTTCACTGTCAAAGTCCTTGTTTCCAGGGACCTGGAAGGACAGTGAGTGAATTCTCCTTGTGCTAAATTGTGCTTAAAAAAAACATTTTTTCTAGGGACAGAAAACTGTAGGTAGGGAGAGTGTCAGTTTCTTTCACTGTCAAAGTCCTTGTTTCCAGGGACCTGGAAGGACAGTGAGTGAATTCTCCTTGTGCTAAATTGTGCTTAAAAAAAACATTTTTTCTAGGGACAGAAAACTGTAGGTAGGGAGAGTGTCAGTTTCTTTCACTGTGAAAGTCCTTGTTTCCAGGGACCTGGAAGGACAGTGAGTGAATTCTCCTTGTGCTAAATTGTGCTTAAAAAAAACATTTTTTCTAGGGACAGAAAACTGTAGGTAGGGAGAGTGTCAGTTTCTTTCACTGTGAAAGTCCTTGTTTCCAGGGACCTGGAAGGACAGTGAGTGAATTCTCCTTGTGCTAAATTGTGCTTAAAAAAAACATTTTTTCTAGGGACAGAAAACTGTAGGTAGGGAGAGTGTCAGTTTCTTTCACTGTGAAAGTCCTTGTTTCCAGGGACCTGGAAGGACAGTGAGTGAATTCTCCTTGTGCTAAATTGTGCTTAAAAAAAACATTTTTTCTAGGGACAGAAAACTGTAGGTAGGGAGAGTGTCAGTTTCTTTCACTGTCAAAGTCCTTGTTTCCAGGGACCTGGAAGGACAGTGAGTGAATTCTCCTTGTGCTAAATTGTGCTTAAAAAAAACATTTTTTCTAGGGACAGAAAACTGTAGGTAGGGAGAGTGTCAGTTTCTTTCACTGTGAAAGTCCTTGTTTCCAGGGACCTGGAAGGACAGTGAGTGAATTCTCCTTGTGCTAAATTGTGCTTAAAAAAAACATTTTTTCTAGGGACAGAAAACTGTAGGTAGGGAGAGTGTCAGTTTCTTTCACTGTCAAAGTCCTTGTTTCCAGGGACCTGGAAGGACAGTGAGTGAATTCTCCTTGTGCTAAATTGTGCTTAAAAAAAACATTTTTTCTAGGGACAGAAAACTGTAGGTAGGGAGAGTGTCAGTTTCTTTCACTGTCAAAGTCCTTGTTTCCAGGGACCTGGAAGGACAGTGAGTGAATTCTCCTTGTGCTAAATTGTGCTTAAAAAAAACATTTTTTCTAGGGACAGAAAACTGTAGGTAGGGAGAGTGTCAGTTTCTTTCACTGTCAAAGTCCTTGTTTCCAGGGACCTGGAAGGACAGTGAGTGAATTCTCCTTGTGCTAAATTGTGCTTAAAAAAAACATTTTTTCTAGGGACAGAAAACTGTAGGTAGGGAGAGTGTCAGTTTCTTTCACTGTGAAAGTCCTTGTTTCCAGGGACCTGGAAGGACAGTGAGTGAATTCTCCTTGTGCTAAATTGTGCTTAAAAAAAACATTTTTTCTAGGGACAGAAAACTGTAGGTAGGGAGAGTGTCAGTTTCTTTCACTGTGAAAGTCCTTGTTTCCAGGGACCTGGAAGGACAGTGAGTGAATTCTCCTTGTGCTAAATTGTGCTTAAAAAAAACATTTTTTCTAGGGACAGAAAACTGTAGGTAGGGAGAGTGTCAGTTTCTTTCACTGTGAAAGTCCTTGTTTCCAGGGACCTGGAAGGACAGTGAGTGAATTCTCCTTGTGCTAAATTGTGCTTAAAAAAAACATTTTTTCTAGGGACAGAAAACTGTAGGTAGGGAGAGTGTCAGTTTCTTTCACTGTGAAAGTCCTTGTTTCCAGGGACCTGGAAGGACAGTGAGTGAATTCTCCTTGTGCTAAATTGTGCTTAAAAAAAACATTTTTTCTAGGGACAGAAAACTGTAGGTAGGGAGAGTGTCAGTTTCTTTCACTGTCAAAGTCCTTGTTTCCAGGGACCTGGAAGGACAGTGAGTGAATTCTCCTTGTGCTAAATTGTGCTTAAAAAAAACATTTTTTCTAGGGACAGAAAACTGTAGGTAGGGAGAGTGTCAGTTTCTTTCACTGTCAAAGTCCTTGTTTCCAGGGACCTGGAAGGACAGTGAGTGAATTCTCCTTGTGCTAAATTGTGCTTAAAAAAAACATTTTTTCTAGGGACAGAAAACTGTAGGTAGGGAGAGTGTCAGTTTCTTTCACTGTGAAAGTCCTTGTTTCCAGGGACCTGGAAGGACAGTGAGTGAATTCTCCTTGTGCTAAATTGTGCTTAAAAAAAACATTTTTTCTAGGGACAGAAAACTGTAGGTAGGGAGAGTGTCAGTTTCTTTCACTGTCAAAGTCCTTGTTTCCAGGGACCTGGAAGGACAGTGAGTGAATTCTCCTTGTGCTAAATTGTGCTTAAAAAAAACATTTTTTCTAGGGACAGAAAACTGTAGGTAGGGAGAGTGTCAGTTTCTTTCACTGTGAAAGTCCTTGTTTCCAGGGACCTGGAAGGACAGTGAGTGAATTCTCCTTGTGCTAAATTGTGCTTAAAAAAAACATTTTTTCTAGGGACAGAAAACTGTAGGTAGGGAGAGTGTCAGTTTCTTTCACTGTGAAAGTCCTTGTTTCCAGGGACCTGGAAGGACAGTGAGTGAATTCTCCTTGTGCTAAATTGTGCTTAAAAAAAACATTTTTTCTAGGGACAGAAAACTGTAGGTAGGGAGAGTGTCAGTTTCTTTCACTGTCAAAGTCCTTGTTTCAAGGGACAGAGAAGGACACCTGAAGGTAGCCCTTATTGCTTTTTTCCCATCTCCCTGCAGGCCATCTATTAGAATGTCTGGAAGGCAAACAAGGAGAGGCAGACAGTCAGGAGGCAATAAAAGAGGGCAAGCAGGCTCTGTGTCTGGGGGCAACAGTGCTGGTCGTGGACGCGGTGCATTGTCATCAGCACATGGCCATGGGACACGCTTGTCCTTCTTTTCGGCAGCTGGACATGTTGAGCCACATCATGCCGAAGACTTGGTAGAGTGGATGACCAAGCCCTCCTCCTCCTCCTCATCCTCTCTCACCCAGGCTCAGGGTACTGGAAAAGCAGCTGCCAAAGCGTCCTCTTCCCTGGTATCAATGTCAGACTCATCATCAGTCACTCCTTCCCTAGACCCACCATGTCCTCCTCCTGAGGAGTCCCCCGAACTGTTTCAGCACAGTGTTGGGTACATGCTCCAGGAGGATGCCCAGCGTTTCGAAGGGTCTGATGATGAAACCCAGCTAGAGGAAGGCAGTAGCGTGAGAGCAGACAGAGGGGATGCTCAAGAAGGACACCAATCTGGCAGTCATGTTCCAGCAGCTGCAGCATACTGCCAGATTGGCTCCAGTGATGAGGAGGGAGGTGATGATGAGGTCACTGACTCCACGTGGGTGCCTAATAGGAGAGAGGAGGAGGAGGAGGATGAGGAGGAGGCACATCTCCAACGAGGCAGGATGCCCTTTGGTGGCCAGCGTAAGGGCAGTACACCGACGGAATCACACCGCAGAGCTCCGCCTGTGCAGGGCGCTGCCTCTGCCCGTCATTCAAAAAGTTCTTTGGTGTGGGCCTTTTTTGAGGCTAGTGCATCAGATCGCACAGCTGCTGTTTGCAACATATGTCTCAAGCGTATATCGCGTGGCCAAAACATCAGCCGCTTGGGTACCACATGCCTGACCAGACATATGTTGACCTGCCATGCAGCTCGTTGGCAAGCCTACCTCAAAGACCCACACCAAAGAACAAAGCGGACCTCTCCTTGCACCGCATCAGCTGGGATCTCCAACCCCACTATAACTTCAGTCCTCTCTGAAACATGCACTGAGAGGAATGAAGGTGTAGAATTAGGTGTGTCACAGCCAAGTACTTGCGGCCACTCTGCTAGCAGTACACCGACGTCCGATTCTAGCAGGCAAATTTCCCTGCCCCAGCTGCTGGACCGTCGAAAGAAGTTCACTCCCAGCCATCCACATGCCCAGCGGTTGAATGCTAGCTTGGCTAAATTGCTAGCGCTTCAACTGCTGCCTTTTCAGTTGGTAGACTCGGCCCCCTTCCGTGAGTTTGTGCAATGTGCGGTTCCTCAGTGGCAGGTTCCCAAACGCCACTTTTTCTCACGGAAGGCTATTCCGGCTCTCTACCGGCATGTGGAAGGCAATGTCTTGGCCTCGCTGGACAGGGCGGTCAGCGGTAAGGTGCATATTACCGCTGACTCATGGTCCAGCAGGCATGGACAGGGACGTTACCTTTCTTTCACGGCCCATTGGGTCACTCTTTTGGCAGCTGGGAAGGATGCAGGACAAGGTGCAGTAGTGTTGGAGGTTGTCCCACCGCCACGCCTCCAAAATGCTACTACTGGTTGTGACACACCTCTCTCCTCCACCCCCTCCTCTTCTTCTTCCTCCATGGCCTCTTCCTGTGGTTTGTCCTATGAACCAGCGGTGCTCCGTAGCCGTTCACGGGGCTACGCAAGTACGCAGGCAAAAAGATGCCATGCCGTGCTTGCGCTGGTGTGTTTGGGGGACAGAAGCCACACTGGGGCAGAGGTCCTGTCTGCTCTGCAGGGCCAGGCCGAGAGGTGGTTGACGCCACGCCAGCTTAAGCCAGGAATGGTGGTTTGCGACAATGGCACCAACCTCCTCTCCGCCCTCCGACAGGGACAACTGACCCATGTGCCCTGTGTGGCTCACGTCCTTAACCTGGTGGTGCAGCGGTTCTTGGGCAGGTACCCGGGCTTACAGGATGTCCTGAGGCAGGCCAGGAAAGTCTGTGTGCATTTCCGCAGATCTTATAATGCCAGTGCTCGCCTGGCTGAGCTGCAAAAGGAGTTGAACCTGCCCAAGAACCGCCTTATATGTGACATGCCCACCAGGTGGAACTCAACGTTGGCCATGCTGCAGCGGCTGCACACGCAGCAGAGGGCCATCAATGAGTACCTGTGCGACTACGGCACCAGGACAGGGTCAGGGGAGCTTGGTTTTTTTTCTCCACGCCAGTGGGGCATGATCAGGGATGCATGCACTGTCCTGGCACCATTTGAGGAGGCCACGAGGATGGTGAGCAGTGACAGTGCATGCATCAGTGACACTGTACCTCTTGTCCACCTGTTGGAGCACACGCTGCGTGGAATAATGGACAGGGCACTTGAGGCAGAACAGAGGCAGGAAGAGGAGGACTTCCTTGCCTCTCAAGGCCCCCTTTACCCAGACAGTGTTCCTTCTGTCCCACCCATCGCACAGGAAGAGGAGGAGGAGGAGGAGGAGGAGGAGGAGGAGGATTGTGTCAGCATGGAGGTGGAGGCTGGCACTCAGCATCATCAGCAGCAGTCTTTTAGGGATGATTTACAGTCCCAAGAAACCAGTGGACTTGTACGTGGCTGGGAGGAGGTGGCTGCGGATCATGTCGTCCTTAGTGACCCAGAGGACTCCGGAGCGAATGCCTCAGCAAACCTACGCTGCATGGCCTCCCTGATCCTGCAAAGTCTGCGGAAGGATCCTCGTATTCTTCGGATCAAGGAGAGGGACCATTACTGGCTGGCCACTCTCCTTGATCCACGGTACAAGGGTAAGGTTGCGGACCTTATGTTACCGTCGCAGAGGGAGCAGAGGATGAGACAACTCCGGGAGGCCTTGCAGAAAGGTCTGTGCAACGCGTTCCCAGAGACTGGGAGGTTACAAACTCCTGGTCCTGGACAACGAGTTGCTGAGGCTTCGGCCAGTCAAAGAAGGAGCGGTGGGGAAGGTGGCCGTCTGACCGATGCGTTCAGACAATTCTTTAGTCCGCAGCCCCAAAGTATGATCGGTTCCAGCAACCATCGCCAGCGTCTGATAAACATGGTGCAGGAATATCTAGGGGCAAGGTCAGACTTGGACACCTTCCCCACCGAAAATCCTCTGGCTTACTGGGTCTTGAGGATGGATCACTGGCCAGAGCTTGCACAGTATGCAATTGAGCTACTGGCCTGTCCTGCATCCAGCGTTCTTTCGGAACGCACATTCAGTGCTGCTGGAGGATTTGTCACGGATCACAGGGTGCGCCTGTCCACCGACTCGGTTGATCGACTGACTTTCATCAAGATGAACCAGTCTTGGATCACCACCAGCTACCACACACCTGATGCTGATATAACAGACTAATTGATTTTAACATGTCACATCCCTTCAAGACTGATGCTGATGCTGAGTGCCTGTGCTGTTATGTTGACTGGCTATCCTCCTCCTCCGAGTCCTCAATGATACGATTGATGATGATAGCTTGGAAGATCATTTTTGTTTATGGGTGCCGCCACCAGTGGCTAAGGCCCAATTTTTCAGCCCCTGTTTTACAGGGGCGTGTAATTACAATTTTTTTAGCAATAATTTGCCATAGGGCTCATTGCTGTGCTCCAAGTACAGTATCTGTGAGGGGTTGGAGTGTTGTGGCACCAGTGCCTAAGGCCCAATTTTTCAGCCCCTGTTTAACAGGGGCGTGTCATTACAATTTTTGAAGCAATACTTTGCAACAGGGCTCATTGCTGTGCTCCAAGTACAGTATCTGTGAGGGGTTGTAGTGTTGTGCCACCAGTGCCTAAGGCCCAATTTTTCAGCCCCTGTTCAACAGGGGCATGCAATTACAATTCTTGATCTAATAATTCACAGCAGGGTCCATTGCTGCACCCACCAAGAGTAACTCTGAGGGCTTACAGTCTTGTGGCAACGCCACCACCACCACCACCACGAAAGGCCCAATTTTTCAGCCCCTGTTCAAAAGGGGCATGTAATTACAATTCTTGATCTAATAATTCACAGCAGGGCCCATTGCTGCACCCACCAAGAGTAACTGTCAGGGCTTACAGTGTTGTGGCACCAGCACCACCATCAAAGCCCCAATTTTTACTACCACTGTTCAACAATTATATGTAATTAAAATTCCTGATATAATAGTTGACAGCAGGGCGTTCCAGCACCAACCAAGAGTAACTGTGAGTGCTTACAGTGTTGTGCCAACACCAACAACTAAGGGGCCTATTTCTGCAGAGTATATACGGCAGGTCCCTACTTTCAAACATCCAACTTACAAACGACTCCTACTTGCAAACGAAAGAAGACAACAGGAAGTGAGAGGAAATCTACCCCTAGAAAGGAAAATTCTCTCCTGTAAGAATAAATATGGGAGAAAGGGGTCTCATCTGTACTGATGCTTTATCAGCAATCCTTGTTTCAAGAAAAACACCACATTTCAAAAACAGTTGTCATTGGGACGGAAAGTGAGGTGAAATGTTCTGAACAGGGGCACAGACAGCAAAACAAATGTTACAGGGGT
The DNA here is from genome assembly GCA_029206835.1 of Rana muscosa. NCBI lineage: Eukaryota > Metazoa > Chordata > Amphibia > Anura > Ranidae > Rana > Rana muscosa. The sequence continues at coordinate 190,158,645 of CM055116.1, forward strand.
GATAACCCTTACCTATGTTTCCCAAAAAGTTTAAAAATAGATTTTTGGGCTGGATCTACACTTCAACAATGTACCTGTTCAAAATTACAAACACATTCTACATAAGAACAAACCTACAGTCCCTGTCTTGTATGCACCGCCTGTATACGGCTGTTCAGAGTATATAGGGCCTTTTTTATTTTATGTGCGGGGTTCCCCTTAATATCCATACAAGACCCAAAGGGGCTGGTAATGGGCTGGGGTAGGGGGGGGGGGTGTTGATGGGGTAGCTATGCCATTTTTCCTAAAGATTTTCATCCATATTACCGGGACCAGACATTGCATTAAAGCCGCAAGCAGTTTTAAATGACTTTTTTCCCTTTAGAAATGTTATTTTGTGCAGGGACAGTTCTAAACACGGGAAACACGTGGCACTTCACAGGCATACTTTAGACACCCCCCAGGTACGATATTTAAAGGAATATTTGACTTTTTTTTTTCACTTTATGCATCATTAAAATGACTGCTCCCGAAAAACAACCATTTTTAAAACTTCTTTTTGCATTGATACATGTCCCCTGGTGCAGAACCCGGGTTCCCAAACCCTTTTTAGGACAATAACATGCATAATAGTTGTTATAATTAGCACTTTAGAATTCGAACGTTCGCATCCATTGTATTTAATAGGGTTCTAATGTTCGTTCGAACTTTCGGTCCGTTCGCGGGTTCTGGTGCGAACCGAACCCGGGGGTGTTCGGCTCATCACTACTAGCTGACATGGGTGGGATAATTGCTTAACAATAAATGTTTAATTATAAGAGGACATAGCAGCCTGAACTGCCCTCCTTCCAAACTCAACAGTCGTGAGCGCTCCTGGATCAATATGGTAGTGTCTGAGGAACGTATGGTGAGAAGACCAGGTGGCGGCCCCGCACACTGTCTCCAACGAAACATTAGCCCTTGCTGCCCAGGAAGCTGAGACTGCCCTTGTAGAATGAGCATTCACTCGGGATGGAGGCTCCATATTCTTCACCCTGTAGGCCTTCTGGATTAACTTTACAACCCAAGATGCCAGAGTTCTGATGGAAGCTTCTTTGCCCCTGTATTTACCGAACGGTACGATGAAAAGTCTCTCAGAATTTCTGAAGGGGCCGGTGGCTTCTAGGTAGGCCCTGAGCACTCTGGATACATCCAGTTCGTGACAAGACTCTGAATCCATGTCTGTAAACACTGGTAGTGCCCAGGGTTCCAACAGGTGGCTTGGAGTAGCAACCTTTGGTGTGAACCCCCGAAGGGGACGAAGTTCCACTCTGTCTGTGAAGAAGGAGATGTGGTCGTCACCTATCCCTAAAGAGTGAAGTTCCGAGATTCTTCTGCCAGATGTAATGGCTAGCAGGAAAGACGCCTTTAGTGTCAGGTTCCATATTGTTACTTGTTCCACTGGAGCAAAGGGATGGTCAGATAGAACTTCCAGGACTAGGGACAGATCCCACTTAGGAAATGATCGTCTGACAGGAGGGCGAATCTTCAATATACCTCTGAGGAAAGTGACTACTGAAGGATCCTCCGCCCATCTCTTATTTGTTGCAGCAGAGATTACCGCTACCTGCACTTTGAGAGAGCTCAGACTAAGTCCCAGATCAAGTCCTGTCTGAAGGAATCCTAGAACATGAGATGTAGAAGGAAGGATTGGATGAAATCCATTTTCGGAAACAAATGACAAGAACTTGTCCCATATTCTTGAATATATGGCATTAGTTGCTGGCTTCCTAGCTTTTAGAAGGGTTGATATGACTCCTGGAGAACACCCTAGGGACTCGAACCTTCGCCTCTCAACCTCCAGATTCGAAGATTCAACTTCTGAGGGTTTGGATGAACTAGACTGCTCTGCGACAGAAGTTGAGGGAAAGGAGGGATCTTGATTGGAGAGCCCACACTGAGGCACAATACGGAAGTACTGCCACCACCTGGACTGGCTCCCTGAGGAGCCTCAGGAGGAATTTGAATATTAATGGCCTGGGAGGAAAGGCATATGCCGTGGTGAACCTCCAGGGACATGACAGGGCATCCACTGCCTCGACTTGTGGATGCGGCAGCCGAGAGAAGAACCTGTCCAGCTTGGCGTTCTTCGGGGAGGTGAACAGATCTACCTGAGGGGGATCCCATATGTTGGCAATCTGAAGGAAGACATGGGGGTGGAGAGACCTCTCATTGTCCAGGAAGTTTCTGGATAAAGTGTCTGCTTCCGTGTTCAACCTGCCTGGCAGATACATCGCTCTGAGGTCCAGGAGGTTCTGCTCCGCCCAGAACATGATCGGCTCTACCTCCTTGAGGAGTGACCTGCTGCGAGTGCCTCCCTGCTTCTGCAGATAAGCGACAGCTGCTCTGTTGTCTAGGCGTAGGAGTATTCTTTGGCCTCTGATGTGGGGTGCCAAAGAGGTCAGTGCCAAGAAGGCTGCCCTCATCTCCAAGATGTTGGATACCACTCCCTGGGTGGTGCATGCCCATCTCCCCTGTATTCTGGTTTGCCCGCAATGGGCTCCCCAGCCCTGTCTGCTTGCATCGGACGTAATTGTGATCCAAGGAAGGGAGCCCAGGTGATGAGGCTTGGAGAGGTTTTCCGGAACTGTCCACCAGTGAAGGCTCCTGCGTATTTTTCCCATCAGCAGGATCGTCTGAGATAGTCGTTGTTTCTTCCACTGTGCCAAGAAACCAGTCTGGAAATACCTCAAGTGCCAATGTGCCCAAGGAACCATGGGTATACAGGAAGACATTGTGCCAATGAAGCTCAGGCATTGTGAAACCATCAGATACGGGCTCTGGATGACTTTGATCATTCTCTGGATGACAATCCTTGCCTTCGGCGGTGGTAATGACACTGTCCCCTCCTGAGTGTCGAACATTGTGCATAGATTATCTGCTGTGTTGGCATTAGTTGACTCTTGTCGGAATTCACCAGCCACCCTAGCTCTTTTAGGGACTGTAGAAGAATGTCCCGGTGACATACCAACTGATCCGGATTGCTTGCTAGGAGTAGGATGTCGTCCAAGTAGTGGTATATCCTCAAGCCCCTCTCCCGCAGGGGAACTAAAGCAGATATTAGTATCTTGGTGAACACCCTGGGAGAGGTGCACAGACCGAAAGGCAGGGCTTGAAACTGTAGGTGGGTCCGTCCCACTGCAAATCTCAGGTATTTTTGAAATGCAGGTAGAATTGGAACATGTAGGTACGCATCCTGCAGATCGACCAAAATCATCCAATCTGATGGCTGGACTGCCTGAATAATCGTCTGCAGGGACTCCATTTTGAAGCTTTCGGGGCGGATATACCGGTTGAGCCTCTTTAGGTCTATCACAGGCCTCCACCCCCCTGTCCTCTTTGGGACCAGAAATAGGGTGGAGTATAAGCCTGCGAAGCGCTCTGCCAAGGGAGCCGGAACAGCCGCCCCCTGAAGCTGGAGTGACGTTAGGAAGTTTTTCAGAGCTTGAGCCTTCAGTGGAGAGGATGGAATCTCTGTTCCTTTGAAAGAGTTCCGAGGTGGAGGGTGAGAAAAATTCCAAAAGTGCCCCCATTGAATTGTTGACAGAACCCAGGGGTTGTGGCAGCAGGTGGCCCAGACTGGGGTAAAAAAACTTTAGCCTGGCTCCCACCGGGAGTGCCTGGGTTCCTCTGGCGTCAAAAAGACTGCTTCTGCTCCTGTGGAGCCGGAAGGGCTTTCATCTTCCTGTTCAAAAAGGATCCCCGAGTACCTTTCCAAGGTCTTTTGTTGTCTCTGGGCTGTCTCGACTGCCTAAAATCCCTTGTGTTTGACTGGCGGAACCTAGAGGAACCACCTCTGAATCTTCGCCTACTTCTGTCCTGTGGAAGCATACCAGACTTCCCTCCTGACAGCCTGGAGATAGCTTTATCCATTTTGTCTCCGAATAGTGCTTTCCCATCAAACGGGATTTTGCACCCATTTTGTTTGGAGGATAAGTCAGCCACCCAGGGTTTCAGCCACAAGGCCCTCTTCGCCATCACTGAATGCAACATGGATCTTGCCGAGCACCTGATCGTGTCAATGGCCGCTACGCAGACAAAGTCTGCCGACAATCTAAGCTCTTCTAAGGCCTTAATTATATCCTCCATGGGGACATCCTGATGCAAAGCCATCTCAATATTATCTGTCCAAGATCTTATGGCATTTGATACTGACGTGAGGGAAATAGCTGGCTTACATGCTGCTTCCGCGGCTAAGTAGCTCCTCTTCAGCTCCAGGTCGATTCGCCTGTCTAGAGGGTCTTTGAAGGAAGTGGAATCCTCCATTGGTAGAGTAAGTTTTTTTGCGAGTCGCACCACGGACGCGTCTACCACTGGCATGGAGTTCGGTGACTGCGTTCCCGACTCTGGTAAGGGGTATATAGTTTATTGAACCGACCCCAAAATTATTATTTTTTTTATCAGTCTTTGACCATTCCTTCTGAATGACTTGACTAATCTTGCCCATCAACGGGAAAAGAACCTGCTTCCTTTTGAGGAATAGGAAGTAGCTTGTAGACTCTTGGGGAGGCTATTCTGCGTCTTTCCAGGCGATTGCAGTTTTGACTGCCTGGATGAATGGCTTTACCAAGGAGAGACTGAAGCCAGAAGGTTCTGACTCTTCTCAAGAGTCCCCTGAAGAGTCTTCAGGTCGTGAATCTCTAGCTGGTCGGCCTGACGGCGGCAGAGGTGTACTGACTGCTGACGGACCAGGGAGATTAGGTTCTATATCCTGAACCTGGGATATCTGCTGAAGTGGTTGAGCGGGGACCGAAGCCAAAAGCTCAGAGAAGGAGTCCTTCATTGTTCGCTTGAGCAGATCTACAGCGTGCTGATTTTCTAGCTCGCGGTTGGACGCATAGTCCGTAAAACAGTCCTTACAGACCACTCTGGTAGCGGTGTAGCCCCACATATCCAGCATCTCTTCTTCCTATAGGTCCTAGGAGAGGGGGGTCGATCACGTCCTCTGGATCTTGACCTCTCTGATCTACGACGTGAAGAATGGGACCTACGCCCTGATGAACGGGACCCCTTGGAGTGGGTGGGGCTACGGTGTAAGGAACTCACGCTAGACCAGTGAGCGCACTTTTTTTTTTAATACTCACGTATAGTTGGTCACATACCTAATAGAAGTGTGAGGATCTTTGCTGCGAGATGAATGACTCATTGCGGAGTTGGGCACAAGGATCAGCTCCAGAAATATAGTAAGAAAGGGAAAAGAATCAGGAGTTTTTGGCGTCACTTTTTTTTTTTTTTTTTTTAAATAAACATTTTTATATCGTCATCTGTTTTTATTTTTTATTTTATTTTTTAAACATAAACATTTTTATATTGTTATCTTTTTTTTTTTTTTTTTAACATAAACATTTCTGATCGGCAACATTTTTTTTTTGAGAAAATAAAAAGTACCTACCACAAAGCAGCATCAGAGAGACCTCGCAGGGCACAGCTGAGGAGACTGACAGCCATCCCTGAGTCTGAACCTAATTAGGCTCAAGGTGCGTGGGCTAATCCCATAAACCACCATTTGGAATTGATTGAAAAAAAGGGCAAATCTAGCCTTCTTTCCAGAATCCAAGATGGCCGCCACTGAACCAAGCGTCTGTCCATGCGCAATCGCAGAAGATCCAGCGTCGCCCAGTACAGAGAGCCGAGAAACTACGGCTCTGTATCACTCCCGAATCGCGCATGCGCAGACGGCGGCGAGGACGCTGCGCCGTGACACTCTCCTACCTGGCGGGACGTACAGAGCACCTGTAGCCCCCCCAAACCCGGAAAAAGCACCACAATGTTGTTGCACAGAGAGACACCTGCCCTATCCAGTTGCACAGTTTTAAAGGAACAAAAAAGTAAGATAACAATCATTTGAAGGAGCCTAACAAGCAAAGGAAAGGGGAGGGGGAGGGGAAGAGAGGAAAAGAAAGGGGAAAAACACAAATGCCTGGAATAAAAAATGGAAACCACCAGCCTGGGAAGATGGAGCTGATCCTTTTGCGACTTCCACTGCATTCATCATGGATGTGATAGCAGACTGCGTTCCTGTGAGGAAACTCTGCGAAATGACCCCAACAGATCCACAGAGGGGTTCCCAGTCTTATCAGCGCTGTGAGCGGCCCAAGAACAGGGACTGCGCACGGGAAAGGCTAAACCCGGCGGACGCTGCCGACTGCAGAGGTATGGACATACTGCTACTCTTCACCAGCACAAGAAGGTATGAGGAAAAAAAGGAGAATGTTGGGGGAGGGGCTATGCCTTTAATTTATGCTATTCACTAGTCCTGAAGGAGGAGTCGAGGCGGAGCTCTATCACAGGTATGCTGCCATGGAGGCACCAGGAAAGAGTTCTACAGAGTGCAGGTATCCGATGTGAACCATGGGGATAATGCTCCAATACTTAGTAAAGATCCCGCCACCAAGGTGAAGAGTGAAGGCTTACCAGAGGGGTCAAAACAGGCTCAGTAGAGTGATGTTTACTCAATGGAAAGCAGGATGATTCAGCAGGGATGCTTCATCCACAGTGGGAGAGTCTCCAGAGACGTTGATTGGACACCTGGCCGAAACAGGAAGTAGACACACTCTTTCCAGATCAGAGTGGATGTTCTCAGTAAATGGGGTAAGATTTTACGCATTCCTCTTAAGAAACATGGATGTCCATGAGCATGTCGAGGAGTCAAGTGAAGATATTAAAACTTTTCCTATTAAAAGTTTTAATATCTTCACTTGACTCCTCGACATGCTCGTGGACATCCATGTTTCTTAAGAGGAATGCGTAAAATCTTACCCCATTTACTGAGGAACATCCACTCTGATCTGGAAAGAGTGTGTCTACTTCCTGTTTCGGCCAGGTGTCCAATCAACGTCTCTGGAGACTCTCCCACTGTGGATGAAGCGTCCCTGCTGAATCATACTGCTTTCCATTGAGTAAACATCACTCTACTGAGCCTGTTTTGACCCCCCTGAGAAGGGCGGTCGCAGGCTGTCTGGTAAGCCTTCACTCTTCACCTTGGTGGCGGGATCTTTACTAAGTATTGGAGCATTATCCCCATGGTTCACATCGCATACCTGCACTCTGTAGAACTCTTTATCATCTTTAATAGAGGAGAAGATTTCACATATATTTTTTCACAGATATATTTTTTCACAGACACATATGAACTATAAAGTGTTTGTCGTATTCATTTATGTTTTTTGATACTTTTTCTCATTAATTAATTCACTGTATAGTTATATGCAGTTTTGTTTGCCAGCGCTACACTTTTTTGTATATTGAACATAAACATGTGCATGTAAATAAGCAATAAATAAATGAATACAACATTTCAAAAGTTAATCTCCTACTGAGCATTCAAATCAGTCCAGAAAAGATACTAATTAGATATTCCAAAAAGTACTAATTCGATATTCAAAAAAGTCCAAAAAGTGCTTGTGCTGGTGAAAAGTGATCTCTAATGTAAATGATCTCTGGATGAAATAAATTCAATAAATAGAGCATTCAAAACAGTTCAAGAAAGTGCTTGTGATGCAAGGACGCACGTTGACTCCGCCCTACGCATTTCGTCACTCTGACGTCATCTGGAGCATCAGAGTGACGAAACGCATAGGGCGGGGTCAACGTGCGTCCTTGCATCACTTCCGGGCAGCGGCGTTAGTGTCAGCAACACATGCTCTTTATGCTTTTGCAAAATGTGAGTACGTTTCTACATGTTTTTATTTAATAAATAGTCTATTAGTATTACACTATTGTGGTCCATCTCTCCTTTACATGGAGTGTGTGCACATTAGGAGCACGGATAAGCCACATTTGCTGTGATCACTTTGTGAAGAGGGAAAACGAACAGTGATTACTTTTCACCAGCACAAGCACTTTCTTGAACTGTTTTGAGCGCTCTATTTATTGAATTTATTTCATCCAGAGATCATTTACATTAGAGATCACTTTTCACCAGCACAAGCACTTTTTGGACTTTTTTTAATATCTAATTTAGTACTTTTTTGAATATATATAGTATCTTTTCTGGACTGATTTAAATGCTCAATAGGAGTTTAACTTTTTACATTTTTTATACATTTATTTATTGCTTATTTACATGCAAATGTTTATGTTCACTTATAATTTGTCATATTTTGCAAATTTTTTACTGGTGTTACATTCACACCCACATTACATCACCACCACATTGAGAGTCAATTATAATCCATTGAACAGCGCCACACCTACTTATTTTCCTCCTTCATTCATTTACTCCACCTAGGTGGTAGTAATCTGTAGAGGCAGCAGTTCTCTTGATTTACCATATTATATTATATATACTTTTTCCCCTGCTGATTTTTTTCTCCTTTGCGTGGAATCATACACATCCTTTATCAGGTAAGCAATACCCCATGAGGGGTAGTAAAAGACCCAATGGAGGAACTCAAAAAAACTTTCATCCACCGAACATGGAAAGAAAAGAAATAGGGGCTCCAACGGTGCAGGTCAAAAAAGTAGGTTTTAATTAATAAAAACCGACAAACATGAATAAAAGTGACCACAGTTCAATGAAAGCAATATGGGGAGTGGTGTACCTGGCCCGACGCATTTCGTCCTACTAGGACTTCTACTGGGGCATCTACCTGTTCCCCCTCCTCTTGTGGGAACAGGTAGATGCACCAATAGAGGTCCTAGTAGGACAAAACGCATCGGGCCAGGTACACACCGTGATATTCTTCATCCTTTTGTGATGGACATTTTCACTTTCACTTTTTTTGTTGCATATGTGGACTTATTATTGTTTCATTTTTTTTCCCACTGTTTTACCCAGTTGGGTATACACTACTTAGTGTGATATATATATATATATATATATATATATATATATATATATATATATAAATATATATATATATATATATATATATATATATCACTGTTTTCACATTTAGCGCTACATATTCACTCTCACCATTTTCAGAATTTTTGTCACATTCTTGTGTAGCAGCTCCCCTCTTGTTTGTTTTAGGGCAAGCGCAATAATTATCTCTATCCACATTTCCCTTGATACTGAGTCTGACTAGTCTCCCAGCTCCTGTCGCTAAAAAACATCCCCACAGCATGATGCGACCACCATTATGCTTCACTGTAGGGATGGTATTGGTCAGGTAATGAGCGGTGCCTGGTTTCCTCCAGATATGCCATTTGCCATTCCGGGCAAAGAGTTCAATCTTTGCTTCATCAGACCAGAGAATTTTGTTTCTCATGGTATGAGAGTCCTTCAGGTGCCTTTTGGAAAACTCCAGGCGGGCTGTCATGTGTCTTTTACTGATGATGGCTTCCGTCTGGCCACTCTACCATACATGTATGATTGGTGAAGTGCTGCAGAGAGGGTTGTTATTCTGGAAGGTTCTTCTCCCTCCATAGAGAAACACTGGAGCTCTGTCAGAGTGACCATCAGGTTCCTGGTCACCTCCCTGACTAAGGTTCTTCTTCCCCCCCATCGCTCAGTTTGGCCGGACGGCCAGCTCTAGGAAGAGTCCTGGTGGTTCCAACCGTATTCAATTTACAGATGATGGAGCCCACTGTGCTCACTGAGACTTTCAATGGTGTAGACAATTTTATGTACCCTTCCCCAGATCTGTGCCTCGATACAATCCTGTCTCGGAGGTCTACTGACAATTCCTTGGACTTCATGGCTTGGTTTGTGCTCTGACATGCACTGTTAACTGTGGGACTTTATATAGACAGGTGTGTGCCTTTCCAAATCATGTCCAATCAACTGATTTTACCTCAGGTGGACTCCAATCAAGTTGTAGAAACATCTCAGGGATGATCAGTGGAAACAGGATGCACCTGAGCTCAATTTTGAGTGTCATGCCAAAGGCTGTGAATACTTATGTACGTGTGATTTTTTTTATTTTTAATACATTTGAAAAGATTTCAAACAAACTTCTTATACGTTGTCATTATGGGGTATTGTTTGTAGTATTTTGAGAAGAATTATTAATTTAATCCATTTTGGAATAAGGCTGTAACATAATAAAATGTGGAAAAAGTGAAGCGCTGTGAATACTTTCCGGATGCACTGTAAGCATCGATTTTAAAATATTTTTTAAAGTTATGCTATGTGAATGGGAACACAACAAATATAAGTAGATGGTATCTCATATAACTCCATGACTCATCTCCTTATTACTGCAAAGGAAGGCAGTTTTACTTACTGCTCATGCTCAGCAGTTGCACAGGAATAGCTTATATATCTGCAGAACACAGGCAAGTAGGTAACTACAATAGGCAAAAATCCTCTGTTATCTCTCCCTATGAGACTGCAAGAGGCTGATAGCAGGTCAAATACAGGTACCTACAGTGCTTGCATTTATAAAAATATATACACAATGTTTAATGTACACAACTTTAAATACTCTGCAAGGTCCTAGCAGCAGACTTTGTGGCTACGTCTCCTCTTGTAAAGTTATCATTATACTGTCACTGATTTGTCATAAAAATAAAATGGAAAATGCATATCTGATATCAGTACAATTACCAATAAAAGTTTTCAAAATGTATTTTTAACTGGACACCTTTCAATGTTTCTAACAAAGGAAAAATAAATTAGAAGCATTTTTTCCCATTTGGATTGTTAATTAAAGAGCTTGCTATATTAATACGTAATCTCATAATTAGATTTCTTTATTTGCTACTAAGCAGCTGTACTTTGGCAGAGTAGAAAAGCATTTATTTCACAATAAGATGACTAAGGATACTGTACCTTGCGCACTTTCATGATGATAAGCCCACACAGTAAATTACTGTCCCTAATCTGCCCATACTTGGCTTCCAATTTGATGACGACCCCCGCTTATGATAAATTCTAACTCATGCTGTTTGGAAGTTTAAGTAATCTGAGGGAGTTTGATCACGGGGGAGTCAAAAAGTTCATGATGCTGTATAAGACATGCTTGGAAGGTATATATCTTCTTTTCATTTGTTTTATACTTTTACATATGTATTATTTATACAGTCTATACCAGCCTATTTCAACCTTTTTACCCCAGGGGAACCCTTAAAATTATTTTCAGGTCTCGGGGAACCCCTAATAAAACAGATTCAGTCAGTGGGAACCATGCCCCTTACTTTGGTGGTCAGTGAGAAGAATGCCCCTTTTTACAGTGGTGGTAAGAATGGCCCCCTTACAGAGAGCTAGAAAGATCATTGGTGTCATACCACTGGCTCCTCCAAGTGGCATTGGCTCAGAATTATGTCGGCACCATCAAACAGGAGGTAAATCAGCCACAGCTCAAGGAACCCCTAGCCACCTCTGGAGGAACCCTAGGGTTCCACGGAACCCTGGTTGAGAATGGCTGGTCTATACAATTATTTGTGCCCCAATTTTCACAGAGCCCACCATCTAGATCCACATACATCCATCTTTTTTCAGCCATCAAAGTAAAGTTATCTCCCAGAAAATGTGCTACCCTTGGCAAATATGTCGGTTTATTTCAATTAGTTTACTGGCTGTAGAACAGTTGGTTCAACCCACTATATGGTCACTTTGCCATGTCCATGGCCACTGGAGAAAAAGGGTTATCATGAATAATATAGTTAAAACATATTTAGTAACTGTAGCGGGTATACACTTTTCTGTGTATTTAAAACTGGCAGAGACACCAGTGATGTGCAGTTCCCTGCGGCCCCGCGGGTGGCGCTGTCGCCTTGGTCTGGGGTTGAACCATTGCTGTGTGCTGTGCTTCCTTTTTGTCCTCCCTCGGCAGCGGTATGGTGGGGCGGGGAACCCGCCGTGCTTGCTGGGAGAGGGTATAAAGGGGTCGGCCATCTTTGTCACGGGGTCGAGTCCCAGGCACCTTCGGCCTGTGGGCGGTGGTTCGTGTCAGTCCTCTAGGCGGCCTAGGCCTAGAGGACGTTCGGAGGTCGTGTTCCATTCCAGGCACCTTTAGCCTGGGGTGAGGTACTAGGATGGAGTTCTGGAGCTCAGTGCCCAACACTGAGTTCCGCGAGGGAAGGAGATCCTAGGGGACCCTGGGAGAGGGTACCCGAATCCGGAGGGCATAAAGGACCGGTGGAAGACACTTGCTTGAAGACCCGGTGCAGCAGATTGCCGGTGACAGGTGAGCCCTTCCATCGGAGACCGCCTGGAAGGAAATCCCCCTTCGCTGGGAGACCGCAACCCACTTTCAGGGAGGAAAGTGGAGAGTTCATTGTGTCTGGGCCTACTCGCATCCACACCTCCTTGTCTGTTCTGTTCTTTAAGGAGTCCAACTGATTGTGTTCACTTTTGCATTGAGAAGAATAAAGGAGTGTTGGACTTTAATGGTGTGGGGCTCGTTTTCTGGCAGACATTGTTCAAGGTAACTCTCTTTGGAGGTTCCAGGTGCAGAACACCGACCCAAAGGTAAAACAAGAACTTTGCTTACACCACACAAACATCTGTGGTGAAGGCTTGGCGTGGTGACCCCGCACTCTCTCCTCTAAGGTACCCCTAGACAAGAGACAGACGAGCTGGTGAGAAAGAGGGGAGAGTGGAGGCCGCTACATAACAAACATGACTTCCCAAGGAAATGCATATTTCAGTAACCTGTGCCACACACAGAGTTTAGTAAATGAAGGGAAGCTCTGCTGACTTCCATCATCCAATCATGCAAATTTTTTTCCTTATTTGGAAAGTAAAGCTTCACCTCATTCACTAAGCTCTGGAGCACTTACACAGCCATCACTATTCCTCACACCTGCAGAAAGAAAAAATTCAGCTTTTGCTGCAATACTCACCTTCTCCCCTAGCACTGTCCACTACAAAAACTTAAATGACTATAGAAAAAATTGGTTGGAGATCAATACTCACTATTTGTTAACACCATACTGGGTGTGCAATATACCCATATGGTGTCCCAAAATTTGCAGACTCCCCAATGGTAGGTGTGGTCTCTGTGCCTAGTAAATATACAGGAAAAAGAGTTACAGGGGAAAGATTTCCACTGTGAAGAGACACAGGCGGACCATGCTGCTTAAAGCGGTTGTATAACCCCCCAAATTTTTTTTATTTAAGTCACCTGTAAGGCAAAAGGCATAATGAGCTAGCATAATAGCTCATTATGAAATACTTACCTTAGAATGAGGCGTCGGTAACTCACCTGGTCCATGCCGAGGGAGATGACATGTTGCCTCGGTGTGTCTTCCAGGTATCGCGGCTCCAGCGCTGTGAGTGGCTGGAGCCGCGATGTCGTTACTACCGTGCATGCGCGTGGGAGACTTCTTCCGCCGGGCCTTCAGCCGAGAATCCCCTTTGCGCATGCGCCGCTGCAGTCAGCGGCTCATTGCGAGGGGAATATCTCCTAAACCGTAAAGGTTTAGGAGATATTTTTTTACCTACAGGTAAGCCTTATTATAGGCTTACCTGTAGGTAAAAGTGTAAAAAAGCACTATACAACCGCTTTAATATGGGATAAATTTTATTAGAAAAATTATTTAGTATAAAAAAGGCGGCCAAGACCAGGTACCCACCCCAACACCAGGATAATGTTAAAATTAGACAACGTTGTCTGTTAAGAGCAGCTGCATCACGCTCTGACCATGCATACACACACTTGTAACATGGATAATGTTAATAAACGTGGGTAATATCAATGGACCAGACTCCTGATCTCAATATCATAAACCATACATAACAATACAAAAGTCCATCCTATCAGAATAGGTTTGATTGGAAACCTCCTTTGGTCTCCAAAGGAAAACCCCTGTTAGGGGTGACTAATTAAGTCAGGTAGCAAGTTCCACAGCAAAAGCTGTAGTTGATTTTGTAACAGGACAAAACTGTCAGTGTGTAAAGGTGATTAAAAAATTTATTGATTCCTGTTTGCAAATGTATGCCCATATCTAAGTGCCTTTGAGTAGCTGGATGGAGGAAGAGAAAGATTGAGTGTGATGCTTTCAATGGGAGATGACATCTAGTGGTGATTCTTGTGAATAGCAACCCCTTATTGAAAGTGGGAGGTACTAACTGCAATATAAAAAGAAAAACAAGTCAGTTTCCTCCTATCCTTGATAAAACCAGAGTTCCACTTCCTGGTGAAACATGTCGGACTTGGCATCACGACAGAGACAATTTATGCGTCGTGGATGACGCACCACATCACGCTTGCATATGCACAGTTGACTGTTTGAAGCTGGCGGTGAATATCTCGGCTAAGAATCAAGTGGATGCATTGGTGGCCCAGAGGACCTGACACTTATATAGTGTTTACAGCAAGCTGTCCACCGGAGCCCTACAGACCCCGCCTAAATAAACAGAGCATACAGGATGGCACCCACAGCCCCCCGGCCCGGAGATAGAGAACACAGGACTGTTACTATATCGCTCCACAAATGGTCGGGTGAGCGGACCATAGGTCCTATAAACTGCTTCCTTTTATTTTGCTTCATACCGTATGCTTTTTCACAGCCCTTATTTACCAGTTTTACAAACAGTGTCACTGAGCTATTGGTAATCCAACAGTTAGATAACAGCAATACATACTATTCCATATTGGGAAAACTGAATATCCATGCCTTTGGATTGAATACTAAGGGCTCTTTCACACATATATATATATATATTTTTAGCAGAGAATCTAGAGAATAAAATGGCGATTGTTGCAATATTTTATGTCACACGGTATTTGTGCAGCAGTGTTTTAAACGCAACTTTTTGGGAAAAATTAACTTTCATGAATTTTAAAAATATTAAAAAGTAAAGTTAGCCCAATTTTTTTTGTATAATGTGAAAGATGACATTACGCCGAGTAAATAGATACCAAACATGTCATGCTTTATAATTGCACGCACTCGTGGAATGGCGACAAGCTACGGTACCTAAAAATCTCCATAGGCGACGCTTTTTTATGGTTACCAGGTTAGAGTTACAGAGAAGGTCTATGGCTAGAATTATTTCTCTCACTCTGACGATCGCGGCGATACCTCACATGTGTGATTTGAACACCGTTTACATATGCGGGCGCGACTTCTGTATTCGTTTTCTTTGCTGTGCGAGCTCGCGGGGACAGGGACACTTTAAAAAAAAATCTATTTTTTTTTCTTATGTATTTTTATAATATAAAATTGTGTTTTTTAAAAAAAAAAATTTTTGATCACTTTTATTGCTGTCACAAGGAATGTAAACATCCCTTGTGACAGTAATAAGTGTTGACAGGTACTCTTTATGGAGAGATCGGGGGGCTAAAAGACCCCCAATCTCTCCTTTGCATTGCAAAGTATTCAGATCGCCGAAAACAGCGATTCTGAATACTGTATATTTTTTTAAATCCGGCGCCATTGGCAGCCGAGTAACCCGGACGTGACGTCATGACGTCGCTTCTGTGTTTACATTGCAGAGACTGAATCAAAGCCGTTCGCAGCTTCGTTTCAGTCTCTCTCTAGGTGCCGGAGGTGGCGCATCGTGGATCGGGTCCCCCGGTGGGACGGGAGGCCCGGTAAGAGAGGCGGCGGAAGGGGGGGATGTCCCCTGCCGCTCCTCTGGAATAACAACCGAGCGGCTTTTAGCTGCATCGGTTGTTATCCCTGGAAAGCCAATCGCCGGCTCTAAAAAATTATACCGGGATGATGCCTGCAGCTGTTTCATTCTGGGAGTTGTAGTCCACTCCATGCTCCCGGTGGGTGGATACGCAGCACAGCCAGGGAACTACAACTCCCAGGATCTTGGAGGCAGGGCACGCCAGGGAGTCGGGACTTGGGACCAACATGACTGGCTCGAGTTGCAACTTTGCTTGACCCCAGGACAGGAGCATCACCCCCCCCCCCCCAGGAGGAGGCCATGCAAAGACCTGCTGAGCTGGCACTAGCAGCTGCTATCCCTGAGGTGAGAGACCTTGACACCCCCAGGGCCAGCTGACCCCCACATCCCATCTATCCCCCATTCCCCATAAACCCCATTTACTCTGCTCAAGTGTCCACCCAGTAACCTCAAAATAGCCCTGAACACTGTGAGTGCTGCTGGGAGCTGGCCATGGTCTTTTGGTCCTGCTGGCCTGTGTGTCCTACAGGCCTGTAGGTCCTGCTGGGAGCTGGCCATGACCTGTGGCTCCCAGACGGACCCACAGGACAGCAGCCAGCAGGACCCACAGGTCCGTGGCCAGATTCCAGCAGGACGTACAGCCATTTCATTCAGAATATTTTTTTTCTTGTTTTCCTCCTCTAAAACCTAGGTGTGTCTTATGGAGAGAAATACGGTATTCTTTTAAAACGTTTTTACTGTTAGAACAAAAAGTATATTGAGAGGTACTGGCTATCTCCCATTTATTAGAAGCCATATAATCTAAACATTTATTTCTGTTCTGTGCTTTACTTTCCTTCAATTACTTTACAGTGATGAGAGTTCGTTTTACGTTATTTATTTTTGCTGAAATGCGAGAATAAGGCGGGAAGGAATATAATTAGTTGATATTCTATGTGGGCAATTTCTTGCCTGTTTAATTTATTGGCCTCATTAGAACATTTCCTCAAGGCAGACAGGCAATCAGCATCTTATTACTGCAGCTAATAGCCCACATCTTAGCTGTCTCTGGTTATTCTGTGCGCAATAGTACAGCAGGGGCAATAATCATTACGTACAATGTTCCGAGTATTTCAGCATGAACAGTGTAAACATGGCTTATCTCTGCTACTTACTTATATCCAAAAAGTGATGCTTACAAAGTCTGCTGGCAAGTCACATACAGTACTTCTCAGATTTGCGATCTTAAGTATGTCATTAACACTACAGCATAGTATAGAAATACTCCGATAAGAGTTGCTGGTATTTTAATGGGCTCTACTGCTTTCATAATTGTGATCCATGCTGTAGCGGCACTCAAAAACCCACTGACTGTAACAGACAGACTTCAGGACCTTCAATGCTCTTTTTGAAATTGTATTGGCTTGATTACCTTTGGAAGAGAAGCAAAAGGGTACAGGATACCCAAAAAAGGCAGCAAAGATTCCTTTGCAGATCAAACCTTTCCAATAATTCTTTAGGCCTAGATGGGCAGCAATATTCCAGTTTTAGGCCTCTGCCACAGGCCAGCTCAGATTCTGTAAGCCCAGATGGGCAAAAACATTCCAATATCTTGAGCCTCTGCCACAAGCAATCCAGGTTTAGATTCTGTAAATTCAAATGCGCAGCCAACTTCCTGCTTTTTAAATTTTTTAATGTCTCAGCCAAGTTGGGTAGCTAATAGAACAAAACTCTTCGCTACTTTGGCTTTCCTAGCCTGACCTATACTTATTCAGGTTTTGTAACGCGATAAAAACTTATAATTAAACAATTGAATAAAAAAAAAAAAATACAAACAATCCCTAACCATAGACCCAACCCCTAAAATTATAATCTATAATTTAACACTTAGTCCTCATTTAGACTTGTGGTTGGGGGGTAGCATAAATGTGTTGTCGAGCCATGTTTTTGCCACCCACCTGCTCCCCCTTAAGCTGAAATTGGCAGCGGAGGGGGATGTTTATATGGCGCAAGCGATGCTTCGCTACTCAAGCTCATCGAACGCTACACATGCGAGTCAATAGGGAAGCACCGCAAACGACTCACAATCGTGTGAAATTCACGTGGTTGCAGCAGGATTGTCAGCACAATTGGGGTTAAAACAGGTGGCGAGGAGGCGTTGCATCACTTCCTCACAGCCTGTTAGTAGCCTCTGGTGCGCGATCCAGAATCAGATCGGGCTTCAGAGGCAAGGAAGATTTAGACACACATCTAAATCTACCCTAAACCACCCAACCTAGCCCTTAAAAGGGATACATAGCAGGTGTGTACTTATTAATAGTATTATCATTTAAAATACTATTTTAGAAATATGATTTTTTTTTCTTTAATTAGGTAAATATATTTGGTATTCTAAAGCAGAACAAAAACACTTTTATCCTTTACGGCCATCAGGCAACACCATCCCAATTTCTATTTATATCTGTAGTTGCAGTGGTGCTACACATGTAAGGAAACCAGCCATTTGAGGGCTTGAAAGCACACTGGCAACTGTTAGGTTCCATCCTGATCATGGGCAGAATCACCGATTTCAAATCTCTGCAAAATGCTGGACGCATTTGTGATACCATTACTTCTTAATGGCACCCCAATTGCGCCACGATTTTTCAGCGATAAGGTGTGAATAGAGCCTTACAGCTATCAAAGGCATACCTTACATGTAACTGTTTTAAAAACCAGGTCAATCGGGTTGACTTTTTATTAATATTTATTGTTGTGTTCAGTCAGCAGTTGGAGCTCTAATCTACTTTTCACTTCGTTAGCATGATTCTTTTTCAGCTGTGAAGAATGAACTGGAAAGTTTTTGGAACTCCAATGACTCAGATCAGATCCCCGGGAAATGCTCTCTGCCTATTGCAGTTCATCTTCCAATTGAATTTACTATAAATGAAAGAGACTCCAGTAAAAAAAAAGAAAAAAACATTTTGGGTAGCTGAGGCAAAATGAGCTAACTTCACTAATTATATACCTGTAGGCCAAGTTTGGCTTGTCCTCAGCACTGTGCTCAGCTGCTTCTGTGACAGGATAGGAGAGTGCATTGCTTCTGCGTCAGTAGCCTTTCACAAACCCCCCCTTCCTCTTTTCCATATTCACACAAAACCTGCCCAAACATAAGCCCCATAAACCCTATTGCCTCGTACACACAAACGCAATTCCCGAAGGGAAAAGTGCGATGTGAGCTTTTTGTTGCGAATTCTGACCATGTGTGTGCTCCATCGCATTTGTTCTGTCAGAATTCTGGCCAAGAAAAGATTGTGAGCAGGATCTCAATTTTCGTGACAGGAAAAATTCCTATTGCGAATCGCATTCGTCTGTATGCAATTACGACATGCAAAAAAAAACGCACACATTCTCAGAATCAAGCAGAAGAGCCGAACTGCCTATTGAACTTCATTGATCTCGGCTCACCGTACGTGTTGTACGTCACTGCGTTCTTGATGGTCGGAATTTCAGCCAAGATTAGTGTGACCGTGTGTATGCAAGACAAATTTCAGCCGTTTTCCTGCTGAAAAAAACGCTGTTTTCTTATCGGAAATCGCGTTCGTGTGTACAAGGCATAAAAAATAAAATGTATATGAAGCCAAATTTTTTTTTAATCTATTTTGGAGTAGAGAATTGTTGACAATCCTGTTTTGTATCTTGTAGACACGACAGGATGTGGGGAGATTTTTCCAAAGTGAGATCAATTTTCTCCTAGACGGTGTTCCATTGAATTTCTCCTCTATTCATGTTCTGGTGGAATATATACAATTTTAGATTTTCTCTCATAGTTTGCATTGGATAAAACATATATTTTTGATCTGGATCAGTGATCGTTTCCAGTCATTCTAGACCACCAGTGAACGTCCTTGCCTTTGTATATCAAGCATGTATAGGCATCTCTGAAAGGCTGCAATTAGCTCTTTCTCTGTTGAATGACAAGAAAAACAGACGATTCAGTATTGTATCTGCCTTTCAAATTTCTAAAATTTCTCAATTTTCTACGACTATCAAGAAAACAAAATTGCCATAAACTATAAGCAGCATAGTCAGTGAACTGGAAGGGGGTTAAATATCTACCATCCTATCCAAATGTGTTCTGACCATTGAAAAACACTTTCATCCATATAATAAATAGATGGAAATTATTTATTAATACACATAGAAGAAAAGGCTTGAGCTAATGATAAAACACAAAATATTTCTAAAATATACTGTAGCGCTACCCCCAGTTAAGAGAGCCGCTGGGTTTTTTTGGGCCCTGTAGTGCACCGCTGTCAACCCCTGGCAATCAGCTCTAACCTCCCGTGGCACAGCTAGTAAGGGGAGATAGGACCGCGTGACCGCAACTCTAGGTGACGCAGTCCTATGGCAAACACACACAGTGATATACTTTAAAAATTCTATTAAAGTAAGTGAAACTGACACCAATGTACTTGACCCAGATATTTTACTGAGGCTAATGGGCAAGTAATAAACAACAGTATAACAAGTTGCAGATCCCTGCAATAAACAGTAATAAAGATAAACAGAGTAATCAGGATAATAAGGTATTGCTATGCAACTCTAGCGCTGCCCTTTTACAGCTACTTCCCCTCATGGGTAGACTAACACCCAGCAATGTCTACCTATGCAGTCAGGCCTGACTGATCTAAATGGAAGTTCAGTGAAACAATATTCGCTAGCAATCTTTCGGTGGTGCACTTGAAGAACAACTTTGTAATCCCAACGAATAGTAAAGATAAAGTATCTGTCTTTAAACAGCTCTCACCACCCGGACAAGTCCAAGTCCGTTTCCTCCGCTGATTCGTCTAGGAACAGGAATCCACCGACATCCAAGTCTTCAATCCTTCTGGTGTACTGCAGCAAGGAGGAGAAGATGTCTCTAAGGCTCTGCTAGGCTGGCAGAGGGGCTCTTTGGAAAAGAGCACACGGCCCAGGATTCAGGCCTTGTGCATACAGCAGTTCAGCACAGAGATCCTCTTGCTAGGAGAGGGGGTGTCCAAAAGAGGCAGAACAAACTCCACCTCCCCTTTATAAAGTCTGCACCAGCAGTCTGTTCCGGAGCAATGCACCCTGGGTGCTGCAAGATGTACTGGGAGATGTAGTCTCTCTGTATTAAAGGGGAATACCCCGCTACACACTCCCCCCACTTTGAATCTTTGGTCCCCAAAGACATCTAACATTTTTAGATCTGCAAAACATTTTAGCTTCAATGCGGTTGCATAGGATTGACAGAGGAGCCTCCCACCAATCATCATATGATGGGGAGCTGTCCTGCCCACAGGTCGCTTCAGTGGGGGTGACCTGTCTAACTGTGCCAGGAAGTGAGCTGGGGTTGCCCTTCTCCAAATCTGTGGTGAGAAGGTCAGTCTCTCTTGGCAACCCTTGAGGGGTGAAGATAACTTCTTCGGTGCTCTCACCCATCACTTCACAAGTCGGTCTCTTGAGAGGATGTTTAACTCTTCGCTTTCTCTGTTCCACTGGCTCAGACATGGTATGCTCACTAGCCTCTTTGAGTACTTCTGCCTCCTGCAGATTGGTTTCTTCCACTACTGCTATGGATCCTTCTTCTGGCAGTGAGGGTAAGGGATCACATCTGGGGACAGCAGGGGCTAAAAGCCGTTTCACCAGATCGGTATTGGTCCCAACAATGAGAGAGCTTTTTGAGGGCCCTGGCAGCCAGGGACAGACAATGGCCAGTGTCTCAAAGTTCTGGGGCTCCCCAGCCCTCAATGGATCACACGACAACTTGATCCGCAGACATCCATCACAAGAGTACTCTTCTGCTTGAATACCCTGAATCTTGGTGTCTCCCAAATCTTCCAGGGGCAGGTATGACAGGTACTTCTTGTAAAAGTCTCTGGTCATCAGGGTAACCTGAGCACCTGTATCAAGGAGGGCTCTGGTGTAGATCCCTTCGATCAGAACAGGCACTACAGGCAGAGGACCTACCAATTGGGTAGCAGTCCTTTTGGAAACACCTGTAACAGCAGACAGGCATACTTGAACTTGTGCTCCCTTCAGCTTCCGGCGCTGGGAATGCCGTTTCTGGCGTTGTTTGGAAGGCTGATAAGCGTTGTTCACTGAGACGGCATAAAATGCAGGTGTCCTCCACCGTTCCCTCACAGATTCAGGGAAAGTTATTTTTGAAGGCCCGGATCTTCTCTCCATTCTTGGGTCACTTCTCTGAGGCCTCCCCCAGCCTTCTGTCTCCATTCGTGGACTTGGACACACTTGCTGGTAGTGACCTACACCTCCACAATTTCGACAGATGTCTTGCTTCGTGGGCTTTTGGGCGAACAATCCAGTACTTTTTGCCATCAATTTGTTCATCTCAGCCAGCTGGGACACTTGCACCTTCAGTGTGTTTATCTCAGACCTGACATCCAGTGACCCGGTCACCATCTCCATTATTTTGGACATCTGAGTCTTCAGGATCTCCACTTCTGAGTCCCGTTCCGCAGCCGTAACTGATCTGACTCCCACCGCGGGGAGGGTAGTGGTCTTCTCAGCCCCTTGCTGTTCATTTAAGAGGGCTTCTTCATCTCTTATGATTCGTACAAGATCTGGGTAACTCAAAGTCATCACTCCTTCAGAGGTCTTCAAGTAGAGCCAAACTGGATCTGAACGCAGGGCTCCCCTCAGGATCTGCTTCATTCGGGTTGCGTCTATGACCTGCGGTAGTATTCCCTTCTTTAGGACAATTTGGCAGAGCTTCCGGTTTAGCCTCCGCACATATTCGGATAACTTCTCTCCCGGGTGTTGGAGGGTATGTTCGAACTGGTATATCAGTTCAGTCGCCTTCTCCAGCTGGCCAAATTCCTCCTCCAGCATAGCCAGATAATCGTTTGCGGTATAGGTAGCGTTGCTAAGCCTGAGGTTCTTTACAGCTTCAGCAGCAGCGCCCTTTAGACTTTCGCTGATGCGCTGCTTCTTCTGCGCCTCTGGTACCTCCCATCCTTCTACCGCTTGCATGGCCTGTTCAATCCAGGTGTCAAATTCTTCTTCTCCGGCAGGCACTGGTTGTTTCCCTGAGAAGGTGCTAAGCTTCCGGTAACCGGCCTCCACATGCACCGTACTGCTTTTCTGGCACTTAATTACAAGGTCTCCTAGAGCATTCAACAATTCAGGCCCTATAGCGGCCAGCGGTGATCCCGGGCTTAATAGTTCCTTAGGCTTTTCTGTTTTAGGGGATAGTGGTGTAGATAATCGCGGGGGTGATGGCTTTGGTGTCTGAAACCATTCTTCCTTCACTGGCAGCGTATGTATCAAGTGATAGGTCTGATTATCTATGGCTTGTATACTCGGACTTTTAAAATGCTCTGGGATTTCGTTTTTCCATTCTACCAGTGCGTATGTAAACGAGATCACTGGATCTGGCCTAAAATCCATCACCCATGCTTTGTGGCTCGGAGACCGTAACAATACGAGCTGTTTTATCTCCTCTTCCTTCCATCTTTCCCCCGGGAGTACAATGACTACCGCCGCGGTTGGATCGGCGCCAATCACTGCGCACCACTGTGACATTGCTAGCGGGTCCATGCTGGTACTTCTGACCGGCTTGATTGCAGCGTGCAACGTACAAGGATCCCGGACGAGCCCCCACGTGTAGCGCTACCCCCAGTTAAGAGAGCCGCTGGTTTTGTTTTGGGCCCTGTAGTGCACCGCTGTCAACCCCTGGCAATCGGCTCTAACCTCCCGTGGCACAGCTAGTAAGGGGAGATAGGACCGCGTGACCGCAACTCTAGGTGACGCAGTCCTATGGCAAACACACACAGTGATATACTTTAAAACTTCTATTAAAGTAAGTGAAACTGACACCAATGTACTTGACCCAGATATTTTACTGAGGCTAATGGGCAAGTAATAAACAACAGTATAACAAGTTGCAGATCCCTGCAATAAACAGTAATAAAGATAAACAGAGTAATCAGAATAATAAGGTATTGCTATGCAACTCTAGCGCTGCCCTTTTACAGCTACTTCCCCTCATGGGTAGACTAACACCCAGCAATGTCTACCTATGCAGTCAGGCTTGACTGATCTAAATGGAAGTTCAGTGAAGCAATATTCGCTAGCAATCTTTCGGTGGTGCACTTGAAGAACAACTTTGTAATCCCAACGAATAGTAAAGATAAAGTATCTGTCTTTAAACAGCTCTCACCACCCGGACAAGTCCAAGTCCGTTTCCTCCGCCGATTTGTCTAGGAACAGGAATCCACCGACATCCAAGTCTTCAATCCTTCTGGTGTACTGCAGCAAGGAGGAGAAGATGTCTCTAAGGCTCTGCTAGGCTGGCAGAGGGGTTCTTTGGAAAAGAGCACAAGGCCCAGGATTCAGGCCTTGTGCATACAGCAGTTCAGCACAGAGATCCTCTTGCTAGGAGAGGGGGTGTCCAAAAGAGGCAGAACAAACTCCACCTCCCCTTTATAAAGTCTGCCCCAGCAGTCTGTTCCGGAGCAATGCACCCTGGGTGCTGCAAGATGTACTGGGAGACGTAGTCTCTCTGTATTAAAGGGGAATACCCCGCTACAATACTATTTAAAATCGGGTTATTGCTATTTGCAAAAAGAATGACCACAGATAACCACACAACGATCAAACAAATATAAAACAAATATCTCAGAACCAACAGAAGTAAAATATCATGTAACATTGGATTTTTGACCTACCAGGAAAATCCATTCCTTGGAGAACAAAATAAGACATGGGTTTATTTAACCACTTAAGCCCCGGACCATTTGGTAGCTAAAGGACCAGAGGTGATTTCAGAATTTTGCACTGCGCTGCTTTAACTGTAAATTGTGCGGACATGCAATATTGTACCCAAACGAAATTTGCGTCCTTTTCTTCCCACAAATAGAGCTTTCTTTTAATGGTATTTGATTGCCTCTGCGATTTTTATTTTTTGCGATATAAATGGAAAAAGACCGAAAATTTTGAAAAAAAATGATATTTTCTAATTTTTGTTATAAGAAAAATCGAATAAACTCAATTTTAGTCATACATTTAAGCCAAAATGTATTCAGCCACATGTCTTTAGTAAAAAAAATGTCAATAAGCTTATATTTATTGGTTTGCGCAAAAGTTATAGCGTCTACAAACTAGGGTACATTTTCTGGAATTTACACAGCTTTTAATTTATGACTGCCTATCTCATTTCTTGAGGTGCTAAAATGGCAGGGCAGTACAAAACCCCCCAAATGACCCCATTTTGGAAAGTAGACACCCCAAGGAAATTGCTGAGAGGCATGTTGAGCCCATTGAATATTTTTTTTTTGGTCTCAAGTGATTGAATAATGACTAAAAAAAAAAAAAAAATATAAAAAGTTGTCACTACAATGCATTTTGCTGCTTCTCCTGAGTACGGGGATACCACATGTGTGGGACTTTTTGGGAGCCTAGCCACGTACGGGCCCCCGGAAACCAAGCACCGCCTTCAGGATTTCTAAGGGCGCAAATTTTTGATTTCACTCCTCACTACCTATCACAGTTTGAAGGCCATAAAATGCCAAAATAGCACAAAACCCCCCCTAAATGACCCCATTTTAGAAAGTAGACACCCCAAGGAAATTGCTGAGAGGCCTTTTGAGCCCATTGAATATTTTTTTTTTGTCCCAAGTGATTGAATAATGACAAAAAAAAAAAAAAATTACAAAAAGTTGTCACTAAATGATATATTGCTCACACATGCCATGGTTATATGTGGAATTACACCCCAAAATACATTTTGCTGCTTCTCCTGAGTACGGGGATACCACATGTGTGGGACTTTTTAGGAGCCTAGCCGCGTACGGGACCCCGAAAACCAAGCACCGTCTTCAGGATTTCTAGGCACAAATTTTTGATTTGACTCCTCACTACCTATCACAGTTTCGAAGGCCATAAAATGCCAAAATAGCACAAAACCCCCCCAAATGACCCCATTTTGGAAAGTAGACACCCCAAGCTATTTGCTGAGAGGCATGGTGAGTATTTTACAGCTCTCATTTGTTTTTGAAAATGAAGAAAGAAAATATTTTTTATTTTTTTTCAATTTTCAAAACTCAGGCCTCGTACACACGACCGATTTTCTCGTCCAAAACAGTCAAGAAAAGTGCCGCGAGAGTTTTTTTGTCTAGAAAAACGTTCGTGTGTATGGTTTTACGACGAGAAACTTGACGAGAATCTCGACGAGAAAATAGAGAACCTGCTCTCTATTTTCTCGTCAGGATTCCAGATTTCCTCGTCGTGTTTCTCGTCGGCCTGTTTTGTGACGAGAAAATGGTTCGTGTGTATGCTTTTACGACTCTTCCAAAAGCGCGCATGCTCACAAGCAACTATGAGACGGGAGCGCATCTTCTGGTAAAACAAGCCTTCATAATGGAGAGAGCACATTCGTCACGCTCATAAATATTTCATCGTTTAAATGTTCTGCATTGAATTCTTCGTTAGAATGTTACATTAATCAAAACGAGAGACCTTCTTTTGCTGCTGATATTCACACAGAGTTCTGCCTTATTTTTAACCTTTTTCATGCTGCTCTTTATAAGATTTATGTGTATTATATCGTGCAAGTTTTTAGGAATAATTTAAATGGTTAGATTTTTCAAAATGATGTTAATTATAATTTCTCAATGTTTTGATAGCGATCTCCCATTTAATTTTCTAATCTATATTTTTAAAATTTCACACCATGTTTTTGAGCTAATCAGATTTAGTTATTCTTTTGGGGGGGTGATATCTGTGCCTTTTATTGTCAGTCAAATGTATCTGCTTACTCCAAAGCTTGTTTTTTTTTATTTAAAAATACACATAGTCAAGTATGAACTTAAACAAAAAACACATTTATTCATGTTTATAAATTAAATAAAGAGAAGGCAGCGCTGGAGAAGCTGCTGCCATTTGTGCATCCCAGGGACCCCAGAGCACACAGCAACCCTGTGTGGACACTAAAATTGGGAGCTTGAGAAGGCCCACATTTCAGAACACAATCTGATGCTGGCCTCCCAGAGGTCAGGAACAGCAGCAGGTGAGATATATGTCCCAAGTGTGTGGTACTACAACAGGCTGCCTTCTGTCCGACCAGTGCGACCACAATGAAGCAAGGCCATCACTTCCTCTTCTTCCTGGCAACCTTTCCTGCAGCCTTTCCTGAAGCCTTTCCTGAAGCCTTTCCTGCAGCCTTTCCTGCAGCCTTCCTTCTTCGTTTAGCTGGAGGCTGGCCCACTGGAGGGGTACTCCTGTCAGGAGGAGGAGGTGGAGGTGTAGCAGAAGGGGGTGGGGCAGAAGAAGAAGGTGGAGGTATAGCAGAAGGGGGTGGGGCAGAAGGTGGAGGTGTAGCAGAAGAGGGTGGGGCGGAAGGTGGAGGTGTAGCAGAAGGGGGTGGGGCAGAAGGTGGAGGTGTAGCAGAAGGGGGTGGGGCAGAAGGTGGAGGTGTAGCAGAAGGGGGTGGGGCAGAAGAGGAAGGTGGAGGTGGAGGTTGAGGTTGGGTCAGTTGGGCCACCTCACATATGGCGGTATTGGGGGTAATTTGCTCCATCACCCCCTTGTTGAGCAAGGTGATGAGCAGGGGTTCGCATAGGAGGCATTGCTCCATGCTCATCACCTTGAACTTAGCCTCCACTAGGCCGGCAATGGCCTCTTCAGGGGATGTGGGCTCCTTGAGGGTGGCATGGGCCTCTTTAATAAGGGCCATTGCTGCCTCACTGGTGGTCCTGTCCCTCCTGCCTCTTTTGTGAAGCCTGATGGGAGGCACCTGGGATCTGGTGCTTCTCCTTTGCCCTGCCACCTCCTGTCTGCCACTGGGCCCTGCCACCTCCTGGCTGCCACTGGGCCCTGCCACCTCCTGGCTGCCACTGGGCCCTGCCACCTCCTGGCTGCCACTGGGCCCTGCCACCTCCTGGCTGGTACTGGGCCCTGCCACCTCCTGGCTGGTACTGGGCCCTGCCACCTCCTGGCTGCCACTGGGCCCTTCCTCCTCCTGCCTGACAGTTTCCAGACCCTCCTCCTGGCTGATTTCATCCTGTGTATGAAAAAGAAACATAGTTTAATATGTTGGTTTAATCTTTGCATCAAACTTTGTAATCCTGATGGAAGCAATTAGAATGTAAATGCATAAATCCTTGCTTTAAATTTACCACTACATCAGCTTGACTATTTACCACACAATTAAGTGCAGAATAATGTCTACAGATCATGATTTCACTTGTGTAATACAAAATAATGTATGTTTCTCATCCTGACATATTTGGGAAACATTAATTTTATCCCACTACATTTTCAGTTAATACTATACCTTGCTCCAGATGGACAAATCAGGATCATCCAGGATGGCTGCCTCCTCTTGCTCCAGAGAAGGCTCAGGTTGGCTGCAGGGAAGTCTGGGGGGAAGAGTGGAGAGTGATGGCCTTGGCTCAATCTGGTCATCCAGGAAGGACATCCTGCTGTAGTACCACAAAATCGGGACATAAACATCATCTGCTGCTGCTCCTGACCTCTGAGAAGCCAGCACCTTAGAGCGTTCAGTCCTGTAGGTACCTCTCAAGCTCCCAATTTTAGTGTCCACTTGTTTTGCTGTGGCTGTGGGCACCTTGGTATGCACAAATGGGAGCAGCTTCTCCAGCGCTGCTTTTCTCACCCCTTTTTTTTATGGATGGGGTTTTTGGTCTCCCACAGAGCCGGCAGCTCCCTTACCCGGTCAATAAATTCCGCCAGGAACTCTTTGTCGCTAATAAAGACATTCATATTGTATCTGCAAGTAAAATAAATTATATTTAAATAATGTGAGGCAAACAGTCTAACCTCCTTCACATCCTAGTCACCATATATATCCTCCACCAATCTCAAGACAGTATAGGCCAACAATTTTTACAAGTCTCACAAAATCACATACCTTCGTTCGCACGTCCGTCACTTGAACTCCTCTCTCCGCACACCGAACGTACTATAGTCACATGTGTGTTTGCTATATACACACCACGCATGCGTCCAAATTCGAACACGTCGCTCCGCACACGTCGCCCGCCCATGACGTTCTAACTAACATCTTTTCCCCGCCCCTTCTCTTTCGGCGCGCAGACAGATATGGCGGAGTTACAGCAGGTGTCTGATAATTCCGCAACTAGCGAAGAGACAAGCCCGGAGACCGAGGACACGTCACGATCAAGGAGGAGATTCAAGGCATCGAATATGTCTTTTGCGGAGATGGCGGAGATGGTGGACATCTTGGTCAAGGCTGATTATGATGCCAAGCATGGGCCGTATATCAAACCAAATAGAAGGAAGGCCAAAATCCTCACTAAAGTTGTGAAGAGTCTGAGGGCGAAGTTCGGGGTGAAACGCTCAAATGAGCAGCTCAGAAAGAGGTGGTCAGACCTCAAACTGAGGGAGCCAGACCAGTTGAGGATCATAAAGAGGATGCTCGCTAAAAGTAAGTAAAATGACGACCTTTCTGCTATTAATCTTTTTAGAAACTGTCATTTTTTTTTTTTTTAGCATATTGTACTCCCTTCCAAAATGTAATATTTTGAACTAGGTTGGGCACAGTAATCGTTCGTTACGTTACCGACACTTCGTTCGGCCACTATCCGCGGTTTTGGCTTATTTAAGACCCCCAAAAGTAATTAGACATCTGCCATTTTTGATCAAGTATTGTGGATAATTTTTTAGTCTAGATGATGTGTTTGTAAAGAGAATGAAATGCAAACTTTAATCAGTGTAAAGGAGAGGACACTCAGCAGCTGCTTCCACATCTGTACTTTGGAGCACTATAGTGTGGGCCACCAGACCCGCCTTTTTTGGGTGTCCCACACAGGTGCATCAGAGTTTATTTGTGGTGCCTCCATGTCCAAAAAATTACATCCAAATGTGAATACTAAACATATTTGGGGTCATAAATAATGCATTTTTCTTTAAATTCCGCACAAACACACACTTGTACCCCACTTCCAAACAATTTAGCCTGTTTTAAGTTTAACAATGAGATTTTTACAGTGTGATAAATAGACCTTTGGTTTTATTCTCATAGGGGAGAGAAGCCTGGGAGGAGGACACTCCAGGGAGCACATGCACCCCACAACTTCCAAGCAACCCCAAACTCCCAAAGATCCACAACCGAAAGATGTGCAGGAAGTTGAGGTGGAGGAAGGAGAAGTGCAGGAAGGAGAGGTGGATGACGTTGTGGATCTGGTCACCACAACAGGTCAGTATCTGACACCACAGCTTAAGGTAAGCGAGGTAGGCCTGCAGAGTTTGATTAATTTTTTTTTATGGTTTTTAGGGGATGGAAATGTTGTGAAGGATAGCACACCGTTCTCTGCTGACAGTGCCCTCCGCCTCATCCAGCAAGTGATGGAATGTAGCACGGAACTGGACCTAATTAAACAAAGAATCCATGTGATGGAACAAACATTTAAAGACATTCTCGATGTTTTGGGGAGAATTCAATAAGCCATCCAAACACATTTGTTTTTACATGTTTGTTTTTATATTTTTTCTAATTTTTTAAGTAACAAAACAGCCAAAAATTGAATATGCACACAGTGTGTGAACATGTGCTATCTGCCATCAGGGGATATCCATGTACGTCTTTTGTGGGTGCAACCCCTTCTTCGTATCAAAAGTCGGTGAACTGAGGAAGGGGATGCACCCCCAAAACACGTCCATTGATCACCCCTGATGGCAGATAGCACATGTTGACAATAGGGATCAGGATTGTAAACTTCCTATTTGCAAAAAAGTAAAAATGTGTGCATATTGAATTTTGGGCTGGGCAAGGGGTGGCAGGACCCCATATTAGGACAGGCACATAGAGACATAGTTTGTGTAACTGAATGTCTCAGATTGCTCAGAGGTATCCAATGTTGTCATTTTAGAAATGCAAGTGGCATTTTTGTATTTTCATAAGCCAAAATTTGCCGGGTTGTGGCCAGGCCAACCCCAAAGTAAAACAAAAAAAAATGTGCAGAGAGTAAAATTTTTGACCACAAACAACGTGTAGCTTCTTTTTATAATACTCTCTAAGCTTATTTGGTTCTTTTGTAAGGTAACATAGTGAAATTGGTTGTTATTTACTAAAGTAAAATACACTTGCCACTACAAATGCACAAAGACAAACTAGGAGACAGGAAAGAACAAATAATTAAAGGTTTAAACAAGATTTTTATTGGGATACTTAGACATAGGCTGGCATAGGAATTGCCCCCCTACCCGTGAAATACTCCATGTATTTGTCACGAACCACACGGGCATTTTGGGGGGGCAAGCCAAGACGGGCAGATTCCAGGCCCGGAAGGGGATTTGCAGGGGAAAGTCCAGCCTCTGGCAAAACTGAGGCCATATAGGAATGTGATTTTTGGCTCAGAAAGTTGTGTAGCACACAGCAGCATAACACTACATAGTTTATTTTGTAGTCCGCCAAGTGGATGGAAGTCATAAAAAGGCGGAACCGGCTGGCCATTATGCCGAAGGCATTTTCAACGACTCTTCGGGCCCTGGCCAGCCGGTAATTGAACACACTCTTCTCTGGGGTCAGGGTCCTCTGTGGAAATGGCCTCATAAGATGCCGTCCGAGTCCGAAGGCTTCATCAGCCAAGAAAACAAAGGGGAGTCCTTCAATATTCCCTGCATCCGGTGGCAATGCAAGGTCGTCACTCTGGAGACGGAGGGCAAACTCCGTCTGGATGAAGGATCCCCCATCGGACATCCGGCCATTCTTCCCTACATCAACATAGAGGAATTCATACCGTGCTGACACCACCGCCATCAGCACAATGCTATGAAACCCCTTGTAATTGTAGTAGTAGGATCCAGAACGGGGTGGCGGCACGATGCGGACGTGCTTCCCGTCTATGGCACCACCGCAGTTGGGGAAGTCCCACCGCGTGGCAAACTCCAATGCCACAGTCTGCCATTCCTGTGGCGTGGAAGGAAGCTGTGGAGTGAAACAAGATGAAATAATATTAGAAAAACAAAGGCATACATTACAAGGAAATTCTATCCCAAAAAATTAGAGACCAACATCAATCAAATTATACGTTTATTAAGGTGTGTAAAAAAAGTATAATGGAAGGCTCATTTATCATATTCATCACCCCCTCTGATGGGCCATTACTAAATTATTTTGGGGGGGGGAGATGTGTTTGGCCAAAGGATAGCATTGCAGTGGCGGTGCGTCCAGAGTGGGCGCTGGAGCACTGTCCCCTCTCTCCTGTGCCCATCACTCAGAACAATACATAGGTTCATGCGTTGCATGAACCTATGTATTGTCTATGCCGCCCACTATTCAGGTGGATGGCCTCTTGTAAAGCGACCGACATATGAATAATTGCGTCATTTAGGGGGTTAAAATTGCAGAGCAGAAACAGGTATTAAAAAAGTCTTGCAAATTACAACCTGAGGGATGTAATTGGCTTCCTCAAAGAAAAATCGGGGACGCAAGGAGGGGGGCATTCCTTGTGTAAACACTGACAGGCTGCTCTGGCAATCATGTTCACCAAGTCTGTTTAATGGTAACATGATTGGCTGATGCAACATGAAGGGAAGGAGAAGACATCAAGGACAGAAGAAGGATGGCGCTGACCACAAGAAGGTAAGTGCAGGGCTGGGGGGAAACTGGCTGCATTAGAGGGGACTAAATGGCTGCATTGGAGGGGACAACTGGGGGCGTTTATTAGGCAACAGAGCAAAAAAGGAGGAAGTTTATTTCCGAAATTGGGGTTGGAACCCCCCAACATTTGGAGCAACAGGCGCCCCTGCTGGAAAAGTTAGTGAGGGGAAATATTTAGGGAGGAAAAAAAAGGGGCAATCTAAAGCTTCCAACATGCATGGGGACAAAGGGGACATTCTCAGCATATTACAATCATGGTAATTAGGGAAGGATGAAAGAAATACAATACATTAGCATACATGTAATACATAAAATGTGATGTTAAGGGAGAAAACTTACCCTAATATAGTCCTCCTGCAGGACTTGTATAATAGCAGAACAGGTGTCTGGGATTATGAGGCCCAGAGCCTGGGGGGAGATGCCTGTGGTGAACTTCAAGTCCTGAAGACTTCTCCCTGTCGCCAGGTAACGCAACGTGGCGATGAGCCTCTGCTCAGCACTGATGGCTTCCCGCATAACGGTGTCCTTCCTGGTAATATAGGGGGACACCAAAGCCAACAGTTCCTGAAAAACGGGGTCAGACATCCTCAGAAAATTCCTGTAGTCCTCAGGATTATTCTCGACGATCTCCCGCAGCAGAGGCATGTGGCAGAATTGGTCCCGCTGGAGCAACCAATTCTTGGTCCATGAACTCCTCCTCACACCATTCATGGACTGGTCTTGGTCCAAAACAAGCAGACCAACACCAAGCGCACGCACAGCACGAACTCGACGACGAGAACGTCCAGGCGACATGGCTAGGAAACGGTCGTCTAATCAGAACGTACAGAACAGAACGCACTTTAGAACAGCAAGGCCTATGAATAACGAACTGAAATTCAGAAACGAACAGGCAATAACGCACTGTAAAACAGATACGACCTGCCTAGACGCCCTGAAAGTCAAGATACGAACCCACAAGCACAAACTGAACGGCAGAAAACGATCTGAAAAGTACGAAGACTGAAAAGCGCGAATCGTCTCTTCCCAAACTTTTACTTCACACGCGGTAACACGAGATCAGCAAAAGCAGCCCAAGGGGTGGCGCCAAGAAAAAAGATCTTCCCCTTTATAGTGCCGTCGTACGTGCTGGACGTGAGCGCAGAGAACCACGAGGAAATTGGAAAATGACAGTGTGTACGCATAGAAAGCTTGACGAGAAAATCGACAAGCTTAACAAGAATCTCGTCGAAAAAAACGACGTGTTTTTTCCGACGAGAAAATCGGTCGTGTGTACGAGGCCTCAGTGACAAAAAGCGAGATCTGCAAAATACTCACAATACCTCTCAGCAAATAGCTTGGGGTGTCTACTTTCCAAAATGGGGTCATTTGGGGGGGTTTTGTGCCATCTGGGCATTTCATGGCCTCCGAAACTGTGATAGGCAGTGAGAAGTGAAATCAAAAATTTACACCCTTAGAAAGCCTGAAGACGGTGCTTGGTTTTTGGGGTCCCGTACTCAGGAGAAGCAACAGAATGTATTTTGGGGTGTAATTCCACATATGCACATGGCATGTTTGAGCAATATATCATTTAGTGACAACTTTGTGCAAAAATAAATAAATAAATAAATAAATTGTCTTTTTTCCGCAACTTGTATCAACATATAAAATATTCCATGGACTCGACATGCCTCTCAGTATATAGCTTGGGGTGTCTACTTTCCAAAATTGGGTCATTTGGGGGGGTTTTGAACTGTTCTGGCATTTTATACACAACATTAGGAAGCTTACATCCACTCTAACCACTTAAAGACAAAGCCCTTTTTGACACTTTTTGTTTACATGAAAAAAAAAATTTTTTTTGCAAGAAAATTATGTTGAACCCCCAAACATTATATATATTTTTAAAGCAAAGGCCCTACAGATTAAAATGGTGGGTGTTGCATTTTTTTTTTCTACACAGTATTTGCGCAGCCATTTTTCAAACGCATTTTTTGGGGAAAAAATACACTTTTTTTAATTTTAATGCACTAAAACACACTATATTGCCCAAATGTTTGATGAAATAAAAAAGATGATCTTAGGCCGAGTACATAGATACCAAACACGACATGCTTTAAAATTTCGCACAAACGCGCATTGGCGACAAACTACATACATTTTTAAAAGCCTTTAAAAGCCTTTACAGGTTACCCCGTTAGATTTACAGAGGAGGTCTACTGCTAAAATTACTGCCCTCGATCTGACCTTCGCGGTGATACCTCACATGCATGGTGCAATTGGTGTTTACATATGACGCCAGACCGACGCTTGCGTTCGCCATTGGGCAAGAGCAGGGCAGGACAGGGGTGCTTTTTTTTTATTATTATTAATTTTGCTTTTTTATTTTATTTTTAAATTGTTCTTTCCATATTTTTATTTTTTTTATCATTTTTATTGTTATCTCAGGGAATGTAAATATCCCCTATGATAGCAATAGGTAGTGACAGGTACTCTTTTTTTAAAAACTGGGGTCTTCTAGACCCTAGATCTTTCCTCTGCCCTCAAAGCATCTGACCACACCAAGATTGGTGTGATAAAATGCTTTCCCAATTTCCCAATGGCGCTTTTTATATCCGGGGGGGGCATTCCCTCCCACTGTTTGTAAAAGCAGTCCAGAGGCTAATTAGCCACTGGGATTGCTTTTACATGAAAGCCGACCGCTGGCTGAAAAGAATGATACCAAGATGATTCCTAAACCCGCAGGCATCATTCTGGTATAAACATTCAAAGTCCAGCAACATACCAGTACGTTGCTGGTCCTTGTTGGACATGTATTGTAATCTTTTTTTTTCATGCAGCCAGTTGGCTGAACGAAAAAAGAGATTGATCGGTGGGTATGCCCACCATTAGAATACCGCCCTTCATCCACCCACTTCTAATGATGGGCATACATGCACCATTTATATATGCCAAAGCATGGGGGCATCCTCCCGCAAAAAAGTTATGCCGCACACACATGGTCGGACTTTTCCACGGGCAAGCCTCCGTCGGAATTTCCGCCCCTGCTGCCCCAATGCTTCGGCATATATGCTTTTTTTTTAACTGTGGTGGTGAAATCACCTTCTACAGCACTGGAGTCGCAGGGATCAGGCCTGTCTCTGCGAACGCTGCAGTTATGTGTGTTGTGTTTTGTAAGTGACAGTGATCGATCGATACTGCACTTGGGTGGCCTGGGCTGGACGGAGGGGCAAAACGCAGGTGCTAGCAGGTATCTGGGCTGATCCCGCTAACACTGCGTTTTTGGGAACCCTAAATTGCTGGGGACGCTAGTATAGATCTGATCAGATCAGATATTGATCTGTTCAGATACTATACCACTAAGGGAGGTGTATGCTTCACGCGTGGGTGTTAGCGTTACTGGCACTAACCTGACGCTGCCTGGGGTGTGACGCAGACCCTCTCTGACGCTAAAACCTAATTGATATCAGCCGCCGGGCGATCAGGGGGTTAAACCTTTATTGGGTTATATATACGGCGGGTGCCCTGACACTATAAAAAGCAAACTAACTAACCAGCGTCACCCGTAACACTTATATGGTGATCACTGGTGAAAGGGTTAACTAGGGGCAATTAGGGGGTTAAAACCCTTATTAGATAATATATGGGGGTACCTGACGCTATAAAAACCTGCGGCGAACCTAAAAAAAATTACTGGCTACCGATCGGCATCACCGACACTAAGACAGCGATCAGAAAAACGATCGCTTAGCGACAGTGGTGATAGGGGGTGAAAGGGTTACCTGGGGGGCGATCAAGGGGGTTAAACCTTTATAAGATAATATATGGGGGTACCTGACGCTATAAAAACCTGCGGCGAACCTAAAAAAAAATTACTGGCTACCGATCTGCATCACCGACACTAAGACAGCGATCAGAAAAACGATCGCTTAGCGACAGTGGTGATAGGGGGTGAAAGGGTTACCTGGGGAGCGATCAAGGGGGTTAAACCTTTATTAGACAATTTATGGGGGTACCTGACGCTATAAAAACCTGCGGCGAACCTAAAAAAAATTACTGGCTACCGATCTGCATCACAGACGCTAAGACAGCGATCAGAAAAATGATTGCTTAGTGACAGTGGTGATAGGGGGTGAAAGGGTTACCTGGGGGGCGATCAAGGGGGTTAAACCTTTATTAGATAATTTATGGGGGTACCTGACGCTATAAAAACCTGCGGCGAACCTAAAAAAAAATTACTGGCTCCCGATCTGCATCAGCGACGCTAAGACAGCGATCAGAAAAATGATCGCTTAGCGACGGCGGTGCTAGGGGGTGAAAGGGTTATCTGGGGGGTGATCAGGGGGTTAAACCTTTATTAGGGGGGGGTTAGGGGGCTACACTGGACCTAAAACTAACTTTAGTGACACTTTTACAGTCACAAATGTCACTGATTGCAGTGATCAGTAAATAAATGGTCACTGCAATCAGTGACATTGTGACTGGGGGCTGGGGGGTGATCTGGGGGGGCGATTTGTGTGCCTATGTGTCCTGGTGTCAGTGTACTGTTTGTGCACTAACCTGTATGTCTTCTCTTGTACGGCGCTCGGTATATGTGAGCGCCGCATGAGAGATGACATCACTTCCTCCTGCTTCCTCTGCCTGTGTTTACATTACAGGACAGAGGAAGCACTTTCATTCGCCGGGAGCGATCGCGGGGGGTTGGCCGGAATCGAACGGCCGTCCCCTCATCTCGGATCGCTCCCCAACGAATACCGACCGCTCACTGTATAGGAGGGGGGTCCGATCGGACCCCCCAACTGTACAAAGGCAATCACGTACACTGTACGTGATTGTGCCTGTCGGTGCCATTCTGCCGACGTACATATACAGTGAGCGGTCGTTAAGTGGTTAAATCAGTATGACTAGATTATGCACAGGTGATGGACACAGGCAAAAGTTGCTGGAATATTCCCTATATAACCACCCCCCTCCTCACCCCACTCCAGATATTCTCAAGGAAGATCATAAGACCTGTGTCCCATAGTATACACAAGGTAACAGATTTTACTGACATTTTAAAAAACATCAATAGACCCACATAACAAATAGGTCAAGAACGGTTCAACAGAATTTAGAGAGCAGCTTCTCGCACCTTTCACCTGGCATTGGAGCAGGCCTGAACATCCAGCTGGTAAAACCTAGCAAATGTATGAACAGAAGATCAGGTGGAAACTAGAGATGGGCCGAACACCCCCCTGTTTGATTTGCGCCAGAACTCTCGAACATTGCAGAAGTTCAGGCCCAAGCTATGAACCCCATTGAAGTCTATGGGATCTGACCTTGAAAAATCAACAATTTTTATTTTTTAGATAAAGTCTGGTGTCTCTTTCGCAGACTTTGTATAGAACTAACAGGTGCAAAAAAATTGGGCTTTGGGTGTTGGTGGTGTCTTCCCCAATAACCTTCTAGAGGTACTCTTGAGAAAAGCAAAAATTGGCCTTGCTGTAAAAAAAATTCAATTTGATGCACTTGTCAAACAGGTGCAAAGAAATTTGTCCTTGGGTGTTAATTGTGCCCATGGAACCTATACCAAATTTTATTTTTCAAGATAAAATCAACACTCACAAAGCTAGGCAGCCTAGACAGTCTTGTAGAGATGTGAGATACCAAAAACACTTAATCAGCGACATCGGGGCTTGATAGATGCTGCTAATCCAGGACTGATTCATTTTAACCAACATCAGCCAGACAACAGAGTCTGTGGACAGACACGCTCTTTTTTCTGTCACAAAACCTCTGGCAGCACTTATTTGCCCTTCTGGATGCAGGGCAGCCCATTAGCTCAATTGCATACTGGCCAAGTTCTGGCCAGTGGTCTATTCTCATGACCCAGAAACCCACTGGATCGTCTACTAGAAAGCTATCCATGTCTGTTTTTGCCCCTAGATAATCTTCCACCATATGATGCAGACACTGCTGATGGGATGTGGAAGCTGGCAGCCCTAGGTGCAGAGGACAATTTTTTTTTTAAATGCATCACTGAGGCAGCGCTCTTTTCCACCGCCCTTTCTTTGACCAACAAAAGCCTCACAACTAGCTTTTCCATGAGACTTTAACCTACCAGAGTCTAGAAAGGCGTTACATAAACTCCTCTTTAAGGCGTCCTCAAGATTTTTCATCCTGTGCTCCCTCTGTGAGTGCAGGATGATTTCCGAGACTTTCCCCTTGTAGCGGTGGTCGAGGAGGGTTGCCAACCAATAATGATCCTTCTCCTTGATGCCACAAATTCTCAGGTCCTTTTGCAGACTTTGAAGAATAGGGGAGCCCATCCACTGCAAGTTTGCGGTGTCCTCTGGGTCACTGAGGAGTACAGTATCTGGAACTGCCTCCTCTCAGCCATGTACTACTCCCAAGGTTTCTGGGAACTGAAAATCATCTCTTCACCCCCTTCCTGCCCAGGCCAATTTTCAGCTTACAGCGCTGTAACATTTTGAATGACAATTGCGCGGTCATGCAACACTGTACCCTAAAATTATATTTTTTTCCCCCACAAATAGAGCTTTCCTTTGGTGGTATTTGATCACCACTGCGGTTTTTATTTTTTGCGCTATAAACAAAAAAAAATTTCCTCAGTTTAGGCCGATATGTATTCTTCTACATATTTTTGGTAAAAAAACAAAATCGCAATAAGCGTATATTGATTGGTTTGCGCAAAAGTTATAGCAAAAGTTATAGCTCCTACAAAATAGGGGATAGATTTATGTCATTTTTATTATAATTTTTTTTTTTTACTAGTAATGGCGGCGATCTGCGATTTTTATCATGACTGCAATATTGCGGCGGACACATCGGACACTTTTGACACTATTTTGGGACCATTGACACTTATACAGCGATCAGTGCTATAAATATGCACTGATTACTGTATAAATGTCACTGTCAGGGAAGGAGTTAACACTAGGGGGCGATTAAGGGGTTAAATGTGTTACCTAAGGAGTGATTCTAACTGTAGGGGGAGGGGACTGGTGAGGGGGGTGACTGATCGGTGTTCCTATATACAAGGAACACACAATCGGTCTTCTCTCCCCTGACAGGATGTGGATCTGTGTGTTTACACACACAGATCCACGGTAATGTTCTATGACCGGCAATTGCGGGTGCCCGGCAGACATCGTGGCCCCCGGGCACGTGCATTGGCCCCCGTGAAGCCGAGGACGTCATGACGCCTGCCCGGAGGGACAGAGTGTTCCTGCGGACGTCATATGAGAATGGGTGGTAGGGAAGTGTTTAAAGGCTAAGTTCAGCTGAGGGTAGATGACGTAAGGTGTGTGCTAATGAGATCAGTTGGTCAACTCCTTCCTGTGTCATGAGCTAAATTCTGACCAGGAAGTAAGCCAGAAGTAATCGAGCCGTGTGTTTAACCCTTTCCATACAGGGCTTTTTATACCACTTCCATACCGGGCCTATTCTGGCACTTCTCTCCTACATGTACAAATCATCATTCTTTTGCTAGAAAATTACTCAGAACCCCCAAACAAAATATATGTTTTTTTATCAGATACCCTAGGGAATAAAATGACGGTCGTTGCAACTTTTTATCTTGCACGGTATTTGCGCAATAATTTTCCAAATGCCTTTTTTGGGGAAAAAAAATGGTTTCATGAATTAAAAAATAACAACAGTAAAGTTAGCCCAATTTTTTTGTAAAATATGAAAGCTTATGTTACGCCGAGTAAATAGATACCTAACTTGTCACGCTTTAAAATTGTGCACACTCATGGAATGGTGCCAAACTTCGGTACTTAAAAATCTCCATAAGCGACGCTTTGAAATTTTTTACAGGTTACCAGGTTAGAGTTACAGAGGAGGTCTAGTGCTAGAATTGTTGCACGTGCTCTAACGCACGCGGCGATACCTCACATATGTGGTTTGAACGACTTACGTGTGCGTTCACTTCTGAGCGCGAGCTATTGGGGACGGGCATTTTAATTTTTTTTTTTTTTTTTTATTATTTTACTTTTTATTTTTACTTTTTTTTTTTTTTTTGATCACTTTTATTCCTATTACAAGGAATGTAAACATCCCTTGTAATAGGAATGGTGTGTGACAGGTCCTCTTTATGGAGAGATGCGGGGTCAATAAGACCCCACATCTCTCCTCCAGGCTGGAAAGCATGAGATTGTGAAAAAAATTTCACCGATCTCATGCTTACTAGCCGCAATGGCGGCTTTGTTTACATCTGAGGACCCGGGCGTGACGTCATCACATTGCGCCCGGGCCTCCGACGGTCATAGAGATGACTGGTGACCATCTGGTCACCAGTCATCTCTATGCTCCTCGTCATGTGACCAACGGCACAGGACGATTCTTTCTCCGGGCCCCCGATAGCACGGGAGAGCCCGGAGAAGCACCGGATGGCAGCGGGAGGGGGGGGATGTCCCCTCCCGCCGCCTATAAGAACGATCAAGTGGCGAAATCGCCTCTATGATCATTCTTACGGTGCGCAGAATCGCCGGCTGAAGACAAGGATATCTGAATGATGCCTCTAGCTGCAGGCATCATTCAGATATCCCCCCTCAAACCCAGGACGTCATATGACGTTCACCCGGAGGGAGAGAGGGTTCCTGCCGGCGTAATTTTACAATGACCCGGTATGTAAGTAGTTAAATCGCTAAGAAGAGAGTGAGGTATGCCGATGTAGAATTAATGGAAAGCTGTTTTATTTTTGCATTATTGGTACATAAGGGAGCTGGAATTTAGAAAAAAAAAAACTTAGCCTTTAAGGTTTGACGTATGTCTTCCTCTGCTTCAATGCCTCCAAAACTGCCAGAATCCTCCCCTCCTCTTCCCTATCTTCTTGTGTGTTCTGTGGCATCGCAAGAATGGTGTCTGCATAAAGAGGGCCTTGAAAGGAAAGGAATTCCTCCTCTTCCTCCCGCTGCTCTACCTCGAGTGCCCTGTCCATAATGCCAAGCAGAGCATGCTCCAGCAGGAACACAAGAGGAATATTGTCTCCCCTGAGCCTGTCACTGTGTCATATTCACACAGGTACTCATTGACAGTCCTCTGCTGCATGTGCAGCTGCTGCAGCATTGCCAAAATTGAGTTACACCTGGTGGGCATATCACAAATCAGGTGGTTTATGGGCAGGTGGGATTCCCGCTGAATTTCAGCTAACCAAACACTGTCTGTGTACGCCTAAAATGGCTACAGACTCTTCTGGCCTGCTCTAGAAAATCTTGCAAACCTGGGTACCTGTTTAAGAAACGCTGCACCACCAAATTGAGGACATGTGCCAGGCATGGCACATGTGTCAACTTTCCCTGTCAAAGGGCAGACAGAAAGTTAGTGCCATTATTGCACACCACCCTTCCTGGCTCAAACTTCCATGGCGTGAACCCCCTCTGGGCCTGCCCCTGCAGAGCTAAAAGAATCTCTGCTCCAGAGTGGCTCTTGTCCCCTAGAAAGACCAGCTGAAGCACTGCATGGCATCTTTTAGCCTGACTCATTGAATGGTCCCTTGAACGCTTAGGGAGTACTGGTGGTTTATAGGACAATCCAGCAGAGGAAGGCATGGAGGAGGAGGAGGGGGTGGAGCTAACAGATCTCACATCATCACCACTAGCTGTATGGAGACATGGTGACAAAACAAGCTCCAGCACTGAGCCCTGTCCTGCATCCTTCCTAGTTGCAAGCAGAGTTACCCAGTGTACTGTAAATTAAATATACCATCCCTGACCATATGTCAGCAGTAATGTGGACCTTGCGGCTGACTACCTTGCCCAACAATGCCAAAACATTTCCTTCCATGTGATGGTACAGAGCCCGAATGGCCTTATGTGCAAATAAATAGCGACTCTGAACCTGCCATTGTGGTACAGAACATTCTGCAAATTCCGAGGGGCAGAATCCACCAGATGGAAAGACAGGAGTTGTAAAGTCAGCAATTTGGACAAGCTGGAGTTTAGATGCTGGGTATGTGGGTGGCAGGGAATGTAATTTTTTTTTTCACTATCGCAGATAGGGCAGAGAAATTTGCCTGCTATACTCTACAGCTGGTGGTGTGCTGCTGGCAGACGTGCTGCAAGGACCTGTGACACCCTTTGCTACACCATCATCCATGTCAGTGGAGGCTGCTGAGAGGTCATAAGATATAGCGGGGGTAGACATGAAAGGTGAGGCGTGAGAAGAAGAATTGTCCCTTGTGTGTGGCTTTCAGGTGCTCCTGCCAATGGGCTGAATGGTGGGAGGTTAAATGCCTTGTCAAGCACGTGGAACCCAAATGGCTGCTGTTTTTTCCACACTTGATCTGCTTGTGGCAGAGATTGCAAATTGCAACAGTGAGATCGGCTGCACATATGCTAAATAAGGCCCACACAGCTGAGCTGTGGGAAGTGGGCTGGGAGATAAATGCTCCACAATCTGATGGAACAGGGTGGGAGCTCTCTACTGTTCCATGATAGCTGCCTCTGGAGGACATCCTGCCTTATTTGGGTTGGTTCTCCCCCTCACTTTCCTCCTCTGCTCTATTCGGCACCCAAGTCATGTCAGTGACATCATCATCATCCCTTCCATCCTCATCATCACTGGAGCCAACTTGGCAATACACTGCCACTGGGGGAACATGACTGCCAATTTGTTGCTTATCAGTGTTTTCTCCTCTCCATAGACTTATATTACTCCCTTCCTCAACATCAGAATCAAGTAATGTCTGTGGATCCTCAAGAAGCAAGTGGCTGACGCTGTGTTCAAATAATTCAGCTGGCTCCATGCATGATGCTGGGGCTATGGCAGGAGTAGCTGTGGACAAGGAGGCAGAATAAGTCGCTCTGGTAAGCTGCATTGGACTGCGCACTAGTCTCAGCTTGGGTTAGAGGATGAGGATGGTTTAGTAAGCCAGTCCACTACCTCCTCTGCATGCTGTGGCTGGATAGCACAGGCAACATCACTAAACAGAGAAAAACATGCCCTGCTTGAAAACAGACCACGTCCACCTTTGCCTGTGGACACAGATGCTGCTGGCCCCCTCAAAGTGGCATGGGAATGTCTGCCTCTCCTTGTTGGCCTCCCAGACAGGATGGGGGGGGGGGGTTATTACCCAAATTTAATAGATACTGGGAAACGTGTCATGTCTGTGCATCCTCAAGAAGCAAGTGGCTGAGGCTGTGTTCAAATAATTGATCTGACTCTTTCATGCATGATGCTGGGACTATGGCAGGAGTAGCTGTGGACAAGGAGGTAGAATAAGCCGCTCTGGCAGCTGCGTTGGACTGCGCACTAGTCTCAGCTCATAAGCAAGTCCATCACCTCCTCTGCATGCTGTGGCTGGATAGCACAGACAACATCACTAAACAGAGAAAAACAGTGTCCAGTGTACCTCATTCTGAAGTTCAAAAGTTGGGAGGTATGCAAGCACTAAGCTGTACAACATACTTTAAGGGAACAGGATCAATTATTTTTTTTATTTTTTTTAGGGTAACAAACACTTTAAACCTTGTGCTGGCTGCTTCTTTATGAGCTTATTTATCTGAGCACAAATTATTTATAAGTACAGTATGTGGTTAAAAAATGATAAATAAATACAATTCTATT
The DNA here is from genome assembly GCA_029206835.1 of Rana muscosa. Classification (NCBI taxonomy): domain Eukaryota; kingdom Metazoa; phylum Chordata; class Amphibia; order Anura; family Ranidae; genus Rana; species Rana muscosa. The sequence continues at coordinate 190,202,276 of CM055116.1, forward strand.
TTTACATATATATGTATGTAGCGGGTATTTCAATTTGGGGGGGCACATCTGGGTTATTTAACCCAGATGTACTAATTGTTAGGGAAACTGAGAATCCCTTTTGTGGCTCTTGGAGGACTCTGGTGGTGCAAGGTTCCCTGTGGCCTGCAGGTGGCGTTGTCGCCCTGGGTCGGAGTTGAACCTGCACCACAAGACTGTACCTTTTTTTTTGTCCTTTCCTGGCGCCGGTACAGCGGGGCGGGGAACCCGCTGTGACGCAAAGGGAGAGGAGATAAAAGGGGCGGACGCCCTGGCCTTGGGGTTCAGAGTTGGAGGACGCGGCCGCGCCCAGGCACCTTCAGCCTGGGTGCTGGCGTTCCGGAGTTCCGGGCCCAGGTGCCCTTGACCTGGCCGGAGCGAGGGATGGAGTCCATCCCAGGCACCTTAAGCCTGGGGTGAGGTACTACAGCCAAGGCCTGGGACCCAGTAACTTCGACTGGGTTCCGCGAGGGTGGAGGAGTCCAAGGGGCCCTAAGGTGTTGGGACCCGTATCTGAGGCGAGGAGGCCGGGGAGTGTAACCCTTCCGGAAAACCCGGTACAGCATTAATCCGGTGACGGCGGGGCCTCTGGTAACTCCCTTGGAGGGATGTCTTCCCCCGGACAGGGGCTGCAACGTAACGAAGGTAACTCCAGTTCCTGTTCACTAGAGTCGCTGGAAGAGACTCTGTATCCAGAAGTCCATTTAACAGCCACTGTGCTTAGCAATCGTTGGTGAAACCTCAACGGTTTAGTTTCTTTGAGGATTGTGCCTTGACCTACTCCCCACCAATACTGAACTGTTCTATGGGTCTCAAACTGTCTACTCGCAAAGGACTATTTGTTTGCCGTTATGGAATAAATAAGTGTTGGACCTTTTCAGTGTGTGGTACTCCAATTACTGGGAGCAAAGTGGGTTATCAGCAGAACAGACCTGGCTCCAAGCGTATACACAGCCCGGGTGTAATCTGATTCTGGCCTTCACCTCTACACGCAGTAATCTAGAGGACATGGGCCGTGGCGCACCTCGCTCTCCCCTTCAAGGTAACCCTAGACCGAAGCCAAAGTGACCGTTAAAGAAGAGAGAGAGGGTGAGGCCGCTATATATATATATATATATATATATATATATATGTGTGTGGGTTTTTTAACCATCACTTAGAGTATAACAATGCCAAATTGAATAGTTCGGAAAGAAGTAAAACTGTATATTATGTGTGCATGTATAACGGCACTTTCTCCTTTATTTTTTCTTGTTTCATGGATCATAATTTTTTTCTAAACACACACTGGCCGAAGCAGGTTCTGTCAGAGATATCAATAATTGATTCCAGTTCCTCCCTGGCCTTTCCTCTGCACACAAACCCTGCTCGGTATTGCAAGCAATTTGTTTCCTGTATTAACCTCTATTACCTCTGGCCAGGTAAAACATTGCAGTTTCGATTAGAAATCTTTCACCAAATGCAGTAGAAAGGCACCAACGTCCTCACAGAGCGTGTGACCTGTACAGCATTTCAATAATACCCCTGCCTGATTATAACACTAATTCATGTCTTCCCTCGATCTAAATGTTATACTTTTCAATTACAGCTGACACTGCAGCCGTGCAGGGAAATAGTTTTCATAAGAAGAATTGAGGCTGATGTTACAAACACAGCTGCCTAGAATTTAAATACAAATTGATCCTCTCTAGATTAGAAGTCGATTGGAAATGTAATGTGTCCAGTTCTTAAATTTAAGGTTACATTAACATGGCAATAGACAGCACTCCAAAGGGACATGGAGAATAAATAAGTCTTCTAATGATCTGAAATATTTTTATATGGGGAATTCTACACATTTTATTTACAATATATAATAATATGGTATGATGTATATACACTATATTGTCAAAAGTATTGGGACACCTGCCTTTACACGCACATGACTTTTAATGGCATCCCAGTCTTAGTCCGTAGAGTTCAATATTGCGTTGACCTACCCTTTGCAGCTATAACAGCTTCAACTGTTCTGGGAATGGCTGTCCACAAGGTTTAGGAGAGTGTCTATGGGAATGTTTGACCATTCTTTAAGAAGTGCATTTGTGAGGTCAGGCACTGATGTTGAACAATAAGACTGGCTCGCAGTCTCCGCTCAAATTCATCCCAAAGGTGTTCTATGGGGTTTAGGTGCAGGCCAGTCAAGTTCCTCCACCCCAAACTCGCTCATCCATGTCTTTATGGACCTTGCTTTGTGCACTGGTGCGCATTCATGTTGGAACAGGAAGGGGCCATCCTCAAACTGTTCCCACAAAGTTGGGAGCAATAAATTATCCAAAATGTCTTGGTATGCTGAGACCTTAAGAGTTCCCCTCACTGGACCTAAGGGGCCAAGCCCAACCCCTGAAAAGCAACCAAACCCCATAATCCCCCCTCTACCAAATGATTTGGACCAGTGCACAAAGCAAGGTCCATAAAGACATGGATGAGTGAGTTTGAGGTGGAGGAACTTGACTGGCCAGCACAGAGTCCTGACCCCAACCCAATAGAACACCTTTCGGATGAATTTGAGCGGAGACTGCAAGCCAGGCCTTCTCCTCCAACATCAGTGCCTGACCTTACAAATGCGCTTCTGGAAGGATGGTCAAACATTTCCATAGACACACTCCTAAACCTTGTGGACAGACTTTCCAGAAGAGTTGAAGCTGCAAAGGGTGGGCAAACTCAATATACAACCCTACAGACTAACACTGGGATGCCATTAAAGTTCATGTGTGTGTAAAGGCAAGCATCCCAATACTTTTGACAATATAGTGTACATATACAGTATATTGCTGTGAAAAAGTATTTGCCCCTTCCTAAATTATTATTTTTTGCATATTTGTCACACGTAAATGATTCAGACCATAAAACAAATGGTAATATTACACAAAGACAGCCAGAGTAAATCCAAAATGCAGTTTTTAAATGATGATTTCATTTATTAGGGGAAAAAAGCTGTCTAAGGCCTCTTTCACACGGGGCGGATCCGTGAAGATCCGCCCCGTGAAGCTCCGCTTGCTCAGCGGGGATCGCTCCGTTGATCCCCGCTGAGCCGACGGATGACTGGGCGGTCCCCGCACACTGTGCAGGGACCGCCCTGTCAGAGCGCCGCTCTCCCCTATGGGGAATCGGATGACGACGGACCGTAGAGTCCGTTGTCATCCGATCCGCTCCGCAGACGGAAGGAAAAATAGGATTTTCCTCCGTCACACTTTTTCGGAGCGGTAGCGGAGCGGATGTCAGCGGACATGTCTCCGCTGCCATCCGTGCTTCCATAGGGGTGCATGGAGGATCCGTTTCAGGTCCGCCTAAAAAACTGACAGGCGGACCTGGACGGACCTCCGTGTGAAAGAGCCCTTAACCTGCTAAATTTCACTTGCCACACCCGACCTGATTACTGCCAGACTTGTTGAATCAATAAATCACTTACATAGAAGCTGTCTGACAAAGTAAGGCCCCTTTCACACTAGCGGACCGTATGTCCGCTTTTTCATCCATCCGTTTACGGATGAAAAAGGGACATACATTGGTCCCTATGAGATCGTGGGTGTCAGCGGATGAACATCCGCTGACACCCGATCTCATCCGAGTCCGCAATCCTCCGATTCTGCAGATGGAGGAAAATCTTATTTTTCTATCCGTCTGCAGAGCGGATCGGATGAACACGGACAGAGGTCTGTGTTCATCCGATCCCCCCCATAGGGGAGAGCGGAAATCTGACAGGGCAGTCCCTGCACAGTGTGCGGGGACCGCCCTGTCATCCGCCGGCTCAGCGGGGATCAACGGAGCGATCCCCGCTGAGCAAGCGGAGGTTCGCAGGGCGGATCTTCACGGATCCTTCCCGTGTGAAACGGGCCTAAAGCAGGCTAAAAGATCTCAAAAAGCAACACATCATGCCGCAATCGAAAGAAATTGAAGAACAGATGAGAAACAAAGTCATTGATATCTTAAATATGGGGGGCCATAGAGGTTGGGACTTTCCAGAGGTATGGGTCAGATCACCTCACATCCCAAAATTCATATATGTAAAAAAGAGGGGGGGAAGGAGCGGGACTTTGTATGAAACATGTGCGGGAGAGATTTAAATAAGTTGGGGGAAATAAATATGACTAGAATACATTTAAAAGTTGATAATTTATTGCTTTCAAATAATGCACCGTCCATGACTATATTGCATTATTAAAGGACACATTGTATATGTTTTTTCACAACTTTGTTAAAAAATAATAATAAGCCAAGGACCCAGATATACAGACAAAAAATGCAATAAATGAATTGTAATGATACATAATTTTTGAGGCATGAAGCTGTTGGCTCTACGCGTTTCACAACTTTGGTCGCTCTTCAGGAGCACGCATGCAATTTATTTCTGTAAAGACATAAACACATTTGGGGTAAAACCGGGGCACCGAACAACCAAGGGACCGTGAACTAGTCAGGGTCGATGGTACTTACCAGGTAGCCCCATGTTAATGGTGTGAAAGTGAGACCCAACCAGACTCCCACATGGGGCCTGGTAGCACCATCCGGGGGCTGTGGCAGGGAGATACGAGACAGCCGGCACCCACAGAGGACGCATCCCGGTCGGACGGGCATCGGACATAGATGAATGTGTGGGCTGTGGTAAGTGAGTGGTGATGGCTGTTGAAATGAAGAGCAAAAAACATACTATTTGAAAAAAGGAAAGGGGGAATGTGGTGTGCAGGGAAGAGAAAATAGAAAAAACACTAGCAATCCAATTCAAATATAAGAAAAATAGGAATATGTATGAAATAACTAAATGGGAAAGAGAAAATACCTGTGGTGTCTGTGTGTACTGCTTGTGGATCCGTGAATAGATATAAGTCAAATGCCTGCCGACCCAAGATGACGCCCCCTATGTACGTGCCGCCGCCAAGGATTCCCGCCAATGTCACGCACGCGAGAGAGTGGGGAGAAAGGGCATCTACACCAATGCGGAAGAGCCGCCTGGTAGTAAGACGCCATGATGTCTCCCCACAGTAGCTCGTAGCTGTCAACCATACGCCGCACCGAGTGGTGACTCAGTGTGCGACGAGGGACGGCGTGACGTCGACCCGCAATGTACGCCCATACCTCCCGGCTGTCTCGTATCTCCCTGCCACAGCCCCCGGATGGTGCTACCAGGCCCCATGTGGGAGTCTGGTTGGGTCTCACTTTCACACCATTAACATGGGGCTACCTGGTAAGTACCATCGACCCTGACTAGTTCACGGTCCCTTGGTTGTTCGGTGCCCCGGTTTTACCCCAAATGTGTTTATGTCTTTACAGAAATAAATTGCATGCGTGCTCCTGAAGAGCGACCAAAGTCGTGAAACGCGTAGTGCCAACAGCTTCATGCCTCAAAAATTATGTATCATTACAATTCATTTATTGCATTTTTGTCTGTATATCTGGGTCCTTGGCTTATTATTATTTTTTAACAAAGTTGTGAAAAAACATATACAATGTGTCCTTTAATAATGCAATATAGTCATGGACGGTGCATTATTTGAAAGCAATAAATTATCAACTTTTAAATGTATTCTAGCCATATTTATTTCCCCCAACTTATTTAAATCTCTCCCGCACATGCTTCATACAAAGTCCCGCTCCTTCCCCCCCCCCCTCTTTTTTACATAAAGTAATTGATATGTATCAGTCTGGAAAGGTTTACAAATAATCTGCTTTAGAGAAATAACTCACAAGTGATGGAATCAGTGCAATGAAAGTTCGGTGTGGTAAAGAGGGAGAGAAGAGGTGCAAACCATCTCTCTCACAAATAACTGATGGAACCATAAATTCTGCTCTCTTCCAGAAAATTCTGAAGGAGAATGTCCGGCCATCAGTTTGTGACCTCAAGCTCAAGTGCATTTGGGTTATGCAGCAGAACAATAATCTGAAACAAACCAGCAAGTCCACCTCTGAATGGCAAAAAAACAAAAACTAAATTAATAGAGTTGAGTGAACAGTGCGAGCCAAGCAAATTTCTGCCCAAACATCGTCTTTTTGCCAGTTCGGCGAACATCCCGCCTAGCGCCCCACAATGCACGGTGCATAGCTGGTTGTTAAGGGAAGCTGGCCGCTGCATCCTTAACAACAGATGAGTCATCAGCTGTCAACGGTCTTCCCCGCTGACAGCTGAATTAAAAAAAAACATTGCATAGTAAAGAACCGGTGTGGGTGTCCGGTCCGGTATGGATTTTTAAGGGGAAACCACACCAAAATTAAACAAAAAATCTGTGTGTGGTCCCCACCCACCCCCCCAAATATCCATCCCAGACCCTTACCCAAGCATGCGGCCCAGCAGGTCAGGAAAAGAGGAGAGGGTGAGCAAGTCCCCCCCTCCTGAACCCCTACTCATTCACCCAAAAAAGTGTCAAAAATAAATAAAGACAGGAGCCAGTTTGACAATTCCTTTATTAAAAAAAACAAAACAATGTCCTCCGATGTAGATCATTCGTCAATCACAAATTCGTCAATCACAAATTCGTCAATCACGAATCACGAGTGGTGACATCATCACACCGTTTACGAGGAAGGGCCTCTGTACTCTGCCGGCCGGCACTCTTTTTATGCTTTTTATCACTTCATGTCTGTAAGTGCATTACTTTTTATACAATAAACCAGTCAAGACGTTATCACCCTATTGGTCCCTCTCTCTCCTTTCCCACGTGATCAACCGCATTTGGAGTTGAGGTATAGCCAGAGAGTGAGAGTGTGCTGGAGAAACACCTTGCGTGTCTGGTCCGTGTCCCGGTTACCATTCTACCTGCAAGTTAAAGGCCGTGGCTGGGTCACAGCCGATTGCGTGTCTTTGCTTGCCTTCCAGTAAGCAGCCATTGGTTTTGTGGTGGTGGGCACTCCATATTGATATCAAGCACAGTGGTGTCATTATAAGTTTATGGACTGTTATTAGCCTGTGGACTGTATCAACCTGTGGACTTTTGTCTGACTATTGGTCTGCTTGTGTATGGTGTATATTTCCTATGTCAATCTGGGGATAGTTTATACTATTTCTAATTATGTCATCCTGAGGATTGATGTGTACCCCTCCCCCCTTTTTTAATCATTATTGGCGCAGCTCCTTCTTTCTTCATTCTTTAAATCTATACAATAGTATTTCCTGTTGGAACTACCTAAAATTATTTTCTCTTCAAAGACGCTCATTATTTACAATTGAAAGGGGCAGAGATGGGTTCCAATGTCGCACCCCCATACGCAAACGCATTTATGAATATGATTGAAACGTCTTTTATGTATAACAAAATGTTCCTGTAATATTGCCAAGGCAGGTAAAGATTTGTGGACAATGTGTTAGCTATGTGGGGTGGCGACATTGGAACCCTACTATTATTCGATCGATACCTCCAATTATCTCGTTCCTGGTTTGAAGTTCAACATGGAGTTCAGCGAGATTGAGATTCCCTTTCTGGACACCATGTTGAAAATTGATCAGATGAAGATCGAAAGCGATTTCTACGTTAAAAGTACTGATCGTAATCAATTGCTACATTTTGATAGTTTCCATCCACAAGGAGTGTTCATTTCCATTCTGAAGAGCCAACTAATGAGAGTCCAGAGAATAGTTAGTGATCCGCAACGTCTTGAACAAAGATTAAATGAAATGGAGAAAACATTTATAAATAGAAAATATCCAGAAGCATTAATTAGAAAGGAACGCTTAAGTATAAAATACTAGAACAAGTAATAGATATACCAGGGGGATCCCTTTTGTTACACAATACCATCCATTTTCATATACGGTTTTTAATATTAAACACTGGAATTCACTTAAAGAAAGTTATCCTACTATTGAGGAATTTTGAAACTTACCGCTACCTTCAAATAGAAAATGTAGGACATTAAGAGATCGATAAGTAAAGTCGGACCAATTTTTTTCTTCTATTCCCAAAACTACTTTCCTAGGACCCAAGAACATGGGATAATTTCCATGTTTGTCTTGTATCCAGTGTAATTCGATGATAAAAGGTAAATTCATCTTGCATCCACATAGAGGTTTTAATGTCCCAATTAAGGGACACTACATCTGCCAGTCATCATACGTGGTTTATGCTATGTAATGTCCATGTGGATTATTTTATATTGGAGAAACCACCCAAAAGGTTAAGGAATGGATCGTATAGCCAGACATATATTTTTGATCAGAGATAAATTAGTACAACTACCACTGGCTAGACATTTTGTAGAGAAAGGACATAAAGTTTCCCAGTTGAAATATATGATGCTAGAAGACATAAATAGAAATAGGAGAGGAGGTGATCGTGAACTAATTTTAAGGAAACAAGAAGTCCACTGGATACATTTTCTTAACACTACTGTATATATACTCGAGTATAAGCCGACCCGAATATAAGCCGAGGCACCTAATTTTACCACAAAAAACTGTGAAACTTATTGACTCGAGTATGAGCCTAGGGTGTCCATTTGCATGCCTCACTATGCTTCACTGTGCCTCACTGTGTCCATGCCTCACTGTACCTCACTGTGCCCATGCCTCACTGTGCCCATGCCTCACTGTGTCCATGCCTCACTGTGTCCATGCCTCACTGTGTCCATGCCTCACTGTGTCCATGCCTCACTGTGCCCATGCCTCACTGTGCCCATGACTAGACTGACGTTTAACATGGGAGTCTATGGAAGGTGTGCCCGGCTTTGAAAAATCGTTGCTCCCCGGCCGTAGGTCCCCCAGACAAAAAACTTTGCACACTTATAGAGGAGAAATGGGGCTACATGTGTGCCAAGTTCGGCCGGTACAAGGTCCCCAAAGTCACAGGAGAAATTACCGTTTAACATGGGAGTCTATGGAAGGGGTGCCCGGCTTTGAAAAATCGGTGCTCCCCGGCCGTAGGTCCCCTGGACAACGAACTTTGCACACTTGTAGAGGAAGAGTTGGGCTACATGTGAGCCAAGTTTGGGGTCCAGGAGACCGGGTCCCCAAAATCCGGGAGATGAGGCGCAAAAAGGTGACTCGATTATAAGCCGAGGGGGGCATTTTCAGCACAAAAAAATGTGCTGAAAAACTTGGCTTATACTCGAGTATATACGGTATTTCTCCTAATGGATTAAAACACACATTTTGATCTTTATTTTTTCATATGATTTGTGATATATTTAAATTGGTCCTCTTGGATAATTAAACTACAGAATTTAATTATATTTATATATATATATATATATATATATATTGTGACAGCAGGAACGTAAAGTCACCTGGTTGCATCCAGGGGGGTAGATATATTTCGCCCAGATTCAGGCTTTACGCCGACTTATACAACTAGGTGGAGAGTTGTATAAGCCCAGCTAAGGCTAGTGGGCTCATGGATGACTCATACCTCTAGGGAGAGTGTGGGGCGTCGTGCAGACAGGGAGTTGATGAGACCAGCTGAAGCTTGTCAGCTCATTTAGGCCTCTATAAGAACTCCCAGCTTCATTAGATGTTAGCTCATGCCTGGACCCAGACCTGTGTGGACTGTCTAGGGAGAGTGAACCCCTGTGCGGTGAGACAAAGCCTGTGTGGCTATTTGCTTGGACATTTAAAACCAGGGACTTAGGGACTAGGACAGCACTAGGCTGATCCCAGTTGTTAGTTAGGAAACCTGTATGTTTAGTCAGAGGTCAAGTTGACCAGGATTTATTTTGTTTATGTTTCTTTTGGCTTTGCTGTGTTTTGTCACTGTAAATAGAAAATAAACCGCACCTTTTTTTTTGATTTTGAAAACCACAACCTCCGTTTGCTGGGCCTGTTTTTGTGTGGGGAGCCCATCCCGGGGGTCACACACACCCGCTGCCGAGCTAACCCCCTCACAGTTGGTGGAGAATGCGGGCAGTTTTTTTTAAGCCAGCATGGAGGAGATACTGAAGCAGCTGGCTCTAGCAAATGCCAATCAACAGCAGACAAATGCAGGTTTGCAAAAGAGCCTTGCAGCTCATCAACAGAGCCTTGCAGCTCAACAACAGAACTTCGCAGCCCAGCAGCAAGCTCATCAACAGAGCCTTGCAGCCCAGCAGCAAGCTCACCAACAGAGTCTGGAAGCTCAGCAACAAGCCCAGCAGCAATCTGAGGCCCGCTTCATAGACCTGTTACAGAAGCAAGAGCAGAGACTACAACAAATGGAAGCAGTAATGCAGCAACGTCCGCAGACCAGTGAGGAAAGCCGTCCCACTAATACCGCGTCCTTTGGGGTGAGTCGTTTATTGACAAAAATGACTGGAGAGGATGATCCAGAGGTATTTTTGACCACATTTGAAAGGACTGCTGAAAGAGAAAAGTGGCCTGAGGAGCAGTGGGCTGGACTGGTGGCTCCTCTGTTAACTGGTGAATCGCAGAAGGCTTACTATGACCTAGAGCCTGACCAAGCAAAAGACTATGTGATGCTAAAAGCTGAAATATTGGCAAGGCTGGGTGTCACCCAGGCTGTCCGGGCTCAGCGTGTGCATAACTGGACTTTCCAGCTTGGAAAACCCCCCAGGTCTCAAATGTATGATCTCATTCACCTGAGCAGAAAGTGGCTACAGCCAGAGACTTTGTCCGCACCAAAGATTGTGGAACGTGTTGTAATGGATCGGTTTTTGAGAGCTCTTCCTACTGCCATCCAAAAGTGGGTAAGCCATGGAGACCCAGAGACGGCCGATGGTCTTGTGGATCGTGTGGAGAAATACTTGGCTACAGAGAAAACCCGAGAGAGGGTATTACAGAGATTCTATTGGCCGGGGGTGATGAAGGACATAGAAAATTATTGTTCCTCCTGCCCTGTGTGTCAGAGGTCGGCCCCGATGCCACATTTCCGTAGCCCGCTGGTCCCTCTACCCATCATTGAGGTCCCGTTTGAGAGGATCGCCATGGATTTGGTAGGTCCTATAATCAAGTCCGCTAGGGGGCACCAGTACATATTAGTTATAATGGACTATGCCACCCGTTATCCAGAAGCGATCCCTCTCCGAAATACCTCGGCCAAAACCATAGCCAAAGAGCTATCTCTTGTGTTTAGCCGGGTGGGTATTTGTAAAGAACTGCTTACGGACCAAGGTACACCCTTTATGTCCCGGGTTATGAAGGAGCTGTGTAAATTGTTCAAAGTGACGCAATTACGTACATCTGTGTATCACCCCCAAACCGATGGGCTGGTTGAAAGATTCAACAAAACCCTAAAACAAATGTTGAAGAAAGTGGTGGATAGAGATGGAAAGGATTGGGACTGTCTACTTCCCTATCTGATGTTTGCTATTAGGGAGGTGCCCCAATCCTCTACGGGATTCTCCCCCTTTGAGTTACTGTATGGGAGACACCCAAGAGGGCTGTTGGATATTGCCAAGGAAACTTGGGAAAGTGAGAGTTCTCCCCACAGGAGTGTGATTGAGCATGTCGCCCTGATGCAAGACCGAATTGCACAGGTAATGCCCATCGTGAAGGAACATTTGGCCCAAGCGCAGTTAGCACAGCAGAGAGTGTACAACCGTGGAGCCAAGACCCGTACCTTTTCCCCGGGGGATAGGATACTGGTACTTGTCCCTACGGTTGAAAGTAAATTCCTTGCCAAATGGCAAGGCCCCTACGAGATAATGGAAAAAGTGAGCGAAGTGAATTACAAGGTCAGACAACCAGGAAGGCGAAAGCCCGAACAGATCTATCACGTTAATCTGTTGAAAGCCTGGAGGGATAGAGAGTCCCTAGTCGCAGACACTTGGTCACCAACTCAAACTGGTTGCGTGATTCCTGAGGTTGGAATAGCAGCCACCTTGTCACAACCCCAACAACAGGAGGTTAAGGAGTTTGTGCTTCGCAACAAGGAGGTATTCTCTGAGCTGCCGGGACAAACATCTGGGGTAGAGCATGACATCATTACCCCGCCCGGTGAAAGGGTGAAGTTAAAACCCTATCGGATCCCAGAGGCCCGACGGGAGGCAATACGGGAGGAAGTACAGAAAATGCTGAACTTAGGGGTGATAGAGGAGTCCCAAAGTGATTGGTCTAGTCCCATTGTGTTGGTGCCTAAACCGGATGGGAGCTGGCGATTTTGTAACGATTTTTGTCAGTTGAACAAAGTTACAAAATTTGACACCTACCCCATGCCACGTATAGATGAGTTGATCGACCGGCTGGGAACAGCCCGATACATGACGACTCTTGACCTCACAAAAGGGTATTGGCAAATCCCCCTGGCCAAATTGGCCAAAGAGAAAACCGCATTTGTAACCCCAGACGGGGCGTTCCAATATAAAAGAATGCCGTTCGGGTTACAGAATGCGCCGGCCACATTCCAGCGGAAAATGGACCAGATGCTGAGGCCCCATCGGAAGTATGCTGCGGCTTACCTGGATGACGTAATTATCCATAGCACAGATTGGGCCACACATCTGCCAAAAGTGCAAGCAGTCCTGGACTCTGTTCGGGAAGCGGGGTTTACGGCTAACCCCAAGAAGTGTACCATTGGGCAGGAGGAGGCCAAATATCTTGGGTACACCATTGGGAGGGGAGTAATAAAACCCCAACTCAACAAAGTGGAGGCCATCCAGAGTTGGCCACGTCCCAACAGCAAGAAGCAGGTACGAGCCTTTCTGGGAATCGCTGGGTATTATCGGCGATTCATTCCCCACTTTGCTTCTAAGGCTGTGCCCCTAACCAACCTAACGAAGGGGAAAGGGTCGGTCATGATTAAATGGACCCCCGAGGCTGAGGCAGCATTCCAATTCTTGAAACAAGCCTTATGTAGCCAGCCAGTGTTGTACTCACCCGACTTCTCTAAAGACTTTGTCGTACAAAGTGATGCGTCAGATGTGGGGTTAGGAGCAGTATTGTCCCAGGTCTGGAACGGGGAAGAGCACCCAGTCATTTACCTCAGCAGGAAGTTGAAGTCCCATGAGGTAAATTACGCCACCGTTGAAAAGGAGTGTTTAGCGGTGAAGTGGGCTCTAGATTCCCTTCGGTACTACCTGCTAGGTAGGCACTTTGACATGGTTACGGATCACGCTCCGTTAAAGTGGATGGCTCAAAACAAGGAAACAAATAGAAGAGTGAATAGGTGGTTCCTGGCCCTCCAGGAATTCAACTTCACAGTAAAGCATCGCCCTGGCGTTCAAATGGGGAATGTGGATGCTTTGTCTCGAGTACATGAATGCCTGATTGCTGGTGTTCCAACCCCGAGGTTAAAACAAGAGGGGGGGGTATGTGACAGCAGGAAGGTAAAGTCACCTGGTTGCATCAAGGGGGGTAGATATATTTCGCCCAGATTCAGGCTTTACGCCGACTTATACAACTAGGTGGAGAGTTGTATAAGCCCAGCTAAGGCTAGTGGGCTCATGGATGACTCATACCTCTAGGGAGAGTGTGGGGCGTCGTGCAGACAGGGAGTTGATGAGACCAGCTGAAGCTTGTCAGCTCATTTAGGCCTCTATAAGAACTCCCAGCTTCATTAGATGTTAGCTCATGCCTGGACCCAGACCTGTGTGGACTGTCTAGGGAGAGTGAACCCCTGTGCGGTGAGACAAAGCCTGTGTGGCTATTTGCTTGGACATTTAAAACCAGGAACTTAGGGACTAGGACAGCACTAGGCTGATCCCAGTTGTTAGTTAGGAAACCTGTATGTTTAGTCAGAGGTCAAGTTGACCAGGATTTATTTTGTTTATGTTTCTTTTGGCTTTGCTGTGTTTTGTCACTGTAAATAGAAAATAAACCGCACCTTTTTTTTTGATTTTGAAAACCACAACCTCCGTTTGCTGGGCCTGTTTTTGTGTGGGGAGCCCATCCCGGGGGTCACACACACCCGCTGCCGAGCTAACCCCCTCACAATATATATATATATATATATACACACACAGTGGGTATGGAAAGTATTCAGACCCCCTTAAATTTTTCACTTTGTTATATTGCAGCCATTTTCTAAAATCATTTAAGTTCATTTTTTTCCCCATTAATGTACATACAGCACCCCATATTGACAGAAAAAACAAAGAATTGTTGAAATATTTGCAGATTTATTAAAAAAGAAAAACTGAAATATCACATGGTCCTAAGTATTCTGATCCTTTGCTGTGACACTCGTATATTTAACTCAGGTGCTGTCCATTTCTTCTGATCATCCTTGAGATGGTTCTACACCTTCATTTGAGTCCAGCTGTGTTTGATTATACTGACTGGACTTGATTAGGAAAGCCACACACCTGTCTATATAAGACCTTACAGCTCACAGTGCATGTCAGAGCAAATGAGAATCGTGAGGTCAAAGGAACTGCCTTAAGAGCTCAGAGACAGAATTGTGGCAAGGCACAGATCTGGCCAAGGTTACAAGAAAAAATTCTGCTGCACTTAAGGTTCCTAAGAGCACAGTGGCCTCCATAATCCTTAAATGGAAGGCGTTTGGGACAACCAGAACTCTTCCTAGAGCTGGCCATCCGGCCAAACTAAGCTATCGGTGGAGAAGAGCCTTGGTGAGAGAGGTAAAGAAGAACACTGTGGCTGAGCTCCAGAGATGCAGTCGGGAGATGGGAGAAAGTTGTAGAAAGTCAACCATCACTGCAGCCCTCCACCAGTCGAGGCTTTATGGCAGAGTGGCCCGACGGAAGCCTCTCCTCAGTGCAAGACACATAAAAGCCTGCATGGAGTTTGCTAAAAAAAACACCTGAAGGACTCCAAGATGGTGAGAAATAAGATTCTCTGGTCTGATGAGACCAAGATAGAACTTTTTGGCCTTAATTCTAAGCGGTATGTGTGGAGAAAACCAGGCACTGCTCATCACCTGTCCAATACAGTCCCAACAGTGAAGCATGGTGGTGACAGCATCATGCTGTGGGGGTGTTTTTCAGCTGCAGGGACAGGACGACTGGTTGCAATCGAGGGAAAGATGAATGCGGCCAAGTACAGGGATATCCTGGACGAAAACCTTCTCCAGAGTGCTCAGGACCTCAGACTGGGCCGAAGGTTTACCTTCCAACAAGACAATGACCTTAAGCACACAGCTAAAATAACGAAGAAGTGGCTTCACAACAACTCCGTGACCGTTCTTGAATGGCCCAGCCAGAGCCCTGACTTAAACCGAAATGAGGATCTCTGGAGAGACCTAAAAATGGCTGTCCCACAACGTTTACCATCCAACCTGACAGAACTGGAGAGGATCTGCAAGGAGGAATGGCAGAGGATCCCCAAATCCAGGTGTCAAAAACTTGTTGCATCTTTCCCAAAAAGACTCATGGCTGTATTAGATCAAAAGGGTGCTGAATACTTAGGACCATGTGATATTTCAGTTTTTCCTTTTTAATAAATCTGCAAAATGTCAACAATTCTGTGTTTTTCTGTCAATATGGGGTGCTGTGTGTACATTAATGAGGAAAAAAATTAACTTAAATGATTTTAGCAAATGGCTGCAATATAACAAAGAGTGAATAATTTAAGGGGGTCTGAATACTTTCCGTACCAACTGTATGTATATACAGGGCTTTTTTTCAGGGGGAACTTGGTGGAACTCAGTTCCACCACCTCTGGCTCAGACCCTTTGGTGCCTGCTCATCACAATCACTTGTAAACACAGAAGTCTGGTTTCTGTGTTTACAAGTGACAGCTCTGCACTCTGTATGTAGTGCAGTCCTGGTATTTAATGCTCCTTTAAGACCCTCCTACTGTTTTCGTGAAATTTGACTGACCACACCCACTATTTGATGTGATTTGGAGGGTGTGTGTAGGGGGAGGGGTTTTGTGGGGCCGTGGTTAAGTTCCAGCACCTATTGTTTGAGAAAAAAAGCCCTGTGTGTGTGTGTGTGTGTATATGTATATATATATATATATATATATATATATATATATTGGCATATATCTTTCTTTTCAGATTGACAATAGGATGGTTCCTGAGGGAATAATGAGATTGATATCAGCTTGATTAACCATTTCTGTATCAATGGGGTGAAACAAGTAACGAATGCAGGAATATAATTGTACTAATGAACAATTAACCATGTAATTGTTTCCATATGTGATTATGTTTGAAATTGTTTAAAATCACATGACTTTAATGAAATTGTTAGATGTGTTCTGACCGATCTGAAGAAGGGAGTAAGCATGTAAGCCCGAAACGGAAATCCTTTTTTGAACACTTGAATATGTAACTTCTTGAATCTTTGGCAAATAAAAGCGTTTTTTTAAGTGAAGCAACCCTTTGGATTTTTAGTGTATATATATATATATATATATATATATATATATATATATACTGTGGGGGGGTTAGCTCGGCAGCGGGTGTGTGTGACCCCCGGGATGGGCTCCCCACACAAAAACAGGACCAGCAAACGGAGGTTGTGGTTTTCAAAATCAAAAAAGGTGCGGTTTATTTTCTATTTACAGTGACAAAACACAGCAAAGCCAAAAGAAACATAAACAAAATAAATCCTGGTCAACTTGACCTCTGACTAAACATACAGGTTTCCTAACTAACAACTGGGGTCAGCCTAGTGCTGTCCTAGTCCCTAAGTCCCTGGTTTTAAATGTCCAAGCAAATAGCCACACAGGCTTTGTCTCACCGCACAGGGGTTCACTCTCCCTAGACAGTCCACACAGGTCTGGGTCCAGGCATGAGCAAACACCTAATGAATCTGGGAGTTTTTATAGAGGCTTAAATGAGCTGACAAGCTTCAGCTGGTCTCATCAACTCCCTGTCTGCACGACGCCCCACACTCTCCCTAGAGGTATGAGTCATCCATGAGCCCACTAGCCTCAGCTGGGCTTATACAACTCTCCACCTAGTTGTATAAGTCGGCGTAAAGCCTGAATCTGGGCGAAATATATCTACTCCCCTGGATGCAACCAGGTGACTTTACCTTCCTGCTGTCACAATATATATATATATATACTCTGCATTCAGTGTAGCCTATATATACCACAAGCAAGAAAAACAAAAAATATATAGACAAATACACACCCTCAAGATTTAACCGCTATTTATTAGATACTAAAAAATGTATCAAAAAGACAATACCAAACAGACATATATAAAACCTACGGTCCCCTGAAAGCAGGGAACCATACCCAAAGATAAATCCCTCCTTAATCCAGCGACTATGTGAACAGGGGACTAAAAGAGGGATGAACCTCCCCAAAGAGGAAAAAGTGGCGGCATGCCGATCCACCCTCCCCCAAAGCCACAGACACCCCCAATACCCCCTAGCAATGACCGAATACCCTAACTTGCAAAGGTTCCTACCTAGGGCAGTGATATCCTGAAACAGGTTGTAAATTTCACTAACCCCAGGTGGAACAAAACCGGGAGCAATGAATGGAGACAAGGTATAATAATCACACTTCGAAACTGACACTGAGTATGTGTAGCAAGAACTTCATAGTCATTAATCCAAAGTAGGAGGGATAAAGAATCGTAGATAAAATCCACTGAGATGATCACCATAAGCGGTGTATACATAGTCTTTGATATTCTTCTTTAAATCGTGTAGTATTCTGGAAAGAAGTGGAGTAAATCAATCACCATAAGATTAAGTAGAATATAGGACTCACAGATCTATAGAGGACTGCAATCACCTGAGTGTAAGCTGCATTCAGTCAGTGATATAGAGCAGAGGAAATCGCATCCCACTACATGGTATACTCCAATGATTAGGAAATGGTATAGTTCAAGAACTCATAGTTCATATAATCACTCACTGTTGTAGCTGCTGTAGCTGCCAAATGTGGTAAAGCGTACCTGCATGCATACCTGCAAGTGGATCACTCACATATGAAGTTATGCATATACAGCGGTGTTCCAGGCAGTTAATTCAGGCAGTTTGATATGCAGTTCTACTCACGGTTTTGAAGTGCCACTCGAGAGTTATGTCCAATTCCTCAGTGCAGATCTGTGCCCAAAAATCCTGAATGTTATGCCGCATACACACGATCGATTTTTTCGACGGTGAGAACACCGTCGAGAAAATCGACGTGAAAAACGAGGAACAGCTTGTTCCCCCCACACACGGCCGTTTTTAAATTACATATTTTTTTTGGTCGAAAAAAACGACTGTGTGTGGGCTCCCCGGCAGTGTTTCCCTATGGGAAAACTGCCGCGGCAAAAAACGACGGGAATCACGACGAGAAAAATTAGAGCATGTTCTAATTTTTCTCGTCGTGATTAATGCCGTTTTTCCCGTCGAGAAAAACGACAAAAAGCCCACACACGGTCGTTTTTCTCGTCCAAAGGAAAAAAAAAAAAATTTTCTCGACGGGAAAAATAATCGTGTGTACGCGGCATTAGACTTGAAAACAAACAGGAACAAGTGAAAGTATAATTGTTTATTCCTTAAGGTGAGTTATGGTAATCTCCAATCCAGAGTTGGTAATAGCAGAGTCAAAATCCAAGGTGATCGTGTTCCTGATATCCATCAGTGATGATCTCCATATAAAAATACTCCAGGTAGCAGCGTGTAGCTCAAAGCATACTTCTCCGAGCTGATAGAGGGGTGATTCGGTTAGGGGTGTAGAGGGTGCTGTTCCCAAGACATTTACATGTTTCATTCCTTCCTATCTGGAACTTATTCAGAACTGGGGAATGGTTTGCAGACACTTGCCTATTTATGGGACCACAACCCACCCTTGATTGTGCTAATGAAATGCAGGTGCTAGTAAGCCTCCTACTAATAAACCATCTAGTGTGAAATATACAAGTGCCATAAACCATTTAAAATTGCAATAGTGTGCCGCCCTGCACAACAAACTACACACGGAATCCTCTCCTGTCAGAAAGGACACATCTATATATGTATACACATACATATAAGAAACATCATCAAGTGTTTTCAAAGCATCATTCAGACAATTTTCAGAGTAGGGATGAGCTCGGTGTTCGAGTCGAACATACGTTCGACTCGAACATCGGCTGTTCGATCGTTCGACGAAGATCGAACGATTTGGGCCGTTCGCGCCTAATTCGAGTGACGCGAACGGCCCACAATGCACTACGCCATCGCAGTGTCATCCAGGCGCTATGATTGGCCAAGCATGCACTGTGACCCCGCATGCTTGGCCAATCACAGCGCCGGCAGCGAGGAGAGCAATGATTGGCCACAGGCAGGATGCCTGTGGCCAATTATTGCTGAGGGTGTTTAGTACACGCCCCACACTATAAAAGGCCGCCAGCACGGCGGCCTAGTGTAGTGTGTTCCGGAGCAGGGAAAGAGAAGCATAGGCAGGGACAGTGACATTTATTTTTTCTTGCTTAACCTGGATTCCTTTAGTTTAGGGAAAGAGAAGGATAGGTAGGGAGAGTGTCAGTGTGTTTTACTGTGCGAATCCTTGTTTCTAGGGACAGGGAAGGACAGTGAGGGAAATTCTCCTTGTGCTATAGTGTGCTTTAAAAAAACAGTTTTTCTAGGGACAGAAAACTATAGGTAGGGAGAGTGTCAGTGTGTTTTACTGTGCGAATCCTTGTTTCTAGGGACAGGGAAGGACAGTGAGGGAAATTCTCCTTGTGCTATAGTGTGCTTTAAAAAAACATTTTTTCTAGGGACAGAAAACTATAGGTAGGAAGAGTGTTAGTTTCTTTCACTGTGATAATCCTTGTTTCTAGGGACAGGGAAGGACAGTGAGGGAAATTCTCCTTGTGCTATAGTGTGCTTTAAAAAAACATTTTTTCTAGGGACAGAAAACTATAGGTAGGAAGAGTGTCAGTTTCTTTCACTGTGATAATCCTTGTTTCTAGGGACAGGGAAGGACAGTGAGGGAAATTCTCCTTGTGCTATAGTGTGCTTTAAAAAAACATTTTTTCTAGGGACAGAAAACTATAGGTAGGAAGAGTGTCAGTTTCTTTCACTGTGATAATCCTTGTTTCTAGGGACAGGGAAGGACAGTGAGGGAAATTCTCCTTGTGCTATAGTGTGCTTTAAAAAAAAAATTTTCTAGGGACAGAAAACTATAGGTAGGAAGAGTGTCAGTTTCTTTCACTGTGATAATCCTTATTTCTAGGGACAGGGAAGGACAGTGAGGGAAAATCTCCTTGTGCTATAGTGTGCTTTAAAAAAACATTTTTTCTAGGGACAGAAAACTATAGGTAGGAAGAGTGTCAGTTTCTTTCACTGTGATAATCCTTGTTTCTAGGGACAGGGAAGGACAGTGAGGGAAATTCTCCTTGTGCTATAGTGTGCTTTAAAAAAACATTTTTTCTAGGGACAGAAAACTATAGGTAGGAAGAGTGTCAGTTTCTTTCACTGTGATAATCCTTGTTTCTAGGGACAGGGAAGGACAGTGAGGGAAATTCTCCTTGTGCTATAGTGTGCTAAAGCATTCCTCATCAACCATCTTTGAAATCCTTGTTTTTTGGACAGTCAGGGAAATTGTCGTTGTGCTATTCTGTGCAAAAGCAATCATCCTCAACCATATTTAGAAATCCTTAAGTAAAGGGACAGAGAAGGACACCTGAAGGTAGCCCTTATTGCTTTTTTCCCATCTCCCTGCAGGCCATCTATTAGAATGTCTGGAAGGCAAACAAGGAGAGGCAGACAGTCAGGAGGCAATAAAAGAAGGCAAGCCGGCTCTGTGTCTGGGGGCAACAGTGCTGGTCGTGGACGCGGTGCATTGTCATCAGCACATGGCCATGGGACACGCTTGTCCTTCTTTTCGGCAGCTGGACATGTTGAGCCACATCATGCCGAAGACTTGGTAGAGTGGATGACCAAGCCCTCCTCCTCCTCCTCATCCTCTCTCACCCAGGCTCAGGGTACTGGCAAAGCAGCTGCCAAAGCGTCCTCTTCCCTGGTATCAATGTCAGACTCATCATCAGTCACTCCTTCCCTAGACCCACCATGTCCTCCTCCTGAGGAGTCCCCCGAACTGTTTGAGCACAGTGTTGGGTACATGCTCCAGGAGGATGCCCAGCGTTTCGAAGGGTCTGATGATGAAACCCAGCTACAGGAAGGCAGTAGCGTGAGAGCAGACAGAGGGGATGCTCAAGAAGGACACCAATCTGGCAGTCATGTTCCAGCAGCTGCAGCATACTGCCAGATTGGCTCCAGTGATGAGGAGGGAGGGGATGATGAGGTCACTGACTCCACGTGGGTGCCTAATAGGAGAGAGGAGGAGGAGGAGGATGAGGAGGAGGCACATCTCCAACGAGGCAGGATGCCCTTTGGTGGCCAGCGTAAGGGCAGTACACCGAAGGAATCACACCGCAGAGCTCCGCCTGTGCAAGGCGCTGCCTCTGCCCGTCATTCAAAAAGTTCTTTGGTGTGGGCCTTTTTTGAGGCTAGTGCATCAGATCGCACAGCTGCTGTTTGCAACATATGTCTCAAGCGTATATCGCGTGGCCAAAACATCAGCCGCTTGGGTACCACATGCCTGACCAGACATATGTTGACCTGCCATGCAGCTCGTTGGCAAGCCTACCTCAAAGACCCACACCAAAGAACAAAGCGGACCTCTCCTTGCACCGCATCAGCTGGGATCTCCAACCCCACTATAACTTCAGTCCTCTCTGAAACATGCACTGAGAGGAATGAAGGTGTAGAATTAGGTGTGTCACAGCCAAGTACTTGCGGCCACTCTGCTAGCAGTACACCGACGTCCGATTCTAGCAGGCAAATTTCCCTGCCCCAGCTGCTGGACCGTCGAAAGAAGTTCACTCCCAGCCATCCACATGCCCAGCGGTTGAATGCTAGCTTGGCTAAATTGCTAGCGCTTCAACTGCTGCCTTTTCAGTTGGTAGACTCGGCCCCCTTCCGTGAGTTTGTGCAATGTGCGGTTCCTCAGTGGCAGGTTCCCAAACGCCACTTTTTCTCACGGAAGGCTATTCCGGCTCTCTACCGGCATGTGGAAGGCAATGTCTTGGCCTCGCTGGACAGGGCGGTCAGCGGTAAGGTGCATATTACCGCTGACTCATGGTCCAGCAGGCATGGACAGGGACGTTACCTTTCTTTCACGGCCCATTGGGTCACTCTTTAGGCAGCTGGGAAGGATGCAGGACAAGGTGCAGTAGTGTTGGAGGTTGTTCCACCGCCACGCCTCCAAAATGCTACTACTGGTTGTGACACACCTCTCTCCTCCACCCCCTCCTCTTCTTCTTCCTCCATGGCCTCTTCCTGTGGTTTGTCCTCGGAACCAGCGGTGCTCCGTAGGCGTTCAAGGGGCTACGCAAGTACGCAGGAAAAAAGATGCCATGCCGTGCTTGCGCTGGTGTGTTTGGGGGACAGAAGCCACACTGGGGCAGAGGTCCTGTCTGCTCTGCAGGGCCAGGCCGAGAGGTGGTTGACGCCACGCCAGCTTAAGCCAGGAATGGTGGTTTGCGACAATGGCACCAACCTCCTCTCCGCCCTCCGACAGGGACAACTGACCCATGTGCCTTGTGTGGCTCACGTCCTTAACCTGGTGGTGCAGCGGTTCTTGGGCAGGTACCCGGGCTTACAGGATGTCCTGAGGCAGGCCAGGAAAGTCTGTGTGCATTTCCGCAGATCTTATAATGCCAGTGCTCGCCTGGCTGAGCTGCAAAAGGAGTTGAACCTGCCCAAGAACCGCCTTATATGTGACATGCCCACCAGGTGGAACTCAACGTTGGCCATGCTGCAGCGGCTGCACACGCAGCAGAGGGCCATCAATGAGTACCTGTGCGACTACGGCACCAGGACAGGGTCAGGGGAGCTTGTTTTTTTTCTCCACGCCAGTGGGGCATGATCAGGGATGCATGCACTGTCCTGGCACCATTTGAGGAGGCCACGAGGATGGTGAGCAGTGACAGTGCATGCATCAGTGACACTGTACCTCTTGTCCACCTGTTGGAGCACACGCTACGTGGAATAATGGACAGGGCACTTGAGGCAGAACAGAGGCAGGAAGAGGAGGACTTCCTTGCCTCTCAAGGCCCCCTTTACCCAGACAGTGTTCCTTCTGTCCCACCCATCGCACAGGAAGAGGAGGAGGAGGAGGAGGAGGATTGTGTCAGCATGGAGGTGGAGGCTGGCACTCAGCATCATCAGCAGCAGTCTTTTAGGGATGATTTACAGTCCCAAGAAACCAGTGGACTTGTACGTGGCTGGGAGGAGGTGGCTGCGGATCATGTCGTCCTTAGTGACCCAGAGGACTCCGGAGCAAATGCCTCAGCAAACCTACGCTGCATGGCCTCCCTGATCCTGCAAAGTCTGCGGAAGGATCCTCGTATTCTTCGGATCAAGGAGAGGGACCATTACTGGCTGGCCACTCTCCTTGATCCACGGTACAAGGGTAAGGTTGCGGACCTTATGTTACCGTCGCAGAGGGAGCAGAGGATGAGACAACTCCGGGAGGCCTTGCAGAAAGGTCTGTGCAACGCGTTCCCAGAGACTGGGAGGTTACAAACTCCTGGTCCTGGACAACAAGTTGCTGAGGCTTCGGCCAGTCAAAGAAGGAGCGGTGGGGAAGGTGGCCGTCTGACCGATGCGTTCAGACAATTCTTTAGTCCGCAGCCCCAAAGTATGATCGGTTCCAGCAACCATCGCCAGCGTCTGATAAACATGGTTCAGGAATATCTAGGGGCAAGGTCAGACTTGGACACCTTCCCCACCGAAAATCCTCTGGCTTACTGGGTCTTGAGGATGGATCACTGGCCAGAGCTTGCACAGTATGCAATTGAGCTACTGGCCTGTCCTGCATCCAGCGTTCTTTCGGAACGCACATTCAGTGCTGCTGGAGGATTTGTCACGGATCACAGGGTGCGCCTGTCCACCGACTCGGTTGATCGACTGACTTTCATCAAGATGAACCAGTCTTGGATCACCACCAGCTACCACACACCTGATGCTGATATAACAGACTAATTGATTTTAACATGTCACATCCCTTCAAGACTGATGCTGATGCTGAGTGCCTGTGCTGTTATGTTGACTGGCTATCCTCCTCCTCCGAGTCCTCAATGATACGATTGATGATGATAGCTTGGAAGATCATTTTTGTTTATGGGTGCCGCCACCAGTGGCTAAGGCCCAATTTTTCAGCCCCTGTTTTACAGGGGCGTGTAATTACAATTTTTTTAGCAATAATTTGCCATAGGGCTCATTGCTGTGCTCCAAGTACAGTATCTGTGAGGGGTTGGAGTGTTGTGGCACCAGTGCCTAAGGCCCAATTTTTCAGCCCCTGTTTAACAGGGGCGTGTCATTACAATTTTTGAAGCAATACTTTGCAACAGGGCTCATTGCTGTGCTCCAAGTACAGTATCTGTGAGGGGTTGTAGTGTTGTGCCACCAGTGCCTAAGGCCCAATTTTTCAGCCCCTGTTCAACAGGGGCATGTAATTACGATTCTTGATCTAATAATTCACAGCAGGGCCCATTGCTGCACCCACCAAGAGTAACTCTGAGGGCTTACAGTGTTGTGGCAACGCCACCACCACCACCACCACGAAAGGCCCAATTTTTCAGCCCCTGTTCAAAAGGGGCATGTAATTACAATTCTTGATCTAATAATTCACAGCAGGGCCCATTCCTGCACCCACCAAGAGTAACTCTGAGGGCTTACAGTGTTGTGGCAACGCCACCACCACCACCACCACGAAAGGCCCAATTTTTCAGCCCCTGTTCAAAAGGGGCATGTAATTACAATTCTTGATCTAATAATTCACAGCAGGGCCCATTCCTGCACCCACCAAGAGTAACTCTGAGGGCTTACAGTGTTGTGGCAACGCCACCACCACCACCACCACGAAAGGCCCAATTTTTCAGCCCCTGTTCAAAAGGGGCATTTAATTACAATTCTTGATCTAATAATTCACAGCAGGGCCCATTCCTGCACCCACCAAGAGTAACTCTGAGGGCTTACAGTGTTGTGGCAACACCACCACCACCACCACCACCACGAAAGGCCCAATTTTTCAGCCCCTGTTCAACAGGGGCATGCAATTACAATTCTTGATCTAATAATTCACAGCAGGGCCCATTGCTGCACCCACCAAGAGTAACTCTGAGGGCTTACAGTGTTGTGGCAACGCCACCACCACCACCACCACGAAAGGCCCAATTTTTCAGCCCCTGTTCAAAAGGGGCATGTAATTACAATTCTTGATCTAATAATTCACAGCAGGGCCCATTGCTGCACCCACCAAGAGTAACTGTCAGGGCTTACAGTGTTGTGGCACCAGCACCACCATCAAAGGCCCAATTTTTACTACCACTGTTCAACAATTATATGTAATTAAAATTCCTGATATAATAGTTGACAGCAGGGCGTTCCAGCACCAACCAAGAGTAACTGTGAGTGCTTACAGTGTTGTGCCAACACCAACAACTAAGGGGCCTATTTCTGCAGAGTATATACGGCAGGTCCCTACTTTCAAACATCCAACTTACAAACGACTCCTACTTGCAAACGCAAGAAGACAACAGGAAGTGAGAGGAAATCTACCCCTTGGAAGGAAAATTCTCTCCTGTAAGAATTAATATGGGAGAAAGGTGTCTCCTCTGTACTGATGCTTTATCACCAATCCTTGTTTCAAGAAAAACACCACATTTCAAAAACAGTTGTCATTGGGACGGAAAGTGAGGTGAAATGTTCTGAACAGGGGCACAGACAGCAAAACAAATGTTACAGGGGTGATAACCCTTACCTATGTTTTCCAAAAAGTTTAAAAATAGATTTTTGGGCTGGAGCTACACTTAAACAATGTACCTGTTCAAAATTACAAACAGATTCTACATAAGAACAAACCTACAGTCCCTGTCTTGTATGCACCGCCTGTATACGGCTGTTCAGAGTATATAGGGCCTTTTTTATTTTATGTGCGGAGTTCCCCTTAATATCCATACAAGACCCAAAGGGGCTGGTAATGGGCTGGGGTAGGGGGGGGGGTCATGGGGTAGCTATGCCATTTTTCTTAAAGATTTTCATCCATATTACCGGGACCAGACATTACATTAAAGCCGCAAGCAGTTTTAAATGGCTTTTTTTTCCTTTAGAAGTGTAATTTTGTGCAGGGACAGTTCTAAACACGGGAAACACGTGGCACTTCACAGGCATACTTTAGACACCCCCCAGGTACGATATTTAAAGGAATATTTGACTTTTTTTTTCACTTTATGCATCATTAAAATGACTGCTCCCGAAAAACGACCGTTTTTAAAACTTCTTTTTGCATTGATACATGTCCCCTGGTGCACAACCCGGGTTCCCAAACCCTTTTTAGGACAATAACATGCATAATAGTTGTTATAATTAGCACTTTAGAATTCGAACGTTCGCATCCATTGTATTTAATAGGGTTCTAATGTTCGTACGAACTTTCGGTCCGTTCGCGGGTTCTGGTGCGAACCGAACCCGGGGGTGTTCGGCTCATCACTATTTCAGAGCAATAGTCAGTCCATACACAGTGCGATATCCTTGCGATATGCTGCGGTCATGGACCAGATCGCATGCATATCTATCTGCACTCAATATGGTTTGTATGGGGCTCCTAGGATTAGTAAACGATATCTCAAGGCAACCCCCGGTATTGAATATTTACACTTATAGGCAGATGGGATAACAGATTACAGTTTATATATGCAAAAAATGAGGGACATGGATTGCTGTTGACCGGGGTTTTTTAAAGAAGGTATCCACTTTTAAATTCAAATACATCCTAGATAGGACATAGGTAATTATAGGGAGTATAAAAAAACAGTGTTTATAAAACTCGTTTAAAAGAGTTCAGACTAAAACTGTAGCAGCGCTACGGACAAAAGTTTGTATGTTCGTCTTCTATAACAATTGCTTATATAGGTGATGAAGTAGTGGATGGTGAGTCTAGTTGTATTTAATCCAATTCTTATTCTTAGTGCTCCTTTCACCAAAGTGTATTACACCGCGTGGGGGGATTTTCGAAAGTCCCCTTCAGGGGGCGCACTCACCAGATATAAGAGAAATGCAAGCCTAGATAAACCATCCTCCTTCAGCAATGATACAATCAAAATTCCTTTTCTTCTCCACCATAAACTCCACACGATAACACAGGTATATGTAAGGGTAAAGAATATGTCCACATAGGGTAATATTGTATAGACAATTTATTGAAAAATAAGACCCTTTAGTTCCCCCCTTACATAATCTGCGTACCACAATAATATATTGTACAGGCAATAAAATGGAACAAAACGAGCGCTTCAGCGCTAGGAACTTCCCCCTGATGAACGCTAGACGTCAGATCCTATCAGCGTTTCCTGTGAGGCAGGTCCTGGGACGCATCCGCGTCACTTCCGGTTTGCTAAACTGTGTTGGTCACGCCCTGACGTTTCGTCACTTCCTGACTTCTTCTGAGGGCGTGACCAACCATCATAGCAACCAGGTTATATACAGTGCCAGATCCCGCCCCTCGGCTGAACGTCAGACCGCGCCCTGCGTGCCTGCGTCGTCGCGCATGCGCACTGAGCGAGTGTGCGTCCATGCCCTGATGTGGGCGGAAGTGTTTCCAGGCGCAGCTTGATATGCCTCCCTCTGATTGGCATGTGAATTCGGGCTGCGTCCTGATTGGTCACTCTGCGTTAACCCATCGGGACCAGCTGTGCAGTGCTGATGTGAATATCGAGGGGGCATCTAAGTGTTGATCGTGAGGGATGATCCCAGATAAACCAGATCACCCCGTAATACAGCCACCCCTGCAGCTGGCGTCTATACCCTGGAGCTATATGGGCATGTTTCGATTGCAGACTGCAGCCCATATTGCCCCCGGTGGCCAAACTTGTTTGCTACTGTTTATGTTCTACCTCCGGGGTTTGAGATGAGTACAATGCAATGTGAACTTAAAATATATATGTAGTAAACATATTGAGAATGCGCTGTGATGCCTGCAATATTTTACAAATCTATGAAAACAGCGTTCCAAATCACAAAAATTAAATAAAAATATAAATATAGCAATCAATTACTTATACATGTAAGGCATAATGTGGGTCTATGTATAAAATCTATCTATAAAACTTGTTTATAAGAAAGCTAGATATCCCAATAAAATTACATTAATATGCTGCTTCAATAAGATTCATTAATAAAACTTCGCTGATAAAATTTGATAAAAATTGGATAAAAATTCTTACCAATAAAATTCATCAAAATAATCAATCAGTAAAATCATCAATAGAACCCACCAGTAAAAACCACTAAAAAAACACACATAAGATCCCGCCTCTGAAAGTGATTCATAATTGTTTGGGATTGTGGGTTATGTATAGTAACCTGGTATAAATCCACCTTTCATCATGAGCCCCTCCCTTATGAGGTATTCTGTAGGAAATGTATGTTTGAACAGGTGAGATGAGATAAGATTATAGATCAGCCAACCGAAAAAATAAAATAAAAAATAATAAAATACCAATAAAAGGGTAGGAGCCCTGCGTGTATACTTATGAACCTCCTAAATGTCACTTTGGTAATGTGTTGTCCTAATATTATGAATCACTAATAAAACAATTAATGTCCAGTTCTATGTTCAAACCTTTGGGCGCTAAAACTTTGGTTAGAAAAATCCATTTTGTTTCTTTCTTGGATAATTCACGCACCCTGTGCGAACCCCTCCAATGTGGTTCCAAGCTTTCAATACCCCAGAACTGAAGGCCTGAGGGGTCCTGGTTATGCTTGAGTTTGAAGTGTAGTGATACGTTGTGGTCTTTGTAGCCTATCTTTATGTTATTGACGTGTTCAGCTATTCGAATGCGCAGTAGTCTTTTAGTGCGTCCAATGTACAGGAGCCCACATGGACATTTCAGAGCATAGACCACGAAGCTGCTATTACACGTGATAAACTGTTCAATGTCAAACTGTTTCTGATTAGAAGGAGAGATAAAATTTTCTAGACCCCTAATTGGTCGTGTCACTTCCTTACACGCTCTACACCTTCTGCAGGCGAAAAAAACATTTTTGTTCCAGAACGTCTGAGGTTTGTTGGGAGGGTCCAGTATTTTCTTCACCACCCGATCACCGTGACTGGGAGCTTTCCGGTATATAAATTGCGGTTTTGGGGGGAGCACTGGGCCCAATTTTTTGTCCAAAAGTAATATGTGCCAGTGTTTTGTGAAAATGTCTTCTACCTCCTTAAATTGACTGTGGAATTGCGATATGAAGCCCCATTCTTTTGAGTTAGTGCCCACTGTTGCTGGTTTGGGTTTGTTCAGTAGGCACGTTTCCCTGGGCATTTGTTCAATTTCTTCTACAATTTTCTTCAATGGTCCTGGAGCATAGCCTTTTGCTATAAATCTATCGGACAGGACTTTTGCTTGCGTGAGAAAGTTCTCGTTGTCTGAGCAATTTCGTTTTACACGCATGATCTGCCCTTTAGGAATATTCTTTAGCCATTGTGGATGGTGCCCACTCGTGATAGGTAGATAGCTGTTCCTGTCTGTTGCTTTAAAATACACCTTGGTACCAAATTCTGTGTTTTGGCGAAAAACCGTTACATCCAGGAAGTTTATCGTTTCACTGTTCCACTCAGAGGTTAGTTTAATATTATTGTTGTTAGTGTTTAGGGCTTTTAAGAAAGTTTGTAATGATTCTTCTGAACCGGCCCAAATTAAAAACATATCATCGATAAAACGTTTATAAAAAATGAGCTCGGCTCTTCTGTCTTTAAAAATCATCTTGTCTTCCCATTCTGCCATAAACAAATTTGCAATACTGGGAGCGAATTTGGCTCCCATTGCGACTCCCCTCTGTTGCAGGTAGAATTTATTGTCGTACCAAAAATAGTTATGAGATAAGCAGAAGTCTAGGGCATGGCCAATTAATACTTTCTGGTTGTGTGGGAGTTCCTCCCTCTTACTCAAGGCCCAATTTAGGGCTAATAATGCATCATCATGTTGAATTATTGAGTAGAGGGAGGATACATCCGAGGTTACCAATAAAATTTCCTGGTCGTTTCTTAACGAAATGCTTTGTAGACAATTCAGGAAGTCTTTTGTGTCTTTTTTCAAATAAGCTTGCGTAGTTGTCACACTTTTCTGCAAAAACATATCTAGATATTGTCCCAATCTAGCTGTGATGGAATCTATGCTATTTACAATCGGTCTAGGAGGTGGATTCATTGAGTCCTTGTGGATTTTTGGTAGTGTGTAAATTGTTGGAATTTTATTACTAGTTGGTACCAGGTACTGTCTTTCCTTATCAGAAAGTACTCCTGACTTCGTGCCTATCTCGACTAAGGTGACAAGCTTGTGTCGGATCCTTATCCAGAGCTTTGTAGGTGTTGACATCTGATAACATCTCAAGGATCTGTGCATGATACATCTCCTTAGGAAGGATGACGACCCCGCCCCCTTTATCAGCTGGCCTGATGATGATGTATTTTCTTTTCTCCAAAGCCACGATCCCATCTTGGATGTGTTTCAAACTTGGGTTCTTCTTAGGTTCCAATTGGTGAAGGTCCCGTATAATCAGACCTTTGAATACCTCTACTTGATGGTTGGGGTTATTCAGGGGGTTGAACAGTGATTTGTTTTTCAAACCGCTGTTAATGATACCCTGGGACTTCTCTGTAGTGGACACCTCCTGTGTGGTTAATCCCACAAAATGCTTCTTAATATTCAACTTCCTAATGTATTTGTGTACATCTATGTACACATTAAATTTATTTAGTGGCTGCTTTAATCCGCATTTGAGGCCCATATTTAGGATGTTTAACTCTTTATGCGTCAGCTCCACTGGACTTAAATTAAATATACCAGTTATTGGTTGTTTCTCCTTCTTTTTTTGGACTTTCTTTCCGGCCCTACATCCTCTGGTTCTGTGTTCCTTTGTTGAGCATAATGGGTTTGTTCTTTGGTCCATTGATACTGGGGATGAGGTTCTCTCCACTCCTGCTCTCTCTGATGTGCCGGGGGGTATTGGGGTTTTCCTCTGTGTGGGGGAAAGCCTCTGCCCCTTCTCTGCCCTCCCCCTCCTCTCCCTAAAAAAGGATGGGGTGGTTGATAATTATTTTGCTGTTCTAAGGGGTGAAATCTATTTTGCGTTGGCATTTGATATGGTGTGTGTGGACGATTATATTGTTGTTGATTAATTATTATTAATTAATAATTGTTTATTAATGAATCTTATTGAAGCAGCATATTAATGTAATTTTATTGGGATATCTAGCTTTCTTATAAACAAGTTTTATAGATAGATTTTATACATAGACCCACATTATGCCTTACATGTATAAGTAATTGATTGCTATATTTATATTTTTATTTAATTTTTGGGAGTTGGAACGTTGTTTTCATAGATTTGTAAAATATTGCAGGCATCACAGCGCATTCTCAATACGTTTACTACATATATATTTTCAGTTCACATTGCATTGTACTCATCTCAAACCCCGGAGGTAGAACATAAACAGTAGCAAACAAGTTTGGCCACCGGGGGCAATATGGACTGCAGTCTGCAATCGAAACATGCCCATATAGCTCCAGGGCATAGACGCCAGCTGCAGGGGTGGCTGTATTACGGGCTGATCTGGTTTATCTGGGATCATCCCTCACGATCAACACTTAGATGCCCCCTCGATATTCACATCAGCACTGCACAGCTGGTCCCGATGGGTTAACGCAGAGTGACCAATCAGGATGCAGCCCGAATTCACATGCCAATCAGAGGGAGGCATATCGAGCTGCGCCTGGAAACACTTCCGCCCACATCAGGGCATGGACGCACACTCGCTCAGTGCGCATGCGCGACGACGCAGGCACGCAGGGCGCGGTCTGACATTCAGCCGAGGGGCGGGATCTGGCACTGTATATAATCCGGTTGCTATGATGGTTGGTCACGCCCTCAGAAGAAGTCAGGAAGTGACGAAACGTCAGGGCGTGACCAACACAGTTTAGCAAACCGAAAGTGACGCGGATGCGTTCCAGGACCTGCCTCACAGGAAACGCTGATAGGATCTGACGTCCAGCGTTCATCAGGGGCAAGTTCCTAGCGCTGAAGCGCTCGTTTTGTTCCATTTTATTGCCTGTACAATATATTATTGTGGTACGCAGATTATGTAAGGGGGGAACTAAAGGGTCTTATTTTTCAATAAATTGTCTATACAATATTACCCTATGTGGACATATTCTTTACCCTTACATATACCTGTGTTATCGTGTGGAGTTTATGGTGGAGAAGAAAAGGAATTTTGATTGTATCATTGCTGAAGGAGGATGGTTTATCTAGGCTTGCATTTCTCTTATATCTGGTGAGTGCGCCCCCTGAAGGGGACTTTCGAAAATCCCCCCACGCGGTGTAATACACTTTGGTGAAAGGACTAAGAATAAGAATTGGATTAAATACAACTAGACTCACCATCCACTACTTCATCACCTATATAAGCAATTGTTATAGAAGACGAACATACAAACTTTTGTCCGTAGCGCTGCTACAGTTTTAGTCTGAACTCTTTTAAACGAGTTTTATAAACACTGTTTTTTTATATGTGCATTTATTTTAAGCAGCTGCTGTTTATTTATACATTTTTCTATTGTTTATATCTTTACGGTATTTAATCCACAAGCGCAGAGTGATACTAGGAAGGAGGGCCAGGCTATTTTAGTATCTTTTTTTATATTTTAATTATAGGGAGTAGTTTTATAAAGAAATGGCAGAATTAATAATATTATTAGGGAAATAAAACTATTCTCCCATATGTTTGATTTTATCCTGTCCATATGCGAGCGATGCTCACCCGATATATACAGCACATTCAATGGAATGCCGAATAGATCTCAGTGCCACTTTATTCGCCATACTGTTTTTTTTTCATGACATTTCTAATTATTTGTTGCGGCGGGTGGGCAATCAGTCCATACACAGTGCGATATCCTTGCGATATACTGCGGGTGTGGACCAGATCGTATGCATATCTATCTGCATGCGATGTGGTTTGTTGTGGTGCTCCTAGGATTAGCAAACGATATCTCAAGGCAACCCCCGGTATTGAACATTTACACTTATAGGCAGATGAGATAACAGATTAAAGTTTATATACAAGAAGTGAGGGACATGGATTGCTGTAGACCGGGGTTTTTTAGAAGAAGGTAACCACTTTTAAATTCAAATAAATCCTAGATAGAACATAGGTAATTATAGGGGGTAGTTTTATAAAGAAATGGCAAGATTAGTGATATTATTAGGGAAATAAAACTATTGTCCCATATGTTTGATTTTATCCTGTCCATATGCGAGCGATGCTCACCCGATATATACGGCACGTCCAATGGAATGCTGGATGGATCTCAGTGCCACTTTATTAGCCATACATATTCTATATATATATGGGAGAAGTGCATCATGTCCCATACGTTGATGGTAATTAACCATTGCTTGTTTTACAATATACGTATATATCTGCCTATGTAAGCCACAGGGAGGGGATAGGGGAAATCCATTCTAAATATAAAAAACATTGTAGAGGCATATCACTATTTAACCCCCTCGGCGCCAAACAATCAAACAAGAAAATCCATTTTGCCTCCTTTTGCAGTAGGATTTTATCCCAGTCTCCCCTTCTGTTAGATAGTTCCAACTTGTAGATTATCATACATTTTATACCCACAGCTCGTGCTCCATGATGGTCCAAAAAATGCATGGCTACTGGGGATGTATCATCCCTCACGGCTATACTGGATATGTGTTCTCCCATTCTTTTCCTAAATTCCCTAATAGTTTTGCCCACATATATCTTCCCACATGGGCAAATGATCTGATAAATAACATAGGTAGTGGAACAATTAACAAATGGTTTTATCTTGAATGTATGATTACCACTGGAGTCTCTAAAAGAGCTTGTTTTAGTTACATATTTGCACACTGAACAGTGTCCACACGCATACATACCCTCAACTGCCCCTGCACAAATTGAAGTAGGCAGACCTGTAGAACTTTTGCGAATGTACTCGCTATGAACTAATGCATCCCCTATGGTGGGAGCATGTTTCGCTATCATATTGGGATGATGGCCCAATATGGTTTGGAGTTTATTATCGAGCATGAGTAGATGCCAATGTTTTCCCAATGTTTGTTTTAGATATTCCCAGTGTGTGCCATATGTGGTAACCAGGCCTATCTTTTCTGTCTTGTTTTTCACCTCTCTTTCCTCATCTATTTCTGTCTTATTTTTTGCCTCTCTTTCCTCATCTTCTTCAAGGCCCATAATTGTTTCCCCTTCTCTTATTCCATGCTTTTTTCTGTGCTTGTTTGATGGTAGAATTAGGGTATCCCCTTTTCCTAAATCTCTGAGTCAATTCTCTGCTCTCTTTTTGGAAATCTCTAATATGGGTACAATTTCTGCAAATTCTCAGAAACTGGCCAGTAGGGATACCCCTGATCAATGCACACGGGTGATGGCTGGTGGCGTGGAGCAGGGTATTCCCTGCTGTAGGTTTCCTAAATGTCCTTGTCACAATTTGTGATCCATCTTTACGGATCAGTAGATCCAGGAATTCTATCTGTTCTTTGTCCACTTTGTAAGTAACAAAAATGTTTTTATTGTTTTTATTTAGTTCTCCTATGAATTGTTCAATTTCCAATAGTGTCCCCTTCCACACCACCAGGACATCATCAATGAACCTTGCCCATAATGCTACATGTTTCTTGAAAGCTGGGTGGTGGTATACCTCCTGTCTTTCCCACCAGCCTAGGTGTAGGCAGGCATAAGATGGAGCACAAGAGGCTCCCATAGCTACTCCCCGCTTTTGGCAGAAGTATTTACTGTCAAAGATAAAGAAGTTGTTGTATAAAACTAACTCGAGAAGTTCAATCAGAAATTTGTTTTGTGGGCCTGCTAATGGGTGTCTCATATCCAACCATTGTGATACCGCCTGTATACCGATTTGATGGGGGATGAATGAATAAAGGGATTCCACATTAATACCTGCCAGAAGGCAATCATCTGGTACAGCCAAATCATTTAATTTTCTCAAAATATCTGCAGAATCCTGCACATATGGTTTTGACAGCACTGTATGTTTGATCCCCCCCCCCCCCCCCTTTGCCTGTTTTTTGTATATAGTGTGCTGCCCTGCACGTGCATATATAGCTATTGGTGCGTTTTTGGATTTAATATACTAACTACTGGATATGGCTTTCTGTATAGATAGCGGGATAGAACAGGAGATTAGAGCAGTGTTCAACAGAGATGAACAGACCGCACCAAAGCGCCAAAATGATTTTAGACAGTTAAATTGCTATGCTTTCTGAATAACTATCAAACACCTTAAGAGAAAATTGAATATTATCGCTTTGGAGGCATACATAGAAAGGGAATATGATACCACAAGGTTTAAGGGAACATATAATGCCAGCCGATCATTTACATAATGAGAGATTTCTAAAGAAATGGACTGAGGAATCTGTAAAACATGGATTACACATGACTGGTTTGATTGTGGAGGAGGAAAAAATACAGTTGGAAGACTTGGAAAAACAGTTGAAAGAAAGTGTAAAATTATTAGATGAATATCAGGATTTGGATGATTTCATCAAATTTAATGATAGACTCAAAAAAGAGGTAGAGGATTTTCAGAAAGAACAGAAATTAGGGAAACAAAAAAAGTTCCAAAGAGATACTATGGATTTTGAAACAGGGAATATTTTGGACCTAGAGAGAAAACAGGGGAGAAGTTGGTCACGTAATAGATTTCACAAACAAGATAATAGGAATAATAGTAGAGAGGGGGGGGGAAGAATGTAACTTTTTTAGAGAAAACACCCCAAACAAAAACCAATACCAAAGGAAAAATGGGGGAAAAGGGAAGCGTAGGAGAAGGAGAAATAGAAAGAGAAATGACAACACAGGAACAGAATCCATTGAAAACAGGGAACTCTACTTTGCAGGAGAACAGGGCACTGAAAAGACTACAGAAGACTCTAACATGAATATCATAAATCTTACAGAACACAAATTAAGTCTAGAACATATATCAGTTTTAAGTAAAGGTTTTAGGCTTTTCACCATGCAATATTCATTTTGAGATATTTAAAGATATATGTCTATTTCTACGACGATTACATTTCAAGCTAATGTTCTTTGATAGGAACAGGGAGCCTATTAATGAGACTGCACTGGGTTCCTTGTTGGATATTGAAGACTCCCAGATAGTGGACTATTTGGAAGGCAACACATGGATTGACTCATGTATCCTAGATCCACCCCCAGCATCAGGCTTAGCTAATAAATCACAAAAACTTCCCAGTTTTTCAAATAATAAATATCTCAAAATGTTTTTGGAAGCAATCACTGCAGATATACGTTCTATAAAATGGGACAAAATAGAACCCAATGTGGATAATTTGTCTCAAAAAGAAAGAAAATCCCTTCAAGAGCTAAAAGATCTGAAGAGCTAAAAGATCTGCCCAACTGTATTATTAAGCCCAGTGACAAGGGCGGGAATGTAGTCCTATGGCCTGAAGATGACTCTTGAAGAAATTTACAGACAATTAAATGACACTGATTGCTATGAACGTTGGCCACAGAACCCCTTTCCAAATCTTGTTAAGGAGATCCATTATCATTTAACTAGAGCCCTAGAGGTAGGCCTACTGACCCATAAGGAATTTTTATTCCTTAGAATTGTAGATTTCAATGTCCCTACATTTTACATTACACCCAAAGTCCATAAAAATGTAAATAAACCGCCTGGGAGACCGATTGTATCGGGGATGGGGGGACGACTAGAAAGGATAGGTAAATACATTGATAAGAGAATCAAACATCTGAATAAGGAACTGCCCTCATATGTGCAGTATTCTGCAGATATTTTGAGAAAATTAAATGATTTGGCTGTACCAGATGATTGCCTTCTGGCAGGTATTGATGTGGAATCCCTTTATTCATCCATCCCCCCATCAAATCGGTATACAGGCGGTATCACAATGGTTGGATATGAGACACCCATTAGCAGGCCCAGAAAACAAATTTCTGATTGAACTTCTCGAGTTAGTTTTATACAACAACTTCTTTATCTTTGACAGTATATACTTCCGCCAAAAGCGGGGAGTAGCTATGGGAGCCTCTTGTGCTCCATCTTATGCCTGCCTACACCTAGGCTGGTGGGAAAGACAGGAGGTATACCACCACCCAGCTTTCAAGAAACATGTAGCATTATGGGCAAGGTTCATTGATGATGTCCTGGTGGTGTGGAAGGGGACACTATTGGAATTTGAACAATTCATAGGAGAACTAAATAAAAACAAAAACATTTTTGTTACTTACAAAGTGGACAAAGAACAGATAGTATTCCTGGATCTACTGATCCGTAAAGATGGATCACAAATTGTGACAAGGACATTTAGGAAACCTACAGCAGGGAATACCCTGCTCCACGCCACCAGCCATCACCCGTGGGCATTGATCAGGGGTATCCCTACTGGGCAGTTTCTGAGAATTTGCAGAAATTGTACCCATATTAGAGATTTCCAAAAAGAGAGCAGAGAATTGACTGATAGATTTAGGAAAAGGGGATACCCTAATTCTACCATCAAACAAGCACAGAAAAAAAGCATGGAATAAGAGAAGGGAAACAATTCTGGGCCTTGAAGAAGATGAGGAAAGAGAGGCAAAAAATAAGACAGAAATAGATGAGGAAAGAGAGGTGAAAAACAAGACAGAAAAGATAGGCCTGGTTACCACATATGGCACACACTGGGAATATCTAAAACAAACATTGGGAAAACATTGGCATCTACTCATGCTCGATAATAAACTCCAAACCATATTGGGCCATCATCCCAATATGATAGCGAAACATGCTCCCACCATAGGGGATGCATTAGTTCATAGCGAGTACATTCGCAAAAGTTCTACAGGTCTGCCTACTTCAATTTGTGCAGGGGCAGTTGAGGGTATGTATGCGTGTGGACACTGTTCAGTGTGCAAATATGTAACTAAAACAAGCTCTTTTAGAGACTCCACTGGTAATCATACATTCAAGATAAAACCATTTAACTGTTCCACTACCTATGTTATTTACCAGATCATTTGCCCATGTGGGAAGATATATGTGGGCAAAACTATTAGGGGATTTAGGAAAAGAATGGGAGAACACATATCCAGTATAGCCGCGAGGGATGATACATCCCCAGTAGCCATGCATTTTTTGGACCATCATGGAGCACGAGCTGTGGGTATGAAATGTAAGATAGTTCCAACTTGTAGATTATCAAACAGAAGGGGAGACTGGGATAAAATCCTACTGCAAAAGGAGGCAAAATGGATTTTCTTGTTGGATTGTATGGCGCCGAGGGGGTTAAATAGTGATATGCCTCTACAATGTTTTTTATAATTAGAATGGATTTCCCCTATCCCCTCCCTGTGGCTTACATAGGCAGATAAATACGTATATTGTAAAACAAGCAATGGTTAATTACCATCAACGTATGGGACATGATGCACTTCTCCCATATATATAGAAAATATCTGATGATAACTCCTTCATCTGTCTGTAAATTTGCGACCTGCTGCCCACCCGCCGCAACAAATACCGTATTTATCGGCGTATAACACGCACTTTTTTTCCCCTTAAAATCAGGGGAAAATCGTGGGTGCGTGTTATACGCTGATACTCCGTCGAATTCCCCTGCTGAAAACGAGCGAGAGGAGCGAGCGGAGCCGAAGCCGAAGTACAATCGGCTTTACTCGGCTCCTCTCGCAGTCCCGCCCATCTCTGACTGCGCCGCTGACATAGAGAAAGCCGAGTGTACTTCGGCTAGTCTCGGCTCCTCTCGCAGTCCTGCCTGTGACTGTGAGCAGAGCCGAGTCTAGCCGAAGTACACTCGGCTTTCTCCGTCAGCGGCGCAGTCAGTGGAGATGGGCGGAACTGCGAGAGAAGCCGAGTCTAGCCGAAGTACACTCGGCCCCGCTCGCTCCTCTCCACAGAAATCGGCGCCAAATTTTAAAAACCGCCGGGACTGACACGATCGCAAAGGCACTGGGCAAGGCTGCAGATGGACAGATGGACACTGGGCACGGCTGCAGATGGACAGATGGACACTGGGCAAGGCTGCAGATGGACAGATGGACACTGGGCACGGCTGCAGATGGACAGATGGACACTGGGCAAGGCTGCAGATGGACACTGGGCAAGGCTGCATGCTGCATTTAAATGTAAGTTTTTTTTCCTTGAATTTCCCTCCTAAAAGTTTTTTTCCTTAAAATTCCCTCCTAAACTTGGGGTGCGTGTTATACGCCGGTGCGTGTTATACGCCGATAAATATGGTAATTAGATATGTCATGATAAAAAACTGTATGGCTAATAAAGTGGCACTGAGATTCATCCAGCATTCCATTGGACGTGCCGTATATATCGGGTGAGCATCACTCGCATATGGACAGGATAAAATCAAACATGTGGGAGAATAGTTTTATTTCCCTAATAATATTATTAATTCTGCCATTTCTTTATAAAACTACTCCCTATAATTACCTATGTCCTATCAAGGATGTATTTGAATTTAAAAGTGGCTACCCTCTTTAAAAAACCCCGGTGCACAGCAATCCATGTCCCTCATTTTTTTGCATATATAAACTTTAATCTGTTATCCCACCTGCTTATAAAGTGTAAATATTCAATACCGGGGGTTGCCTTGAGATATCGTTTACTAATCCTAGGAGCCCCATACAAACCATATTGAGTGCAGATAGATATGCATGCGATCTGGTCCATGACCGCAGCATATCGCAAGGATATCGCACTGTGTATGGACTGACTATTGCTCTGAAAATTGTCTGAATGATGCTTTGAAAACACTTGATGATGTTTCTTATATGTATGTGTATACATATATAGATGTGTCCTTTCTGACAGGAGAGGATTCCGTGTGTA
Organism: Rana muscosa; assembly: GCA_029206835.1. Classification (NCBI taxonomy): domain Eukaryota; kingdom Metazoa; phylum Chordata; class Amphibia; order Anura; family Ranidae; genus Rana; species Rana muscosa. The sequence goes on from CM055116.1 coordinate 190,242,049, forward strand.
GTTTGTTGTGCAGGGCGGCACACTATTGCAATTTTAAATGGTTTATGGCACTTGTATATTTCACACTAGATGGTTTATTAGTAGGAGGCTTACTAGCACCTGCATTTCATTAGCACAATCAAGGGTGGGTTGTGGTCCCATAAATAGGCAAGTGTCTGAAAACTATTCCCCAGTTCTGAAGAAGTTCCAGATAGGAAGGAATGAAACATGTAAATGTCTTGGGAACAGCACCCTCTACACCCCTAACCGAATCACCCCTCTATCAGCTCGGAGAAGTATGCTTTGAGCTACACGCTGCTACCTGGAGTATTTTTATATGGAGATCATCACTGATGGATATCAGGAACACGATCACCTTGGATTTTGACTCTGCTACTACCAACTCTGGATTGGAGATTACCATAACTCATTTTAAGGAATAAACAATTATACTTTCACTTGTTCCTGTTTGTTTTCAAGTCTAACATTCAGGATTTTTGGGCACAGATCTGCACTGAGGAATTGGACATAACTCTCGAGTGGCACTTCAAAACCGTGAGTAGAACTGCATATCAAACTGCCTGAATTAACTGCCTGGAACACCGCTGTATATGCATGACTTCATATGTGAGTGATCCACTTGCAGGTATGCATGCAGGTACGCTTTACCACATTTGGCAGCTACAGCAGTTACAACAGTGAATGATTATATGAACTATGAGTTCTTGAACTATACCATTTCCTAATCATTGGAGTATACCATGTAGTGGGATGCGATTTCCTCTGCTCTATATCACTGACTGAATGCAGCTTACACTCAGGTGATTGCAGCCATCTATAGATCTGTGAGTCCTATATTCTACTTAATCTTATGGTGATTGATTTACTTCACCTCTTTCCAGAATAATACACGATTTAAAGAAGAATATCAAAGACTATGTATACATTGCTTATGGTGATCATCTCAGTGGATTTTTATCCCTCCTACTTTGGATTAATGACTATGAAGTTCTTGCTACACATACTCAGTGTCAGTTTCGAAGTGTGATTATTATACCTTGTCTCCATTCATTGCTCCCGGTTTTGTTCCACCTGGGGTTAGTGAAACTTACAACCTGTTTCAGGATATCACTGCCCTAGGTAGGAACCTTTTCAAGTTAGGGTATATTTACATAGGGATTCGGTCATTGCTAGGGGGTATTAGGGGTGTCTGTGGCTTTGGGGGAGGGTGGATCTGCATGCCGGCGCTTTTTCCTCTTTGGGGAGGTTCATCCCTGTTTTAGTCCCCTGTTCACATAGTCGCTGGATTAACGAGGGATTTATCTTTGGGTATGGTTCCCTGCTTTCGGGGGACCGTAGGTTTTATATATGTCTGTTTGGTATTGTCTTTTTGATACAATTTTTAGTATCTAATAAATAGCGGTTAACTCTTAAGGGTGTGTATTTGTCTGTATATTTTTTGTTTTTCTTGTTTGTGGTCATACAATTTTGATTACACCCCCCCCGACTATAATCGGTGAGTACTGCAACTCTTATTTTATGTAGGCGGGATTCCCATATCTCTCTTTTTTGTACAACAGCCTATATATACAGTGCATTCTGTGGTGTATACTTTCTAATACACTTCACACAGTGTATTTAATACAGTGTGCACAGTTTCTACTACACTTCTGTACACAGTATACAACAATTCAATGCAGCCATTGTACAGTTTCTAATACAGCGCAGGCGGTGTACACAGTATTTAATATAGTGTGTACAGTTTCTAATACACTTTAGGTGGTGAATTAATATATATATATATATATATATATATATATATATATATATATATATATATTTTTACACAGTCGTGTGTGTGTGTGTGTGTGTGTGTGTGTGTGTATATATATATATATATATGTGATGTGATTATGTGTGTGTATGTATATGTAGCGGGTGTTTGAATTTATGTGAGGACTCTGGTGGTGTGGGGTTCCTTGGGGCCTACAGGTGGCGTTGGTGCCTTGGGCCGGAGCTAAACTCGCACCGCAAACTGTGCCTTTTTGTCCTCCCCTGGAGCTGGTACAGCGGGGCAGGGAACCCGCTGTGACGCAAAGGGAGAGGTCATAAAAGGGGCGGACGCCCTGATTTTGGGGCAGAGAGTTGGAGGACGCGGCCGTACCCAGGCACCTTCAGCTTGGGTGCTGGCGTTCCGGTGTTTCAGGCCTAGGCGCCCTTGGCCTAGCTGGAGCAGGGATGGAGTTCATCGCAGGCACCTTTAGCCTGGGGTGAGGTACTATGGCGAATGCCTGGGGCTCAGTACCTTTGACTGAGTTCCGCGAGGGTGGAGGAATCCGAGTGGGCCCTAACTCCTTGGGTGCCCGTGTCTGAGTTTGTGAGGACTGGTGCGCAGTAACTTCTCTGAAGAGCCCGGCGCAGCATTGCTGGTGACGGAGAGGCCTCCACTTCTCCCTTGGACGGATTTCTTCCTCTGACAGGGGCAAAGTGAGCGAAGGTAATTCACGTTCTATATTACCTAGTCAGTGGCAGTGACTATTCACCACTGGTGACCGCACAGTGGGCAGCAGCAAGAAGGGAAAGGATTGTGCCTCGATCTGTCTCCATTTTCCAAAAGAGAAAGATTGTTTTATTGCTTGGCAAGAAGAATAAAACTGAGTTGTACCTATTCACTGTGTGGAACTTGGGTTACTAAAGCAAAGGAGTCAGGGACGAAGGACTGGACTTGACTCTAGGACACCTACACAAAAGCCCAATCTTCTTCTGGCCTTCACCTCCCAGTTACGGAGGACATGGGCCGTGGTGTGTTTTATATCTCTCTCCTAGGTACCCCTAGACAACAGCCATATAACCGATAGAGCAAGAGAGAGAGGTGAGGCCGCTACACGTGGGGGCATGGTATCCGGGATATGTGTATGGTGTCTGAAATTGAACTTTGCTGCCCGGAGGAGTTCCGAGTAGGTCGGCCATATTGGCCAACGCGCCACGAGGCAACCCATAACTGTGTAGTTCGTGGGCGGGGCAAGGGAAAAGCCCGCAAACAAGTGCAGAAGGTGGGAGGAGTCTGGCCACTTGGAGATACGCACATGGAGATTCCGGCGCAGGTGGGTCAGTGCGCAATGGAGCAGCAAAGAGAGAGGATGGCTTCAAGTGCTCCGTGGATTTCTGTTCCTTCCTTCACGAATATGTCTTCTCTGGCTGTTCCGATTATGGATACGGGGATAAGACTAAGGCCCCAGGGCGATTGGCTCTCTTTACCTGTAGAGACATGGAAGCCCTCGGTGTGATCTGTCCCGGCTGTTCGGGACTGGTGGTCCAGCTGAAGCCGTTTGGGCACTGTGAGGTCTGCAAAGAATTTCTCTTTGAGGTGGAACCATCCACAGAAAAGCCTCGGGCTTTCCACCTCAACTACCTCACAGGGACTGCCACTCCAGAGGGAGAGATCGATGCTGGTGCGTTCCCCGTGCGTACTGATCCGGGCAAAGGGACTGCCCAAGTGGAAGTGAAAAGAGAGAAATCCGAGGATGCTGCCTCGGTCACCAGCAGCTCCCTGCTCCGGCCACCGAAGAGGAAAGTCGGCCTAGTGATGGCCTTGTGTGGCCGTGGAAGAGCTTCGCCCCACTGCTTGCCTGACCTGGATGGATTCGGTAGACAATGTCCTGGACATCCCTGCTCGTTTAAAGGTCCAGGTGAGCCAGGGGTTGGGACTGTCTGTGTGGTAGAAAGTGGCGGTAGCCCACAGTTGGTAGAGGCCATCAAGGGGGATAGTTCCGTGACTGGGAATTATCTGCCCGCTGAGTGCTACGACACCTCTGACCTGGATTCATTGACTGACAATGGCGATGATGGGGAGATAGACGAAATCTTCCAACAGAAGGGATGGGACAAAATGAAGCTACCCTCGGCCCGTGTCACAAGGGACTTGTCCATGTCTACTGGAGATAGTACACCCCGGGTGGAGGCCCCGGCGCCAAGGGAAGAAGCTGGTCCTCTGTCTGGAGTTCCCCTTCTGGATTCAACATCCATTTCACCTGCTCCTGTTGCAGGAGTGCAACGTCAATCACTGCGGGCTCCTAGGCCCAGGTCTACCGAGGTGGTGAACGCACCTCGCCACCCAGAAGCGATTGTTCCACCTGGAGAGGGAGACCGAGCTACTATGCCACCTTTGTCAAGACTGCAGCGTCTCTTTGGCCAGAAGGTTGCTCAGGAATATGGGTGGGAATACCCGTATCTGCCTCGGAAACTGCTCTATGAGGTGGAGGTCTTTCGGCAAAGATGGTATGATACCTTTGTATGGGACAAACTGAAAGTACAGCAAGCACGGCGCTGGTGGTGTTGGGGTTCCTTGGGGCCTACAGGTGGCATTGTTGCCTTGGGCCGGAGCTGAACTCGCACCGCAAACTGTGCCTTTTTGTCCTCCCCTGGAGCTGGTACAGCGGGGCAGGGAACCCGCTGTGACGCAAAGGGAGAGGTCATAAAAGGGGCAGACGCCCTGATTTTGGGGCAGAGAGTTGGAGGACGCGGCCGCACCCAGGCACCATCAGCTTGGGTGCTGGCGTTCCGGTGTTTCAGGCCTAGGCGCCCTTGGCCTAGCTGGAGCAGAGATGGAGTCCATCTCAGGCACCTTTAGCCTGGGGTGAGGTACTATGGCGGATACCTGGGGCTCAGTACCTTCGACTGAGTTCCGCAAGGGTAGAGGAATCCGAGGGGGCCCTAACTCCTTGGGTGCCCGTGTGAGTTTGTGAGGACTGGTGCGCAGTAACTTCTCTGAAGAGCCCGGCGCAGCATCGCTCCACTTCTCCCTTGGACGGATTTCTTCCTCTGACAGGGGCAAAGTGAGCGAAGGTAATTCACGTTCTATATTACCTAGTCAGTGGCAGTGACTATTCACCACTGGTGACAGCACAGTGGGCAGCAGCAAGAAGGGAAAGGATTGTGCCTCGATCTGTCCCCATTTTCCAAAGGAGAAAGATTGTTTTATTGCTTGGCAAGAAGAATAAAACTGAGTTGTACCTATTCACTGTGTGGAACTTGGGTTACTAAAGCAAAGGAGTCAGGGACGAAGGACTGGACTTGACTCTAGGACACCTACACAAAAGCCCAATCTTCTGGCCTTCACCTCCCAGTTACGGAGGACATGGGCCGTGGTGTGTTTTATCTCTCTCTCCCAGGTACCCCTAGACAACAGCCATATAACCGATAGAGCAAGAGAGAGGTGAGGCCGCTATATATATATATATATATATATATATATATATACTCTGCATTCAGTGTAGCCTATATATACAGTGCATTCAGTGGTGTATAGCTTCTAATACACTTCAGGCGGTGCACACAGTAGACAGTGCCTTGCAAAAGTATTCACCCCCCTTGGCATTTTTCGTGTCTTGTTGCCTCACAACCTGGAATTAACATGGAGTGTTTGAGGATTTGCATCATTTAATTTACAGAACATGCCCACAACTTTGAAGATTATTTATTTTTATTGTGAAACAAATATGACAAAATAACAGAAAAGGTCAATGTGCATAACTATTCACCCCCCTAAAGTCAAAACTTTGTAGAGCCACCTTTTGCAGCTATCACAGCTCCAAGTCGCTTTGGAGCTTGCCACATCTTACCACTGGGATTTTTACCTATTCGTCCTTGCAAAACTGCTCCAGCTCCTTTTAAGTTGGATGGTCTGCGCTTGTAATCAGCAATCTTTGGATTGAGGTCTGGGCTTTGACTAGGCCATTCCAACACATTTACATGTTTCCCCTTAAACCACTGAAGTGTTGCTTTAACAGTGTGTTTGGGATCATTGTGCTGTTGGAAAGTGAACCTCCGTCCTAGCCTCAAATCACACAGAGTGGTACAGGTTTTGCCCAAGAATATCCCTGTATTTAGCACCATCCATCTTTTCCTCAACTGTGACTAGTTTCCCAGTCCCGACTGCTGAAAAACATTCCCACAGCATGATACTCCCACCACCATGTTTCACTGTGGGGATGGTGTTCTTTGGGTGATGTGATGTGCTAGGTTTGCGCCTGACATAGCATTTTCTTTGATGGCCAAAAAGTAAAATTTTAGTCTGTAGCGGGTATTTGAATTTAAGGGAGGCATCTGGGTGGTAACCCAGATGCACTGATCGCTAGGGAATCCGAGACCCTTTTATGGTTCTTGTAGGACTCTGATGGTGTGAGGTTCCCTGCGGCCTGCAGGTGGCATTGTCGCCCTGGCTGGAGTTGAACTCACACCGCAAGACTGCTTCCTTTTTGTCCTTTCCTGGCGCTGGTACAGCAGGGCGGGGAACCTGCTGTGACGCAAAAGGCGAGGGGATAAAAGGGGCGGACGCCCTGACCTTGGGTTCAGAGTCGGAGGACGCGGCCGCACCCAGGCACCTTCAGCTTGGGTGCTGGCTTTTCCGAAGTTCCGGGCCCAGGTGCCCTTGACCTGGCCGGAGCGAGAGATGGAGTCCATCTCAGGCACCTTTAGCCTGGCGTGAGGTACTATGGCGGATGCCTGGGGCTTAGTACCTTTGACTGAGTTCCGCGAGGGTGGAGGAATCCGAGGGGGCCCTAACTCCTTGGGTGCCCGTGTCTGAGGTCGAGGAGACTGGTGAGCAGAACTTCTCTGGAGAGTCCGGCGCAGCATTTGCTGGTGACAGAGAGGCCTCCGGTGACTCCCTTGGACGGATATCCTTCCCCTGACAGGGGCTGTGCTAGCGAAGGTAATTCATGTTCTAACTCATATAGTCAGTGGCAGTGACTATTCGCCACTGGTGACACCACAGTGGTTAGCGATACTTGAAAGGATTGTGCCTCGACCTACTCCCATTTAATACTGAACTGTTGCAAAGGTCCCAACTTGACTGTTTATTCGCTGAGAAGAATAAAACTGTGTTGGACCTATTCCGTGTGTGTGGAACTCTGGTTACTAGTGTCGGGGCAGCCCCAGAACTAGGGGTTTCCAATAACATGTTGACTGCTGAACCAAAGTTATTTTTAAAAGATGTATTTATTATTCAGGCAAGCAGCTAACCACAAGCCTGGAGAGCAACACAGTACATGGTGATACATTCAAAATAATTGCTCTGGTTAGACTGAGTTGCCCCTGTCCTTTTATGCAAGACAAAGGGGGAGGCACATTACTTCTTTGAAATACAAGACAATTTGTTGATGTTTACATGAAGAACAAATGGACATTTAGCATCTATGTGTTACTTCCAGCGATCTCTGGGGAAAAAGGCACAAGGACCTCATTCCCAGCTGGAGGTGTGAATGTAACTTTGACTACAAAGAGAAGATGTCCAGTTGCTATGTCCTGTGACTCAGAGATTTGCTTAATCAATCTTTGAACACAGTAAAGTCACAATATTACATAATATGACTTTTAACAGAATATACAACCAATCTAAACACATACGTATATATACATATACATATATATACCCATATATACACACATATACATCAGATCAGAAACACATGCTTTGATAATCATGAATAAATGTTTGATAAGTAAATGGCTATTCCATTTACCCGATCACTAGGAGCAAAGGGGAGTGAATCCGAGGAAAGGATTTGACCCTAGGACACCTACACATAGCCCGATCTTTCTGGCCTTCACCTCTTCACTATGGAGGACATGGGCCATGGTGTATCTCATCCCTGACACCCCTAGACAAAGACAGACAAGTCGAGAATGAGAAGGGGTGAGAGGGGTGAGGTCGCTACAAGTCTCATCAGACCAGAGCACCTTCCTCCATACATTTTGTGAGTCTGCCACATGCCTTTTCACAAAGTCAAACGTGCCATTTAGTTTTTTTCTGAAAGTAATGGCTTTCTTCTGGCCAGTCTGCCATAAAGCTCTACTCTATGGAGCATACGGCTTATTGTCGTCCTATGTACAGATACTGCAGTCTCTGCCGTGGAACTCTGAAGCTCCTCCAGGGTTACCTTAGGTCTCTGTGATGCCTCTCTGATTAATGCCCTCCTTGCCTGGTCTGTGAGTTTTGGTGTGCGGCTGTCTCTTGGCAGGTTTGCTGTTGTGCCATGTTCTTTCCATTTGATTATGATAGATTTGATGGTGCTCCTAGGGATCATCAAAGAGTTGAATATTTTTTATAGCCTAACTCTTACTTGCACTTCTCAACAACATTGTCCCTTACTTGTTTGAAAAGTTCCATGGTCTTCATGGCAGTGTTTGGTTAGTGGTACCTCTTGCTTAGGTGTTGCAGCCTCTGGGGCCTTTTAAAAGGTGTGTATATGTAATGACAGATCATGTGACACTTAGATTGCACACAGGTGGACATCATTTCATGAATTATGTGACTTCTGAAGGTAGTTGGTTGCACTAGAGCTTTTTATGGGCTTCATTACAAAGGGAGTGAATACATACACACATGCCAATTATCATTTTTGTATTTCTATTTCTGAAAAATAGTTTTATGTATATATTTTTCTAATTTTACTTCACCAACTTAGACTATTGTGTTCTGATCCATCACATATAATTCAGATTAAAAAAACATTGAACTAAAGGCTGTAATGTAACAAAATAGGTAAAAGGCCAAGGGGATGAATACTTTTGCAAGGCACTGTATAATACAGTGTAGTGTTGCAAAACAAAAAATACATCATGTCCCCGGAAGGCCACCAAGGAGAGGCAGACACTCACAGGCCACTAAAAGAGGGCAAGCAGCCTCTGTGTCTACAGTCAACAGTGGTGATCGTGGACATGATGCATCCTCTGCAGGTGGCCGTGGGGCACGCTTGTTCTTTTTTCTCTGCTGCTGGTGGTATTATTGAGCCACAACATGCAGAAGAGTTGATGGAGTGGATAATGAAGCCGTCCTCATCCTCCTTATCCTCTGTCACCCAGGCTCAGAGTAGTTTGCCTTCCAACGCAGCTGCCAAAGTGGCCTATTCCACCGACTCCTTGTCCACAGTCATTCCTTCCGTAGCCCTCACCAACATGCACGGAGTAGTCCCCAGAATTATTTGACCAGTGTCAGTTACATGCTGCTGGGGGATGCACAGCGAGTTGAAGGCTCCGATGTTGGTTCACAGGTTAAGGAAGGGAGTAGAGTTAGCCTAGAGAGAGGGGGTGCCACAGGAGGACAATAAACTGGCAGTCATGTTCCCCCAGCTGCAGCATACTGCCAAGTTTGCGCTAAAGAAAACCAGTATCACACACAAAACACGCTTCTATATCACATAAATCTAATAGTGAATAAGTACTCATATAATGTGCATATAATTACTATAGTGCAATCACCAAAGTAAAGTGCAAGTGCATATGTAAACACAATAGTGCAGAAAGTTCAATATTGCAATGGTTGCTGTTCAGGATAATTCAAATGGGTATTTAGTCAATGGTCAATTCCAAGATTCTATATGTTCCAAAATTGCAGATGTCATCAAATGGTTCAAATGATAAACGAATTGAAGTATTGAACCTGCGGTGAATCCTACACCTGTCTCCCAATGTTCTCACCTCAATAACATGGATCACTGGCATGTAGTTTCACTGGCATGGACTATGGGCTTATATCTCTTATACAGGTCCTTCTAAAAAAATTAGCATATTGTGATAAAGTTCATTATTTTCTGTAATGTACTGATAAACATTAGACTTTCATATATTTTAGATTCATTACACACAACTGAAGTAGTTCAAGCCTTTTCTTGTTTTAATATTGATGATTTTGGCATACAGCTCATGAAAACCCAAAAATCCTATCTCAAAAAATTAGCATATTTCATCCGACCAATAAAAGAAAAGTGTTTTTAATACAAAAAAAGTCAACCTTCAAATAATTATGTTCAGTTATGCACTCAATACTTGGTTGGGAATCCTTTTGCAGAAATGACTGCTTCAATGCGGCGTGGCATGGAGGCAACCAGCCTGTGGCACTGCTGAGGTGTTATGGAGGCCCAGGATGCTTCGATAGCGGCCTTAAGCTCATCCAGAGTGTTGGGTCTTGCGTCTCTCAACTTTCTCTTCCCAATATCCCACAGATTCTCTATGGGGTTCAGGTCAGGAGAGTTGGCAGGCCAATTGAGCACAGTAATACCATGGTCAGTAAACCATTTACCAGTGGTTTTGGCACTGTGAGCAGGTGCCAGGTCGTGCTGAAAAATGAAATCTTCATCTCCATAAAGCTTTTCAGCAGATGGAAGCATGAAGTGCTCCAAAATCTCCTGATAGCTAGCTGCATTGACCCTGCCCTTGATAAAACACAGTGGACCAACACCAGCAGCTGACATGGCACCCCAGACCATCACTGACTGTGGGTACTTGACACTGGACTTCAGGCATTTTGGCATTTCCCTCTCCCCAGTCTTCCTCCAGACTCTGGCACCTTGATTTCCGAATGTACTTTGGACCACTGAGCAACAGTCCAGTGCTGCTTCTCTGTAGCCCAGGTCAGGCGCTTCTGCCGCTGTTTCTGGTTCAAAAGTGGCTTGACCTGGGGAATGCGGCACCTGTAGCCCATTTCCTGCACACGCCTGTTCACGGTGGCTCTGGATGTTTCTACTCCAGACTCAGTCCACTGCTTCCGCAGGTCCTCCAAGGTCTGGAATCGGTCCTTCTCCACAATCTTCTTCAGGGTCTGGTCACTTCTTCTCGTTGTGCAGCATTTTCTGCCACACTTTTTCCTTCCCACAGACTTCCCACTGAGGTGCCTTGATACAGCACTCTGGGAACAGCCTATTCATTCAGAAATTTCTTTCTGTGTCTTACCCTCTTGCTTGAGGGTGTCAATGATGGCCTTCTGGACAGCAGTCAGGTCGGCAGTCTTACCCATGATTGCGGTTTTGAGTAATGAACCAGGCTGGGAGTTTTTAAAAGCCTCAGGAATCTTTTGCAGGTGTTTAGAGTTAATTCGTTGATTCAGATGATTAGGTTAATAGCTCGTTTAGAGAACCTTTTCATGATATGCTAATTTTTTGAGATAGGATTTTTGGGTTTTCATGAGCTGTATGCCAAAATCATCAATATTAAAACAAGAAAAGGCTTGAACTACTTCAGTTGTGTGTAATGAATCTAAAATATATGAAAGTCTAATGTTTATCAGTACATTACAGAAAATAATGAACTTTATCACAATATGCTAATTTTTTGAGAAGGACCTGTATTCCTCTCATTTCTTCTCCACTCTTAAATAATATTTGGATAGTGTCCTCTACCAATCACGCTCTCTATGAAAGAGACCAGTGGGTGGGAGGGAAGGGGAGGGGGAGAGAGAGAGGGGGAGACCAAGCTCCAATCGATGCAGCCGGGAGAGGGACAGGAAATAAAGCCTCCAATAGTGTAGTATTTCAATAAAATATATAGGCTTTATTAACTTAAAAAATGGACTCTTACATCAATTTAAAAAATAGTCAGCATGTAGGAGATATTCGGCGTGTAGCCGCTATCTTACTGTTATCCTGCTGTCTTACGATCCGTCCGTATGATGCCGCTATCCTCCCTATGGCGTTACGTCACGCACCTCGTGACTTCTTCAGGGGAGCTTCAGAGAGCGTGATTGGTAGGGGACACTATCCAAATATTATTTAAGAGTGGAGAAGAAATGAGAGGAATATAAGAGATATAAGCTCATAGTCCATGCCAGTGAAACTACATGCCAGTGATCCATGTTATTGAGGTGAGAACATTGGGAGACAGTTGTAGGATTCACCGCAGGTTCAATACTTCAATTCGTTTATCATTTGAACCATTTGATGACATCTGCAATTTTGGAACATCTAGAATCTTGGAATTGACCATTGACTAAATACCCATTTGAATTATCCTGAACAGCAACCATTGCAATATTGAACTTTCTGCACTATTGTGTTTACATATGCACTTGCACTTTACTTTGGTGATTGCACTATAGTAATTATATGCACATTATATGAGTACTTATTCACTATTAGATTTATGTGATATAGAAGCGTGTTTTGTGTGTGATACTGGTTTTCTTTAGCGCAAAATCCCCCCCCCCCCATTCTTTATATTACCTTTTATGTGTTAAGTGAACACAGATTTATTTTGCAGCCATTGATAGGCACTCTAGTCACTGTTTATTACTCTTGAGTAGCGCGAAACACTACCTCACATTCAATACTGCCAAGTTTGCTCCAGTGACAAAGAGGGAGGGGATGATGAGGCCACTGACTCTACTTGGGTGCCTAAGAGAAGAGAGGAGGAAAGTGAGGAGGAGGCACAACTCCAACGAGGCAGGATGTCCTCTAGGGGGCAGCTTAAGGGCAGCCACCCTATTGCATCACACCGCAGAGCTCCGCAGGTGCAGGGCACTGCTGACTACCCGCTGACTTTAAAAGGTTCCTTGGTGTGGGCCTTTTTTAAAACGTGTGCAGCAGATCGCACCATTGCTGTTTGCAACCTTTGTCTGAAGCGGATCAAGCGTGGCCAGAACAGCAGCCACTTGGGCAGCACATGCTTGACTAGACATATGATGACCTGCCATGCAGTCCATTGGCAACAGCACTTGAAAGACCCACATCATAGAAAAAGGTGGACTTCTCCTTGATCCTCATCTGGGATCTCCAACCCTACTATACCTTCAGTCCTCTCAAAAACCTGCACTGAGAGGAATGAAGGTGTAGCAAAAGGTGTCCCAAGTACTTGCAGCCAATCTGAAAGCAGTACACCACCAATTGATTTTAGCAGGAAAATTTCCCTACCCCAGTTGCTGAACCGTAAAAGGAAATTCGGTCCCAGCCATCCACATGCTCAGCGTATAAATGCTAGCTTGGACAAATTACTAGCACTGCAACTGGCGAGTACCAGAAGTGCAGTTCAAGCAGTTCCCACAGCCACCTGCAGCACCTTTACTTTCCCCATTTACTGCTTAACACGGAATTAAAGTGGAAACAACAAATTTAACTATTTCCCTTGATTGTATCAATTGATTGTAGACCAAATACATTTTAATACTGACCAGTACATCACCGCCAACCCATATTCAAACCTTGCCAGACTATTTGCCTGAAAACCTATCACAGTTTCCAAATTTTTAATTTTACAAAAAAAATGAATTGCAGTCATATTGGTACACAGACCTGATTCCTCATATGCCCATGTTCTCTGCTGCCATGACCAGGCATAGATATGAGAATTTAATGCGATTTATGCATTTCAACTACAGTACACGCTATCGTCTTCGGGGTGACCCTGAATATGATCGGCTCCACAAAATTCGGCCCCTCGTAAATCACCTTAACCAGAAATTTGCAGATGTGTATACTCGCAATAAAACATCAGAGTAGATGAGTCGCTCATAAATTTTCCTGGCTGCCTTGTATTCAAACAGTCTCTCCCCAGCAAGCGTGCCAGATCTGGGGTCAAAATGTATAAAGATAGTCATGTGGACCCCCTGATGCCCAGACTACATGGGGAGCAGTGGCAAGATAGCGTGGGACTTGGTGTCACCCTAGTTTTGTAAGGTGTACCACTTGTACGTGAACAATTATTATACAAGTATGCCACTTTTTACACACCCTTTTGATCTTGGCTCATGTGGCACTGTGCGACCTATTCGCCAAGGCTTGTAAAAACCAAACTTAAAAAGGGGGAAAAGGCCTACTTGAGAAATAATCAATTGCTTACAGTGAAGTGGAAGAACAAGACCCACAAATAAAGAACAACTCAAGACAGCTACAGTTAGGGCCTGGCAAAGCATCAGAAAGGAGGAAAGCCAGTCTTTGGTAATGTCCATGGGTTCCAGACTTTAGGCAGTCATTGCCAGTAAAGGATTCTCAACAAAATATAAAAAATTAAATTTATGATTATATTCATTTGTCCACTTACATTTGAGACCCTGAAAATAGGGGGACTGTGTATAAAAATGGTTGCAGTTCCTAAAATGACTACTTGAATTAAAGCTGAAAGTCTGCACTTCATATTCATTTTGATTGTTTCATTAAAATTGTATTCTGGTGGCATAAAGAGCCAAAAGTATGAAAATTGTGCCTGTGTCCAAATATATATGGACCTTACTGTATAATGTTTGGGGGTTCAAATTAGTTTTCTAGCAAAAAATACTGATTTTTTTTCTTATAAACAAAAAGTGTCAGAAAAGGCTTGTTCTTCAAGTGGTTAGAGGTGTGGGTGATGTGTGGCATAAGCTTCTTATGTAGGGCATAAAATGCCAGGACAGTTCATAAACCCCCAAAGGGCATTATTTCCTCATTACACTTCCTGACTACCTATCACAGTTTCTTTTACAAAAAGGTTTATTGTCATACAAACCGACAGGACAGGTTTACAATAGCGTGTTATAGCATACAAAATACAAAGCAGATCTGGGCTTGGAGGCCCTTATCAACATTAAGGAAGCATGAGCCGCAATCCTATGCTATACACAAATAAAGGGAGAAATTAAAATAATCCATAAGACCAAATGGTCCAAAACCCGAGCCATGCCCGGCTGTCTATAAACCTGTTGAGTGAACATATAATGCACAACAAGAGAACCTGAAGGTTAGTATCCTTTAGAGAGGTTAGAAAGGGTTACCAGCAAAATAAGTGACTATATGAAAGAGGGGGGAAAAAAAAGCAAAAGAGAAATGGAGAAAGAGGGAGAGAAATGAAAAAAAAAAAAAAATGGAGCGGAACAAGAAGGGGAGTAGAAGCTAAAGAGGGAGGAAAAGAAGAGGAAAGCAGGAGGTCCACGGGGTGCGCGCAAGAGGAGTCCTATAGTGATAGTAATGCAGCGTCAAACCTAGAAGGGTGGTGGTATGTGATCCATGGTTGCCAGACCTTAAACTTGTCATGCGTATCAGAAAGAATAGCCGTTAGTTTCTCGTTAACCATGACATCGTTCAGGCGGTTTTTGACTGCTTCAAAGCTTAGTGCGGGGGTCTTCCAAGCTCTCGCAACTGTCAACCTAGCTGCAGTAAAAAGATGTTGGGCCAATTGCCTTTCTGGACGCAATAGTTCCTCGATGGGCTTACCAAGGAGAGCTACATAAGGGTCCCTTTTAATGTTGATCTGAAATAGATTACGGAGGAGAGTGAAAACCCTAATCCACAGTCTGCACGCCCGCGGGCATGACCACCAGATATGTGCCATGGAGCCCTCCTGGGAGCACCCCCGAAAACAAAGTGGAGAATAATTTGGTATAAAGCGAGCTAATCTCGCCAGCGTGTAGTACCACCTATACAATACTTTATAGGCATTTTCCAGAATTAACACATTACGGGAACACTTGGAGATAGTTAGTGTCATTGCCTGCCAGTCCCCAGGGTCCAGCTGCTTCCCCAGCTCTCTCTCCCATTGTAGGTGGTAAGGCCTCAATGGGGGTCTCTTTGTAGATATCACAGCCAAATAAATCAGTGATATTAGACCTGTTGAATGGGGTCTGGCTCTACAAAGGCCCTCGAAGGGGGTCAAAGTATAAAAGGTGGATTGAGACCGAATAAGACTCTGAACAAAGTGGCGAAGTTGTAAATAACGATAGTGCTCTCGCAAGGGAATGTTGTGAGAGGAGCGTAAAGCTTCAAATGCCAAAATCCTAGTAGGCCTTAATAGTGAGTGAACATCTGTGAACCCGTTCATGGACCACCATGAAAATTGGGAGGGATTATCACGACCCGGAGGAAATAGCGGGCAGTGTAAGAGTCGTAAGAGAGGGAGATGAGGAGAGATCAACCCTGCAGAGTACTTTACCGAATCCCATATTCGCAAAGAGTGGGCTAAACAGGGCCCCAGAGCTGCCGGACGATGCACAGGAGGGAGCCAGGGTAATGAGGAGATAGGAACAGGGTCGGTGTCAACCAGGTCAAGCATAGCCCAGAGTGGGAGCTGATAGGTTTCATGAAGGCACGAAAGGGGGGCTATGTTGGCGGCTATATAATAGGCTCGTAAGTTAGGAACCGAAAGGCCGCCATTAATTCGCCTGGCAAACAAGACCTGTCTGCCAATTCGAGGGCGGGTCGAACCCCATATAAATTGCATAATTCTGTTTTGATGTATGCGGAGGATTTGCGGGGGAACCTGAACAGGCAGGACACGAAAAAAATACAGTAGTTTCGGGAGATAGGACATACGAACAGCAGTTATTCTGCCGAACCAAGACAGAGGCAAATGAGACCAAGACAACAGCATATCCGTTAGTCTCTTGAACAAGGGTGGAAAGTTAGCCTGGTACAATCCAGAGTACGTAGGGGTAAGGTGGATTCCCAGGTAGGGTAGTGAGGAGACCCATTGGAAGGAGAACGCTGACTGTAAATCCCCCAACAAGCCAGGGGAGAGGTTAACCGATAATGCTTTTGATTTGGAGGGATTAACCCGGAGCCCCGAAAGGGAAGCAAAGGCATCCAAAAGGGATACCTATCACAGTTTCAGAGGCCCTGAAATGCCAGGCTAGTACAAAACACTCCCCTCCCCAAATGACCCCTTATTGGAAAGTAGACACCCCAAGGTATTTGCAGAGAGGCATGTTAAGTGCATGGAAGATTTTATTTTTTGCCACAAGTTTTTGGAAAATTATAAAAACCTTTTTTTTTTTTTACTCAAAGTTGTCACTTTAACCACTTCAGCCTAGGATCATTTGGCTGCCCAAAAACCAAAGCGCTTTTTGCGATTCGGCACTGCGTCGCTTTAACTGACAATTGCGCGGTCGTACAATGTGGCTCCCAAACAAAACTGACGTCCTTTTTTTCCCACACATAGAGCTTTCTTTTGGTGGTATTTGATCACCTCTGTGGTTTTTATTTTTTGCACTATAAGCAAAAATAAAGCGACAATTTTGAAAAAAAGCAATATTTTTTACTTTTTGCTATTATAAATATCCCTAAAAAATATATGAAAAAACATTTTTTTTCCACAGTTTAGTCCGATACGTATTCTTTTACATATTTTTGCTAAAAAATATTGCAATAAGCGTTTATTGATTGGTTTGCGCAAAAGCATCTACAAAATAGGGGATCGTTTTATGGCATTTTTATTAATATTTTTTTTTTTACCTAGTAATGCCGACGATCAGCGGTTTTTTATCGTGACTGCGACATTATGGCGGACACATCGGACACTTTTGGTGCTATTTTGGGACCATTCCCGTTTATGCAGCGATCAATGCTATAAAAATGCACTGATTACTGTGTAAATGTGACTGGCAGTGAAGGGGTTAACCAGTAGGGGGCAGGGAAGGGGTTAAGTGTGTCCTAGGAAGTGATTCTAATTGTCTAGGGGATGGGCTAGCAGTGACACGACACTGATCACTGCTCCCGATGAGAGGGAGCAGACGATCAGTGTCCTGTCACTAGGCAGAACGGGGAGATTCTGTGTTTACACTGGCATCACCCCGTTCTTCAGCTCCATGACACGATCGCGTTACACCAGCGGACATCGAGTCCGCGGGTCCGATCACGGAGCTCGTGGCAGGGGCGCGCTCGCGGCAGGGACGCAAGCGTGTCCACTTGGCTGCAAATTTAAAGGGGCGTATATATACGCCCATTTGCCTGTCCGTGCCATTCTGCCGACGTAAATGTTCGTGCGGCGGTCGGCAAGTGATTAATAAGACATTTCTCACACATGCCCTGGGTATATGTGGAATAGCACCACAAAACATTTTCTGCTACTTCTCCTGAGTATGGGGATACCACATGTGAGAGACTTTTTGGCAGTCTAGCCACGTACAGGACCAGGGCCGGCCCAAGAATGAAATGCTGCCCCCCCCAAAAAAAAAATCACGCCCACCAAAAGGCCCCCCACATTCATTATTTTATATCATGATAACTAAAGGGGACCCGTCATGGCTCTATACATGTATAGGAGTAAAAAGAGGACCTGTCGTGGCTCTATACATGTATAAAGAGGACCTGTCATGGCTCTATACATGTATAAAGGATAATAAAGAGGACCTGTCGTGGCTCTATACATGTATAAAGAGGACCTGTCATGGCTCTATACATGTATAAAGGATAATAAAGAGGACCTGTCGTGGCTCTATACATGTATAAATGAGTATAAAGAGGACCTGTCATGGCTCTATACATGTATAAAGGAGTATAAAGAGGACCTGTCATGGCTCTATACGTGCATATAGGTGTATAAAAGGACCTGTCAGGGCTCTATACATGTATATAGGAGTATAAAGGGACCTGTGCATGGCGGGCGGCCGCAATGTCTTTTGCGCAAACTAATCAATGTACGCTAATTATGTTTTTTTTGGTACCAAAAATATGTAGAAGAATACATATTGGCCTAAACTGATGAAGAAATTATTTTTTTATACATTTTTTGGATATTTATTATAGCAAAAAGTAAAAAATATTGTTTATTTGTTTTTTTTTAATTGTTGCTCGTTTGTTGTTTATAGTGCAATAAATAAAAACCGCAGAGGTGATCAAATATCACCAAAAGAAAGCTCTATTTGTGGGAAAAAAAGGACGCCAATTTTATTTGGGTACAGTGTCGCATTACCGCGCAATTGTCAGTTAAAGCGACACAGTGCCGTATCACAAAAAATGGCCTGGTTATTAAAGGGTTTGTAAAGGTTCGTGATTTTTCACCTTAATGCATCCTATGCATTAAGGTGAAAAAACACCTGGCAATGACTGCCCCCCAGCCCCCCTGTTTTACTTACCTGAGCCCGTTCACTTGCTGTGCGCGTCCCCCGGCGTCCTTCTCCACGGAGTCTGGCCGTTAATTGGCTAGATTGATAGCAGTGCAGCCATTGGCTCGCGCTGCTGTCAATCACATCCAATGACCCGGGCCCTGGGGGGGGCGGGAACGAGTCATACACGTTGTGTCTATGGACGCAGCGTGTATAACAGGGAGCGCGCCCGCAAGCTAACCCCCTTGGGAGAGTGCTTCCCAGAAGGGGGTTAGCTGATGCAGGGAGGAGCCAAGACAGCCGCCGAGGGACCAGAGAATCGGGGCCACTCTTTTCCAAACGCACTGCACAGTGGAGGTAAGTATAACATGTTTGTTATTTAAAAAAACAAAAAAAACAAAGCCATACAACCGCTTTAAGTGGGCAAATCCTTCCGGTCCTTAAGTGGTTAATCAGGGCTGGGCAAGGCAAGTCCCTCTCAGAGGCTCTCATGTCTCATACAACTTGTGATGTGTGTTTGTACTTACAGTTTTGCTTCGGAATCCACCACCAGATGCGGGTTGTCACCTGCCACACGTTGCGGATTGTCGGCTGCCACATGTTGCGCATGGTCACTTATGTCACCTGCCACACGTTGCGGGTTGCCACTTGCCACACGTTGCGGATTGTCACGTCACCTGCCACACGTTGCGGGTTGTCTCTTGCCACGTCACATGCCACAACATCACCTGCCACACGTTGCGCATTGTCACTTGCCACAACGTCACCTTCCGACACGTTGCGGATTGTCACTTGCCACAACGTCACCTTCCGACACGTTGCGGATTGTCACTTGCCACAACGTCACCTTCCGACACGTTGCGGATTGTCACTTGCCACAACGTCACCTGCCACACATTGCGGATAGTCCCGTGCCACACATTGCGGATAGTCCCGTGCCACACGTTGCATATTG
Source organism: Rana muscosa (assembly GCA_029206835.1). Classification (NCBI taxonomy): domain Eukaryota; kingdom Metazoa; phylum Chordata; class Amphibia; order Anura; family Ranidae; genus Rana; species Rana muscosa. The sequence goes on from CM055116.1 coordinate 190,261,542, forward strand.
TCACTTGCCACAACGTCACCTGCCACACATTGCGGATAGTCCCGTGCCACACGTTGCGGATTGTCACTTGCCAAGCGTCACCTGCCACACCTTGCGTATTGTCACTTGCCACGTCACCTGCCACACGTTGCAGATTGTCACTTGCCATAATGTCACCTGCCACACGTTGCAGATTGTCACTTGCCACGGCGTCACCTGCCACACGTCGCGGATAGTCCCGTGCCACACGTTGCGGATTGTCACTTGCCAAGCATCACCTGCCACACGTTGCGCATTGTCACTTGCCACACGTTGCGGATTGTCACGACATCACCTGTCACACGTTGCGGGTTGTCACTTGCTGTGTCCCAGAGTGAAGGCAGGCAGCAGAGAGATGATATAATCTCTCTGCTGCCCATGGCTGCACAGTGAGGGTGAAACTGTGGTGATGCAGGGCGGCGGGGAGAGATGACATCATCACTCTGCTCCGCTGCCTGCTCACTTGCTGACTGCTCCCAACCCCCGCTGCGAGTGCTCTGTCCGCCCCTGTCACCAACAGCAGCGGCGCCGGGCTCCTCACAGGGAGCGGTGCCTGCAGTGTTCACTCGCTGACTGCCCCCTCCCCCCGCCTGTGAATGTCCTCACAGGCAGCGGCGCCGGTACACCGGGCTCCTCACAGGGAGCGGCGCCTGCCCATGCCTGCTCACTCGCTGACTGCCCCCCCCCGCCTGTGTGAGTGTCCTCAGCGGCGCCGGGCTCCTCAAGGCAGCGGAGCTGGCTGGCGGGCGTCAGTTTGCCGCCCCCCTAACAGTGCCGCCTGGTACCATGGTACCACCCGGTCCCATCATAGGGCCGGCCCTGTACAGGACCCCGAAATCCAATAAGCACTTTCAGGCTTTTAAAGGGCGTTATTTCCTCATTACATTTCCTGATTACCAAACACAGTTTCAGAGACCCAGGAATGCCAGGAGAGTAGAAAACACCCCTCAAATTACCCCTTTTTGGAAATTAGACACCCCAATGTATTTGCTAAGAGGCATAGGGGGTTATTTACGAAACACAAATCCACTTTGCACTACAAGTGCAAACTACAAGTGCAAAGTGCACTTGAAATTGCACTGAAAGGGCACTTGGAAGTGCAGTCGCTGTAGATCCGAGGGGGACATGCAAGGAAAATAAAAAAATAGCATTTTAGCTTGCACATGATTGGATAATAAAATCAGCAGAGCTTCCCCTCATTTTAGATCTACCCCTCAGATTTACAGCGACTGCACTTCCAAGTGCAATTTCAAGTGCACTTTTGCACTTGTAGTTTTCACTTGTAGTGCAAAGTGGATTTGCATTTCGTAAATAACCCACACAGTGAGTATTTTGCAGATCTTATTATTTGCCACAAGTTTTAGGAAAATGAAGAAAGAAAAAAAGTACTTATTTATTTTTCAAAACCTTGTGACAAAAAATAAGATCTGCAAAATACTCACCATGCCTCTTATTAAATTCCTTGGGGTATCTACTTTACAAAAATAGGTAATTTGAGGGGGGGGGGGGGTCCGTTTGTACTATCCTACTATTCTGGCATTTTAGGGCCTCCGAAACTGTGATAGGTAGTGAGGAAGAGACATGAGGAAAGCCTGAAGGTGGTCATTGGATTTTGGGGGCCTGTATGTGGCTAGGCTGCCAAAATGTCTCGCACATATGGTATTCCCATACTCGGGAGAAGCAGCGGAATGTGTTTTTGGGTGTTATTCCACATATACCCATGGCATGTGTGAGCAATATATAATTTAAGTGACAACTTTGTATAAAATGATATATATTTTTTTGTCATTTTCCAGAAACCTGTGGCAAAAGCATAATGTTTCCACCTCCATGCTTGACTGTATGGATGGTGTTCTTAGGGCCAAAGTCAGCATTTTTCTTCCTCCAAACACGACGAGTCCCCCTCCTCAAGAAGGCACATGTATATTCATGCCAATGATTATTTAAATGTTCAGAGAAGGATTGGGAGAAAGTGTTGTGGTCAGGTGTGACCAAAATGTAGCACTTTGGCATTTACTCGACTCGCTGTGTTTGGAGGAAGAAAAATGTTGACTATGACCCTAGGAACATTGTTCCCTACAGTCAAGCACGGAGGTGGAAACATTATGCTTTGGGGCTGTTTCTCTGCTAAAAGTACAGACTGACTTTGCCACATTGAGGGGCCAATGGATGGGGCCAAGTATTGTAAAATCTTGGATGAGAACCTTCTTCCCTCAGCCAGAAAACTGAAGATGGGCCCTGGATGGGTCTTCCAGCATGACAATGACCCAAAACATATCGCCAAGGCAACAAAGGAGTGGCTCAAAAAAGAAGCACATTAGGTCATGGGGTGGCTTAGTCAGTCACCAGACCTTAATCCTATAGAAAACTTATGGAGGAAGCTGAAACTTCGAGCCAAGCGACAGCCAAGAAACCTTAAGGACTTAGAGAAGATCTGTAAAGAAGAGTGGACCAAAATCCCTCTTGGTCACCAACTAAAAAAAACATCTTACCTCTGTGCTCGCCAACAAGGGTTCCTCCACCAAGTACTAAGTCATGTTTTGTTTAGGGATCAAATACTTATTTTACTCACTGAACTGCAACTTCATTTATAGCATTTGTTTTATGTGTTTTTTTTCTGAATTTTTAGTTGATACTCTGTCTCTACCATTTAAAATACACATATCATAAAAATTATAGACTCTTTATTTCTTTGTAAGTGGCTAAACTTACAAAATCTTCAGGGTATCAAATAATTATTTTCCCCACTGTATGAGTTTTCATTTTGATCGTAGCTTATTTTAACAGAATACTTCCATACCATGACAGACTTACTAAAGAGTCTGCTCTTTTCCATCACTAACAGATCTGTGACAGACCTTTTAACTCTGTTGCATTTTCTGCCATATTTTGGTCTTCTTCCAGACTGAAGTCTTTTCTCTTTCGTCATTGAGTGGCCACTGACTATAAAACTTCTGTGCACACAGGAAATACAGCTTTGAGAAACCTGGTTTTTCCTTCCTGCTATCAAAAGTCGGCCAGTGAGAAAGTTGGACTGTGTTACTGTATTTTGGATGAGAAGAAAGGGTTAAGGGGCACAAAACTGTTCTCTTTTTCTAACTGCGTATTTCGTGGACGGATCCAGAGGAAGAAAAGCCTGCGAGCTACGTGCAGGAAGAGAAAAGGGGGAAGAGTTCCCGCCACCTGCGTGATACACGTGGGTGCATTTGGCACCAAGGAGCAGAGAGAGTTTGGATCAAGCAAGAGGAGCGACATGTCTTTACTTCCATGGGCCTCAGCCATGTCGGGACCCCGGATGTTTCCCGCGACTACTACCATGGATGTTGCTCAGCTTGCAGCCCCGATGACTGATACGGGGATCCGGCTCAAGCCCTGGGGCCGCCTCGCGTTGTACACGTGTCGGGATACGGAGGCCCTGGGCATGCTCTGCCCTAGATGCGATGGACTGGCTGTGCATCTGCGCCCGTTCGGACGATGCTTGACCTGCGGGGAGTTCCTTTTCGAGGTGGACCAGCCCACTGAAGCACCCCGAGCTTACCGGGTCAACTGGGTTACAGGCGCCGTTACTTCAGAGGAAGTCGCCTATACCCCTACAGCCAAGCCTACGCGCATCACATTGGCTGCTATGGATGTATCAGGAGAAGATGCCCCTGCCGCTGCAGAGCCATCAGCGGATACCGCCTCCGCTACCACTGAAGTCTTCATTCTGCCAGCAAAACGGAAGGTGGGCTATGTCAAGGCCTCCTGCGGCCGCGGTCAAAGCCTACCTCAGCGCCTGCCAGAACCGGACCTCAAAAGCGGAGAGACGCCCGAGAAGTCCACGCCAAGGGACGGTAAGGAGGCTGGGGGGAAAAGTGACTGTTAATGCCAGGAATTGCTTGTCTGCCGAGGAGGTGGCTTCTTCGGACATTGACTCTTCATCCGATGTTGGGGATTATGTGGAGATTGATGAGATCTTCCTCAGAAAGGGATGGGACAATGTGAAAGGTGTTATCCCGACCCGCAGCCTTCGAGAGGGATTGCCCATGAGCTCTGGGGACACCACACCCCGGGTGGAAGTCCCTGCTTTAACAGAGAAGGCTATGCCTATGCTGAGTGAAAGACTTTTGCCGGAGCCTGCTACGGTTTTGGTCCGGAAGTCCTCGGATTCATATGTGATGCCTGGGACGGGAACCTTTGCGTCTTTGCCCAAACTTGCTCGTCTGCAGCGGATCCTTATGAAAAGAGAGGCCACTGAGCACGGTTTGGAGTTCCCTTATGTGCCCAAGGAACTAATGTTTGAAATTGAATCTTGCCGTGAACAGTGGTACGGGGACGCAATCTTCAAGTGCCCAAGCCGTACAGGAACTTTGACCATTCAGCTGCCATGACTGACCGGTTCAGGAGTTGCCGCCGGGACTAGAACTATGGCCGGCACATTTACGCTTACCGAGTTGTAATTTGCTGCCCAGGGAGAAAGGATGTTGTGTATTCTGTTACAACCGTGGACAAGCAGTGGAAGTCGGTGACCCTTCCGGATCCAAGTTTTTATCTTTGAACCTCTGAGATAGGAATTTGACTTTTCTATTTGTTCCCTATCTTTGCACAGAAAGGAGCACCCTGGATTGACGATTTGTTTGTCCTCTACTGAAAGAGGTCCATGGCTCTAAAAAGAGGAAGACACAGAGAGCGTGTTTGTTTGTTCTTTTCAGAGAGAAGAGAGAAAAAACAGTTTTTTTTCCTCTGAGTGAACTCTGGGGATTAGTCAGTTAGGATACTGTGGTGAGAGAACGCCGTGGTCAACAATGGGATGTTTCTTGTATTTGTGTTGCAACCCCTGTGTAAAAAGTAAAAGGACGTTGTGACTCTGCGACACTAGGTGGCAGTGGTCTGCAGAAATAGAGAGACTTTTTGTCCATTACAGCACTTAGGATTAGGAAAACTTTTATGCTAGGCTTAGCATCTAAAACTTTTTAAGAAGGGAACTGCTTCCTCTCGGGGAAACAGTTTACTTCTCTGTACATAGAATATGATTAGTGATTAGGATGTTTGCATTTTCTATGCATGTTGTCTGTGTTTTCTTGCAGGTACCAGAGCTACTATCAAGACCACCGGAGAATGGGGTGGGGTAGATAGTCAGTAATGGGTGGTGTGTATTTTTGCATACGGAAATTGAAATGTCATATCTGGAGAGCTATGTCAATTATTGTAATGTTATCTTGAGTGTTTTCTCTCTTCTTTTCTTTCCCCTTTCCAAAAAAAAAAGAAAAATATTTTGGTTCAGGCGCATGGAAATGTTTGTTTTTTCTCGAAACCTTCAGGATTGAAGGATTTTTGTTCTCCTCAGCCACTGGGGACAGTGTGTTTTCTGGATAATTGTGTTGAAATATGCTTCTGCTCTAGGTGTGATACTGCTTGGCAGTTGTGTTCCCTGTTTGCCTGTAGGTGGCACTGCCACCACCGGCCCAGGTTGAAATACAGGGATATCACAGCACATTGGGTGTCCTTTCTCATCAGTCATACAGTGGGCATGGTTAACCCACGGTGCATGCTGGGAGAGGATACATAAGGGGCAGACGCCATTAATTGGGGTCCTGTGTGCGTGCCTCGTGGCCCGCATGGCACGGGGTGCGTGCGTGTGTTCCAGCCACGGGCACCTTCAGCCCAAGGCTGCATCGCTGCCTGGTAGGCCCAGCTCTGCTGGCTGGGGCCTATGCCTTTGGAAAGTATTCCAAGCTACCCACCTGTGGGAAGCCTACTCTTAGGAAAGGAGGCCAGGGGAGGATCTGCCCCAGAGGAGACTGGCGACGGTACTGCTGTTTCGGGAGGAGGCCTGGAGACTCACGTAAGGAGGGATCCATTACTACAAACCGTGCAATACGCTAATCTGGCATAAAGGTTCTCTCTATTGCTTGGCTGGGAGGTTCGGGATTTTGATAGTCCTGTGGCAGAGGATTCCTGATCGCATCCCTAAATTCTCAGATAAAGTTGATCCGTGTGTAGCGGGGCCTTCAATTTAAGGGAAGTGTCTGAGTGGTAACCAGGCTCAGACACATTAAATTGATAGGATTCATGGACCATTTTTGTACTCAGGGGTTAATGCTGGTGATGTGTTGCCTGTGGCCGGTGGGTGGCGCTGCCATTCTGGGCCAGGCTTGAAGTGCTGTGCCTTTTGTGTCCCCTCTCGGCAGCTGTACAGTGGGGCGGGGAACCTGCTGTGCATGCCGGGAGAGGGTATAAAAGGGGCAGACATCTTCTGAGAAGGGGTCTTCGTCTGTCCACGCCCAGGCACCTTCAGCCTGGGTGTGTGTGTGGTTCCATCTCTGGGTGACCTAGGCCCGGAGGCCTTGTTCCGGTTCCACCTCAGGCACCTTTAGCCTGGGGTGAGGTACTACCTCACCACTCCTGTTCGCCTGGGCATGGAGGCCCAGGAGTTTCAGTGATGGCCTGGAGCCCAGCAGCCTTCGGCTGGGTTCCGTAAGGGATCGAGGAGTCCAGGGTGCAGCCTTGCGAGGGGACCCGCACCCTAAGAGAAGGGAGGATCTATTCCGAAGGACCGGTGCTGTGGACACAGTGAAGGAAGGGGTCTGTTGACTCTCTGGGGGGGATGTCTTCTCCCTGAAAGGGGCTATGTCCTAGGAGGGAAATCAATATTCACCCAGTCAGTGGCAGTGACCCTGTTCGCCAGGTCAGTGGCAGTGACCCTGTTCGCCAGGTCAGTGGCAGTGACCCTGTTCGCCAGGTCAGTGGCAGTGACCCTGTTCGCCAGGTCAGTGGCAGTGACCCTGTTCACCAGGTCTGTGGCAGAGACCAACCTCATGGTCTGTGGCAGAGACCATGCGCCAAAACTGTTTGAGAATCTGAACAGTCCTAAGAGTTTGAGCTACGTTTGTGCCTGGACCTCCTCCACACCTTAAAGCTGTCCTGTGTCTTTGCTCCAACCTTTCGTCTATCCAAGAAAATATGTGTTGTGCAAGTGGAAAATAAAGATTGAGTTGGACTTTCAGCTGGTGTGGACATTACGTTCCTGGGAAAGTCAAGGACTTGCATCTACACACTGTAGAGGTGAGAATCATTCTCAGGAGGACTTTATGCTCCGGCTGCAGACAAGGCCCAAAAACACCGCCTAACCTCTTAACACAGGAGGGTACGGACTTGTGGAGCAGTGTGCCCCTTTCTCCTGAGAGGAGCCGAAGCAGACAAGGAGAATGGGGTGTGTGCGCTACACGTGCATCATCCCAGCTGCTAGGACCAGTGAACGGGACTATCTGGGTGAGCAATACCCACTCAGGCTTGAGTGGCGACGTTGTGCTTTTAGTGTTGCATGCCTGAACCTTCCCCTATTCTTCTCTCGTTTCCTACTTTCTCTACAAGTTCCCACAGCAGCAAAAAGGAAAAATAAAGCCTTCCTGTTTAGGTTTTACATTTGTGTGGACATTGACTTTTTCTAGAGACTTTCTATACCCTGACAACGGAAGCCTTGGAGGTAGTTTGCATGACCCAAAACAAAACAAGCCGGTCCCTTAAATGGGGGTAAGCACTGCACAAGTTTTCCAAAATGTTAATTGCACGTGCACGTTTAGTACCTCCTAAGCATTCCATTAGTCAACTGAAGGAGTGCACACAGCAGGCTGACAAGGCTGCTGCTATTTGTGAGACAATGGCTTAGTATCATCAGCATAGAACAGGAAGTGCTGGTACTGTCTGGATTTCTAGGTAAGAAACTTTGTAACAGGTCTACAAAAACGAAAAGCTCAAAACTGTACAGTGAGGAATAAGGACCATCATACTATAAAATACATAGGATTTACAAACAAATTAAGCTTAGTTACACTTTATGGTATTATACTCTTACGCCGCGTACACACGTCCGTTTTTAATGTCATTTTTAAAACCGTAGTTTTTCTCGTCGTTTTTTTTCTTGTTTCCTCTCAACCCTGTCTTGCGTACACACGATCATAAAAAAACGCTTGAGCAAAGCGCAGTGACGTACGACGGCACTATAAAGGGGAAGTTCCGTTCGAATGGTGCCGCCCTTCATGTTAGTAAAGTTTGAGTGACGATTCGCGCTTTTCAGCCTCGTGCTTTTCTGTCCGTTACAGCGTGACGAATGTGCTATCTCCATTACGAACGCTAGTTTTACCAGAACGAGCGCTCCCGTCTCATACTTGATTCTGAGCATGCGCGTTTTTTTCCCCTCGTAAAAGCATACACACTACCGTTTTTCACGACGGGAAAAAAAACGACATGGAAAAACGAAGTGAAAAAATAGAGCAAGTTCTAAATTTTTTTAGGCCGTTTTTTACGTCGTTAAAAATGCTCTAGAGCCTACACACAATCGTTTTTAATGCCCAAGTTAAATTGCATTTTTAACGACGTGAAAAACGATCGTGTGTACGTGGCATTATACCTGATAAAGTACCAAGTAGATCTAAAACAATTTCTATTTTAAATTGCTGTAACGGGAAATTACTGCTCTCTATACTTGTACTTTTCTTTCCTAGATGGTTTTAGTTAAAACTGCAACTCTTGGGACAAGTCTCAGGTTGAAGACTAATCTTACATAGTTAGTCTGGTTGAAAAAAGACCATCTTGTTCAACCACCAAAAAGGGGAAACAAATCTTAAAACTGAACTGCCCAAATGTGTTTTGATATCAGCTTTCTGTAATGCACAGCAACAATCAGACTGGGGGAGTAAGGGGTAGAACTGTAGGGCATTAAACTACTAATTCCGCACAGCTCTTTGCCCAGACAGGCTAATGCCGCGTACACACGACCGCTTTTCTCGACGAGAAAAACTGCATTTTTTTTTTGGCCGAGAAAAACGATCGTTTGTGGGCTTTATGTCGTTTTTCTCGTCGAGAAAAACGGCATAAAAAACGACGAGAAAAATTAGAACATGTTCTAAATTTTCTCATCGTTTTTTCCAGCATTTTTTTCCGCGGCAGCTTTCCCATAGGGAGACACTGCCGCGGAGCCCACAGACGGTCGTTTTTCTCGTCAAGAGAAAAAATTACGTGAAAAACGACCGTGTGTAGGGAACCAAGCGGTTCCCTCGTTTTTCCTGTCATTATTCACGGCGGTTTTTTAACCGCCGTGAATAATGATCGTGTGTACGCGGCATAAGAGGGAACAGAGGATAACCCTAGGTCTTAGTCACAGCCTGGGAAAGGTCCTAGACCAGGCTGTATGGCTGAACTTGGGTTTAGCCTGTAGAGGTCTCAGGAAGTGCAGTGCTGAAATTCGCTGTCAGGTTTCGCATTACAAAACTGCAAAATCCCATGAAAAGTCACTCCTGCAATGGGCTGAAGTGTGATCTTGTATGATTTCAAGCTCCCAACTCTGCCAGGAGGCATTGTGATATCAACCACTCATTCTGGAAACATTGGAACATGGGGCTGAGCTAAGTACTTTATTTTTTATTTTGTTGGCATACAGTTTGTTTACTAATGGGTTTTTAGACCCACTTGTAGTTGGGGGTGAGGGAGCATCAGGGGGCTGGCAATAAAGTGGACAATCCAACTGACAAGAAAAATCCACTTCGAGTACAGAAAATATGTTGTTGAAATGTGTCCTCCTTCTCCTTCTAGAATGAACAAGCCCCTAGCGTTCATGCGGGGCTACATGGGACAGTACAGAGTGCTGCTGTGGTTCCTGCCATCTTCCGCCCCCCCCCCCCTGTTTATGGTGAATTGGGTTGCTCCGGGTGATGGCAGGATTCGGAGCGGCATAGCAACGGCTCCCGATTGGCTGATTTGGGCGGGATTGAGCTGGGCAGTGGTTTTAAAAGCCGGCAGCTTTCCCGCTCTGTGTCACAGCCTGAGGGAACGCCGCAGAAGCAGGAACCGTGCTGCTGAAGTTACCTGCCATTATGGACAGAAAGGTAACAGGGGAAAGAGGTTGAGAAGTGAAGATTCTCCCTCTTCTCCTGAAAAGGTGAATGTGAAGCAGGCAAAGTCACGCTCCTGTAACAGAGCCAGAAGTGGATCACCTCAGCCAGCAGGTGCGGGCTGTTCTAGTGAGGTGACAGTGTCTGGGCAGCCTGTCAGCGTGGACCGCAGCCATGGTGAGAGAAATGATTTAAACTTAATTGAATTAGGTAAAGTAGTTGGTTCTTTAGCCAATGTACTTGCTAAGATAAATGAATCCAATATTGGTACTGTATGGAATAGCGGTGGCTCTAGCGGTATGCATATGTCTGATAATACTGTTTTTTCACAGGGTAACCCCGCAATTCCAGTAAGTGTTAGCCCTTTGAATACAAGGGTCTCTATGATTGAGAAATTACCTGTGAATGACTTTAATACAGTTTTTCTTTGCCTTCTTCTTCTTCACTGAACTCTTTACCTGTAAAATCTTTAGTGTCTGAAACATGCCTTAAAGAGGCCCTTCCTTGTGAACTGTCCCCCCTGGGTTTTCATTTGACTGTGGCTGTGAAGGAAAAAATTTGGCGGGGGGATTTTATAGATATACTATCATTGCTTCCTTCCTCTAAAGAATTCTTATTGAAATCTGAGAAAAGATTAGATGATAGGTCTGAGGAAGATAGGAGAAGGGCATGTCCTAGGACTTTTCAGAATTGGCTTCAAGCCTTTTGTATTTTTTCCTCAGTAATTGGTGAGCGTTTCCCTGACAAGTGCTCTCTGGATATAGTGGCGGAGGCTTACCGTCATTTTGGAGGCATCTCCTGGTTCAGCTATGATGAGAGCTTCAGGCAGAAGCTTTCAGTCCATCCTTCCCTCCGTTGGGGGGTCAAAGATGTAGGTTTGTGGCTAAATTTGATGCTGCCACAAAGGCAGCAATACACTCAGAGGCCTCAAACTACAAATAGTTCTCAGGCTAATTTTCGTAAAGGAGTAGGTTTCGCATTTAATGACTCCCAATGTAGATTCTTATCCAATTGCAGGTATAAGCACAAATGCTCATTCTGCGCGGGTGCACACTCAGCATCCCGTTGTTTCAAAAAATCAGCTGCTGCAGTCCAGTCAAGGGACACTAATGCAAAGGCATGGACGTCAGTGAGACTGTCAGAAATGCAGTTTTGGCTAGATGGCTAGATCAATACCCAGACCGCAAGATGGCGGTCCTTCTATATGAAGGGTTCAAATTAGTTTTTTTGGTCCCTTCCTTTTTAGGTCAAGGTTGCACCCCGGTTAGAAATCTTCGTTCAGTTCTGTTAAACCCAGATATAGTGAAGGAAAAAAATTTGAAGGAGCTGCATGAAGATAGAATAGCCGGTCCTTTTTCATCCCCCCCATTTTTGAATTTTCGTTTATCTCCGTTAGGCCTGGTCCCCAAAAAAGAGACAGGCTCTTTTAGTTTAATCCACCAGTTATCCTTTCCTCATGGTAATTCCTTGAACGCCGAAATATCAGATTTGGAGTCTTCTGTGTCTTATTCATCTTTTGATGAAGCTTTAGCTTTGTTGAAACAATTTGACAAGGCATCTCTTATGGCAAAGGCAGACATAAAATCTGCATTTCGTCTTTTACCGGTCCATCCAACAGGTTTTAACTCTCTGGGCTTTTATTTTGAAGATCACTTTTATTTTGATAAGTGTTTGCCCATGGGGTTTTCCAAGTCATGTAGTTATTTTGAGGCTTTTTCAACATTTATACAGGGGGTTTTATCACAAAATTCCCCTTAAGGTGGAGTCATCCACTATTTGGACGATTTTTGTTTATTGGCCCACCTGGAGTTCAAGTTTGTTCTGAAATGATGGTTTGTTTTTTCAACATCTGCAGATCATTCGGGATCCCTATAGCCCATGAAAAAACAATGGGTCCGGTGACAGTGATTGAATTCCGGGGCATAACAATTGATTCAGTTGCTATGGAATTCCGTCTTCCAATGTCAAAAATTTTGAGAATGAGAGTACTCATTGCTAATTTTTTGACTAGGAGAAAAGTGCTTTTGCGCGAGGTTCAGTCTTTACTGGGACTTTTCGCTTTTGCGTCTAGGGTAATCCCAGTGGCCAGAGTTTTTTCTTGTAGATTCGCTCTGGCCGCTAAAGGGTTAAAAAACCCTCTTTCACATGTTTCTATTACACATCCTATTAAGGAGGATTTGAAGGTTTGGGACCAATTCCTGTTACATTTTAATGGTAGTATGGTATGGCAGAGTGATTTTGTGGAAGACCTAGATATCCGCTTGTTTACTGATGCATCAGGTTCGGTTGGTTTTGGCGGTTTTTTGGACGGTCATTGGTGCGCTGATAAATGGCCGGAATCCTGGAGGTCGCCAGATATTATCCATACCCTAGTCTTGCTGGAATTATTCCCGGTGGTGGTGGCTATTACTATTTGGCATAAACATTTGGAGAATAGGCGGGTAATCCTTCACACGGATAATAAAGGTGTGTTTTTTGCTATTAATTGCCTTTCATCAAAATCCGAATTAGTTATAAAGTTACTTCATTTTTTGGTGTTGCAATGCATGATTTTTAATATCTGGCTAAAGGCAAAACATATTCCTGGTCTTACTAATGAGATTGCCGATTCTTTATCTCGTTCGCAGTTCCAGAGGTTTCGGTTACTCGCTCCAGATGCGGATCAAGAAGGATTGTCATGCCCAGTTTCTCTCTGGGACCTGATCTGGAATTAATTGAGGTGAACATAAGGAATTCTGTTGCCCCTAAGACTTGGGAAGAATATTCTCAATCATGGTCTAGGTGGTGTAACTTCTGTACAGAAGCTGATTGTTCAGTTGGTTCGGTGGATGCATATACTGCTCTATGCTTTGTTTCTTCCTTAATTAAGGATAATCTTAGCCCGGCTACAGTGCATAAGATTTTAGCCGGGGTTTCATTTTTTCTAAAAATGTCTGGTTTGCCTGCTCTCTCCCTTTTTTCCAGTTAAGCAAGCAATGAAGGGTTTCAGAAGGTCTGTGCCAGCTGTTGACAATAGACGGCCCATTTCTTCTGAATTATTGCTTAAACTGATGTCCACGTTGGAATTAGTGTGTTTTTCTCCATATGAGATTTCTTTGTTCAGAGCGGTTTTTGTTATAGCATTCTTTGGTGCTTTTAGAGTGGGTGAGCTTACAGCACCTAATAAGCTTTCATCATCTTTTTTAGATATTTCTGTTAACGAAGGTTCGATTAAGATTTTTCTCCGTAGATCTAAGATGGACCAATTAGGGAAGGGTCGCTGGATAACCCTTCATAGAGCTCCTGTTCAGAGCATTTGTCCAGTTTTCAGAGTCTCGCAATATCTTTCTATTCGCCCCGTTTATCCAGGTTCGTTTTTTGTTCACAATAATTTGTCTCCTCTGACAAGATTCCAGTTTTCATCTGTCCTGTCTTCTTGACTTAAAAAAACGTAATCTTTCTGGTTTTCACTTTTCCTCACATTCCTTTAGGATAGGTGCGGCTACTGAGGCCAGTCTTCTTGGTTTTTCTAATGAAGGTCTTAAACAATTGGGGCGTTGGGATAGTGATAGATTTAAGTTGTATGTCCGCCCTGATCGTATTATTATTTAATTTTCTAGGTCTTTCCAAGCATGTCGTTTGGATAATAGGACATTGCTTTATTTTTGGGCCAAAAGGAGAACTTCCATCAAGAATTTCGAAACCAATCTTGGTTTGGATAAAGGACATTTTCAGGTTTTTATGGTGGGGTGTAAGAGGTTTGAGATGGGGGAATTTAAAGGAACAGTTGATTTTCTTGACAGGACAATGGCCTTCGCCGGATGTTCTTATCATTCATGCCGGGGCTAATGACCTGGGCAGGGTTAAAACTTGGGATTTGATTTGTGAAATGAAGAGAGATTTATCTTCTTTCAAGTTATTGTTTCCTTTTACGGTGATAGTTTTCTCGGAGGTGATACCGAGACTCCTTTGGTCAGCGTCCAGTAATCTGCATTTAGATAAAATTAGGAAACGGGTAAACAGAACCATACGTAATTTAGTGATTTCACAAGGTGGTTTTGCTTACCGCCACTCAGATTTTGGAAGGTTTTCTTCCTGGTTTTTATAGAGTGGATTTTGTACACCTTTCGGATGTTGGTTTAGACATTTTCATCCTGGGTCTACAAAATATGATTGAGCAGGCCACGGCGTTTGGGGCGCTTCAGCCGCTCAGTTGCTGAGCGGCTTTCAGCTGGTGGGGTTTGTCATCCAGTTCAGTTCTGGATGGACTACGTGTTATTAATAAATTAAATAATTTATTGGTTATAAATTTTAAGATTATATTTTATGTTACTGGTGATTGTTTATATTTGGGTAACCCCTTAATAAACGTCGTGGCCAATTATTAGCCAAAATAAAGCTTGGTGTGTGTTTTATTTATTTAAATTAGTAATAAGTACTTTGTGCTGTCCCATGAACAAGCCCCTAGCGTTCATGCGGGGCTACATGGGACAGTACAGAGTGCTGCTGTGGTTCCTGCCATCTTCTGGCCCCCCCCCCTCTGTTTATGGTGAATTGGGTTGCTCCGGGTGATGGCAGGATTCGGAGCGGCATAGCAACGGCTCCCGATTGGCTGATTTGGGCGGGATTGAGCTGGGCAGTGGTTTTAAAAGCCGGCAGCTTTCCCGCTCTGTGTCACAGCCTGAGGGGACGCCGCAGAAGCAGGAACCGTGCTGCTCCCACCCTCCCTCCCTTATGAATAAAATGTTTTGTACTGTCATGACGTTTGTCATCCAGTTCAGTTCTGGATGGACTACGTGTTATTAATAAAGTAAATAATTTATTGGTTATAAATTTTAAGATTATATTTTATGTTACTGGTGATTGTTTATATTTGGGTAACCCCTTAATAAACGTTGTGGCCAATTATTAGCCAAAATAAAGCTTGGTGTGTGTTTTATTTATTTAAATTAGTAATAAGTACTTTGTGCTGTCCCAAGAAAACAAGGGCTTCGGTAGAAGATGTGAAAAATGTGTTATTATCAATAAACTTTGTTCTCAATCTTCACTGAGCTCACATTATCTGGATTTTGGCGTGGCCTCCTTCTTTGTTGGACCCAGGCAAAGTAGTTTGAACTGCAATGCTAGCTTTCAGAATGCTTGTACTTATAGCACACAAACAGTATTTCCAGGTTGGGTCTTATTTTATACTCTATACACTATTATAAGCAATCAAGCATGAAATTGTAAGAAATCAGAGAATGAGAAGCACTAGCACAAAATGCAATGTCAGCTATTCATTTATAAATCAAATAAATATTTGTGACATGTGAATAAAAAAAAAAAACACAAGACATAAAGGGCATAGTGAACATGGCTGTTTATAGAGCCAGTGCATACAAAGAATGCATAGATAAATGGACTCTTACTAACACATTGGCATTTAGTCATACATACACACCACATACATACTTTTTGGCCGTAAAAAAAAGTGACTTTTAATTACAATTTGTTTTACAAAATAATCTTTTAAGTTAAAATATGCAAAGCTATTTTTAAAACAAAATATCTGCAAAGGATTGGCATTTCCCCATAGATCACTGCATCTTCAACCATGTTTGATGTGTGTGGTAACATGAATGTGGGGCGCAGTAGAGAGGGTTAGATGTGCACACCACCTGATAGTGGAATATGGCAGAATTATCTAGGTGTGCACACCATTGTCATGTACAAGTCTATACAATAAAGACAGTTTTCCAGAAGATATGAAATGCTATGGACATTACTGTCATCATCATTAATCTAAATGTGTCTGTATCAGGTGTAAGCAGAACTTACTTTTTATTTCTTTGTAGTTAAGCTGTTGCATTTCACAGTAATACTGCAGCTGCGAACGTACATGAGTTACAGGAAACAAGAAATGAAGGGTGAGATCACCTAAAAACATTTTTTTGGGGACAGATACTAGTGGACTGAGTCCTGGTGAGGCTTATTTCTCAGAAGGTGAAGCTTATGTGCCTATGTCCGCCCATTTACTGCTGCTATTGGGAGGGAGGTCTCACTTTTACATTACAGCTAGTGTAACGATGGGTGAATCAGCCTGTCAGTGTCCATCCATAGATGAGACATCAGATGTGGTTGGACTGACCCTGTAAAGGGTAATTTCTTTGTGTCTCTAACATTTCTAATATGTATAGCGATGCAGAATATGTTGGTACTGAAGAAAAAAATGAACATATTAAAATTTGCAGAATTATAATAACAGAGTTGGACCTAGGAATATCCACAGAATCTGCAACACACCCACACAGAATTTGCAAGAGTGTTGATTATGAATACTTTGAGCTTATTTCCCTTTCTAATGAGGCAACACACAGGACAAGAAACAATAGGCCCTGTGCTAAGATCCTTATACAGTATATGGGAAATGCAAGTATAAAGATGCCCATGGAAAAGTGAAAATATCAGGTCAATTAATACACTTAAGAATTACAGGCCTCTAGAAATTCCAATTGGACATTTAGAAATTGCTCAGGTCAGTGCACACATTGCAAGCAAATTCCAATGTAAGTGACCCTGACATTGTATTCAGCCTCCATGCAGTTTCATGATCTTTCATAGCACCTAGAAAATAACTGCAGTAATAAGCTGAAATTCAAAGGTTTAAGAGGACAATGTGGTGGTGGTGGATGGTGCATTTCTATTTATTAAAATTAGGGAGATACGTGAATGTTTAGTTTGGTTATTTTATTACAAATAAACTGGATTTTATTTGGTTCTGGAAGGGAAGTTTCCCCGCCTTGATTTTCATATTGTACATGTGCAGTGTTTGTATGGATCCAGCTTTGAGCCTATTCATCTTTGTGACCTGGGGTGTTATACAGTACTTGGGACCTGGCTCTGAACTTTGAGTATTCTGTATGCCAACATGATTATTGGGAACTGGTTTCTGAGCTGTCCCAGGAGACTGTACAGGACAGGTAACCATATGTCTTTGAGGCAGTCTTAAGATATCAAGACAAGAGTTGTAGTTGCAAAATACACAATTTTAATGGAACTTCAGCCAAATGGTTTTAGTTTTGGTTTTAGATAGAGTAGGGAAGAATTTGACATTTCTGTAAAAAAAATTATTTCTGCCTGTATCCCCAGATGTCTTCAAACTTCCTGTTTTGTGTCTGCATAACAGGATGTAAAGACAAATCTTCTCTTCTAGGACATAAGCAGACACAAACATCTGACAGGTTCTCATCCTTCCCATTCTATATAAAACTAAAATTAATAAATAAAAACAATGGCTGGAGTTTCACTTTAAAATTCACTTTAAAAAAGTCAAAGCACATTTTTTCCCCCCTTTATTATTTTAAACACAAAGCAGGATCTTGTCTTTTATTAGTAAAACTGTATTCTTGTATTCCTTATCACATTTTGGTAATTGTAATTTCTAAGGGTCCCTCACATTTATAATATGCATGGCAATGCAGAACTTGCTGGTACTTTAGAGAAGATGAACATATAAAAATTTGCAGAATTATAATAGCAGTGCTGGACCTGGGAACATCCACAGAATCTGCAACACACCCAAGCAGAATTTGTGAGTGTTGATTATGAATACTTTGAGCTTACTTCCTTTTTCGAATGAGGCAGCATACAGGACAAGAAACCATATACCCTGTGCTAAGATCCCTATATCTTGGAACTACAGGTATAAAGATGCCCATGGAAAAGTGAAAATATCAGGTCAATTAATACACTAAAAAATTACAAGCCTCTAGAAATTCCAATTGGATATTTAGAAATTGCTGAGGGCAAAAGGAGCCATGTGTGGTCAGGTCAGTGCACACATTGCAAGTGTATTCCAATGTAGGTGATCCTGACACTGGTGGTGGTGGATGGATGGTGCCTTTCTATTTATTAAAATTAGGGAGATGCGTGAATGTTTAGTTTGTTTATAATATTACAAATAAACTGGATTTTATTTGGCTCTGGAAGGGAAGTTTCCCCGCCTTGATTTTCATATTGTACATGTGCAGTGTTTGTATGGATCCAGCTTTGAGCCTATTCATCTTTGTGACCTGAATGTTATACAGTACTTGGGACCTGGCTCTGAAATTTAAGTATTCTGTATGTCAACATGATTCATTGGAGCTGGTTTCTCGAGCTGTCCCAGGAGACTGTACAGTACAGGTAACCATATGTCTTTGAGGAAGTCTGTAGATAATAAGACAAGAGTTGTAGCTGCAAAATAGACAAATTTAATGGAACTCCAGCCAAATGGTTTTATTTTTGGTTTTAGATAGAGTAGGGAAGAATTAGAATGTCTGTCGATTTTTTTTATTTCTGCCTGTATCCCAAGATGTCTTCAAACTTCCTGTTTTGTGTCCGCATAACAATCTTTTCTTCTAGGACATAAGCAGATACAAACATCTGACATAGGTTCTCATCCTTCCCATTCGATATACAACTAAAATGAATAATTAAAAACAATGGCTGGAGTTTCACTTTAAAAAAGTCAAAGTACATTTTTTTTCCCCACTTTATTATTTTTAACACAAAACATGATCTTGTCTTTTATTAGTAAAACGGTATTCCTGTTTCCTTACCACATTCTTTTCAAGGACACTTTAATGGTGACCGTCAATGTGTACACATAAATTTGGAGTCAACACCAGTGTGAATGGAGGGCATTATGCCTGTGCAGCTGTCAGATGAATAACATGTTACTGCCTTTACAGGTAACAGAAGAAACATCAGGAATGAAGCATGGCCCTGCCAGATACCAGGTCAGGCTACACATAGCAAGTATGCCTATTAGTCATTTATAAACCTTTAAAGGAGAACTGGCAATTCTCTAGACTCTGAACAAGGAGAAAACAAGGGGAAAGGTCTATTAATTATTCTCCTGAATAAAATTAATGACTAATTAAATTACTGAATGCAGCCGCAACTAATTTTGCTGATGAGCTTCAACAATTAAATTTGTTAAGATAATGAACTGAGTTTTTTGTTTACAAATCATATATTGGTCACTAAACTGAGAGTATACATCATCATTTAGCAGGAAATTAAGAAATTTGCAATACACAGACTGAATCCAAAATAAATTCATTATCTGGGCAAGATTCAGGGTAATAAAAAAGTGGCACAAAATACACCCATAGCCTATTTGTACTATAATTAAAATTAGCTCATTAAAACTAACTTGCAAAATAGTGGATTCTTTATCCATGAGTACAATCAAATTATTTTAATACAGACTAAGAAAGTGTTGTGTGTCATATGACAATATATATTTGAATATAACAACAGGACATCAGCCAGACTGCATCTTTTTCATCAGTTAAATAGGAGTTATATTACCATAATATAATTACTCTGCCTAGGTCTCTTCACTACTCCTACTCCAAGTCAAGCCCTGTGTTATTTTTACCCCTGATATAGGCTAGTGGTAGATTTGCCAGTACCTGCAGTTTAAACAATGTTCCTGTATGTGTTCAGCTGATTCTTGTAGCAGATGTCAGAAAACCTTCTGTGAGGTTTTTGAAAATAATGCTCCTGAACTAATCGTTGCTTCTAATGCCGCATACACACGATCGTTTTTAATGTCATTTTCAAAAACGAAGTTTTTTCTCGACGTGAATTTTCTTGTTTCCTCTCAAGCCTGTCTTGCATACACACGTTCATTAAGAAAAATGCTTGAGCAAAGCGCAGTACGACGGCACTATAAAGGGGAAGTTCCGTTTGAATGGCGCCACCCTTCATGTTAGTAAAGTTTGTTGAGCGACGATTCGCGCTTTTCAGCCTCATGCTTTTCAGTCCGTTACAGCGTGACGAATGTGCTATCTCCATTACGAATGCTAGTTTTACCAGAACGAGCGCTCCCGTCTCATACTTGATTCTGAGCATGCAAGTTTTTTTTCCCCTTGTAAAAGCATACACACTACCGTTTTTCACGATGGGAAAAAAAACGACATGAAAAACTACGTGAAAAAATAGAGCAGGTTCTACACGTAGTTAAAAATGCTCTAGAGCCTACACACGATCGTTTGTAATGCCCAAGTTAAAAAATTGCATTTTTAACGACGTGAAAAACGATCGTGTGTACGCGGCATTACAGTTAGGCAAGAACTAAGCCATTAAGGTCTTCTCTAGGTGGCAATTAGAAGCACCCAGTAGAATAAAGTGCAGCGTTTTCTAAACTTGCAGGTAATTCTGTGCAAGTAGACACTGATTGTTCCTTTTTTTTTAGAGAAAGCATTGTTACAGTGTGTGTGTACACTTTGGTTAAACAGAAATGGTCATGATGGTCAGGCGGCAAGTTCAACGGCAAGCAGATGCCTTACCAGCTAATTTTGCTATGATGGTGTCTAAGCTTTACTGCTGACACATCTGAATGCATGAACCATTTCCCAAGGTACCCAGAATATAAATACATTTCACCCATTTCTGCTGATTAAATAGAAATGGGCAACAATTTTGCTATTTATGGTAACTTTAGTCTGCAACAGACATCTCCAGTGAGAATGTTTATTGACTTGGCTATTTTTTCTGTTTGTTAATACTAATAAAAAGTGTTTTCCTAAATGTGTTTGCTGAGCAGACAGATATACCTGATCATATGATATACAGTAAGTATGCATATTGTGCTTTCCAACGAAAGGAATAGGAAAGTCACATGCTTCTCCGAACCTTAAGTTGCGAGGGAGCAAAGAAAAAGTGAGTACATGTTGCTGGGAATGAGGGCATTAAAGAGAGCCTGATGCGTTGCCTTACATGAACACACTTGTTTATCTAAAGTATTTACCACTCCATTTTATGAATATGGTAAACATACTTCTCTGTGTATTTACTGATCTGGATTATAAATTCTGGACAGTTTTCAAAATTGATATAGTTACTAGTGGTTATTTACTTATCTTGTACTTTTACAGTTATGAGTATATGTGTGCTGTTCTTGCAAGCGGTGTTAATGCCAAATTTCGATTTAGTTTTAGTCATAGTCATTTGACTAAAATGCCATTTTAGTTTTAGTTGTATTTTAGTCATCTGAATTATTTTAGTTTGTCTACTAAAATCTCCAGTACATTTTAGTTGAATAAAATCTAATGGGTTTAGTTGAATTGTAATGCATTTTTTAAAGTGTTACTAAACCCAGGACCCTGCATTCACTATATCTGGTGTCCCACAGTACATGGAAACGCAATAGTTTTAGTAAATATAAACTGCTAAATACCTTTTCTCCTCAGCAGTATATAACAGTCTTGTGACTTCTATCAGTGTCTGGTTAAAGCTTGTAGGAGGAGTTTTCATTCTCCCCTGATTGTCCTATGAGGCTGCAGGACCCCTGACCCTCTGTCTGGACAGTGCTGATTGCACCTGTGCTGATCACATGCATCCTTCCAGGAAGGAAAAAAAAAACTCTCTGGCAATACACACCAAACTGAGCATGTGCAGAGTGCCCCTTAGGCTCTGTTCTATCAGGGGATGGACTGGGGACTGTGGAAGAAGGGGAGGAAGGGGAGGATCAGAGAAGACATGATCAAACAGCCTTTTTACACAATGCAGAGGATTAACCCCCCTTAGGTTCTACGGTGAGTATAGCAAGCTTGCTTTACTGCATATACAGACTGGATTTACTGTTGTCGGTTTAGTAATACTGTATGTAGAATTTCCAAACCATTATACTGTAGACTCCTGGAGCAAAAATCTAATAATAGGTTATTACTTATAGTATTAAGGTTTGAACATGCACCACAGACACAGATTTAGCCGTTGTGATATATAACCAGTATTAATTTGTACATCAAATTCTCTAATTTGAAAACGTTTTAATGTAATTTTAATCTGATTTTATTCTACTAAAATAGTGTTAATTTTCATTGACAAAATTAACACTGCTTGCAAGGATCCTATATGTGTACCTGCACCTCTAGCATAGTCCACCATAGTCAACCAACTGCTGTTTAGGCACAAGAGACATTTTTTTCTTCCTCCTTAAGCTAACCCAAGGACCTCTAGACATGGAGTATTTTTTTTTTTTTTGCCATATAATGTCATGTATGTGATCTAAACATAAATATATTCCCCAGAACATATTAATAACCATACAATCCTGGATGTACACGTGTATAGTGATATATATGATAGATACATCCCTTGTCCTGTACTTAGAATGCATTACTTTCTAATAAATGAACTAAAACTGAAAGCATCATTACAAAAACATAACACAGATCAAAAAGTGCACACAATAAGGCTATAGGTGAGAAGGCTGCTGTCTTCAGGTCATAAATTAACATTAAACCATTGAATGGATGTAGCTAACTATTTGGCAGCTGATTCAGCTTGGCAAGTATAGACAAAGACTATAGCAGCTCATTGCCACTCGAGAGCTAGAATGGACAAGCTGTGGTGACCGTGGTTCTTATTAATCAATGTGAAGAATGTATAGTATCTGCTTGCTTCTGCAATTTACACAAGATGAAATAAAGTGTTCTTACATGACCTTATATGCAAGGGATGATGTTAGAAATGGATTAATGAGCATATTTCTGCAATATTGAAAAATCAGAAATAGAATCTCTGTAACAGAGACACGCTGTAGATGAGGCGCAGTGTAAGACACTAACAAGCTGACTTGGGATTGTTCATTTCTTGTACTTAATTATGCTGCCGCCACAGGGAAACCCATCCACTAAGCTCCTTTAATATGTTTTACATGATGTCTTTGTGCAGTTAATGATGAAGTACTGCTAGTGCAGGTAATAGGGGAATCCAAGATCCTTTTCTGAAGACACTTGAGTCACCACTATGATCAGAAAACAGCATCTCATGAGAACAGCTATGGCAGCGAACAGTTATTTCTCTCAATGATGAAGATGAGTCAGTGAGCTATGGGATGCTTAGTAATCCTTAACAACAATGGACTCCATGGCATTTGTTAAGAGTGCAGATAATGTCATCTTGTCATGAAATGTTCATCTTATTTACAATCTGAGACGGACAATCCAATGCAAGTAATAGGAACCACTGACAGGAGAGAGAAAAATAAAAGTTATGAGTAGATATATTTATATTCATGCTTCTTTTGTAGTACGCCATGGTGTCAGAACGAGAACATGCTTGTCAAACATCGGATAAGGGAAATTCTCTGAAGAGAAAGCAGCAGTTTACTGAAAGGCTGGGCTGCACGATACTCCATTAGAGAGCTACTTTAACTTCAGCAGACACATGAGATTCAAGTGTTCATTGATCCAGTTGCTTCCTGCAGCTATGGCATATCAGCCACAGGGCGTTTCTGTTTCAAAGTGTCAATCAGGGACTGAACACCCCGTTTTACACTAGTTGTGACTCTTCGTGTCACTGAGTCTGCAGGAGGTGGTGGAGGCTGAGGCTTCAGGGATGGAGGCCTGGCAACCAGGCACTTCTGATACCGCAACTACAAGGGAACAAAGCACATGTTAGTGGAAGTATGAACCTTAAAGCCCAACTTCCTCAAAAGTATATATTTTTTTTGTTTTATATAAATGTGGAAAGAGAAGAATGAATGCTGGGTTTTTTTCTGTCTATGTCCTAATTCTGTCCATGTCCTAATTCCAGTTCTTTCCGACTCTCTTTAATTAGACACAAAGAGATGGCAAATCTCACCTGTTTGGGTAGCACAAAAAATGATTCTAATCTTCCCCCCTTCCTCATACAGAAAGTATAGATAAAAAAAAAAAGAAGTTTCTAATGCATTCATTATTGTTACACAGAATCCTAAAACAAAACTTCCATATTGACAATGCCCCATTAAAGATATAAAGAGTTTTATGTACACACAGTTGATTGATAATAAATGGCTTCAGCCAAACACTAACCATGAGTGAAAGAAATATTTTTGTGTTATCATTCATATTCTCTGAAAAATGGCCAAGAAATCATAAATTCTGCCAGGGTATGTAAACTTATGAGCATAATAGATGGATGGGCTGCATGGTCGAGTCGCCAGAAGAAAGCCATTACTACGCAAATGCCACAAAGTATCCCGCTTACAATACGCCAAACAGCACAGAGACAAGCCTCAAACCTTCTGCCACAAAGCCATTTGGAGTGATGAGACCAAAATTAGGATTTTTGGCCACAACCATAAACGCTACAATTGGAGAAGAGTCAACAAGGTCTATGATGAAAGGTACAGAGGTGGCTTGCTGATGTTTTGGGGATGTGTGATCTACAAAGGCACAGGAAATTTGGTCAAAATTGTTGGCAAGATGAATGCAGTATGTTATCAAAAAATACTGGAGGAACATTTGCATTCATCAGCCAGGAAGATGCGCATGGGACCTACTTGGACATTCCAACATGACACCAGGCCAAGTCGACCTGTCATTGGCTACAGCAGAATAAATTGAAGGTTTTGGAGTGGCCATCTCAGTCTCCTGACCTCAATATCATTGAGCCACTCTGGGGAGATCTCAAACGTGCAGTTCATGCAAGACAGCCCAAAAATTTACAGGAACTGGAGGCTTTTTGCCAAGAGGAATGGGCAGCTTTACCATTTGAAAAGAAAAAGAGCCTCATCCACAAATACCACAAAAGACTTCAAGCTGTCATTGATGTTAAAGGGGGCAATACACGGTATTAAGAACTAGGGTATGTAAACTTTTGATCAGGGTGTTTTGGGTAGTTTCTGTTGCCATTATGATTTAAAAAGAGTAAACACAGTTGAGTGATAAAAAATGGCTTCAGCCAAACACTAACCATGAGTGAAAGAAAAGTTTGTGTTATCATTCGTATTCTCTGAAAAATGGCCAAGAAATCATAAATTCTGCCAGGGTATGTAATTTATTCTGCTGTAGCCAATGACAGGTCGACTTGGACTTGTGTCATGTTGGAATGTCCAAGTACGTCCCATGCGCATCTTCCTGGCTGATGAATGCAAATGTTCCTCCAGTATTTTTTGATAACATACTGCATTCATCTTGCCAACAATTCTGATCAAATTTCCTGTGCCTTTGTAGCTCACACATCCTCAAAACATCAGCGATCCTTCTCTGTACCTTTCATCATAGACCTTGTTGACTCTTCTCCAAATGTAGCGTTTATGGTTGTGGCCAAAAAGCTTAATTTTGGTCTCATCACTCCAAATGACTTTGTGCCAGAAGGTTTGAGGCTTGTCTCCGTGCTGTTTGGCGTATTGTAAGCGGGCTACTTTGTGGCATTTGCGTAGTAATGGCTTTCTTCTGGCGACTCGACCATGCAGCCCATATATCTTAAAACAAGTTTTCGGAGAGTCTGGTATTTCACCTGAAGTTATTTGTGGGTTTTTCTTTGCATCCTGAACAATTTTTCTGGCAGTTGTGGCTGACATTTTAGTTGGTCTACCTGACTGTGGTTTGGTTTCAACAGAACCCCTCATTTTCCAATTCTTGATTAGAGTTTGAACACTGCTGATTGGCATTTTCAATTCCTTGGATATGTTTTTATATCTCTTTCCTGTTTTATACAGTTCAACTACCTTTTCCCGCAGATCCTTTGACAATTCTTTTGCTTTCCCCATGACTCAGAATCCAGAAACATCAGTGCAGCACTGGATGAAAGATGCAAGGGTCTGTCAGGAGTCCAGAAACACATTGACCCTTTATACACACAGACTAATTACAAGTAAACAGATCCAAGGTGAGGATGGTTACCTTTAATAGCCATTCAAACCCCTTTGTGTCAACTTGTGTGCATGTTATCAGGCCAAAATCACCAGGGTATGTAAACTTTGATCAGGGTCATTTGGGCAGTTTCTGTTGCCATTATGATTTAAAAAGAGTAAACACAGTTGATTGAAAATAAATGGCTTCAGCCAAACACTAACCAGGAGTGAAAGAAATGTTTTTGTGTTAGCATTCAAATTCTCAGAATAATGGCCAAGAAATCAAAAATTATGCCATGTTATGTAAACCAGGGCTCGACAATCCCCGGGCGCCAGGTCGCAAATGCGACTAGAATTAGCAACCTGGCGCCTGGGGCAGCACAGCTGAGGTTACCTGTATCTCCGTGCGCCCCCCCGCGATCGCGTGATCTCGTCGGGCTGGTAATTTAGGCCGCGGCTTTGTGGCCTTCTGCAGGCCTAGGCTTCATTCTGTAATCTGGTGCCATCTTGTGGTGGCCGTTGGTATGACAAGACAACCAGCAATGCTTGCCTGTTTTACTGCCCGCCCATCTCCTTCCCTTTACTTAGAAGTTAACCCCCAAACATTATATATATATATTTTTTTTTTATTCTAACACCCTAGAGAATAAAATGGCGGTTGATGCAATGATTTCTGTCACACCGTATTTGCACAGCGGTCTTACAAGCGCACTTTTTTGAGGAAAAAAATAAATTTTTTTAAATTAAAAAACAAGACAACAGTAAAAGTTAGCCGAATTTTTTTTTATATTGTGAAAGATAATGTTATGCTGAGTAAATTTGATACCCAACATGTCACGCTTCAAAATTGCGTCCGCTCGTGGAATGGCGACAAACCCTTTAAAATCTCCATAGGCGACATTTAAAAAATTCTACAGGTTGCATGTTTTGAGTTACAGAGGATGTCTAGGGCTAGAATTATTGCTCTCACTCTACCGATCGTGGCGATACCTCACGTGTGATTTAAACACTGCTTTCATAAACGGGCGCTACTCCCATATGCGTTTCGCTTCTGCACGCATTGGTTGTTAAAAAAAAAAAAACCTGGCTCCTAACTTTTTTTAGCTGGCTCCTAGATTCCAAGCAAATTTGTCAAGCCCTGATGTAAACTTATAAGCACAACTGTGTATATATATATATATATAGGTATATATATATATATATAAATACAGTGCTTTGAAAAGGTATTCATACCCCTTGAAAATTTTCACATGTTGTCATGTTACAACCAAAAACGTAAAAGTATTTTATTGGGATTTTATGTGATAGACCAACACAAAGTGGCACATAATTGTGAAGTGAAAGGAAAGTGATAAATGGTTTTCAACATTTTTTACAAATAAATATGTGAAAAGTGTGGTGTGCATTTTCATTCAGCATTTGTATAGAGTCAATACTTTATAGAACCAATTACAGCTGCAAGTCTTTTTTGGCCATTTCTCCACCAGCTTTGCACATCTAGAGAGTGACATTTTTGCCCATATTTCTTTGCAAAATAGCTCAAGCTCTGTCAGATTGGATGAAGAGCATCTGTGAACTGCAATTTTCAAGTCTTGCCATAGATTCTCAATTGGATTTAGGTCTGGATTTGACTGGGTCATTCTAACACATGAATATGCTGTTATCTAATGTAAACCATTCCATTGTAGCTCTGGCTGTACGTTTAGGGTCATTGTCCTTCTGGTAGGAGAACCTCTGCCCCATTTTCAAGTCTTTTGCAGATTCTAACAGTTTTTCTTCTAAGATTGCCCTGTATTTGGCTCTATCCATCTTTCCCATCAACTCTGACCAGCTTTCCTGTCCCTGCTGACGAAAAGCATCCCCACAACATGATGCTGCCACCACCATGTTTC
This sequence comes from Rana muscosa, assembly GCA_029206835.1. NCBI lineage: Eukaryota > Metazoa > Chordata > Amphibia > Anura > Ranidae > Rana > Rana muscosa. The sequence goes on from CM055116.1 coordinate 190,288,901, forward strand.
ACAGTGGGGATAGTGTGTTCAGGGTGATGTGCAGTGTTAGTTTTTTGCCACACATAGTGTTTTCCTTTTAGGCCAAAAATCTTTGTTCTCATCTGACCAGAGCACCTTCTTCCACATGTTTGCTGTGTCCCCCACATGGCTTCTCGCGAACAGAACGTCTTTCTTTTAACAATGGATTTCTTCTTGCCACTCTTCCATAAAGGCCAGATTTGTGGAGTGCACGACTAATAGTTGTCCTGTGGACAGATTCTCCCACCTGAGCTGTGGATATCTGCAGCTCCTCCAGAGTTACCATGGGTCTCTTGGCTGCTTCTCTGATTAATGCTTTCCTTGCCCGGCCCGGTCAGTTTAGGTGGACAGCCATGTCTTTGTAGGTTTGCAGTTGTGCCATACTCTTTCCATTTTCGGATGATGGATTGACAAGTGCTCTGTGAGATGTTCAAAGCTTGGGATATTTTTTTATAACCTAAACCTGCTTTAAACTTCTCCACAACTTCTATCCCTGACCTGTCTGGTGTGTTCCTTGGCCTTCATTGTGCTGTTTGTTCACTAAGGTTCTCTAAAAAAACATCTGAGGGCTTCACAGAACAGCTGTATTTATACTGAGATTAAATTAGGTGACTAAAAAAATTAAAAAACTTTTATCATTTTCCTTCCACTTCACAATTATGTGTTGGTCTATTACATAAAATCCCAATACAATACATTTATGTTCTTGGTTGTAACATGACAAAATGTGGAAATTTCAAGGGGTGTGAATACTTTTTCAAGGCACTGTATATACTGTATATATATATTGTACCAACAAGTTAAACTGTCATCATTTTCTCTGGAGCTCAATACAATCTATGACTTACAGTACAGATACATACAGCAAGAGGCTTGTGAGCCTGCAGTTTATTATGTTACATTAAACTTTGGAAAGATTGAAATAAAGGAACAACCACTCACCATGCAGGCTGCTTGCACAGCTTCGGAAACATTTCCTGCATTAGGCTCACACCAGAAGACATGAGTCTCAAAGTGCTGATTTCCAGTGTCCATAATAAAAGCGAATGTGTGAACATCTTTGCCAACGCCCATGAAGGACAGGAAGCGAACCCTGCATTCCACCAAGACCTCTTCATCCTACCAGACAGATCAGATTAGAAATAGTTAGTGGCATATTCACATATTATAGGTAGATCTGAATAAAGTGCTTTTGTAAAACCAGAATCATCTGTGAGTATTTGTAATTTTCCAACAGCCTTTAGTCCAGGTTCATACTGACAGTGGGAATGAAATTGTGCGAGTTCAGCTGAACTCCCCCAGTTTCACACTCGTATGTCAGTCCGACTTCGGAAGTGATTTCAACGACAATTATGAGGGTTTCTGCACAGTTGTCTATACAAATCGCACCCCAAAATTGCCAAAAGTAGTACAGAAACTACTATTGGGAAGCGGTGTGGTGCCGCAAAATCGGCGTTGCACCAATTCCGAAAGTGCTATTGCCGGCAGTAGCCACCGATTTGGCATACGATTTGACATGTCAAATCGCATTCCAAATCGCATCAATGTGAACTTAAGCTCAAAGTGACTTTGGGCTAGAATACCATTTCACTATTCTGACTCTAAAAAAAAAAATGCTGGTTTCTCTGGGATGTTGTGGAAAGTTGGCTTTTTGTACTTACCTTAAAATCTATTACTTGGAGTTCATTGAGGGACACAGAACTCAGATAATTGGGTTGTAATCCCTACAGAGAGATTTGTACAAAGGCACATGAAAAAAACAGTGACCAGACTGTATAACGCCTTTCACTCCCAGCATGCCTCATTTTTGTAGAAAACAGCTGCCTGAAGGACTTTACACCACAAAAATGGCACAAGATGAAACCTGAACATCAACCTGGTAAAACTTAGAGAACCTGTGAACAGAAGACCTGGTGGCAGCTTTGAAAATCTGGGAAACAGACCTAATAGAGGAAAGGGTGGAAACCAATCCTTAAGACCATAAGCTTGGATGATGGTATGTCTAAAGCCCCGTACACACGGTCTGACTTTTGCCCAACAAACTTCGTTTTAAGAAAGTTGGACCAACAATCCGACCGTGTGTACGCTCCATCGGACAAACTTTTTTCGTTTGGTTTTGGATTTCATCGGACAAAAGTTGGGTCTGCAAACGGACAAACTTTTGCCCAACAAAAGTCTGATGGAGCAAAGTCCGACCGTGTGTACAGATAACCATCGGACTTTAGTCTGATGGACAAAACAACTAATGTTAAAATCAACCAACAAGAGCAGAAGTTGACCAAAGGGTGGCAGTAAAGAGCAGAAAAGAGCAGAAAAAACACGCGATGTTGTAAGAAGTTTTAAGAAAGTTTGCAGAAAAGTCCGAGCGTGTGTATGCTATGGGTGTTCCCAACCAACTCCATTCGGACAAAAAAACACAGAAAAGTCCGACCGTGTGTACGAGGCTTAAGCCACTTAGAAATGATGGAACAAGAAGCTGGTGCCCTATTAAAGGGGCCCATCAGGAATGACAAGTATAGAAAGTCCTTCTAACTGAAGCAGTGGCTGCGAGATAGACAATCACAGCACGCTCTACATTCATATAATGAAGGTTAGATCTTCTTCTGATCCACTGGACCCAGACAGTGGAATGGAAGAACAATGCTCTGATTAAGGTAAATAGCTGACATCACCTTAGGAAGGCTTTAGGCCACAACACCACAAAATCATTTCAAGTATATTAATAGTAAAAAGATTGTTAAAGAACAAATAGGCCCCATAACGGATGAACACGGGAAGCTGATCATAAATGACAGGGAAAAGGTAGATGTGTTAAATAAGTTTTTCTCTTCACCTTTTATGGATGAAAAAGACAGGTTTGATAGTTTTAACAGTAATATTAATGATGTTTCACAGAAGGTACCCCCATGGTTGACTGAAAACGAGGTACAAAAGAGACTAGAGAAATAATAAGAAAAATAAATCATCGGGGCCAGATGAAATCAAGAGCTCATATTCAGTGTTTGCTGATTATACCAAATTATACTGGGAAATAACTTCATCATAGGATTGTAGCATCATTACAAGAAGACCTTAAAGGAGTTGTAAAGTCAGAAGGTTTTTTTATCTTAATGCATTCTATGCTGCTCTGTGCAAATACACTACAACAGAGCAGGTAAGTATAACATGTTTGTTAATTTTATAGGACAAAAAACAAGACTTTACAATCACTTTAATACAATAGGGGGTTGGGCAGCTACATGGCAGATGAGGTTCAATATTGAGAAATGTAAAATTTGCACTTAGGTGCCAAAAATACACATGCAAAATACAAATTGGGAGATGATCCACTGGGAGAATCAGTTATGGAAAAGGATGGAGGTGCTTGTAAATCACAGACTTAGTAATAGGAAGCAATGTTAAGCTGCAGCTAACAAAACAAGCAAAATATTGTCATGCATTAAAAGGCAAGCATTCCAGAGAAAAATCAGCACTTCTACCCCTTTACAAAGCACTGGTTCGGCCTCAGCTTTATATATGCAGTTCAGCTTTGGTCACCAGCCCTTTAGGAAAGATGTTGTTAAATTAGAAAGAATTCAGCGAAGAGCAACAAAATTAATAAGGGGAATTGAGGACCTTAGCTATGAGGAGAAGAGGCTCTTAAGAGAGGACATGATTAAAACGTACAAATATATCAAAGATGAGTTCAATAACTATGATAAACTGTTTACTTTCCGGTCTCCGAAGAGAACACTAGTAGAAGCTGCAGGCCAATCTTACAATTTTAAACTGTTGTGTCAATAACAGCTGAAATGGTTTCTCTAAACCTGGAAGTAATGGCAGCCGCCTGTGACTCCTCAGGGTCACTATCATCTGTTAAGGAGTTACGAGACTCAGAATCAGACAGACTGTGCAGCAGAAGTCTCAGAGACTCATATGGCTTTAGGCAAATTAGCAAGTGATTTTGCAAACTTACACAACTGTGAAGTCCTCCTGGGATAGAACCAAGTGGAGGGCCTTGCCCGAGGAAACTAAAGAAGACTCCCAGGACTGGGCAACATTCCAGCCTGGTAATGTCAAGCCCTCGAACAGGCAGTACCGAAGCTGATAATAGACTGTGAGCTGCAAAGACATGTTACAATGGGACGTCACCCTGTGTGTTTGGGACCCAACATGTTGTGCTACAAAGCAGGGATAAGGAAGTCCAGGGTACAAATCTGGGCATTGAATACCCACAATCTGACTGCTGGATGTAGAAAAGGTTCAGGCGTCGGGAGTTGACCAGGTCACTGTAGGAAGGCATTAAACACCAACCAAGGAGGATCTCTGTATCACTTGGAATAAGGAGCAGGGGCGGGAATGTGTTACTGCGTGTTGAATAGCAGGAAGAAGAGTGCAGAGCATGTGCACACAACACTCCACCTAAGGGATTGCCCAAACGCTTAAATCCTCAGCATTAAACCTTTCTGTGGCAACCAACACAAAGAACAGTGGTAATAATGGTGCACAACTGTCTTATTTGAAAGGTAACTCTCTACACTCAGTCTCTATAGCTTATTCACAAAATGGATCTTCAGATACTGAGTCCCACCAGAGGTTGTATCATGGCTGTGGACCCAGAAAGCACTCCTCAACTACCTAACACTTAGGTCTGGGAAGTACCACAGTTCGGAGCCCAGTGCCCAAGGTCACAGTCTGAGCTAGCTCCACAATCGTCTAGTCCAGTGGGATCCGGGTACATCCTCCAGGGCTATTGCTGAGGATACACTGATCTAAATAAGCTTGATTGAATAAAAATAATGATAATCTTGAATGTAAGAAAACATGACTAGTACAAAGTATTAGTTAGTAGAAAAAAAGTCCTTCTTCCTCGGACACTAAAGTTGAGGCATACTAGGGGTGGGAGGGGTTATATAGGGTTGGACACTGTTTTGTTTGCCAGTGTCCAAATCCTCCTGTAGACAGCAGTATAAGCCAGTTGTCTCTGAATCATATGTCACTCAGTGAACAAGAAAGAAAATGATAGCATATTATTATACTATGTATAAAGGAATATTCAAAATTAAAAAGATGTGTAAAAGGCCATGGCCCTGATAAAGCATACACTTAAAGACCATTTCCATTACACAGGTTATTTCACTTTTGTTTTATTTACAGCTTTAAAAGTGTATACATTTTTAAGCGTTAAAAAAAATAAAAAAAAGAAAGAAAGAAAGAAAGAAAAGAGAAAAATATTAATCAAAGGTGCAGCAGGTTCCAATCATAGTATTTAAAAACTATTGATGTCAAGATTGCAGGTATATTGTAAATGTATTCCTTCATGCACACATTGCTTGCATTACTTTACCAGTACTGCAAGTTATGGATGCTGAGAGCCTTTAAACTTTTTAGAACCAGGATGTTGGACTGTACTGAAAAAATGCATCAATAGACACATCTAGCTAAAACTCTCGCAGCAAGCTTTGTCCCTTGTTGAGATTAATGCCAATCAAGCATACTCCCTGTATTTATCATTGGGGTACTAAACTGCAATTTGTATTATATGATTAATACAACAGTAGTTACAGGCTGGGAAAGAATGCTGGAGCATTACAATGATATTAAAGTAGGACTTCAGCCAAATCTTTTTTATCCTAGTTTTGGATAAACTGGAAAAAGGTGACAACATCTTTTGGGTTTTTATGGTTCTCTGTGTCTATTTCAGAAAGATCTTCCCTCACTATCTGTCAGAGTGTCCATTGCTGCCAGAACAAAAATTGAGGGCAAATCTAAAATTTTAGGGCAGTCACAATAACATAAGTAGAAGGGATATCTTCAAAAGAAAACACTTGCCCTGGAGACAACAATCGACTGTAAAATTTCCCCTCACTTCCTGTCACCTCTGTGGTCAAAAGACATAAAAGCCGGAAAGTAAAAATTACAGTAAAAGCAGTAGTTCGTATTGGTACAAGGAAACGTTTTACAAATAATGTATAGTATAGAATGAATTGTATACTGATGCCGCGTACACAGGATCGGAATTTCCGACAACAAATGTTCGATGTGAGCTTGTTGTCAGGAAAATTCGACCGTGTGTAGGCTCCATCGGACATTTGCTGTCGGAATTTCCGACAACAAATGTTTGAGAGCTGGTTCTCAATTTTTTCGACAACAAAAGTTCTTGTCGGAAATTCCGATCGTCTGTATGCAATTCCGACGCACAAAAACCCTACGCATGCTCGGAATCATTGAACTTCACTTTTCTTGGCTCATCGTAGTGTTGTACGTGACCGCGTTCGGAATGTCCGATCATATGTACGCGGCATCAGAGCAGAAATAGAACATTTAGCAGAAATGAGTATGCATCAGATATAGACTTAGATCAAGTGTACTTATTAACAAATAAGTATTACTTTACAGCAACTTATACGGATCCTATTGGTATAGATGGGATAACATTACACATCCCAAGATAATCATATATGGCTCATTAGCTGAACAGCAAATTATTATAAAGGTTTAGAAAGACTGTTTTGTATTCACAATAATGGTAGTATATAGATTAATTTTGCTCCAACAATGCTAAATTTTAGGTCTCATGCACACTGGACATTTTTACAGCTGCTGTTTTTGGCTTCAGATGTTTGTTTCTGCAGTCAATAAACTCTCCAGCATGTTATCCTATGTGTCCATGCACACATAGGATGTTATCAACTGTTTTTGGCTGGGGTGTTTTTTGGCTGGAAACGAACCCCCAAAACTAGTGGGTTTTGAAAGGTGTTTTTCAGCTGTAAAAATGCTCTGACGTCAAAAAACGCCTAAAAACGCAGCTCACCAGCGTTTAACATTTTTGATCCCATTGAAAAAAAAAAGGTAAGTAACCTGGACCAGGATCCTGAGATGCAATCCCGAGTGTGGCTCGGGGTTACCACTAATGGTACTGAAATTTAACCCTGAGCCACACTCGGGATTACCGCTAGGGAGGTTAAATTTTTCTTTAATTCACTTTTATTCCTATTAGAAGGAATGTAAACATCCCTTGTAATATAAATAAGGAGGACAGGCTCAAAAAGACTCCAAATCTCTACTTTATCTCTACTTTAGCAAAAGGTCAAAACAAAATAAAAATTGAGCTTTAGCTTTAAAAAAAAAAAGTGTTTACTTCCACCCTAGACCGGAAGTGACATCATGACATCGCTCAGGTCCTCCAAGGTCACAGAGGTGATCAGAGAGGATCTGGTCTCTGTTTGCCTCTGTGACCAACCCTGAGAAACACCGGCGGGTGACAGGAGGGGGGCGATGTCCCTATTTGTCACTTCTGAAAGTGATCCGGCGGCTTTCATGAGAAAGCCAACCACCAGCTGAATAAAAAATACTGGGGGTTATGTTGCTTCAGCCATACCCATAGTAAAACACTTGCAACGTGTATATATATATATTTATTGCAGTCGGTAAGTGGTTAAACAAAATACTAATATACTAGATATATACAAAATACTAATAATACTAAAATGGAACAGCATGTAAGTACATTTTTAACCACTTACGGACCGCCCGCCGCAGGAATACGTTGCTACTTTGAAGAGGAATACCGTTGTTATGATAGCAGCTAGCTACCATAATCCCGCTACCCTCTTCAAGAGCGGGTGGTCCGCTTTCAGATAAAATTGGTCTCTGCGGATTCGCAGCAAGATCACTTTTTATTGGTGGCAGGAGAGGGCCCCTCCCACCACTTTCCGGTGCCCTCCACCGCTTACCGGAGCCGTCGGCAGCGGCGGAGGCAATCCGGTCCTGTCCCTGGCTGGGTATGGAGACAAGTCTCCAAATCATAGCTCTTAAAGGGACATTTTTTTTTTTTAATTACATAGTCATTAGTCTAAATATGAGAACTGAGGTCTTTTTGACCCCAGGTCTCATATTCAAGAGGACCTGTAATGCTTTTTTCTATTACAAGGGATGTTTACATTCCCTGTAATAGGAATAAAAGCGACCCCAATTTTTTTTTTTTAAAACCGTGTCAAAATAAAAAAATTTAGGTAAAATAAATAAGAAACTTTTTTTTTTAAAGCGCCCTGTCCTGACAAGCTCGCACGCAGAAGCGAGCGCATACGTGAGCAGCGCCCGCATATGAAAACGGTGTTCAAACAACACATGTGAGGTATCGCCACAATCGTTACAGCGGGAGCAATAATTGTAGCCCTAGACCTCCTCTGTAGCTCAAAACATGCAACCTGTAGAATTTTTTAAACGTCGCCTATGGAGATTTTTAAGGGTAAAAGTTTGTCGCCATTCCACGAGCGGGTGCAACTTTGAAGCATGACTTGTTGGGTATCAATTTACTCGGCGTAACATTATCTTTCACAATATAAAAAAAAAATTGGGATAACTTTACTGTTGTCTTATTTTTTTATTTAAAAAAGTGAATTTTTTCCCAAAAAACTGAGTTTGTAAGACCGCTGCGCAAATACGGTGTGACAAAAAGTATTGCAACGGCCGCCATTTTATTCTCTAGAGTGTTAGAAAAAAATATATTTAAAATGTTTGGGGTTTCTAAGTAATTTTCTAGCAAAAAAATGTTTTTTAACTTGTAAACACCAAATCTCAGAAAGAGGCTCAGTCCTTAAGTGGTTAAAGTGTCACATGAAATTTGCTTTTGGTAAATGTAAACATTGCAATGTTACTGTAATAAAAATGAACTTCCAAGAATACAACCTTTTCTTTTAGGAAGGTTTAATTTTGGAAATCACAGAACCAACGCCAGCCTCAGACGTATGACTTTCCATTGTCATCTGAAGGCCCATACACACAATCGGACTTTTCGACAACAACAGTCTGACGGACCTGTTTTATCGGACAATCCGACCGTCTGTATGCTTCATCGGACAATTGTTGTTGCTTTTTCCACGGACAAATGTTCACTGTGCATGCTCTCAAACTTTTCGACAACAAATGTCCGACGGAGGATAATCCGATCGTGTGAACACAAGTCCATCGGACTAAAGTACAAACACGCTTGCTCAGAACCAATGCTAAACATCAGCCAACAATAGCAGAAGTTGCCCAAAGGGTGGCGGTAAAGAGCTGAAAAAACACGTCATTTAGTGAAAATTTTCTGCCGTGTGTATGCAGAACTAGTTCACAGCCAATGCCCATTCGGATCAAAATCCTCGGAAAAGTCAGATGGAAGTCCGATCGTGTGTTCGAGGCTTTACAATCATTTCTAGTCAGAGGATAGAATATGTGGGAACCACAAGCATGAATGTAAATGCTTCATTTATTTCTGATGCATTCATTGAAAGTAATGTATACCAAAAGAGAGACTCTGTTGGAGTTTTATGAATGAGGATTTCAATGTAGTAGTATTTAATTTTACAGATGTGTGCTTTTCAGTCAAAGACCAAATGATCTGCAAACTGTCTTACAGAAGTCAACGAGCTATGAAATGAGTGAATGCTCCTATGTATGAACACAGAAGACAAACAATTGGATTTGTATCAAATAAAATCACTGTGCCACAAATGATAAATGAGAACTTGGAACAAATTCGGCCTCATTCACACAGGCCTCCCGCATTTGCTTTATATAAAGTCAGAAGAAATTGATCTGGGAAAATATAGTGTTTTTTTTTGTGTTTAAATGGAAAATGCACATACATTTATATGCATCCAGGTGCACTGAGTGTATCTAATCTGCCCGGGATGCACAGATTTCAATTTTTTACAAATAAAATTAGACTGAATGCACCTGAACATAGGTAAACGCACTCCAGGGAATTAACTAAACTGCCTGGCTCAGGGAACTGTCAGAAGTGGAGTGCTCCACATTATCTAAGCAGATAGGCCTATTTTAGATCTACAGTATCTGCACCAACTGCACCAGTTACTATTTCCGAGTGAAAAAGAAACTAGTAGTCTTCACCTAATTAGCAGAAGGAATTCTGCAGTTTTTCTATACAGAAAACTGCCATAGATTCCTGCCAGGTGTGACTTTGTTGTATGGGATGTGAGCTGTCAGTAGACAAAAAAAAATTCCTTCCTGATTCCCCAGGAGGCAATTAGATATTCCCTGGATCAACATTATTACTTCTAAAAATGAGTACCCAGTTATATTTTGTGCATTTAGGAATGCATCCAGCTCTTTTTTAAAACAATCTACCAAGCTGGCCAGAACTAGTTCTTGCGGGAGTCTATTGAAAAAAGGTGGTGAGGAGGCAACATATTGCCTTCCAGCCACCTTAGCTCTGAAAAGTAATCCACCACAAATCACTTCTCAGAGGGACAGCAAGGACAGCCGCATGTGTAAAAGAGCCCCAATACAAATAGTGTTGAGCTTTTCAAAATGTAGTGGCTAAAATTTTACAGACAGAGCCGGTACAGGGGGGGGCAGAAGAGGGCGGTACAATTTATTTGGGGAGGGGGGGGGGGGCGCAGTGAAGTGTCTTTCTAAAAGGTGGCTGGACTGGAGTGATTGCTCGGAGGCTACAGCCGATATAGCCTGCACTTGTAACGATGTGCCGAGTGCGCTGAGACCTGCACACCCGACACAAGCCTACACAGACAAGCTTTTAATTTGCCTTGCGCCCTGTCAGCAGAGATTCTCCCCATGACAGGCATTCTGTATTGTATTCCCGCCCGGTGTGACGTCACCAGCTGGGAGGAGCAGATCTCCTCCCACCGTGATGGGAGGGAGGAGATCAGACCTCCCACCATGATGGGAGGAGCAGAGAGCACAGCATGATAGGAGGAGGCGCAGAGGAGCGGGAGATCAGACCCCCCACTGGGATGGGAGGAGCAGAGAGCGCAGCTTGAGCCACAACCTAGAGGAGCCGAGGAGGAGGGACTAAGATCTGCAACGTGCAAGATCTCAAGTAAGCCCATACTAGTATTAATACATATTAGTAAATCAACTACTTTGTTTCGGGGGTTGAGGGGGGGGCGGGGTGCTGGCGGGGTGTCTGGATGAGAGGAGGAGGATCCTAATTAGAACATAGAACATTTAGTTTTTGACTCTCTACCTAATGGATATTACCTCTGAATATTACCATCTGATATTACCATCTGATATTACCATATTTATCGGCGTATAACACGCACCCCAAGTTTAGGAGCTGAATTTTAAAGGAAAAAAAACTTTTAGGAGGGAAGATTAAGGATAAAAACTTACATTTAAATGCCCATCAATGCAGCCTTATCAATGTCCATCTACAGCCTTGTCCATCATTGCAGAATGATCAGTGTCCATCTGCAGCCTTGTCCATCATTGCAGAATGATCAGTGTCCATCTGCAGCCTTGTCAATCATTGCAGAATGATCAGTGTCCTTCTGCAGCCTTGTCCATCATTGCAGAATGATCAGTGTCCATCTGCAGCCTTGCCCAGTGTCCATCTGCAGCCTTGCCCAGTGTCCATCTGCAGCCTTGCCCAGTGTCCATCTGCAGCCTTGCCCAGTGTCCATCTGCAGCCTTGCCCAGTGTCCTTGCAGCCTTGCCCAGTGTCCTTGCAGCCTTGCCCAGTGTCCTTGCCGCCTTGCCCAGTGTCCTTGCAGCATGATCGTTTAAATTTTACCGCCGCGGCGCCGAGATATACAGAGCCGGATGTCCTGTGTACTCGGCTGTACTCAGCTCCTCTCACAGTCCCGCCCCTTGGCCAGGCTCCTATGATGGACATAAAACAGGTCCAATGGCGGGACTGGGTGTGACTGCGAGCAGAGCTGAGCTTAGCTGAATACACAGTACACTCGGCTATGTGTATATCAGCGGCGCTCGCTCCTCTCTTCCCCTCACAGACAGCGGGATTGGCGTATAACACGCACCCACGATTTTCCCCTGATTTTAAGGGGAAAAAAGTGTGTGTTATACGCCGATAAATACAGTATTTCAGCTACAGTCTTCGTTCACAGTCAGATGACCAGTGCCAGTAAATGAACCCCTTTGTGCTGCATAAGTGTCAGTGTTACACTGGTGCCACTAATGCAGCACAAAGGGGTTAATTAACTGGCACTGGTCGCTAATGTATCAGAAACCAGTGGCAATACATTAACCCCCTCATGCTGCATTTTACAAATTGAGTCAAACACCAGTGATAAACACAATGTCCCAATGTGCTAAAAAAAAAATGCATTTTTCCTCCTTTATGTGAATATTTGGTATTGGGGCACTACCTCACACAAAATAATGCAAAACTGAAAACTTTAGTATGTTCACATTGGCCTTGACAGAAAAAACAGTTAACAGGCCTTTCTACAAGCACATTTGTTGCATTAATATTTCAAAGTGTCTCCAATAAAAATACATATAATTAAAATGTGTGAGTGAACTCTGTTTCTATCGCATTAAACCTAATTGAATTTGTATTGTTTTAAGTATATTCTTGTTTTGAAATGGGTGGGGGGTGGGGGGGGGCGTAGTTTGCCATCTTCGCCCTGGGCACCAAATGGCCTTGTCCTAGCACTGGATTACAGACAATTGTACAAAGCTGCCCATATTATTGCACACAGCCTACGCCCGAGCCTGAATTCCTTTGGATTGAGAAAGGGTTAACTCCAGGCATACGATGCACTTAATTACTAACAAAAGCTATTAAATCAAACATCTGTTCTCTAAATGATGTACATTCACAATGCAAAAAAAATGAATGGATTATTGTGCTTCAGTGATTTCAGCACCATTTATTATTTTGTGCACACGTCGAAATGTCATTGTGCATGCACAGCTTCCCAGTGAAATGTGACCTTGAAGCCACCTAGCAGTAATACAAGGAATGCTGTAGGGTTTCTTTTAGTCTTTCCAGAAATCCACTGGCTATAGACAAGCACAAAACTTCCACAGGCTACCGTTATCCCCAATTAACTTGGAAATGATGTATTAAATACATTTAAAGCCAAACTTCAGACTCCATGACCAGGTTGGTGTCCTCAGTTTACTGGGCTAATGCTCCTTGCACTGCATCACTACTGATTCAAGTACTTACACCACTTGTATTTAAAAAAAAAAAGTATGTACTAATAAATACAGCACTGCAATAATTTTTATATCTGCTTAAATTTCAGCTTCATCAGCTTCACCTCAGTGCCCCCAGCTTATGACTGGAAAATGAATAAGCAGGTTAAGGAGGTCATCTAGCTAATTCCTCTGTTTAACCGAACATGTGCAGCAGAGCTCTGATTGGCTCAAATCCTGCTGCCTCTATACCTTGAGGAGTTTAAGGCTAGGTTTACACTTGCACTTGGTGGGGGGTGATAAAAACACACAGCTGATTTGCCTTTTTACTACCCACAACTGCTCCCCCTTAAGCTGCAAAGGCAGTGGATGGGGGTGTACACACGCCACACCCATAATACTTTGCATCACGGCATGGCAAAAGTTATCCCACCTCTCACATTCAGTGGGCAGCACTACTTGCCAAACACAACCTATTCAACTTAACTGGACTGCGCTGTGGTGCAGGTTCTTAGGGGTTAAAACAGATTATCAAAAGAGGGCTTCTTTCATGTATGGTCAATGGAAAAGGGGACCCCTCCCCTGGGGGACAGCTGAACAATGTCCATGACTTTTTTGATCAGTAAAAAATGTCCTCCTCTACTTTGATGTTTAGTGGAAAAGTGGTCCCTATATTGAAGATATATGAAGAAGGATCTCTCTTACATTGGTGGCTAGCAGAGAAGGGTGCCTTACATTTATGTTAGGAGGGCAAGAGTCCTCATACTGATGGACAGTTGTAGGAAAAACGTATTTTACATTGGTGGTTTCATTAGAGGTTAGTCAAGGAACCTCTAGCAACCACCAAATTAACCCTAGGTTTCCACAGAACACTGGCTGAGAAATGCTGGTGCAGGGAGTATGCATGGTGATATCAAGATTAAGCTGCATGCTTTTTTTTACCTGCCTGATGTTCAGCTTTAATATCTAAACCTGAGGGTCGATATAAGGTTATTTGTAAGGTGAACAATTAATAAACAAAACCTGTACACAGGTTTTGGCACACAGTTTTCCGCACTGATAATCCGACCAATGTTGAGAGGTGCCAAAACTTTGATCATATGACAATTTGTTGCAAATGTATTATCCCCATAACAATGCCAAGACTAACTTCATTGTCATGGTAATGCATATGGGGTTCATTTACTAAAGGAAAATAGACTGTGTACTCTGCAAGTGCATTTCCCCTAGAGCTTAGTAAATGCAATGAAGCTTTATTTTTCAAAGAATAACCAATCACACGCAAGGAAAGTTTTTTTATAAAACAGCATTTTTGTTTGCACATAAGTGGATGATGTCTCCCCCCTTCTCCCCCCCTTTTTCCCCAGTTCTCCCCCCCTTTATCCCTTCTTCTCTTCCTCCTCCCCCCTTTACTGCAGCAATGCCTCCCCTCCTCCTTTCCCTGTTTACTAATTCAATGGATTCTTTCATACTATTTATCTACCATCCTATACATATTCATCTTAACTATTTTAGATCCACTTTTCGCCAACAATCCCCCATGTCCACCGCGGGGGGAACCTAGTGGGGTCATGGGACCCCTTCTGCCTTTGGGCTTCTGGGTAAGCAACCACTCAAATGTTACTGCTGACCTGTATTTATTATACGTTTGTCAAACTTTGTATATGTATGTTCTAAATAAATGATCTGTTTTTATAGATTATTCCTCCTGGTGAAGCGGCATTAAGACCGCGCAACTAGTAGAGGACCTTTAATCTATGAGGATAATTCCATTACCAGATATCTCTTTTTGGGAGAAACCTACGAGTAATTGTATACTGTAATGTTTAATCTCCCGTTTTATTGGTATATTGATTTTGTTCAGTTGTATGTTTTTTATATGTAAAAAATTATGTTTTTATTGAAGCTGATTGTCTGTCTATCAGTACCGGGATGGTCCATAAGCAATTTTCCTTTGATTTGAGTGTGTGAGAGGACAGCCTCAGCAACCGTCCGCACCCTCTTTCCTCCCCTTCACCTGATTATAGAAGCAGACGATCCGTAACGCCATACATGTGTAGCGCACTCACCCCCCCTTTCACCTGCCTTTGGCTCCTCGCAGGAAGAGAGGGCACACCACGCTAATTGCCCGTACCCTCCTGTGTGAAGAGGTTGAGCGGTGTTATGAAACAGGTCTCCGCAGCGAGGTTCTCCAGAGAATGGTTCCCATCTCTATGCTCAATAAAGACAAGTCTCTATTTCCCCCAATAACTCCAAGGTCCACACCAGCTGTAACTCCAACGTAGAGTTTATTTCTCTTAAAGCACAGTCTCTAGACAGAAAGGTTGGAGGGAGAACAGGACAGCATAAGGTGTGGGAGAGAGGTCAAGGCACAAACAAAATACACTTCACTGCTCGGCTTCTCAAGCAGACTCAGTCCATTTGGATAGTCTGATAAAAAAAACAATCAGCGCACATATGTAACAAGTGTAATAATGTAAACTACTGCAAGCTGAACACCAATGAGGTTGATCACAGAAACCCAAAATAGATAATAAAATAACAGTGCAGCGCAGCAAATGTCCATATAATGATGAACAATGTAAACACCCAAGGTGTGGGAGAATCTTCAAGCAATATATGACTGTCTTCCAATAAGAAAAACCTGCTTACCAGAACAGATGGACCTTTTGAATGAACAAGAGGTCAAATACGCTTATTTCCACCATGAGGGGAAGATGGTCTTTGATGAATGAAATCCAGCAGCGTGGCAGACGAACATCAGGTAACAAGGCGACAATGGAATATATGGAAAAAAAGGTGGAGACGATCTAAGTGTAGACTGGTCATTTATTTTCCATAAAAGTATTGAATGACATGCATGGCACGATGATCAATAAAAAATGTGTGTAAATTAGACACTAAGTCCTGAATACAAAAAACTGCAGGACCAACAGACAGAGCACACAGTCCGGAGTGCACAGCCCTCCCGGGGGAGGAGCTTACCTAGTGACGTCACCCGCGTCTATCCCGTGTTGCTTGCGGCTCGGCTCCGCTTGTTTATGTTTTATTTCTGCATTCTGCCGGTGTTTTAGTTGCTGTGCCACGCACATATCACCTAGCGAGGATCATCGCACACTCACGCTGTTGTGATTTGTTGCTGTGCACTCCGGACTGTGTGCTCGGTCTGTTGGTCCTGCAGTTTTTTGTATTCAGGACTTAGTGGCTATTTTACACACATTTTTTATTGATCATCGTGCCATGCATGTCATTCAATACTTTTATGGAAAATAAATGACCAGTCTACACTTAGATCGTCTCCACCTTTTTTTCCATATATTCCATTGTCGCCTTATTACCTGATGTTCGTCTGTCACGCTGCTGGATTTCATTCATCAAAGACCATCTTCCCCTCATGGTGGAAATAAGCATATTTGACCTCTTGTTCATTCAAAAGGTCCATCTGTTCTGGTAAGCAGGTTTTTCTTATTGGAAGACAGTCATATATTGCTTGAAGATTCTCCCACACCTTGGGTGTTTACATTGTTCATCATTATATGGACATTTGCTGCGCTGCACATTTGTATAGTCTCCCTAGAGAGGGGACTAGCAGCCAGAATGGCACTCTAACTAGATATACAGTCTCTGCACAAACTGATGAACTTGGTCTCTGCCACAGACCTGGTGAACTTGGTCTCTGCCACAGACCTGGTGAACTTGGTCTCTAATCTTGAAAACAACTGGGGGGAAAGGCGAACCTGGGACTTTAAATGGGACGCCCCCATCCTAATATGCGTGAATAGAAAGGGGGAGTCAGGACTTTAAATGAGGTGTGCGTGGAGGGACCAATCAACTTCACATAAGTCCAAACATATGTATGTTTATTGAGACAGATGATCGACAAAGCATAAAAACTGTATTGCATGTACAATGTAACCAGTAGGTGAGAGTATATAACAAGTAGCACATATAACAACATGGCATGAGACAAATATAAAAATAAAACAGTACATTCCACTACTCCATATATCGGGGTACATCATTGCACAAGGGGAGAAAGGAGGCGGTAAAACCATCTAAAACCGGTCAGTTTGTATTGGATGCATCCAGAAGGGCTCGACGCGTTTCATGGAGTAGTATCCATTCATCAGGAGCCAGATGCATCATGTTCTATGAACAAAAAATATGACCCAATTGGTCTAATTAGTGTACCCTTATAGAAACAGAGAGAAAAAAAAATGTGTGTAGTAGGTATAAATTAGGCCATGCCAAAATTGTACTCACATAACACCCCAGTGTGCACCATGCAGAACCACAAACCGGAGGTCTGATCAATTGAGCCTGGCCCCGGAACTGAGGGGGGGGAAAGAAATGACAGCAAATCGGGAACACGCACGCCAACCACCAAGGGAACCGAGACCTCTAAAGTATATGAATTTGAAAATAGTATATAAGTCTCTATGTCATTGTAGGTCAAGGGAGTAGTCAAATATAGGTCGGTGACCCAGATAAAGATAGGTACTAAGGGGGTTACCTTGGTTGATCCAAATTGGGATGGAAAACCAAATGAAGATAAAACAGGAATCTGGATATAACGCTGCTGTACTGGCTTGGCGGTGAAGGGCATTGGACGTAGAAGGGTCTGCAACCAAGGGAACCAGGACCTCTAAAGTGTATTAAATTAAAAATGGTATATAAGTCTCTATGACATTGTAGGTCAGGAAAGTAATCAGATATAGGTCAATAACCCAGATGTAGATGGGTAATAAGGGGGTTACCTTGGTTGATCCAATTGGGATGGAAAGCCCAGTAGAGATGGAACAGGAATCTGACTATTAAAGCCGCTATGCTGGCTTGGCGGTGAAGGGTGTTGGACGTGGAGTGCGGACCCAACAGGACAGGCACCATTCCCCCCCCAGCGCCACGCTGGAGCAGACACAGGAGAGACATCCCCGCAGACCGCCAGAGTGACTTCTCCCGCGTCCGACCACGGTGTTATACACCAGCGCGCATGCGACAACCGCCCATTGTGGCGTCACACGCACAGCATGGGAAGCGTGGCGCCGACGCACGGTGGGGACACCCCCCCAAAAATTCACCCGACCAATGAAAAAAGGAAGGGAGGGAAAAGGGGGTGGAGCCACAGCGCGCGTCACAGCTCCCGGAGAAACAGACACAAGCCGGCTCTCCGGCCGCAGATCATTGGCACACAACCAGGCTGCAGTGAGACAGGATTGAGGGAGTAGCAAAAAATAATAGTAATGATAGGACATGTCAATGCAAATTGCGTTCTATGTCTAACATGTTGAATTAGGGTCTGATCCACTGATCTGGTCTCTAATCTTGACCTCTTTTAAGGAGAAGACATCCCTCCAGAGAGTTACCGGGCTCCTTCCTTCACCGTGACTTCTCACCAGTCCCTCGGAACGGTCCTCCCCCGGCCTCCTCGTCTAAGATGCGGGTCCCCTCGCAAGGCGGCTCCCTGAGATTCCTCGATCCTTGGTAGGCCCCAGCCAAAGGCGCTGAGCCCAAAGCTTTTCTGTTGCAGCCCCAGGGCTAAAGGTGCCTGGGACTGATTCACCGACCACCACCACTGGGCTAAAGGTACCCAGGGCGGACAGAGAGTGCCCACCCCCCCCCCCCCCCCGGGAGTAGGACCCACGGGAAGCGAACCAGAACCCCAATCCTGGGGTGGAAAAATGAACAAACGACGACCTCCTACAGGCAGCGTCTGCCTCTTTTATATCCTCTCCCGGCATGCACATCAGGCTAACCACTCCCACCGTACGGTCGCCGAGAGGTGACACACAAGGCACAGCACTGTACCAGCGGTTCAACCCTGGCCCACTATGGCAGCGCCACCCGCAGGCCACAGGGAACTGTACACTGATACTCCACCTGCGGACAAAATGGTGGATAAGTCCTAACAATTAAGGTGTTTGAGCATAAATACTACTCAAACACTACCCCTAAATTTAGGACCCCGCTACACATGTGTAGTGGTCTCCACTCTCTCCTCTCTACTCTTCTTGCTCTGGCTTTTGTCTAGGGGTACTCTGAAGGAGAGAGTGCGGGGTCACCATGCCAAGTCCCCCTGCAGAGTATGTGCAGTGAGAGACAATCCTCTTTTACCTTGGGGTCGGTGTTCTGCATCCGGAGACCTCCTCCTGGTTTTCTCGAACAGTGTCTGCCAGTAAATGAGCCCCACACCACTAAAGTCCAACACTCCTTTATTCTTCCAATAACAGAGTAATGCACAGACAGTTGGACTCCCTCAACGAACAGAACAGACAGGGGGGGGGGGGGGTGTGGATGCGAGTAGGCCCAGGCACAATGAACTCTCCACTTTCCTTCCTGAAAGTGGGTTGCGGTCTCCGAGCGAAGGGGGATTTCCTTCCAGGCGGTCTCCGATGGAAGGCTCACCTGTCACCGGCAATATGCTGCACCAGGTCTTCAAGCAAGTATCTCCCACCGGTCCATTACGCCCTCCGGATTCGGGTACCCACTCCCAGGGTCCCCTAGGATCTCCTTCCCTTGCGGAACTCAGTGTTGGGCACTGAGCTCGAGACCTCCATTCGAGTACCTCACCCCAGGCTAAAGGTGCCTGGGATGGAACATGACCTCCGAACGTCCTCTAGGCCTAGGCCGCCTAGAGGACCGACACAAACCACCGCCCACAGGCTGAAGGTGCCCGGGACTCGACCCCGTGACAAAGATTGCCGGCCTCTTTATACCCTCTCCCAGCAAGCACGGCGGGTTCCCCGCCCCACCATATCGCTGCCGAGGGAGGACAAAAAGGGAGCACGGCACACAGCAATGGTTCAACCCCAGCCCAAGGCAACAGCGCCACCCGCTGGGCTGCAGGGAACTGCACATCACTGGTGTCTCTGCCAGTTTTAAATACACAGAAAAGTGTATACCCGCTACACATGCTTTTAAAAATCTTCAGATTTATTAATTTTCCATAAAGGACACAGTGTTTGTACAGCAGATGTTAATGTGTTTTAGCCTTGTAGGCCTTGATAACAAGTTGTTGGTTGCGAACAAGGCCGACAAGGCTGAAACGTGTTAACATCTGTACAAACATAGTGTCTTTTATGGAGAATTAATAAATCTGAAGATTTCTAAGAGCATGTATGGTGTTGTGGATTGTCTGCTTCTATAACTGTGTTTGCAGCCATGCGACTGCTTATCCTGCACCCGGTAGCTCTAGAGCAGAGGTGTCAAACTCAATTTGCCTGTGGGCCACATCAGCAATATGGTTGCCCTCAAAGGGCCGGTTGTATCAGCACCACACCCCCCTTACATCAGATGTCAAGAGCCCCCCACCATCAGAAGTCGAGCATCAACCCCACTATCCCTTATATCAGTGCACCCCCTTGCCTTGTACTGCTGCCAGGAGGGCTGGACAGAGAAGTGCAGGATGTGGTGGAGAAGTCCTGTCCTCTCTGCTGCTGACTTCTGAGACGAGGTGGGGGCAGAGACGAGGGGGGTGTGAGGGCCACATGAAATGACCTGGAGGGCTGGATTCGGCCCCCGGGCTTTGTGTTTGACACCTGTGCCCTAGAGAATCTCTTCACCTTATTAGGATGTAGCACCTTATTTTTACTTCATGGACTCCTACTTGATGGTCCTGAGTGTACCTAAGTTATGTATGATGATGTAATCACTCAGTTTACAGTACTTTGTTTCTTGTTTTTGTTTTTTTGTTTTATGCTGTATATTGTGTAAGATACAAGCCAGGGTATGCCTACAGTAATTGGCTCTGTTTTGTACTTATACCAATGACACCTAATAAAGAGAATTAAAAAAAAAATCCCTCCTAAGCAATATGCTGTAAACACATTTTTAATCTTCAGTAACAAGAGTTGTACCAGTTTCAACCTAGAATCCTGAAAAGTAAGAGCAGCAAGTGAGGAGCTGCAATGAAAGAATGCATATTTCTTGTTTCTACACACAGAAGGCAGAGATGCAAATAATTGACTTAGGTGTTAGAGTAATTTCACATGTAAAGTATAAGCTGTATACTGTATATTGATTTCCAGATAATTAGAAAACTGATGAATTTGTACTGTACATGTCTATGTTAAATCAGACTTTCTAGCCATGTCTACTAGTTTCATAAAATGGTGTTAATTTAATTTATAATTACTTGCTACCCAATCCTGTTCAAAGGTAGAGGGGCATGGAAGGTAAAAGCAGAACTTCTACTACATCCAAAGAACTGTTTGCAATAAGGTTGAATACATCATATACAGTGCCTTGAAAAAGTATTCATACCCCTTGAAATTTTCCATATATTGTCAGGTTACAACCAAAAATGTAAACATATCTTATTGGGATTTTATGTGATAGACCAACACAAAGTGGGACATAATTGTGAAGAAGAAGGAAAATTCTAAATGGTTTTCAAATTTCAAAAAGTGTGGCGTGCATTTGTATTCAGCCCATTTTACTCTGATACCCCTAACTAAAATCTAGTGGAACCAATTGCCTTCATAAGTCACCTAATTAGTAAATAGAGTTCACCTGTGTGTAATTTAATCTCAGTATAACTACAGCTGTTCTGCATAGCCCTCAGAGGTTTGTTAGAGAACCTCAGTGAACAGACAGCATCATGAATACAAATGCACGCCACACTTTTCAGATATTTATTTGTAAAAAAAATTGAAAACCATTTATGATCTTCCTTCCACTTCACAATTATTTGGCACTTTGTGTTGGTCTATCACATAAAATTCCTAGAAAATACATTTACGTTTTTGGTTGTAACATGACAAAATATGGAAAATTTCAAAGGGGTATGAATACTTTTTCAAGGCACTGTATAGACACATTTAATAGTACAATAGGTACAAATATCTGAGTATATCACATCAATCATAATATAGCAAGTGTACAGTATTTGCTACACTCAAAACTACAGTACTGTATAGCTAAATGAATACATGCATGTACATGGGCAAATTAAGCACCACTCAGTCATATAATACCTGATGTTGTGAATACATACTGCATATTAAATTAGTATCCCAAAAAAATAGCAAGAGGAACCAGAGTCAGACCCTGATTTAAAGAGAGCAGAGAAGAACCCAACGTTTAAGTGGTACACATTTTCAATTCTTATTAGCAAGTTGATAAACTGTACAGAGAAAACTATAATGTCTCATTGTTGGTTGAAAACTAGTGCTGGTAATAGTGGTCTGCAAACCTTTACTGCTAATTTTACTTTTCACTTGTTTTTAGTGTATTTTGGAAATGGCACCTCTAAGGATACCCATAGACACTACACGTTTCCTGATTGTGTATCCGGCAACAGTGTCATGTGGGCAGTGGCGTATTCAGGATATGGCAAGTGCCATGGGCGCAATATGAAGGGGGCGCTCCTGAGTGGCTGGGCAGCAAGGTACTTACAGAGATCTCTTGTTAAAATGGCCCTGGTATTGCTCGCTGTCAGCCTGGGGTGAGATCCTGTCCGGCGGAGACTGCATTAGGTCGTTCACCACTGTCCCCTGGCTCACTGCCCAAACTGGTTGCTAGCCAAGGCCCGCCTCGCATCTAGCAACCAGTGACGTCACGAGGAGGAGAGAGGCAGAGACCAGCATTCACAGCGAGATTTAACTTCCTCCTCCTCGCACCCACTGCTTAGCTCCGCCCACCTCCTCCCTGCATCTTCTCGAGTGCAGAAGAAACATGTGGAGGCACAGGCACTGACTGCAGAGCACAAGGGGAGAGAGGCATTAAGACAGTGATGTCCCCCAGATATTTGCAAAATAGGCTTCTATGCCAGAGAGGGGAAAGGAGCCGAGAGGTGCGCTGTGCTCTCCCTCCTCTCCAGCTTAACAGTCCTGAAACTGCAGCTCTTCTCTCCCAGTGGCTCTGTGTATATAGGAGAGCCCTGCAGCTTCCTCCTTCCTCTCCTGTTATTGACTTTAGAAGCAGCAGAAAGGATTAGGAACCAGCAGCCTCATACTATAGGAAGGCTGCTGGCAAGCCACAGGACAAGAAAGGGTTAACAGCTCCACCTCCTGCTGCTTACTGAGCCAATGGTTGCTGCTGTAACCCGCCCCCTTCGCTTGAAAAGAACAGAATACTAGAGCTATGCTGGAGCCTGGAGAAAGAGCTAAGCTGCTGTGGAGACTGGGGAGGGGGCAGAGAAGGAGGAGAAATGAGCAAGAGAAGCAGAAGAAGGCATTCAGGTAATCTGGAGAATGTCACAGGAAAATACATTTACTGCAAGAGCTCCTCTCTTTGTACTTTCTGATGTATTCTGTATTCTCTCTCTCTCCTCCCTTTTCCCCCTCTTGCCATAACCAGTATAAACACTTTGTAAATATTACAATAAAATATACAATGCTGTGCTTCCTTCTTCACCTTAGTGTTTAATTTCTAACTGTAACTGCATAATTTAAGGTGGTTGTATACTGCTGGACTTTTTTTTACCCTGAAAGGTAAAGGTATAATGTGCCAGTATGTATTGCATACTAGCACATTATGGTAAACTTACCTTAAAACAAAGCCCTCCCACACCCTGAAGTCAGCGCAGCAGGCGCTCTGATTTTTACTCATCTTGCTTCCGGGTTTGCGGGCTCTGTGACTGGCCGGAGCTATGATGAAGTCACTCCCGTGCATGCGCGCAGGAGCCACCGTTTATGGCACAGGGTTCTAAAGGAACAGCACCTGTGGGCATTCCTTCAGAGCGCATGCGGCAGTGATGTCACTGGGTCCATGTAATGTAAATATCTCCTAAACTGTACATGTTTAGGAGATATTTACTGTACCTATAGATAAGCCTTATTATAGACTTACCTATAGGTAAAAGGCAGTAAAGGAATTTTACTTCCACTTTAAGTGATGGTGGAGCCCTCCCTCTGAATACCACATATTGTATTATGTGGTGTCCTGTAAACCAAATATCCAACTTTATATCTTTCAAACAAATAACAATATCAAAATATAAAATTGTTGCAATATATAAGTGATGGTAACACCCCCTCAAGAAATAAAATAACTCCACTTACAATAGGGGGTGTCACCATCACTAATATACTACAATTTTATAAAATTTGACCTGTAGTTTAATTAGCTTTTTTTTGTTAAGGTTATCTGAAAAATGGGTTTCAAATGTTTTGACAGGGGCGCAGTTTCAGTGCTTGCCATAGGGGCCATGTTCACTAGATACGCCTCTGCATGTGGGTAGCACTTAGGCAGGGTGGCTAGTGCTAAGGCGTATTAGTGATTAGGCAATTAAAGAAAACTATCCTTATTGTTGCCCCTGATAAGCTGGTGCCAGCTGGTTACTGAGAATCTTAAGGATGATTAGGGTTTACCATAAAAATGTGGCCTTTGCTTAAGCCTGGTACACACTACCGTTTTTTTTTTCGTGCAACCCGCTGCGTTGCACAAAAAAAAACTGTCAACTCCAGTCGGAGATACTGTACTAACCATGCGAGGTTAGTACAGCAATCTCCCCTGCTGAGCTGTTGTGTTCTGACAGGGGGACGACCAGGGCGACGACCCCCCCTCCCCAGAACACTCTGATTAGCGATCTCTGCCATTGTCTAAAAGCGCTGATTGGGAGTCGGTTGGCTGCTGCCCATTGTGTTATTGAATTCTGACAGCAGGGACTCCTCCTTGGTTGCAGCCCTGACTGAATAAATTTATTTCAACAAGCCTGTTCATGAAAAGTCGATCATTAGATCAATTTCTCAGGAACGGCCATAGACAGATCGAAATTGATCTGGTCCTTGCTTAAAGCGGAGTTCCACCCAAAAATTGAACTTTCGCTTATCGTGTTCCTCCCCCCCTCCGGTGTAACATTTGGCACCTTTCAGGAGGGGCAGATACCTGTCTAATACAGGTATTTGCTCCCACTTTCGGCGATAGATCGCCGCAAAATCTGTGGCGATCTACGCCATGTCTGCCCCCCCACTGTCTTCTGGGAGACACACAGGTCCTAGAAGACAGCAAGGACCGGTCAGGATGCGCAGCGCGACTCGCGTATGCACAGTAGGGAACCAGGCTGTGAAGCCGCAAGGCTTCACTTCCTGATTTCCTTACCGAAGATGGCGGCACCTCCACCCGAGAGCCGAGGGATGGGTCGGCTTCGGGTGACGACATCACGGGCACCCTGGACAGGTAAGTGTCCTTATTTTAAAAGTCAGCAGCTGCAGTATTTGTAGCCGCTGATTTTTGATTAATTTTTTTCGCCGGAACTCTGCTTTAAGCCTTCCTTACAACCGTGAAAAAAAAACACAAAAGGTGTTTGTCCATGTGCACGAACAATTAAAAATATTGTAGATTGTACTATATAGCAGTACCCAATAACATCTAAAGAACTCATCCTTTAGTGAAATGTGACTTGTTGCTATGGGTTACTGTACATTTCATTACATCTTATAATTGATAATAGAGCTGATAATACACTCCACGCAACATATAAGTAGAGTATATCCCTTGGCTACTCACCTGTTCTTTAATAACTGTTACAGTAGCATCAGCTACGTTCATAATAACTGGAACCCATTCTTCTTTGTCTGATTGTTCGATAAGCCCTTCAATGACATCATTGACAATATCCATCCCTTAAAAAAAAGAAAAGCAAAGGGCACTCATTATCATCTATAACCAGGCAACAACATTTATTGGTTAACTGTGAATAAGAGAACTTTAGATCGCAAGGTGCCTACTATTGCTTTATTAGTCAGAAAAGTTTCTTCTGCATCTATATCTGGTTTAATTTTACATTGTTACTGGTTCTTTACTCTGTATTAAAAAATGGCGCACTGTTCCTTTAAATTATATGAAATAAGATAAGTGCAAACACCAATATGATGTTACATAGTTACATGTGATATATATATATATATGTATGAAACAAAGTCCAAAATGTGCCAAATGAATAAAGTGCTCAGTGCTCCTAAAAAACGTCCACTTTATAATTGTGCTCCAGTGCTCCAAAACGTGCTCCTTTTGAAAAAAAGACAGCCTCTTACCAGATAACATTGATCTCAGTTACAGAGACAAGACAAGCCTGTGTGCTATTTTAACGAAAGGAAGCCGCCAATGGATCCTCCAATCCCAGAAGAATCCATTTTTGGAGAAATGCATCGGCCGGAGCATACATGTGACGTTATCGCGGCCAGAGCTCGGGTGACACCATGGCCCTCTGGTTTGTTCATACCGCTTTTCATATTCAGCCTCACTGTAAGTGTAATTTTAAACTTTTTAAGAAAAAATTAAAACTTGTCCCTCCCTGCCCTCATTTACATACATGTACCTGGAAACCAGAGATGTTTGACTCCATTCCCAGCAGCGAGAGCATTACAACTACTCCTGATCATTGGAGCTTCCTTTGTGAAGATTGCACACAGGCTTGTCTGCTCTCTGTAACCGAGATCCATGTTATCTGGTAAGAGGCCGTCTTTTTTTTTTTTTAAAGAAGCATGTTTGGAGCACTGAAGCACAATTATAAAGTGGACTTCTTTTTAGGTGCACTGAGCCCTTTATTCATTTGGCACATTTTGGACTTCGCTTCACATATATATATATATATATCACATCAATTCGTTTTATGGACTTTGATTTTGTTGTATTTTAAGCATATTGTTGATTGCTATATACTTATATGCTATTTAATATATGAATTCATTTTTATGTTTGTTCACTATTCATATTTTGTATATCATATTGGTGTTTGCACTTATCTTATTTCATATATATTACAGGAACAGCGCACCATTTTTATACACGTTTTCAGCAGTCTAGTATTGGGTTGTAGCAGTTCACCACATCTATATTGGCCCAGCATGGGAGAAAAAGAAACCCTGGACTGCCGCACTCTGTATAGACAGTTATTTATTCCAAAATTTCAGGTAAAAAATCCAAATTCAAAATAAATCCATAAATCCAAAACAACAAATGCAGATGGTGTGCATGCAGGGAAGGGTGGCTAACGCGTTTCACGTCACGAATTGACGCTTACTCATAGCTATATTGGCCCAGCGTATAAACTTTTTATTTTTATTTTGGTTATTTACTCTAACTTCCTGGAGTTCAAACCCTGCCGAATTTCATTTTTCAACCTCTTTGGCTAGCAAGAGCATTCTCTTGAGACAGAGCAATGGTATGTCAGGCCAGTAACAACATGAAACTAAAAGACACAGTGGTTGAGTTAACAAGGGCAAATAGACTGTGCACTTTGCAAATTGCAGTTGCACTCTGCAAGTGTAGTTGCTCCAGAGCTTAGTAAATGAGGTAAAGCTTCACTTTGCAAAGAATATCCAATTGCATGCAAAGAAAATGAAAACAAAAAAAATATTTTTGCCTGCAAATGATTGGATGATGGCAGTCAGCAGAGCTTCTCATTTGCTAAACTCTGGAGAAACTGCACCTTACAAAGTGAACAGTCTTTTTGTCTTTAGTAAATAACCCCCAGAGTGTCATAAAGAAGATTATAGCAGCCATCTCATGTCCCATAGTATCTACTCGTAGGCTGGAAGTTCAAAATCAAGACAGGTTACATTTAATCAGGTAAAACAAAAGCAATCAAATACAACAAATAAAAAAAAAAGGAAAAGCAAATTTCTCTCACTTGCCTTATATTTGCTGTTCATCAGTACTAGCTTTCCATTCAATTAAAAGGTAAATTTGTTTGCCCAGGTAGGAGGTTAGGCTTACAAAGACACTAATCTTTTGACCTTTTTCATATTTTCACTGTCCCATGATCGGGGAAGAGAAGTCAATGCTACCAAGACAACAGTAATTTTAGTACTGGCAGAGGAGGAGGAAGAAGAAGCAGCAAAGTATTGCTGGTAATGTTAGTATAGGGGGGATGTAGGGAGGTGGCATGAATTTTAGATTTGATCACTTTGTAAAGTTCTATACAATTCAATAGCTTATACACTTGTTAGTTACCTGTTGGTCTACCGCATGGCAGCATGCCAACATACTGCACATGAAACTTCTGCACAAGTTCTGTCTTTGGTGTTGGGAATTCTACTGCAGATGAAGAATGACAGAGTTAAAAAGGTGACACTATTAATAAAAATCAGACAGATACATGGTTGTGCACCTAGAAACATAATACAGCATTCCACAGACAGGCAAAGCATATTTATAGCTACTAATAACAATTCACACAATAGATATCCAAAGCCACATCTATACCATAAAGTTATAACCCCTGGTAGTTTTGTTTTTGCCATTTGTGCCCCATTGGGGAGATTTCTTTTCACTTCCTGCCCTATAGCCAAATTAAAGTGGAAGTCCACCCTAAAACTAAAATCCCTGCATCTACAGACATCCACATTCTAAGACTAATCTATCTAGGCCTGTAAAAAAGAAATCAGTACCTTTTCTGAGGCCGATCCGGTCTCCAGCGGCAGAAGCTCTGCAGAGGACACAGTCGACAATGGCTGTGAAATGAATGGGGAGTGGCATCACCCACAAACTTACTAAGGGGCTACTGTTGTCAGACGTGTCCTCTGCACTCACCTCTACAGAGAAGCCGCGGCTGACAGCTCAGCGTGGGATCGGGTTGGATTGGCTGCAGAAAGGGTATGTATACTGATTTCTTCTTTACAGGGTTAGATAGGTTAGTGTTAGATTGTGGATATCTGTAGATGGAGGGATTTTAGTTTTATGACGAACTTCTACTTTAAGAAGTGAGAGGAGATCCCTTCAAAGTGTGGGAATCTCTGATTGTCACCAGATTTAAAGCTGCCTTCGCTATCTGCTGTATCTAAGATATTGATGTCCTGCCATAACCTGCTTTCTACTGGTCAAACTAATACTGCATTATCTGGCAATCTGGTAAAACTGTTCAGAAGAATTCATCTATAGGCACAAGACAGAGCTGGGCAAATACTATGAGCCACATACACATGTACATTAAAAACATATTTGGAGCCTAACTTTCCTATTGTAGTTCGTAGTAGCACATTCAATATGTTATGTCTGTACAAACAGGTCCTTGCAAAATGAAAACGAATATGTCTGATCTTAAGCATCACATGAGGTCAAGTTGCTTTACACTGTATAATTTGGCCACCTAAGTATTTGGTCAAATTGACCCATAAGTCTCCATCTCGATCTCTCAATGTCCAAGCCTGGCTGGCTTTAAAAACCTCTAAATAATAGTAACAATTGTGCTTTTCTTCTACATAGACAATGACTGTAATTTATTTTTTTCATCAAACCCACCACATGGATATTGCCATACATAGGGACAAAAGATGAAAGTACAAGAACTTCACAGATCTTAGATTTTAAAGCATAAAAATAAAAGGTAAAATACATCTAAAGTACACATATGTTTTCCATACCTAGGTATAGAAACTGCAAATAATAAAAACAAAATGATGACTAGATAGGCACCCCCTTTAGTATAGATTCTTAGGCTTAGACAAATATGGTTACTGAGTTATAATATCATCAGCTGGTTACATCATCAAACATGTAATACAGGGTACATCCATGATACTCCATATACAAAAGAATACTGGGTTTAATAATGTTTTGAGGCTCCCTTTAAGTAACTGACTAAGCTGGATACACACTATACAACTTTTATACAATTTTCTTTTACAACTTTTCTTTAGATTTACCAAAACCATATAATATGAGGTCAAACCTAAACACTTTCAAATTGTATACAATCAGGCAGGCCCTTGCACTACATAGTTGTAGGTAAATCTAAAGGAAATTGAATAACAAAAGTTGTGCTGCATGGTCCTGTCTCTGCTAGAAGAGCAGGGGGAGTGGTGCATGACTCTACCGTCTGTTATCTCGTCTGCAAAGTATTCAGGTCTTTTCCACAGCACAATAGGTAATCGGCTGCAAGAAAGCTACTGTTATCACATGCACCTGCTGAAAATACCAGGTAAATATGAAGTACTCATGTGTATGGTGGTGTTGCCCAATTGTCCATACTCTATGGACCCAAGTTTACAATGTGTTGAAAACACTATTCAAAGTTGATATTCGGGCGCTCCCTAGCCACTTGACCTCCAGATGATTTTACCCCCTTAATGACAAGAGTATTTTTTGCTATCAAGCCTCGTACACACGACCGTTTTTCTCGGCAAGAAACGGCAAGAAAACTGTTGGGAGAGCTTTCTTGCCAAGAAAACCATTCGTGTGTAGTGATGAGCCGAACACCCCCGGGTTCGGTTCGCACCAGAACCCGCGATTGGACCGAAAGTTCGCACGAACATTAGAACCCTATTAAATACAATGGATGCGAACGTTCGGATTCTAAAGTGCTAATTATAACGACTATTATCCATGTTATTGTCCGAAACAGAGTTTGGGAACCCGGGTTCTGCACCAGGGGACATGTATCAATGCAAAAAGAAGTTTTAAAAACGGACGTTTTCCGGGAGCAGTCATTTTAATGATGCATAAAGTGAAAAAAAAAGTCAAATATTCCTTTAAATATTGTACCTGGGGGGTGTCTAAAGTATGCCTGTGAAGTGCCACGTGTTTCCCGTGTTTAGAACTGTCCCTGCACAAAATAACATTTCTAAAGGAAAAAAAGCCATTTAAAACTGCTTGCGGCTTTAATGCAATGTCTGGTCCCGGTAATATGGATGAAAATCTTTAGGAAAAATGGCATAGCTACCCCATCAACCCCCCCCCCCCCTACCCCAGCCCATTACCAGCCCCTTTGGGTCTTGTATGGATATTAAGGGGAACCCCGCACACAAAATAAAAAAGGCCCTATATACTCTGAACAGCCGTATACAGGCGGTGCATACAAGACAGGGACTGTAGGTTTGTTCTTATGTAGAATCTGTTTGTAATTTTGAACAGCTGCATTGTTTAAGTGTAGCTCCATGCCAAATTCCTTTTTTTTAGCTTTTTGGAAAACATAGGGAACGGTTATCACCCCTGTCACATTTTTTTTGCTGTCTGTGCCCCTGTTCAGAACATTTCACCTCACTTTGCGTCCCAATGACAACTGTTTTTGAAATGTGGTGTTTTTATTGAAACAAGGATTGGTGATAAAGCATCAGTAGAGAGGAGACACCTTTCTCCCATATTAATTCTTACAGGAGAGAATTTTCCTTCCAAGGGGTAGATTTCCTCTCACTTCCTGTTGTCTTCTTCCGTTTGCAAGTAGTAGTCGTTTGTAAGTTTGATGTTTGAAAGTAGAGACCTGCCGTATATACTCTGCAGAAATTGTCCCCTTAGGTGTTGGTGTTGGCACAACACTGTAAGCACTCACAGTTACTCTTGGTGGGTGCTGGAACGCCCTGCTGTCAACTATTATATCAGGAATTGTAATAACATATAATTGTTGATCAGTGGTAGTAAAAATTGGGCCTTTGATGGTGGTGCTGGTACCACAACACTGTAAGGCCTGACAGTTACTCTTGGTGGGCGCAGCAATGGGCCCTGCTGTGAATTATTCGATCAATAATTATAATTGCATGCCCCTGTTGAACAGGGGCTGAAAAATTGGGCCTTTGGTGGTGGTGGTGATGGTGGTGCTGGTGCCACAACACTGTAAGGCCTGACAGTTACTCTTGGTGGGCGCAGCAATGGGCCCTGCTGTGAATTATTAGATCAATAATTATAATTGCATGCCCCTGTTGAACAGGGGCTGAAAAATTAGGCCTTTGGTGGTGGTGGTGATGGTGGTGCTGGTGCCACAACACTGTAAGGCCTGACAGTTACTCTTGGTGGGCGCAGCAATGGGCCCTGCTGTGAATTATTAGATCAATAATTATAATTGCATGCCCCTGTTGAATAGGGGCTGAAAAATTGGGCCTTTGGTGGTGGTGGTGATGGTGGTGCTGGTGCCACAACACTGTAAGGCCTGACAGTTACTCTTGGTGTGCGCAGCAATGGGCCCTGCTGTGAATTATTCCATCAATAATTATAATTGCATGCCCCTGTTGAATAGGGGCTGAAAAATTGGGCCTTTGGTGGTAGTGGTGGTGGTGATGGTGGTGCTGGTGCCACAACACTGTAAGGCCTGACAGTTACTCTTGGTGTGCGCAGCAATGGGTCCTGCTGTGAATTATTAGATCAATAATTATAATTGCATGCCCCTGTTGAACAGGGGCTGAAAAATTGGGCCTTAGGCACTGGTGGCACAACACTGCAACCCCTCACAGATACTGTACTTGGAGCACAGCAATGAGGCCTGTTGCAAAGTATTGCATCCAAAATTTTAATTACACGCCCCTGTTAAACAGGGGCTGAAAAATTGGGCCTTAGCCACTGGTGGCGTCACCCATAAACCAAAATGATCTTCCAAGCTATCATCATTAATCGTATCATTGAGGAGGAGGAGGAGGATAGCCAGTCAACATAACAGCACAGGCACTCAGCATCAGTCTTGAAGGGATGTGACATTTTAAAATCAATTAGTCTGTTATATCAGCATCAGGTGTGTGGTAGGTGGTGGTGATCCAAGACTGGTTCATCTTGATGAAAGTCAGTCGATCAACCGAGTCGGTGGACAGGCACACCCTGTGATCCGTGACAAATCCTCCAGCAGCACTGAATGTGCGTTCTGAAAGAACGCTGGATGCAGGACAGGCCAGTAGCTCAATTGCATACTGTGCAAGCTCTGGCCAGTGATCCATCCTCAAGACCCAGTAAGCCAGAGGATTTTCGGTGGGGAAGGTGTCCAAGTCTGACCTTGCCCCTAGGTATTCCTGGACCATGTATATCAGACGCTGGCGATGGTTGCTGGAACCGATCATACTTTGGGGCTGCGGACTAAAGAATTGTCTGAACACATCGGTCAGACGGCCACCTTCCCCACCGCTCCTTCTTTGACTGCCCGAAGCCTCAGCAACTCGTTGTCCAGGACCAGGAGTTTGTAACCTCCCAGTCTCTGGGAACGCGTTGCACAGACCTTTCTGCAAGGCCTCCCGGAGTTGTCTCATCCTCTGCTGACTCTGCGACGGTAAGATAAGGTCCGCAACCTTACCCTTGTACCGTGGATCAAGGAGAGTGGCCAGCCAGTAATGGTCCCTCTCCTTAATCTGAAGAATACGAGGATCCTTCCGCAGACTTTGCAGGATCAGGGAGGCCATGCAGCGTAGGTTAGCTGAGGCATTCAGTCCGGAGTCCTCTGGGTCACTAAGGACGACATGATCCGCAGCCACCTCCTCCCAGCCCGTACAAGTCCACTGGTTTTTTGGGACTGTAAATCATCCCTAAAAGACTTCTGCTGATGATGCTGAGTGCCAGCCTCCACCTTCATGCTGACACAATCCTCCTCCTCCTCCTCCTCTTCCTGTGCGATGGGTGGGACAGAAGGAACACTGTCTGGGTAAAGGGGGCCTTGAGAGGCAAGGAAATCCTCCTCTTCCTGCCTCTGTTCTGCCTCAAGTGCCCTGTCCATTATTCCACGCAGCGTGTGCTCCAACAGGTGGACAAGAGGTACAGTGTCACTGATGCATGCACTGTCACTGCTCACCATCCTCGTGGCCTCCTCAAATGGTGCCAGGACAGTGCATGCATCCCTGATCATGCCCCACTGGCGTGGTGAAAAAACCCGAGCTCCCCTGACCCTGTCCTGGTGCCGTAGTCGCACAGGTACTCATTGATGGCCCTCTGCTGCGTGTGCAGCCGCTGCAGCATGGCCAACGTTGAGTTCCACCTGGTGGGCATGTCACATATAAGGCGGTTCCTCGGCAGGTTCAACTCCTTTTGCAGCTCAGCCAGGCGAGCACTGGCATTATAAGATCTGCGGAAATGCACACAGACTTTCCTGGCCTGCCTCAGGACATCCTGTAAGCCCGGGTACCTGCCCAAGAACCGTTGCACCACCAGGTTAAGGACGTGAGCCATACAGGGCACATGGGTCAGTTGTCCCTGTCGGAGGGCGGAGAGGAGGTTGGTGCCATTGTCGCAAACCACCATTCCTGGCTTAAGCTGGCGTGGCGTCAACCACCTCTCGGCCTGCCCCTGCAGAGCAGACAGGACCTCTGCCCCAGTGTGGCTCCTGTCCCCCAAACACACCAGCGCAAGCAGGGCATGGCATCTTTTTGCCTGCGTACTTGCGTAGCCCCTTGAACGCCTACGGAGCACCGCTGGTTCCGAGGACAAACCACAGGAAGAGGCCATGGAGGAAGAAGAAGAGGAGGGGGTGGAGGAGAGAGGTGTGTCACAACCAGTAGTAGCATTTTGGAGGCGTGGCGGTGGAACAACCTCCAACACTACTGCACCTTGTCCTGCATCCTTCCCAGCTGCCAAAAGAGTGACCCAATGGGCCGTGAAAGAAAGGTAACGTCCCTGTCCATGCCTGCTGGACCATGAGTCAGCGGTAATATGCACCTTACCGCTGACCGCCCTGTCCAGCGAGGCCAAGACATTGCCTTCCACATGCCTGTAGAGAGCCGGAATTGCCTTCCGTGCGAAAAAGTGGCGTTTGGGAACCTGCCACTGAGGAACCGCACATTGCACAAACTCACGGAAGGGGGCCGAGTCTACCAACTGAAAAGGCAGCAGTTGAAGCGCTAGCAATTTAGCCAAGCTAGCATTCAACCGCTGGGCATGTGAATGGCTGGGAGTGAACTTCTTTCGACGGTCCAGCAGCTGGGGCAGGGAAATTTGCCTGCTAGAATCGGACGTTGGTGTACTGCTAGCAGAGTGCCCGCAAGTACTTGGCTGTGACACACCTAATTCTACACCTTCATTCCTCTCAGAGCAGGTTTCAGAGAGGACTGAAGGTATACTGGGGTTGGAGATCCCAGCTGATGCGGTGCAAGAAGAGGTCAGCTTTGTTCTTTGGTGTGGGTCTTTAAGGTAGGCTTGCCAACGAGCTGCATGGCAGGTCAACATATGTCTGATCAAGCATGTGGTGCCCAAGCGGCTGATGTTTTGGCCACGCGATATACGCTTGAGACATATGTTGCAAACAGCAGCTGTGCGATCTGATGCACTCGCCTCAAAAAAGGCCCACACCAAATAACTTTTTGAATGACGGGCAGAGGCAGCGCCCTGCACAGGCGGAGTTCTGCGGTGTGATTCCGTCGGTGTGCTGCCCATACGCTGGCCACTCAAGGGCATCCTGCCTCGTTGGAGATGTGCCTCCTCCTCATCCTCCTCCTCCTCCTCTCTCCTATTAGGCACCCACGTGGAGTCAGTGACCTCATCATCCCCTCCCTCCTCATCACTGGAGCAAATCTGGCAGTATGCTGCAGCTGCTGGAGCATGACTGCCAGATTGGTGTCCTTCTTGAGCATCCCCTCTCTCTGCTCTCATGCTACTGCCTTCCTCTAGCTGGGTATCATCATCAGATCCTTCGAAACGCTGGGCATCCTCCTGGAGCATGTACCCAACACTGTGCTCAAACAGTTCGGGGGACTCCTCAGGAGGAGGACATGGTGGGTCTAGGGAAGGATTGACTAATGAAGATAATGATACCAGAGAAGAGGACGCTTTGGCAGCTGCTTTGCCAGTACCCTGAGCCTGGGTGAGAGAGGATGAGGAGGATGAGGTGGGCTTGGTCATCCACTCTACCAAGTCTTCGGCATGATGTGGCTCAACATGTCCAGCTGCCGAAAAGAAGGACAAGCGTGTCCCATGGCCATGTGCTGATGACAATGCACCGCGTCCACGACCAGCACTGTTGCCCCCAGACACAGAGCCTGCTTGCCCTCTTTTTTTGCCTCCTGACTGTCTGCCTCTCCTTGTTTGCCTTCCAGACATTTTAATGGATGGCCTGCAGGGAGATGGGAAAAACAGCAATAAGGGCTACCTTCAGGTGTATACTGTGCAGGAGGCTTAGCAACAATGACACTGACACTGTCCCCTGCCTATCCTTCTCTGTCCCTAAACACAAGGATTTGCAATATGCTTCAGCAAGATTGGTTTAGCACAGAACAGCACACTGACAGTTTCCCTCACTGTCCTTCTCTGTCCCTACAAACAAGATTTAGCACAGAATAGCACACTGATAGTTTCCACGAGTGTCCTTCTCTGTCCCTAAACTCAAGGATTTCAAATATGGAACAGCAAAATTGGTTTAGAACAGAATAGCACACTGTCAGTTTCACTCACTGTACCTCTCTGTCCCTAAACTCAAGGATTTCAAATATGGTTCAGCAAAATTGGTTTAGAACAGAATAGCACACTGACACTTTCCCTCACTGTCCTACTCTGTCCCTCCCTACAAACAAGAATAAGCACAGAATAGCACACTGATAGTTTCCACGAGTGTCCTTCTCTGTCCCTAAACTCAAGGATTTCAAATATGGAACAGCAAAATTGGTTTAGAACAGAATAGCACACTGACACTTTCCCTCACTGTACCTCTCTGTCCCTCCCTACAAACAAGATTAAGCACAGAATAGCACACTGATAGTTTACACGAGTGTCTTTCTCTGTCCCTAAACTCAAGGATTTCAAATATGGAACAGCAAAATTGGTTTAGAACAGAATAGCACACTGTCCGTTTCACTCACTGTACCTCTCTGTCCCTAAACTCAAGGATTTCAAATATGGTTCAGCAAAATTGGTTTAGAACAGAATAGCACACTGACACTTTCCCTCACTGTCCTACTCTGTCCCTCCCTACAAATAAGAATAAGCACAGAATAGCACACTGATAGTTTACACGAGTGTCCTTCTCTGTCCCTAAACTCAAGGATTTCAAATATGGAACAGCAAAATTGGTTTAGAACAGAATAGCACACTGTCAGTTTCACTCACTGTACCTCTCTGTCCCTAAACTCAAGGATTTCAAATATGGTTCAGCAAAATTGGTTTAGAACAGAATAGCACACTGACACTTTCCCTCACTGTCCTACTCTGTCCCTCCCTACAAGCAAGATTTAGAACAGAATAGCACACTGATAGTTTCCACGAGTGTCATTCTCTGTCCCTAAACTCAAGGATTTCAAATATGGAACAGCAAAATTGGTTTAGAACAGAATAGCACACTGTCAGTTTCACTCACTGTACCTCTCTGTCCCTAAACTCAAGGATTTCAAATATGGTTCAGCAAAATTGGTTTAGAACAGAATAGCACACTGTCAGTTTCACTCACTGTACCTCTCTGTCCCTAAACTCAAGGATTTCAAATATGGTTCAGCAAAATTGGTTTAGAACAGAATAGCACACTGACACTTTCCCTCACTGTCCTACTCTGTCCCTCCCTACAAATAAGAATAAGCACAGAATAGCACACTGATAGTTTCCACGAGTGTCATTCTCTGTCCCTAAACTCAAGGATTTCAAATATGGAACAGCAAAATTGGTTTAGAACAGAATAGCACACTGTCAGTTTCACTCACTGTACCTCTCTGTCCCTAAACTCAAGGATTTCAAATATGGTTCAGCAAAATTGGTTTAGAACAGAATAGCACACTGTCAGTTTCACTCACTGTACCTCTCTGTCCCTAAACTCAAGGATTTCAAATATGGTTCAGCAAAATTGGTTTAGAACAGAATAGCACACTGACACTTTCCCTCACTGTCCTACTCTGTCCCTCCCTACAAACAAGATTAAGCACAGAATAGCACACTGATAGTTTCCACGAGTGTCCTTCTCTGTCCCTAAACTCAAGGATTTCAAATATGGAACAGCAAAATTGGTTTAGAACAGAATAGCACACTGACACTTTCCCTCACTGTCCTACTCTGTCCCTCCCTACAAGCAAGATTTAGAACAGAATAGCACACTGATAGTTTCCACGAGTGTCCTTCTCTGTCCCTAAACTCAAGGATTTCAAATATGGAACAGCAAAATTGGTTTAGAACAGAATAGCACACTGTCAGTTTCACTCACTGTACCTCTCTGTCCCTAAACTCAAGGATTTCAAATATGGTTCAGCAAAATTGGTTTAGAACAGAATAGCACACTGACACTTTCCCTCACTGTCCTACTCTGTCCCTACAAACAAGATTTAGCACAGAATAGCACACTAACACTTTCCCTACCTATCCTTATTTGTCCCTAAACACAAGGAATCCAGGATTAGTAAAGGAAAAAAAATGACACTGTCCCTGCCTATGCTTCTCTTTCCCTGCTCCGGAACACACTACACAAGGCCGTCGCGCTGGCGGCCTTTTATAGTGTGGGGCGTGTACTAAACCCCCTCAGCAATAATTGGCCACAGGCATCCTGCCTGTGGCCAATCATTGCTCTCCTCGCTGCCGGCGCTGTGATTGGCCAAGCATGCGGGGTCACAGTGCATGCTTGGCCAATCACAGCGCCTGGATGACACTGCGATGGCGTAGTGCATTGTGGGCCGTTCGCGTCACTCGAATTTGGCGCGAACGGCCCAAATCGTTCGATCTTCGTCGAACGATCGAACAGCCGATGTTCGAGTCGAACGTATGTTCGACTCGAACACGAAGCTCATCCCTATACGTGTGTATGGTTTTTCGTCGAGAAAACTGTTGTGAATCTCAACGAGAAAAAAAGAAGACCTGCTTTTTTTTTCTCATCGGGAGTCTCATTTTTCTCATCGTGATTCTTGTCAGACTGTTTTTGGACGAGAAAACCGGTCGTGTGTATGCTTTTCCTTTTCCGAGTCTTCAAAAACCGCGCATGGTCAGAATCAAGTATGAGACGGGAGCGCACCTTCTTGTAAAACTAGCGTTCGTAATGGAGATAGCACATTCATCACGCTGTAACGAACTGAAAGCACGAAGACTGAAAAGCGCGAATCGTCTCTCACTAAACTAAACACGCAGTGACACAAGATTAGCAAAAGCAGCCCAAGGGGTGGTGCCATGAGAATGGAACTTCCCCTTTATACTGCCGTTGTACGTGTTGTACGTCACCGCGCTTTAGACCGACGAGATTTTGGATTGACAGTGTGTATGCAAGGAAAGCTTGACAAGAATCTCGTCAAGCTTGACAAGAAACCTGTTGAGATTTTTGCGATGAGATTCTCGGCCGTGTGTACAAGGCTTAAGTCTCTGAGCTATTTTAACTGGCAATTGCACGGTCAACACTCTACGCAAATAGAAAAAAAAAATTCACACAAATACAGCTTTTTTTGGTGGTATTTGATCATCACTGGGTTTTTTATATTTTGTGATATAAACAGAAAATTTGGAGAAAATAATTATTTTTTTATTTTCTGCTATAAAAAATAGCCAATAAAAAATTTAAAATCTAATTTCTTCATGAATTTAGGCCAAAATGTATTCTGCTACATGTCTTTGGTAAAAAAATAAAAAAATATCCCAGTAAGCGTATATTATTTGGTTCGCTTAAAATTTACAGCGTCTGACATAGATACACTTTGTTTAGTGGCAGTATAGAATAAGATGCACTAATGAGAAATTGACCGCTAAACTTACTGGCACCATGTGTAAATTTCACAAAATGTGGGAATTGTGGATCTCACACTATTGACATCTGATTTCAATCGGCGCATACTGGACCTTTGAGGCATGTGATGTATCACTTGATAGCGAGATTACTTTTCCATGGATTCTGAGGTGCTTCTTTCAACCCCCCCCCCCCCTTTCCTACTTTCTGTACCCCCTGCTTTCTTCTACACTTCCTGTTTATTCTCTATAGTTTTATGATAGGAGAATATAAGATCCTCTGGCATATGCTAAGCCATCTGGTCAGTTTACTGCAAATATCTTGCATTGTTTAACTGTCTGAAGTCTTTATATACTGGATTGTGCTAATGAATATACAGTATGTTTGTTGCATGTATTTTATGTGACTGTATTTGCCGCCATGAAAAAAATAATAAAAATGATTGAACTGAAATACTTATGTATACCATTTTATTTTTATCCTATTAAAAAAAAATTGGGCAATAACTACAGTATATAGTTGGAATGTGTGACAAATTTCATACATTTGCAGGACACTCTACACTTTTATAGTGAATATAAACCCCAAACCAAAAATTGTATATACTGTAGCTTTCTAGTCCTTAATGTGGTGGCTACATTTGTTTTCTTTTTCAAGCGACTTTTGTTTTATTTTCACCTGGTGATCCTGCAAATAACACACTTGTCCCTGTTTGGCTATGTCACTCCTCCACTGTATCTATTGAGGGAGCCATGATTGTCACCCTAGACTGCTCCCCTGATATGTATTACAAAAATCTTTGTATCTCTTCATCTCCATTACACAGGGGGTAGGGCAATTTGTTGTTTACAGAAGATAGCTATGAAGGAAGATATTCTTCTGTGCAGATTACAGGAAGTGACAAGGACAATGCATTTCTGGCAAAATGAACAGGTATTCTGTATTTGCTGAAAATGTTCTTAGCTTGGAAAAAAGAAAACTAATACATCCACTACATAAGGACTGTAAGCTGCAAAATATTGCAATTTTGCTCTTGGGTTTAGTTATCCTTTAACTATTTTAGCAAGTTCTTTTATACAGATCCTGCATTATAAGAAGACAATCATAAAGTGCTGCAACAATAGTGTAGTAACATTGTCTACCTTGCAGTGGCACATCCAGGCTAGCATGTGGTCTTTCCTGCGAGGAACTGCAAGCCGTAGCTTTGGCATTTTTCCTTTCTGCCATAATCTGCAAGACACCAGGGATTTCCACTGTTAATGGATTTATTTAATACAGTCATTTCATTATTTTCCACTTTTATCATCCTTTACTACTTCTTTAGTAATGCTTGGGATCATTTCTCTACCATCAGCAGAAGGAACAACACGATGTAAGTTCAGAACAGAAAAAAACAACATCCATTTTTTGTGTGCCTGGGTGCTTTCCCTGGATTGCACTTTTACTCCACATGTGGATATGGGCAGTGCAGTAACAAAAGAGCTAGTGGGCCTGATTTACTTCTGTGAAAGGGGGGTAAGGATGCACTGACGTGAGCCAGTGTTCACTTCAAACTTCCAATCACGTGAAGTTGGACAGTCTAAACGGGCACAAGTTTCAAGGCAGATACTTATGTACAGATATGGATTCTGTCATTACTGTTGTGCATAAATAAAGGTTTGTTAAGGAAGAAGCATTGAGTGGCCAGATTTTTGTTGGATTACAATTACAGTGGACATTTCAGCCTGGGCACCGGTACTCTACTCGTACATTGCTAACATAGCAGTAGAGCTTGGGTGAGTCTTTGTATAGATTTAGGGTTAGCTACAAAAATGATGGCAAATACTTAAAGACACATTTTCATTAGCAAGTATTATTATCTGAAATGTGTCTTTATATTAAGCTGTCATGAGCCAGGGGGAAGTTGATGTCAGACTTTGTAGTAAAAGTCTCAGATCTTTAAGCTGATGAATAGGATGAGGTACTAGAGCATGGAAAAGTTAAACGCACATTCTAAAAAAACACTGGGGTTGATTTACTAAAACTGGAGAGTAGTAAAATCTGGTGCAGCTCTACATAGCTTCCCGCTTTTTTTTCAAAGTCTAATTGACCAAGCTTAAGTTAGAAGCTGATTGGCTACCATGCACAGCTGCACCAGATTTTGCACTCTCCAATTTTAGTAAATCAACCCCACTGTTACCAGCCCTATGTGTACATTCATACAGCATAACAGGAGCGGGTGAATTGTATTAAAAAAAAAAAAATTCTGGAAGTAAATCTGTTCTTGTATATGTGAATCAAATCTGTATTTAGGCGTTCACTGCCCGGTTCCCTACGGCGCATGCGCGAGTCGTGCTGCGCCGTTCTCACTGGTCCCTGTTGTGTTCTGGGAGCCAAGTGTTTCCCAGAACACAACGGGTATTCTGCGGGAAGTGACGTACTACCTGCAGAATACCCGCAGAGAGGACTCCCGGAAGTGGGTGCAAATACCTGTCTTAGACAGGTATCTGCACCCCCCTCCCCCCTGAAAGGTGCCAAATGTGACACCGGAGGAGGGGAGGGTTCCGATGAGCGGAAGTTCCACTTTAGGGTGGAGCTCCACTTTAATCCCATTAAAAACATTTCCACTGCATTTGTGAAGAAGGCTTCAGGGCGTCCAAGAAAGTCCAGCAAATGCCAGGACCGTCTCCTACAGTTGGCACCACCAGTGCAGAGGTTGCTCAGGAATGGCAGCAGACAGGTGTGAGTCCATCTGCACGCACAGTGAGGTAAAAACTTTTGGAGGATGGCCTGGTGTCAAGAAGGGCAGCAAAAAAGCCACTTCTCT
Source organism: Rana muscosa (assembly GCA_029206835.1). Taxonomy (NCBI): domain Eukaryota; kingdom Metazoa; phylum Chordata; class Amphibia; order Anura; family Ranidae; genus Rana; species Rana muscosa. The sequence continues at coordinate 190,330,843 of CM055116.1, forward strand.
CCAGGAAAAACATCAGGGACACACTGATATTCTACAGTACAAAAGCTACAGGGATTGGACAGCTGAGGGCTGGGGTAAAGTCATTTTCTCTGATGAATCCCCTTTCCGATTGTTTGGGGCATCCTTAACCACTTCAGCCCCGGACCATTTTGCTGGTCAAAGACCAGGCTACTTTTTGCGATTCGGCACTGCGTCGCTTTAACTGACAATTGCGCGGTCGTGCGACATGGCTCCCAAACAAAATTGACGTCCTTTTTTTTCCCACAAATAGAGCTGTCTTTTGGTGGCATTTGATCACCTTTGCGGTTTTTATTTTTTGCGCTATAAACAAAAAAAGAGTGACAATTTAGATTTTTTTTTACTTTTTGCTATTATAAATATCCCCAAAAAATATATAAAAAAACATTTTTTTCCACAGTTTAGTCCGATACGTATTCTTCTACATATTATTGGTAAAAAAATAAATCGCAATAAGCGTTTGATTGGTTTGCGAAAAAGTTATAGCTTCTACAAAATAGGGGACTGTTTTATGACATTTTTATAATTTTTTTTTTTTTTTACTAGTTATGGCGGCGATCAGCGATTTTTATTGTGACTGCTACATTATGGCGGACACATCGGACACTTTTGACACATTTTTGGGACCATTGTCATTTATACAGCGATCAGTGCTATAAAAATGCACTGATTACTGTAAAAATTACACTGGCAGTGAAGGGGTTAACCATTAGGTGGCGCTGCAGGGGTTAGGTGTGCCCTAGGTAGTGATTCTTACTGTTAGGGGGCGTGGATACCCGTGACAGGTCACTGATGACCGTTCCCGATCACAGGGGAACGGTCATCAGTGACAGTGTCACTAGGCAGAATAGGGGAATGCCTTGTTTACAAAGGCATTCCCCTGTTCTGCCCTTGCCGAGCGCAATCGCGGGCCACCCGGGAACATCAAGCTCCCGGGACCCGCGACCGCACTCACGAGGCACGCCGTGGGCGCGAGCGCGCCTGCTGGGCGGCAAATTTAAAAGGACGTACCTGTACGCCAATGTGCCTGCTCGTGCCATTCTGTCGAAGTATATCGTCGTGCGGCGAGTGGTTAAAAAACCTGTCCAGTAGAAAAAGTGAGCGCTACCATCAGTCCTGTGTTATACAAACAGTAAAGCATCCTGAGACCATTCATGTGTGGGGTTACTTCTCAGCCAAGGGAGTGGGCTCACTCACAATTTTGCCTAAGAACACAGCCATGAATAAAGAATGGTACAAAAACATCCTCTGAGAGGAACTTTTCCCAACCATCCAAGAACAGTTTAGTGATGAACAGTGCCTTATCCAGCATGATGGAGCACCTTGCCATAAGGCCAAAGTGATAGCTAAGTGGCTTGGGGAACAAAACATCGACATTTTGGGTCCATGGCCAGGAAATCCTCAGACCTTAATTCCATTGAGAACTTGTGGTCAATCCTTAAGAGGCTAGTGAACAAAAAACCCCACAAATTCTGACAAACTCCAAGTATTGATTATGCAAGAATGGGCTGCCATCATTCAGGATGTTGCCCAGAAGTTGATTGACTGCATGCCAGAGCGAATTGCAGAGGTCCTGAAACAGAAGGGTCAACCCTTCAAATATTGAGTCTTTGCATAAACCTAATGTAATTGTCAATAAAAGCCTTTAACACTTATGAAATGCTTGTAATTATACTACAGTATGCCATAGTAACATCTAATAAAAAGATCTAAAAACACTGAAGCAGCAGACTTTGTGAAAATTAATATTTGTGTCATTTTCAAAACGTTTGGCCACCGCCATACTCTCAAGTAAGTAAGCCATTTCATTTAATAGTGAAACCCCCTCCTGCATCTTACCTTAGAACAAATTTCGTGAAGACTGGTTGCAATGGCTTTTGCTGGTGTGTCACATCGGAACACGTGGCATTTTAAAATCCTTGTATCCTTGTCTCTGGCAACATATGCAAAATCCCTGTGAGACAAAGAACATTACAAGAACTGAGTTCCATACATATTTAAACAAATGCAGGCATGTTACAGCTTTATTTCACAGTAAGATATTTCAGAATATTTTCAGAATATTTTCCATCAAGGCTGCAGTGGGAATGACAGTCATTCCTCGGCTCCTCCTGAGATGTTTGTTGCTTTGTGGCTGGGTAACAAAAAACTGATAAAGATTTGGAGACTGACTTGCTGAGTCGCTGGTAGCTTTAATACATACAAAGAATAGGAATAAGTCATTCTAAAGTGTAATTGTATATTTTCCACCAAGGAGACAAATAAAATATGCTGCAGTGCATTGTAAATGGGCAAAACCTAGGTGTAATAAATCTCCACATGTAGCTTAATTGGAAATATGGGTTGTTCATTGAAATTCAGGGAACGCAACATTGTACTGAAACTCTGTTCACTTCAAGAAACACTGTACAGCAAAAGCAACATAAACGTGGCAACCATATGTACGGAATAACAAGAGGCTTCTGCTAGACTAAGCAAAAAAAAAAAAAGGGAATCAAATTTGTCCTTGCAGGTACTGTACATCACAGAAGATGTTAGACCATCCTATGATGTTGTATGTAATATTTCAGATTATAACACAAATCAAATAATGCATTAATCACAGAACTGATCCCATTCACATAGCTCCCAACTGTCCCTGATTTCGAGGGACTGTCCCTGATTCAGAGTAATGTCCCTCTGTCTCTCTTTCCTCCTCATTTGTCCCACATTTTGGTCTGATCTATATAGTTGTGTATAAAATGCACTTTTTATCCATGAAAAACTGTTTCTCAGGGCTAAACCTTTCATCCAATTTCTAAATTGCTGCATCTGTAAATTCCAAAAGACAGAATAAAGGGATAGTAGTGGTAAAAAAAAAAGTACTTGTGGGTTTAACCATTCATTTTTTGTACAATTTTTCTTTAAGGGGGCGTGGCAGGGGGTGTGTCCTATGCCTGCATACTTTTGCTAATAGATGTCCCTCATCCCCATCTCAAAAAGTTGGGAGGTATGCATTCATCATATTATAGAGAAACTCATGAATATGTTTATGGCAGCATAGAGTAACAAACCCTTGCTACATTTTCTCGGTTGTCAGCAGCCTGGTAGTCAAACCTGCTCTATTGTCACAGTCCACCTTCTCAACCAAGCTACCATTGTTACCAGCCCAACAGAGTTATACATATATTATTTGGAAGCATGCACTATAAAGTAGGACACAGACATTCTGTACCTAGTGTTTTCTCCAAAGTAATATACTGGCAGCGCTCAAGCGTGTGGCAAAGTTTTGTGTATGTGTTGTTGGGGTGAAAGAGGGGGGGGGGGGTGATATCCCACAAACAGTACTGAAAACTGTCTGGGAACTGAATACTGATTTACTTCATCCAAAATAAAAAAAGATTCACAGTTGAAAAAACTCAGAGATTCAAAGATTAGTAATACAAGTTATATATTATATTAAAACAACCTAAAGGAGCATAAGAGAACGAAGTAACATGAAATATTAAATGCAAGTATCGCAAAAAATCTGAGAAACAATTTGCGAAATGCACGAAATGCAAGGATGCCAAATACACACCAAATTGTTGATTAATACATTTCATTTCAACAGCATTAGAAATCAGTCATGCTGTCTACTTGATGGCTAAAGAGAGGATGGCTCCATGATAAGAACAATAACAGAGGTGTCCTCAATTCAAATAAAAATACTGTAACAGCCTCAGGAGACCAGCTAGAGAAAATTTAAAGAAGGATCTCTGCTTTACTGGTATAGTTGGGATATATGGTGCATAGCTCCCAACTGTCCCTGATTTGGAGAGTCTGTCCCTGATTTGGAGGGACTGTCCCTGTTTTGGAGGGACTGTCGCTGATTTTCGAGGGACTGTCCCTGATTTGGAACAAAGTCCCTATTTCCTCCTCATTTGTCCCTCATTTTGATCTGGTCTATATAGTTGTAGTGTATATAAAATGCATTATTTATTTTTCAATACGTTTTTTAAAGCGGAGGTTCACCCACATTTTGAAGTTTCATGTCAACAGTCCCTCTTTGCATGTATATAACTAAAAGACTAACCTTTTTTTTTTTTCTGAGCAGTTTTCTTTATTCTTGTTTCTTTATTCCTACTTCCGGGATTTCCTCCAGCGGGAGTAGGCGTGTCCTTTTCTGTGACATTGTCCTGCAATGTCTCCTGGGAGCAAACTGTCCTGCTTCCCAGGAGTAATATAGTTACGCCTTCCTTCCAAACATCACAATAATTTAATCGTCACATGACTCGTCTACCCGGTCACGTGACGAGGGCGCTGTTTCTTTTTTTCTTGAATGGCATCACAACTTGGCGTGTACTTTAACTGTTGATGCCCGTTGTGATGGCAACCAGGAAGTGTTGACGGCGCTGCTCGCCGTCAACACTGTGCATACCGAGATACCGCGATGAATGCTGGGAGTCAAGCATACATCGCTACCCGGAAGAATATGCTTGTGGGCTTCAAGATGCCCACAAGCAAAATGGGAAATGCAGGAAACATTATATAAAGTGATTTTTTATCGCAAAACGGATGGGGATCTTTACCAGCGCGGAAGAAGTGACTAATTACAATGCATACGTTCTTGCATAGAATGCATATAAAAAAAAAATGTATGGACCGCGGAACCTCCGCTTTAACAACGCTAAATCTTTCATCCAATTTCCAAATGACTGCATTAGCAAACATAGACTTTCAATGTCAGACTTATGCAATCACTGTACAGAATATTTACTTGTTTCACGCTATCCACAGACATGAGAAAGGTTGGATAATCCAAGTGCCTTGGCCTTGATTTGTGTTCACAGTTCCGGGTTAGCCCACAGATATGTGATGACTTTTAGACAATTAACGTTTGTCTGTGGGTGGCGATATTTTCTATGCTAGCACCCTTTTTGTCACATTTATCCATATAGCACACAGACACAGGCTGCCTTTAAAATGTCCTTTTTAAACAGAAGCCCAGTTAAGTTGACTTATTTCTTTATAATGAAATTGGTGCCTTTCTTTGCAAATGAAGTCTAATTATAATATCTAGTGACAAGTGAATTGCTAACGGCAATAATCATGTTAGTTTCTTAAATTAATGGGCTGTACAAGATTTCTAGTTAACAGAACTCCATTATCCTGCTTTGCTATACTTGAGAGATTTATTACAGGAAAATCTGAAATTTAAGAGAATTACTATCCTCATACAGATGTTTTCAAGTGATTTAACACAGGACTAAAGCAGTCTGGACAATGATTTAGCGCCACACTTATGATTTTTAATAAAATGTTGAAATTATATGACAGAGGTTACCGCCACTGAATATAGCTGTTAAATGGAGTAGTAAGTTAAGCTGGCATCGCAAGGGCCTTTTTTTTGTCTAGACCAGCATATGAAAGTACAGCCAACCAGATTTCTGAACTTCATTTTAGACAAAGATTGTTTTAAAACCACTTCAATACAGGGCATTTTCACCCCTTCCTGCCCAGACCAATTTTTCGTTTCAAGCGTGGTCACACTTTGAATGACAATTGCGCGGTCATGCAACACTGTACCCAAATTAAATCTTTATGTTTTTTTTCCCACAAATAGAGCTTTCGTTTGATCACCTCTGCGGTTTTTATTTATTATAAACAAAAGAAGAGCGACAATTTTGAAAAAAACACAATATTTTTTACTTTTTGATTTAACCACTTAAGCCCCGGACCAATACGCAGCATAAAGACCAGGCCCCTTTTTGCGATTCGGCACTGCGTCGCTTTAACTGACAATTGCGCGGTCGTGCGACGTGGTTTCCAAACAAAATTGACGTCCTTTTTTTCCCAAAAATCGAGCTTTCTTTTGGTGGTATTTGATCACCTCTGCGGTTTTTATTTTTTGCGCTATAAACAAAGATAGAGTAACAATTTTTAAAAAAATGCAATATTTTTTACTTTTTGCTTTAATAAATATCCCCAAAAAATATATAATTTTTTTTTTTTTCCTCAGTTTAGGCCGATACGTATTCTTCTACATATTTTTGGTAAAAAAAATCACAATCGCCGTTTATTGATTGGTTTGCGCAAAAGTTATAGCGTTTACAAAATAGGGGGTCGTTTTATTGCATTTTTATAATTATTTTTTTTTACTAGTAATGGTGGCGATCAGCAATTTTTTTTGTGACTGCGACATTATAGCGGACACATCGGACACTTTTGACACATTTTTGGGACCATTGTAATTTTTACAGCGATCAGTGCAATAAAAATGCACTGGTTACTGTAAAAATTACACTGGCAGTGAAGGGGTTAACCACTAAGGGCGCTGAAGGGGTTAAGTGTGCCTAAGGGAGTGATTCTCACTGTTAGGGGGCGTGGCTACGAGTGACACGTCACCGATCTCCGCTCTGATTACACAGAGCGGAGATCGGTGACAGTGTCAGTAGGCGAGCGGGGAGATGTTGTGTTTACACTAACATCTCCCCGCTCCATCCCTCCGTGAGACGATCGCGGGGATCCCCAAGGCGATCGAGTTCGCGGGACCCCCGGTCCGACTCATGGGGATGAATGCAGGATCGTGAGTGCGCCGCCGGCGGCGTGCGCGCGACCACACGGCAGGCAGTTAAAGGGCCACGTACAGGTACGTGATTGTGCCTGTACGAGCCATTCTGCCGACGTATATATGTCGTGAGCGGTCGTTAAGGGGTTAATAAATATCAATATTTAAAAAAATAAATAAAAATGCTTTCCTCAGTTTAGGCCGATACGTATTCTTCTACATATTTTTGGTAAAAAAAAAATCGCAATAAGCGTATATTGATTGGTTTGCGCAAAAGTTATAGCGTCTACAAAATAGGGGATAGTTTTATTGCATTTTTTTTAAAATTTTTTTACTAGTAATGGCGGTGATCTGCGATTTTTGACCGTGACATTGCGACGGACATATCGGACACTTTTGACACATTTTTGGGACCATTCACATTTATACAGCGATTAGTGCTATAAAACTGCACTGATTACTGTGTAAATGTAACTGGCAGGGAAGAGGTTACCACTAGGGGGCGCTGAAGGGGTTAAATATGTTCCCTACTGAGTGATTCTAACTGTAAGGGGAGAGGACTCACAAGGGGAGGAGACCGATCTGTGTTCCTCTGTACTGGGAACACACATCGGTCTCCTCACCTCCGACAGGAGGTGGATCTGTGTGTTTACATACACAGATCCACACTCCTGCCGCGATCACGGGCAATCGCGGGTGCCCAGCGGACATCGCGGCCGCCGGGCACGTGCACCGGGTCCTGAGCGTATCCGCGGGCGCGTGCTGCCGCGCGCGTGCCCCCTAGTGGCCGGGAAGCCCAGGACGTCATATGACGCCCACCCGGAGGGAGACAAGGTTCCTGCCGACGTCATTTTACAATGGCTTGGTAGGGAACTGGTTAAAGAATTACATAAAAAGTTTTAAGAACTACATGTGGGGGCCTTTTCCGAAACTTCTACAGCTCTTATCATTAATAAAACTTCAATGGGAATTAGCCATGCACACTGGGGTACATTCATATAAATACTGGAGGGACAGGGGAGTTTTGAAATTTTTTAAGAATTATAAAATTAAAACAATCATTTTACTAGCTGAAAACTAGTTTAAATATCAGCCACAATAAGCACCACAAATCAGCACCTATAATATTCTTAAGCCCTGTACACACGATCGGATTTCCTATGGTTTTTAAACCGATGGATTTTTCCATTGGAAAACCGATGAAGCTGACTTCCATCAGTCTTGCCTGCACACCATCAGTCAAAAAACCGACCGTTCCACTAGCGGTGATGAAAAAAACTCAGATGAGCCGAGAAAAATGAAGTTCAATGCTTCTGAGCATGCGTCGACTTGATTCTGAGCATGCGTGGGTTTTTTAACCGATGGACTTGCCCATAGACGATCGGAATTTGCTATCGGTTTTTTATCCATCGGATAATTTTAAAACATGTTCTATTTTTTAAAACCGATGGAAAAAAGACCGATGGGTCCCATACACGATCGGTTTGTCTGATGAAAACCATCCATCGGACGGTTTTCATCAGTTAAACCGATCATGTGTACAGGGCTTAACTGTGAAAAAACCGATGGGGCCCATACACGATCGGTTTGTCCGATGAAAAAAATCCATCGGACTGTTTTCATCGGTAAAACCGATCGTGTGTACGCGGCTTAACCCTATCATATACTGCAATACTGAAGAAAATGTAATAACGTTTCCCTTTATAAGGTTAACAACCCAAAAATATTCACTTAAATTACAATTTTCCCATGAATCTTTACTTTGCTGTGACCTTTTAAATGTGAATTTTAGGAAAACAACTAAATATATATGAAAGGATTTACGTGCCAAAGGATTTGAAATACCAGTGTTGTGACTGAGACTACTAAAGGGAACTGCACCCTCTTTGCACCGTACACTACGAAGGACACTACAATGGACGACTATTCTGAAAAATTTATTGTGATCATTTTATTTGGGGAATACAAGTAATAATAGCATTGCGGCATATGAATTCCTTTATTTATTTTTTATATCTCATCTGCCTTTTATATTTTTCTCCACATGCACTGGAAGAACAAGCTACCCAGTAGAAGTTACAGTTACATGAGTTGAACTAGAACACTTCTAGGAGGGCTCAGAATGGTAACCTTTTATTAACATGGTTACATTTTTTGTATTACAAAGAAAATGTTACTTAAACTGTTCATACAGTGCGCCCCTGGCTGTCTAGGGGTGCACATATAAAAAAAAAACACACACGCAGCTATCACAAATACACTATTTTTCTCTATAGTTAATCAGCACAGCCTGATCCTGGACTAGAGTTGCACCTTACCACCATTTCTTCTCCACTATGAAATTGCTTCTATTATGATCCGTTTGGTGACTTGCTATGTGGGCACATCTGCCAGTCTGCACTCACTATGTTGCACCCCCTTTGCTCTGCAGTCAGCACATGACCATTCTGCATTCCGTTGACCTGCAGGCAGCAGTCTGAACCCCTCACACACACAAGCTAGCTGACAGGTGGCTACAAAGTGCTGTTCAATCCTGGCTGCCACACATTGCTGCACCTCCCATTCTACCTGCTGCAGGCCTAGAGACTATAAAATGCTCAGAAGGATTCTTGAGGCCAGAAAGATCAATGTTTCCTTTTGTTACTCAGTGACCAAGAGGCCTAACAGTTAAGTCCGATGGACTTTTCTCATCGGACAAACCGATTGTGTATGGGCCCCATCGGTCTTTTTTCCATCGGTGAGAAAAAATAGAACATGTTTTAAATGTATTCGATGGGAAAAAAAACAATAGCAAATTCCGATCGTCAGTGTGGAACTCCATCGGACAAAAAACCCACGCATGCTCAGAATCAAGTCGACGCATGCTCAGAAGCATTGAACTTCATTTTTCTCGGCTTGTCGGAGTGTTTTACGTCACAGCGTTTGGAACGGTCAGATTTTTGACTGATGGTGTGTAGGCAAGACTGATGGAAGTCAGCTTTATCGGATTTCCGGTGGAAAAATCCATCGGATTAGAATCCATAGGAAATCCGATTGTGTGTACAGGGCTTAAGTGTTCCTCCAAGCCACATTGACAGCGAGACTCAGCAAAATTATGTCACTGACTGCGGACCTTCACAAATTTTTTCAACTTTCCATCTATTAAATCTTCTGCCCTTGTTGTTTTAACTTTGACATAGCAAAATATGTTTTTTTTCTTCCAGAAAATATCTTATACAGCCCACTTCCTGTTTCTTGTCTGGTCATTAGCCAAGGCTTATGACATCATGCACAGCTCTCTCTCTCACTCTTGTGAGAGTTTGCCAGTAGGGATGAGCCGAACACCCCCCGATTCGGTTCACAGCAGAACATGCCTAACAGGCAAAAAATTTGTCCGAACACGCGAACACCGTTAAAGTCTATGGGACACAAACATGAAAAATCAAAAGTGCTCATTTTAAAGGCTAATATGTGAGTTATTGTCATAAAAAGTGTTTGGGGACCTGGGTCGTGCCCCAGGGGACATGTATCAATGCAAAAAAAAGTTTTAAAAACTACCGTTTTTCGGGAGCAGTGATTTTAATAATGCTTAAAGTGAAACAATAAAAGTGAAATATTCCTTTAAATTTCGTACCTGGGGGGTGTCTATAGTATGCCTGTAAAGTAGCGCATGTTTCCTGTGCTTAGAAAAGTCCCTGCACAAAATTACATTTCTAAAGGAAAAAAATAATAATTTAAAACTACTCACGGTTGTAATAAATTGTTGGGTCCCGGCATTACAGATAAAAGTAATTGAAAAAAAACAGCATGGGTTCCCCCTTAGTCCCTTCCCAGGCCCTTTGGGTCTGGTATGAATATTAAGGGGAACCCCGAACCAAAATTTAAAAAAAATGTGTGGGGGTCCCCCCCAAATTCCATATCTGGCCCTTCAGGTTTGGTATGGATATTAAGGGGAACCCTGCACCAAGATGAAAAAAAAAATGGCGGGGGGTTCCCAAAAATCCATACCAGACCCTTCAGGTCTGGTATGGATTTTAAGGGGAACCCCGCACCAAGATGAAAAAAAAAATTGTGTGGGGTTCCCCACAAAAATCCATACCAGACCTATATCCGAGCACGCAACCTGGCAGGCCGCAGGAAAAGAGGGGGGGACGAGAGAGCGCCCCCCTCCTGAACCGTACCAGGCCACATGCCCTCAACATGGGGAGGATGTCCCCATGTTGATGGGGACAAGGGCCTCATCCCCACAACCCTTGCCCGGTGGTTGTGGGGTACTGCGGGCGGGGGGCTTATCGGAATCTGGAAGCCCCCTTTAACAAAGGGGAACTCCAGATCCCGGCCTCCCCCATGTGAATTGGTAACGGGGTACATTGTACCCCTACCATTTCACAAAAAGTGTCAAAATGTTAAAAACCACAGGAGAGAGTTTGTGACAAGTCCTTTATTAAAAAAAAAAAAAAAAGATTCCAACGATGTGATCCTGTCTCGAGCGATACAGAGAAAAAAAAACCCCAGCCGCTAAGAAAGATACCGCCTCATAGGAGGCGCCCGGTCGAATGACGCTCTCTCGGTGTGACAGCTCTTTTAAAGCTGAGGGCGGGGCCACCCGTCACATGCGCGGGTGACCCCGCCCCCTCTCTGACGCAAGAAGAAAGCCCGGGGTTACCCATTGACGTGTACGAATGACCCCGCCCCCTCTGACGCGTCACGGTAAACCCGCGTTTTGCCAGAGGGGGCGGAGTCACCCGTACACAACAATGGGTAACCCCAGGCTTTCTCCTTGCGTCAGAGAGGGGGCAGGGTCACCCGCGCAGTTACATAGTTACATAGTTAGTCAGGTTGAAAAAAGACACAAGTCCATCCAGTTCAACCATAAAAAAAAAAAAAAAAATATATCGTACAATCCCATATACCCAATTCTATACCCACAGTTGATCCAGAGGAAGGCAAAAAAAAAACAGAAGAGCATGATCCAATTTGCTACAGCAGGGGAAAAAATTTCTTCCTGATCCCCCGAGAGGCAATCGGATATTCCCCGGATCAACTTTACCTATAAATGTCAGTACCCAGTTATATTATGTACATTTAAGAAAGAATCCAGGCCCTTCTTAAAGCAATCTACTGAGCTGGCCAGAACCACCTCTGCAGGGAGTCTATTCCACATTTTCACAGCTCTTAAGCCTCGTACACACGATCGGATATCCTATGGATTCTAATCCGATGGTTTTGTCCATCGGAAATCCGATGAAGCTGACTTCCATCAGTCTTGCCCACACACCATCAGTCAAAAAACCGACCGTCCCAAACGCGGGTGACGTAAAACACTCCGATGAGCCGAGAAAAAGGAAGTTCAATGCTTCTGAGCATGCGTCAACTTGATTCTGAGCATGCGTGGGTTTTTTATCCGATGGACTTGCCCACAGACGATCGGAATTTGCGATCGGTCTTTTATCCATCGGATAATTTTAAAACATGTTCTATTTTTTAAAACCGATGGAAAAAAGACCGATGGGTCCCATACACGATCGGTTTGTCTGATGAAAACCATCCATCGGACGGTTTTCATCAGTTAAACCGATCGTGTGTACAGGGCTTAACTGTGAAAAAACCTTTCCGTATTGTGACAGGTCACACCAAGACAGCGTCATTCGGCTGGGCGCCTCCTATGAGGCGGTATTGTTCATAGCGGCAGGGTTTTTTTTCCTCCGTATCGCTCGAGACAGGATTACATTGTTGGAATCTTTTTTTTTCTTTTTAATAAAAGACTTGTACCAAACTGTCTCCTGTGGTTTTTAACATTTTGACACTGTTTTGTTGGGTGAAATGGTAGGGGTACAATGTACCCGTTACCAATTAACATAGGGGGGGCCGGGATCTGGAGTCACCCTTTTGTTAAAGGGGGCTTACAGATTCCGATAAGGCCCCCGCCCGCAGACCCCCACAACCACCGGGCTAGGGACATTCTCCCTATGTTGAGGACATGTGGCCTGGTACGGTTCAGGAGGGGGGGGGGGGCGCTTTTTCTGTGGCCTGCCCGGTTGTGTGCTCGGATAAGGGTCTGGTATGGATTTTTGGGGGGAACCCCATGCCATTTTCTTTAAATGGCGCTGGGTTCCCCTTAATATCCATACCAGACCTGAAGGGCCTGATATGGAATTTGGGGGGGACCCTCACGCATTTTTTTTTTACATTTTGGTTCGGGGTTCCCCTTAATATTCATACCAGACCCAAAGGGCCTGGTAATGGACTAAGGGGGGAACCCATGCTGTTTTTTTTTAATGACTTTTATCTGTATTGCCGGGACCCGACAATTCATTATAGCCGCGAGAAGTTTTAAATTACTTTTTTTCCTTTAGAAATGTAATTTTGTGCAGGGACTTTTCTAAGCACAGGAAACATGCGCTACTTTACATGCATAATATAGACACCCCCAGGTACGAAATTTAAAGGAATATTTCACTTTTATTGTTTCACTTTAAGCATTATTAAAATCACTGCTCCCGAAAAAACTGTAGTTTTTAAAACTTTTTTTTGCATTGATACATGTCCTCTGGGGCAGGACCCGGGTCCCCAAACACTTTTATGACAATAACTTGCATATTAACCTTTAAAATGAGCACTTTTGATTTCTCCCTTAGACTTTTAAAGGGTGTTCCGCGGGTTTTAGAATTTGCCGCTAACAGCCAATGTTCGAGTCAAACTCATGTTTGACTCCAACATAAAGCTCATCCCTATTTGCCAGGAAGAGAGGGGGGATTAGTTATAAGAGGGCCAATGAAAGCTGCAGGGCTGCAGAGGCTGGAGGTGTGTCTCTGTGTAAATCCAGGAAGTGAACAGGCAGCAGCTTCAGCTGCCCACAGTTCAAATGGATGCAGCAAGACTTAGTGGAGGGAAATATCTGCAGCATATTTGGCAAGTACAGAATCGCAGTACTGCATATATAAAATATGCAAAGTGGTTGGAGGGACGCTTCAGAACGGCAAAGATAATTAAAAATTATGTGAGAAGACTGCAGTTCCTCTTTAATGAAGGGTGAAGATGGTGGAGACTGAAGCCAGGACAGAGCCACACTAAAATCATAACTAATAACTGGCTGCTTAAATTACTAACACTTAAAGGCTTTCCAGAAAATAGCCTATGCAATAAATGGGCAATAGTAAAAAAATAAAATAAAATGTGCAGCTTTGTAAAATGTTCATTCATTTTATTATCTACCTGAAAAACTCCCAGGTAGCAATCCTGACGTCCTAACTTGTAGGGATTGTAGGGAAGGATATGAAAAAAGTTTTTTACTTCTGCAATGCTGGGAGAGTGTCCCAATGGTTTTCACATCCTAGCAACAAAGTGGGACATGGGGATTGCTAACTGGGAGGCTTCTGGCTAGGCTTCCAAATGAACAACAGGTAGAACAAATATTTTTAAAAGCTGCAAAGTTTGTAATACCTACTGGGGACTGCACAGGCTATTTTCTTGAAAAGATGAAATTAGCTATAATTGTGCCAATTTACCGGGCAGGCTGATGAAATACCAACCAGATGGCAACCCTATCCAATACCCACATTAGTCTGATGGCTGTATATCCAAAAAAGTGCAAGACTCAAAGAAAAAACGGATGATTCATACATCAGTTTGTCATCTGTTTTTTAAACGTTTTTACATTAGTTTTTTACATCCTCCAGCTAGAGTCCAGCTAGAGTCCTTAAAGCGGAGTTCCACCCAAATTTGGAACTTCCGCTTAATCCACTCCTCGCCCCCTTACATGCCACATTTGGCGTGTAATTTTTTTTGGGGGGGAGTGGGGGCTTCAGTAGGAGTGGGACTTCCTGTCCCACTTCCTCCTTCCGCCCAGGGGCCGCCTAGGCGATTTGTCATATCGCCTTTTGGCGGCCCCTCCCTGTAGGCGATCGCCTGGGACAGGTGACAGGTCCCAGGCGATCGCCTGTCCACTCAGAGAGCGCTGCGCCGTTCGCGCATGCGCAGTGAGTGCCCGGCCGTGAAGCCGAAAGCTGTCACGGCCGGGTGCTCACTCTATGAATGGAGGCGCCGGCGCAGAAGGGGGAGAGAAGCGAAGCTCCGGGCGGCCGCTGGACAGTGGAGCAGGTAAGTGTATGTTTGGACAAATGTTTGGACATGTTTGGACAAATGCAGAGCGTTTTTAAAAAAAAAAGGAAAAGGGTTTTGGGGACTCCGCTTTAAAGAGGAGTTCCAGCCACCTGTGGAAAAATAAAAGTCAACAGCTACAAAAACTGTAGCTGCAGACTTTTAAAATACAGCCACTCGCCTGTCCCAAGAACCGGCGGTGTACTCATCCCAGTCGGTCTCACCTGCGTTCTTCAGTCCCCGGCATCTTCACTATGGGCACCTACTTTGACAGCTTGCGGCTTTAGGCCGCGCATCACGATTGGTGGATGCAGTCTTCTGGGACCTGTCAGTGTCCCAGAAGGCTGCAGGGGGACGAGAAGACTGCAGGGGGGGAGGGAGGAGAACAGCGATCGGAATGGAAGTGGGAAGCAGGTAACTATCAAAATCGAGTACCTGCTCCACCCCCGCTCCTCAAAAGTGGCAATTGTGCAACAGGAGCGGGGAACAAGTCCTTAAAGTGGAACTTTCCCTTTTGGGTGGAGCTCCACTTTAACCACTTGGGTCCCAGAGACATTTTTTATGCAAAAACTGACAGTTTGTCCTTTTATACATCTGTTTTTCATCCGATCCATTATTTAATTTTTTTAAGGAAGAAAAATGCGGCCGATTCATTCCAAAAAAGCAGATGTTGACGGAAGTGGATGTAAACAGATGTAAACAGAATGATCATCCATTTACATCCGTTTTTCCATAGAGATGCATTGATGTCCGTCTTTCATCCATCAACTGATGGATGAACAACAGACAAGCATTCCGCATGTGTGAAAGGGGCCTAAAGATAGGGCTGGAGCTCAGCTTTAAAGTGGTTGTAAACCCACTTATGCAACTTGCACCTACAGGTAAGCCTAGATTAAAGCCCTGTACACACGATCGGTTTTACCGACGAAAACAGTCCGATGGACTTTTTTCATCGGACAAACTGATCGTGTATGGGACCCATCAGTCTTTTTTCCATCGGTTTTAAAAAATAGAACATGTTTTAAATTTTTCCGATGGATCAAAAACCGATAGCAAATTCCAATTGTCTATGGGCAAGTCCATTGGATAAAAAACCCACACATGCTCAGAATCAAGTTGACGCATGCTCAGAAGCATTAAACTTCATTTTTCTTGGCTCATCAAAGTGTTTTACGTCACTGCGTTTGGAACAGTCGGTTTTTTGACTGATGGTGTGTAGGCAAGACTGATGGAAGTCAGCTTCATCGGATTTCCGATGGAAAAAAACATTGGATTAGAATCCATAGGATATCCGATCGTGTGTACGAGGCTTAAGCTTACCTGTAGGGGTTTGCAATATCTCCTAAACCTACACGGTTTAGGAGATATTTTCCCAAAAAGAATGCACTGTTGTCTACGGCGCATGCGCGCCATAGACAACGGCGCTGCCGCACTGTCAATGCTAGTTTTATCAATGGATAATGCCGGCTTTGACGGCTCCCGCGCGCATGCGCGGTGACGTCATCGCCGCTCCGGCCAATCAGAGCGCCGGAGCAGTGATACCCAGAAGTAACCTTCCGGAGAGATGCCTGCGGCCGGAGACGAGGACGGCTTCGGGGGCTTCGATCTAAGGTAAGTACTGCATATGAGCTACCTTTTTTTATTTTTATTGGATTTACAACCACTTTAAAATTAAACCTTTATATAGCATAAATGAAACAAAGACTGTCTAGCAGGTGCCATAAGATTCACACTCCTATTTTACCGCTACCTCCCCAATCTCCTGTTGTAGCCTTCCAAAAGTCCTATGAAAATGGCAACTTTGTATATGTGTGCTTCATACTCAGGGGTTCAGGCCATATTGCTTCACTTTTTGGGACTAAACATAGGGGTCTATTTTGAGCATTTGGTGTGCTAGTGATACTCTACTACTGCAGGTTATATGTGTGATCCAAGTTAGAGGGGCAAGCAGTTTATGGTGCTGTGCCACCACTTTGTCTTGTATGTGAAAAGTGTAGGTCACCTTTAATTCAGTCTTTGGTTTCATACTCCTGAGAAATGTAAAATGCAACACAAGTTTACTAAAATAGGTGTAGCGGGTATGTACTTTTGTGAATGTTTAATTCGGGTGAAGACATCAGTGATGTCTAGTTCCCTGCGGCCCAGCAGGTGGCGCTGTCACTTTGGGCCGGGGTTGAACCATCACTGCAGTGCCGTACCCTTTGTGACCTCTCGCAGCGGTTGTACGGCTTGCTGGGGGAGGGTATAAAGGGGGCGAACATCTTCACCACGAGGTCCGAGCCCCAGACACCTTCAGCCTGAGGGCTGCTGTCCGCGGTCGGTGTCCAGGCGACCTGGGCCTGGACATGAGGAGTTCGGGAGTCACCCCAGACACCCTCAGTCTGGGGTGAGGTACATCATTCAGGCCTGGGGCCCAGCTTCTTCCACTGGGTCCCGCCCGGGAGGAATCGTCCTAAGGTGCCCACAGTGTCGGGTACCTGAATCCAGGCGTAACGGACCGTGCAGGTGACCTTCCCATAGATCTGGTGCAGCATATTGCCAGTGCCGAGACAGGGCCTCCAGAGACCGTCGGGATGGATGTCCTTTCCAAACAGGGGCTGTATTCACACGGAAGGTGGTCCATGTTCTAAGGTCGGTGGCAGAGACTGGTACATTCAGGCCTGTGGCAGGGGCTGCAACAGTTCACTCGGTAGGTGGCAGCTACCAACTTCACAGTCGGTGGCAGAGACCGTGCGCCAAGCGTATTCGCACGAAAAAGGAATAGGAGAGTTCATTTGTGCCTGGGCCTACTCGTATCCACACCCCTGTCTGTCTGTTACAAGAGTTCAACTGATTATGTTTATCCTGGCAAATGGAGAAATAAAAGAGTGTTGGACTTTTAACGGTGTGGGGCTCTATTACTGGTAGACACATCTCCACGGAAGAAGCAGAGGCTCCGTATGCAACGAACAGACCCGAAGGTAATTCAAGTGACTTTGCTCAACCCTCATACACATACGAGGTGAGAGCTTGGCGTAGTGTTCCTGCACTCTCTCCTCCCAGGTACCCCTAGACAACAGCCGTATAACCGATAAAGCTGAAGAGGGAGTGAGGCCGCTACATAGGTATACAACTATGTAAAATCTTCTCAACAACATCAGACAGAACTGATGGATTGCATGGGGTTGTGGATGAGTGCCTTAATAGCCTCTGTTTTCAAATCTTCCTCAAGGGAGGAATAATCAAGAGCCATTCAGCTGCTCTGAGAAGCCAGAGAAATATTACCAACAAGGCATTTGTAAAGGTCCAATTCTTCATAAACCTTCATAATTATAGATTCAAATATGTATCTGAAAGTACCTGGCAATTTTTACTGTACAGATTTAGCAATTATAGAAGCAATTGGTGATAGGTTGGCAGCTGTGCTTTTAATTTTTCAATAATAATGACAAATCACCAATCCAAGCCAAATATACACAGACTGAAATATTAAATGAAGGCAGAAAGAGACCCATTTTTCTTACATACGGCCAGTCTGCCTACTTTCAAAGAACACACTTCCTTGGAATTTGTATAGCATTCTATAACATTTTAACCTGTTCATGCCATCCAGGCCATTCCTTGTAATGTTCCACATTCTCAGAGTACATCTCACACCCATACTGGGATGACATATGACATCTTGAGGGACAGTGCTAGCTGAGAGAGATTAGGTAGGAACCCTTTAGGCTTAATGTACAATTAGGCTCCTGAACGATTAGACTCCCGAATGATTTAACTTGACAGATAGTAACCAACGTTTAAAAACTTCAGTTTTCCGCGTTTTCATGTCATGTTTACATGCCACGTTTAAAATCGTTTTTTTTTAACTGCTTATGGACCAGTCGCCGCAGTTATACTGCAGTAGGTTGACTCCGCTGGGCGAACCATCGTAGCTGTATGTCGGTCAATTTAAACGGGCTAGCGATGACCGCCGGCCGCGAGCGATCGTGGGCACGAGAGGTAGAACAGGGACGTGTGTGTGTAAACACACATCCGTGTTCTGTTCTGTGAGGAAAGGCAGTGAGTTCCTAATAGCTAGGAACCACGATCTGTAATTTCCTCTAGGTCAGTCCTATCCCCCTACAGTTAGAACACACATTAGGGAACACAATTAACCCCTTGATCGCCCCCTAGTGTTAACCCCTTCACTGCCAGTGACATTTTTACAGTAATCAGTGCATTTTTATAGCACTGATCGCTGTATAAATGCCAATGGTCACAAAAATGTGTCAAAAGTGTCCGATGTGTCCGCCATAATGTCCCAGTCCTGATAGAAATCACAGATCGCCGACATTACTAGTAAAAAAAAAAAAAATAATAAAAATGCTATAAATCTATCTCCTATTTTGTAGACGCTATAACTTTTGCGCAAATCAATCAATATACGCTTATTGTGATTTTTATTACCAAAAATATGTAGAAGAATACATATTGGCCTAAACTGAGAAAATGTGCCTTTTGAAAAAAAAAATTGGGGATATTTATTATAGCAAAAAATACTAAATTGTGTTGTTTTTTTTCAAAATTGTCGCTCTTTTTTTGTTTATAGCGTAAAAAATAAAAATTGCAGAGATGATCAAATACCACCAAAAGAAAGCTCTATTTGTGGGAAAAAAAGGACGTCAATTTTGTTTGGGTACAGTGTTGTCAGTTAAAGCGACGCAGTGCTGAATCGAAAAAAATGTAATGATGATGTGAAAGCAGTGGCTACACGCTCAACCAAAAACTATTTTTGCTGATGGCATTAAAAAATTGGTATGACACCATGTAGAAAAGTGATGTCATTTGTTTTTGAAATTCCCAATAAATAGAGTAAAAAAATGCAGAAACTTTTTGAAGACCCCCGTATATAAAGCTGAAGCAATATGCAAATATATTTTCCTGACAGACTCCATGGCAGACTACGTGTGGGTTAACCCCGCCTCCTCTCCACAGCTATAGGACCCCTTACCCATAAATTTGAGCTCACCTCCACAGACAGGTGTTCCTTTTTTATCCTCCTCACATGGACCTTCATCATGCAATTCAGTGCGATGTCCAGGATGTGGATTGCTCGGATGGATCGGTACTGCTTGCGGTGCACCCAGGGCCCAGCTATGAGCGGGCGAGTGGTTTCAGGGCCGGAAAATACCCCTATGGTGGAAGGGATGTGGCCCCAGAGTACCGGATCGGATATCGCAGGATTCCTCGGCTGGCAAGGTCTGAAGATTTTGTTTTTCATATCTTCTTCATGGCAGACAAGTTTATGTTTGTTGTCCTGTTTTCCCTGTCTTTTCCTCCTGTGTTGCGGCATGTGGAACGCTTTTTGCGTCCCAGGACGCCATTACTTCCTGGTTCCCGGTCCGCCGCTCTTCTGCGCATGCGCGAACTGCGGTGAAACCGAGGCTTGGTTTCCGCGCATGCGCAATGCGGCGGAGGGGTCAGGGGCCGCGCAGGCGCAGTGGGTCTGGTTTCTTCGGCGCATGCGCGCAGCGGGACCGGCCGTGACGTCATTTCGGCGGTTTATTTAAACCGCTGAAGAGCCCTATACAGGTGGGATAACCTGTGGGCACAGAGCGACAGCCTCCCGGAGCCTCATTACTGCTAGGACGGGGTAAGCACTTCATTTTGCAATGTATGCTTGTTATGCTTAGTGTCTCTTAAAGGGACAGTTTAAAAAAAAAAAAAACTTTTTTCTTTTCTCATGCTTCTTTGCATTGATTTGCTTATCCTTAGTCTAGGCAGTGTAGTACGGATTCCTGTCTCCCTCGTCATGGACTCATCCTCACCGCCATGTGGCCAGCCCTCCCGCACAAGGTATGTGCGGAGTGGGTAGGGGGTTGGTGTCTTTTGTGCCTATCTGGTGGTTGCTAACGGTTACATCCTGCCCACCTCCCCCCCTCCCTCTGTCTGTATTATCTCTTACAGCCCGGCAACTTCAGTTCATCGGTCACAAGAAAGGGACCTTGCCAGGCCGCATCATCACTCATCATCCAGGTCTAGATGCGACACTACGTCTAGGACCCATCGTCATAGGGGACATTCACATACCCCCTCTAGACATAGGAGATGTTCCCATTCCTCCTCTAGTCACCGCCACCACCACCGCGATGATCGCTCTGACCACAGAGCCTGTTGGGGATGCAAGACCAGAATCCCGGAGGGCAAATCGCTATGTGACCCATGTTATGCCCGAGCGGTTGGTGAGAAAGAGACCGAAAATCAAAACCTTGAGTCTCTTGTGAAACGTGTGGTACAGCAATCTATGAAAGAAATAGTTGCCCCCCACACAAGGAGCCAGTCCACCACCTTGTCTGGCTCCTTGGCTGACGAGGCCCAGGAGGATCCCGGCCAATTCCAGCCCCATGATTCCTCCCATTATTCCTCGCAAGACGAGATGGAGGGAGATGATTCTGTGATTCCTCGCAAGACGAGATAGAGGGAGATGATTCTGTGATTCCTCCCATTATTCCTCGCAAGACGAGATGGAGGGAGATGATTCTATGGTGGGATTCGACTACGCTTTAGTCTCTCCGCTGATCAAGGCAGTGAAGGAAACTTTGAAGTTGGAGGATACCACTGCCCCCCCAGAAAAACAAAGAAAACTGTTTAAACAACTGGGGAAAGAACGCTCCAATTTCCCACTTCCCTCTGAGCTGAAAGGAGTGTTTGAGGAAGAATGGAGCAAGGGAGATAAGAAGGTTTCCATGCTAAGCAAAACCTCTAGACTGTATCCCTTTAAATCGGAGGATGTCAAGCATCTGGAGAATGCTCCCCTCGTAGATGCAGCAGTAATGCGCCTAGCGAAGCATGTCACCCTCCCGCTAGATGACACCGTATCATTTAAAGATGGTCTGGATCGGAAGATCGACCAGGACCTCAAAAGAATATATAGCCTGGCCGGAACGGCATGCAAACCAGCTTTTGCCCTTGCAGTAACCTCCAAAGCAATGGAGGCCTGGGTGGAAAATGTTGACTCCGATCTGAAAGGTGTCTCGGAGGAATTGGCACAAAGTTCAGCAGTGCAAGAACTTAAACTGGCTATTGCCTTTTTGGGAGAAGCTTCAATTGATCTCATCCGCTTGATGGCTAGATCCATGCTATTTTCGGTCACAGCCAAACGAACACTATGGTTGCGCCCCTGGCTTGTTGATCCTGCCTCAAAGCAGGCATGGTGCAAAATTCCTTTTGAAGGAACTTCCTTGTTTGGAAATAAGCTAGATAACGCTATTTCAAAGGCTACAGGCGGAAAGTCAGGATTCCTCCCTCAGGACAAACGTCCGTTTAACCAAAGAAGGCCTCAGCGGAAACGCAGCACAGAGCGTTCAAGAGAGGCGCTGGAACTGGAATAGGCAGATATCTTTCCAAAAAATCTGGCAAGAAACAGACGCCCGGTGGGCGCGAGCCAACCAAGTCCTTTTGAGATTGGGCCCGCCCAAGCGGGTCGGGTAGGGGGCTCGCCTACGTTTCTGCCGGCACGTCTGGGTGACCTTGATCTCAGATTATTGGACCATCAAAACGGTCTCAACAGGTCACGCATGGTCCTTCACCAAAGTCCCTCCATGCAGACCAATGCAATCTTCACTGCCTCAATCAGAAGAAAAACAACAAGTTCTTCTTTCATATGTGAATGCCCTGAAAGATCAAGGAGCAGTGGTGCCCGTCCCAAAGGACGAGGAATTCCAGGGGGTATACTTCCCCCTCTTCCAAGTACAAAAGAAGAACGGCTCTTGGCGTCCAGTTATAGATCTCACTTTCCTGAACAGGTACATAAAGCACGAGAAATTCAAGATGGAATCACTCTCATCCATCCAAAAAGTCGTTCAACCAGGCGACTGGTTGATCTCAATAGATGTTAAGGACACGTATTTTCATGTTCCCGTGGCAGAAGAATTCCACAAATACCTTCGATTTCAGGTCAAACGAGAGCACTTACAATTTATTTGTCTTCCATTCGGACTAACGACCTCTCCAGGGGTCTTTTCCAAGGTACTGTTGGTAATTGTCTCTTATCAGAATACAGGGTGTGCGTCTGTATCATTACCTGAACGTTCTGCTACTACTGTCCCAAGACAAGCAGCAGCTGCTGATCCACAAAGATCAAGTGATCTCTACATTGATAGAGTTCAGATGGCTCCTAAACCGAGAGAAAAGTCAGCCAGACCCGACCCAACGCCTAACCTACCTAGGAGCTCAATTCGACACAGTAGAGAATACCATCTCTCTTCCGGAAGAAAAAATCCCGGTCATTCGGGTAAGAATATCTTTAGCCCTAGACTACTCTAACCTAAGGGCGTCACAGTGCCTGAAGATAATCGGCACGATGGTGGTCACGTTCCCCATGGTCAAATGGGCAATGTGGAGGCTTCGGCCTTTTCAATCAGGATTCCTTCAGCAATGGAAGACAGACGATCGCAATCAGCTGATCAGGACTACTCAGTCAATGAGGAACAGTCTTCTCTGGTGGCTTCAACACAAAAACTTGTTAACATGCCACTCCCTTGCTCCCATCCAATGGATGATTGTTTCATCCGATGCCAGCAATGTGGGCTGGGGAGCACATTGTGGGGCAGAACTGGCTCAGGGCAAATGGGATGCCCATCTCCACATTCCAGGGTCAAACGTTCTGGAATTGCGTGCGGCATGGTGCGCCCTTCAAGCCTTCTCCCACCTTCTGAAAGGGAAGTCGGTCCTACTCAAAATGGACAATACCACCGCCGTGGCATATGTGAAGAGACAAGGGGGCACTCGGAGCCCCACCCTTCTCCAAGAGGTCGAACCTATCATGACCTGGGCTCAGAGGAATCTACAAACTTAACAGCAGTCTTCATTCCAGGGGAACAGAACATTCAAGCGGACTTCCTGTCACGCAGCAACCTAGACAACAACGAATGGTCACTGCATCCACAAACCTTCAAGTGGATCCTATCGTTGGATTTCGATCCAGAAGTGGATCTGTTTGCATCCCCCTGCAATCACAAAGTAGACAGATACTACACTCGAGGTCGGTGCAGTCAAGCCTTCGGAGTAGATGCAATAACAAGCCAATGGAAATTCAACAAGGCATATGCCTTCCCTCCACCTCCGATCATGCAAAAATTCCTGCAGCCGCTCCAGTTGGAGAAAGGCGAAGTGATAACAAAAGCACCATACTGGCCGAACAGGCCATGGTTTCCTCTCCTGAATCTGATGAGCTTCAGGGACCCGCTAGAGTCTCTTGGGGAGCTTTAGGGGTAATCTCTACCCTTATGAGCTCCAGAAAGCCTAACATGAACAAAACCTACAACAGAATCTGGACCAGGTTTGTCAGCTTCATGACTTCTGCTGGAAAATCTTTCAGAAATCCTGGAGTTCAAGACGTTTTGAGTTTTCTACAATCAGGCTTGGATCTTCCTTTGTACTCTGAGGGAACTGATTGACAAGTTTCAGCCTTATCGGCATTTTCAGGAACATCATGGGCAACTCATCCCCTGGTTCAAAAATCCTTTCAGGGGGCTTCGAGAATCAGGCCTCAGAGGAAACCTAGATTCCCCAAATGGGATCTTCCGCTCGTCCTTGATGCTCTTTCAGCACTCAACAACAAAGATCTTTCTATTAAGGACTTATCAATCAAACTGGCCTTTCTAGTGGCCATTACTTCAGCCAAAAGGGTTTCAGAAATAAGCTTCTTGGGTTGTCAAGAACCCTTTTTGACTTTCTTCCCGGACCGAGTGGTCCTTATTCCCATGCTTGGGTCTAAACCAAAAGTCAAGTCAGTTTTTCACGAGAATCAGGAAATAGTCCTTCCTACTTTCAATTCTCCAGAATCAGCAGATGTTCATCCCTTGGATGTAGGTGAGACTCTGAAAGAATATTTGTGAGTCACTTCATCTTTAAGAAGCTTGAACTACCTGTTCTTGTTACACACTGGTAGCAACAAAGGAAAGAGGGCTTCCTCCAGAACAATAGCAGCCTGGATCGTCCAATCTATTCAACAGGCTTACAGGGCAAAGGGCTTAGCTCCTCCAGAGGCGTGACGGCTCATTCCACCAGAGGCATGGCAGCCTCATGGGCAGCAGCTCGACACGTGGCTCCTGAAGTGATATGCAGGGCAGCCTCGTGGTCTTCTATTCATACATTTATGTCTCATTATTGTATTGAGCCTGCTTCCCTTTCCTCTGTTAATTTTGGTTGAAAAATCCTGTCAGTTGACGGGAAAGATTAAAATATTTTTTTTGAGCAAGCATACCCTCCCGTGTGGATTGGCTAGTTATTTCCCACACGTAGTCTGCCATGGAGTCTGTCAGGAAAACGGAAAATTTATTACCAAATACTTACCGTAATTTTCCTTTCCTGATAGACTCCATGGCAGACGGAGTTCCCACCCATGTATTAAAAATATGAGAGTTGAAATTTGAGTCGGCTAGTTACGGAACACCTGTCTGTGGAGGTGAGCTCAAATTTATGGGTAAGGGGTCCTATAGCTGTGGAGAGGAGGCGGGGTTAACCCACACGTAGTCTGCCATGGAGTCTATCAGGAAAGGAAAATTACGGTAAGTATTTGGTAATAAATTTTCCGTTTTCCAGCAAAAGCCTGGCTTGGCCATTCCATTGGTCGTGGAGGCTACCTATCACATTAAAGGGATCAATGTGGAGGTTCAGCAAGCTTGATTATAACATCTCCGGATCTGCCAACCATTTTTACATTCAAGCAGGTTATCATGTGCTTATTCATTATTTCATCATATGCTCAGTATTAGTTCCCCTGGTTTGTGACAAGTTCACTTTTTTAACATCTAAAAGAGAACACTTGCATTTGCTCTTTGCTTGACTCCTCTAGATTATCCAAATTTCCGTATTTATTATGGAAGCACAGACATGACAATGAAGGAAATCAAAACAACCTAAAATGCAAGCAACACAAAAATTCAAATGAAGCAAATTGTTCCAAAATGAACAACAATTATTTTTTCATTGTATAGCAACGCATACTTCACATGCAAATTGATGCTAACACAAGCTAAGTACCAAGGAGAAAAGCAGAGATAATATGAACTATTTTGTGACTTTCTTGTTGTCAGCATAAAGAAAACCATTTGTTTTTCTTCATAAATACCTTTCCCTTAAGCCCCTTTCACATGTGCAGTACAATCTGGTCTGTATGTCAGTTTTTCAGGTGAACCTTGCCAGAAGTTCCATGTACCGTAAGAGCCGGTTCACACCAGGGCGACTCGTCAGGCGACTCAGCCGCCTGACAAGTCGCGTCCCGCTCTGTTCAATAGAACCGTTCTAATAGGAGCGACTCAAGTCGCTCCGACTTAGAAAAAGGTTCTTGTACGACTTTGGGGGCGACTCGGGGCGACTTGCATTGACTTCAATACAGAAGTCAATTTGCAAATCGCCTCTCAAGTCGTCTTGAGATCGCCTTGCCGAGTCGCCCCCAAAGTCGTGCTGTCCTGGTGTGAACCGGCTCTAAGTCTATGGGCAAGCAGATGTAAACAGTACCTTTTCATCTGACTACCCATAGACCCAACTGATGCAATACTAATGTGGCTTGGAGATTCGGATACATCCGAATTTCTGAATCACATAAATTTTGTCTGAATTTCGATTCACAGAATCACCCATGTCCATTTGCTGTAACTGCTAATAAAGAGTTAGCTGGAGTTCAGCTTCAATTTGTTAGTCAAGTCATTCTAAATCTGCTATTCCAAAACTTAACTCCCTGCAGACTGACAATGCTGCTGTCCCAATGTGTCTGCTTTACTACTTCACCCAGAATGAAGACACCCTTCACATAAACACTATATAATACCCAATATTTGGTAAGATGATGTTGTATGAAGTAAATAGATACCAAATATGTCAAGATTTAAAACTGCATGGATCTGTGAAATAGCGACAAACTACATAACTTAAAATTGTCCATATGTGGCTCTTTAAACGCCTTTACAGTTTATGAGTTTAGAGTTGAACATAAAACATGGCCTTAGAATTATTGCTCTCACTTCGATGTCTCCGGAGATACCTCACATGCGTAGTGCATATGCGTTTACATATGCGTGCTGAACATATACTTGCGGTTGCATTTCTGTATTTGTGCAAGGGACAGGTGTGCTTTAATTTTTTTATTAAATAATTTTTAGTATTTTTTTTAATTAATTTTTTTTTTTACACTTTAATTTTTTTTACTGCTTTTGGCAGGGTTCAAGAAAGCTCCCTTGGGATAGCTTTGGGCAGTGACAGGTCTTCTTTATGAAGCCATCAGGCATCTTTAGAAAGACATCAGCTCCAAAGCAGCTAACTAAGCACAGATCATGCTTGGTTGGCTGCTTCTCATCGTTTACGGGTTTATTCATCACAGAGAAAATCGGGGAAAGGAATTTCCTCCATCTCCTCTGTGGGAAGCAGTTCCGGCCATTTACTGCATTTCTAAGCACCTTGGGGGAAAAGGAATAGCCCAGGAACCACCGTGGGTGGTGAAGGAAGGAAGGGGGTGGTGGCCACTCACAGCACTGTAAAAGTGATCTGGCAGCTGTAAAGCCACCTGAATCACTTTCACAAAACAGTAAATCAGCAGCCATGATCCTGTAATAACCATTTTCTGACAAGCTGTTTAAATATGTATATTGGTAAGCAAGTGGTTCATTCTGGGAGAATTTGCTTTGGTTGTTGTGGGCCAATCATCAACACAGCGAACATCTATGTTATTTATTAAACAAGGCCTATTGTCTCAGAGTTCCCAGTGTGCTGACAACAGATGGACTAACTAAACAGTGCATGTACCGTATGTAGAATCACTGTTTCAGATTTCTAAAATCCCAGCCTTTTTATTTACAGCTGGCATCAGGTATTCTATAACAGGTACCTCAGATCTACAATGATAGCTTTCTGGGACTGTAAGCGATTATGACGATAACTATAGATGATGACAATAACTTAAATCAGATTCGAAAACCTCTTGGGTTTTTACTGCTATCTTGTGCTCCATTACAGAAATTTCCCCTCACTTAGTGCCGGTTCACACTTGTGCGATGTGGTAACCCTGCAAATCCACTGCGGGTTCCCGCATCGCACCCGACTCACACGGCAGTTCACACTGCCATATGTGAACTGCTGGGAGTGTCAATACATTGTTAATGACACCCCCATTTCAGTTCGGATATCGCACTGCGAACTGACAGTTCGGAAATGAATCGGATTGCATGGGTGTGAAAACCCATGCGATCCGATTCTGGTGCAGACCAAAAAAAGGGTCCTGTGCGAGTTTGGTCCGAATGCAATGCGATATCAGCCATTCGATCTGTATGGCTGAAATCGCATTGCACGGACATTGCATGTGATTTGCACTGCAGTGCGATGCGAATCACATGCAATCTCGCAGAGGGCACATTTGTGAACCATTTTCTCTCACAGTAACACTGGTTTCACTGGACAGAGAAATTATGGAAAATCTCAAACAGCAGATGCAGATTTAAGCTTTATTATTATTTTTATTTATTTTTTACAGCTCTCTCTTTCAAAAATGAAACTCAGAAAAAAAAAAGTTTAACTATGAACAGAAAAAAAGCAGAAGAGAAATACTATCTAAAAGGAGAAGGGAAGGAAGGAGTTACATTGGGCAGATTAAGTATTATCTAAGGTTCATAAATGGTTAAATAAAACATATTTTATTTAAATGTTTTTTTTTCATCTGATGTGATATGCAGATCAAAAGTCAAAATCCCTCTGATCTACCTTAGAATGAAACAATGGGGTTGATTCACTAAAGGTAAATAGTCTGTGCACTGCAAGTGCACCCACAAGTGCACTTCCTGTGCACTGCAGGTGCAGTTGCTCTAGTTCTAAGGGGAACATGCAAGGAAAATAAATAACTGCATTTTTGCTTGCACACGATTGGATGATAGAAATCAGCAGTTTCCACTAATTTCAGAGCTTCCCCTCTGATCTAGAGCAACTGCACTTGCAGTGCACTTCTAGTGCACAGTCTATTTTCCTTTAGTAAATCAACCTCAATGTACCATAACTACTGTACAAATACAATATAACAATAATGTAGTTAGAACATATTTCTCAAAATAGCTTCTAAATACTGTTCGGAAGCTTCATTTTAGACAGGCGCGGCTGAGACCACTCCTATGATACACAGAACAAGTCTTTTTGACTGCCAGGATTAGATGACGATTAGCAGCTGGGAAAAAGGAGCAGGGGAAGGGGCATAAATGTAGGAGACACACCTAAGAAATTTTGAAAAAATAATTTTAAGGCATATCTTCTACGCCCAGGTTTTGGAAGTGGTAAAGTACATTTATTTCTACTTTGACATTTTGGAATTTTTTGCCTAAATCTGTGACCTAAAATTCAAATGCAACCTATTTAACTTTAGGTTGCAACACTGCAAAATATTAAAAAGTTTGAGAAGTGGACCAGAAGATACTTGGAATGCACAGCTTTTTAGATGAATTTGACTGGCACCCTGCCTGGGAAAAGTGAGGCTGTTGGAATGGAGATCTCATGGTTTTCATCCTAAAGATACTGTATGTATGAGTGGGGTACCCCAAGGTTTTGTCTTGGGACCAATTCTATTCAACATATTCATAAATCATATAGAGTATGGGATAACTAGTTCAGTCTCAGTTTTTGCGTATGACACAATGTTAAGCAGAGTAATAAACTCTCATCAGGACATGGAAAATTTGCAGAATGACCTGAATAAAATAAAGTAGTGGGCAGAAAATGGCAAATTGGGTTTAATGTGGAGAAATGTAAAGTAATGCACTTGGGGTCAAAAAACATAAATGTAAAATATTCACTAGGTGGAGTACAGCTGAGGGAGTCAAGGATGGAGAAGGATCTAGGGGTACTAGTAGATGGCAGGTTGTGCAACAGCATGCAGTGCCAAGCTGCAGCTGCCAAAGCTGGCAGAATATTAGCATGCATAAAAAAAGGGATATACTCCAGGGACAAAACCATAATTCTGCCACTTTATAAAACTCTGGTCAGACCTCATCTGGAGTTTTTAGTCCAGTTCTGTTCACCAGTCCTCCGAAGGGATGTGCTGGAGCCGGAGAGAGTCCAAAGAAGGGCAACAAAACTAATAAGGGGACTGAAGGACCTCAATTACGAGGAACGGCTGCAAACACTAAATGTATTCTCGCTGGAGAAAAGACCCTTGAGAGGAGATATGATAGCGATCTACAAATATCTCAATGGGGATCCCAGCATAGGAAATAAAATATTCAGTCATAGGGAGTGTAAGAGGACACGGGGCCACACAATGAGACTGGAGAAGAAGAGGCTTCACTGTTAAGGCAATAAGGATATGGAACTCTCTCCCACAAGTGGTGGTGACTGCAGGGAGTATGGATATCTTTAAAAGACTTTTAGATGTACATCTTAAAGGACACAACATACAGGGATATGGGAATCATTATAGACACTGATACACATGCACCCACACTGGATGGACTATTGTCTTTTTTCAGCCTTACCTACTACGTAACTATGTATGTGAACAAGCTGAGTAATCAAACTGTCCAAAACTTTACCAAATCTGACTCTTTCTACTGTATGATAAAATTACTAGCTGTATTAAGTGTAATATAGGCAAAAATCTTGATAATCTCTAATTCTGTTGCAAAAAAGATCAAATTAACAATGACTTTTTTTGCAGTTATTTCTATTTGCATTGAGAACAGACATGCTCAAAATCCTGTTGACAACATTTCCTTCTTAACCACTTCCCGACCGCGCCATGTACAAAAGACGTCCACAGCGCGGTCGAATTATCCTGAGTGGACGTCCCAGGGACGTCCTCACAGAATCTTGCTCCCGCGCGCCCCCTGGGGCGCGCTCCAGGATATGACCGTGACCGCCGGGTCCGGAAGACCCGGCGCATCACGGATCACGGTAGATGGCCGCTAATCGCGGCCGTTTACCACGTGATCGCTCCGTCAAATGACGGAACGATCACTTGTAAACAGACCGGTGTCATGTGATGACGCCGGTTCCTCCCTCCCCTCTCTGTACCGATCGGTACAGTGTGAGAGGAGAGGGGAGGGAGCGGATCATGTCCGCTCCCTCCCCCATGTCAGCTGTGGGCTGGATCTGACAATTGCAGTCACAGATCCAGCAATCCATCCATCCCTGCTCAGCCATCCCTGTGCAATACTCTGCCAATACTCTGCAATACACCCTGTGCAATACTCTGCAATACACCCTGTGCAATACTCTGCAATACCCTGTGCAATACTCTGCAATACACCCTGTGCAATACTCTGCAATACACCCTGTGCAATACTCTGCAATACCCTGTGCAATACTCTGCAATACACCCTGCCAATACTCTGCAATACCCTGTGCAATACTCTGCAATACACCCTGCCAATACTCTGCAATACCCTGTGCAATACTCTGCAATACCCTGTGCAATACTCTGCAATACCCTGCCAATACTCTGCAATACCCTGTGCAATACTCTGCAATACCCTGTGCAATACTCTGCAATACCCTGTGCAATACTCTGCAATACCCTGTGCAATACTCTGCAATACCCTGTGCAATACCCTGCCCATACTCTGCCCATACTCTGCAATACCCTGTGCAATACCCTGTGCAATACCCTGCCCATACTTTGCAATACCCTGCCCATACTCTGCCCATACTGTGCAATACTCTGCCATATTCCGCAATACCCTGCCATACTCCGCAATACTCCTCAATACCCTGCAATACTCCACAATACCCGGCAATACTCCACAATACCCGGCAATACTCCACAATACCCGGCAATACTCCACAATACCCGGCAATACTCCACAATACCCTGCAATACTCCACAATACCCTGCAATACTCCGCAATACCCGGCAATACCCCGCAATACCCGGCAATACTCCTCAATACCCGGCAATACTCCTCAATACCCGGCAATACTCCTCAATACCCGGCAATACTCCGCAATACCCGGCAATACTCTGCAATAACCACTTCCCGCCCGCCGGCCGTCATATGACGTCCTTGACTTTGTGCGGAGATATCTGAATAATGGGAGCAGCTACAGGCATCATTCAGATATTCGCTTTTTCAGCTGGCGATTCCCTACACCATAAGAACAATCATAGCGGCTGTTCCACCGCTTGATCGCTCTTACGGAAGGTGAGAGGGGATGCCCCCCCCTCCCGCTGCCCTCCGGTGCTTCTACCGACTCACCGCTACGATCAAAGCTAGGATTGGTTTTTTTTTGTTTTTTTTTCAGGCTTCCCAGCCTAGAGGTGAGATGTGGGGTCTTATTGACCCCATATCTCACTGTAAAGAGGACCTGTCATGCCATATTCCTATTACAAGGGATGTTTACATTCCTTGTAATAGGAATAAAAGTGATCAAAAAAAAATTTGGGGCGGAAAAACATGTCAAACTAAAATAAATAAAGTAAAATGAACAATAAAATATATATATATTTTTTTAAAGCGCCCCTGCCCCCGCGAGCTCGCATGCAGAAGTGAAAGCATACATAAGCCCCGCCCACATATGAAAACGGTGTTCAAACCACACATGTGAGGTATCGTTGCGAACGTTAGAGCGAGAGCAATAATTTTGGCCCTAGACCTCCTCTGTAACTCAAAACATGTAACCAGTAAAAATATTTAAAGCGTTGCCTATGGGGATTTTTAAGTAGCGAAGTTTGGCGCCATTCCACGAGCGTGTGCAATTTTGAAGGGTGACATGTTAGGTATCTATTTACTCGGCGTAACTTCATCTTTCACATTATGCAAAAACATTGGGCTAACTTTACTGTTTTTTTTTCTTTTAGGCACAAAACAGTTTTTTCCCGTAAAAAACGCGTTAGAAAAATTTCTGCGCAAATACCGTGCAAGATAAAAAGTTGCAATGACCACCATTATATTCTTTAAGGTCTTTGCTAAAAAAACATATATAATGTTTTGGGGTTCTATGTAATTTTCTAGCAAACAAATGATGATTTTTACATGTAGGAGAGAAATGTCAGAATTGGCCTGGGTTCTCCAGAACGCCTGATGGTGCTCCCTGCATGTTGGGCCTCTGTATGTGGCCACGTTGTGTAAAAGTCTCACACATGTGGTATCGCCATACTCGGGAGGAATAGCAGAATGTGTTTTGGGGTGTAATTTGTGGTATGCATATGCTGTGTGTGAGAAATAACCTGCTAATATGACAATTTTGTGGAAAAAAAAAAAAAAGAAAAAAAAATCTTGATTTTTGCAAAGAATTGTGGGAAAAAATGACAACTTCAAAAAACTCACAATGACTCTTTCTAAATACCTTGGAATGTCTTCTTTCCAAAAAGGGGTCATTTGGGGGGTATTTGTACTTTTCTGGCATGTTAGGGTCTCAAGAAATGAGATAGGCCGTCAGTACTTCAGGTGTGATCAATTTTCAGATATTGGCACCATAGTTTGTGGACTCTATAACTTTCACAAAGACCAAAAAATATCCACCAATTTGTACTTATTTTTACCAAAGATATGTAGCAGTATAAATTTTGGCCAAAATGTATGAAGAAAAAATACTAATTTGCAAAATTTTATAACGGAAACAAAGAAAAATTCATTTTTTTACAAAATTTTCAGTCTTTTTTCTCTTATAGCGCAAAAAATAAAAAACCCAACAGTGATTAAATACCACCAAAAGAAAGCTCTATTTGTGTGAAAAAAAGGACAAAAATTTCATATGGGTACAGTGTTGTATGACTGAGTAATTGTCATTCAAAATGTGAGAGCACCGAAAGCTGAAAATTCGTCTGGTTAGGAAGGGGGTTTAAGTGCCCAGTTGTCAAGTGGTTAAACAGCTATCACCATAACATTTGTTTCAATTAGGCAATTTCGCTTGAACACTCTTGCTTTGGCGACAGCTTTAAATTATTTGATTTCCCATCACTTTCTATTTAATAGGACCAGAACCAGTGAGGGTGAATCTTCTCAGTGGGGATGTAGACAGCAATAACAGCTATACAGAAGGTCCAACCCTTCCACACACTAACCAAACCTTAAAATAGGTTTTGCCTTCACATACACTTTAATCCCAAGTCTATTTAGCTAATAAGACACTAAACACCTTTTACAGAACATGTTGTTATTGAGACTTTGTTCCATTGCACTGGGACCTTCAACTAACATTTATACCCAAAGAGATAAAGTTACCGCTCAGATGTATTTGATTTGGTCTTTCACTCCATCCCAAGCCATGGGTGCAAGCAATGCATATGGTGATGCGATAATTAGAAGAAGTTTTGGACAGCTGCACTCCAAAAAAGGTTCCTTTATTAAAAAGTCAAATCACAACAATCCATGCCAAAGCAAAATAAAGGCAGACAAGCCAACGCGTTTCACACTGTAGTTCAGTGCTTACTCATAGCTCTAGCTATGAGTAAGCACTGAACTACAGTGTGAAACGCGTTGTCTTGTCTGCCTTTATTTTGCTGTGGCATGGATTGTTGTGATTTGACTTTTAAATAAAGGAACCTTTTTTGGAGTGCAGCTGTCCAAAACTTCTTCTAATTATCGCATTAACATTTATACCCAATGGTATTCTGGGGAAGGGATGCCTATTTCATATAACAGGCTGAATGTAATTTGTCCTTAGGGTATGAGCACAGTGCTGTAAAAAACAGGGGAATGGCTATTACCTAAGCAGGCAATAAGGATTCTGGGAAATGTAGACTACTGCTGAAGTTTGGAGCAATATGCTTCTATGGTGCCATTAGACAAAACCTGAATTTTATAGAGCAGTTATAGAAAATCGTGTATAACTGCAGACGATGAAAGGTCACAGAGGCTCACAGAGAGTGGGGATGTAAAGTGGTTGTGGTCTCTCTGCTCCCATCCAATTCCCATGAATAAATGTTCTGATATGACAGGAAGGGATATATCTTTGGCAGCCATTGCCATCTACTCAGACCTTTATCAATATTGATTTTGAGTAAATAAGAGAGGAGATGGGACAATTGTTGTTGTGGATCTATCACTGCAAGGAATGAAGGACAACGACTGTCAGATCCAGTAATGTAACTGATGGTGAGTAAACTAAAGCTACCAAGCCTGGCAAGGTGACCTCCCCAGTTATTTTATTTTTTTCACATAATTCATACTAAAATGAAATTATCTGTGAAAAATAAGACCAATTTATCTGATCTGCACAAAAGTGTCATTTATCTGTGAATAGTCATATAATACAGTCTGTGAAAGCTATGAATGTGTTCAGAATTCTAAAATGACAAGCAGGCACAACCATCGCTCTGCTGTAGCTGCTCCCAGTGGAGCCTGTCATTTGTATCTCTGAGATAACACAACTCCACTAAGGCACCTGTTTTCTACCATTAGAAAAGCAATACAATTCTCACTTAGGCCTGGTTCACACTGGGGCGACAAACGCTCCGACATTGGGAGCTCATGTCGCATGACGTGTGAAAATCAATGTTTCCCTATGGGAGCCGTCCTAACTGGTCCGACACATGTCAGTCCGACTTTGAAAATGCTCCCTGTACTACTTCTGTCCGACTTTGATCCGACTTCAGCCCATTGACTATCATTGAAGTCGGATCAAAGTCGGACCGCAGTCTTGCATGGTCCGACTTTGGCATGCGACTTGTGCTGTACTGCTCTTGAGGGGGAACTCCAGGCCAAATTTTAAATAAAAAACCGGCGTGGGTTCCCCTCCAGAGGCATACCAGGCCCTTGGGTCTGGTCTGGATTTGAACGGGCACCCCTACGCCGAAAAAAACGGCGTAGGGGTCCCCCCAAAATCCAAACCAGACCCTTATCCGAGCACACAACCTGGCCGGCCGCAGGGGAAGAGGGGGGGACGAGAGAGCGGCCCCCCTCCCTCCTGAACCGTACCAGGCCGCATGCCCTCAACATGGGGGGTTTGGTGCTCTGGGGCAGGGGGGCGACCTGCGGCCCCCCACCCCAGAGCACCCTGCCCCCATGTTGATGAGGACAGGGCCTCTTCCCGACAACCCTGGCCATTGGTTGTCGGGGTCTGCGGGCGGGGGGCTTATCGGAATCCGGGAGCCCCCTTCAATAAGGGGGCCCCCGGATCCCGGCCCCCCCACCCTATGTGAATGAGTATGGGGTACATCGTACCCCTACCCATTCACCTGGTGGAAAAAAATTGCAATAAAAAAACACTACACAGGT
This sequence comes from Rana muscosa, assembly GCA_029206835.1. Taxonomy (NCBI): domain Eukaryota; kingdom Metazoa; phylum Chordata; class Amphibia; order Anura; family Ranidae; genus Rana; species Rana muscosa. The sequence continues at coordinate 190,366,621 of CM055116.1, forward strand.
TTTCAAAGTAATTTATTGCACAGCTCCGGGGTCTTCTTCCGACTTCCGGGGGTCTTCTTCCGACTTCCGGGGGTCTTTTCCGACTTCGAGGGTCTCCGGTGTCGTCTCCCGCTCTCCGGTTCTTTCTTCCGCCGGGCCTCCGCTAACTTCTTTTAGCTCTCTTGCTAACAGAGGCCTGGTCTTCCCGTTGTCTCGTCCGGCTCTCCGTTGTCCTTCTGCCGGCCCCTCCACTAACTTCTTCGTAGCTCTTTCGCTAGTGGAGGGGCCGGGCTTCCCGTCGCTGTCGCCGTCGGCTTCTTCTTCCCTCTTCTCCTCTTCGATGTTGACGCGTCGCTTCTTCCCGCTGTAATACTGGCTCTCCGCTCCGCATTAATATAGGCTTCTCATTTCGTCACAGTCACATGTTCGAGGGCACATGGCCCCGGAGCATGTGACTGTGACGTCATGGGAACATGTGACTGTGACGTCATGAGAAGCCTATATTAATGCGGAGCGGAGCGGAGAGCCAGTATTACAGCGAGAGGAAGCGACGCGTCAACATCGAGAAGGAGAAGAGGGAAGAAGACGCCGACGGCGACAGCGACGGGAAGCCCGGCCCCTCCACTAGCGAAAGAACTACGAAGAAGTTAGTGGAGGGGCCGGCAGAAGAACAACGGAGAGCCGGACGAGACAACGGGAAGACCGGGCCTCTGTTAGCAAAAGAGCTAAATTGAAGTTAGCGGAGGCCCGGCGGAAGAAAGAACCGGAGAGCGGGAGACGACACCGGAGACCCTCGAAGTCGGAAAAGACCCCCGGAAGTCGGAAGAAGACCCCCGGAAGTCGGAAGAAGACCCCCGGAGCTGTGCAATAAATTACTTTGAAAACCTGTGTGTGTTTTTTTATTGCAATTTTTTGTCCACCAGGTGAATGGGTAGGGGTACGATGTACCCCATACTCATTCACATAGGGTGGGGGGGCCGGGATCCGGGGGCCTCCTTATTGAAGGGGGCTCCCGGATTCCGATAAGCCCCCCGCCCGCAGACCCCGACAACCAATGGCCAGGGTTGTCGGGAAGAGGCCCTGTCCTCATCAACATGGGGGCAGAGTGCTCTGGGGTGGGGGGGCCGCAGGTCGCCCCCCTGCCCCAGAGCACCAAACCCCCCATGTTGAGGGCATGCGGCCTGGTACGGTTCAGGAGGGAGGGGGGCCGCTCTCTCGTCCCCCCCTCTTCCCCTGCGGCCTGCCAGGTTGTGTGCTCGGATAAGGGTCTGGTTTGGATTTTGGGGGGACCCCCACGCTGTTTTTTCGGCGTAGGGGCGCCCCTTCAAATCCAGACCAGACCCAAGGGCCTGGTATGCCTCTGGAGGGGAACTCATGCCGTTCTTTTAATTTAAAATTTGGCCTGGAGTTCCCCTTCAAGATTCATACCAAACACAGTGCCTGATATTGGCGGGGATCCAAGTCGGATCCCCATTCATTGAAAGTCGGACATATGTCGGCTTCATGTCGCAGGGCAAAGTCGGATCCAAAGTAGGACAGATGTGTGTCGCACTAGTGTGAACCCGGCCTTAAAGTATCAGGAACAAGAGTGTCACATCTATTTCACTTAAACAAATCTGTCATCATTTTTGAAGATATATCTTTTTAATGTGATTGATTTGACCGATGTTGCATGGGCAATATTTGTTATTGTTAAAAATACATCCGCCCCTAATTTCATTCAACGCTCGCCAACTGCCATGAATATCTGAACTCAGATTTCTGCACTGCTTGCTCTAGTTGCGTTCTTCATTATGTATCAGCGAAACTTAGAAATCATGCCTGCTCAAATTTGGTGTATGTACTGGACAACAGCAATGCTGTTGTCCAGAAACATGCTTGTAATCCAAAGCACTTGTATATATATAACAACTTGCTTACTCGGCACATATACCCCCTTCCTGCCCAGGCGAAATTTCAGCTTTTAGCACTGTCACGCTTTGAATGACAATTGCGCGGTCATGCGACATGGCTCCCAAACAAAATTGACGTTCTTTTTTTTTACCACAAATAGAGCTTTCTTTTGGTGGTATTTGATCATCTCTGCGGTTCTTATTTTTTGCGCTATAAACAAAAAACCTGACAATTTTGAAAAAAAACCCCACAATATTTTTTACTTTTTGCTATAATAAATGTCTAAATTTAAAAAAAAAAAAAAAAAAATTTTTTCCTCAGTTTAGGCTGGTACGTATTCTTCTACATATTTTTGGTAAAAAAAAATCGCAATAAGCGTATATTGATTGGTTTGCGCAAAAGTTATAGCGCCTACAATATAGGGGATAGAATTATGAAATTATTATTTTTTTTACTAGTAATGTCGGTTATCTGTGATTTTTGTCAGGACTGCGATATTGCGGCGGACATATCGGACACTTGACACATTTTTGGGACCATTCACATTTATACAGCGATTAGTGCTATAAAACTGCACTGATTACTGTATAAATATGACTGGCAGGGAAGGGGTTAACACTAGGGGGCGATCAAGGGGTTAAATGTGTGCCCTGCTAGGCGATTCTTACTGTGGGGGGAGGGGACTGACTGGGGGGGGGTGATCGATGGGTGTCCCTATGTACAAGGGACACACCATCGGTCTTCTCTCCCTGACAGGACGTGGATCTCTGTGTTTACACACAGAGATCCACGTCCCTGGCTCTGTGACTGCCGATCACGGGTACCTGGCGGATATCGCAGCCGCCAGGCACGCACATCGGCACCTGAGTGACGCGGTGGGCATGCGCGCGCGCCCCCCAGCGGCCGGAGGCCCGAGGATGTCAATAGACGGCCTCCCGGACCTGTAAGCCACCTTGTGGCTGTCATTCGACAATGGCCCGGGTCCCAAGTGGTTAAAGCAAATTTCCCCATAAGAAATAATTGAAACTCAAATGATTCGTTCCACAACCATTTATTCACAGGTCCTTCAGTTTATAGTCCATATAAAAAGATTATAGCAATGTGACCAGGTTGTGTAACCATAAAATGTCCATCCATAAAGCCTCCACAAGGGGATTAGAAGCAAAATCCATTATGGAGCTACTGAGTATAAAAGAGAAGAGAGGCGCCTCTAAGTGTAGCAATATGGTTACATTTAATGAAGGTACAACATTTAGCAACTCACATGGTTATTGAATATAACAGGCACATTTAAGTATGCAGGTGTAGCGGGTGTTTGAATTTATGTGAGGACTCTGGTGGTGTGGGGTTCCTTGGGGGCTACAGGTGGCGTTGTTACCCTGGGCCGGAGCTGAACTCATACCGCAAACTGTGCCTTTTTGTCCACCCCTGGAGCTGGTACAGCGGGGTGGGGAACCCGCTGTGACGCAAAGGGAGAGGTCATAAAAGGGGCGGACGCCCTGACCTTAGGGGCAGAGAGTTGGAGGACGCGGCTGCACCCAGGCACCTTTGGCTTGGGTGCTGGCGTTCCGGTGTTTCGGGCCTAGGCGCCCTTGGACTAGCCGAAGCGGAGATGGAGTCCATCTCAGGCACCTTTAGCCTGGGGTGAGGTACTATGGCGGATGCCTGGGGCTCAGTACCTTCGACTGAGTTCCACGAGGGTGGAGGAATCCAAGGGGGCCCTAGCTCCTTGGGTGCCCGTGTCTGAGTTCGTGAGGACTGGTGCGCAGTAACTTCTCCGAAGAGCCCGGCGCGGCATCGCTGGTGACGGAGAGGCCTCCATTTCTCCCTTGGACGGATTTCTTCCTCTGACAGGGGCAAAGTGAGCGAAGGTAATTCACGTTCTTTATTACCTAGTCAGTGGCAGTGACTATTCACCACTGGTGACAGCACAGTGGGCAGCAGCAGAAGGGAAAGGATTGTGCCTCGATCTGTCCCCATTTTCCGAAGGAGAAAGATTGTTTTATTGCTTGGCAAGAAGAATAAAACTGAGTTGGACCTATTCACTGTGTGGAACTTGGGTTACTAAAGCAAAGGAGTCAGGGACGAAGGACTGGACTTGACTCTAGGACACCTACACAAAAGCCCAATCTTCTGGCCTTCACCTCTTAGTTATGGAGGACATGGGCCGTGGTGTGTATCATCCCTCTCTCCCAGGTACCCCTAGACAACAGCCATATAACCGATAAAAAGAGGGAGAGGGGTGAGGCCGCTACACAGGCATCAGGGGTAAAGCTGTCCACACAGACCATCCTCCGCACCGCTGGCTTTCACCGTCGTCAGTCTGCAATTGTGACCTGGAAGACTACCTAGCAGTAGAGCGATCTGAAAGCGAGGCTTGAACCGCTCGTGGAGCGCAGAGTGGAAAGGATGACGCCAATTGCGGTGTGGATGATGTTTTATGTAGACAGCTTTACCCCGGATGCCTGCATACTTAGATGTGCCTCTTTTAGTCGTTAACCATGTGAATTGCTAAATGTTGTACCTTCAATAAATGTAACCATATTGCTACACCTAGAGGCGCCTCTCTTCTTCTTTATACTCAGTATATATACTTGTATATCAAGACATCGCTTGTATATCAAGTGAAAATGTATTTAAAAATGTTGCTTGTCTTGCAAAACGCTCTCAAACCAAGTTACTCTCAAACCAAGGTTTTACTGTATTTTAATTACAAGCAGGTGCATGAGCCTTTATGGTTAACCATTCCCTCTCTTGCAAGACATGTTCATTAACACCTCAAAATTATAAACACACAAGTTCTCTACCAGCTTCCTTCCCCTTGCACAATAACACAATATATTTATATGCCATTTGGTCTTTCAGTACATGCTCATCCTGCCTTTCACATTAAAGTGGTATTAAACCCAAAAGCAAACATTTATTATATTGCAGCTTACAAATTCTTAGATGTGGTGGCTGCATTTGTTTTCATTTTTAGGTTTTCTATCCTTTATTTTCATTTGGTGATCTGACCAGTTAGTCTGTTTTTCAACAAAACAAGCTCTCCTGCAGATGTATCGGTTTACAGCAGGGGTCTCCAAACTTTCTAAATAAAGGGCCAGTTGTTTGTCCAAACAGGGGGATCAGGACTGTGGTAGTGAAAAAAAGTGGCAGTGAAAAAAAAGAATTAGCACCTCTGGTGAGTAGGAGTGGTAATAGTGCCCTGTCATTGGTGCTGGAGGAATATTGCCCCATCATTGGTGTCAGTAGGAGGAATATTGCCCCATCATTGGTGTCAGTAGGAGGAATATTGCCCCATCATTGGTGTCAGTAGGAGGAATATTGCCCCATCATTGGTGTCAGTAGGAGGAATATTGCCCCATCATTGGTGTCAGTAGGAGGAATATTGCCCCATCATTGGTGGCAGTGGAAGGAATGGTGTCCCCTTTGCTGGTGTCAGTGGGAGGAATGGTACACCAACAGCCCCATAAAGGCAAGCAAAGGTCCACATTTTGGAAACCACTGGTTTACAGTGATGTGACAAACCATTTACCGCTGACAGGGGGGATCACAATGATCAGCTTTTATTTATTCATGTAAAACCTTTATCCCAAAAAAACAACAACTGTTTGCTGTAACTGCTTATGTAACCACAGTGTTAGTTGGAGCTTGGCTTCAATTTGTTAGTGTATTTAAATCTGCTAGTACATCTAACACTCCCCTCCCCTAGATTAGCAAAGCTGTTGTCCAAAGGTGCCCCCTGCGCTCCTTCATTCAAAGAGGGGGCACTCTCTATTACAGGAGGTGTGTTACTGGCCAGATCATCAGGTAAAAACAGAGGGAAAAATGCATAAGGACCGGTAAGCTGCAATATATTACATTTTTGGTTTTAATACTGCCCTAATGCGCATTGTATTTTTGCATCTTCTACTTTTCAATTTATATAAATATATATATATATATATATTGTGAGAAAAAAACAACCAGCGCCACAATGCTAATAAAATACTCCTATAATGACGTGAAAAAAAATCAAATATACCCCTCTGAGTGTCTACACAGCTGCTGAACACTTATAGTCATACACCACACCTATTGCAATATTAATTTTGTGAAAATAGTGCAGCGCTGCGTATCTATAAATGTTATATAAACAAATAATTATACATTCAATAAAACAATTTGTGAAGAAAATAAATAAATAAAATAAAAAAACAATTCATATGTAGGTTTCCAAAACTGTCACCGCTGTGTAAAATCCTATTTAAATGGATCCAATATTCAGTGCACACCACCACCTGCTAAAATGCCTGCTCACCTCAAGGATGAGTATAAAACTCACAGACAGATCACTCCTCGTGTCCACCACGATCAATCCACTTTACCAATGGTAGTAATTCCTACAGTCCCCAGACTGCACCTCTGTGTGGGTAATCAACATTTGAATTGTCTCCAAACAACACCTTCCTCCACTTGCTTTTCAATAATCAATTCCACTTATATTTCCAGGGGTTAAGGCCATGAAACAAAAAACACAAGTACCATAGTGTTCTCTGCTTTTAAATTTATTAAAAAAGCCCCCCTAAAAAGTTACACTTACAAGAAATATCAATAAAAACAGCATATATCAAAATCACCAGCTCATTCACCGCAGATCTACACTCACGGTGCTTCACCTGACATCACAGATTCGACTCCTCCCTTCTAAACGCGCATCGGCCTCTCATTGGCCTCGTGTGTCGGCCTCTCATTGGCCTTCATCATGAAGGCCAATGAGAGGCCGACATGCGTTTAGAAGGGAGGAGTAGAATCTGTGATGTCATGCGAAGCACCGTGAGTGCAGTCTGGGGACTGTAGGAATTACTACCATTGGTAAAGTGGATTGATCGTGGTGGACACGAGGAGTGATCTGTCTGTGAGTTTTATACTCATCCTTGAGGTGAGCAGGCATTTTAGCAGGTGGTGGCGGTGACAGTTTTGGAAACCTACATATGAATTTTTTTTTTCGTTTTTTTTTCTTCACAAATTGTTTTATTGAAAGTATAATTATTTGTTTATATAACATTTATAGATACGCAGCGCTGCACTATTTTCACAAAATTAATATTGCAATAGGTGTGGTGTATCACTATAAGTGTTCAGCAGCTGTGTAGACACTCAGAGGGGTATATTTGATTTTCACGTCATTATAAGAGTAATTTATTAGCATTGTGGAGCAGATTGTTTTTTTCTCACAATATATATATATATATATATATATATATATATTTATATAATTTGAAAAGTAGAAGATGCAAAAATACAAAGCGCATTAGGGTAGTATTAAACCCAAAAATGTAATATATTGCAGCTTACAGGTCCTTATGGCTGCGTGCATTGTTTTTTTTAGGCACCTTTTTCACAAAATTTATATATATATATATATACATATATATATTTTTTTTTTGAATGGTTACATTTATATAAAAAAAAACACTTTTAAATATTTATATTTTACAACAGTAAACAAGAAAAAAGATACAGACCAATAAAGGACAGTGCCATTGAGCCAATGACAGTTTATATTTGCAGAAGCACTACTCTGTAAGCGGCCATGATAAAACCGCTCACTTTGGTCAAATGACATCAACATAGTGAAAATAATGTAAAAATACTGTACATGCAATGCAATTTAGAGCAGGCAGGGGCACACTATGGGGTTGATTTACTAAAAGACAAATAGACTGTGTACTATGTTGCACTCTGCAATTGCAGTTGCTCCAGAGCTTAGTAAATGAGCAGAAGCTCTATCCTGACTTCCATCATCCAATCACGTGCAAGGAAAAAGCTTATTTTTTTTCCCATAGGCGTGCGCAGCCTATTGCATTAGGGTGTGCACCCCAAAGCTCAACACATACTACCGATCACTCACGATGAAAGGGAAGGGGCCGGTAAGTTACATATTTACCTGCCCCTTCCCCCACTCATCCTAAAACATCCCCAGCAGCAACAGCCAGTGGGAGAGGAGAGTAGGGAAGCTGGAAGCGCTGCAAGGGGAAGGAGGGAGGGAGCCAGGTCAGTAGGGGGAATCTGTGCTGCACAGTGTGATTAGGGTGTGCCTGGGCACACCTGGCACACCCTGTGCGCACGCCTATGTTTTTTTTCCTTGCACGTGATTGGGTACTCTTTGCAAAGTGAAGCTTTGCCTCGTTTACTAAACTCTGGAGCAACTGGGCTTGCAGAGTGCACAGTCTATTTTCTTTAGTAAATCAACCCTTATACATCTTGGTGGATGCTAGGAACCTATCAATCTGAATGCAATGATAAGCTGAAGCTTGTTTGCCAGCGTCTAAAATAAACCAGGTAACCTTGCAAACCTCTTAGGGGTGATCATTCAAATAAATTCATTACCTGTCTCCAGCATTTCAATATACATGTAAGCCAATGGTGAATTGGAGAACTATCATTGTGACATTGCTAACAAAACACATGTCAGCTCTAAAACAGGATACTCTATATTTTTATATTCTACAATCTAGTAGTAGTTCCATTTCCAATAGCAGAAACACATCTTTGACAATATTTTGTCACATATCATAAAAATATCAAATATGTCACAGATAATAATTGATCGCCTAGTAAGTGACAGTAGAATTAGACACAAGACACAGACACCACTAGACAGGTACAGGCATAAAGCATGCAGAAAGAAGGCAAATGGGTTACAGTACCTCTCCCTGTGTCCACGACAGCATGAAAGAACAGATAGGGCAAGTTAGGAAAACGGTTGATAAAATCGCAGAGAAGCAAAGCACAAAGCATCACAGGCACGCGGTGTACGCTCCACACTGAAAGATTCAGGACATCAGTGAAGAATTCATTGCTTTCCTAGGCTGGTAAAGCAACAAAGCAGCTGAAGCAAGACTGTATACAGATCTAAGGATGCAGTATAATATAATGGTAGAAAAAGCCTGATTCCTAAAGAACACTGTGCTGCTGCAGGCGTTCTTATAGAGAGAAGTAAAGAGAGAGTCCAATGCAAGCAGCTGGATAAGAAGATGCAGCATATGCATGTGAGCAGTGTAACCTCATCAGGATCTCCATGGAACAGATGAATGGGGGGGAAGGTAAGGCAAGGTAATAAATCACTCTGGGTTCAGTAGCATTAAGGCGGCCACACTTCCTCAGTCTAACGTGAAACTTATTTCCATGTGTCTCTAGACAAATGATGATCTGCAGCCCTGCACACGTTTATTGTTTCGGGATGGAATATTGATTGTCAGTCTCTTTCAATGTACTGAATATATATTTAAGGAATGTTCTAAACACATGTCCTCTGCATATGACTGAAGGCATCTATTCTCTTCTTTTATCACGTTATGCTCTAGGAATCCAACATAAGGCATGGGTATACCAAATTAACATTTGAAGCTGAACTCCGGGATAAGCAAATATTCTCTAAATATAAGAGGCATGAGTATTCTTACATCAACCTTAGTGTGCTTTGTACATTTGTTCCAGTTCCAAAAAATGTTTTAGATTGCCTTTCTTTCCTCTCCTCCTTCTCTTGCTGGCTAAAAACAGGTGCTTGGTCTCCAGGGCTGCACTCTCCGTTGGTTCAAATCTTACCTATCTCACCGCACCTTCAGTGTCACTTACAACTCCACTTCCTCCTCTCCAACTCCTCTTACCGTTGGGGTCCCCCAAGGTCCTGTCCTTGGAGCCCTGCTATTCTCGGTCTACACATCCTCCCTGGGTCAGCTGATAGCCTCCCATGGCTTCCACTACCATTTGTATGCTGACGATACCCAAATCTATCTCTCTGCCCCTCAGCTCACCCCATGAATCTCCTCACGCATCACTGATTTACTAACAGACATATCAGCCTGGATGTCAAACCACTTCCTCAAACTGAATCTTTCTAAATCTGAGCTCTTAATATTTCCTCCCCCACATGCCCCTTCCCCTGACTTCTCTATCAAGATCAATGGCACATCTATCAGTCCATCCCCACATGCCAGGGTGCTAGGGGTAACCTTAGACTCTGAACTGTCCTTTCACGCCCACATTAAATCCCTGTCCAAATCATGCCGCCTTAGCCTCCGCAACATTTCCAGAATACACCCCTTTTTAACTAATGACACCATCAAGATTCTAATTCACTCCCTGGTCATCTCTCGCCTCGACTACTGCAACTCCCTCCTCATTGGATTACCTTTACATAGACTATCCCCTCTTCAGTCCATTATGAATGCCGCTGCAAGACTCATCCACCTTAACAACCTTTCAGTGTCCTCCACCCTCTCTGCCAATCCCTCCACTGGCTCCCACTCACCCAACGAATGAAATTCAAAGTACTAACAATAATTTACAAAGCCATCCACAACTCGGCCCCCAGCTACATCACTAACCTAGTCCCAAAATACCAACCAAGACGCTCTCTTTGGTCCTCCCAAGACCTCCTGCTCTCTAGCTCCCATGTCACCTCCTCCCATGCTCGCCTCCAGGATTTCTCCAGAGCTGCTCCCATCCTTTGGAACTCCCTATCCCAATCTGTCCGACTGTCCCCTAATCTATCCATATTTAGACGATCCCTGAAAACTGTACTCTTTAAAGAAGCCTATCCTGCTTCTAACTAACTTGTACTTCCTCCATCAGCTCATCCCCCACAGCTATTACCTTTTGTATCAATTGACCCTCCCTTTTTAGATTGTAAGTTCTAATGAGCAGGGCCCTCTGATTCCTCTTGTACCAAATCGTAATGTAACTGTAATGTCAGCCTTTATTTTGTAAAGCGCTGCGCAAACTGTTGGCGCTATATAAACCCTGTATAATAATAATAAACAGGTGTAGTCACCAACCACTTGAATAATTGGTGGTATCAATTAAATAGGTTAATTTTCTGTGACACTAACCTGATAGGCCAATTATGTAGAGGTGGAGCTTGCATATGTGTATGTGAGTATATATATATATATATATATATATTTTGCCATATCTGTTTCAAACTAGCTATGACTATGGCTACTGCCGAAACGCGTCAGCATCATTGTTTTATTGTCACTCTGATGTACCAATAAACCACACTTTAAGGATTACAGTTTTGCCGGCTCTTCTTACTACATTTGTTCCAGTGTGCAGTAATCCGGCATTAAAGTTTGCCTCTATGCAGGAGCTGTAATAAAGACCAGTCCCTGCTGCTTTCTCCTTGTGCAGGATGACTGGTCTTGTCTCCGCCCCCTCCTATAGTTTTCTGCAGGCACCCGGTAGTGGGTGTGCTCTCAGTCCCTCCCACTGCTCTGCTCTCTGCACAGGATATGTACAGCACAGGGATGATATTACTGCAATTTTACAGGGTAATATCTGGGTATGCAACAACATTTGGTCCACACAAAGTGGATTTAAATCTTTTGTGGCTATTAAAGAATATATGTAAATGAAGATTTTATTGCCTAAAGTTCAAGTTAATTGATATAATAACGTGCCTATTCTAACATCATTTACCAACATTCTAACACTAGAATATTATTTAAAGAGGAAGTAAACCCTCTAAAACATTTCTTTAAAAAAAAACCTGCAAGAGAAAGGCATAGCATAGCATACTAGCTCATTATGAATTACTTACCTGAGATCGAAGCCCCCGCAGCGACTCTCGTTCCTTTCCTTTGCCGCCGCCATAATACCCGAGGGACTTCCAGGTATCGCTGCTCCGGCGCTGTGACTGGCCGGAGCAGCGATGACATCACTCCCGCACATGCGCCGTAGACATCGGTGCAGTGTATTCTGCAAATATCTCCTTAACCGTGTAGGTTAAGGAGATATTTCTTGCACCTACAGGTAAGCCTTAATCTAGGCTTACCTGTAGGGCCAAGTGGTCTGTTAGGGTTTACAACCACTTTAAAAAGTCAACACAATCTGAAACCCATCATACTAAGAAATTAGTCCTGTACTATGTATGCACTACTCACTCTAGTTGTGAACCTTATCAGTTAAAGAGAAAGTAAACCCTAAAAAAAAAACAACCCTGCAAGACAAAGGCATAATGAGCTAGTATGCATAGCATATTAGCTCATTATGTATTACTTACCTTAGATCAAAGCCCCCGCAGCGGTCCACATCTCCCCCTCCGGCCGCCGACATTTCTCCCGGTGCTTACTTCCGGGATTTGCGGCTCCATCACTGTGATTGGCCGGTGCCGCGATGACGTCACTCCCGCACATGCGCGCGGGTTCTGCCGGTAACGGCACATGGACTGAAGCAACGGCACATAGGTGCCATTGCTTAAGTTTTCCCCAGTGCACATGTGCCGATGACATCGGCACATGCAGGGGACAGGGGATATCTCCTAAACCGTGCAGGTTTAGGAGATATCCTGGGTAGCTACAGGCAAGTCTTAATATAGGCTTACCTGTAGCATAAAGTGGTTGTAAAGGGTTTACAACCACTTTAATAATTAATAATCATATTGATATAATAATGAATAATATTAGTATATTAAAAATTAATAATGAATAATCAAATAAGTGGGAACAGATTTCCAAGGTGGCCGTATGTTTTAATGGCACAAAGTTCATTTATGGTATGGTTGTCCATCAGTGTCAGACAGTCTGTTTCTATCCCTCACAGTCTGTTTTGCAGTATCTGTAAATATCGGGATTTCAGTGTATTTTATCAACTTTTGTAAGTTATAGGAAATAATTCACATTCTATCATCTTTATATATGACGAATACATGAAATATTCAGGAACACCATGAATTCATGAATCCTAATACCCTTAGGCTGGGCTTACACTTATGCAAATTGGATGCAGGTTTCCCCACATCCAATTCGCATGACAGGAGAGTGTGACCGGCTCTCTATCGAGCTGGTTTACACAGTTCCGGGGCAGCTGCGGTCCGCAGTGGAAAAGGGTTCTATGCGTCTTTGGCTCCATTTTAGGTCTGAATTCAGGCAAAAATTTGGACCGGATTTGCACGTAAAATGGAGAACAGTGACACAGCAGACGCCTTGCTGCGAGCCGCGGCCGCAGCTAGTGTGAACTGGGTCTTAATCCCAATACAGTAGTAGTACATTATTCCACATATCAACATTTCGATCTGTGACTTACATAGGACCTAGGTACCATGTGCATGTCTGGCTACACATCTGAAAGCTAACAGGTTGCTGGAAATTATTTCCTCACTACTCTCAGCACTGTGCTGGTGAACAAAGAAAGCCCTTCTGTTAAAGAGGAACTTCAGCCTACCCCCCCCCCCCCAAGATTATCCTCAATTCACATACTCAGTGATCCTGCATTGACCTGATATGATCTACTGTTGCCATTCGCCTTGTCCCACGCTGCTGGGTGCATCGTCCTGGTTTAGAAAGCCCAACCCCCTGATGAAGCATGTCAGGCCTGCCTTCTTCGGACTCTGTGAATGCAATGTGAGGCTTCAGCACAGAGGAGATGTCATTTTTGCCTAGCTGAGGCTGTATGGCTGGTAAACAAGCAAAGAAGAAAATATGCCATTTTAGATCGGGGGGGGGGGGGGGGGTTGTGCAATGATGTCAAGTACATCCAGGGGGTGAAGGTTCGCTTTAAGTTAGTTTGTATGAACTGGTGTCAGACTGCTAATTTGCAACTGTATGAAAAGCAGAGGCACTCAGTGCAGATAATATAGCAGGCTGGACAGCTCTCTCCTTCAAGCCACGGAGATTTCAAGCTTCACAGCATAACAGATTAACCTTTAAATGGTAACTGCATCTATTCTAATGGATGTCTCGCTATACTACTGAAGAATATTTATTATACTATCTGTACCATTACATACTGTAGTGTTGTATCATGTTAAGTGCTACCAAAGCACTGCTTGAAGATAACAGTGCAGGTAACTTGCCCCGAGAAAGACTGGAAAGACTAGGATTTTCTTCTGAGGGAACCATTGCCATAAAATATCACAATAGATGATTGGGAAAATTCAAGGGACAGAGGCATCTTCCCCCTGATAATGTTCAAATAAGGTGACTGTCATCTTGTGTTTATAGATATCTCAAACCCGGCCACCCTATGATCTGATTGTACAATCCCCTTTATGGTGGCCACATGCTATTAGATTTTTTTATCAATAAAAAAGATTGAATCCACAAACAAATCGATAGCAGATCAGTTATTCCTTTCGTAAAAGATTGACCAGAAAAAAAAAATTGTCATTTATCAAAACACGTATGGCCACCATTAGACTTGCCAACAACTATAGAATCCAAGGGCCTACCATGATGGATATACAGGAAATTGGAATAGCCTTCATATTGCAAATTGTACACACAGAATCCACATTAATATTGTAATGTGTGTACCTGGGTCTTTTATGTGCCCCCTTTCCTACATGGAGGATTAAAAGAATCTAGGTTGTCTGCTATTGGCAACCCAGACTAGTCTTTCCTAAGACAGAAGGCCTTAAAGCTGAACTGGGCAGCACAGTGGCTAGGTGGTTGGCACTTTCACCTAGCAGCACTGGGGTTGTTGGTTCAAATCCCAACCATGGCGCTACCTGCCTGGAGTTTCCATGTTCCAAAAACATGGTGGTAGGTTAATTGGCTTCTTTCTAAATTGACCCTAGTGTATTTATGAATGCGAGTTAGGGACCTTAGATTGTAAGCTCCTTGAGGGCAGGGACTGATAAAAGCACTGCGTAAATTGGCGGCGCTATATAAATAAATAAACTCTGGGCACAAAAAATTTTGTTCGAGTATAAAACCACAATTAATAGAAAAACCCACTTTGTGTGCATCAAATGCCCTTGCAAAGCCAGATGTTACCATATAAAAGTAGCTGTAGCATCACAGCCTGAGCAGAGCTGTTGGAGGGACCCAGCAGGCCCAACCAGTATATGGTGCGTGCAGAAGTCTACAGGAGGGGGTGGATACAAGACCAGTCACCCTGCACAAGGAGAGAGAGCAGAAATGACTGGTCTATATTACAGGAAGCTCCTGCACAGAGGCAAAATCTCACACTGGATTACTACACAAATCTGGAAGATACATCACCCCAAGCTTAAAGTAAGAATACAAAGTACTCTTATTTAGGCAATATTCTGCTTTAAAGGGTGACTCCCAAAGTGGCGGCTGGTGGTATATTTTTTTGGGCGGCGGCAAACGATTCACCCGTCATTATCCCCCCCCGGTCGGTCAGTCACCAGCCCCACACTTACCCCATCTAGGTCCCGGGCAGTGGCTTCACCTTGCCTTTCCTCCTCCTGGGCTTCACCTGCATCTCCTCCTTCCTCCTATTCGGCGGCCAAAAGGATCGCTTCTCCTCTCGGCCAATTGGGTGATGGGTCTCAGGACCCACTTCCTGATTGGCCGGGAGGAGAATCAGGACGACAATAGCGATCATTAATTTGCTATTGTCACACAACTGGGTGGGATTGGGACCCTTTTTTTAAGCCAATTAGAGCCTCAGGCCCTAATCATGTGCTTCTAACCCCCCCCCCATTGGAATCCATGCTCCCGGCACCCTGCATGTAGATTAGGGGCCAGACTAGGGGGGTGGCGCCCCGTAATGGACAGGCCGCCACTGGTAACTCCATTTTTATGTTGTAAATGAATGTTATTAAAAATTACCTTTCCTTTTCAATCTGCAACTCTGTAATTTTCTGAAAAAGCAATGCAATATGGCTACCTAGAGGTGTTGTGTACACAGAGTATGTACAGAATTCCCCCCAGAAATATCCTTTCCTGCTTGTGTAATTGGCTCATCAATTTCCCCAGAAGTCTGAACTAAGATAAAAGTCAGATTTCAGGCATCCCCTGCTACAAAAATGTATTTTTTGGTGAGATACTTTCAATAGGAAATCACAGCCAAAGGGATGCAGACCCTGCAGCTTTCCTCATTAGAGCCCTGCAGGTGCACAGCTGATTGATAATTCTGAAACCACTCCCATTAGACTCACTTATGCCCAGGGGCACAGAGGAACAAACAGTGATTTCTTCAGACTAACAAAAGGTAGGAATCTGCAACAAAGTTTGTTAAAATCCTTGTAATGTACATCGATCACCAGAGGGGAATGTTTTTTTCTTAACAAAAGTGGAGTTACGCTTTAAGCCCACCAATTTATGTAAACCAGCAAGAATGAAATAACAAAGAGTTACATTCATTTATTTTATACCAGGTGCACAGGATTATATATCTACAAAGAATTGTGGTTGTGGGGTAATGAAATAAAAGTCACCTATTGCGCTACATCACTGAAATCAGTCCACACAGGCATGATAGGGTCAGTCCACCAAAAAGCAATTTCATTTTAGAATAAAAATTGACATGATGAATCACCCAGCAGTTTTTTATTCTGCCGCTATTCTGCCAGCTGATTCATTTATCTAAGATCTCGATGAAAGTTCCAACTAATCCAGTTGGATTTTTTATCTATTTTACATTATTTACTTTGCAGCAAGGGGAGTTTTACAGAGAGTGGCTGACATTATGCCTAAATAGTTCCTCTCCAGACTCTGCTTGACATACAGAGTAGAGTTCTCTGAACTCATCTGCAAAATCCTGCGGGCCTTATGGGTGGCATGCCCATTGATGTATACAGGAGCTGCTTAGCAGATGATAATGCAAGTGGACAAGGCATATCTGTAGACATTGTTTTGCAGAACCCATATAGGCAGCTGGAGTACATTGTGATTCAATACACCCATCAGCAGCTTCCTAGAGCCCTAGTTTTCCTTTACATGGAAACTGGAGCAGATGGGGCTTACTGTGAGCTCCTCTGTACAAACCTTTAATAATAAAGTTTAAAAAAATATATTGTTTCCACCCCATATTTCCACCTGCTGACAGTTGGAATCTGACAGGTTGCTGTGATGAAACACAGACGGGTCTTAGTAACACACTCTTCAGAATGAAACCCAGAAGTGTCATGCTATGTGTATGTAGCACACAGACCCTTCCACTCCATCCATTTTTGGCGTAAGGCACACCTGCTACTTTGCCCGTTGTCCAACTCCAGGTATGGAGAGGCGAGCAGTGTTAGATTTTTGGGCCTTGGTGCGAGTTACCTCTTCAGAGTGGATCCCTGGTCTCCGTTGTCTAGGCAAAAGTCCCTTTGTAATAAAGCCAATGTCCACACAGGTGTAAAACCTAAGCAACAAGGTTTTATTATTTTCTTGAGGTAAAACTTGGAAGAGAGAGAGAGAGTAGAAATGACAAAGTAGGGGAAGGTTCAGGCACGCAACACTTAGAGAACACTTTCGTCGTCACTCAAGCCTGAGTGGTTATTGCTCACCCAGATAGTCCCTTTGAGAGCGGTCCTAACAACCGGAGTGGAGCACGGATGTCAGTGATGATGGATCCCCCTTTAGGTAGGCCTCCAGGCCTCTCCCCGAGACAGCAGTATCGTCGCTATCTCCGCCGGGACTGATATTCCCCTGGAACTCCTTCCCTAAAGATGGGCTTCCTTCAACCGGGCAGCCTGGGATCCCTGTTCCGAAGCGTAGGCCCCTCGATAGGAGAGCTGGGCCTACTATACAGCAGCAGAGCCTCGGGCTAAAGGTGCCCGAGACCAATCACATGCATCCCGTGCCATGAGGGCCACGAGACACGCTCACTGGACCAGAGGTCTCCCCAAACTCCTTGGGGTCCCCCTGGAATCGCCTCACGCCAAATGGCGTCTGCTCCTTATGTACCTTCTACCAGCATACACAGTGCGTAGACCACGCCCACTGCACGGCTGCCGAGAGAAGACACCCAAGGCGCTGTGATACCCCCGTGATCCAGCATGTGCCGGCGGTGACAGTGCCACCTGCAGGCAAAGGAGAATAACACTGTCGGCATGTACCACACCCAGAGCAGAGCAAACAATTTGTTCTAATCAACAGATCCGAGCCCAACTATTGGCTCGGAAAACCCCTAAATTTACACATATAGCGTCCCATAAATTGGGATCGGCGCTACATGTATAAGAAGCAAAGGCACAGACAGACCAGAGACGTATCAGAACCGTCTGCTGCCACAAGCTTTCCAGAAGGTGTTGCAAGCTACTTTATTAGCACAGAGCCCTTCGTCCTCTCAACTGCTATTATTATTCTTATGTATGAAACAAAGGAAACGTCTGACTGATGGACTTAATATTCAATGCATTCGCCTAAAGAAGATTAGGGATTAGAAACAAAATGTTAGGAGTCTCCAGTAATTCTGTTAACTGGAGAAAAATTGGAAGTGAAATGCCAGTGTATAGATTGTCAGCCAATATTACTTTCCTCTTTTGCTTTGTTGGCGTGTAATTCCAATAAGGCTCAATGAAGTAAACATGATTTTATGACAACCCTGAGAATGCACAGACAATGTGAAAATCATTTCATATGTAGAGCTGATTACCAGATTGGTGCTGCACTGCCTAGGGAAAAGCTGGATTTTCATTACCAATTTTATTACATTCATAACATAGTACTGTGTGCGCCATTATAGGACACATGACCGTGTACATGGCTGTTATCCTAAGTAACACAAAGGAAGCCAAAGAACAGAATTTGGGCGAAGAGATCCAGATGTGTACAGCAATGGGCCTTTCAAACATGCTGCATGAAGTCATCAATGACAAGCTTTTCACCCAAAGCAACATTGCTGTTATTTGACACACAAGGGCTGTTTCTGATGAACAGTATTACAAGATGATCTGAAAAAAGGGTGTATAAAAAGGCCTATAATACACCACTCGGCGCCTGTGGAACATAAGTTTTAGCAAATACAAAAAAATTTTGGGACAACACTCAGTGATCGTCCACAAATGGGCAGTAGTTTTGTCAGAAAAATAATCTCTCAGAACATAAAGAGATAATTAAGCAGCTATTTAAAACATGGCAAAGTATATAAAAAAATGGAAACAGTCATCTGCATCAATCAATACTACAAACAGCGCTAATGTTGAATTATAACAGTGGTCAACACCACATATAAAGTCTTTAGATAGATGACAGCTAATTTAAGTGCTTCATAAAAGTGTCCATAGGTGATCCTAAAGAGATTGTAGAGTGCACCTTCCACCGACCCTTCAGATCCACCACGTGAATACACACACCCCTTAGGTGTTAACACTCACCAGAACGATATGAATAAAGGCATTGAACGGATAGTACTGCATCCAAACCAAACACTAAAAAACTGCATCGATCAGGGGGATGTCAGAGTGTAGTGGGCTCCCAAAAAACAAAGAGGAAAGCACATAGCGTAATCCCGTTTTATTTTTAAAAGGTACCCCTAACAAATTAAATCCCCTCAAACATTGTACGTACATCAACATAATAATATATGAGCAAAAATTAGAAATGGTTGCACTTCACCGTCTCCGCCGACCGGCGTGTATCAGTAGAACCGCAAGATACGAGCAGTGGAGCGCAAACAAACACTTCCAGCGTGTCGTGTAGGTCACGCACTGACGCGTTTCGTCATTGGCTGACTTCAACAAGTGTTGAAGTCAGCCAATGACGAAAACAAAAAGCTGGCAAAGTTGGGACAGGGCCATGTTTATCAAGGTATAGCACCCCTTTTTCTTTTAACAACACTCTGTAAATGTCTGGGAACCGAGGAGACCAGTTGCTGCAGTTTTGGGAGAGGAATGTTGTCCCATTCCAGCCTGAGCATATGCTGCTCTAAAACCTGGATATATATTTCAGCATTGATGGAGCCTTTGCAGATGTTCAAGCTGCCCCTTCTATACGCACTAATGCATGTTCATACCACCAGAGATGCAGGCTTTTGAACTGAGTGCCGATAACAAGCTCAAAGTTACCTCTCCTCTTTAATTTGGAGGAGGATGATTGCCAAAAAGAATGTAAAATTTAGATTCTTCTGACCACATAACAGCTTTCCACTTTGCAACAGACCATTTAAACAAGCTTTGGCCCAGAGAAGATGGTTGTATTTCTGGATCATGTTCAGATTTGGCTTCTTCTTTGCATGACAGAGCTTTACCTTGCATTTTTGGATGGCATGGTGAACTGTGTTCACAGCCAGTTATATTTGGAAGTATTCATAGAATCATGCCTGTTTTTAATGCAGTGCTGTCTGAGAATTGTTCAGATTCTCTGAATTTTTTAGATGCAGCTTTTCACAGATTGTCGAACCTCTGCCCATCTTTACTTTTGAGACACTCTGAATCTCTAAGATGCCCTTTTTATACCCAATCATGTTAGTGACCTGTTGCCAATCAACCTAATTATTTGCTAAATGTTCTTCCATCTCTCTGTTGTTAGTACCACTTATTCTGCCAGCTTTTTGATGCCCTGACCCAACTTTTTTAGATGTGTTGCTGCCATCGATTTCAAAATGACCTTATTTCTTCTTAAAATTGTACATTTGCTCAGTTTAAACATTTGATATGTTTTCTATTTTCTATTGTGAATAAAATATGGGTTTATGGGATTTGCAAATCATTGCATTCTGTTTTTATGTAGATTTTACACAGCGTCCTAACTTTATTTTGGAATTGGGGTTGTACAACCACTTTAAGTGCTAACCCTGTCCCCGATTGCAGACACCCTAGTTGAGGTTGTATTATGAATGTAGGTAGCTTTCTGAGAATTAGTTGCAGGAGAGTAATAATATTTTTTCCCTGTGGGTGCAGCATATTGTTAGCTCCCCCCCTGGAGGGAATCCAAAGGTAGCTGGATCACATTCCCCTTCATAGAGATGCTGAATTCTGGACACCCCTCCTGTAGGTACATGTCTCTCCTCTTGTCTCTACTCTTTCTCTCCAAACTCTACTATGGACTGTTTGCAACCTTAAGGCAGTGTGCCATCACCGCTCGTGGGAGGCTGACTTACACTTTACATTAATAACTTGCTCAATTATTGAAAAGTTAAAACAACAAGGGCAGAAGATTTAATAGATGGAAAGATAAAAAAAAAAGACTGAAGTTCCACTTTAATTGAACAAGCTGAAGTTAGAAGCTGATTGGCTACCATGCACAGCTGCACCAGATTTTGCACTCTCCAGTTTTAGTAAATCAACCCCAGTGAATCCTATGCTTTGTGCAGTGCTAAAATGAGTTGACATTATAGTCTTTGTTCAGTTACACTATCCCTTCCCCTATTAGCAACCTGTACTCAAGTAAACAGGTGCATATCCCTTAAATAGAATCTGCCAGGATGAAAAGGGGGGGGGGGGAAGATACCATTACTGTTATTGTTATATACTGTACATTGAATACTGCAAGTAGGTTCAGGCTCTATTCATCCAGGCCGACTCACGATAGGCCAAATAATCAGCACTCAGATCATATGTGTAGGTCATATCATCTCCACACCACGATGTCCTGCGCTCTCCATCTCTAAAGTTGGGAGGTTTGATAAAGTGTTGGAATGCTTTAATGTTCAATACATGCATTAACTGCAGTACATTTTGGTACTGTATTTAGAACAAGGCAAATTTAACTCAACAGCCTCAACAGACCTGCAGACCTTGACCAGTTCTTCCAGAATGCTAACCCAACCTTTATTCAAAAGCCATCAAACTTTTTATCCTACTAAAACCAGAGCATAAACGTTGCCATTGCAGATTTTACAACACTGTTTAACAATACCTATAAAACAGCTTTGTTTCCCTATAATTTTTCTTGCCTAATGCGGACTTTGCCCATTTATTGTGTTTAATCACGGACTGGCGGATAGCACAATTAACCTGTGTAAAACACCTTGTTACAACGTTGTGATGAGAATTAGCACTGTAATGTTTACTTTCCACTATGCTAATTAAATAAATCCGGTGGCCTGTTCATTTACTCAGGGTGATCAACACTAAAAGTCACCCTATGTTACAGACATAAAACAAATACATGGTTGAATGCAAATGTCAACTGAATACAAAACAATCCAGTGTCCCGCAGCATTACATTTATATTGAAGTACTTAATCACTTTTATGTTTTATCTACTTGGGAATTTTTTTATAGCTGTGAAGATATTGTGGAACTGATGGATTGCAACTATTAGATACATTACTTGGGTGCTGTGCTTTCGTTCAGTTATATTCTGTGGTTATAACTTAATAATTGTTAGGAAGTCATTAGTATGACGTCTTGTTCCCACAGAATGAGTTAATAAAATCAATACACAAGAGCTTCCAGTTAAAACACAAAAACTGTATCCTGAAAGTAATGACTTCCTATCTCCCAAGGAATAAGCCTACTGTTATGGTCCAACTTGATACTAAGAAGGTATTTATAATTTTTATTATTTTTTATATAAAAAGTGCTGTGAGAATTTGCTGATAGTGGAGATGCTTCCAACTGCAAGTGACAAACTAGGGTGAAAGAATGGAGACAAACAACAAACTTCAATATGCAACTACAGCTTTAGAAACATAGAAGAATGATGGCAGAAATAGACGAGGGAGTCTGCCCCTTTAATGATTTTTTTTTAATTATTATTTTTGTCTGATTATAGGTCTATGTTTATTCTAAGCATGTTTAAATTCACTTACTGTCGACTGACTTATTTGACCTTCACAGGAAGTGTGCTCAAGCAACAATTACTCATTCAGTAAAATAATACATTCTAAGGTTGGTCTTTCCTCCTAGTCTTGTCTCCTACGTCTTGATCTTGGCTTCAAATTGAAAATACTGCCCTCACCTTATTCACACCTATATTAAGTACATATTAAGTTCTGCAGTCTTTCCTGATATGTTTTATTCCTCTGACCTTTCACTATTTTTATTGCCTGTCTCTGGACTTGTTCTGACTCATCAATATTCTATTGTACGTTAGGTCTCCAGAACTGGACAAGGTATTTTAAATGAAGATCTAGATAGTGGAACCAGGAGCCCCTTCCTCATGCTGGGGATTTCATTAGTGACTAATTCCCACTTGCAGTCAATATGTTGGGTGAAGGCTATCTCTAACCTGTAATCTGATAATTGTGGTACAGTATATGTCAAAAGGTCTGGGTGTTTTCATATTGGGTGCTTGGCCTCAATCTACCCTTTGTAATAGCGAAATTCAACGCAACCCCTTTTTGCTATACGAGTTACTCCAGATACAGTATTTGAGCAGATATTCCTAACAGTACACAGACATCTGGTGAGTTCTGTAAATGGTGGACAAGCTGAGTCAGGTACTCTAATGTGCACTGGTTGTTGTGTTACTCCTAAAGCAGGCCATACATTATGCAATTTTCTTTCCTTCAACCCCAGGTTGAAGGAAAAAATATTGCTAGATTCCCCCATCAACACTGACTGTGTTGATGGGTGAATCCCACCCATGGATACATTGTATTCTGACAGTGGGAGGTTTCCCAGCCATCATAATACAATGATCACTCCAGGCAGCTACAGCCACCGGCAGCGATCAAACAAACAAAACACAGACAGGCTGGTTGTACTGAAGCCAAACAATAGATCGACTTCTGTACAACCAGTCTGCCCATATATGGATCTGTTTATGGCCGGCTTAACTTTGACCAAAGACAATAGCAGGGTTCATACACATTTTTACCAATCAAATTCCATGACTTTTCCATGACTTTTCCATGACTTCACGTAAATATTCATGCCCTTATGTTTCATGAAATGTCTATGTATACATGTTAAATAAGAAGAAAATCCATGTCACACCCAGCATATTTTTACTAATATAAATTAGGGCTGTTACTGATTAAAATTTTTGTGTTCGATTAATCTTTTTTTTTAATCGATTAAACGACTAATTTTGATTAATTAATTATAACGCACATACAGATGCAACTACTTTTAGCTGATTTCCTTGCATTGCAACTCTGCATTAGTCAGTGGTAAATGTGGTATAAACACCATATACAATCACCCGACACTAGTTAGTTTCCACAATCCATGACTTAACTTCACAGCTCACACAAATAAATTCAAACTGTAGCACTGACGTAAGTATAGTACAGTACAGACACCCCCAGTGCAGACCTCCCAGTACAGACACCCCCAGTGCAAACCTCCCAGTACAGACACCCCCAGTAGTACAGAACCCCCAGTGCAGACCTCCCAGTACAGACACCCCCAGTAGTACAGAAACCCCCAGTGCAGACACCCCCAGTGCAGACCTCCCAGTACAGACACCCCCAGTAGTACAGAAACCCCCAGTGCAGACACCCCCAGTGCAGATCTCCCAGTACAGACACCCCCAGTGCAGACCTCCCAGTACAGACACCCCCCAGTGCAGACACCCCCAGTGCAGGCACCCCCAGTAGTACAGACACCCCCAGTGCAGACCTCCCAGTACAGACACGCCCCAGTAATGCAGGCAGACACCCCCAGTAATGCAGGCACCCCCCCTTACAGACCTCAGAACAGCAATACACGGCGCGGTGTGTGTCCCTCGAGTTCTTGCTGACGTCAGCGTGCCGCTAAGCCGCCAATAGGCTGCTGCCGGGTGTACCAAGATGGCCGCGGCTCCGGAGCTAGGCCGAAGCTGCGGCCTTTCCTAATGGCCGAGGCTCCGGAGCGCTCCGCGGATCGCGCCGTGTGCCGATCAAAACAGGATGACCTGTTCGGATCACGGATCGCTTACGATCCGTTGCACGACTAGTAGTGACTAAAATATTCCATGACTTTTCCAAAACTTAGTGGGGTTCAGTCATTTTCCAAAACTTTTCCAGGCCTGGAAAGTGCCATGTCAAAATCCCATGACTTTTCCAGGAATTTAATGACCGTACGAACCCTGCAATAGGGAATAACCTCCACCCACCTCCATCTTTCCTTTTTCCATTTATTACTTTCTAAAGAAAGGTAGGCAGCAGCACACATGACACTGTCACATGTACTGTTTATCACAATCAGTAATCAGTATCCTAGTATTCTGGAAGATCTGTACGGACAGAAATATACATGTAGCCATTGCAGACCTCCTCCTGAAAATACCTGGCTGTCATTCTAATCAAGTATGTATGACTTAGACACCAACTAAGAATGTACAGCTGTTTTCTTTACTTTAGCAGGAGATGAGTCACCTGTATACTGAGGGGGCTTGGAAGTGACATAAAAACCTTAAAGTAGAAGTTCACCCTAAGGGCTCATTTACACTTGCTTCGGCTTCAACACACATTAATGGCTAGTTTACACTTGTTTCAAAACAAGGCTTCGGACACGCTTTGTTAAAGCTCTCTCTCTTTGTTAACCACCTCAATAAAGGGGACTTAAACCCCCTTCCTGCCCAGGCCATTTTTTAGCTTTCAGCGCTGTCACACTTTGAATGACAATTGCATGGTCATGCAACGCTGTACCCAAATGAAATTTTTATAATTTTTTTTCCCACAAATAGAGCTTTCTTTTGGTGGTATTTGATTACCTCTGAGGTTTTTATTTCTTACGCTATAAACAAAAGAAGAGTGACAAGTTTGAAAAAAACACAATATATTTAACTTTTTGCTATAATTAATATCCACTTTTTTTTTTTCCTCAGTTTAGGCCGATATCTATTCTACGCACATTTTTGGTAAAAAAAAAAAAATCGCAATAAGCGTATATTGATTGGTTTGCGCAAACATTATAGCATCTACAAAATAGGGGATAGATTTATGGCATTTTTATTATTCTTTTTTTTTACTAGTAATGGCGGCGATCTGCGATTTTTATCATGACTGCGATATTGCGGCGGACATATCGGACACTTTTGACACTATTTTGGGACCATTCACATTTATGCAGCGATCAGTGCTATAAAAATGCACTGATTACTGTATAAATGTGACTGGCAGGGAAGGGGTTAACACTAGGGGCAATCAAGGGGTTAAATATGTTACCTAGGGTGTGATTCTAACTGTAGGGGGAGGGGACTCTCAAGGGGAGGAGACCGATCGGTGTTCCTCTGTACTGGGAACACAACATCGGTCTCCTCTCACCTGACAGGACGTGGATCTGTTACCGGGCAATTGCGGGTGCCCGGTGGACATCACGGCCGCCGGGCATGCGTATTGGCTCCCAAGCGACGTGGCACGCGCGCGTGCCCCCTAGAGGGCCGGGAAGCCGAAGACGTCATATGACGCCCGGCCAGAATGAGAGCCACACCGCCCAGCCGTCATTTGACGGCTGGCCGGCGGCAAGCGGTTAAAGCTCCGGTTACTAAATAAAATGGTTAGCTTACAGTCCTGTTTACACCTTGCTTTTGCTTTGGCTTTGTTTCAAAAATTCTACCCCATGTAGCTTTAGTGGTGCTTCAAAGCCTCCATAGAAGTCTATGACAAAGCTCACTTGAAGCCCCAATGAAGCCCCACCGAAGCCTCATCGAAGCCCCATGAAGCCTCACCGAAGCCCCACAGAAGTCCTTCCAAAGCCCCATTGAAGCACCACTGAAACCTCATCGAAGCACCAAGCAAAGGCAAGGTGTAAATAGAACTGTAAGCTAACCATTTTAGTTAGTGACAGAAGCTTTGACTGGCATTCAGAGAGCTTTAACAAAGCCTGTCCGAAGCCTTGTTTTGAAGCAAGTGTAGCCCTAACCCTAGCACTAACACTAAAATCTGTAAATCTACAGGCATCCACGATCTAAGACTAATCTATCTAGCCCTGTGAAGAAGAAATCACTATACATACTTTTTTGAAGCCGCTCTGGTCTGGTTGTGGAGGCGGGTGCAGAAGAGGCAGCCAACAACGGAAGCCCCATAGTAACTCTATGGGTGACATCACTTCCCATTCATTTCCCAGCTGTTGTCGGCTGTCTCCTCTGCAGAGCTTCTGCCATTTGAGACCGGACCGGAGTGGATACAAAAAAGGTATGTATAGCGATTTCTTCTTTACAAGGCTAGATAGGTTAGTCTTAGATCGTGGATTTACCTGTAGATTTTCAGATTTTAATGTTAGGGTGAACTTCTACTTTAAGTCTATACCAATGAAGAAAAAAAGGGGTATGAGAAAGACATTTATTATCTCACATATCCTAACCATCAGTGTTTGTTTTTGTATAAATCTTAATTCTTATTCTAGTAGTATTCCAATTTAGTATGTACAATACATAGTATCTATTTTGGCACCGTTATATACAGGTAGTTACTAGAATGTGACATAGCAGTACGTCATGTGAGCATAGATTGCTACAAAGAGCATCTAGAACACAGACATTGACAGCATGTTATCCTTCATTGCTTGATGATCTACAAGTCTTGGTATGGCCTGGCATTTGCTGAATGGATGGGCATGCTGAAAGCTGTCATTCTTGACTGAAGCAGGACACCCATATGTGATCTTCAGTAAGCACATGAGCAACTAACATAAATAATAATTTGATCTGTGCAGGTTTGAGTCCTAAGGAAACTGAAATCTTCTTTATCTGATGTGGAGAACTGTTTGATTCAGTCTGTGAAATATTTGGCTCTTCACGTCAGGTTTCCAAAGTAATGCTTTCATTCTGCACAAAGCCTTGGCTTCATTTTAAAGCAAGCGCTTAGCAACAACATCCTTCTCTTAGAAATTAGGAATTTCCCATGACAAAGGGCCTGAAGAACGTGGTGTACAAGCTATTACATGTGGTAAGAACTACCCTAAATCAGGAGAAATAAGGAATGGGTTATACACATCAGACTAAGATCTCACATTACTTAGCATAATGTTCCATAATCATCTAAGTTTAAGGCCTTGTTCACACCATAGTGCAGAGATGTCAGTTTTTCTGCACTCGTTCTGCAAGGGCACAAAAAGTCTCTCTCTATGTGCCCTGTTCACACCACATAGTGCAGATTTTTTCTGCGCAGGAAAGCTGCAATGTGTATGCAGTTTTTTGCACTGGAAAAAAACTGACATAACATCAATATTGGTGTTAACAGGGCACATAACTGACATTAAAATGAATCAACCTGATGTCAACGTACATGAAAACTGATGTAAACTGATATGAAACTGATGTCTCTGCAAGTGAAATCTGTGCGGTTTTCCCTTCAGTTCCCATCAGTTTTCATGCATGTATGGTGTGAATGAGCCCTAAAGCTGACCATGTAGAGGCAAATTTTAGTGAGTAAACTTTTCAGTGTGCTGGGTAATTTATCATGACTACTATGAAACAAATATTCCATTGACTGTGTACAGTCCAACTGTAGTAGTGCATTGTGTTTGGCGATAACAGTAGTATCATTGCATTGCATTCTTTTATTACCTTAGCATAAGCTTACAAACAAATACATTTTGTATCAATACATTTTAATCAGAGTGATTGACCTTATTTGATTTAAATTTAACTCAGATGATCCATACATTTTTTTGTTAAAAATTCTATTTGCAATTACTAAAAAAATGATGATTGTTTCCAATAAATCTTTATTTAGTCAATTTCTTTCAGCGGGCTACAACACAAGGAAAAAAAAGGTTTGTGAAATACCATACAAGCTACAACCCAATGATGAGGCCACTAATCAAAAAGTTACCAACCTGTTCAACCGATACCTTCTTAATTAAATAATACCCATGTATGGTATAGCTTTACCTTAAGGCATGGGTGCTCAACCTGTGGCCCTCTAGCTGTTGCAGAACTACAATTCCCATCATGCCTCTGCCTTTGGGAGTCATGCTTTTAACTGTCAGTAGCTTGCAATGCCTCGTGGGACTTGTAGTTCCGCAACAGCTGGAGGGCCGCAGGTTGAGCACCCATGCCTTAAGGACAATAAGAATTTTAAATAATTATCCACATCATGATTGGATTGAAACTAGTGTGAGCACCTTTGGATTACAAGCAAAGTCATAGCCAGATGTTATAACGTCTAAGATTATAAAGCTTCTTTACATAATACTCTGACTTAAACGTATAATCTGTGCAAAACTGATACAAAGCACAACAATCTGAATCTGAGCATAGAAAATCAGGTATAACGAGCAGATTCAAAACACTTTAAGTCCATACATTAGGCCACACAGGCTAATTTAATAGACAAAACAGGCAGCACTGCACAGTTTTTCATAGCTATCAGATTTTACCTTTTGTCACTTCAGTGCAGTGACACCAGTTCAAGATAATCAGTTGCCATTGGTTGATGCACTCTGGATGTAGCTGTTTGCATCATTAAATAAAAGCCACAGGGCTATATGTAGCACTACTGCACTCATTGTGCGAGTTCCACTACCAGCCTTTAACGATTATGTCCCAAAGTGCCATTGTTCCAGTTAACATCACGCCGACATCGCCAAGGTTACACACAATAAATTTATCAAAGACTTACTGCCCTGTCAAAACCCCAACAAATTAGTCTTTCTGCAATTTCCACGACTGGCGAGACTTGGTACTCCTGGACACATGCAGCGGAGATAATGAAGAACGAATGCTCTTTGTGAGGCAGAAAATGAAGGTATTAGACATGTAATAACAAACCTGTGATTAGAAACAGCAGCAGGTCATGAAGAAGACAGGGAGAGAGCGGAGAAATCAGAAGGTACACATGCAGCATTTCCAGTCCTTCGTCAAGAATTGTGAGAAGCTACTGCTGCGAGTCCCGCCCCCCCCCACACCAAAAATACTCCCAGCCCTCCTTCCATCGTGCCTCTCTGAAGGTTAATGCATTTCTAACACAAATTCACTTGTACGGATTGCATTGTACACAGAGCATGGGGAGAAGCTGACAGGATCCAGAAGACGTTTGAACAAGAGATGGTAATGACTGCTAATTGTTGTCACCTATATCGACTGGTCCCATGTAATTAGCAAACAGCCCCTAGAGACAATAGCAAACTATGCACGCGAATGTCTTACTTAAAATATAAAATAGTCATTGCAAGCTAATGATGAATTGTTCCAATAGCAATAAGCAGTATATATGTTAATTAGGACATAACAAGCATCCATGTTGAAGAATGAGCACACAAAATACACAAAAAAACCATCTAAGCTCAATCACAAAAATGTCATATAAGCTTCATTATTTTAATGTAATTTCAAAAACTGGATTTTTGTACTTACCATTAAACCAATTTCTTGGAGGTCACTAAGGGACAGGTTTGGGTATACTGCTACAGGAGGTTATGGACACTGGCAAACAAAACTGACTAGCCTATCACAACCCCCCACCCCACTACCAGAATGCCTTTTGAAGAAATGCATACTGGGAGCAGAATCATAGACACAAATGGGTGGGACATATCTCTCCTAATGAAGTCCAAGATATGGATTTTACGGTACGTACAAAAGTAAATTTTTCTTTCTTATTGAATGGGACACCAGATTCAGAGACCATGGAGACATAGCAGTCCAAATGAGGGGTAGGCAACAGCAACAAATACAGGCCCACAAAAGAACAACAAAACTTGGAACTTCCTTCAGCTCAAACAGCTTCCTGAAGGACTGTATAGGGACCATTAGCGATGACAAAGAGTCAAGAGTCACTCTTTCCAACAGAAGCAGTGGCTATGAGACAGACATGAATAGTACATACTACACCCAGACAATGAAGGTGATCTGCTTCTAATGCACTGCAGTCAGACAGAGATGGAAAAACAATGCCATGGTTGAGGTGAAATATGGAAACCACCTTAGAAAGGACATATATTGGGGGAGAAGATCCCACAAAACCCCTGGACATGTCTGTTCCATGGTACAAACAAAACAAAAAAACAATATGAAAAAACTTTGGTCCCGTCACTGCTTAACGCGGCAAAGGGACTAAACCCAAAAAAATGGTTACATCCAACAAGGCCATCCATAAAAGAGTGGATACAATGAGTAGATCATATAGCCGAAATGGAATATCTCAGCCGCGGAGAGCAGGGTAGGGAAGAAAGATATAGAGCAACATGGGAGAAATGGAGAGCCTTTAAACTGTCAGATAAATTTGCGCAAGGAATGACCAAAGAGAGGATGGCAGATCAGGGGAGGGTAGGGGGGTGGAGGGTGATGGGAATATGGGAAATGGGTAATGGGAAATATGTATGTTCTTTTTTTATTAATCTTTTTTTTTACACCAATGTGGGTGTGTTTTGTACTTGGACAATTTTCTAATACAGAATAAATAAAAAAGAAAAAAAAAGAAAGGACATATACTCTAGGCCTCAACACCACCTCATCCTTAGGTAAGACCAAAAAATGGTTCTTTACAGGATAAAGCCGCCAACTTAGACACACACCCCGCAGAGGTGATGGCGACATGGAAAATATCCTTGTGAATAAAGTTTAAAATGAGGTTTTTGAAGTGATGAGAGAAACAAACTCAGATTCCAAACAAGTGAATGCACACAGGGAGCTACATGGGGAACCCCTAAACAAAGGTCCTAATCAAACAAATGGAGACTAGTGGTCTCTGGAACTAGTGCAGACATCTGCAAACTGTTGCCTGACTACTGAAAGGTGAGGATTGTCCCAAGGAGAAATTCCTGGGATGAAAGTTTCTTTCCTCGCACCAAGAAATATAGAATTTTCATGTGTGATGGTAAACCTTGGGGGGAAGTAAACTTTCTGTCTTTTATTATATTGGCAAACACCAGTTTAGGGGATACCCCTGTCCCTTAAGCATTGGGCTTTATTAGAAATGCCATTAATGCCAACAACCTTGTTTAGGATAATAATGGGTCCTTTAGACAGGAGGTCCATATAATCTGGAAGAGCCCACAGAGTATCTGCCAGAAATCTGTTCAGGTCAAAGTACTACATCTGTCTAGATCAATCTGGAGTCATCAGCAACACCAGAATGCCCTCCATCTCAATCCTACAGAGAAGACGAGAAAGGGGTTTCTGGGAAGAAAAGATGTAGACTAGGCTGTACTGATCTCATGGATCCCATGGATTCACCACAACATCTGCTCTCCCAGGGAATCACTGTACCTGCAGTCAAACCTGTCAGGTTTGTTGTTGAACCTGGACACCAGGAGGATCACATCTAGCACCCCTCACAGATCCTGGAACACCTCTGGGTGTAAAGACCACTTTCCCATATCCAGGCCCTGCCGGATAAGAAAGTCTGCCTGTCAATTGTTAATGCTTGGAATATAAACAAAGAGTTGGGTAATTCTTAGACTAAAGAATCTGAGTCTGGAAGCAGAGAGTAAAGCCCCATACACACGGACTGAATATCGGGTGGTATTGACCGATTCAATAGAAACAGGCCGACATTTGGCCCGTGTGCGGCAGCCACTCCCACAGAAGTCGTCTTCTGTCAAAGGGACATGCCTGAAAAAAGTCTGCCAATTGGCATTAGATCTAACTGGTGTGTTCTGGTGGGGGGCAGTCCCCCTGTCAGAACACAATAGCTCAGCCGGAAAATATATGTACTAACATCAGATTGTTAGTACATGATCTTTTTTTTTTGCTCAGCCCGCTGGGTTAAATGAAAAAAAAAAGCGTATAGTGTGTACTAGGCTTTAGACAACAGAACCTATGCTGACTGCTCTATCAACATGAGGTTGCCCAGTTATCTCACAATGGGTAAAGTCTGGGAGCATAGCAAGGCTAGTACAGGGACCAGAACCTTGGTGAACACTTGAGTTGCAGATGATAGGCAGAGCCACAACCTGTAAGTGCTGAAGACTCACAGCAAAGCAAAGAAAGAGTTGATATGCTGGACAATTTTGGACATATAAATACAGTCAGGTCCATAAATATTGGGACATCGACACAATTCGAATCTTTTTGGCTCTATACACCACCTAAATGGTTTTGAAATGAAACAAACAAGATGTGCTTTAACTGCAGACTTTCAGCTTTAATTTGAGGGTATTTACATCCAAATCAGGTGAACAGTGTAGGAATTACAATAGTTTGTATATGTGCCTCCCACTTTTTAAGGTTCCAAAAGTAATGGGACAGATTAACAATCATAAATCAAACTTTCACTTTTTAATACTTGGTTGCAAATCCTTTGCAGTTAAATACAGCCTGAAGTCTGGAACGCAAAGACATCACCAGACGCTGGGTTTCATTCCTGGTGATGCTCTGCCAGGCCTCTACTGCAACTGCTGTCTTCAGTTCCTGCTTGTTCTTGGGGCATTTTCCCTTCAGTTTTGTCTTCAGCAAGTGAAATGCATGCTTAATCGGATTCAGGTCAGGTGATTGACTTGGCCCTTGCATAACATTTGACTTCTTTGGCCTCGTACACACGGCCGAGATTCTCGTCGAAAAAAACATGTCGTTTTTTTCGACGAGATTCTTGGACAAGAAAATTGTCCCGGCCGAGTGTACACACGCTCGATTCAAAGAACCCGCGGTTCTTTGAATGGAGCGTACGCGGTGACGTCATCGACTACGACGAGCATGCGCTCGTCACATTCGATGCCGTCGCCGCCATCTTGGTATACCCTATCTATGCCTAGGAAGCTACCGCGCATGCGGCAAAGTCATTTCGAGCATGCGCGGGCTTCCCGGCGAAAAGGTAAGTGTACACACACACAATTTTCTCGTCGAGAAACAGGCTGACGAGAATCTCGACGAGAAAATAGAGAGCAGGATCTCTATTTTCTCGTCGAGATTCTTGTCGCTTTTCTTGACGAGAAACCATACACACGAACGAATTTCTCGGCAAAAAATCTCTGCCAGCAAGTTTCTTGCTGGTTTTTGCCGAGAAACTCGTTCGTGTGTACGAGGCCTTTCCCTTAAAAAACTCTTTGGTTGCTTTTGCAGAATTCTTCGGGTCATTGTACATCTGCACTGTGAAGCGCCGTCCAATGAGTTCTGAAGCATTTGGCTGAATATGAGCAGATATTGCCCGAAACACTTCAGAATTCATCCTGCTGCTTTTGTCAGCAGTCACATCATCAATAAATACAAGAGAACCAGTTCCATTGGCAGCCATACATGCCCACGCCATGACACTACCACCGCCATGCTTCACTGATGGGGTGGTATGCTTTGGATCATGAGCAGTTCCTTTCCTTCTCCATACTCTTCTCTTCCCATCACTCTGGTACAAGTTGATCTTGGTCTCATCTGTCCATAGGATGTTGTTCCAGAACTGTGAAGGCTTTTTTGATGTTGTTTGGCAAACTCTAATCTGGCCTTCCTGTTTTTGAGGCTCACCAATGGTTTACATCTTGTGGTGAACCCTCTGTATTCACTCTGGTGAAGTCTTCTCTTGATTGTTGACTTTGACACACATACACCTACCTCCTGGAGAGTGTTCTTGATCTGGCCAACTGTTGTGAAGGGTGTTTTCTTCACCAGGGAAAGAATTCTTCGGTCATCCACCACAGTTGTTTTCCGTGGTCTTCTGGATCTTTTGGTGTTGCTGAGCTCACCGGTGCCTTCTTTCTTTTTACGGATGTTCCAAACAGTTGATTTGGCCACACCTAATGTTTTCTATCTCTCTAATGGGTTTGTTTTGTTTTTTCAGCCCAATGATGGCTTGCTTCACTGATATTGACAGCTCTTTGGATCTCATACTGACAGTTGACAGCAACAGATTCCAAATGCAAATAGGACACTTAAAATGAACTCTGGACCTTTTATCTGCTCCTTGTAAATGGGATAATGAGGGAATAACACACACCTGGCCATGGAACAGGTTAGCAGCCAATTGTCCTATTACTTTTTGTCATTTAAAAAGTGGGAGGCACATATACAAACTGTTGTAATTCCTACACCGTTCACCTGATTTGGATGTAAATACCCTCAAATTAAAGCTGAAAGTCTGCAGTTAAAGCTTATCTTGTTAATTTCATTTGAAATCCATTGTGGTGGTGTATAGAGCCAAAAAGATTAGAATTGTGTTGATGTCCCAATATTTATGGACCTGACTGTATGTCTTTGAGGCCCACAGAGAACAGAAGGAGAGAGGCTACAAAAGACTTTGGTAATTTTTAGACCCAAAGAAGGACATTTAGTGCCTTTAGATTCAAAATGGGGTGGATGCCCCCTTTTGTTCAAAGAATAACCCCTGGATCTAGAAGACCTGCAAAGTTATCTGCTAATCAGAGCAGAACTCTAGGTTGTAGTCCCAGGAAACCACCTCCTGTACCCAGACGCCTGAGATGCTGTCTGTCCAGGTGCCAGCTAATTGGGTACTTGGTTTGGATATGGCTGGTGAGGTTGAGGCCTGGGAGTAACAAAAGGGATTCTTCTTGAACTCTGAGGGGAGCTTTTCTTAAACAAAGACTCCCTAAATTGGCATAATGCCTACTACAAGATCCCCAAAAGGTAGCAGCAATACTAGAAGCTGCAGGCTCCTCAAGTGCCACTATCATCTGTTAACCTGCCTAGCGGTATTCCCGAGTCTGGCTCGGGGTGAAATTTCAGTACCATTAGCGGTAAGCCCGAGCCAGACTCGGGATCGCATCACAGGATACAGGGAAAGTTACTTACCTTGTCCACTGGATCCTGCAATGCCTCCCCGCTGTGTGTGCGAGCCGTCTCCTCGCTCGATTCATACAGTGCCCGAGTGTATTTTCTGCCTGGAAACTGGAGATTGTCCATAGCAACCAAAAAGTGTCCCTTTATGTCAAAAGTGCTTTTAGACCAGCTAGAAAACAGCGATAATAAATTAGAATCACTTGCAGAATTGAGCGATAGTGATTTGTGGGGAAATTCGTCATTAAACTAAAAGTAATGACAGCGACAATTCTGCAACTGAGCAAATTTCTGTGTTTTTGATTTGATTACATTATTGAATAATTTTTATTATATTATTATTTGTTATAATTATTTGTGTAGCGCCCTGCCCCTATTGGGTAGGCGCTAGTGTAAATTTAGTTGTCTGAGTTATAGTTCAACTCAGAATAATTGTACCAAATTATGGGTCTCTGTTCCAGTTCAGCTGAGTTGCACATTTTCCACCTTCCTCTGGGTGTCGTTGTCACCACGGGTCAAGGTTGGAACTGCAGCTGGCTGGATGTATTGGGTACCTCTTGCCCAGAAGCAGCTCAGTGGGTTTGGTCACCCCGCCGTGCATTCTGAAAGAGGGTACTTAAGGGGCAGACACCGTTTTGGCGGGGTCTTCCGATCCTAACCTGACAGCCCTCCTGGCCTCAGGGATGTGTTAGCAGTTTTCTGCCTCGGGGCCTGCAGACCCCCCGAGGCTCCATTACTGAGAGTAGGCCCAGGAGTTGCTGGGGCCTACTGATCCAGAGATGGTCCTGTGTCGCCTTGCCTGCGGGAAGGGATCAAGCAATTGAGGACTCAATTGGAGTACGCATCCGGATCAAATATACCTCACAGTGCTGCTGGCCTGGCTGAAAGATCCTGGCACTGTGTGTTATGTTCCAGAACTTTACCAAGCATGTGATTATACAAGTCTGTGGCAGAGACTTTTGAACGAGCTCGCACCGGCTGCTAGGTCAGTGAGAGAGGCCTATCCGGTGGATGCTACATCCAGTGTGGAAGTTATTGGTCCTCTGGATAAAGGAAAGTACCCGTGATCCGCAAAACCTAAGGTACCTGAATCTCCCCTAACCCTCCATCCATCTGTCTGAAGTTCTTGAAATAAACCCTTGAGAAAAAGAGAGTGTTTGGTGCAGACATTTATTAACAACTCTTCAAGAAAGACCCCTAGACGGACGTGGTGAGCAGTAAGGTAAGCCCAAATCATAAACCAGCGGCCCCTACGCGGGTATTGCTACATTTATAGTTATTTATTATATTATAATTTATGATTTTGTGTTTCAAACTTTATCATACCCGGGATGTCTACTAGACTCTTGTTTAGACAGATTTAAGTCAGTTATTCCTAAGAATTGCAGGCCTACAATATAAAACGCCAAATTTCCATGCAATATAATGGTACCGCTTTCAGCACCTAAAATCTGAAATAATCATACGACCAGGGAGGTTAAGGATTTATGAGACTAAGCATCAGACAGAGCCTCTGTGGTAGCAAACCATTCTGCATGGAAAGGCGTGGAGGTATGTTTATGGCCTCTGTGGTCAGTGTCAGCAATCAGAGTTGCACTTTGGCCCATAAAATTCTGCATAACTGCAGTGAATTCTTCCCAGGATAGAACTTGAGGAGAGGGCCATGCCCGGTGAAACAAAGGAAGACTCAAATGGCTCAAGCAGAGAGCAACATTCTAGACTGTCATGCCAGGTCCCTGAGTAGGTGCACTGCAGGTAGCACTGGAGCTGTGGATAGTGAGCTAGAGGGTCCCATTACAGGGGGACTGCTCCCTGTGTGTCTGAAATGTGACATGTTGAGTTGACAATGAACCTTAAGATACAAGCCTAGGCCTTGAATACTCATAAACTGGCTGCTGGTAGCAGAAGAAGATCAGATGGCCAGAGGTGAAGATCCAAGTGTCATTTGTGATAAAGAACAGCATATATTGTATAAAACAGAAGCATGTCAAAATACTCACTTTAAATGCACCTCATGTACTGCATTTTCAAGGTGAGCTTAGTTCAGCAAATTTTCACAATTTATTTTCACATCATATAGTAATAGACCTACACAAGTGATTTTCAAAGGGTCATGCTAAATAAATTGTCAGAGATTAGTTACTAAGCCAGTCACTAAACAGATGAAACAGTTGGCTCCTTATGGTGTAAACCAATGATCTCCAAACTGT
This sequence comes from Rana muscosa, assembly GCA_029206835.1. Lineage (NCBI taxonomy): Eukaryota > Metazoa > Chordata > Amphibia > Anura > Ranidae > Rana > Rana muscosa. The sequence goes on from CM055116.1 coordinate 190,403,849, forward strand.
GGCCCTTTTCTTGCCTTTATTTGGCCCTGGGGGCATAATTTATTTCACTGACAAAAATGATATGGCACCACGAAGAGTGGGGCATAATTCCGCCTACTGACAGCAACGATGGGACACTATTCATTCCACTGACATAATTAACCGCTTACCGACCGCCGCACGACTATATACGTCGTCACAATGGCACTCCGGGGCAAAAGGACGTATATATACGTCCCCTTTAAGGAAGCGCCATTGTGCACACGCGCGCCGGCGGCGACGAGCTCTGTGAACCCTACCGCGGGTCCCGCGGACTCGATCGCCGCGAGGGTACCCGCGATCGTCTCACGGTGAGTTAGAACGGGGAGATGCAGATATAAACACGCAACACACTCTGCCTAGTGACAATGACAGTGATCACCGCTTCCTGTAATCGGAAGCGGTGATGACTGTCTTGTCACATGTAGCCCATCCCCCCTACAGTAAGAAACACTGACTAGGGCACACTTAACCCCTACAGTGCCACCTAGTGGTTAATCCCTTCACTGCCAGTGTAATTTCCACAGTAATCAGTGTGTTTTTTAAGCACTGATCGCTGTAAAAATGATGGTCCCAAAAATGTGTCAAAAGTGTCCGATGTGTCCGCCATAATGTCACAGTCACGATAAAAATCGATGATTGCCGCCATTACTAGTAAAAAAAAAATATTAATAAAAATGCCATAAAACTATCCCCTATTTTGTAGACGCTATAACTTTTGCGCAAACCGATCAATAAACGCTTATCGCGATTTTTTTTACCAAACATATGTAGAAGAATACGTATCGGCCTAAACTGAGGAAAAAAAACGTTTTTTTATATATTTTTGGGGGATATTTATTATAGCAAAATTTAAAAAATATAGAATTTTTTTCAAAATTGTCGCTCTATTTTTGTTTATAGCACAAAAAATAAAAACCGCAGAGGTGATCAAATGCCACCAAAAGAAAGCTATTTGTGGGGAAAAAAGGACGTCAATTTTGTTTGGGAGCCATGTCGCACGACCGCACAATTGTCAGTTAAAGCGACGCAGTGCCAAATTGTAAAAAGACCTCCGGTCTTTAAGCTGACAAATGGTCCGGGGCTGAAGTGGTTAATGGGGCACTATTTCTCCCACTGACATAAACAATGGGGCACGATTCCTTCCATTGACATCAACAGTGGGCATTATTTACTCCACTAACACCACTGATAGGGCACTATTCCTTCCACTAATAAAATAACTACTGACCACAGGTGCTATACAATTTTTTTACTCATACTGACCACCAAGCCTGAGGCATTGGGGTTGATATACTAAAGGCAAATAGACTGTAAACTTTACAAAGTGCAGTTGTTCCAGAGCTTAGTAAATGAGGTAAAGCTTTACTTTGCAAAGAGTACCCAATCACGTTTAAGGAAAATTTTAAAAAAACAGCATTTTTGCTTGCACATGATTGGATCAAATACCTGTAACAGCTTGTAAACGCGTGCAAACGTGGTAATTTGCATTTAGACGCATTTCGTTTACAGGCGTCTTTAATGGAGATACATTTTTGATTATTTATATTGTTTAAAAAAAAACGCTTCTAAATGCAAACGCGGCTAAACGTGGCATGTAAACATGGCATAACGGACATTTTTAAACATCGCTTACTATCTGTCAAGTTAAATCGTTCAGGAGAGGTTTTAAAACGTCCCGTGTACATTAAGCCCAATAAGAACTTTTTGAAATTGTGTGAGATTAATATCTAATACATGCTACTTGTGTATCCTACACAGTAAAGGGCAATGCGTTTCATCTGCTTAGTGACTGATTGCTACATTTAGCTAATAGCAATTTTAGCAGCAAAATGTGTCACTAGCACTCTTTTCCAGTTTTAATGAAAAAAAGCAACATTTTGAAGCCACATAGATTTCCTCTGTTAACCTCTTCATGTCGACATAACACATATATGCCGCCTCACTGGAGTGGGCTTTTTGTCATGGAGCCGCATACAGTTGTGCTCATAAGTTTACATACCCTGGCAGAATTTATGATTTCTTGGCCATTTTTCAGAGAATATGAATGATAACACAAAAACATTTCTTTCACTCATGGTTAGTGTTTGGCTGAGGCCATTTATTATCAATTAACTGTGTTTACTCTTTTTAAATCATAATAACAACAGAAACTACCCAAATGACCAAGATCAAAAGTTTACATACCCTGGTGATTTTGGCCTGATGACATGCACACAAGTTGACACAAAGGGGTTTGTATGGCTATTAAAGGTAACCATCCTCACCTGTGATCTGTTTGCTTGTAATTACTGGTAGTGTGTGTGTATAAAAGGTCAATGAGTCTCTGGACTCCTGACAGACCCTTGCATCTTTCGTTCAGTGCTGCACTGATGTTTCTGGATTCTGAGTCATGGGGAAAGCAAAAGAATTGTCAAAGGATCTGCAGGAAAAGGTAGTTGAACTGTATAAAACAGGAAAGGGATTTAAAAAAATATCCAAGGAATTGAGAATGCCAATCAGCAGTGTTCAAACTCTAATCAAGAAGTGGAAAATGAGGGGTTCTGTTGAAACCAAACCACGGTCAGGTAGACCAACTGGAAATTCAGCCACAACTACACAAATGCCACAACGTATCCCACTTACAATATGCCAAACAGCACAGAACCAAGCCTCAAACCTTCTGGCACAAAGTCATTTGGAGTGATGAGACCAAAATGTAGCTTCTTGGCCACAACCATAAACGCTAAATTTGGAGAGGAGTCAACAAGGTCTATGATGAAAGGTACACCATTCCTACTGTGAAACACGGCGGTGGATCGCTGATGTTTTGGGGATGTGTGAGCTACAAAGGCGAAGGGAAATTTGGTGCAAATTTATGGCAAAATTAATGCAGTAAAATATCAAATAATACCGGAGGAACATTTGCATTCATCAGCCAGGAAACTGAGCATGGGACGTACTTGACAATGACCCACATGACATGACAATGATACAAAACACAAGGCCAAGTTGACCTGTCATTGGCTACAGCAGAATAAAGTGAAGGTTCTGGAGTGGCCATCTCAGTCTCCTGACCTCAATATCATTGAGCCACTCTGGGGAGATCTCAAATGTGCAGTTCATGCAAGACAGCCCAAGAATTTACAGGAACTGGAACTTGGCTTTTTGCCAAGAGGAATGGGCAGCTTTACCATCTGAGAAGATAAAGAGCCTCATCCACAAATAGCACAAAAACGACTTCAAGCTGTCAATGATGTTAAAGGGTGCAATACATGTTATTAAGAACTGTAAACTCATGAGCACAACTTTATATGTGTATCTGTCTTTGTACTAGAAGCACACCACACAGCTTGCTCCCGGCAACAAAGACCGGGGTCTCACCAAGAGTCCTGGGTCCCGTACTAATGATCAGTACCCGGAAAACCTGATTCTGGGTCACCTGATGGCTGTGGTAGCCTCTGATTGGCTACAACAGTGATCAGTTACTGTGAAGCCCACCCCTGTGTATCTCTCTCTGTGAATGGAGAGGAAAGATACATTGGGGTTGATTTACTAAAGGCAAATAGACTGTGCACTTTTGCAAAGTGCAGTTGCACTCTGCAAATGCAGTTGCTACAGAGCTCAGTAAATAAGGTAAATCTTCACTTTGCAAAGAATAGCCAATCATATGCATGCAATTACTAAACTTCACTGTATACAGGTAGATTTTGGCACACAGGTTTCAGCACTGATAATCTGAGGGAGGTGTCAAAACTTTGAACGTATGACATTTTCTTGTAATTGTATTATCGTCTGTAACATTGCCAAGACTAATTTCATTGTGGTGGTAATACAATATGGGGTCTATTTACTAATGGCAAATAGACTGTGTATTTTGCAAGTGCAGTTGCTCCAGAGCTTGGTAAATGCAGTTAAGCTTCACTTTGCAAAGAATAAGCAATCACATGCAAGGAAAAAAAAATAAAAAATGTTTTGCTTCCACATGATTGGACGATGGACGTCAGCAGATCTCTCCCTCATTTGCTAAGCTTTGGAGCAATTGCACTTGCAAAGTGCACAGTGTATTTCCCTTTAGTAAATCAACCCAATTGTATCTTTCTCTTCCATTGCAGATAAAAAAAAAGTGTGCGTAAAAAAAAAAAATATACCTAGATCTAGGTTTGATCTAGGTCAGTGCCAGGGTTAGTGTGTGGGTCAAGTAAGAGTGAAAGGTCAAGGTCAGTATATTTTGGTCAGAATTCGTTTTTTAAATTAGTATCAGTATTAGTACGTCAGTGTGTGGTAGGACGAAAATAAAAAGCAAAATGCTTACTATTGTTTCTGGGCTGTGCTATGGGTACAAACAACAAATAACTTACACATATGTGGTATCCCTGCGATTGTCAGGAGCAGGAGAATTTATTTTGGGTTGTTCTTTGGTGGTAGGTTATGGTAGTAACCAGAAATATACAGCTGAATTTAAAAAAAAATTTTGATTACTATTTTGGGCCAGATTTCCTTTGATAGTAAAAAAATAAAAATCAGGAGATGTTCGTTACCATTTACCACCAAACGAAAGCATATGTCAAAGTTGCAAAATTGTGCTTAGGCATTAAGGGGTTGTAAAGGTTCATTTTTTATTTTCTAAATAGGTTCCTTTAAGCTAGTGCATTGTTGGTTCACTTACCTTTTCCTTTGATTTACCTTCTAAATGTTTTTTTTCTTTGTCTGAATTTCTCACTTCCTGTTTCTCCTCACTAAACTTCACACCATCATCCGAGTGGTGTGGAGTCATCCAGAACAGCTTACGGAACAGCTTACTGAGGAGGAACAGGAAGTGAGAAATTCAGACAAAGAAAACAAAGAAAAAAAATATTTAGAAGGGAAATCTAAGGAAAAGGTAAGTGAACCAACAATGCACTAGCTTAAAGGAACCTATTTAGAAAATAAAAAACAAACCTTTACAACCCCTTTAGGATTTCTTTTACCCTTAGGCATGAAGGGATTAAGGCATAAGTGACATAAGTGAGGGTAGTTCTTGACGGACAGAAGACACATTCTATATAACTACCTTTGTCCACCAGTCCAAACCGATTTGTTGCATTACTGGAGGACAAGTGCTGAAAGTAATTTTGACACAACCATGAGTACACCAGGAAAAACCAATGAGTATACGCAGAGAAAGTGACTAATTGCTATGGGCAATGTGGGCATAATCACCTTATGCCCTTCATTTGATAAGACATATTAAGAAAAATATTATTGGGGAAAATACATATAACAATCAGTAATTAATTATATATTGTTATCCTAACTACTAATATGATAAAGAAAATTTCTAATTGGATTGTTATCTATGGCTTAGGACAGTGGTCAACTGACCTAATGTGGACCTCGAGTGCAAGCCCTAATATCACCAATAGGTTGTACAAAATCCCTTTTTCCGGTAATGTTAAAGAAATCTGATAGACACTGCAGAAATGCAACAGAAAATGGTCAGGGATTATGGGCATGCACTCTTACAAAAGTAAGATAGTGTAAAAAAAAAAATAGGACCAAACCAGCCAGTAACTATTTATTTAATACTGATTTGAATAAGCACCAAAACACAGAATACTGTCTGCAAAGGTCATGAGAGCTGCACAATAAATGCAAAAGGATTGCAGGTTGGACACCAAGGGCTTAGGGTTACCAAAGGCCGACAGAAGTCTCATTGAGTCCTTTTTTTAAATTATTTAATGTAATTAAAAACGATATATCTTTTTTAATTTACAGTGCTGTAATTTTCTGTAAAGTTCAATGCAATATGGTAACCTGGAGGTGTTACGTACACAGAAATGTCGTTTCCTGCTTGCATTAATGGCTCACTAATTTCCCCAAAAATCTGCACTAAGATATAAGTCAGATTTTAGGCATCTCCTGCAAATAAAATTTCAGTTTTGGTGAGGTGCTTCCAAAGGGTTAATGACTTCAAAAGGAATGCAGACCCTGCCATTCTCCTCATTACAAACACTGCAAATGCATCAGCTGAAAAATAATGAAAAAGACACTCCCATTCAGAACCAGTACCTAAAAGACATAGAAGAACCGCTTTTTCTTCAAAGTTTGTTAAAATCCCTGAAATATACATTAATCTCTCAACAAAAGTGGAGTTACTCTTTAAACTCAATTCCAAGTAAAACCAGATTGTGAGTAACGAATACTTTTCTGCAAGAAGTGCAGCTGTGTTAAATCAAAAACCATAATGAATTTACCTATAATTCTGCTCTGTTAAATTTAATATAACAAGAATCATATGCCTGTGCTCTGTGACTTTCCCCCCAACCTATAACATTTAAACAGGCAGGCTTGGTCCTGTACAATGTTGAAGGCTGCTATTCTCGGTACTCTGGAAGGCGCTGGTTATGCATGGCCCCTCTATTAAATTTTGGCAAATGGAGAGTTGAAGCCCTTTACTGGCTTCCACTCCTATTCTAATGTACCCTTCCATTATATCTTTAGACCCCTGCAGGTTGCTCACGCCTTAAACGCCCAGTTTCCTACTCGTCAGTTAGCCTGCTCGCACCTTGAAGCTCTACTGCGGATGGATTTGCTAACTAAACCAGCTTCCACGTTATATACACATCTCCTTATGGTTGCTCTTCCAGATCTGTCCTCCCTTTGACAAAAATGGCTGTCGGCTATACCAGACTTAGATGACGAGGATCGGTCTGATATGTGGGAAACCACTGGTTTCCATCAGAGACCAACTGATACAATTTAAGATTACACACAGAGCCTATAACAACCCCTGAAACTTCATAAAATCAATACATTTCTCTCTCCAGCCTGCTGGAGGTGTGATCATACAATGGGGCATTACTTTCATATTTTTAGGATATGCCTGGTTATTGCAACTTATTGGAAGGCAGTGGTTGACATGGCTCTATAGCTCAAGTCTCACTTACCCTTTCTCCTTGCATTTGCTTGTTGTGACTGGTAGATGGCCTCTTACCTACTACGGCCGGGAACATTTTATTTGGACTGCTCCTGTTCTATGCTAGGAAAGAGCTTACGCTTCATTGAAAAAAAAAAACCTCAGTCCCTACTATTGCCTATTGAAAACAAATGGTTAATAATGCTTTGCCACTTTACAAAGACACCTATGCACACAGAGGCTATACTCGTAAATTTGACAAGGTATGGCTAGATGATGTAGCCACAGCATTCATTTCTCTTTGCTAATTGATGTGACTTGGGTGTAGAATTGATTTGAAGCACATGCACTTTCAATTATCCTCTATAGGGGGGATACTAATTGGGTAATCATTCTTTCAGGATACAGTATTTTAACACGAGCCAACACACTTTTATTCATATATATGTTGTTTTTCGATTTCTGTACTTTTGGTCTCTTTTTGGGCTAGCCTGTTTCTGCGTGTGATGGGCTGCCCATCCCGTTTTTTTTTTTTGTCCTTGCATGTGTCAAAAACCTAATAAAAAGTTTTGGGGAAATAAAAACAAACTCTGAGGCAGGCTTAAATCTAATAGGTAGTAGCGAGATACTTAGAATTTACATCAGACTCTATGTGAGGAGCAACAGCAAGGAGCCTCCTGAGCATGTGTGTGGAGATCCCTCTCCTGTTTTACAAACAAGGGCTCCTCAGGTCACACATTTACTGACAGGCTTGGAGGATGATTGGAAGAGTGAATAAACGAAGACCTAAACAGATAGGATTAGCTTATTGGATGTTTCTTAATGCTTAAAGCCAAACTCCCAAACTTATTGATTTGGATAGTGCATGGAAGGGTTAGAGCCAGCTTTTACTGTGCCCTTATTGGGGGAAATTTGCCCTAATTTCCTGTCTTAACAGAATGTAAAAGGAACAATTCATGTTTAGAGTGAGGAATGGTTAGAATTTCTAGCAATGTTTTTATTTCTGTCTGTGCCTTCCAGTCCAAGTGATTAATGAACTGTCCATTAGTTATACTGGAATCATAGGGATAGGAGGTAAATCAAAATCTCCGCAAAGTGTTCACCGATAGTAAAAATAAAAAAACAGTAGTTTTAAATTCCTCCCAAATCTATCAAAATGTAAAAAGAAACTGTATTGAGTTAGGCTTTCATTTTCAGTTTGGACTAGAGGTAGCTTTAACCACTTGACCACTGGGCACTTAAACCCCCTTAATAACCAGACCAATTTTCAGCTTTCGGTGCTCTCACATTTTGAATGACAATTACTCAGTCATACAACACTGTACCCATATGAATTTTTTGTCCTTTTTTTCACACAAATAGAGCTTTCTTTTGGTGGTATTTAATCACTGTTGGGTTTTTTATTTTTTGCGCTATAAGAGGAAAAAGACTGAAAATTTTGTAAAAAAAATGATTTTTTTTTTCGTTTCTGTTATAAAATTTTGCAAATTACTATTTTTTCTTCATAAATTTTGGCCAAAATTTATACTGCTACATATCTTTGGTAAAAATAAGTACAAATTGGTGGATATTATTTGGTCTTTGTGAAAGTTATAGAGTCCACAAGCTATGGTGCCAATATCTGAAAATTGATCACACCTGAAGTACTGACGGCCGATCTCATTTCTTGAGACCCTAACATGCCAGAAAAGTACAAATACCCCCCAAATGACCCCTTTTTGGAAAGAAGACATTCCAAGGTATTCAGAAAGAGGCATTGTGAGTTTTTTGAAGTTGTCATATTTTCCCACAATTCTTTGCAAAATCAAGGTTTTTTTTTTTTTTTTTTTTTTCACAAAATTGTCATATTAGCAGGTTATTTCTCACACACAGCATATGCATTCCACAAATTACACCCCAAAATACATTCTGCTATTACTCCCGAGTATGGCGATACCACATGTGTGAGACTTTTACACAGCGTGGCCACATAGAGAGGCCCAACATGCAGGGAGCACCTTCAGGCGTTCTGGAGCACCCAGGCCAATTCTGACATTTCTCTCCTACATGTAAAAATCATCATTTGTTTGCTAGAAAATTACATAGAACCCCAAAACATTATATATTTTTTTTAGCAAAGACCTTAGAGAATATAATGGTGGTTGTTGCAACTTTTTATCTCGCACGATATTTGCGCAGCAATTTTTTTAACGCGTTTTTTTACGGAAAAAAAATGTTTTGTGCTTAAAAAAAAAAAAACAGTAAAGTTAGCCCAATATTTTTGCATAATGTGAAAGATGAAGTTGCGCCGAGTAAATAGATACCTAACATGTCACCCTTAAAAATTGCACACACTCGTGGAATGGCGCCAAACTTCGCTACTTAAAAAATCCCCATAGGCGACGCTTTAAATATTTTTACTGGTTACATGTTTTGAGTTACAGAGGAGGTCTAGGGCCAAAATGATTGCTCTCGCTCTAACGTTCGCAGAGATACCTCACATGTGTGGTTTGAAAACCGTTTTCATATGTGGGCGGGACTTACGTATGCGTTCGCTTCTGTATGCGAGCTCACGGGGACAGGGGCGCCTTAAAAAAAATAAATAATTTTTATTGTTCATTTTACTTTATTTATTTTAGTTTGACATGTTTTTCCGCCCCAAAATTTTTTTTGATCACTTTTATACCTATTACAAGGAACGTAAACATCCCTTGTAATAGGAATATGGCATGACAGGTCCTCTTTACAGTGAGATATGGGGTCAATAAGACCCCACATCTCACCTCTAGGCTGGGAAGCCTGAAAAAAAAACCAAAAAAAAAACAACAATCCTGGCTTTGATCGTAGCGGTGAGTCGGTAGAAGCACCGGAGGGTGGCGGGGGGGCATCCCCTCTCGTCTCCCATAAGAATGATGAAGCGGCGGAACAGCCACTATGATTGTTGTTATGGTGTAGGGAATCGCCGGCTGAAAAAGCTGATATCTGAATGATGCCTGTAGCTGCTCCCATCATTCAGATATCCCCGCACAAAGTCAAGGACGTCATATGACGGCCGGCGGGCGGGAAGTGGTTATTGCAGAGTATTGCTGGGCATTGCGGAGTATTGCTGGGCATTGCGGAGTATTGCCGGAGTATGGCAGGGTATTGCACGGGGTATTGCACAGGGGGCATTGCACAGGGTATTGCAGAGTATTGCGCAGGGTATTGCAGAGTATTGCGCCAGGGTATTGCAGAGTATTGCACCAGGGTATTGCAGAGTATTGCACCAGGGTATTGCAGAGTATTGCACCAGGGTATTGCAGAGTATTGCACCAGGGTATTGCAGAGTATTGCACCAGGGTATTGCAGAGTATTGCACCAGGGAATTGCAGGGTGTATTGCACCAGGGTATTGCAGGGTGTATTGCACCAGGGTATTGCAGGGTGTATTGCACCAGGGTTTGCAGGGTGTATTGCACCAGGGTATTGCAGGGTGTATTGCACCAGGGTATTGCAGGGTGTATTGCACCAGGGTATTGCAGGGTGTATTGCACCAGGGTATTGCAGGGTGTATTGCAGAGTATTGCACAGGGATGGCTGAGCAGGGATGGATGGATGGCTGGATCTGTGACTGCAATTGTCACAGATCCAGCCCACAGAGCTGCTGCTGCCATCCGCTCCCTCCCCCTCCCCTCTCACACTGTACCGATCGGTACAGAGAGGGGAGGGAGGAACCGGCGTCATCAAATGACGCCGGTCTGTTTACAAGTGATTGCTCCGTCATTCGACGGAGCGATCACGTGGTAAACGGCCGCTATCAGCGGCGATTTACCGCGATTCGTGATCCGCCGGGTCCTCTGGACCCGGCGGTCACGGAGTTTCCCGTGTGCGCCCCCCAGGGGGCGCGCGGGAGCGCGATTCTGGGAGGACGTTATATAACGTCCTCCCAGAGTTAAGCAACCACCTTGTCGACGTTATTTGTCGGCAGGTGGTTGTTAAGTGGTTAAGGAATGGTTGGAGGAGTCATACAGTTTCAAAGAACCTATATAACACTTTACTGTTGTGTGCTCCAAAGCCCTTTGGTTAGTATCCTCTTAGGATCCATAAAACAATGCAGTTAATGAGAGTCAATAGAATTACTAGTAACTTTATTGCCCTGCATAATATGCTGGATCCCCATATATTTAAATATCATTAGCGTGAACTCATAAACTGAGAGCAGAAGCTGGAATAGTTTCAGATTAGCATGGTATGTTGAAAAAACGATTATATTCTCCCTACTAAGACAGATACAATAGTTAATGTAATACAATGATCGCAATGGCAAAAAATGAATGCTCTAAAATATATGTATATTTGGGAAGAATACAAAAACATAACAAGATTTTGAGGTTTACTAGAAAAAAACAACCCAACGTTTGTTAACAGCATTGATAAAAAAAAAATTGTCTGCTGCACTGGGCAATATCAAAACAGGTGCATCTAAACCCATAAGCAAAAACATAATACATTTCAGCTTACTAGTCCTTAGATGAGGTGTCAATTTGTTTTCTTTTCTCAGGGTCTCAGGGTCTCTGCCTTAATTTTCATCTTGAAAACCAGTGCAGCCACCGCATCTATGTACAGGTAAGCGTTATTCATTTAAATGTCTGTTTGTGGGTTTAATTTCTGCTTAGAGTATAAAAGTGGTGTCAATTGTGAATTGCATTTCACTACCAAGGAGACATGGCGACGGGTATGATGTCTTGTGTGGTACTTGATATTTGCCACTGTCATGTAATCCCCCCACTATGGTAGTCGAGTGCTGTCACAATAGAACTACCCAGTTTGCAAGGATAGTTTTTGGCTACCAAATGCAATATTTATTTGGGCTAATGGGGCAATAGTATAAATGTACCAAATGCTTAGCTGTCACAAAACCCCCTTTCTGCTATGCTCAACATCTTTTATCTATGCATTTCAGCAACCCAGGCACAATGTATACATAGGGAAAGTGTAGGAAATGGTAAGTGTAATGGCAAGTGTAGGAAATGGGTGTGTAGGAAATGACAAGCTGATACGTGTCTCTCCAATACTCTTTCTGTCTCAAAGGAGACCTGTTTGTATTTCAGATGTACTGTACATAAGACAAGTTTGAAGATGAAAGGAGAACGTGACTAACTACTATGGACAATGCACACAATTCTTCTTTCAGACACTTTACAGGCAAGGCCTGTTATAAATAAATGAAACTTACCATACACTGGTAAAGAATTCAGACATAGTAGAAAAATTGATATTTATGTTTATTAATCTTGCACTGCACACCTATATTCGACTTCCTTTATGGCAAACAATCCCAGAGTCACCTTTTGTTGCATCAAAAGCCAACTTCCAATGGACCTTCAAATTGTAGCCCCAACACAACTGATTTTTATCCTATACTGTATGCTCATTTTCAACCAGCACTATAAACTTTCTATTCTTCAGAACTTTTTTTTTGCTAGTCAAGAAAATGGACATTCAGTGGTTTAAGTATCTTCAAACTACAAAAAGGCCTCAAGGGTGACCGATTGAATGTCTAATGTATTATTACCATAATGCAGGTAAATTAGGGGATTTTTCAATACTGATTAATTGTGTTTATTGCAGGTCACCTTGAAGTAATTATTTGACTGGTAATTAGGAGTCAGTTCAAATGCAGAATTTACCAGGCCATCGTCTTTAGTGTCCATATTGACATTTCTTATGCAATCAATACTTTCAAATCAGAGGGAACCATTATTTTACATACTTTTTTAGCATTCAGTGCAATAACCAAGGTACAGCCTCAGCCTTCTAACCCTTATTATTGACAGTTCCAGACAAAAAATTTTTTTTTTTTTTTTTTGGCATACCATTATTAGAATACCAGCAAGCTGCTAAATGATTTCATTGCATAATCTGCAAACCCTAAGACCTGTCATGTCCCATGATCTTCACATCTGTCAGTAAGTGACACTTATTTCTGTCCTTGGGCTTACCCAATGCACTATTTGATTGAATTTGCTTGCTTAGATCACTATACTGTTTTTAGTGACTAGAGATGTGTAAGAGGGCAAACAGAAATAAATGGTTTCCTGAAAGAAGTTGAACCAAGTAAATTGACAAACACACAACCATGTCATTTTCATCTGATCTCAAAGTAGATGTCTTTCTGGGCTGGATCTAATATGATGCAATAGCAGATTCAACCACGGAGGAAAGTGTACAACAGTGGTGCTTTCCCAAAATGCCAGAACACTATTCAAATCCATAAATAAATGGAAACAGAAAAAAAACATTCGACATACTTATGCCGTTGGGCCAATCCTGACCTTATAGTTGAATACAAATAAGTCACCTTCCTTTTAAAAAGCCTCTCCTCCTTAACCACTTCCATACCGGGCCTATTCTGGCACTCTTCTCCTACATGCAAAAATCATCATTTTTTTTCTAGAAAATTACTCAGAACCCCCAAATACTATATATGCTTTTTTAGCAGACACCCTAGGGAATAAAATGGCGGTCATTGCAACTTTTTATCTCACACGGTATTTGCGCAATCATTTTTCAAACGCCTTTTTTTGGGGAAAGAAACGGTTTCATGAATTAAAAAATAACAAAACAGTAAAGTTAGCCCATTTTTTTGTATAATGTGAAAGATTATGTTACGCCAAGTAAATAGATACCTAACATGTCACGCTTTAAAATTGCGCACACTCATAAAATGGCGCCAAACTTTAGTACTTAAAAATCTCCATAGGCGACGTTTAATTGTTTTTTACAGGTTACCAGTTTAGAGTTACAGAGGAGGTCTAGTGCTAGAATTGTTTGCTGGCGCTCTAACGCACGCGGCGATACCTCACATGTGTGGTTTGAACAGCGTTTACATATGTGGGCGGGACTTGCGTGTGTGTTCGCTTCTGAGCGCGAGCTACCGGGGACAGGGGCATTTTAAATATTTTTTTATTTTATTTTACAAATTTTTTTTTATTTTTGCACTTTTTTGAATTTTTATTTTTTGATCACTTTTAAAGTGGGCAAGTCCCGCCCACATATGTAAACGCCGTTCAAACCACACATGTGAGGTATCGCCGCGTGCGTTAGAGCGCCAGCAAAAGTGATAAAAAAAAATCAAAAAATGATCAAAAAAAAAAGTCATAAAAGTGATCAAAAAAAAAAAAAATTAAAAAAAGTGCAAAAATAAAAAAAATTAAACATCCCTTGTAATAGGAATATATCGTGACAGGTTCTATTTATGGAGAGATGCGGGGTCAATAAGACCCCACATCTCTCCTCCAGGCTGGAAAGCATGAGATCGTGAAAAAAAATTCATAGATCTCATGCCGACAGCCGTGATTGCGGCTTTGTTTACTTCTGGGTACTCGGGCGTGACGTCATAACGTCGCGCCGGGCCTCCGACAGCCATAGAGATGACTGGTGACCATCTGGTCACCAGTCATCTCTATGCTTTCCATCCGGCGCCGGCGGATCGTCCCCGATGGCACGGGAGAGCCCGGAGAAGCACCGGAAGGCGGCGGGAGGGGGGGGGGGGGGGTGTCTGCTTGTGGGGAAACAGAGAGCTTTGTAAAAGTCCAATGTGCCGGGTTGTAAAAGACCTGTGCCAGGTCAGACCTACAACTTTGCAATCAATAAAGCTCAAGTTTTCTGCTGATTGGAGAGCTCTGGTTCTGATTTAGCAGGGGAGGTGTTGGACCTGGATCACGGCTTCCCCACACAAGGATACTTCTCTACAGGATGTTGGCAGGACACATACTTTTCTACTTTGGCTGTGTATTCTTTCTAAAAAAAACAACTGGAAAACTTTGCACACCTTTTGTTTTAAAGGCATCTGAACATCCAATTAAACCTAAAATAATAATAAGCTGAGAATCTAAAAACCTTTTTAAAATGTTCACAACTGTATCACTTTGGTACAAATTTCTGCCTTTATTTCATTACTAAAAATACTTTATAGTAATGCATCAGCCCAGGTTTCTATTGAGGGTTATAAATCGTTATAATTTCCTATCCGACGTGGAACATTACAAGGTTGTCCACTTTCCCCATTGCTATTTGCATTAGCGATTGAACCCTTAGCTGTAACAATCCGATCTCACCTTAGCATACATGGTATATGTTGTGGACAACAAGAGCATTAATGTTCCTTGTTTGCCAACAAAGTCCTTATGTATATCACTAATCCTCAAATTACCCTTCCTAATCTGCTGACCTTGTTACACCAATTTTCCCAGCTCTTAAGCCTTTCTTTGAATACCCAAAAAACGACGGCCCTTAATATTTCTTTAGCCCCCTCGATGGTACTGACCTTACAAAATAGCTATAATTTTCAATGGACGCTAAGCTCCCTTACATATTTAGGCATCCAGCTGACACCCTTGATCAACGCTCTTTACCGGGCTAATTATCCTCCACTCTTTTGTCGACTTCGGGAAGATTTTTGACGATGGGCAGACTATCCCTTGTCTTGGTTTGGCAAAATCAACTCTATTAAAATTAGATTTCTACCCAGGATACTTTATTATTTTAGGACCTTACCAATTGCGATCACAAGGGGAGATCTACAGCATGTACAATCGGAAGTCCTTCCCTTTATTTGGGGTAATAAAAAACCCTGAATGAATAAACTGACGTTGTATGTCTCAAAACTGTGTGGTTGGCTTGGCCTCCCTAATTTACAGGTTTATTATCATTAACTCAGCTTTCCTACACAACGACCAAGGGATCTACACACCTCAGGGTGTCTATTGAGACTCTTTCATGCCATCCTTTTGCCATTTGCTCCCTAATATTGCTTCCTAGCCATCTTCACCCCCCTATTTTGTGCCCTACCCTGTCTAACTCACTAGGAAGGAGTACGACATCATAAATCCCTGTCATCCCCACATAATCCGCTAGCCCCTATGTTTTGCAACCTAAAACTTTCCCCTGAACGGACTCCAAAGCTATTCCAATGGTGGATCAACAAGGGGCTTTTGAGAATAGGAGACTATCTCAATGAGGATCAACTGTACTCTTTGCAATTATCTAAAGGGCACGTTGCAGATGCCATCTGGTGAACTATTTAGGTACAATCAGCTTATTTTTTTCGTACAGTCTAAACCTAACTTGATAGATGGACCCCTTACACTTCCAAATTTTAAATTATTTTGTCAAAGAAGGGCTTCCTACGAGGATGGGGATCTACGATATATGCTACTCTCACTGTCCCGACTACTAAGCTGCCTTACATGATTCAATGGGAATGGGACTTGAATACCACTTTGGAATTATGTGACTGGCAAAATATTGCCTATGCTTTATCCAAGGTATCTATTAATACAACACCAATTGAAGCAAACTAAAAAACACTCCTACGTTGGTATCTGTTTCCGACCAGAGTTGCGAGGATGCACCTATCTACATCCCCCACTTGCTTTAGACTTTGTGGCCAGATGGGTACAATGTATCATGTTTGGTGTGCAGTGTCCTGTAGTCGCCAGATTTTGGATTTTTGGATTTTCAAAAACTTCCTGATGAGGTCCCCAAAAAATCAGCAAAACTGATTACATATATGTTTTTGGCAGCTAGAATAACTTAAATGGATCATGGTTAATGATAGACTTACCTGTATCTTTCGCATTTCTACAAAGAAATATGATGCGACATGGGACCCATAGATACAATATTTATCTGAAACTTAATGAATCTCTGGCTGGCCCTCTATTTTCCCCCCTTTTCCTTTTCTGTCTTTCTTTTTCTTATCCTTTTCTAGATCTACACTCTTTTTTATCTTTTTTTTTCTTTTATATTTTTCTGTTTGTCTGATTTCTTCAATAACTTCAAGATGCTTTTGACAGAACATATCGTTCTATGCCGATGATATAAATAGGAATTTTCACAGTGGTTTCCCTTTTTACTGGTCTCTTCCCTTCCCCTCCCCTTACCCTCCCCCTCCCCAGTTTCTTACCCCCTGTCTCTTTTCCCTGTGACATAGCCATTCCTTATACTACCTGTTAAATTGGCTCGATGGGACACTACACAGCCGATCCCTAGTGGATTGGATGTATATTCCTCGGCCCTATTGTTAATGACTTGCATCTTTCTAAATTGCATTGTTATTCTGCCGCTACTCCCACCGAGAGCATTTAATGTCAAAATCTCTCTGTTTGACATTAAGAGGTCTTAAGCTTATGAGCATTTTAAGTGCCGGTTCACATAGGGGCGACCTGTCAGGTGACTTAGCCGCCTGACAAGTCACGCTTCATGCATTGCAATGGAACCGTTCTAATAGGAGCGGCTCAAGTTGCTCCGACTTAGAAAAAGGTTCCTGTACTACTTTGGGACGACTTTGGTGTGGCTTGCATTGATTTCAATACAGAAGTCATTTTGCAAGCCACAGTGAAGTCGCGCTGTTCAGGACGGCTTCAGAGTCGAATGACTTTGAAGCCGCCCCTAAGTGAACAGGCACTTAGGGAAAACCATTTTTATATTTGCGATCAGTTTAACATTTGTTTGCACTATTGTTCAAATATTGTGACTTGTATGACATTGTCTTGTTGTCTTGAAATATACATTATTCACAACTGGTAACCTCACATTCAAAGTCCCCTAAGAACAAATGTTTTTGCTCAAGCTATACATTTGTGACATCTCAGTGGTACACTGGGGGTGTGAAAAACTGGAGGAGGTTCTGTGCCGGCCATCGGCCCTCAAAAAACACAAGCCCCTCCTAAAGTGGGCAGCATATATTTGCAGACACAACCGGAACCAGCAAAATATTCAACGTGTGCAATCTTTATCCTATTACATGCCACTGAATGTATTGCAGATGGCCTTTCCTCTATACACTATCCGAATATCACATGACTGCACCTATATAGTACTAGTAATAAAACATGGGTATATTGAGTGATAGTTTTACTACTACCAATTATGCATCAGGTTAAAGAATTATCTACGTTTTCAGTAATATATATCAGTGTAGTATCTCTTGTTAATTAGAAAGCAATGGAGGCTTAAAAAATGTGAATATAAAAAACAAACTTTGATGCAAATGGTCATTTCTGATTAGTCACTTACATAAAACATTGTTATACTGATAAATAAATATTTTGTAAGGTCATATTAAGCATCAGTATGTTGATGAAGTTCATTCTTCAGTCCACACATGAGTCCTTTAAAATGAACAAATTATTTTGCCACATTAATACAAAGGTGTGCTGTCTTTCAGTTTATTGTCTGTTTGATAAAAAAAAATTCTCAATAGAGCTGGTTATTTGTGTTCTCCGATACTACATTGCAATTTTCTGGCTTATAGGTATGATTAATGAAGAAAATTTCCTGCAAATTGACCAGTTAATATGATTCTATTTCTAAAACCCACATTGTGCACAAAATCAGAATAACAAAGTGGGCCTACTATCAAACAATGAGCACTAATGTAACTCTGTGCTGGGAGTATATCCTGCAACCTCACTAAGGACATCATCTGACACTAGAAAGCTATTACACCATATATGACAGTGCTGTCACTGCGCCATCAAACATCTGTACAAGAATAAGACTGGAACATTTCCAGGTAAAAAGGTAGGCAATGCCATAAAATACACTGCTACTGCTCACAGATGTGAGAGGATTGTCTCCTCATGTGGTTGATTTTGGCCAACTTCATTTGTAAGTATGCCCTTCCCACCTGCCTTGATCTGCCTGCCTTGCATAAATCAGCACAGAGACCTAGTTATGAAGTCAATAGGTCAATTTACGTCAATAGGTCAATTTCATTAGCATGTTGATGAGGAGAGAGGAACCAGGGAATACAAAATATAAGGAAATTAAGCCTAAGCTTTATATACACATACAGTCTCATTGGACGACTGAAACATGTACTCTATTGCCGTGTACACACGATCGATTTTCTCAACGGTGAAAACACTGTCGAGAAAATCGATGGGAAAAACGAGAAACGGCTTGGTCCCCTACACACGGCCAGTTTTCCTGACACATTTTCTCTTGGTCAGGAAAAATGACCGTGTGTAGGCTCCCTGGCAGTGTTTCCCTATGGGAAAACTGCCGCGGAAAAAAAATCCCGTGAATCACGACGAGAAAAATTAGAGCATGTTCTAATTTTTCTCGTCGGAATTCTTGCCATTTTTCTCGTCGGGAAAAATGATGAAAAGCACACACACGGTCATTTTTCTCGTCGAAGAGAAAAAATGTCATTTTTCCCGACGAGAAAAATGGTCGTGTGTACGCGGCATTAGAGCATGAATCGGAAAGAAAATTTCCCCCATAGCTGACTGGTATTTCACTCTATTCAATCCATTGAATTGTAATATGTGGCACCATTATAATCTACTCATGATGAGAACACTAAAAGGATGCAAGAACATTCTTGGAATTGCTTGTCTTTACATATCTTATTCTGGGCATAGAAAAAAGCCTATAAAATACATGGAGACATACATGAGAAGAACGCCTATAAATCCCAGTGAGAAGTAATGACAAGCTATAAAATACTGGCAGATGTTCTGTGACAGCCTGATAGAGAGGAGCTGTAATATGCCAGCATGATAATAGTTGGAGCACCAAGTCTGACCTCAAATAGATAATAAACATGATGTAAACATATAAAAAAAACAGCTATGGTTACCATATTTATAATAATGAATGGGGGGAAACTGAAGTATTATTTATATCACAGGAGTACTCATGATGAAGATATAGAGGTTGATTTGCAAAAAAAAAATAGACTGTGCAGTTTGCAAATGCAGTTGCTCCAGAGCTTAGCAGATAAGGCGATGATTAAATTTGCAAGGAATTTCCAATCACATGCAAGGAAAGTAAAAAAAAATAGCATTTTTGCTTGCACATGATTAGATGACGGAAGTCAGCAGATCTTCCCCATTCACTCTGGAGCAACTGCACAGTCCATTTGCCTTTGGTAAATCAACCCTATATTGTTATAAGTAAAGTATTGATTAATGTAATAATCTAAATATAAGCCAGCAGCTACCACTTCATAGTCATGCATGCTTTCTCATTCCAGTAACCTGAATGTATTGCATGTTGAAAGCTGAATGTGTTTTAAATATGGTTACACGAAAAATCCATAACTAAAATGTACGGGATTTGAAGCAAAATTTAATTATAATGCAAGTGAAAAATGGCTCCCAGCAATAGTTCATTATTAAAATAGTCCTCTTACTCATACCTCCCAACTTTCTGAAATGATAAAGAGGGTCATCTTTTAGCACACATTATGTAGGCAAAGAACACGTCCCTGCCACTGCCCCAGTTACATGGACCACAGAGATCTAATATACAGAAAATGATAGGCTAAACCACACAAGTCCTTTTTTGAGCTTTATTTTTCCTTGTGTAGCACCCCCCCCCCAATATTTGGGGGCGCTATGTGTAAATTTAAGGGTAGTCTGAGCCAGTAGTTGGGCTCAGACCAATTGATTGTTCTAAATTTGCTTCTGCTCTGGGTGTGATACTGCCTGGCAGTAGTGTTCCCTGTTCGCCTGTAGGTGGCACTGTCACCACCGGCATAGGTTGAACTACAAGGGTATCACAACACATTGGGTGTCCTTTCTCGGCAGCCGTGCAGTGGGCGTGGTCTATCCGCTGTGCATGCTGGGAGGGGGTACATAAGGGGCAGACGCCTTTGAGGTTGGTTCGTTCCTGGGGACCCATTGGGTCTGTCTTGTGTGTGCGCCTCGTGACCTGCATGGCACGAGGTGCGTGTGTGTTCTGGCCCCGGGCACCTTCAGCCCGAGGCTGCATCGCTACCTGGTAGGCCCAGCTCTGCTGGCTGAGGCCTACACCTTCAGGAGGGATCCTGAGCTACCCACCTGCGGGAAGAACACATTTAGGGAAGGAGACCAGGGGAGGATCTGCCCCAGAGGAGACTATCGACGGTACTGCTGTCTCGGGAGGAGGCCTGGAGCTCACCTAAGGAGGGATCCATTATTACAAGCCCTGCAATACGCCAATCTGGCATAAAGGTTCTCTCACTATTGCTTGGCTGGGAGGTTCGAGACTTTTGATAATCCTGTGGCAGATGATTCCTGATCGTATCCCTAGTTCTCAAGAGAAATATTGATTCGTGCTTCGTTCCCGGCTGCTAGGACCACTAAACGGGACTATCCAGGTGAGCAATACCCACTCAGGCTTGAGTGGCGACGATTGTGACTTTAGTGCTGCGTGCCTGAACCTTCCCCTGTGTTTTTTTCTCTCGTATCCTACTTTCCTCTCAAGTTTCCTCAGCAAAGTAAATAAAGCCTGACTGTTTGGGTTTTACATTTGTGTGGACATTGGCCTTTCTGGAGACTTTCCATACCCTGACAACGGAAGCCTTAGCGGTAGTTTGCAGACCCAACAAAACCAGCCGGTCCCTTAAATGGGGGTAAGTGCTACACTTAATTTTGTCTTTTCAAAATAACAAATGCAGCAAAATAGAGGTTGGATAAAAAATTTAGTGCAGCATAAACATTTTTGTAGTAAAATAGTACATTCGGTATAGAGATGTACACATCAAACCAAAAAGAGAGACAACTGAGGCTGTATGAAAAACAGAGGGATTTGGTCTCATAAGACGGACAGTCCTTCAAATGAAGGATAGTTGGCACCTATGACACTAAGGGTACAAAGTTTAAAGTACAGGGTAGAGCACTCTACAAACCTGTCAGCACAGAGCCACTGCCACTGAATAAGCTGGGGAACAACAGCGTTTAGGAAAAGTATTTAACCTGCCTAATCACTAATTACTTCCCGCAGCACCCAGCCAGAGACATGGGAGCCACACACAGACACATTTTGCATCTCATAACTTTTCGGAGTATCTACAGCCTGGTAATTGGGGGGAAGCACCACAGCATGTTCACAGTTAGACCCCTTTCACACTAAGGCGGTTATCAGGCATTTTAGCGCTAGAAATAGCACCTGTAAAGCGCCTGAAAACCGCCTCCCATTCATTTCAGTGTGACTTTTCACATTGGTGTGGTGTGCTTGCGTGACATTCTGAAAAGTTCTGCAAGCAGCATCTTTGGGGCGGTTTGGCAGCGCTGTATACAGTGCTCTCAAAACACCCTGCCCATTGAAATTAATAGGCAGTGCTTCCAAAGCGCCTAAAAAGCGTTATGGAAGCGCCGCAACACTGGAGCTTTTAACCACTTTTTCGGGCACTCGCGGGGGGTTAAAAGCACCCCACCAGCGTCTGAAAAGCGCTGCTTAAACAGCAGGGAAGCGCTGCTAAAATGAGCTGCACTTTACCGCTAACGCACGGGCGGCCCTAGTGTGAACGGGGTCTTACATTTTTATTCACACTGCCTGCCCATTTCTGAACATTTCTCAATAAACAGAAAAATAACAGAAGGAGCAAATGCATGCAAAGGCTGTTGAGAGGAATCACTAGGCCATCTTAATTTGCCATAATATGATGGCAATTTTTTTTTCTCTCAGAAGGCTCCTGATTGGTGGACTGCAGAATCCAGACGTATCACTTCACTCAAAATGAAAAAGCATTAAATCGACATCTTGACTTTTTTTCTTAAATCAATAATAGCTTGACGTAATTGGGAGTAAGAAAGTTTGTAGAAAAGGGTAGACGTCTGCACAACAGGGCATCATTATTCATATGTGCCTAGGGCAGGATGAACTCTAAATATAAAACGTTGTAAAAGAGTGGCAAAAAATTGTTATATGCAAATACTAAATATATATAGTTACAGCAAGCATATGAGGACATGTGCTTAGTGTAGAGTGGATTCGTTTGGCCATTATAGAGAACATCTTATTGCATGACTACATAAACTGTTTAGAGGAGAGCTCTTCTTCCCACTTTGGAATTAAAGCTTATATGGATTCAGAAATGTGTGCAATCTGAAAAGTAAGCAATTAACACACTACTTAGCATTAGACAGGCTAGGAAAATCCTTAATGCCCAAACAATGCTAATTAAATTTTGTACAGTGCCATATTATAAACCGCTAACAAGTTATTTTTAAAGAGGAAATTAGGTACTGTTGGTTCAGCAATACACTATAAAGCATTTACTGCCTCCACTTACAGTCTTACAAATAGGATAATAAGAGCCATGTCATACTAATAAGGACTAAAACATCTCACTACTTATTTTCTCTGGTGATATGTAATTGGTT
The DNA here is from genome assembly GCA_029206835.1 of Rana muscosa. Classification (NCBI taxonomy): domain Eukaryota; kingdom Metazoa; phylum Chordata; class Amphibia; order Anura; family Ranidae; genus Rana; species Rana muscosa. The sequence goes on from CM055116.1 coordinate 190,426,864, forward strand.
ACAGAGTTGAAGTTGTGGATGGCTATAACTCTCCTCTATGCTGCTACAAGTTACCATGCAACATGGAATACTAGCAGCTTTACTGTATAACAGTAGTAGTCACTAAAGCTGGCAATTTGTACATACAGTGCCTTAAAGTATTAATTCCCCTTGAAATTTTCCAAATTTTGTCATGTTACAACCAAAAACCTAAATGTATTATATTGGGATTTTATGTGATAGACCAACACAAAGTGACACATAATTGTGAAGTGGAAGGAAAATGATAAATGGTTTCCCCCCTTTTTTCACAAATAAATATGTGAAAAGTGTGGTGTGTATTTGTATTTAGCCCCTATTACTCTGATACCCCTAACTAAAATCTAGTGGAACGAATTGCCTTCAGAAGTCACCCAATAAGTAAATAGAGTCCACCTGTGTGTAATTTAATCTCAGTATAAATACAGCTGTTCTGTGAAGCCCTCAGAGGTTTGTTAGAGAACCTTAGTGAACAAACTGCATCATGAAGGCCAAGGAACACACCAGACAGGTCAGGGTGTCAGGACCTGGGCTTGAACCTGGGACCTCGTCGGTGTCTGGCGTTTACTCTTCCCACTGAGCTATCTGGGATGCTGGACAGCTCACTGCCTGATCTACTGGACAAACCTATCTGATCCAATGGACAACCCTGCCTTGAGTCTTGATTACCGATGAACCTTGAACTCCTTGCTCCTCCCATGAACTTCCTATATAAGCCTTGTCTCAGCACTTCCTCTTTGCCAGGTTATTGTGCCTTCTCAGCCAGTGCCTAGCTCTTGACATCCCTGCTGCCTTCTGTATTTTGCTACCACTCGTGATTGACCCTTGGTTTGTTCTTTGACTACTCTGCTGCCTGATCCCAACCTGCAACCACTCGTGATTGACCTTTTGGCTTGTTACTGACCACGCTGCTGTTTAATCCTTATCTGCTGATCTGCCACTGGACCCCGGCCTGCTCACACCCTGGTGGGGCAAACCTGAGGACCGCGACCTGGTACTAGCTTGCAGCTAAATCCATCTCCACCACCCGGAGCTCTGGGGAAAACCAGCTAGTACTTAGACTCTGCACCTCAGGTGAGCCTGTGTCATCTGCCAGAAGTGACTGCCTTTATACCTGTCCTGCAACTGCTATAGCAACTGGTCTTCAAGCCCGGCGCCTGATTGTGACAGAATAACCTGGCCTAAAACATGGAGGCCGCTATAGCAAATGCTGTGGCTCCTTTCATGCAGCAAATTGCGGAGCTGCAGGAGTTTGGTGTCACCTACCAAAAAAAATTTGCCGAACTGGAAAGTGTGGTGAAAGGGCAACGTGAAGAGATCCATGCCCTGCAAAAACAATTGCTGGACCTACGTTCCCGAGATGATGCTAATGCACATATGCCTCACCCACCCAAGTTTAATGGAGATCGCCGGCATTACAGAGGTTTTCTTAACCAGTGTCGCATATATTTCCAAATGCGACCCGCTGCATTCACTTCTGAAAAACAGATGGTAATGTTTGTTATCAACCTCCTGACTGGGGAAGCATTAGCCTGGGCCTCCCCTTATATAGAACAAGACAGTGCCACGCTGAATAGTTTCCAGACTTTTGAGGCTGCGATGAATCAGGTTTTTGATGATCCCAATCGCTGTGCTACTGCTGAAGCAAAGTTGCATAGTTTACGGCAGGGTAAACGTTCTGTTGCTGAGTACACAGACGTTGGATCACAGATACCACTTGGAACCCAGCAGCGCAAAAAAGTCAGTACCGCCAAGGGCTTTCTGAACAGGTAAAAGATGAGCTTGCAAGAGTGGAGACTCCTAATGATCTTGAGGCCTTCATCCAACTATGTATTCGAATTGATCAAAGACTTACAGAAAGGAGGAAGGAGAGACTGGGAATGTTTGGAAGCAATGGTGGCATGCGTTTTTCTGCTAGTCAATTTGTTCAGAAGGATCCAAGAGTTTCTTCAGATTCTGACACAGCTGAACCTATGCAGGTTGATGCAATTAAGAGATCCATTTCTACTCAGGAGAAAGAAAGAAGACGTTCAGAAAACCTGTGTTTATATTGCGGGGACTCTGGGCATTACGCAGTTAATTGTCCGAACAAGGTTAGAAGAACAATTGCGGCGACTGATGTGATTTTGCCTGAACAAATAAACTCTATTACCCAGTCGATCTCCCCATTGATTCATGAAGAGAATAAAGTAAATTCTGTACTATCCCATTTTATCATCCCTATTAAACTCATCTTTGATGGTATTGAAATTCCTTGCTCTGCTTTGCTGGACTCTGGGGCTGGGGGGAACTTTATGGACATAGACTTTGCCCACAGTAATAATATCCAAACAAGAAATAAGTCTGCTCCTATGGATATGGAGACGGTCGATGGTTCACCCTTAACTTCAGGACCTGTTACCCATGAGACAGTCCCTTTGGTATTGCAATTTGAGGCTAATCATCATGAGACCATCAGTTTTCAGCTGATTACATCACCCAAATTTCCCGTCATCCTGGGCATTCCATGGTTTTCCACCCATAATCCCTCCATCAACTGGGAAGCACGGATTATAAACTTTACATCCCCCCATTGCGAGGAATTCTGTAGAGAACCTTGTCAAACAAGTTCTTTGCCAGACAAGGAATCACAGGTGGATGTTGTTACTACGCAGTCATATGACAACCTGCCTCCACAATATCATGAGTTCCGGGATGTCTGTGATAAGAAGAATGCCGATCAGTTACCTCCTCATCGCCCATATGATTGTCCGATTGAACTGCTCCCAGGGGCTGAAATACCTTTTGGTCGCCTTTTCAATCTTTCAGAACCTGAATTAAAAGTTCTCAGGGAATGGATTGATGAGAATTTAGAAAAGGGCTTCATTAGACCCTCAACGTCTCCTGCAGGGGCAGCCCTGTTCTTTGTTGCAAAGAAAGATTCCACCTTGCGTCCATGCATTGACTACCGTGACCTTAATAAAATCACTATTAAAAACCGCTATCCACTTCCTTTAATTTCTGAAATGTTGGAAAGACTCCGCTCTGCCAAAGTCTTCACAAAACTAGACTTACGGGGGGCATATAACCTCATCCGCATGCGTCAAGGAGACGAATGGAAAACTGCCTTTAGAACCAGATATGGCCATTTTGAGTCCCTGGTTATGCCTTTTGGCCTCTGCAACGCCCCTGCCACTTTCCAACACTTCATCAATGATGCTTTTCGAGACCTATTGGACCAGTTTGTGATTGCTTATCTGGATGATATTCTCATCTTTTCAAATAACCTGGAGGAACATCGCAAACATGTTTGCACTGTCTTTGAAAGGCTAAGGAAGAACCAACTTTATATTAAATTGGAGAAATGTGAGTTTGAACGAACCCAGATGCAGTTCTTGGGATATATTATTTCTCCTAAAGGAGTAAGCATGGATCCTGAGAAGATCAAAGCAGTGGTGGATTGGCCTGCTCCTAGTAATGTTAAAGAGATACAATGATTTGTTGGTTTTGCCAACTTCTACAGAAAATTCATAAGAAATTTCTCTAAAGTGATAGCACCAATTACACAGCTGACAAAGAAAGGGATGCCCTTTGTGTGGTCAGCTGAGGCACAGACTGCTTTTATTAAGCTAAAGACTCTTTTCACTTCTGCACCAATATTGGTACATCCCGACCCTGAAGTTCCTTTTATAGTGGAAGTGGATGCCTCAGACTCTGCTGTGGGAGCTATCCTTTCTCAGCGAAAAGGAGAAAAGATGCAGCTTCATCCTTGTGCGTATTTCTCTCGCTTAATGTCATCAGCCGAAAGAAATTATGACATTGGGAATAAGGAATTGCTGGCAATTAAGGAAGCCTTTTCTGAATGGAGGCATCTGCTGGAAGGGGCTAAGCATCCAGTAATTGTTCTCACTGATCATAAAAATCTAGAATTCATTCGCTCTGCCAAGAGGATGTCTTCTAGACAAGCACGTTGGTCACTGTTCTTTTCCCGGTTTAATTTTATCATCTCGTATCGATCTGGGTCAAGGAATGGTAGGGCCGATGCATTATCAAGAATGTTGACTGAACCATGCCAGGAAGACAACCCTGAATGTATGATTCTGTCTCAAAAGAACTTCATAGGGGCCACGGGTTTCAAGACATTCTTGAGTGTCCTAAAGGAGGGGTATGAAAATGACCCTCTTCTCAATCATCCGCCTGCGGATATTAACCTTGTGTACAAGAATGGCTTTTGGACTCATGCACATAGTCTCTATGTACCTGAATCTGCTCGGACTGAAGCCCTCAGGTTGGTTCATGACTCAAAACTTGCTGGGCATTTTGGGATTTCCAAAACAGAAGAGCTCTTGTCACGTTCATTTTGGTGGCCCAGCTATAAGAAAGACGTCAAACACTATGTGGCCTCATGCCTGACCTGTGCACGCAGTAAGACTCCCCGGGCTTCTCCTTTGGGGTTGCTCCAGCCACTCCCTGTTCCATCAAGACCATGGGGATCAATTTCTATGGACTTTGTGGTAGATTTACCTCCCTCAAGAGAAATGAGCACTATTTTGGTTGTTGTTGACCGTCTCACTAAGATGGCTCATTTTATACCTGTTAAGGGGGTACCTTCAGCTGAACAAACTGCTGAGTTAATGCTTCGAGAAGTATTTAAACTACATGGAATTCCTGACGATGTGGTGTCTGACAGAGGAGTACAGTTTACTTCAAAATTTTGGAAAAACTTTTGTTCAGCCTTAGGTGTAACAGTTAATCTGTCTTCTGCTTTTCATCCCCAGTCTAATGGTCAGACTGAGAGGACCAATCAAACCTTAGAGCAGTACCTTCGATGTTTTGTCAGTTATCTTCAGGATGACTGGGTGGATTATCTTCCTACAGCAGAGTTTGCATATAACAATTCTAAACATAGTTCCACTTCTCAAAGTCCTTTTTATTTAAACAACGGGTATCATCCAGTTTTTATTCCTGATCTCCCTATCTCAACTCCAATTCCTTCTGTTACCAACAGATTAACTACATTGCAGGAGATTCGTGAAAAATTGATTGAAACTTTAAAGGAGGCTCAGGAATGTTACAAGAAGGCTGCTGATAGACATCGCAGATCACTTCCTACATTTCATGTGGGTGACAAAGTTTGGTTATCAACCAAAAATTTGAAGGTCCATGTTCGGTCTGCAAAGCTGGGCCAGAAGTTTGTAGGACCATTCAAGATTTCTGCTCAAATCAATCCAGTTACCTTTCGCTTAAAACTTCCTGATAGTATGAAAATTCACCCTGTTTTTCACATGTCATTACTTAAACAATTTAATGAAAATCCCTTTTCTGGAAGAATTCTTCCACCTCCTCCACCTGTTGAGGTACAGGGTGAAGTAGAATTTGTGGTGGAGAAAATTCTTGATTCCAGGATATTTAGAAACAAACTACAATATCTGGTCCAATGGGAAGGATATGGGCCAGAAGAAAATTCTTGGGAGCCTGAGGAGAACGTTCATGCCCCTAGATTGACAAGAGAATTCCACCAGAGGTTTCCTCACAAACCCAGCCCTAAGACGTCCAGAGGACGTCCTGAGAGGAGGGGAGTACTGTCAGGACCTGGGCTTGAACCTGGGACCTCGTCGGTGTCTGGCGTTTACTCTTCCCACTGAGCTATCTGGGATGCTGGACAGCTCACTGCCTGATCTACTGGACAAACCTATCTGATCCAATGGACAACCCTGCCTTGAGTCTTGATTACCGATGAACCTTGAACTCCTTGCTCCTCCCATGAACTTCCTATATAAGCCTTGTCTCAGCACTTCCTCTTTGCCAGGTTATTGTGCCTTCTCAGCCAGTGCCTAGCTCTTGACATCCCTGCTGCCTTCTGTATTTTGCTACCACTCGTGATTGACCCTTGGCTTGTTCTTTGACTACTCTGCTGCCTGATCCCAACCTGCAACCACTCGTGATTGACCTTTTGGCTTGTTACTGACCACGCTGCTGTTTAATCCTTATCTGCTGATCTGCCACTGGACCCCGGCCTGCTCACACCCTGGTGGGGCAAACCTGAGGACCGCGACCTGGTACTAGCTTGCAGCTAAATCCATCTCCACCACCCGGAGCTCTGGGGAAAACCAGCTAGTACTTAGACTCTGCACCTCAGGCGAGCCTGTGTCATCTGCCAGAAGTGACTGCCTTTATACCTGTCCTGCAACTGCTATAGCAACTGGTCTTCAAGCCCGACGCCTGATCGTGACACAGGGATAAGGTTGTGGAGAAGTTTAAAACAGGGTTTGGTTATAAAAAAATATCCCAAGCTTTGAATATCTTACGGAGCAGTGTTCAATACATCATCTGAAAGTGACACAACTGCAAACCTACCAAGACATGGCCGTCCACCTAAACTGACAGGCCAGGCAAGGAGAGCATTAATCAGAGAAGCAGCCAAGAGGCCCATGGTAACTCTGGATGAGCTGCAGAGATCCACCGCTCAGGTGGGAGAATCTGTCCGCAGAACAACTATTAGTAGTGCACTCCACAAATCTGGCCTTTATGGAAGAGTGGCAAGAAGAAAGGCATTGTTGAAAGAAATGTAAAAAATTAATTACTGCGCTGTCTGTAAACCACTCAGTGATGATTAAAAAAGTGATATCAGTGAAATAATAAACTGCTGCAACTTTCATGTGAGACACACACAATCATAAACCAGAATAAAAATAAGCTGCGCTGTGTTAAATAAAATTGATAATGTGACATATAAATCATTGAAATATGCCTATGGAGCAAAAAAAGGGGGCTATAAACCCCCCTAAGTGTCTATTAGACTCATATGAGTTTCTGAAGAAAGAATGTTCTTTAGCATAAAATAATCAAAACAACAATCCATATGAAATTCCTCAACAGATTCATCCACGATGACATATGACCGTAACACCCAAGAAGAAGTGAGAGGGTAGGATAGGAAAGGTCCTCCACCTTTAAAATCACTGCCGCTTACCAGCTGAATAGATCTCTTGTTAGGGAGATCAAAAACGCCTATGGCTTATTCCCCAGCCCCGGGTCTCTGTGCTTGGCAGCAAGTATCCCAGAATCTTCCTCGCAGCTTCTCCCGGTTGCTTTTGTTGAAAGAAAGCCATAAGAAGTCCAACTTGCAGTTTGCGAGAAGCCATGTGTGGGGACACAGCAAACATGTGAAAGAAGGTTCTCTGGTCGGATAAGACCGAAATTGACTTTTTTGGCCTAAAAGCAAAACGCTATGTGTGGCAGAAAACTAACACTGCACATCACCCTAAACACACCATCCCAGCCGTAAAACTTGGTGAAGGCAATATCATGTTGTGGCGGTCATTTTCTTCAGCAGGGACATGGAAGCTGGTCAGAGTTGATGGGAAGATGGATGGAGCCAAATACAGGGAAATCTTAGAAGAAAACCTGTTAGAGTCTGCAAAAGACTTGAGACTGGGGCGGAGGTTCACCTTCCAGCAGGATAACGACCCTAAACATACAGCCAGAGCTACAATGGAATGGTTTATGATCAAACCATATTCATGTGTTAGAATGGCCCAGTCAAAATCCAGACCTAAATCCATTTGAGAATCTGTGGAAAGACTTAAAAATTGCTGTCCATCCAATCTGACAGAGCTTGAGCTATTTTGCAAAGAAGAATGGGGAAAAATGTCACTCTTCAGATGTGCAAAGCTGGTAGAGACATCCCCAAAAAGACTTGCAGCTGTAATTGCAGCGAAAGGTACACGTGTACAGCGCAATGCTGTCTCCTGAGGGTTTGGCGCTACACATTTGTCACCAATATATTTTTGGAGTGACTCTCTGACGGACTCTATTATCCATCGGCTATCTGGTCTGTTCCCTTCTATTGGGAAAAATAAAAATATCTGACCCCCGTCTATCCAGTTCCAGTTACTCACTGGTGATTTTTTTCTACTTTGAATAGTTGGCATCTTCTTAATGGACTCCCTATACTTAGGGTAATATATACCTCTTTGTACCGTTCTACAGACCCTTTCTTTGTAGAGTGATCACCTCTCATATGACCCTCTAGAACTTTCTCCGCCATGATGGGCGTTTACTTATACTAAGGCTGTTTCCTAAGATATTGAGATTTGTTCCCTTTTCTGTACCCTGTTGCTGTTTGTCCTGACAAAGCCCCATGGCGAAACGCGTAGACAACACATAAGGGACTCATACTGTTACAATCTGTATGTTTTTTTAATTCTTTGAATACACTGTTTCTATGTCTCATTTTTGTAATAAATATATATTTTTTTGACCATCCCACCACTATTGTGTTGCCTCTAAAGTCCAACCTTTTGGTTGCTCCTCCTGAGCAATCTAATTTTTTGTCCAGTTCTACTTTAATGTAATCCACCCTTTTATCCATGTATTAAAATATATGATGTAACCTGACATAGCCAATGCTCAAGCTGATTAGTGATACTTATTAGGAGGCCCATTCATAAATTTGCTTTTTGTTCTATCCTTTTTTGACCTTGCCCTTTGTCTGGTGCTTTATCTACTTAGTTAGTGACCACAGCCTGATCATGAACACAATTACATTATTCTTTCTAATAAGACACATGTGTCTGTTTGCAACCAAGGCCTGCCTCTAACTCCATCTTCTGTCTGCTGATTCTGCTGTTGCCTTCTGTTGCTGACCCTGACTGCCTACTGATTATGCTAATCATCTTCATCTGGTATATTGGGCACTCCTGCCAATCTGCTACAAAAGTTCTCCCTGTCCCATCTCAAGGACCATTACTGTTATATAAGTACGAGAGCCTACTTTGCTAATCCATTCTTACAATCGGATATATGGTAGCATCCTTCAAATCTACAATATAACCAGAGAACTGCTGAAACTCTACATCATATTAGGTTGGCTAAGAAATGTAGTCAATATGGAGCCACACAGTTCTCACTGCTATCAGCTGTGAGCCAACGTGATCTGCTTGGAAATGCACAGCTGGTGTTATTTTTAAAGGCTCGATTCTATAATAAAATAGATGATTTTTACAGAAAAAATAATGACAGACGGCTTCTGCCTGCTCAGTCTCTGGAGCTCTGCACAGTTTCCTGCGGAACACAGACTGCCACTGTAAGCTCACCATGGTGCCGTGTTTCCACTCGGAGCACAGTTGGAAAATGTCTATCTGCTTTGACATGAACAATGAGAAGCAAATGTGTTGGGTCTATGCATATACAACAGAATTAGCACAAAATATAACCCAGTAATAAAAAACGTAGGACTCAGAACTTTTTTTTAGGTTCTAAATGTACAACCCACACAGTTTTCTGAACAACGTGTAATACAAGCGACGTCTTCACAGGAACAGAGGTATCTGCATTACGAACGGCGCCCACACACTTGAAAAGATGATCACGCATTAACTTAAAACACCAGTCTACTATGTGGGCAATTACAAGATACTATATAATCATGAATATGTGCTCACAACTTATAAATATATGGGTGAGTTAAGACATTTTTACAATGCAACGTATTTGTAGAAATAGAATCTCTTGAAAACCATTCATTTTCAGATACCCATGCATAGTGCCTTTGCAGAAAATGCAGTAAAATCCAGTACAATGCTTCTGGTGGAGACAAGCCTTTAGAAATATTTCTGCATTATATGATTGGAATATAGTAAAAAATATGAACTCAGCTGTTATTTATTTCCTGTATTTTATAGTGCTGACATATCACGCAATACTTTATAGAGTATATAAAAAAGATGCCATTAGTTCCTGTCCCCAGACACACACACACAAACTCTAAAGCATTTTTTTTCAAAAAGAAGCTACTTAACGTTCTAATATTTTTGAACTATATGAGGAAAACCAGGACCCAGAGCTGCAAAGTAAAGCTAACCACTTAAGCTAGCCATACATGGATCGAAATGCGGCTGGTTCAGCAGGGACTGGCCAAGTTTCGAACCATGTAAAGGCAGGCTGGTTGTAAACAAGTCAATACATTGATCGACTTGTGAACAAACCAGCCTGTTTGAAAAATTTCTCTTTGATCATTGTATTCTGATGGTGGGGAAGTGCCTTTTGGTGCAAGGTCCATTTTAATGTGTTCAAGTAGATAAGACGAGATTAAAAAGTAACAATCCACCATTAAAAATATGTATGAATTGTTAAAGTGTAACTCCAACCAAAACCTTTCTTCTTAGTTTGGATAGAAGGGGAAAAAGGTTAGATCTTCCAAATAATTTTAGATCTATCTCAGACCCTCTTAGAAACATTTCCTCTTACTTCATATCTGGAACATATGTTTTTTATGAAAACTACTTCTTTCCAAAGGCACACCACAGCTGCGTGATACAAAGACCATTTGTTTAATGCAAGATCCCCAAAAAAAACTTGGGATGTGCCACCAGATTTGGGCTGCAAACAATGTTTACTAAAGCAAAGAGGGTAAAGGATGGGCACAGAGGTCTGGATCATTGCCTTGGCTACAAAAATCTATTGTGACCTAACCAGGAAGTCTGGCAAATGTTCCTCGGGTCATCACTGAATTCCAATTTATGTAATAGAAGAGAAAGTCTTACTGAACATGTGTCAGCTTACTCGCAAGGAGAATCAGACATGGATTCGGGATAAGTGAAAAGCATAAAATGTGCCTTGATTGCAACTGTCTAGCTAAATGGAGCAATTTTACTTAGCTAAAGAACCTGTAATCTGTAGTCTATTGGAATCTTCTTGAAGCAGCATATGGTCATGATTGCTGAAGCCATGCAGTCAATAAATAATTAACATTGCTATTCATTTTCAGTGTTTCATTATTGTTAGGTGAAGCAGAAACACTAGAATCAGAGGGTCATGGTGGCCACTGGGGAGGTGTAGAGGATACAAACCGGGAATCCAGGTAAACTGCTGACCTATATCTCAGAAGGTCCCATTTCTCCAGCAGTGTCTGGAAATAATGAGTTTTATTTTTACAGTGTTTCCTATGACCTTGGACAGAGATCCATCTCTATCACTGTTTTTCCTACTCTGGCTTTTCTTTCTTTGGTTAACCATCACAGATATATTCACTGTGTATCATTGTAATACTGGCTCCTACTACTAGTGCTTTAAGGTATAGTTTATTGTTATTAATATTTAGTATAATGCCAATATATTGCGTGTTTAAGCTGAACTCAAGGCATATATGAAATACACAATAATCATGTGCAAATCTACTGCAACAAAGCAGGTAAGTATAACATGTTTGTTATTTAAAAAATAAATACAAAAAATTAGACTTTACAATCACTTTAATTGGCTTTACAAAGCACCAGCATCTGACCTAACAGGTATTCTCCCCTTAATCAGAAAGGAAAATAGGGCATCGGCAATCATATTTAATATGGCAGCAGGGGGGGGGTGATTGGAGTTCCCATGGCCTCATAGCACCATTTTGATGGACAACACCTGGATGAAAAATAATATATGGAGCAGGTAGACTGTGCTTATGTAAGCTTAATTTTCAGTTTTGGCCTTATTTTACCTTTTAAGCTGTTGCCAGGATAACTCACACATCTCTAAATATAGGTATAAATTATATAAAAATAAGAAAATAATTCACACTTTACATTAAAATCACAAGTTTATTCATGTATTTTAAGTGAGTTTAAGAATATATATAAAAAAAGAAAATTTCCATTACTACAGAAGCAGCTCAGGCCAAGAGATGGAAAAGACATACACAAGGGATTGTGACTGAATGGACAGCTAATGGGTTAAACTAACTCCCAGCACTAAAAACACTGTCTGACCTACTTTTATTCTGAGTTACAATCTCCCCACATAGGGTTGAGACTAGACATTTCAGCCCAAGAAAGTCAATTAAAAAATAAATAAGTCATACGGCTCAAACATATATTTTAAATATTCATTTGGCGGATAAATATTTTGTTGCCATTGGGCATTTTGTGCACTTTAATGTATTTATTGTACAACTTAATATTAAAAAGTGCTATAATCTAAAAAAAAATCAGAATAAAGCATTTTATGTTACCTGTAGAGCCTTGTCAGAATGTCTTCTTTACGGATATTTTACAAAGTGTTTGTAAGGGAGTTTTCTAAACATGCTGAAAGTTTTATAGTTCTATTGTTTTATATTTTCCCTTTCCCATTCTAGGTCTTGGCACAATTCAGGGCTAATTTGTATGGTTTAGTCTCTGGGCGGAGCACATGCACCACCTTTGTGGGGTGTGAGTTTGGACCAGACACTGGGGACCAGTGTCAAATTACAGGGGGAGAGTGTAGCGGGTATTTAAATTTGGGGGGGGGAGCATTTGGGTTAGTTAACCCAGATGTACTAATTGTTAGGGAATCTGAGAATCCCTTTTGTGGTTCTTGGAGGACTCTGGTGGTGCAAGGTTCCCTGTGGCCTGCAGGTGGCGTTGTCGCCCTGGGCCGGAGTTGAACCTGCACCGCAAGACTGTACTTTTTTGCCCTTTCCTGGCGCCGCTACAGCGGGGCGGGGAACCCGCTGTGACGAAAAAGGAGAGGAGATAAAAGGGGCGGACACCCTGACCTCGGGGTTCAGAGTTGGAGGACGCGGCCGCACCCAGGCACCTTCGGCCTGGGTGCTGGCGTTCCGGAGATACGGGCCCAGGTGCCCTTGACCTGGCCGGAGCGAGGGATAGAGTCCATCCCAGGCACCTTAAGCCTGGGGTGAGGTACTATGGCCAAGGCCTGGGGCCCAGTAACTTCGACTGGGTTCGGCAAGGGTGGAGGAGTCCGAGGGGCCCTAAGGTGTTGGGACCCGTATCTGAGGCGAAGAGGCCGGGGAGTGTAACCCTTCCGGATAGTCCGGTACAGCATTAATCCGGTGACGGCGGGGCATCTGGTAACTCCCTTGGAGGGATGTCTTCACCCTGACAGGGGCTGCAACGTAGCGAAGGTAACTCCAGTTCCTGTTCACTAGAGTCGCTGGAAGAGACTCTGAAGCCAAAAAGTCAATTTAACAGCCACTGTGCTTAGCAACCGTTGGTGAAACCTCAACGGTTTAGTTTCTTTGAGGATTCTGCCTTGACCTACTCCCCACCAATACTAAACTGTTCTATGGGTCTCAAACTGTCTGCTCGCAAAGGACTATTTGTTTGCCGTTATGGAATAAATAAGTGTTGGACCTTTTCAGTGTGTGGTACTCCAATTACTGGGAGCAAAGGGGGTTATCAGCAGAACAGACTTGGCTCTGAGCGTATACACAGCCCGGGTATAATCTGATTCTGGCCTTCACCTCTACACGCAGTAATCTAGAGGACATGGGCCGTGGCGCACAGCGCTCTCCCCTTCAAAGTACCCCTAGACCGAAGCCAAAGTATCAACTAAAGAAGAGAGAGAGGGTGAGGCCGCTACATATATATTTGGGTAGTATAGGCAATCTTATCATACATGTGGGATTGCTGGTGTTTTTAGTGAACTTCTGCAGAGGAGATGTGTGAGCAACAGCAGAGGTAAGTTTGTTTCGGACAGCCAAAGGCTCCATAGTATTTTTTGGAACTTGATGTGGGCCAAAGAGTAATATGGGTAGCAGGGGAAGGTAGGGAAATACAAGTAGGGAAAGAGGGTTGGAGGAAGAGGAAGGTGGTGAGGGGTGATAGTTGAAGATTGTGGCACAGTGTGTTCTGTTATATCAGTTAGATTTTAAAGGTCAAGTAAACGTTGATTGTAGTCTGAAGGAAGAACATTTTCCCCCCATGGTAACCATTTTTTCAAAGTTGACAAGGGTGTTGCTCAGCAAGTTTATAATATAGGAGAGGACAGAATACCCCAGCCCTAACTTTTTGAGGGTTTAGGGTAGAGGATTGCTACAAAGGGTGTGGAGTTACCCTGGTTCTATGGCATTTAGCCTGTGCCTGATCAACAGGTTAGTCTGTCTATTCATAATCTGGATTCAGGACTGTCTGACTTCTGGCTGTTCATGCCCTAGATTCCTCCCGGAATTATTTGGACTTCAATTGCAGTCAGCTTGTCCATGCTTATCCTGTTTATCGGCCTGTTATCTCTGTTATTGTCAGCCATGGTTCTTTCAATCTGTCTGGAACTTGGAGTCTGTTAGGATTAGTTTGTCTGTGCCTTATCTAACCATCAGCCTACTGACTCTGATCTATCTTCTCTCCACCATAGGTCCTGCCTTTTAGTCAGCTGAAACCCATAGTAGTACAGTAGGTCCACCAAACTCGTGACATTGATGCAAGCAACACTCAAAATCCGGTACATCAATTTGATTTGATGGACTGCAAAACATTTTGTTATCAGTTTGCATACTTGCAATTCCAGCCTTCCTGAGAAAAGGTGGGTGTAAACAGTCCAAAAAATTAAAGCAGGGATCCCAATTCAAGCGTTCCTTGATAGAGCTCTTTATGACCTCTCTAGATGATGAGAGTGACCACCTTTGGCTGTCGAAATTACTTGTTATTAAGAATGGAGATTTTGCAACTTGTTGCAAAATCTCTATGTGATTTGGGCAGGAGCTTTCACTTTTTGGTGGGAAGAAGTAATAAAGGCACAAACTGCCAGGCATGCACAGCATCAGTTGAGTAATGTAGGAAGTCCCAAGGCTCATTCTTAGGGAGATATCTGTCTATCTTCTTTGGGCAGTTTAAGTTCTTAGAAAACGTAGTCCTGTCCAAAAAAACGGACTAGCTACTTCTTGGTCTACTTGATTTTGGTCTACTTTCTTCTGAAGCTCGGCATGCTAGCCCATTAAAAGTCAAGATTTTGTAATATAACCAAGGACGGTTTCTGTGAATGGCTTTACATTTTCACCAACACTGGTCTATGCAAACTTGACTTTCTTCTACTAGAGACAATAGAGTAATTTGCTAAATGATTTGCTTGGGAAGAAAAATGTTAAATAAAAGAAAGACACTGACAGTAACAGCAACATAACAGAGGTATGTAAGCACAGGCTACAAAACCACATGCTGCTTAATTCCAGCTTTTATGTAGCCTATAAAGAGAAAATTAGCTGTGGAGGTCATGCGAAGATCATATAATATCTGATGGAATCATCTCTGACTAGCCAAAGAAGCCTCATCTGTAGGTAAGCCAGGAGACACGTGACAAAATTAAACTTTCATCAGCAGTTCCCTGTGTGTCATCAATCTTTCATTATGGCATGCCTTAGAAAATCATTTTATCTGATGCTCCTAAGAAAGCTTTTATCTTCTAAATTCTGACCAAATGCATAGGGACAAGCTAAACTGCCACTAAAAGGCTTCTAATACGCATTACTCTTATCAGCGTAAATTAATTATATCACCTGCAAATTACATGCTTACAAAAGCTAAGATGCATATCTGTGTTTCACTTAATTACAGATTGCGAAGTTAGAAAACTCTGAGATACTGTTTATTATTTCCTCAAAGTGTCAAGTCTTTGGGGAAAGACTAACTGGCTGATAAAAGTAAAAGTCTTGGCACCATTCTAAATCCGTAGCACTGTGTTCAAACCCTGGTATCTGCATTTAAAGTCTTGACTAATAAAAATAAAAAAAGGCTGTGAAAGTACCATATCATTATTTTCTAAAATCAAATCACATGATCTGGCTGTACTGCTTCCTATTTCAAAAGATGCATCCAAAGCGAAAGGATCCCATGCAGAGCCTACTGTGGGTAGTGTGATGCAAACCCATGAATCTGGGAGGAGACTTTCTCTGAAAAGTACTCAGTAATTAGTGAGCTACTATGATGTAATTCAGCTGTTGTGGGTGGGGGGAGAGGTGGAGATGTGCTAAATCTCCAGCGCACACTCAAGGATAGACTGGAATCAGAATCAGAAGTGGTAAAAATCACCAGGTGCAGAGCTTTCTCTACCAAGTGTGACAGATATAGAAAGCCAGCAAATGATTAAAATTGCCAGCATCTCCTAAAGGCCTTCCAGTGTTTATGACATGTTCCAGTTTAACTGAATACCGATTTTATTTTCTTGATTCATCTGATTTGTACCTTTTTTGCAGTGAAGAGAGTACTTTCCATATATATGAGAGTTCTTAGGCCATGTGCACAGTGGGCATTTAACCCTGCTACATGGGGCTTTGATGTTTATCTGATGGCGAATGGCACAGGTTACCCATCCCACCTACTGCTGGCTGCCTATCAAACACTATGAGAGGCTGATAGCTGCTGTGGCTGAACTGTGCTGAACAGTGCACTCAGTGGTACTTATGGTTAGGTCGGTAGAAAGTTAACGTTTTTCACACAATCTGCGCTCAATCATAACAAGAGTCCACCACTCACAAGTTCACCTAAATTTTGAAGAACCAGCTGAAATCAACCAACTGGTTATTCGGAGTTTATGTGAACTTATGTGGGGTGGACTCCTGTTATGATTAAGCGCAGACTGCGTGAAATGTGTTACCTGCTGTTCCCTGTATTTTTGGAGCTGTGATGTTGCTTTGATATGTTACATTATGAATAAAGTTTGTAAAGTTTTTGACTTCACCAGAGTGGTGTCAACCTTCTTGTTTTCTCTGGACTATTTGTACTTGTGGAGTGGATTGGCACCCGAGTGCATAGTGGAGAGATTGACATGTACTGGACCAGCCTGGAGCACTATACAACACATTTTTCTCTATTAGGTCAGTAGGTGACTGGGGACGAATGTCTGGAAAGCAGACTGCTTGTGTTCTGGACAATCATCCCTGTGAGCATACTGCCTTAGACACTCACTCACTTTCTCCCGCTTTAACTGCATTTAGTCGTGTTTTGGTGCGTTTAGAGTATCTAATCAGATCCTGTAAGTTCAACAATGCAAGTATGAATGAGGCCTAGGTACAAAGCTTGAGCTGGCGTTAAATATTTGTAAAAAAATAATAATTGCATGAAACGTTTTTCAAAAAGAATGAAAATAGTACTGCTCGAATGCCCCCCAAACCTGATCATCATGTAAATAGACTGGTGCAAGACATAAAGGATCGGCTTGTCAGGCTCTAGTGGTCATCAAAAAAATGGTGGCTGTCTGCACACACACTGACTCTCTGTTACATAAAATGTGAATAAGATGGGTAAAAGAGGCCTCCACAATAAGCCCCGAAAATACCAAAATGCATCCGAGGAGTTCTCTACAGGTGGAGCTGAAGAAATCTTTTACCCATCTCTCTCATATTTATGTATCAGGGAGTATATGTCTGTTTGCAGACGGCCACCATTTTGTTGAGGCTTTTCAAAAATACTTATACATCCTAATAATTATAGCTGTATTTATAAAATTCCAGCTTCGTTTTTTTTTTTTTTTTTTTATTGGATTACCTAGTTGTAATGCATGGTTAGCTAGATATTCTAGTTAGCTAGATATTCAGAACAAGAAAAGTTTTGTTCATCAGCTGCTGACAAGCCATTCTGACATTGTCTGCTATGACATACTTCATCTTGCAAAATCCATTGTCAGCATTGTGCCATATTCCATTTGTTCCATCCCAATATGTTCCGTACAGTCTCATTCCTGTATCATTTTTATTCTTAGTCTTGCACTGACAAACATCGCAGTGCACAGAAAATACATCACACACAATGAAGTATGAATGCCATGGATGTGAAATCTACAGCTTCTCTGCAAACATTTATCTGAGAGAATGCAGAAGCTGCAGTTGCTTTAATCCAGTGTCACACATCTTGACAGACTGCAACAATTACATTGTTTTCTACAAAGTTGTTTTCAAGGTCCAGGAGTGTG
Source organism: Rana muscosa (assembly GCA_029206835.1). Taxonomy (NCBI): domain Eukaryota; kingdom Metazoa; phylum Chordata; class Amphibia; order Anura; family Ranidae; genus Rana; species Rana muscosa. The sequence goes on from CM055116.1 coordinate 190,444,528, forward strand.
AAATCATAATTTTTAATGCGTTAACTACATGGTATTTTAATGGTTCTTCCTTGAATACATTGCCTTGAAAGAAATAAGTAAACCATTTTATACACTGTGTGGAGAGAAGAACATAACCAAAATAAAGAGGAGAGTCAAAAGGTGCCCATTCAGGGTAAAAAATTTGTGAAGTTTAATATTAAAATCCAGGGCTGCAATAAAATCAATGCAACCTGAAAATAAGTCAATTGAACCCTGCACTTACAATAACCATAACTTTTGCACTATGGTATCCAGATTGTACAATGCGCTTTCAGCATATGCTGTACAATGGCTCTTTATCTATAATATCTTACTTGGCATCTAAATAGGGATTCAGCTCTGGTCAGGGTCAGCGCTAGGATGGCCAAGGGTTGCTATGAACCATTCTTGCACTGACCCTTCCTCATAGTCTCCATCCACACACCTGCTTCTCCTAGATAACAAAGGTGCCAGAGCTGGTGTAAATGCCACTCTCAGTAGTGTACTGATGGATTTAGGTTTTTCTGATGTACTGTATCTGTATGTCACTTTGGGTGTACTATATTTTAGCATTAAACTGCAGTTGTCTCTTAACCAATATAAAATGACACAAGTCACCTAAAATATCTTCCTTCTGTCCACAATTTTTCCTCTTCTGTTCTTCCTCTTTCTCCCCTTCTCTGGTTTTCTATGTGTCACATAAACCTCCATGACCCCCTTCCAGGGTACTCTAGTTGTTACACCCCCTCAGCTAGGTTTTTCTAATAGTAAAGGCACCTGCTTTCCCCCAGAGTAGAGAGTTACAAGGGTTGGGGATGTCATCTAACGCCACAGTGCATTTATCTCACTATATTGTTTAATTGGTGGCACTTACAGTGAGTCCTGCCCATGCTTCCCCAACTACTTATTTCCTAAAAAATATGTGACTGCTGTTTTTCACTTTATTGAAAATGTATCTCAGTGATGTCTATGGTCCCTGCAATGTAGATCTCATTTTATGTCTGATGTTGTTATTAAGCACTGAATAAGAAATAAATAAAATAAATTACACCAGTCAACCAATTTTCATAAAACCAAACCAGAAGTCCTCCAACAATTACAATAAAAGGTCAAGTCCACCTACAATTTACATCTCTATTCAAATGAACAATGTGAGCTGAATCACACTTTGTCATAGTAATGTCTGCCCATTATGAGTTTCCAACTCTTCCCTCTATTGTAACCACTGCCAAATCATGAGAGTGAGCAGCACTTTACCAGTTGTACTCATTGCAATCTAGAACTAGATAAAAATGCAGTGAAGTTCACTTGTAGTAAATGTAACAGGTATGCAGAGTTTGTGCACCAAAATCCTTGAAAAATACAAGAAGTCAATGGCGACCGTGTTGGTTTTCAGTTAACTGACCCTTCAAAATAAACAAAGCATGGCTATTTCAGCCAACGCATTTTTTCAACCTCATCAAGCTAGGGCAACTCATTAAAGGAAATGATGAAGCCAGGTGCTCTTATGCAACATGAAAGGAAAGCACTCAGAAGCATAATGAAAGAACAGGGACAGCAAGAGGTAAATCAAAGATTTGCATTGCATCTGACAGAGATGATGTAAGATATTCCACAGACAGCGCCATAGCTACTATCAAAGGAACTTTATACACAATGACAGCATGAGAGTAGATAAAAGCAGTGGCCTTTGGGGACCAACACAGTAAGTCCTAAAAAAAAATAATGATAGACACAGCAGTTTCTTTACTTGTAAATGATTTCTAGGTACTGTGCATTACAAAACTGTCTCACTGCAGGACACTCCCTGAAAGATCATACAGAATACAGGTGAAGATAGAACAAATAACCGCAACCAGCGTTTGTCAGTTAATGGCAACAAGCTTTATTGTTCAAAGAAAAGTTTCAGATCCTTAATTTCCATAAAGTAATTTGCAGTTTTTACAGCCACTTTTCTGTTTCAGTGCTAAATGGCTTTCCCAGTTTGAAAAAGCATATCTGAATAATCATTATGTAATAATGCTCTCCATTAGGGGTTCTATATTTTGGGTAACACACAACCTATACAGGGCTCTTTGCCCTCAGCAGCTAAATGGAGCATTAGGGAAGCAAAACAAGAGGTAACCAAAATAAACCCATTGCTTTGCTGTGCATGGGCAAAACACAGGTTCCCTTTAAGAGTGCGATAATGGCTACTGGCTACCAGTTGTAAAGGGGGCTATTATTAGTGGGTGGAACTAATAAAGGTTGCCAGGTACCCAATAAGTATTTATGATGTTATCTTGATTGATAGTTTCAACCTTGGTTCTTGTAGCCTCTTGGATAATGGACAGCTCTGACACTCATATGCAGAAAGCTTTATTATAGTGTTTTGTAGCCAGGCAACCCTGCACATTTTTTACCCTCTGGAGTCCAGCAGTGGGTGATGTCCTAATGGCCCACATGAATCCTTTACCATGGGGCTTTAAGGGTTCTGCTCTTCACATGTCCCACACTGACTCTTTCCCCTATATAAGCCCCACAAGGCAACCCGGCTTATTTGACCCTGCACCAGTAGCTAGGGACTCACATCCTCCAGGGAAAGTTCCCTTTGGTCGGTTGGGTATTACCATAATTCCCAGGCAGGTGCATATTCTTTATGATGCTTTACTGAATGAATCAACAATCAGAGTTCTGTTATTTTGGCCACTCTGCATATGGAAGCACAGTAAACACAGTGAAACATAACACAAACGCGGTTACAAGGCAGTCCATAAAGTAACGTAATTAACTGAGCAAGACCTGTGTCCAAGCATCCTCAAGCATGGAGCATGTCGTAATCTTGGCATAGATGCCTAAACTCTAATGCAGGTATGCCCATTCAGTGGCCCGCGGAGTCTTCTGATGTGGCCCGCAACCTCCTGCTCTGGAATGGCTGGTTGGCAAGCCCAGATCGCAGGTCGCCGATCCACCATCCCAGAGCATCAGTGTTGTGAATGAAGCTGCCGGTAGAGGAAGCAAGTGGCCGCGGAGCAGAGGTGCATAAGCCGATGCTTCCTGTATAGTGACGGCTCCTGTCACAGGCAGACTGATACCAAATGTACTCTGACTGGGACAGCAACATCAGGCGATACCTGAACAGAAGACTGTTATTAAAGGTAAGTTTACTACTAAAATCACAATGTATATATGGACATATTTGTTCTGCAGTGGTTACTGGGCTGCTTTCAAACTGATCCACAGGTGTAGCGCAGTGCACCTGCGGCTTACCTGCACTGAGCCATAGACTTCTGTTATTACCTGTGGTTTTGGTGTGCCTTCAGAAAGTTCACTACACCTGCAGGATATAATTAAGTCTATTGCAAAGTGCAGCTTACATGCAGGAAAGCCACTGGTGTACTGGGCTGCACCCTCAGTGTGGGTAAACCGCAGCGCATCAGTGTGAAAGCAGCCTTAAGCCCCTTTCACTCAATCTGTCTGACCCAATCTGACCCTCTATTCACCTCTATGGAACAACAGATGTAAGCTGACTTGAGGGCCTATAGAGTAGAGCAGGCTCTGTCCGTGTGCGCTCTGCATATGCAGAGCGTACACGGACCTGTTATTCACTGGCTCCGCTCATTGTGGACCGCGACCAGTTACCAAGTCACCTAAGTGGCCCTTGCTCTTCAAAAGGTTGGGCACTCCTGCTCTAATGTATACATGTACAACACATCAACCAAACATTTAATATGTCTTAATTGCAAGTCCACTCACCTTCCATTATCTCGGCCCACTCCCCATACTCGGATGCTTACAATTGGCTGTGAATGTAAGAGTGTGCGGTCCATAGGGTCTACTAGATTTAACATGTCATTCTCCAAAATAAGATACATATCTTTTCCCTGTAATGAGACAAAAAGGTAGAGAGCACAAGCTGTTATTTTACCTCAGCAGAACAAGTAGCCATGTACTATCGACTTATAATAGAGTAATATATATGTTATATAGTAGACATCACTGACTGAGTGGTCAGCTGTGGGGAATTTCCAGAAATCTAGCACTTTCATTTCCAATAATAAGTAAAAACACATTTTGCACTGACTCAGAAAAAAAATATTTGCAATATTTTAGATGGCTTGGATTACAATACAAAAGCAGTGCAATTTTACAGATACATGTAGCAAAACCTATAGCAATCAATTACTGCACATAAATATAAACATACTGAGAATACACATTGTAACGGCACCCCAAGTATGAAAGGAGTTAACGCCGTTTAGGATATTCCCTCTCCGAACACACATCCGCTGGCGACACTCCACAGTCAGGCAACCGCTTCCCATAGGAATAATTCTTCCAGAAATACGAGACAAACGCTCTGTATATTTCCAACTGGTCTGACACTTTTATTGAGAAAAGCAGGCCATTATATACACAAAAAGAATACTGTAGTACATATGAACAACTCCACCCAGAACATCACACAATGGTCACATAACAAGCTCCCAATACACATCTGACATCTCTTAGCAGACAACAGGTGAGTTCATCAGCTAATCCCTTTACATCTTAAATGACTATGCATAACCTTTATGCTCCCCAGACTGTCTGTCTGCTATTTTACAATAAACACAAGTACAGAGTTAATTATCACAATGAAAGATCCTCAGAAGCCATCCTAGGTTCATTTACATCACAACAGGCAGGTGGCACATCAGCATCTCTCAATTAACTTGTTGAGTTCAGGATCAACAAACAGTAACTAGTTATTTACAGATATCCTGGGGAATATGGTGGATTAATATTACAGACCCATTTTAGGTAGTCCAAGATATATTCTTAATGTCCATTATTTTCTTGCTCACCCTGTGCCCAAAGTGACCCCTGTCACACATCTCCCCTTTTGGCAGGGGACTAACACAGGAGGAGACCCCAGACGGGTTGACTCCGAAGTTAGTCCATAGTTCCATTCCTCTAATGCCTGGACAACCCATCAGCATTGCCATTTTGCTTACCGGGTCAGTAGCTGATGGGGAAGTTGTAAGGTTGTAGGGCGAATAATGGAATTCAGTTCTGGAACAGTCACTTGCTTTGCTCTTTCAATGGCTCTCAAAACTTGTTGCTGATGCTCTTGGGAAAGGTAAGGCAAAACCTGGGCGCAAATCCCATTTAACCTTTTGATAATTTCAGCCTGTGTGTGCATTTCAATGTTCAAGCCATGGGACATTTCATAATACATGACGTAGTGTCGTTGCATCCTCGATTTCTCCCGGCCAACTTGTCACATTCCAATTCTAGACTGTGATATTTTGACTGATCTAAGGTACCTGTCGGGGGAGATAGTCTTACCCAGTTCTCGGCCGCAAGCGGGACGGTTCCAGCAGCATGGGTCTGGGCACAGGTAGTCACTGGGTTGGCTTCAGCGGGGCCCATCGGGGCGTAAGCAGAAACGAGGCGGGCCAAATCATTCCCCAGTAGTACATCCACTGGCAAATCCTTCATCACCCCCACATTCACGTGTCCCGAACCAACCCCCCAATCCAGGTGAACACGGGCAACGGGTAGCCGGAAGACGGTGCCTCCCGCTACTCTTATGGCTACAGTGTCTCCGGTATGTTGGCTCTCTGGGATGAGGTTCTTCTGTAGTAGGGTCATCATGGCGCCAGTATCACGGAGGCCATTGGCTACCTTTCCATTGACCCAGACAGTCTGCCTGTGTTGCTGCCTGTTGTCCCGGTTAGCTGCTTGTATTGGATCAGCCTCGTGCAGGACGCCCCAATGTTCTTCCTCCTCAACGCAGTGGGCCGCAGGCATGGATGTGCGGGGGCTCCCCCTTGCTGGCTGTCTCCATGACTGGGACTGGATGGTTGGATTCAATGGACAGTCTGGCTTTTTGTGCCCTAGCTGTTTACATCCGAAAAACCTGATGGGTTGTGAGTAGTCCTGGGAGTTGAACCTGGGCTGCTGAGGGTAAGTGGCCGCTGGAGGTGGTGCTGAAGTTGGGTTAGAGGCTGGTAAACTGGGCCCGAGATAGTGGATAGCGCTTGCTTTCGCCTGACCTTCGAGAGTCCAGATATTCATCGGCCAAAGTAGCCGCTTGCTGTACAGTCCGTGGTCGCTTATCTCGCACCCAATCCCGTAATACCGGAGGGGTGTGGTTAAAGAACTGTTCTAAGAGTACTAGCTGGGTGATGTCCTCTATGGTATGAGCGTGGCTTCCCTGGAACCAGCCCTTAAGGTTTCGCTGCAGACGATGTGCCCACTCCACGTATGTTATGTTGGTTTGCTTCCGGGATTCTCGAAACTTAATCCGGCTGGCTTTGGGTGTAATGGCAAATCGGGCTAGCAGAGCTTCTTTTACCTGGTCATAGTCTTTAGCGTCCTCATCCTCCAGGGCCCGTTATGCATCCGCCGCTCTGCCAGTTAAATTACTCGCCAGTAAGGCGACCCAATTTTGGGGCCGTACTTCATGTATCTGGCATAGTCTCTCAAAGTCCTGCAGGAACGCTTCAATTTCCTCCTCTCCTTCCTTAAATAGTTTGAACGCCCGAAAGGGCAACTTACGGAAAGGCGCTGCATCTTTAGGTGTTGTCTCCGATTGCCGTATTTCCGCCATTCTCCGCTCATGTTGCCGCTCTAGTTCTCTCTCTTGTCGCTCATCCTGCAGCTGGATGTCTCTAATGGCATTCTGTATGGCGGTCTCTGAGGGGTTAGCACCATATAATGCCAACCGCTCTCGAACTCGTTGCTGAAACAAGTCTTCAACTGACCGGGGTCCTGCATCCCCATCCCTCTGATCCATCTCAGCTAGCTCACTGATCAGGGTGGCCTTGTTCTTTGTCCCACCGGTCCTTCCACGGCTCTCAAGTAAGTCTTTCAGCGTGGCTTTCCTGCAGGCTGCATAGCTGGTCATTTACTGTGGTGGTTTGGAGTGTCCCAGTGACTGGAGAGAAAATCCCACCGCTGCCAACCAATGTAACGGCACCCCAAGTATTAAAGGAGTTAACGCCGTTTAGGATATTCCCTCTCTGAACACACATCCGCTGGCGACACTCCACAGTCAGGCGACCGCTTCCCATAGGAATAATTCTTCCAGAGATACGAGACAAACGCTCTGTATATTTCCAACTGGTCGGACACTTTTATTGAGAAAAGCAGGCCCTTATATACACAAAAAGAATACTGTAGTACAAAGGAACAACTCCACCCACAACATCACACAATGGTCACATAACAAGCTCCCAATACACATCTGACATCTCTTAGCAGACAACAGGTGAGTTCATCAGCTAATCCCTTTACATCTTAAATGACTATGCATAACCTTTATGTTCCCCAGACTGTCTGTCTGTTATTTTACAATACACACAAGTACAGAGTTAATTATCACAATGAAAGATCCTCAGAAGCCATCCTAGGTTAATTTACATCACAACAGGCAGGTGGCCCATCAGCATCTCTCAATTAACTTGTTGAGTTCAGGATCAACAAACAGTAACTAGTTATTTACAGATATCCTGGGGAATATGGTGAATTAATATTACAGACCCATTTTAGGTAGTCCAAGATATATTCTTAATGTCCATTATTTTCTTGCTCACCCTGTGCCCAAAGTGACCCCTGTCACACACATAATAACTGCTTGGTGGAAAAATATCATACAATTTTTGAATAAAGTATTCACCTACATCTTCATTTAGTCTTATAATCCAGCATCTTTTGCATATATTGGATCTAGGTTAGTAACAATTCTATTTCAAAACAACAATAAGCACAAAGGTGGACGGACATTTGAGAATGTAGTAATTTCCACAGTACTATTATTTTTAGGTACGTTTTGTAAGGTTTTGATTTGTGGCGTTGCACTTATTGACTTGATATTACTGTGATGTGTTAATGTGGGAAGCACAAAGTGTGAGTAAACTACCTGGACAAAAATTAGATAGGGGAGCAGCATAGAAGTGTGTACAATTTATCTAATACTAAGTCTAGGTTTCTGGGGGTATTTGCCTATACACTGTCAGAGAGAACAGTTAACGTTGATGTAAACCTGATTAATGAAATTTGACCTAAGCACATATATCTATAGTGTTTTCTTATCTCTCTCCAAAGCACTGAGCCCCGTGTCTTTCTGCTGTTTCATTGCTCTGTTTTCAGCATAACTTCTGACAAGTTCTGTCAAACAAGAAAAAAACAGCCTGAAATTTGTGTCGAAGGAGGTTGCTATGAATAGATTAGCAGAGAGCTTGCCTTGTCACAGCACAGCTCTGCAAGTCTGCCTATGTGGAGGGGGAGGGGTGTGCCTTTCCTCCAATCAGCTATCTTGGCTGTATGCCAATTATCCACTCCTAGCGCTGAACAGGAAGAGAAAATGTGAGGGTTTACATCCACTTTAAGGCTTGTACACACTATAAGAAAATCGGGCGAAAATTTATCTCCGAGGAACTTTCGTATAATTTTCTGATAGCGTATACACAACTTTGGACAGCCGATTCCGACCTCCTGAATGAAAATTTCCGAAGGGACGAGCTCCAAAATGTTTCTCATACGGGAACAGAATGAAAGATTTTCGTTTAATGTGTACCATTTGCGTATGATTTTTGTACGAGAAAAATCTGAAACGAAAGACTGCACATGATCAGAAACCATAAACATTTACGAATTTTCGTACATTATTTCCTTCTTTGGTTCCGGCTTATCTACCTTTGTAGGTCTGGGTTGCCTCATAACTCGAACGCCATTAAGCTAATGTGTTACATTTTGGAATTCTACAAGTAGATGAATCCGATAAGTAAAAAACTAAGGACAGTAAAACAACAACTTTATCCAAACTGGGATAAAAAAACACAATGAAGAGCTAGAGCTTTGGCAATTTTTATGCTGTATACCCATTGGAAAGATTTCTCACTGTTTCCTGTCGAGTGATAACCAATACTAGGGCAGAAAAGAAGTAACCCCCTGTATCCGACAGCAACATTTTGCAAGTGAAAAAATAGTTGAAACCAAACAAGCATTGTCTAATGGTGTCACTTGCTTGTTGCCTATACAATCATCCTGTCTGTTTCGCTAAGCCCCTTTTCTTTCTCTAGCCATTGGTTATTAGCAGGACTCAGCGCAGTGATGGGATGCCTCCCAGTAGTGATAATCGAAGTTAATTTCAGCACTTATTCCTCCTAGCCAAGTGTCATCAGTAGAAGCACACTCGTCTTGATTCACAAAATCTCTCCTGGGGACACAGACAGCGTTAAAAATCTGACAGAGGTCCCAACCCTTCTAAACTTGAGTATGATTGTCCTTATTCATACCTGTATCCAGGTTGGGGATATTTGCCCTTACTGTCTGTTGATTTAGGAACAGCAAGAAGTGTCTCCCTACCGGGGGCACAAACAGAGGACAGAACATTTCCAACCTGATCTTAAAAAAAAAGGCTTGACCAGAGATATGCCTTAATTACAATTACACAATTACTGAGATTTATTAAGAAACAAAATTGGGACCTATGTTATTCTATGTTTGTTCTAAAGCCGTTATACTACAAGAGAGGAGTACTTGAATGCCTTAGGATGCCTATAGGTGTAGTCCAGCAATATAAACAGACTGTGTATAGGTCATAGTCATCCCAGTATTTAAAGAGGATCTTCAGTCTTACAAAAAACAATTAAAAGTCACCAGCTACAAATACTGTAGCTGCTGACTTTAAAAAGAAGGACACTTACCTGTCCAGGGGTCCAGCGCTGTCCTCACCTGGGCCGATTCTTTGTCGGACTTTGGGTCCTTGGTGCCAGCATGTTTAGTAAGGGAAGTCAGGTGAGACTCTTTTAGGCTTCACAGCCGGTTTCGGACTGCGCATGCGTTAGTTGCACTGCACTGTATAAATGGTCCCGCAGCCTCTTGAGACCTGTGACGTGTCACAGAAGGTTGTGAGCAGGGATTGGCGGGGGGAGAATTTCTGCCTCGCTCCAATTGCCTGGACAGTCAGAGCGGAAGTGGGAGCGGGGACCTGATAAAATTAGGGAAGGAAGTGCTAAAGTGGAACTTCCCTAAACAGGAATTGGTTTGTAGTGTTTGTACTGCTGCTTCAACTGTCACACTGCACAACCTAGAAGTTCCATTTAGATGACAAATTTCTTATTCAGCAAGATCTACTCATTACCACATTTGAACAAATTTGTTGCAGAAGGACACTTGCAATTGAGACCAAACACTGTTGAACAGACCACCATACCCTTTATTGTCTGGCTGTCCAGTCACAAGTATTTAACACTATATCAGCTTTATTTCATCTAACTCACCCTGCTGTGGAATAAAGTGTTCACATGCAAGCAAGCCCTGGCCACACATGCTTGGCTACAAAAATTCTTAGACAAAGGAACTAGCAACAGCAACTCTAAGTCCGATGGACTTTTCCCATCGGACAAACCGATCGTGTATGGGCCCCATCGGTCTTTTTTCCATTGGTGAGAAAAAATAGAACATGTTTTAAATTTATCCGATGGGAAAAAAAAGATAGCAAATTCCGATCGTCTGTGTGGAGCTCCATCGGAGAAAAAACCCACGCATGCTCAGAATCATGTCGACGCATACTCAGAAGCATTGAACTTCATTTTTCTCGGCTTGTCGGAGTGTTTTACGTCACGGCGTTTGGGACGGTCGGATTTTTGACTGATGGTGTGTAGGCAAGACTGATGGAAGTCCGCTTCATCGGATTTCCGATGGAAAAATCCATCGGATTAGAATCCATAGGAAATCCGATCGTGTGTACAGGGCTTTAGACAAGGGAACTACCAAAAAGATAGTTTTTCAAGTTTTGTGCTCTGGACAAATTTGCAATGATGTCTCCAGTGATTGTGGACTCCTATGTTTGATTGTTTGACTTTATTCATATTTGATGTAGCCTTTACCCCTGCCAAATCTGTCTGCCTTTAATTAGTATTAAAGGTTTGGCTTTAAAAATAAAAATAACAAACATGTTATACTTGCCTGCTCTATGTAGTGGTTTTGCACAGAGCAGCCCCAATCCTACTCATCTTGGGACCCCCACCGGCGCTCCTGGCTCCTCCCCCATGAACAGTGCCCCTGATAGCAGACCGCTTGCTATGGGGCTACTGGTGCGTGCTTGCTGCCATTACTGATCTACGTTTAAACATGCTAGTTGCCTGACTGTTACAATACCGGTATATGCTGTCCTTATAGACCACTGATCTAGAATGAATATGCATATCAGAAGTCAGAAAAATCAGAAGCCCACCTGTATACTTGTTCTCAAAAGTGTTCAAGACAGAGGCTCAAGGTAACCAGAATTTCAACATTGAGAAGTTATCAATGGTGGCCTTCATGTTTCTTAACCACTTGCCGACCGCTTCACGCATATATATGTCGGCAGAATGGCTTGGCTGGGCAAAGCAATGTACCTGTACATCACTTTGAATCTCCTGCTGTGCGCGCACGCGCGACGCCGGCGGCGTGCATTTGCCCGCTGGGAGCTCCGTGACTGCAGACTCGATGTCCACCAGTGTCCCGCGATCATATCACGGAGCTGCAGAACAGGGGGATGCCTGTGAAAACAAGGCATTTCCCTGTTCTGCCTTGTGACAGGACACTGATCTACTGCTACCTGTCATGGGGAGCAGTGATCAATGTTGTGTCATAGGTAGCCCAGCCCCCACACAGTTAGAATCACTCCCTAGGACACACTTAACCCCTTCCTCGTCTCCTAGTGGTTAACCCCTTCCCTGCCAGTTTCATTTACACAGTAATCAGTGCATTTTTATAGCACTGATCGCTGTATAAATGACAATGGTCCCAAAATAGCGTCAAAAGTGTCCGATGTGTCTGACATATTGTCGCAGTCACAATAAAAATCGAAGTTCACTGCCATTACTAGTAAAAAAAAAAAATATTAATAAAAATGCCATAAAACTACCCCCTATTTTGTAGACACTATAACTTTTGCGCAAACCAATCGATATACGCTTATTGCGATTTTTTTTACCAAAAATATGTAGAAGAATACATATCGGCCTAAACTGAGAAATAAATTAGTTTTTTCATATATTTTTGGGGATATTTATTATAGCAAAATGTAAAAAATATTGCTTTTTTTTCAAAATTGTCGCTCTTTTTTTGTTTATAGCGCAAAAAATAAAAACCACAGAGGTTATCAAATACCACTAAAAGAAAGCTCTATTTGTGGCAAAAAAAGGATGTAAATTTTGTTTGGGTTCCACGTTGCATGACCGCGCAATTGTCAGTTAAATCGACGCAGTGTTAAATCGCAAAAAATTACCTGGTCATTTAGCAGCCAATTCTTCCGGGGCTGAAGTGGTTAAAGAAATTATTTGAGCTTCCCATCTACTGTCTTCTCTACATTGTTCACACCTCTTGTAATCCTTATGACCTCTGTTACTGCTAAATAGAACTGTGCTCATAGTTACAAAAAAACACTTTTTTGGGAACGAGACAGGCAAGTCATTCAGCATCTGCTAAGTGGTTCAGCAGTTTTGCACTGCAGGGAGCCATCACATGTCAAAAATTTAATTAGGACAAATTACAATGTCTTGCATTGCCAGCTGTGTACAACAAGACTTATGGAATCATACCATCTTGATGTTCTGTTTATATTAGGGTGACCAGACATCCCCGGTTTCCGGGGACAGTCCCCGGATTGAGGACACTGTCCCCGGACCAAGTCAGTCCCTGGTTTTGTCCCAGGATTGGACTTGAACAGGAAATAGGGCAATTTCAAAGACAGTCAGTGCAGAATAAAAAAAAAATATTCTGAATTACACACCCCTGCTCCACCGCACATACTAGCTTAGGGGGGTGCATTTTTTTCCATTATCTGTGCCCCTTTATGATGATCATGTGCTGGTCCGAGCGGAGGGAATATTTCTTCAGTTTCGGGTGCATGGCCATTCAGCTCCGCTCGCATGTTCTTCTGCCTTGGCTCAAGTCCTGGCCAGTCGCCTGCCTGCTTATCTCCTTGCCTTCTCTGGCGGAGTGGTCTTACTCCGCTCCCCACCCAGTAGTAGCCGGAGCCCGGAGAGTAAGACTTGACAGGCTGTGAGGCGGGGGGGGGGGGGGGCAAAGAGTTGCTGATTGCCGTCCATTACTAGTAAAAAAAATAAATATGTCCCCGGATTTCATTTAAAAAATCTGGTCACCTTAGTTTATATGTTAAACTGGAGTGGTTAATCTGAGCAAAATTCACATTTCATGTAACTCACTAGGTAAATTTTAGCATTAAAAAATCATTATTATCTGAAATAAAAAAAAATAGCAATGTGAGACCACCAGTAAAAAAAGATTGCAGAGTACAAGCTCCATCAGGTGACCTAAAGGCAGAGTGTTGATGGCTTCTCCCATGTACATTTAGGGTACTTTCACACTGTAGCCGCTCCGCATTAGCGGTAAAGCGCCGCTAGTTTTAGTGGCGCTTTACGGTCGTTTTAGCGGCACTTTTGGGCCGCTAGCGAGGCGCTTTTAACCCCCGCTAGCGGCTGAAGAAAGGGTTAAAAGAGCCCGTGTTGCGGCGCTGCCGAAGCACTTTGCAGGTGCTTTGGCAGCGCTGCCTATTCATTTCAATGGATAGGGCATTTTGGGAGCAGTGGTTACACCACTTCCAAACCGCCCCAAAGATGCTGCTTACAAGACTTTTCAGAATGTCCTGCAAGCGCACCGCCCCAGTGTGAAAAATCACACTGAAATGAATGGGGAGGCGGTTTTCAGTGTGAAAGCAGCCATAAAACACATCTATGCAAATAAATAAATGTTTGATACATCAATTCAAATCACATGTACAAAAACATCAAAAAGATTAGTTTTCCCCTTTTAGGGATTATCTCACCCTATGAAGTGAATTATTACGTCTGGTTTACATGCATTAGACTGTAAAATCTACTAATAAAGATCCAATAGGAAAAAAAAAAGAGATTAATGCTTTAAGCCCAGTTGGACTTTGACCCAGTTTTACCTATTAATAGCCTTATATCCAAGCTTATTGTAGGTTACTGAGTTTTGTTTGGACTTGCCTCTAAAAACTTTTTTCTGTGAGTGAAAATTCTGTTTCCTACCCTTCCTCTCCAGTGCTTTATCTTAGCATAGCTGAGTAACAGTCACACACCTAATAACCAACATCACAGACAAAGGGGGAGAAGGGGCATGTCAGACCAGGTCTGGGCTGACTGCTGACTACACTGGGTCCAACTATAGTACTTATTGGACTAGAGTCTTATCATCTTGCAAAACTGCTGGGACAGGAAAGTGGAAGCAAGAGTAAGAAAATGGAGGCTGTTTATATGATGGCTGTTTATATGACGTTTATATGATAGCTGTTGAGGACATGCGGCCTGGTATGTTTCAAGGGGGGGCGCTCACTCTTCTCCTCCCTTTCCTGATTTGCCGGCCTGCATGCTCTGATAAGGGTCTGGCATGGATTTTGGGGGGGACCCCATGTCATTTCTTTTAAAAAAATATGTTTTTTTACATTCAATGTACAAGAATGTAAAATGCAAAAAATTAAAACTGCATGCAAAAACGCAAAAAAAGAAGGGTTTAAAAAACGTGCCTGAAAAATGCATCAGGTGCAGCACACATAGAACCTAGATTTAGGCTTCATTCACACGGGGCAATTTGATCTGTGCCACATACAGGGCTGTGTTTTACTGGCACAGGGATGGACAGGTGCTGTGTGCATCCTGGCAGTCCCTATGTTGTCTATTAGGACACAGTGGCTGCATGAACACAGCTGCTGCTCCCAATATAATATCCATGCAGGTGCGGGTATATGGCCCGGAATGCACCCAGGGCAAGTCCTGGGACATTCACCCCCACCCACACACGTCATATTGGGACACAGCGACTGTGTCCCAATAGACATGAATGGTACTACCCGCACAGAAATGCACAGAATACTTGTGCACCTGTGAACCCCTGCATGGAGCATGGATCAAATTCGCTTCATGTGAATGAGGCCTTAGTTGTAAAGCAAAGCTGTGCTTTAACTCCTGCATTCCCAGCAGGATGCTTTCCCTTTCTTCGCCCTCTTGCTGCTCTGTTCAGCATTGGAATCCGGGGCTTCCAGGTATGAAGGATCATGGGACTTATCTGTCTGGGCCAATCGGCACTGTTGTTGGGTAGTCTGACTCTGGGGACTCAGAGCTTACATACGGTTTTGCTTTCCCATCTGGAGGCTGAGCAAAGTAGCAGAAGTAAATGTGTCTTCAAAATTCTGCAATAAAGTGAACCTGTTGTTTTGCCCTGCATGGACAAAACACAGATTCACTGTAATATCAATGACAATGATATCTTGGAATCGCAAACCAAAACAAGTAAAGCTAAAAGTGGTGTGGCAGGTTATAGTTTTCAATATATATATATTTTTTTTTATGTAACCATGTAAATCCCCCAGCCACACTGTAGTAACTTTCTTCCTGAGTGACCTAGATGTGTGGTTAGACTGCACGTTAGCTGTGTCTCTTTGAAGAGAAATCTCAGGAGAGATATATAGAGATGCCAGCCTGCAGCACGTAATAAATATTTCATGGCAACATTGCAGTGGAGGTTAGTACATATCAACAGCATCTACATCAAGGTGATACAATAGCGATACTATTGAATATGTACATTAAAATATAATGGCACTGTGACCAAAGACCCATACTCTTGATTCTCAATGAGCCGTGAGGCTGAGTTTTTTTTACACCTGAATGGTACATTTCTGTTGTGATATCATTGTCCTGAAAGCTGAGAGTATTGAGTAGTTTTCAGGCAGAGGACAAAATATAAAAATGTAAGGACCCCTATGACTTATCCAAAAGAAAAAAAAAAACACCTACTGTACTAGAACTATAATATAATGCCTTCACATGCAGTAATCTCTCCCTATCCCCAATACTAATGCCTAAATTCCAGCTGCCAGGACAAAAAAATTCTCAGAAAGGTCTACCTGTAAAAGAAGATATACCGTATTTATCGGCGTATAACACGCACCCTAACTTTAAGAGGGAAGTCTCAGGGAAAAAAATACCACAGCCCCCTGCGTATAACACGCAGGCCCAGTTTACCCTCTATTTTCAGGGTAAAAAAGTGAGTGTTATACGCCAATAAATACAGTACTTAGCTATATCACTGACTGTGCCACTAAGCACTGCTCCATTCAAGAGAAATCTTCCACTGAAATACTGAATTGATGCTTCTGGGAGTGTCCGTTTTCTGTGCCCCTCGCTGCACTCAGAGCTCCCCCCTCCACATCACTACAGGACACAAATTTCTTATACACAGATTAGCTATTCTCATTGCTTGCATCATTCACAGGAAGTTTTCAATGTAAAATGATCTTGGCTTCACTGCGACTGCACCTGGTTCAGTATATGGTATGTGTAATGCAGATGCAGTTTAGTGTTTTGGACTACTTAAGGTGCTACGCTATTTTTAGCATCAAGGATTAATGTTATATTTAGGGACCATTCAAACTGGGGCATTGCTTTGACGTACGTGAGTTAACACGTGATGTGCTGCCCAGTGTTCTGAATGGGCTGACAATGCTCAGAAATGCAGAGAAAAACTGACCTGCAGCATTTTTTGCAACACAGCACACCACAACTCATGCGGGTTCACAGAGAAGGTGTTTTGGGGTGCCATTAGGAATGAATGGTACTGTAACGCAACATTCCCTTTTACATATATGGTACCTTACATTGAGATTTTGCTGCACTGTAAGGGTTAGAATAAGGACAGTAGCTAGAGCATAGGGAAAACACTTTTCTTCCTATTTTTCAGCACCAAAAGCCCCACACTGAGACTAGCTGCACCAGGTTCATGCCTCCTGATTTATTGCAGTGAAAGAAAACCTGAAAACACAAGCAGTTGGCAGTACCTGAGGGCTGGTGTTGACAAACACTACTTTAAAACATGATCTTAACCTGTCCCTCTATCCAAACTCTAGAACACTTCACACCGGTGCGATTTGTCATGAAATTTGACAATTCCAAATCGCATTACAAGTGAAATAAATATTGGGTGGTTATGTCCTCTAGAAAGCATGCTGTAATGGCCACTAGGGGCAGCATTTATCCATAAATCACCGCTATTTGACACGGGTCAAATCTTCAGTGACAGCTAGACTTTGATCTTCTGTAACTCAGGCAATCAGTCATCTTAGCAGCAGTGGATTTTTGAAGATTTGTTTGCATTCATGATAATCAGGCACTTCAATCTTTATTATACCAGGTGGTTTAAAGCCAAGCTTTCTTATCCCATACTCCCTTGCCAGGGGATACGTGTGACCCTTTTTTTCCAGCTGAAGATTCTGATATGCATTCTTCAGTTACATCGCTCTGATGGGTAACCTGCTGAATGGCATTCCAGGCTGTCCCCAAGAGTCACAAGGCTAGGCGTAACCAGATTTAATATTCAAAAACATCTTACATTGTGAAATAAAACATGTTGCCTTCCAACATATGCCACTTTGTGCCTGAAGGGCACACATCTCCCTTCCTCAGAAACAGATCCTATGGAATATTCCATAGCTGTCTTAGCGTGTGGTGCTTCCCAACAACAAGTTGCACCTCATTGTCGGCAAATGGATCAGTTCAAATTGCCACGACTCAATTTGCACCGACATTGAAAGAGGTTCCTGCACTACTTTTTGCCGATTTCATTGCGACTTGCATAAACTTCTGGTGCGGCTTTGAAATCACACTGAAGCCGCACCAATGTGAACCAGAGCAAACTAGCATATTAATAAAGTAATAAGTGACTGTAACGACACCCCAAATATGAAAGGGGCTAACGCCGTTTAGGATATTCCCTTTCCAAACACCAAGGCAGCTACCAACACTCCAGTCAGGCGAACTAGACCTATAAGAATAATTCTCCCCCAATAACGAGACGAAGCTCTGTCTTGAGGTTCAAACAGGACTGACAATCTTTATTGGAAAAAACACAAGTTTTATACACAGTCAAAAGAGGAGGTGCATCCATATTCTGCTCATATTACTCTGAAAATACACCTGTGACCAGACCTCGTTAACATGAGCTAATTAACTAATTCCTTTTAGCAGCCTGGCTGTCTCCTGAACTTCAATACACATTATCACAGGAATCCTTTCATACAATACAGGGTCCATTAGCCCAAGCCCCCATGAAAAGATCCTTAGAAGTTAGTCTGGATTCATTAACATTACAACAGGCAGACAGGTGGCTGGGGGTGATGACATTAGCATCTTTCAGTTAACCTGTTGAGTTCAGAATCATACAACCAGTAAATAGTCTTTTACAGATATCGTGGGGAATATTGTGGATAAATATTACTGTCCCATTTTAAAGTAATCCAAGACATATTCTTAATGTCCATTATTTTCTTGCTCACCCTGTGCCCAAAAGTGACTCCCATTACATGGCTCCCTCCATGTGGGACACTCCGCCAGACCCAGCTTGATCCTTCTCGGGTCAACTTGGGGATGTCCAGAACTAGGAGGACGGGATGACGTCTGTTTGCCGGGACAACCCATCCGCATTGCCATTTTGCTTACCAGGTCGGTAGCTCATGGTGAAGTTGTAGGGTTGCAGGGCTAAGCTCCACCGCAGCAACCTGCCATTGTCTCCTGAGACCCGGTTAAAGGAGTAGTAAAGTTACATGTTTTTTCACCTTAATGCATCCTATGCATTAAGGTGAAAAAACATTCGACAATACCGCCCCCCCCCCGAGCCCCCGTTTTTCTTACCTGGCCCCTCGAAAGTCCCATGCTCGTCCCCGTCATCCTCTTCGTTTTTCTGCCTGGCCGCCGATTGGCTACACTGGATAGATTGAAAGCAGCGCAGCCATTGGCTGGCGCTGCTGTCAATCACATCCAATGACGCGGCACGCCGGGGGGCGGGGCCGAGTGATACAGTCGGCGGCTATGGCCGCCGCTGTATCACGGGAGCGCGCCCGCAATCACTCCACACCATGCGAGCTCACTCGCATTAAGGTGTGGAGTCCTTGCGGGGAGGAGCCAAGACAGCCGCCGAGGGACCCCAGAAGACCAGGATCGGGGCCACTGTGTGCAAAACGAGCTGCACAGTGGAGGTAAGTATAACATGTTTGTTATTTTTAAGCAAAAAAAAAAAAAAGGTATAGTGCTCCTTTAAGCCAGACCAATGGGTTGTGGTCAGTGACTAATGAAAATTCCTGTCCGTACAAATAAGGGTTCAACTTTTTAAGGTCCCAGACCAGGGCCAAACACTCTTTTTCCACTGCCGCATAGCTCACTTCCCGGGGTAATAGCTTTCTGCTCAGGTATGCGACAGGGTGTTCTCCTCCATCCTCCCTGACTTGGCCCAGCACAGCCCCCAGTCCAAACATGGAAGCGTCGGTGTGGACCAAGAAATGTTTGTTAGGTACTGGGGCAGCCAAGACAGGGGCATTTACAAGTGCTTGCTTGAGGGCTAGAAATGCGGCTTCACAAGCTGGAGACCACAGGACCTGCCTGGCTGGATTCAATGGACAGTCTGGCGTTTTGTGCCCTAGCTGTCTACACCCAAAACACCTGATGGGTTGTGAGTAGTCCTGGGAGTTTAACCTGGGCTGCTGAGAATAAGTGGCCGCTGGAGGTGGTGCTGTAGGGTGGTACGACTGTGGTTGGTAGGCGGCAGCTGGAGGGGGTGCCACTGATCGATAATCCACAAGAGCTGTTGTCTTGACCACAGGGTTATCCAGTTTGCAGGCATCTGTGTATTCGTCCACCAGGCGAGCTGCTTCAGGCAAGGTGAAAGGTTTTCGGTCCCGTACCCACTCTCTGACTTCCGGGGACAGCTTGTCAAAGAAGTGCTCCAGCAGGAACACCTGCAGCACCTCTTCCCCGGATACTGCTTGGCATCCAGCGACCCAGTGGGATGCCCTGCGGTGTAGGCGGCATGCCCACTCGGTATATGAGTCTTCAGTCTGCTTGCTCGTCTCTCGGTATTGCCTCCGGTGTGACGGCAAACCTGGCCAAAAGTGCTTCTTTTACCAGCCAATAGTTCATAATATCCTCGTCTGGGGTGGCCCTGAACGCTTCACTGGCCCGGCCCCTGTTACAGTGACTTTCACCAAACATTAACTGGTAGTCAATCCATCAGTCATTAAACACACATGGACCAGGAAGATTCACTTGCAATCAGGAAAATTACATTTGACTGCAAATGTCAGATTCCTTGATTTATGTATAACCCCATATGGGCTAGGCTTATATAAGAGCATTTATGATGTTCAGAGGGGTGTCATTTAATGTACAGTAAGTAACAGTCAGATTTAATTTTATTTCATAATCCCCCACAGTTATTACCTCTTGTATCTCTTGGCCTACCCTCTTAGATTGTAAGCTCTAAGGAGCAGGTCCCTCTGATTCCTACTGTATTAAAGTGTATTTTATTTGTACTGTTTACCCTCAAGTCCTCAAGTTTTAAAGCGATGCGTAAACTGTTGGCGCTATATTAATCCTGTAAAATAATAAATAATAATAATAATAATCTCACTAAAATGAATTGCTATAAGTTACTGCAAATGGTGCATGGCTATTTGAAAACAAAGAACTTGATAAAAAGTTAGAATCTCTATGAAAAGAAAGAAAAAAAATTGGTTGTAATCAACATGACAACATGATAAAAAAAACTGTTATACATAAATGATTTTCTTATTTTAGAATTAGAATTTTAGGATATAGAAAATGTTATGTACATACCTCACCCCAAATGCCGACTGTGTCTCTGATGTCGTTCTTGCCATAGGACAGCTGTCTAATACAATTGTTCACTGCAACACTGCTTTTCCCTGGAGCTAGGTCCTCTTCTGCCATTTCTACCCAGCCCAAAGAGCGCACAGCAAAGCACTGCAAAAAATACACACAATATACATAATAGGCACTAAAAAGGCTCACAAAAATAACATGATATCTGAATACAACAGTGATGATAGAATTGATTCATGGATTGGTCAATCTGGCAATTTACACATTTTTAATTCACTTAAGAATATGGATAAAGATTCTCTACACCCATTAAGACTATAAGTAGGGAAACGCCTCATTACATCACTAGCGGGTTGGCAGAGGTGAAAACTTTTAGCCTGATTAATTTGTTTTAGCCATTAGAGGATGCACACTTAAAAAATACAAAAGTACATGTCTGTGTAATGTGACAGCAGGAAGGTAAAGTCACCTGGTTGCATCCAGGGGGGTAGATATATTTCTCCCAGATTCAGGCTTTATGCCGACTTATACAACTAGGTGGAGAGTTGTATAAGGCTAGTGGGCTCATGGATGACTCATACCTCTAGGGAGAGTGTGGGGCGTCGTGCAGACAAGGAGTTGATGAGACCAGCTGAAGCTTGTCAGCTCATTTAAGGCCTTTATAAAAACTCCCAGATTCATTAGGTGTTAGCTCATGCCTGGAACCAGACCTGTGTGGACTGTCTAGGGAGAGTGAACCCCTGTGCGGTGAGACAAAGCCTGTGTGGCTATTTGCTTGGACATTTAAAACCAGGGACTTAGGGACTAGGACAGCACTAGGCTGATCCCAGTTGTTAGTTAGGAAACCTGTATGTTTAGTCAGAGGTCAACTTGACCAGGATTTATTTTGTTTATGTTTCTTTTGCTTTGCTGTGTTTTGTCACTGTAAATAGAAAATAAACCGCACCTTTTTGATTTTGAAAACCACAACCTCCGTTTGCTGGGCCTGTTTTGTGTGGGGAGCCCATCCCGGGGGTCACACACACCCGCTGCCGAGCTAACCCCCCCACAGTAATTTAAGGTATAAAAAAATCTTTCAGTGGGTGAATAGGTCTGAGGCTGGCCTATGTCGGTATAGACCATGGATATGCAATTAGCGGACCTCCAGCTGTTGCAAAACTACAAGTCTCATCATGCCTCTGCCTCTGGGTGTCATGCTTGCTGCTGTCAGAGTCTCGCTATGCCTCATGGGACTTGTAGTTTGGCAACAGCTGGAGGTCCGCTAATTGCATATCCCTGGTATAGACCAAACTACCTTTTGGATCCGGACCCATACACACACCCCAACCCCCCACCTTAGAGATGCTTGGAAAACTCTATCTCTTGCACTTTTTTTTTTTTTTTAAAGGTACATTTTTATTACGTTTTTTTTCAAAACAAGACATACAATAGACAACAAACAGACACTCGTGGAGCGAACATCGCCCAATCCGGTACAGTGCAAAAAATGTCTTTTAGAAAGCTGGTAAACAATTGGCATATATCAGGAAGACAATATTCAGTCACCTTTTTAAGGAGCAGGAGAGACAGTGCTCTCAGAATCAACCCAGTAGCCCCAAACCTTCCTGAATTTTTTCGGACACCCTCTAGCCTTATATGTCAGTTTGTATAATGATACAGCATGGTTAATATTTGTGAGCCAGAAGGCAATAGTGGGTAAGGATGGAGACTTCCAATGGAAGGTTATTGCTTTCTTAGCATAAAACAATACTATTCTCAGAAATGTTTGTGTATTCTCGGATATACTATCATCATCAATATAGCCCAGTTAACACCTTAGAGGATTACATACATTAGGTAATTGTGTCAATGAACTAATGAAGGCCGTGACCTCCGATCAGAACTGCCTGATCAGAGCACACTCCCACATTAAATGAAAGAACGTGCCATCAGCCATGCCGCAACGAGAGCACAATGCAGAGGGCAATCTATTCAGTTTAAATAGTAAGCATGGAGTAAAGTAGGATCTGTATAACAATTTAGTTTGTATTACTTTATCACGAGAAGAGATGACAGAGGGAACCTGGAGGGGCAAAAGCTCCTGCCAGATTTCCTCCGTCAGCTCAGGAATATCAGCTCTCCAGCTGGCAGCCGTCTTGCTCAGCCTTTGAGTCGTGGAATGCAGAAGGGACCTATAATATGTAGAAACTAACTTGGGGTGAGAGGAGTTGGTCAATATACGTTCCAGTGGCGAGAGTTGAATGGATATGTTGCGAAGACCAAACTGCGTTGCTGCAGTGTGGCGTATCTGTAGGTAGAGGAAGTAAGCTGTGCGTGGTAGATTGTAATCTCTACGAAGTTCATCAAAAGAACGAAACACGTTGTCTGAGAATAAATGCAAAATAGTTTTTACCCCCCTTTTCGACCAGAATCCCCCGTCAGATCTGCGGAAGAAGTCTGGTAGAGTCGGGTTCCCCCAGAGTGGAGTGTTCGGCGAGTAAGTATTACTGTCAGTGAACGACTGTAGTTTTGTTAGCTTAATAAGCCTTATAGTCATTGCCAGGGCACTCGTACCCTCCCGCCCTCTAAGGGACATACGATAAATCAGGTTCTGCAGGGATTCATATGAGGTAAGGATAGGAGCCTCCAAGGCAGTGGCTGCGTTGTTGGCTTCAAGAAAAAAACACCAATGTGCATGAGCTAATTGTGAGGCAACATAATAGGTGTGGAGGAAGGGTAAGGCCAATACACCCTCCAGTACCGGTAACTGGAGGGTGGTCTTGGCAATCCTGACTACTCCCATCCTCCATAAAAAGGAAGTAAGGATGGAGTCTATTTCTTTAAATTTAAGCTTAGTGACATATATTGGCAAATTACCCAATACATACAGAAATCGTGGCAGGAATATCATTTTAAAAATATTAATCCTGCCCAATAAGGTAAGTGGGAGATTTGCCCAGATTTTGAATCTGGTCTTCATTCTCCCTATAAGGGGGTCTATATTGAGTTTAGCATAAGAGGTAATAGGGAGCTGTACCATAACTCCTAAATATCGGAAGGGGGTGACTATTTGTAGTGGGCAAGAGGAAGTTAGCCTGGGTGGGTCTGCCTGGTCAATCTGAAATAGGATGGACTTGTCCCAGTTAACCCGGAACCCGGAGAAATGCCCAAACTTGCCAATAATCTCCAGCAGGACTGGGAGAGACGACTGGGGGTCCGACAAATAGATCAACATGTCGTCAGCATAAAGAGACACCTTCTCCTCCAGACCTTCTCTTGCACTTTTTACTCGAATCATACTCACATACATCTGGATGGATCTGGATAAATAGTTAGCTAGTCAATCTTATAATGTCAGGACTCCATCAATATCTCAATTGTTACTAATATGTTGTGTCATACACTGTATTACTTGCTTCAGAACCTTTTTCTGACAATCTGTGTATTATATTTTTTGTTTATGATTCTCTGTAAACCTGTCAAATCTAATAAAATGTATTTGAAAAAAATAAAAAAATCTTTCAGTAGTTGGTTTGCATTTGAAATCAAATGTTCTAACCACAATTCTACCATGTATACAATTATTGTACCGGGCCTACCTACCCTCAGAGGGACTCCCATGCATCTTACTGAAGAAGTTGAAAATCTGTTTTCTAGTAAATATATATGAATTTTGCTTTCTTCTGCTCAATATCCAAAAAGCTAAGGTATTAAAGAAGACCTGAAGTATACTAAACTAAGAAGTATCATGTATTTCGATAAATCAGTTCTGTTAAATGAGGAAAATACTATGTAAGAGGTGAAATGTTTACCTGAGCTGCAGAAGCAAGTATGCTTCAAGCTCCATCTGGTGGTAGATCACACTGGAGCACTGATTAGTGCAGGACCGCTAAATATTTCTTCTCCTGATTTACTATTTCTAAGTTTAGCTGAGCAAAGATATGGACAATATAAAATTACAGGATGATTCAAAATAAAGGGATCAAAAATTCCCACTGTAACCTACTGGAAACAGTTTACACAGTTAACACTTTTGTAGTCTTCTACCATATGACCTAAACATTTTCATACCTCCCAACTTTTGAAGTTGAGAATGAGGGACATTTAGGGGGGAGATTGACCTGTGGCAAGTGTAGTGCGCTGCGGCAAAAAGTGGGTGTGTTTTATGATCCCTCTGTATTGAATTGTATTGTGACTGTACTGTCTTCCCTGTTGTTGTAAAGCGCTGTGCAAACTGTTGGCGCTATATAAATCCTGTATAATAATAATAATAATAATAATAAAAGTGAGTGTGGTTAAATTATGATGGCCGGGAGGGGACAATCTGGCATCCCCTGGGTGCCTATACCACTACCCCCTTTAGTTACAGAGGCAGCACCTAGGGATGTAAACATACTGTGTCCACAATGCTTTGCTTCACAGCTTCACCCTCTGTTATACGTGACCCATTCAAGTGAATGGCACTGCTTTGCAAATGCCCCAAACCTGTGTGCAGCACATGAGGTTGCAGCATGCTAGTGTGTGGCTGAAGTGGTTAAAGCAGGTGGTGAAGAGGCGATACAACACCTCTTTATCGCCTATCAAATGTTGATCACTCTTCAGAGACCAAAGTGTAAACAAACCCTTTTTTTTTTTTGTTTTACAGTTTTTAGATTATTTTTTATTTTTACATATTTAACAGCGCTAATGTCAGGCTTTGGTGAAGTACCAGGTGTCTAAACAGTCACATTTTTGAGATGGAGAAAGGGACTGGGGATAGAGATTCCTTATGCCTCGTACACATGACCGGTTTTCCCGGCAGGAAAAAAAACGACGCTTTTCCCGACAGGATTCCTCTCAAGCCTGCCTTGCATACACACAGTCACACAAAAGACCGCTGAACTTTTGACTGCCAAGAACGCGGTGACGTCAAAGACTACAACGAGCCGTCAAAATGAGGTTCTATGCTTCCGCGCATGCGTCAAATTGTTTACGAGCATGCGCAGTGTTTTTCCCCTTGGGAAAGCATACAGACGACCGGTTTTCTCGGCAGGATTTTTTCCTGACGGGGAAATAGAGAACAAGCTCTCTTCTTTTTCCCCCCGCAGTTTTCCTGTCAGGAAAACTGCGATGGAGCATACACACGGACGGTTTTCCCGGCCAAAAGCTGTCATGGCAGTTTTCCCAATGGGAAAACCGGTCCTGTGTACGAGGCATAAGTCTTTTTTTCTGCAGCTTCAGCTGCACTGAACAGTTAATGAACAGAAGGTTCTGTACAGAGGCTTTTGTTCATTCACAAACTGAAGCATAGTAAACAGTTATGAATGAACACAGGAGTGATCGGTACTGCTCTATGTATTCATTCAGGAAAGGAAGGGGCCAGCAAATATGACATATTGCTCTTCATCCTGAACCCAATCCTCCTGTGTCCCACAGCAGCTGCAGCTGGCAGGAGGGAGAGGAAAGCCATCAATACTGCATTAGGGTGCACACAGGGGGATCGGAGCGGTGGGGGGGACATGATGGGGGGCAGAAATTAGACTGGTGGCGAGGGGCGCTGGGTGCCAGACACAGGAGATTCCCTGTGCCACGCAGTCGGTGGAAGGGAGAAGAGGAGAGCCAGCTGCAACTGCATAGGGGTCAGATCCAGATCGGAGTGAAGGGATTAGTGGAGTCCAGTGCCAGAACTCCTTCTGGCACTGGGATCCTGGATTTAGCCTGAGTCTGAGGGATGCTGGGTTTTCAATGAAATTCTGGGATGGTTGGGAAGTATGCAGAGAGCAATGTGTTGGCATTAGGGTGGCAAAGTGGCCAGAATGTTTATCAGTGAGGGAGCAAGATGGTCAAAAGAGTATTGTCAGTGGAGGGTGAGGAAGCCTGGGAGAAATTTTTTTTATGGAAAGGGTGGAGAGGAAGACAGCAACTGCACACAGAGGTGTTTAGGTAAGGATGATTACCAGCATACGGGATGCAATGCACCTTCTCATGAGGCAGCCCTCAGCTGTCCTTCCCCTGGCACACTCTCTACTCTCACAACCTGAACAGTGTGCCTCCGGAGAGCAGAGAGGAGAATAACACTGCTGACCACACATCCATTGGCACAGATTCTTATCCTCTTCCTGCAGCATACTGTGGCTGTCAGCTCATCACTCTGCAGCTGGGCACCAGATCTACAGCAGGATACCTAGGAGAGCAGCCAGTGGGCTGACTGTAGGATAGGATGCTGGAGAATAGGGTTGCCACCTTTTCTTCAAGCCAAACCCAACACAACATTTAAGCTGAAAGTCTGATGGACACTAGGTTCACACTGAGGGCGGGTTTGAAATCGCGTGAGTTAAGCTGAACTCGCATGATTTCAAATCGGCATTTCCATCCGACTTCGGGGGGATTTGACAGATATCTGCTCATACACAGATGTCTATTGAAATCGCCTCAGAAGTTTCCAAAAGTAGTGCAGGAACTACTTTTGGGAATCGGTGCGGCGCTACAAAGTCAGCGTTGCACCGATTCGAACAGTGCCTTTGCCGGCAATAGGATCCAATTTGGCATGAGATTTCACCTCACTTTCTGTCCCGGTGACAATTGGATTTTGAACATGTTGGGTTGTTGTGGAAACAAGGATTGGTGATAATGCTTTAGTGGAGACACCTTTTACTCATAATAAAACTTACAGGAGAGAATTCCCCTTCCTTGGGGTAGATTTTCTCTCACTTCCTGTTGTCTCCCTCAATTGGATGTTTTTAACTCTGGGAGTGCCTGTACAGTTCTAAACATTACTATACTGTAAATTGTGGCATGTTGCGCTACATACCCTTGTGTTCACAGTTCCATTGACCTAACTGTACATCTTAGGCCCCTTTCACATGGGCTGTCCAATCAGGTCTGCCTGTCAGTTTTTCAGGCAGACCTGATTGGAGCCTCCATTCACCCCTATGAAGCGGTGGATGTCAGCGGTGACATGTCCGCTGACATCCGCCGCTATTCGACCTGATCCTGTCCAAAAAATACAGACAGATGGTGGTCCTATTTTCCATCCGTCTGGCGGGTCGGATAGGATCAGATGAAAACAGACAGGCGGTCCGTTTTCACCCGATCACCCCATAGAGGAGAGCAAGACTGGGTCGGGCATAGTGAGTGGAGACAGACCTGTCAACTACCTGCTCAGCAGGGACCAGCGGAGCGATCCCTGCTGAGCAAGCAGCGTCTGTCCAACGGAGATGCCTGTGTGAAAGGGGCCTTACAGTTTCTGTATCAGCTGCAAGTGTGCCTACTTTCTTGTCTCTCTACTACCCCTTTGTAGCTTTTTTTGCCTACTTTCTTGTCTCTCGGTCACCCCTTTGCAGGTTTTTTTTACATTTGTTTTATTTTCTGCTAGGGTGAAGAAAAAATAGTGTGCTTTTGTTTTGGGTGGATAGTACTGGGGTCTTCAGCTGCCTTGCCAAAGTGATGTCTGGGCTATTGCTGTACCTTTAATGTGGAGGTGGCTTTCTCTAGATGACACTCTTGGTTTTTGTTTCAGAATGTACTAGTAGACTGTGACATAGCATTACACTATAAGCCCACACATGGGCAGGAACAAATAGAAATATGTATTTATTTCAGGTACTTACTGTATATAGCACCATCAATTTACGAAGAGCTTTACATAAATATTGTACATTTCACATCAGTCCCTGCCCTCAAAGAGCTTGAAAATCTCAGGTCCCTAAATCATATTCATACATGCATATACTAGGGCCAATTTAGACAGAAGACAATTGACCTATCAGTATGTCTTTGGAGTGTGGGAGGCAATTCATGCAGGTACAGGGAGAACATGCAGACTCCAGGCAGGTAGTGCCATGGTTCGGATTTGAACTGACGACTCTAGTGCTGCTTGGTTGAAGGGCTAACCACTAAAGCCCTGTACACACGATCAAATTTCCTATGGATTTTAAACCGATGGATTTTTCCATCGGTAATCCGATGAAGCTGACTTCCATCAGTCTTGCCAACACACCATCAGTCATAAAACCGACCGTCCCAAACGCCGTGACGTAAAACACTCCGAAGAGCCAAGAAAAATTAAGTTCAATGCTTCTGAGCATGCGTCGACTTGATTCTGAGCATGCGTGGGTTTTTTCTCCGAGGGAGTTCCCCACGGACGATCGGTAAAATGTAAAACATGTTCTATTTTTTTATACCGATGGAAAAAAGACCGATGGGGCCCACACACAATCGGTTTGTCCGATGAAAAAAGTCCATCGGACTGTTTTCATCGGTAAAACCGATCGTGTGTACACAGCTTTAGCCATTGTATACTTCCCTATGCTCCTTGTATTTTACTACATAATAGGTCAGTGCTACATAACTGTAATAATTTTGACTTATAGTTTTATTGTAACTTGACTTAAATAGCTAGTCAGGTTGACACAAGTCCATCTAGTTCAGCCAACAGAAAAAATAAAAAACCTCCATAAATACAAACCTATACCCACAGTTGATTCAGAGGAAGGCAGGAAAAAAAACTGATAAAGCATGATCCAATTTGCAACAGCGGGGGAAAAAAACTCCTTCCTGATCCCATGGGAGGCAATCGGATATTCCTTAGATCTACTACCCTTGGTGTTAAGGCATGTCTTGCACATGGAAGGGTATTATAATGGGAAATGCATGGTGATAAGGAAAAAATACTTTTGAAAAATGCTACTTCTATTGTTACGAAACTTTCTTTGCATACTTTTCATGGTGATTTTGCTGAATTATGCATTCATGCATTATTTAGCTGTGAGTGAACTATGAAAAATGTAACTGCCCAGCAAAACAACGGCACAATGTCCCAACTGAATGCAGACAGAGAGCCTGCCTGTACTGCCCCAATTACCTCTCTACTGCACTGGAAAAATGACAAAACTAATAATACAGTACCATACTGGATAATGAAATATTCATTTATGTATTTCAAGACAAATACTGCAAAAATATATGTAATATTTATTTCCCTGAATACAGAGGCACTGAAATTACAGCCATGGGATTGCCGTACTCACACTTACAGGGTATGTTTATGGGCAAGGAACTCTGGAGGTCAGATCAGGCATAATCTGAGTCCCCCTGGTTTTGTTTTTTACCACCATGCACACAATTATTACTTTTGTTCATTCTAGATGAACTTATCCAGAAAATGGAATTTATGTGTAATTGTTGACTTAACTTGGGATAACTTACAATTTAGCTTGTTGAAATATCATAGACGAAGCTAAAAATAGATAACAAAAAGTTGCCCATTGTGACCCCTTAGGTTTAATTTTCTATTGTTTCCTGGAAGAAAACATGGAATATACTGTAATTGTTTTCTACAAAATATATGTAGCGGGTATTTGAATTTAGGGGAGGCATCTGGGTGGTAGTGTAATCCAGATACATTGATTGTTAGGGAATCTGAGACCCTTTTGTGGTTCTTGGAGGACTCTGGTGGTGTGAGGTTCCCTGCGGCCTGCAGGTGGCGCTGTCGCCCTGGGCCGGAGCTGAACACTTACCGCAAGACTGCTTCCCTTTTTGTCCTTACCTGGCGCTAGTACAGCGGGGCGGGGAACCTGCTGTGACGCGAAGGGAGAGGGGAAAAAAAGGGCGGATGCCCTGACCTCAGGGTTGTTCAGAGTTGGAGGACGCAGCCGCGCCCAGGCACCTTCAGCCTGGGTGCTGGCGTTCCGGATTTCCGGGCCCAGGTGCCCTTGACCTGGCCGGAGCAGGAGATGGAGTCCATCTCAGGCACCTTTAGCCTGGGGTGAGGTACTATGGCGGAAGCCTGGAGCTCAGTACCTTCGACTGAGTTCCGCGGGGATGGAGGAATCCGAGGGGGCCCTAACTCCTTGGGTGCCCGTGTCTGAGACGAGGAGGCCGGTGAGCGAAACTTCTCTGGAGAGTCCAGCGCAGCATTGCTGGTGACGAAGAGGCCTCCAGTAACTGTCTTGGACGGATGTCTTTCCTCTGATAGGGGCTACGATAGCGAAGGTAATTCATGTTCTGTTCAATATAGTCAGTGGCAGTGACTATTCGCCATTGGTGACACCACAGTGGTTAGCTCTATCTAGAAGAATTGTGCCTTGGCCTACTCCCCACAAAGACTGAAGTGGTATATGGGTCTCAACCTGTCTGTGCTGTATGACTATTTATTGAGAAGAATAAATACGAGTTGGACCTTTTCAGTGTGTGAAACTCTGGTTACTAGGAGCAAAGCGAGTTGATCTGTGGAGAGGATTTGACTCTGGGACACATACACAAAACCCGATGGTTCTGTCTTTCACCTCCAGTCCCTCTGGAGGACATGGCCGTGGTGTATCTCATCCCTCCCCCCAGTACTAAACCCCTAGACGAGACAGACAAGCCATGAATGAGAAGGGGTGAGAGGGGTGAGGTCGCTACATATATATGGTAATTTCTATTTTGTTTTCTCATTTAATTAAAAATTTTCAGGTGTTTTCATATTGGTTGGTTTCTGTGTGGCTCTTTGTACGGTCTCACTGAATAAGCCCACAAGAGTATGTATAATTTGGATCTATTGAATATTGTATAAATTGGAAATATCAAAATGTTTGCATTATATTATAATCCGTGTTGCTTTCTCTATCTAAGGGCCATGCAAGTCTCACATTGTTGGCCTCCTTCCTTTGGGACAGCAATGACAGTGCACAGCCAGAGCAAACTGACAAAAGCCCATTGCACATGGGTTTACCGTTTACTCAAGAACTTGTGATGCTTGTGTGCAAGGGATCTGGGTAACAGGCGAGTAAAGGTGCATAAGCATATAGGAGAGTAACATTTTTCTTAATTTCCAGTATTGTAATAAACTCATTTATACTTGTGTAAACATGCTTAAAGAGGAACTGCAGTCTGCTCACATAATTGGTAATAAAAACATATTTGCCATTCTGAAGCTTCCCTCCAAGCCCTTTGCATATTATTTTATATATACTGTGATTCTGCCCTTTCCAAATATGCTGCAGAAATCTTCCTCCACTTAGTCTGGCTGCAGCCATTTTAACTGTGGGCAGCTGAAGCTGCTGCCTATTCACTTCCTGGATATACACAGACACACAGAGGCACACCTACAGCTCTGAAGCCCTGCAGCTCTCATTGGCCCTCTTATGACTCGCCCCCCTATCTTCCTCGCAAACTCACACAAGAGTGAGAGAGGGAGCTGTGCATGATGTCATAAGCCTAGGTTAATGACCAGACAAGAAACAGGAAATGGGCTGTATAAGGTATTTACTGGAAGAAAAAAAATGTTTTACTATCCAAAGTTAAAACAAAAAGGGCAGAAGATTTAATAGATGGAAAGTTGAACAAATGACTGAAGGTCCTCTTTAACTAATCATTTTGTTTGTATAATTCACCTTTAACCCCTTCCCGACCGGTGTACTGTGGCAGGTTGGCTCCCCTGGCGAACTGACGTAACTGTACGTTGGTTTGCCTTTTGGCCACTAGGGGGCGCGCGCGCCACTGGAGGGGCGCGACACCGGAGCCGATGCGAGTGCCTGGCGGGAGTGATGACCGCTGGGCACCCGCGATCGCTCGTGACAGACGCAGATCCTGGTTCTCTCAGGGGAGAGGAGACAGATCGTGTGTTCATACTAAGTATGAACAGCGATCTATCTCCTAATCTAGTTAGTTACATCTCCCCCACAGTTAGAACACACCTAGGAAACACAGTTAATCCCTTGATCGCTCCCTAGTGTTAACCCCTTCCCTGCCAGGGACATTGATACAGTAATCAGTGCATTTTTCAGCACTGATCGCTGTGTAATTGTTACTGGTCCAAATAATGTGTCCAATTTGTCCGCCGCAATATCGCATAGTATAAAAATCACTGATCACCGCAATTACTAGTAAAAAAAAATAATAATAATGAAAATGCCATAAATCGATACCCTCTTTTGTAGACGCTATAACTTTTGTGCAAACCAATCAAAATATGCTTATTGCGATTTTGTTTACCAAAAATATGTAGAAGAATACATATCGGCCTAAACAAAATGTCTAAACTGAGGAATTAAAAAAAAATAAAAAATTATTTGGGATATTTATTATAGCAAATGTAAAAGATAATGGGGGTTATTTACGAAAGGCAAATCCACTTTGCACTACAAGTGCAAACTACAAGTGCAAAGTGCACTTGGAAGTGCAGTCGCTGTAAATCTGAGGGGTAGATCTGAAATGAGGGGAAGCTCTGCTGATTTTATTATCCAATCATGTGCAAGCTAAG
This sequence comes from Rana muscosa, assembly GCA_029206835.1. Lineage (NCBI taxonomy): Eukaryota > Metazoa > Chordata > Amphibia > Anura > Ranidae > Rana > Rana muscosa. The sequence continues at coordinate 190,477,399 of CM055116.1, forward strand.
TTTTCCTTGCATGTTCCCCTCGGATCTACAGCGACTGAACTTCCAAGTGCACTTTCAGTGCAATTTCAAGTGCACTTTTCACTTGTAGTTTGCACTTGTAGTGCAAAGTGAATTTGCCTTTAGTAAATAACCCCCATTGTGTTTTTTTTTTTTAATTGTTGCTCTTCTTTTGTTTATAGCGCAAAAAATAAAAACCGCAGAGGTGATCAAATACCACCAAAAGAAAGTTCTATTTGTGGGAAAAAAAGGACGTAAATTTTGTTTGGGTACAACATCGTACGACCGCGCAATTGTCAGTTAAAGCGATGCAGTGCCATATCGCAAAAAATGGCCTGGTCATTGAGCAGCCAAATCTTCCGGGGGTGAAGTGGTTAAGGAGGCGTGGCGGAGTATGCATCCTATGCTCACATATTTTGGTTAATAGTTGTCCATCTATCGCAAAAAATTGGGAGGTATGGGTGTATATGTCCATCTGTCAAAATGAAATGCAGCCACTTTTAGCATGTAAAGATTTGCACAGAAAGGCATTAGGCATTTGGCACTTCTGGTGTTTAAATGACCTCTGTTTAATGTCTACATTAAAGGACCAAAATGCATGGATCTGAGTAGTGTTGGAGGACTAACATACAGCGTTTATGAGTGCATTACCAAGCTACTTGGGAATGAAGCTGAAGGGCCATTATGTGAACAATGCAATGGGAAAATATTTAATGCAGCGCTGCCCTCTTGTGATCATTTTACAGATCAGCAACCTCGTTATCCAGTTTTTATGTAAAAACATTAAAGTATTCACTGGAGTAACAGTACTGGTTTTGTATGTGGATTTCATTGTTGAATGCACAACTGAACTACCTGTATTTTTTATTCCACCATATATTTTACAAAATGGCAGGATTCCATTGTTCTGGTATGTTAGTGTCTCTGTGCATGCCATTGTGCTGGATTGCAGCTGCCAATGTACTATTTTTGTGGTGTCTTTTGGCACACAGGTTCCTGAAGTAATTGTTGGCACAGAAATAATTAGCAAATTCTGGGAACTTACAGGATCATAATAACACCTATCCTGCAAACACTATTGAACATACAGTATATTGCAAACATATCACCTTGGTGCTCCAAGTGGCAAATTATCAGCATGGCATTGCTATAGTACCTCTGGTGACATTGGGGTTGATTTACTAAAGGCAAATCCACTGTGCACTTGGAAATGCAGTCGCTGTAGATCTGAGGGGGACATGCATGGAAAGCAAAAAAACAGCATTTTTCTTGCACATGATTTGATGATAGAAATCAGCAGAGCTTCCAATCCTTTCAACTCTTCCCCCCAGATCTACAGCAAGTATATTTGCCTTTACTAAATCAACCTCAATGTATCATTATTCTGGCTCCCCTTGTATCATTGTTCTGGTGCCACCTGTGCCAGTGTATCATTGTTCTGGAGTCCCTTGTACCAGTGAATCATTGTTCTGGTGTCCTTTGTACTAGAGTATTATTATTCTAGTGCCCCCAGTGCCAGTGTATCATTGCTGTGGAGCCCCTTGTGCCAGCATATCATTGTTCTGGAGACTTCTGTGCCAAAGTATCGATGTTCTAGAGCCCCTTGTACCAGTGTATCATTGTTTTGGAGCCCCTTGTACCAGTGTATCATTGCTCTGGATCATCTTGCACCAGTGTATAATTGTTCTGGAGCCCCTTGGACCAGTGTATTATTGTTCTGGAGCCCCTGTGCCAGAGTATTATTGTTATGGAGCCCCCTGTGCGAGGGTATCGTTGGTCTGGAGTCCCCTGTGTCAGAGTATCATTGGTCTGGAGCCTCCCGTGCCAAAATATCATTGTTCTGGAGCCCCTTGTTCCAGTGTGTCATAGTTCTGGAGACCCATATACCGGTGTATCATTGTTCTAGAGACCCCTGTCCCAGAGTATCATTGTACTGGAGCCCTTCGTACCAGAGTATCTTTGTTCTGGAGCCCCTTGTACCAGAGTATCTTTGTTCTGGAGCCCCTTGTACCAGAGTATCTTTGTTCTGGAGCCCCTTGTACCAGAGTATCTTTGTTCTGGAGCCCCTTGTACCAGTCTATAAGTCCTCTGTATCCCCTTTTACCAGTGTATAATTGTTCTGGAGCCCCCTGTGCCAGAGTATTATTGTTTTGGAGCCTCCTGTGCCAGAGTATTATTATTCTAGTGCCCCTAGTGCCAGTGTGTCATTGCTCTGGAGCTCTTTGTGCCAGAGTATTATTGTTCTGGAGCCTCCTGTGCTAGAGTATCATTGTTCTGGAGCCTCCTGTGCCAGTGTATCATTGTTCTGGAGCCTCTTGTACCAATGTATCATTGTTCTGGTGCCCCTTGTACCAGTGTATTATTGTTCTGGAGACCCCTGTCCCAGAGTATCATTGTTCTGGAGCCCTTTGTACCAGTGTATCATTGTTCTGGAGACCCCTGTCACAGAGTTTAATTGTTCTGAAGCCCCTTGTACCAATGTATCATTGTTCTGGTGCCATTTGTACCAGTATGTCATTGTTCTGGCAAACCCTGCCCATTCATTAATTGAAAGCAACAAGTGTTACTTGGGCATATTTCATGAATTCAGCAGCTCTCAATTTTCAAACACTCTTTAATCAACCTTGGTCACTCTATAAAGGGGGACTAAACCTTCCCATCCTTCTGCAGTGGAATCATCTTACCTTGTACTCAATCTGCAATTGCTATGGTGCTGCATATGTGGTCATCTATGACACCAGCCATGTGAGGGCTTGAGAGCTGACATAAGCACACTGGCATTTATGACAGTTATCACCAGAGGCATGTTTTTAATGTAACATACACTAGGCGTAGGCAGAATGGGAAAGAAAACAGCACTGGAATGTTTGATTAAGGATATAATAACATTGATTGAACATTTCTAACTTGAGCTTTCTTTTAGAAAACCATTAAATTGGCGGGTCTAGTTCCACTTTAACTCATATTATTGCAGTATCACTACAGGGTAATAATAATTACAGAAATAAATACCGGTAAGTTCTTTATTCTGCCCTGGCTACACTGCAATGAAACACATCAGTTTATTTAAGCCTGGAACATGGCGGGTACTGCATTATTTATCTGCAGTTTTCTTCGTGGCTGTGAGTGGATTTTAATACTGTGTATGGCACCCTGCCAATTCTTGCTGCAAGCAACCAATATTTAAGCACTGCAGTCCCCGTCACTGCCACAGACGCTCGCCCTGGTCAGGATGTCATGTCCCTCACTCTGGATACAGATCATTATACTACAGCATTTAATATTGTTTACCCGTCATTAATCGAAAACAAAAAACTAACTATCTTTAAGTTTACAGCTTCGATAACTGGCATGAAGATGGGTTTCATATGATCCCTATAATGCTAAGGTTATTTTATAGACTAGCAATTTTAATAAACTGGAAAATTACAAGACATCCTTGCACAAAGTCAACACCACTGCGGGGATCTGCAATTATAGAAAGAGTCACACAGTTTGTTCCAGATGCATTCCCAAGCTTGTAATGTCTAAGCATTGTACAACTAGACTAGAAGACCTTTACACAGCATTACATTTTTTATTTTATAAACCAGCCGAGACGTAATGCTGTGGATAAAACTTGGCAAGTAACCCCAGAGTGGAAGCTAAAGCTAAACTCAAGGCAGAGATAAATGACCATCATTTAACCACTTCAGCCCTGGAAGGTGTGTAAAATCATAGTGGGAGCGGGTTACCGGCAGCGCGCACCCCAGACCTGGAAAAGCAGAGTCACGTACAGGTACGTGATTCTGCCTGTAGGAGCCGCCGCCCCACAGTACATGTACGTGGGGCAGTCGGTAAGTGGTTAATCTAGGTACACCTTTAATAAATATATTTTTATATACAGTATACTAAAATGTATTGGTATATACAGTTAGTACAAGTTTCTAAATATATTTTTGCATTAAAGTAGAAGTTCACCCTAACACTAAAATCTCTAAATCTACAGGCATTTAGGATCTAATGCCCCATACACACGATCATTTTTCATGCCATTTTTTAAACCGACGTTTTTCTTGTCGTTTTTTTTCATGTTTCCTCTCAAGCCTGTCTTGCGTACACACGATCATTAAAAAAAACGCTTGAGCAAAGCGCAGTGACGTACAGCACGTACGACGGCACTATAAAGGGGAAGTTCCGTTCGAATGGCGCCACCCTTCATGTTAGTAAAGTTTGTTGAGCGACGATTCGCGCTTTTCAGCCTCTTGCTTTTCAGTCCGTTACTGTGTGATGAATGTGCTATCTCCATTACGAACGCTAGTTTTACCAGAACGAGCGCTCCCGTCTCATACTTGATTCTGAGCATGCGCGTTTTTTTCACGTCGTTAAAGCATACACACTATCGTTTTTCACATTGTTAAAAAAAACGACATGAAAAACGACGTGAAAAAATAGAGCATGTTCGAAATTTTTAATGCCCGTTTTTCACGTCGTTAAAAATGCTCTGGAGCATACACACGATCGGTTTTAATGCCCATTTTTAAAAATGGCATTTTTAACGGCATGAAAAACGATCGTGTGCATGGGGCATAAGACTAACCTATCTAGCCCTGTAAAGAAGAAATCAGTATACATGCCTTTTTTGAAGCCACTCCGGTCCAGTCCGGTCTCACACTGAGCTGTCAGTGGCGGCTTCTCTGTGTAGGCGGGTGCAGAAGAGGCAGCCGGTAACAGAAGCCCCATAGTATTTCTATGGGTGAGGTCACTTCCCAGCCGTTGCCGGCTGTCTCCTCTGCAGAGCTTCCGCCACGGGAGACCGGAGCGACTTCATCTTTACAGGGCTAGATAGGTTAGTCTTAGATTGTGGATGCCTGTGGATTTGGAGATTTTAGTGTTAGGGTAGACCTCCACATTAATTTCCTATAATCCAATGCATACCATAATTCAGACTGTGAAAGGGAGAGCAGTATGTGTACGAGGGTTTACAACATTGCACAGAGCTGTCAAACTTTGGGAGTTCAGTGACAGGTAGAAAGAGCAGAGTAGAGTAGACTGAAGGGTGGTCAGCATTTAAGTTGCATTGCTTTACTTTAAGCCCTGGTTCACACTTATGCAAATTCTATGCAGATCAGATGTGATCCGAAAAGCATAGGTTGGCATGTCATTAAAAAGCAATATTTCCAATGAAGGCTGTTCACATATATGCGGTGCGAATTTGATCCAGTTCAAAAAAGGGTCCTGTGCGAGTTTAGTGTGGGGTGGTGCAAATTTCAGCTCCATAGACTTCTATGGGACCGGATTGAAATCACAGTCCAGTTTTCATGTCACTGTGATTAATTTTTTTTGCCTAGTTTTTATAGAAAATAAAATTGCAGATGTGACCACTCCCCTCACAAATTTGCACTAAATTTGCATTGAAATCGCACATGGCAAGCAGAAATCACAATGGAAATTCACACCGTGCACCGCTTTAAATTTGGACCGAATTTGCAGCGCATAAGTTTGAACCAGGGCTAAAGTCAAAAAGTAAATTGATTCATCTCGCTATTGCTGTCTGGTAGGGGCACCTTGATCACAATATGGGCTGAACAGAATTAGAAATCTTTTGAGACACAAGCAAGTTCTCATATGTAATTAAATTAGAAGTTCACCCTAACACTAAAATCTCTAAATCTATAGGCATTTAGGATCTAATGCCCCATACACACGATCATTTTTCATGCCATTTTTTAAACCGATGTTTTTCTTGTCGTTTTTTTTCATGTTTCCTCTCAAGCCTGTCTTGCGTACACACGATCATTAAAAAAAACGCTGGCATTTTTAGAAACATATATATATATTTTTATAGCTTATGTTGGTTTATTCTATAGATACTTGGTGCATCCCCATATTCCTGTTACTCATCGTTCTCCTCTTGCCTCGCTGTATCAGCCTCGTGGGACGGCCCCCTCCATCGGGCATGGGTTTGAGTTGAGACATCTGGGAGAGGGTGAAGCGACTGCATTGGGCAAACCCAACTGATACTTTGGGTAAGAATCAGATGCCGGCATCAGTGTCTGATGTACTAGCAAAGTAATAATGTAAATGTATGTTATATATTTATGATGCATACTCAAACCTTATTCTCTACTTTGGAATTTAGAAGCTCCTGAAGAAGCGATTCGCAGATAATCGTGAAACATGTCGAGCAAATTTTAAAGCTCCAAGGAACTTATGGACTCCCATCTTGGGGACATCTCTCTGGTTTTCATGACCTTCAGTGGGAAGAGTCATCATGTACACCCACAGCATGAGTAATTTGTATCACTGAGTGCCCTATTTTGGTTTTGTCCATGATTTCTTATTTTAGAAATTAGTTGTAATTTTTGTATATCTCTGTATTATTGTGTAATATTAAAATTATTATATTTTTGATATATCAGTGCCTTTAAAGTCCATTTTTTCATTCAACAATATACTTTATGAGTTTATGCCTGGAGTTTCGGTTTTTATATTTGTATTTCTAAAGCGATTTTCTCCCTGAGGACTTGGTAGGTGAGTTAGCCATCTTGGGCACACTCAGATCAGCCATTTACTCTGCCTCATTGTCTTTGAATTGTGGGAGAAAACCAGAATACAGGGGGGGGGGGGACCTCACAAGCAGAGGGAGATCGTGCAAATCCCAGGCATATAGCGTTCTAGTCAGGATTCAAACAAGGGACCCTACTACTGCAAGGTAGAAGTGCTAACCACTAAACCACTTCTTTAAAGCAGATCTAAACTCCTCAATACTTATTTCTTCTTCAACAGTCTGACGTCCTTCACCAGTGCCAGCATCTTCTATCTGGTTTTCTCTGGGTGCTGGGCTGCGGCCATCTACATTGGCTGGTGCAGAATGGTGTCACTCTGTGCCAGAATGTAAACTGAGCTGTGCTTGTGTACATTCCAAAGACTGTGAGCAGGCAGGTTGGTTCCTTTCATTGCAGAACAGACATTGCATGTCTCTTCTGCAATAAATAGTCTGTCTGCTCACAGTTTTTGAAAGTGGGACTATTGTTTCCCTTTAGGAGTAAAGCAGGGTGTATATGTCAGATCCTCGCATCCACACAAGTGGATGCAGGGATCTCCCCTGCCATATTCTGACAGCAGATGCTCCCCCCATCAGGATACACAGATCAGTGCTGCATCCATTGGCTGCAAAGCACTGATCAAATGCTAGTTTTCTAGCAGGACCATTTAATAGAAGCCGGTCATTAGACAGGCTTCTGTTGAACAGACAGGAATACACATGGACTGAAATTTAACAAGATGCGGAAGAATTTCGGTATGAGTATACCCAGCTTAAAAATCAGACTCTGACCCTCCTGCTTTAGTCATTTCTCAATAATGGATGGATATAAATTTGTTAACTCAAACTGGGAGACCTAGGTTTGTAAGTTTATATATGAGTACTGAAGTAATGCAAGTATGAGCAAGCGTATTTACTAAGGGTCTCACTAACCCTGCACTAACTGCAAGAGATTCCAGCATTTTCAAATCATTATCGGTGAACATACCTTTAATCCTATGCAACCTGTCCCTACAAAATAGGGGTTATTAATATGCAGATCATTTGTTTTTATGACCAGTCCCTTCTGTTAAATTACTGATAAAGTATATATACATTTCCTTTGCATTGCAAAAATAGAGATATTTAATGTCAGGTTATCTACCATTCTCTCCTAAAATAAGCAGCAACAGTAGTGTCTACCAGGGCCACTCATCTTTAATCCCCAGAGTCCATTTATGAAAACAGGAATATTTGCTTGACCTGAACTATGTTGTTTATGGACCGATTTGCAGATGAGAATAACTGACAATGGCTAATATGTGCTTTCTCATCTGGAAGCTCTCTGATACCTGACAAGAAGAAAAAAACAAACAAAGAAAGGCGCACCAGCCTCGTGCATTATCCTTGGATGAATTTATTTAAAAGAGATAAAAGAATCCTACTTACAAACATACATAAAAACATGCGTTGAAAGAGTCCACAAAGTTGCAGCAATGCGTCCGAACCGAATCCACTCCAATAGGTCACGGAGGGATTGACAGGGGTCACTGCCGGCTTACATGTTTCGAAGACAAGTCTTCTTCCTCAGAGCTTAGCAGTGTTTCTCTCTCTGTTCACCCAATATATACATACACATATGTATGCACCCCCAGCAAATGGGCAGGAGAGGGACCTCCCACTGATGTTGGCGGTCCATACTCAATGTACCAGCCCACAGGTGGTAACGATGGGAACATGTGTGGAGAGGGAAGGGAAAGGGGGGGCGAAGGGAAAGGGGGGGGGAATCTCTTTTAAATAAATTCATCCAAGGATAATGCACGAGGCTGGTGCGCCTTTCTTTTTTCTTCTTGTCATTTACCGCTAGGATACCCCTATCCATGAAGGCAGCAAGGCCAAAGTGACATTTATCATTCCACTTACAGACTGTCTGGTATTCCACTTGTGCGCGGGAGTTTTTTCGTTTTCTGTTATTCAAGCTCTCTGATACCTCTGGGTACGGACAGGGGCCACCAACCTAATTTGTTATTGGGAATAGTACCATTGGCAGACAAAGATTCAATGATATGTACAGCATATTCAATTTATGTACACATTTATGTCTTCTGTCAGTATGTAAGGTTGTATAGTCACTTCTATTCCAACCACAATAAAATTGTGTTGGCTGGCTGGGTATGAAAACAACAGACAACAGGCACTGCCTCTGGAATCAAATAGACTTCTTGACAATTAAAATATATGTTACCCCAACATTTCATATTCCTCATATGTGCCTGCTCTACCATGTACTTGTGTTATTGTTACTTCCAGTCCCCCAACTTTCCTATTTTAAACTGACTTTGCTAGGCTTGAGAGCACATCCATCCCAGTGTGGTCAATTTTCTGGTTGTGCTGGGAGAACAGCCTGCCTGTTCTCCAATGATAAAACTGTGCTGACATGCCCCCTGCACAGTCATTCACTGGGAAGATTAAGCGTACTGCAGTTTCCCCACTCCCACCTCTTCAAGCCCCTTAGGCAACTGAGAATAGAGATTATGTGATCACTTATAAAAAATAAAAAATAAAAAGGGTATTTATAACAATGTACAGTCATAGCCAAAATTGTTGGCACCCCAGAAATTTTTCCAGAAAATCACGTTTTTCTCACAGAAAAGTATTGCAATAGCACATGTTTTGCTATACACATGTTTATTCCCTTTGTGTGTATTGGAACAAAACAAAAAAAAAGGAGGAATATAAGCAAATTGGACATAATGGGCTGGTCAAAAATATCAACAATCTCAAGGTTACAAGTCCATCTCCAGAGATCTAGATTTGTCTTTGTCCACAGTGCACAACATTATCAAGAAGTTTGCAACCCATGGCACTGTAGCTAATCTCTCTGGGCGTGGACAGAAGAGAAAAATTGATGAAAGGTTGCAATGCAGGATAGTCCGGATGGTGGATAAGCAGCCCCAAACAAGTTCCAAAGAAATTCAAGCTGTCCTGCAGGCTCAGGGAGCTTCAGCGCGAACTATCCGTCGACATTTAAATGAAATGAAAACGCTATGGAAGGAGACCCAGGAGGACCCCTCTGCTTACACAGAGACATAAAAAAGAAAGACTAGAGTTTGCCAAAATGTACTTGAGTAAGCCAAAATCCTTCTGGGAAAACGTCTTGTGGACAGATGAAACCAAGATAGAGATTTTTGGTAAAGCATATCATTCTACTGTTTACCGAAAACGGAATGAGGCCTACAAAGAAAAGAGCACAGTACCTACAGTGAAATATGGTGGAGGTTCAATGATGTTTTGGGGTTGTTTTTCTGCCTCTGGCGCTGGGTGCTTTGAATGTGTGCAAGACATCATGAAATCTGAGGAATACCAAAGGATTTTGGGTCGCACTGTAGAGCGCAGTGTCAGTAAGCTGGGTTTGCGTCCAAGATCTTGGGTCTTCCAGCAGGACAATGACCCCAAACATATGTCAAAAAGCACCCAGAAATGGATGGCAACAAAGCACTGGAGAGTTCTAAAGTGGCCAGCAATGAGTCCAGATCTAAATCCCATTGAACACCTGTGGTGAGATCTTAAAATTGCTGTTGGGAAAAGGCGCCTTTCCAATAAGAGAGACCTGGAGCAGTTTGCAAAGGAAGAGTGCTCCAAAATTCCGGGTGAGAGGTGTAAGAAGCCTATTGATGGTTATAGGAAGCGACCGATTTCAGTTATCAGTTTTTGTTCAGTTTTCAAAAGGGTGTGCAATCAAATATTAAGTTAAGGGTGCCAAGAATTTTGACCAGCCCATTTTTGGAGTTTTGTGTGACATTATGTCCAATTTGCTTTTTTTCCTTCTTTTTTTTTGTATTGTTCCAATACACACAAAGGGAATAAACAAGTGTGCAGTAGGTGCCGCCGACATTATAAAGCCATCGCGATCCCATCGCGGAGATTCTCGGCGACAGGGTGCCGACATCTCGGTGACAGGGTGCCGACATCTCGCGCTCGCTGCAATAGCGAGAAGGAGAGGCAACAATGTATTGAACGGGATCTGACGTGGATTCCTGCCAATACCAGGCACTGTGTTTGGTATGAATCCTGAGCGGGAACTCCACGCCAAATTTTAAATATAAAACCGGCACGGGTTCCCCCTCCAGGAGCATACCAGGCCCTTCGGTCTGGTATGGATTTGAAGGTGAATCCCCTAAGCCGAAAAAACGGCGTGGAGGTCCCCCTCAAAATCCAAACCAGACCCTTATCAGAGCACGCAACCTGGCAGGCCGCAGGAAAAGAGGGGGGGCCGTACCAGGCCACATGCCCTCAACATGGGGGATTTGGTGCTTTGGGGCAGGGGGGCAACCTGCGGCCCCCCCACCCCAAAGCACCCTGTCCCCGTGTTGCTGAGCTCACCAGTGCATTCTTTCTTTTTAAGGATGTTCCAAACAGTTGATTTGGCCACACCTAATGTTTTTGCTATCTCCCTGATGGGTTTGTTTTGTTTTTTCAGCCTAAAGATGGCTTGCTTCACTGATAGTGACAGCTCTTTAGATCTCATATTGAGAGTTGACAGCAACAGATTCCAAATGCAAATAACACACTTGAAATGAACTCTGGACCTTTTATCTGCTCCTTGTAAATGGGATAATGAGGGAATAACACACACCTGGCCATGGAACAGCTGAGCAGCCAATTGTCCCATTACTTTTGGTCCCTTAAAAAGTGGGAGGCACATATACAAACTGATGTAATTCCTACACCGTTCACCTGATTTGGATGTAAATACCCTCAAATTAAAGCTGAAAGTCTGCCGTTAAATCACATCTTGTTCGTTTCATTTCAAATCCATTGTGGTGGTGTATAGAGCCAAAAAGATTAGAATTGTGTCGATGTCCCAATATTTATGGACCTGACTGTATATATAGCTATACATACATGTTTTGCTTTTCATTTCTATTTTAAATGGAATGGGTTGTTTTACAAGCTAAGGATTCACAAATACTTTAAGGTGCCTCACTGCCAATAACCAAGTCCAAGAAAACAATTATTATATTGCAGCTTACAAATCCCAGATATAGTGGCAGCATTTGTTTTCTTTTTTCAGATTAGATTTTTTTTTTAGCTATAGGAGATGTCTGTCCAGAAATGCAGTGTTCATCCATATCCTAAAATTCTCATCCAAAAGGAGGTTTTGCACCAGATCAGACATAAATCTATTTGGCTGTAGTTTCCTATGAGTACAATTTAATTCCTTATTCCATTCTTCTAAGCCCTGATGAAGGGGGCAATTTTGTTGCCCCTGAAGCACACAGGCTATTAATGGCCATTAATGTGACAATACTATGAAAAATTAAAGCCGCGTTGGACCTTTTCTCTTTGTGGTTTGACCCCATTTTACACTTTGAGTTTAATAAGGGATAAGTCACTGCAAAGAGCCAATGCTTTGATTTAAAGCAATTTTAAAAAGATCTTTGCTGCATTAAATTGTGGACTTATATGTTGTACATTGATTGGTGTTACTGGGGCTTTTTTTTAACAGAATGTGTTTTTTTTTTTTTTATCAATAATTAAAACTGATTTAACATTGTTGAAACTAATATTGAATCATCATATGTACTGATTTCAATGCATGAAGCTCTTTGGCAGTAACTTTAATGTTTCTTATATCCTTGCTTCACATTACATTGATTAGAATAAGTTTATGTAATGTAATAGAATGGAATGCAACTGAGGATGATTCAGTTTAATTACATGATTCAGGGCATTCGTAAATGACTAGATAAGATGTTCCAAATCTGAAGTTTTTACCATTTTTTTTTTTTGTCATTCTTCCATCTAATAAATACAACATTACATTTGTGGGGTTCCTGGCATGGCAAATAAGGAATAACATTACATCCAAAACCGAACAAAAATGTCATCAGTTTTCTAAAGGTAAAATTATTTTCAAAACTCATAATCTATTTATTTACTGATGTATAATTCAAGTTCTTATTCATATCTATCTATTCATACCTACATTTTAACCTGGAAAGAAAGGGAAAATGGGGGCAGAGGGGGCAATGGGACTTTGTTCCTCATCCCCTGGTGCCTCCAATTATCATTATTATTATCATCTCTCTTACAATTTTACAATATGCCCATAGGTAAGAGTGCTAGGACCATAGTTTCTGTTCCCTATCTTCCTGTTCTAATTAATTACCATTAATTATGAATTTATAATTTATTATAGGTATTCCCAGTTAGCTGCTGCTGATGAGTGGAGACAATCCACGAAATGCATTGAGCTTTCATATTTGATGTCATGTGACAGTAATCATGTGTTTACCATGGGTTTCATTTGTTTGAGTCATCAATTAATTTAATACAATACATATCATATTTGTCCATATTTTGGGTATACTGCTGATGTCATTATTAATCATGTGCTACTGTGTATAATATGCAATCAATTTTACTACTATATGATTTTCTAATGTTTTACCTTACTCTGTATCATACTTATTGATTTAATATGAATATCATCTATGCTAAATTTTGTTACTAATAAATATCATGTTTATCTTTATTGATTGATTCATCCTACCTTAGTATTGTGTTTCATACAAAGTCCCATTGCCCCCTCTGCCCCCATTTTCCCTTTCTTTCCATATAATTTGGGATGGAGACCTGTGTACTGGATAGTCATGGCCTCATACAAAGTCTCAACAATTCGTTCTTTCTACATTTTAACCTGTTTCCACCAGCTGTACACATACTTGTAGTAATATATTGGGTGGGCCTTAATGCCTAGCTGCCACACATATGCATTTACAGGGAATCGCTATTTTTTGCTGAGAATGTGGCTCACTGTGCTCTCCCAGCACAGTAGCCAAATGGTAATTGTTTATGATTGGGTGCGATCATGTAATCACTGTGACAGAAGTCACATGATTGGGAAGCCTGCCTTCTCCTTTTGGCAGTAAGACCCATTTACAGGACTGCTGGGTGGAGAGAGCAAGGAGTTAAGGGCCTGTGTCAACCAGCTTTTGTTTGCATTAAAACGGCTTCTCTCCCCATTCAAGTTAATAGGCATGTAGAAGTTGAAAAGGTGGTAGGGTTGCCACTTGTCCAGGATTCACCCAGACAGTCCAGGTTTTGAATCTTGTGTCCGGGTTTCAGTCTGCCTAAAACCCAGACACATTATTCAGACTGGGCTGTGGCCCCCCAAGTAACCAAAATAGTCACACACAAACCTATTTGCGTGCGGGAGCTGTGGGCGGCTGTATGGGGGCAGGTTTGGCATCACTGAAGGGTGATGTCAGCAAGAGCAATTGGGCCACGCCCTCTGTTGGCCGCATTACTACTCTCCTTGGGGCACCCAAATATGTCCCAGGTCTTTTATAATCATATAGTGTTTACTGCAAAAAACAAAAATGTCCTGTGCCGCTTAAGTGTTCAGGTATGGCTTGCAGAAAAGGTGGCAACCCTAAAAGGAGTTCAACTGCAGATCACTTGCACCTACAACAAATTCTTATTAATCTCAGAAGCATCTCAGACCGATGTCAAAACCAAACTCATCTACACAGGCCAAAGCCCATCGACACAGATCATTATAAACATCAATTCTTCGTGCAACCTTTTCATGTAGTGAGAAGTTTGCGGGCAATCTGTCATCAACAAAAATAACTTTTGATACGTGTCACATTTTCCCCAAGTCTGTCACTGTCTGGGTTATTATTTTATTGTCATTCAAAATGTATTCTGTGGTCAGCTATGTTATTAATTGTTTAGGTACCATGAAATGTGTGTGTTCCTAATACACTATACATGGCAGGACCATGATCCCAGTCCAATGTTTAAAAGACCATAAAATGTTGGTGAAAGATTACATTTGAAAACCTGCTCTATGTGGGTGTATATACAGTATAAGTAACTACATTGGATATAAAGTGCACTGAATGTACTAGTGATTATAACTTTGTTTTGGCCACACTTTGATTGTAAAGCCTCGTACACACGACCGAGTTTCTCGGCAAGAACCAGCAAGAAACTTGCTGTCAGAGATTTCTTGCCGAGAAATTCGTTCGTGTGTATGGTTTCTCGTCAAGAAAACCGACTAGAATCTCGACGAGAAAATAGAGAACCTGCTCTCTATTTTCTCGTCGAGATTCTCGTCAGCCTGTTTCTCGACGAGAAAATTGTGTGTGTGTACACTTACCTGTCCTCCGGGAAGCCCGCGCATGCTCGAAATGACTTCGACGCATGCGCGGTAGCTTCCTAGGCATAGGATAGGGTGTACAAAGATGGCGGCGACGGCATCGAATGTGACGAGCGCATGCTCGTCGTATTCAATTACGTCACCGCGTTCGCTCCATTCAAAGAACCGCGGGTTCTTTGAAATGAGCGTGTGTACACTCGGCCGGGACAAGTTTCTTGTCCAAGGATCTCATCGAAAAAAACGACGAGGCTTGACAGGATAAAAGTGGTCTGTTATGACAGCAATATGGGGGTGCCATGTCTGACCTCCTTCTAAAAATGCCATTTACCTGGCGTCAATATTTTCGGAGTCATAGAGAGAATAAGCATGTACAGTAGGTGCTGCCGATATTGTGTCAATCTCGCCACTTCTAGCGTCGAGATTGACACCCTATGAGCTCCGTCGGGAGAGCCAGCGCCGAGCTGTCTCGTCATTGGGAAAGGAAAAATGTTCCTTTCACAATGAGCGACACGCATTGCCGATAGGTGGGGATCCGACGTGGATTCCCGCCAATACCAGGCACTGCGTTTGGTATGAATCCTGAGCGGGAACTCCATGCCAATTTTTAAAGAAAAAAACGGCATGGGTTCCCCCTCCAGGAGCATACCAGGCCCTTGGGTCTGGTCTGGATTTGAGGGGGAACCCCTACGCCGAAAAAACGGCGTGGGGGTCCCCCTCAAGGTCCAAACCAGACCCTTATCCGAGCACGCAACCTGGCAGGCCGCAGGGGAAGAGGGGGGCCGAGAGAGCGCCCCCTCCCTCCTGAACCGTACCAGGCCGCATGCCCTCAACATGGGGGGGTTCGGTGCTCTGGGGCAGGGGGGCGACCTGCGGCCCCCCCACCCCAGAGCACCCTGCCCCCATGTTGATGAGGACAGGGCCTCTTCCCAACAACCCTGGCCGTTGGTTGTCGGGGTCTACGGGCGGGGGGCTTATCGGAATCCGGGAGCCCCCTTTAATAAAGGGGCACCTGGATCCCGGCCCCCCCACCCTATGTGAATGAGTATGGGGTACATCGTACCCCTACCCATTCACCTGGTGGAAAAAAATTGCAAGAAAAAAAAAACACACAGCTTTTTAAAGTATTTTATTGCACAGCTCCGGGGGTCATCTTCCGACTTCGGGGGGTCTCTGGTGTCGTCGCCGCGCTCTCCGGTTCTTTCTTCCGCCGGGCCTCCGCTAACTTCTTTAGCTCTTTTGCTAGCGGAGGCCCGGTCTTCTCCGTCGCCTTCTTCCCTCTTCTTTTCTCCGGTTCTTTCTTTCTTCCGCCGGGCCTCTGCTAACTTCTTTTTAGCTCTTTTGCTAGCGGAGGCCCGGTCTTCTCCGTCGTCTCGTCCGGCTCTCCGTTGTCCTTCTGCCGGCCCCTCCACTAACTTCTTTAGCTCTTTTGCTAGTGGAGGGGCCGGTCTTCTCCGTCGTCGGCGTCTTCTTCCCTCTTCTCCTCCTCGATGTTGACTCGTCGCTTCCTCTCGCAGTAATGCTAAATCTTCGGTCCGCAGAGATTAATATAGGCTTCTCATGACGTCACAGTCACATGCTCCGGGGCACATGGCCCCGGAGCATGTGACTGTGACGTCATGGGAACATGTGACTGTGACGTCATGAGAAGCCTATATTAATCTCTGCGGACCGAAGATTTAGCATTACTGCGAGAGGAAGCGACGAGTCAACATCGAGGAGGAGAAGAGGGAAGAAGATGCCGACGGCGACGACGGGAAGACCGGCCCCTCCACTAGCAAAAGAGCTAAAGAAGTTAGTGGAGGGGCCGGCAGAAGGACAATGGAGAGCCGGACGAGACAACGGTGAAGACCGGGCCTCCGCTAGCAAAAGTGCTAAAAAGAAGTTAGCGGAGGCCCGGCGGAAGAAAGAACCGGAGAGCGGGAGAAGAAGGCGACGGAGAAGACCGGGCCTCCGCTAGCAAAAGAGCTAAAAAGAAGTTAGCAGAGGCCCGGCGGAAGAAACAAAGAACCGGAGAGAAGAAGAGGGAAGAAGGCGACGGAGAAGACCGGGCCTCCGCTAGCAAAAGAGCTAAAAGAAGTTGGCGGAGGCCCGGCGGAAGAAAGAAAGAACCAGAGAGGAGAAGAGGAAAGAAGGCGACGGAGAAGACCGGGCCTCCGCTAGCAAAAGAGCTAAAGAAGTTAGCGGAGGCCCGGCGGAAGAAAGAACCGGAGAGCGCGGCGACGACACCGGAGACCCCCGAAGTCGGAAGAAGACCCCCGGAGCTGTGCAATAAAATACTTTAAAAAGCTGTGTTTTTTTTTTTTTGCAATTTTTTCCACCAGGTGAATGGGTAGGGGTACGATGTACCCCATACTCATTCCCATAGGGTGGGGGGGGCCGGGATCCGGGTGCCCCTTTATTAAAGGGGGCTCCCGGATTCCGAAAAGCCCCCCGCCCGCAGACCCCGACAACCAACGGCCAGGGTTGTCGGGAAGACATGGGGGCAGGGTGCTCTGGGGTGGGGGGGGCCGCAGGTCGCCCCCCTGCCCCAGAGCACCGAACCCCCCATGTTGAGGGCATGCGGCCTGGTATGGTTCAGGAGGGAGGGGGGCCGCTCTCTCGTCCCCCCCTCTTCCCCTGCGGCCTGCCAGGTTGCGTGCTCGGATAAGGGTCTGGTTTGGACCTTGAGGGGGACCCCCACGCCGTTTTTTCGGCGTAGGGGTTCCCCCTCAAATCCAGACCAGACCCAAGGGCCTGGTATGCTCCTGGAGGGGGAACCCATGCCGGTTTTTTCTTTAAAAATTGGCATGGAGTTCCCGCTCAGGATTCATACCAAACGCAGTGCCTGGTATTGGCGGGAATCCACGTCGGATCCCCGCTCAATACAGTGCCGCGTCTCCCTCTCGCTATTGCAGCGAGCACGACACGTGTCGCCACCCTGTTGCCGAGATCTCAGCACTCCTGTCGCCGAGAATCTCGGCGATGGGAGCACGATAGATGTACAATATCGGCGGCACCTACTGTAGCACGTTAAGTCAAAACTGCTGATCTGCACACCTGCTCCAGGTTAATGACTTAGCAAGTAGTGAAGCCGTTGGATCAGCATGACCTTAAGGCAGTCAGCATTTTTTAGAAATAAATCAGAACGGGACACATGATATTTATTTTAAGTTTTCCTTTGGCAGAATGTCCAGGTATAAGGATGAGATCAGTTACAGCTTTTGGCCACAAGGTGGCAGGAACAAGCTGTGCTGCCTATAGATTGAATGCACAGCACATCAGCTACATAGTCAAGCAGCTAATAATGGATGTGGCTGAAATCAGGCACCTTTATTTCACAGTCCAGGTCAGGTCCACCTGCACATTTTACTGACCTGAAGGAATATAAAACCAACAATAAAATTATACGTGTCTTAAACGAAGGATCAATATCACTTAAAGATAAGTGATAAGCCTGGGTGAAAAGAATATACAAATACTGCAGCTTCTGACTTTTAATATATGGTCACTTAGCTGTCCAGGGAGCCTGCAATGTCGGCACCCCAGCCGATCTTCAGATCGACTCCCGGGTGCTTCCGTCATCATGCCTGGTAGGGGAACCGGCAGTGAAGCCTTTCGGCTTCACTGCCGGTTCCCTACTGCGCATGGGCGAAGCGCGCTGCACTTTCTAATTGGCCCGGCGGCGGAGGAGGGAAGGGGACCTGTCAAAAACGGTTCTCCGTTTCCCCTCCCCCTGAAAGGTGCCAAATGTGACACCGGAGGGGGAAGGTAGCGTATAAGCGTAAGTTCCACTTTTGGGTGGAACTCCGCTTTAAGTGAAGTAATATCCTTAAACTCTCTTTCCTTCACCCTCTTCTCCACCCCATAGCTTTTATATATATATATATATATATATATATATATATATATTACCCTCCCTTCTGTCCTCTCCCTATTACTGTACCCATCAACTCCTGCTAATTCTACATGCGCATGCTGACAAAACCTCCAGGATACTGGGGTATGTCCCTTCATATAAATCACACTCCCACATTATCGCCCAGGGCCTCCATAATTTAACTGTGCCCAACGCTCCAATCACCCTACACCCTTTGGCAGCAGCCGCAATCCCGCAATCAACAGAATTTAGTTTCCATTCTTCTTCTTCTTCGCAATACCAGCCTCCCCTTCTCCAGCACCCTGTGGAATGCCCGCTCTGTCTTTAACAAACTCACCTCCCTCCATGACCTCTTTATCACAAATTCCTTAAACCTACTTGTCATTACCGAAACCTGGCTTTTTTGAATCCGACACTGCTTCTCTTGCTTCCCTCTCCCATGGTGGCCTTCTCTGGACTCACTCCCCCAGACCCAGTGGACGGAAGAGAGGCGGAGTGGGAATCCTTCTAGCCCCACGCAGCACCTATCAGGTACTTCACCCACCTCCCTCCCTAACACTCTCCTCTTTTGAGGCACATTGTATTAGTCTATTTTCTCCAGTTTCTCTAAGAATTGCTGTTATCTACCGACCCCCTGGGCCAGTATCAACCTTCCTTGATGTCTTCTCTGCCTGGATTCTCTACTTTCTCTCTCCTGAAATTCCCACAATCATTCTCGGTGACTTCAACATCCCTGCTGCTACTTCTAAACTTCTCAGTCTAACCTCCTCTCTTGACCAGAAGTAATCGATACAGGCTTCTACTCACTCTGATTCCTACTGTATTAAACTGTATAGTAACTGTACTGTCTGCCATTATGTTGTAGAGCGCTGCGCAAACTGTCGGCGCTATATAAATCCTGTATAATAATAAGAATATTTTCATGTAAATGTAGAAATACCAAATAGACAGGTTACCAATCTTGTCTAACTGCAGTGGTAATTGACTGCTTCACATTAGAGGCTATTATTTTTATTAGTATATAGTTTTAATTTTAAATAAAGGCAAACCCCTATTTGTAGTTTTGGATGGAGTGGGGAGGGATTACAACACCTGTCAGGTTTCTATTGCTGTCTGTGTCCCCATTAAAGCGGTAGTAAACTTGCTTTTTATCCTTGTACCTACAGGTAAGCCTATAATATGGCTTACCTGTAAGTACAGTAAATACCTTCTAAACATGCACCGTTTAAGGGATATTTACATGTGTAGCAGTCGGGGACATCAGCGGCACATGCGCACTGCACTTTCAATGGTCGGCATGCCATCCATTGAGAGAACTGTGCTGCGGCCGTGATATTAGTTCTGGTGACCCTGGAGACAACCAGGCATTGCCTCACTTTGGAGGGATTTTCTCTTACTTCCTGTTTCAAATATGGGACAGGAAGTTAAAGGAAATCTCTCCAATGGCATACAGATGGCAAAAAAAAAGGACTTCCAGGGATTGTAAATCTTCTGTTTATCTATCCAAAATGTTTTGCATTTGGTTCTACTTTAAGGATGAAATAAATGATAAAGGATTTGGTCCCACGTGTGAAGTTGTGCCATAGAAACTATTCAGAATCCATTTTAATATTCAAACCGTTGGTGATAAAAATGGCAGTTGAACTCAAGACTAGCTGCTCTGGGTAACAGCCCTTCTTTCACATTTTTTTTCTATGTGGGCCCCAGTGAATGGTCCTCTTTGGCCCTATTTATAAGTCCTACTATTTTTCATTTATCCAGGTACGAGCATTCGGGTGCAAATCAGTAATAGTTTAACACCAGTTATTTCTCCTGTTTTAAAGTGGAAAGAAGTGGATAAAACATACAACATACACTATTCCTTAAAATACGTTTGGGAAAATTTAGTATATAAACTAAGAACTTTTTAAATAAAAATGTATAAAAAGAAAAACTCCCAGCTCGTCCCTACTGCCAGTCTACTCAACTTGCAAACAATTGCCTTTCACTAAGGAAGGGCTAATTCACAAGTGCAGTGCCCTATAAAGAGCGATCCATGTCAGATTGCTATTTAGTAGTGTAGTGCCCCTTTACTTTTAGGGGTGTTATGTGCCTAAACTTAGGGGTTGGTCTGAGCTGGTAGCCAGGCTCGGACCATTCTGATTGCTAGGTATTTGCTTCTGCCTATGTGATGCTGCCTGGTGTATGGTTCCCTGTGGCCTGTAGGTGGCGCTGTCATATCAGGTCAGGGTTGAGCCAGGGGTGGCATTACTACGCCTTTTGGTGTCCTCTCTCGGCAGCGGTACAGTGGGCGTAGTCAACCTGCTGTGCATGCCGGGAGAGGGTATTTAAGGGGCAGATGCCATTAGGTTGGGGAGCGCTGGAGGAGAGGAGTAGGAGTGAGACACGTACCCCACCTTCGGTGGCCCTCATGGCCAGGGGTACGTGTGGGTGTAATCAGGCCCAGGCACCTTTAGCCTGGGGCCTGCAACTCTACTAGTGGGCCCAGCACCTTTAGCTAGGGCCTACCCCCGAAAGAAGAATCCCAGGGTGCCCGGGGGGGGTACCCGCTCTGACCGAGAGGAAGCCAGGGGAGGATCGGTCCCATTGAGGAGATGAGTGATGAAAGATTGCTGTCTCGGGAGAAGCCTGGTGACCTGTCAGAGGGAAGGATTCGTTATTAAGGGAAGCTAACCTGTAGAGTGCCCATTGGCATTGTCCTGTTCTTAAAGTCTACAGAGGTTAGAGGATTTCTAGTACCCGTCCCTGGAGGGGATAGGGTGGCAGAACTGTTCGAGCTCCACACCGGCTGCTAGGACTGTGAGAGAGGACTATCCGGGTGAGCTAAACCCACTCGGGATCGGGTGGCGACGAAGTTACTGGTTGTGCCTGGATCTATTCTTCACACTATTCCTTCTTTCATCCATCTGTCTCTATATACTACGCAGCAAATAGAAAATAAACTCTCTGTTGGAGTTAAAGTACTTCTGGACATTGTTTTCTTTGGGGGAAGAAATGGAGACTTGACCCCATACTCTGGGGAAGAGAACCAGTGGAAGAGGGTAATTCGCTGAAAGACCCAAAATTTGTGAACACCGCTTAACCTCTTCAAACAGGAGGGTACGGGCATATAGCACTGTGTGCCTTGACTTGCAAGTGAGCCAGGCGAGGAAAAAGGTTTGTGTGCTAAAGTAGCAATATGACAGGCAGAGAGAGTGCTTTATGTTGCCTTGTCACCACCTGATTTAACCCTGTGAATGCTGCACTACTGTGCTGCAATCGCATGTATTGCATATGTTTGTGAGGCAGTTATGGCATGGACCTATAGACTGAGAGCCCATTCACACAGGGGCGTCTTTGGATCCGACTCCAAATCGCCCCAGGTCGCCCCTAGTCGCCTCAGGTCACGCTGGCTGAAGAAATCAATGTAAGTTAATGGAGCCGCCCTTATGCACACTACTGCCGTCGCTCCGACTTCAAAAAAGGTCCCTGTACTACTTCAATCCGACTCCTAGGCGACCTGTAACCATTCATTTCAATGGGAGTCGCCTCTCACTGTCTTAATAGGAGCAACTCTCCAGGAAGAAAACATACATTTCTCCTGCAAAACTCTCCCTCCCCCTCCCTCCCACAGAGCTGATTCTTGTTTGATTGGCCACTGGAATGTCTCCTGTCCTGCAGGCAACTTGGAGTTGCCTTGTAAGTAACTCCAGGTCGTGCTGTGATTCATTCTCAAGTCTTGTCTGAGTTGCCTCATAAAATCGTGCTGGAAGTCGTGTTGCCCCTGTGTGAATGGGCTCTTAGTCATGCTGTTTAAGCCACGGAATGTGTACAGTCCTGAGCAGCTCCATGCCCAGGTTCAGGCAGGCGGCTAGGAGAGGTAAAACTGCATTGTGTTTTTAACCCCCCCAAGTTGCATGTGTGAATGAAGCCTTTGGTATTCAGATGTATGTTGCTAACACAGGTGATTATGTACCAACCAATTTTTTTTATTGTTTTTTCATTTACCTCAATTTTTCCTGCTAAATAATCAGCTGCTCTATAAAACAACCAAGGTAGCAGACTATCATCCCATAGGCCAGGGTCATAATGAATTAATCTATTCAGGTTAATGAGGTAAAATGAGCACGTCTCATGATGTACCTTGGCTTCGGGGTCGCTGTTGATGCTAGAGGAATCCTCTTCATCAGAATGAGCGACATTTCTGTGGATGAGAATGTATGTTTATACAGTATATTCAGAACTTAATCATCATAATAAGACAGTAATAATCTCTAATAGTATGCAGTCATTTAGCCTCGAATGCTGGTGCCAATATCACATGCATAGACACACACACTGACATACGGTAACTGACCTTGTGCCCCTACTTACAGTATGTGCCATATAATGATCGGAAATTATGTTATTACAATATTTTTCCTATTTAAGCTTGGGATAGCTGCTTACAGCAACGTATAGAAATAACCTGAAGTTCCTCAACAAGGAAGCTCGGACCTTGATTCAAGAATGCCTGTCCCTTTTTCATTATTGCACAGATAAAGGCCTGACTTTAGCTGAATTCACATTTATTTGTTTTCAATTTATCTTTATTTTACATTTTCTTAATACAAAAAAAATTTCAACAGTTAACCAGGATACTGTTACATTATATATATTTATTATTTGAATACAAAAACCTGATCAATCTTCATAAAACTCTGTTATCATAAATTGATATAAACAACATCCTTACACCTTTCGTTCCAGTCATCCACATTCATCCCACATACCCATCAAAGAGAAAAAAAAGAGAACCCCCCCCCCCCATTTAAAGTGAACCTTTGCTCCTACTATGCACACTAAAGTATTTGCAAATTCTTAACATGCAGTAAAATCACTTTACAGGAAGCCCTTATTCACCTCTCTAGATATCAGCATTTTGGAGAAATTAATCTTCGAATTTGCAACAGAGGCAATGAAATTATAGTTCTTTTTCTATTGTTTTCTATTGCACTAGAACCTTGGCAGCCTGTCAGCCCTCTAATGTAGATGTACAGCTGGTGTTTTTTAGGTCCCTTTTACACTGTGGTTTCCCACTGGTTTTCTATTATATCCTACTTTTTTGGCACATTTTCTAAAAATGGGAACCCAACATTCAGCAAGCAGGATTTTTGGTGTGTTTTCTGAAAGTGAAAAATAAACACGGGGCATAATAGCAAGTCTATGGAAAACCACAGGTAACCTGCGCGAAAACCATGGGTAAACTGCACTGCAGCCACGCTGTGGCCAAACCAGCAGTTTGACTATTGACTATTTTTAATCCTTATGCTGCTAGCATTAGTAAATAGATAGGAAAGTATATTCTATTAGCTTATTTGAAACCTTTTTTTCACATTTCTTCAGTTACTTCCTGCTTTCCATGCCTAGGCAGATGATGTCATACATCCCAGGAGTCATCAGGAGGGGAGGAGGGTTTTTCTCAGCTAAGTACACCCTCCTGCCTGCATGCCTGAACTAAGAGCAGATGGATTCCAGGAACTAATTGCTAAATGAATCATCTGCCCTTACTCAAGATGAAAATGGCCAGAAATGCTAGGGGGTGCTTTTCAAAGTGATTTCTCAACAAAATAAAGCATGGAGACATTGATGGATAAGGGAGCTTGTGTTGAATATTAAAAATTAATTAACCACTTGCCGCCCGCCCTATTGCAAAAGGACGGCGGCAAAGTGGTTTCAATATCCTGACTGGACGTCATATGACGTCTTCAGGATATTGAGCCGCTGCGCGCCCCCGGGGGCGCGCATCGCGGCGATCGTTGTTGCGGGATGTCAGTCTGACACCCCGCAACACCGATCTAGGTAAAGAGTCTCCGACGGAGACGCTTTATAACATGATCAGCCGTGTCCAATCACGGCTGATCACGATGTAAACAGGAAAAGCTGGTGATCGGCTTTTCCTCACTCGCGTCTGTCAGACGCGAGCAGAGGAGAGCCGATCGGCTGCTCCTCTGACAGGGGGGGTTTGTGCTGATCGATTATCAGCGCAGCCCCCCCGAGGATGCCCACACTGGACCACCAGGGATGCCCACCATAAGGTAAGCCACCCTAGACCACCAGGGATGCAAGTCAGTGCCCACTAGAAATGCCTAATGGATGCCAATCAGTGCCCACAATGGATGCCAATCAGTGCCCACAATGGGCACCACTGATTGGCAGGCATTATTGTTTGGCACTGATTGGCATCCATTAGTACAACACATTACAGTAGTGCCACCTATCAGTGCCCATCCATGCCACCTATCAGTGCCCATCCATGCCCATCCGTGCCACCTATCTGTGCCCATCCGTGCCGCCTATCTGTGCCCATCCGTGCCGCCTATCTGTGCCCATCCGTGCCGCCTATCGGTGCCCATCAGAGCCACCTCATCGGTGCCGCCTTATCAGTGCCCGTCAGTGCAGCCCAATCAGTGAAGGAGAAAACTTACTTTTTTACAAAGTTTTGTAACTGAAACCAAAAAAAAAACTTATTTTTTTCAAAATTTTCGGCCTTTTTTAATTTTTTTAGCAGAAAAGAAAAATCACAGGGGTGATCAAATACCACCAAAAGAAAGCCCTATTTGTGGGGAAAAAATGATAAAAATTTAGTTTGGGTACAGTGTAGCATGACCGCACAATTGTCATTCAAAGTGCAACAGCGCAGAAAGCTGAAAATTGGTCTGGGTAGGAAGGTGTATAAGTGCCCTGTATGGAAGTGGTTAAACAGCATTTTCGGTTTGTGGTTATTCAGATGCAGTGTAGTTCCATTTTAAGCTACTAGAAATAAACTAAAAGAGGACTTTACGCTCCTATCTTATGTCTGTTCTGCATGTATAATAACAACTTCACCTCCCTTATCCTTCACATTAACTCCCTCACATTTATCCCCCTACTGTATGTGACATGCCCATTACCCCTTCACCTCTTCCTCCCTTTGTATGACCTGTGCATTAAAGATGCGCCTATCTAGTTACTTCTCGTTTTAACCACCCCATTACCAGCAGGTTTATTTAAAAAAAAAATGGGGGTATCTACTTTCAAAAAAGGGGTCATTACATGGTTAGTCGTACTTTACTAATATTTTTTTTTATATGCTTTCAAACAGAAAGTTTTAAAACTGTTTTTTTTTTCATACTGTATAATAAAACAGAGAAAGCAGCAGTTATTAAAGTGGAGTTCCACCCATTTAAAAGTCAGCAGTTACAAAAAGTGTAGCTGCTGACTTTTAATAAGCCGACACTCACCTGTCCCACGGTCCAGCAATGTGGCCGCTTAAAGCCTCGCTTCTCTCCCCCTCTTCTCTGCGGCGCCGGCATTGCAAGTGTGGGCCCCCAGCTGTGGCCTCACAGCCGGGCACACACTGCGCATGTGCGATACACGCTGCGCGTTATGAATGGCCAGGCAATCTTCTGGATTGCAGGGAGGGAGGAGGGAGAGGTGAACTTCCGCTCAGCGCCGAGGTGCCAGGAGAGGAAGTTGGAGCTGGGTACCTGTGAAAACTAGGTACCCACTCCGCGCCCCCCTCCATATCATATCAGGGGGTCACAAGTACTTAAAGTGGAAGTTCCTCTTTTGGGTTAAAACTTTGCTTTAAATACCACCAAAAGACAGCTGTATCTGTCTCTGAAAATTATATAAAATGAATTTGGATACAGTGTTGCATGACCCAGTAATTGTCAATTAAAGCCCAACTCCAGGCAAAAAAAAGTTTTCACATGCAGTGGGGCTGTGCCTGCAATGCATGGGTCAACTGCTCGTTTTGTCTAGGGCAGAGGTCTCCAAACTTTCGAAACAAAAATTTACTGTCCTTCAGACTTTAGGGGGGGCGGACTGTGGTCAGCAGGAATGGAAAAATTTCTGGCATCAGTGGGTGTAAACAGTGCCCCACCTTTGGTATTAGAGGGAGGAATAAGCCCCCATTGTTGATGTCAGTGGCAGGAATTAAGTTCCATTTCTAGTGTCAGAGGGCAAAATAGTGTCTCATATTAGTGGGATGAATAGTGCCCCAAGGGTCGGATAAAGGCAAGCAAAGGGCCGCAGTTTGGAGACCCCTAGCCTAGAGGTAAGGCGAAAGCTTATACTCTCCTGATCCTTCATCCACTATAAAATGTTGCTCCCCCATGGTCCAGCAGTGGACTTTTTCTGGTCTATGGATCCTTCTCTGGGCTTGATGATGTCAGGAACAGTCCACAACTCAAGACCGCTGGAGTGCGGGGGTGGCTGGGCCATTCTTGTGCTGGGAGGATCAGAGGTTTAAGTAAATCTCCTTTCTCCTCTCTCCTAGACAAAAATGAGCTGCTGACCCATGCACTGCATAGGAAAAACTTTTTTTGACTGGAGATGGGCTTTAAACTGTCACAGCACTGAAGAATGAAAAACTGCCCGGTGATGGAGTATTATAGATTAGTGCCTAAATGGTAAAGAGTTTAAAACATAGTCGATTATTCCCAGTAAAGTAGAATTCATCCATATTATCCCACCGCTCCAAAACATCCTTAACTTGTATTACTAATTGTGCTGATTCCAGTAAGCTAAAAACAAATCCTGCAAAGTGAAAGCCTAATACTTCAGAATGATACATATCCTGTTCCTATGAATACTAATGATGCTACAAACTGACTGAGTTGTGCATGTATTCAATGCATAATGATTAAAATGATAAGAGGTGCTGTGACTAGGCAGGGGGAGGATATGCATATATGGATGATGGCTTTTTGTTGCAGGAAAATGAGTGGAATGGAATGGAATGAAGTATAGACAACTTTAAATACAAATGTCTACTTAATTCACTTTTTACATGTCTGTGCATCATTTTACCCAGATAACTGAATGAGCATCATTAAAAAGAATACAATATGTTGAAATGATTCTGTTCATCGGTCCTACAATTATATGAGCTGTCTATATACCAAAAATAATATTTACTTTCATACCTTTTACTTTCAGAGGTTGTCAGTTATCATATCCTGACGATTAACACTAACCTACCTGAAGCGGGCTTTATGCTGCCCAAATAATTTGTTCATTGTTATCAGTGAAGAGGAAAGGGGTGAAAAGTGAGCATGGGTAAGTACATTTGACAAAAGTTCTTGTTGCAGCTTCCAGAGAGGTATAGACTTATTATGACTTATTAAACCAGCAATAAAACAAAAAATAATATATTGCATCTAACCAATCCTTAAAGCCTGCCTCCAGGAAAAACCAAAAACACTCTTACAGTACCCCCCACCCCCCCCCCAATACACACAAACACTGCAAGGGTTAAATGTTCATTTAGTCTAGGGGTAGAGGATTAAAATGAAATTCCAGCTTAACCTTAACTACTAAAACTAATCCCTACCCCCTCCTGATACCTATGCTTACAAATCTGTGTATGAAAGATACTTCCCTATTATCAGCTTGCTGTTGTCAGGTCACGTGATAACCCCTGTATCAGCCAGTGGCAGCTGCAGGGGAGAGGAAAGAGCGCTCCAATAACAGCTAAAATATTCTGGAGCGGCGACATCACCCATAAGCTTCAATGGTCCATCCATTGTCGGCACTCCCTCCTTTCATTTGAAGCCATGCTGGCTTACACAGGGGTGCCAAATTACACAAGCGGACCGGAGTGGCCAAAAAATAGAGTATATACATCTTTCTAACAGAAGTTAGTTAGCATTGGTGTTAGGAAGGGGGAAGGGACAGTTTAGTTAGGGCTGAGCTAGAATTTCACCTTAAGAAAATATACCTACCTTACTCCTAGCTAAAGCAGGGTCCCTCTAGCAACTGGTCCCCTGCTCTGGTTGCACTCCAGCCTCCTGAACGTACAATACAGGGTTACTGTCCCTTTATTGTACATTTTGATGCAGAGGCTCTGTCCACATACCAGAGCTTTGGGTGGAGGAGGAGAGCACTGAAGTTGGCTGGAGCTAGGAGACAGGTAAGTGATTCTTCTGCTATACCCTAGACATAATGAACAATTAAGGGTGCACTACAAGGGTGTTTTTTTTATCAACTTTATAGAGTTGGGCTTTATATGTGGTTGCGTTATTTTTCAACTTTTTTCTTTTGTCTTTTCTGGTGATCTGTCCAGTAACACAGAAGGACGGACCAGACTTAACAGTCTTTAGAGGGATGGACCAGACTTAGAAGCCTCCATAGGGACGGATCAGACTTGGCAGCCTTCATAGGGATGAATCAGACTTAGCAGCCTTCATAGGGATGGATCAGACTTAGCAGCCTTCATAGGGATGGATCAGATTTAGCAGCCTTCATAGGGATGTATCAGATTTAGCAGCCTTCATAGGGATGGATCAGACTTAGCAGCCTTCATAGGGACGGATCAGACTTAGCAGCCTTCATAGGGACGGATCAGACTTGGCAGCCTTCATAGGGATGAATCAGACTTAGCAGCCTTCATAAGGATGGATCAGACTTGGCAGCCTTCATAGGGATGGATCAGACATAGCAGCCTTCGTAGGGATGAATCAGACTTCGCAGCCTTCATAGGGATGGATCAGACTTGGCAGCCTTCATAGGGATGGATCAGACATAGCAGCCTTCGTAGGGATGAATCGGACTTGGCAGCCTTCATAGGGATGGATCAGACATAGCAGCCTTAGTAGGGATGAATCGGACTTGGCAGCCTTCATAGGGATGGATCAGACTTGGCAGCCTTCATAGGGATGGATCAGACTTGGCAGCCTTCATAGGGATGGATCAGACTTGGCAGCCTTCATAGGGATGGATCAGACTTGGCAATTTTCAGAAGGATGGGGGGAACCCACACCAGACTCTTCTTACCTAATAGTGGTTATGTGAGTTGCTATGATGTGGTAGTTAGGCTCCTTGCTGCATTCTAATTTACGCTACAGGTTTACTTACAAACCTCTGATGTAGTAAAGAGGACTCCAACAAAAACAAATATTTGGCTTTAAATGGGATGGAAAGACAAGACTTGATCCCCCATTGTATTTACTTTTGTCAGGATGCTGTCAGAAAGGTCTTCCTTTCCACCAACTAGGCTGTGTGACAGTAAAACGCTTCCCTATAGAAGAATATATGGAGAATTAATTTCTGCTGAGCTCAGCTTGTCAGGATCACGCCACAAGCGGGGAGAGATTTTCCTGTCAGGGTGCAGCATGCAGCAAGGGAACAAAAAACATTTGCAATGGGAATTATATAAAACAAGCCAACAAACATTGGCAGTCTTTTTAACGTAAACCAAGAACGCAATATTTTTGAGAAACCCTCACCCAACTAAATCATCTACTAAATATTGTATACAATTTATACTGTAACATTTCATGTCCTTGCCTTAGTTTTAAAGAGGCGTAGCGTAATGTAGCTCCTTCAAACTCCTTTAGACTTGGGTCTGGGTTCACTGAGGCTGCGTGCAAATCCTACAGATAAACAGATCTCATATTAGAACACAGCAGCAATCAGTCACACAGTATGACTGTGAAGAAAATAGGGAGGTAAAGACAATGATCCATATCTACTAGCAAAGGCTACTATGCAGTGAGACATCATGTGCAGAATGAAGGCATGAAGTGTTTCATCAAATCCATATTTGCTTCACATAAGATAAGGATTAACCGGTGCATGTTTTTTCTCTCTGTGGCTAATTCATCATGCACTGATAAATCCATTACCGTCCGATAAACTAGCCCCTGTGGAGTAACACAGCGTGAAATGATGCTTATCTCATGTGACGTAAATCTGTCCATCTGAAGAGTGGACTTTACACTGTGCCCATGTATACATATAATAATGTACTGTAAATATGAAAAGGCATGGTTTCCCTTCAAGCAAAAGAGGCGTAGAATATTTTGGTTAAAAGAAAAGAGCATGCGCATTATGTTGCTGTGCATAGGGTGTTGGTTGGCGCAAGCGTTGCACAGTAATGGAGACGATAACTTCTAAAACAAAGAAAAGTGAAGGTGTTGCCCATGCGGCAGCCAATCAAATGCCATCTGACGTTTTATTTTCCGCCGGCTAGACAATAAAATAAATATCTGATTGGCTATTGCTTACAACGCCTTCATATTTCTTGCTTCAGTCAGCTACTTCAGTCAGCTTCAGAAGATCAGAATGTGGACTTGTGAGTGTGAGAGTCCAGAGCTTGCGTTGTTCCTCAGGTTTATGAATGGTAATTGTGAGAGTACCATGCAAACAAAAAAAAAGAAAGGTTACACGTTGAAACGTCTCTAACCAAATACTTGCCTTCCAAATGTCAACATTTATCTTTCCCCCATTCAGAATAGCAAAATCACTCCATGGCTGTTTCTAGCCATATAAATATTCACAAGGAAGCAGCACATTGATGGGAAAAAAATAAAAATAAGAAAAAAGGAAGGAAAGAAAAAAAAAAACAAGACAGCTTTGTTAGCACATTTGTACAGGGTGGTTTCAGGATAAATGGCTTCTTAATGGGCAGTTATCATGACACTTTTACTGACATATTTGTTTAGCATTCTTTTAACAAAGCACCGTCCCAACAATAATAACTTCCATTTCATGCTCTGCAAACTTCTCTTTGCTCCCAGCGCTGCAATTTTATTGCGTGTCTGCTGATGTATCAGAATTATAACTCAAAGCATCACACTGCACCGATGGCTGGATGGAACATTTGTTTGGCAATTGTGGCATCCTCCAGAGAAGCTGATCCAGACCATAGTAACTAGTGGTTTATGTAAGCTTGAAAGAGCAAGGTTAAAATTGTACACTGAATAGTGACTACATCCAATCAGTGGCAGTCACTGTCTGGGTATTCATGCAGCTGCAGAGGCGGAGTTTAAATAAAATAGCCATAAATGTAGATTCCTCCATCCACACTGGTAATGTGGATCACAGAAACCATTTATTTCTCTCATTTGGCAAATGGGGCTGAATGAAAGCGATCTAAGCATGTGTGGCTAGCCTTCAATTTTGAAATGGACTTTTGTTGAACCTAATGGCTCAAATTGTGGCCAATTTAACAGGTATCAGCAGGAATAGGAGTTGTGTACAGCCAACTCAAAGATCAAGTCTAGACACAAGAAAAAAACTACCCCTGTAATGGGGGTCCCCCACATTGCAAGGATTACATGCTTGTTTTACTCAGGGGTAGAGGAATAAAGTGTAATACCAGCTCTCAAATTTTTGTTGTTGGAAATTCCGGCAGAAAATGTCAGATGGGGCCTACACACAAAAGCACCCATCGAACATTTGTTGTCAGAAATTTTGAGTGTGTGTACGCGGCATAAGGCTTTCCAAGCCATGGTTGCACTCCTGGCTCCTCAATGTACAATGCAGGGATAATAGCCATTTAACCCTTAAAATGTTGAGGGCCCCACTGCAAGTTTTTTTTTTTTTTTTCAGCCAGGAATTGGTCCTTAAATTCACAGTAATCTGTATTCTTTATGCACTGGGGACTCATGACAGAAGTGATATTTGTACACAAGCATCTCCACCCAGTTACTCGCTCACTGCTCACGAGATTTCCAATCACTTCAAAAAACAAGATTGATGCAATTTGTGGGGACACCTCTTTTACTCCCCTCATCAGTTCATCCCTCACAGTCCCAACCTTTTGTTTCACCAGCCCCTCCCTCTTAGATTGTAAGCTCGAAGGAGTGGGGCTCCTCTAACCCTCTTGTTTTGAATTGTGGCGTACTGTCTTCCTTTACAGTAAAACCTTGGATTCTGGAAACATGCTTGTAATCCAATGCACTTGTATATAAAAGCAAATTTCACCATAAGAAATAATGGAAACTCAAATGATTCGTTCCACAACCATTTATTCATAAATCCTTCAGTTTATAGTCCATATAAAAAGATTATAGCAATGTGATAAGTTGTGTAACCATAAAATGTCCATCCACAAATGGAAGCCTCCACAAAGGGGATTAGAAACAAAATCCAGCAGGAGCTACAGAGTATAAAAGAGAAGAGAGGCGCCTCTAAGTGTAGCAATATGGTTACATTTAATGAAGGTACAACATTTAGCAACTCACATGATTGATGATTAAAAGAGGCACATCTAAGTATGCAGGCATCTGGGGTAAAGCTGTCCACATAGACCATCCCCCGCACTGCCGGCTCTCACCGCTGTCAGTCTGCAATCGTGACCGGGAAGACTACCCTGCAGTAGAGTGATATGAAAGCGAGGCTTGAACCACTCGCGTAGCGCAGCGTGGAAGGGATAACATTGATGGCGGTGAGGAGGATGGTCTATGTGGACAGCTTTACCCCAGGTGCCTGCATACTTACCGTATATGTGCCTCTTTTAGTCATCAACCATGTGAGTTACTAAATGTTCTACCCTCATTTAATGTAACTATATTGCTAAACTTAGAGGCGCCTCTCTTCTCTTTTATAATCTGTTGTGCCATGATGCTACTTGTATATCAAGAAATCGCTTGTATATCAAGTCAAAATTTATTAAAAAATTTGGCTCGTCTTGCAAAACGCTCTCAAACCAAGCTACTCTCAAACCAAGGTTTTACTGTACATTTTAAAGCGTTCCGCAAACTGTTGGCACTATATAAATCCTGTATATTAATAAAACTAATCTAAATCCAATACCAAAAATGTAATATATTGCAACATAATAGTTCTTAAATGTGGTGGCTGCATTTTTTTTTCTTTTTTTGCAGGCTTTTATTTCTTAATATTAACCTGGTGACCCTTCTGGCAACACACTTCCTATCCTACTGTACCAATGCCTCCTCACTGTACTGTACTTATGGAGGAGAAGTTTTGATAGCAGATCACTCCTGATTTGGACTATAGGCCACCTCACCCTCTCCTCATTGTCATAACATATGGAGAGGTGTTCTCTAGTTCACAGAGAGAACTGGGATGGGCTAGTAACTGAATAACTGAAACTTCAGTTCAGCACAGGCAGTTAGGAGCTCACTGGAATTTTGGCAGGATCAACAGGGCTTACATAAACTTCATTGACGGATGCTTTTTACTTAAAAAAGCATCCATCAAAAGGACCTACTACACAAAAACACAAATAGAGGAATTCAATAAAGCTGCTGCGCCACTTTCCTGGCGTTAATCCTGCTTGTAAATATGTTGTGCCAAATTCATGAAGTATTTGAGACACTTTTAGTTCTGACAGCGACTCGTGCACCAAATTCAGATAGTTCTAAAATGCGCCATTTTTACATTGTGTTGCATTAAAGCGTCATATAAAAAAGACAAGCTAATTAATACCAACTCTCTTTTGGTGTACAGAGAGAAAAAAACGTTCTCAGACAGATTCTGTGAACGTGTATCTCGTGTATTTGAAAAGTGGTGCAGCATGAGCCAAATTCTGGTACAAGTTCTAGACAGGTATATGAATTGGCCCATTCTTCACTACATTTAGAATGCATGAGAAACACTTTCATAAAATCTGCCTGCGCCAATCATTATGATTCTCAGGGATTATGTCATAGTTCATAAAACCTTTAAATGCAGTGCACTGGTGTATCTCAAATAAACCCTCTAGCTTCCATCACAAAGCACTAACTAGTACACACACAGTTCTGACAACTACATTTTCTACTACAGTTTGGAAAAATTTACAAGAAGGATTAGTAAACTAAACACAGCATTTTTGGAAAACTTTGCCAATGCAGACATGACGCCCTTTTTTCTGAGTTCTTGTGAGGCTAGAACACACATGTGTGAAAATTAAGTATGACCACATCCAAACTGGGGGAATAAAAATGTCAAGTCAATGTCATGTTACTATATTGTGTAATGGAGTTTATTTATAATTTGAAGAACTCTGGGTAGGAAAGATGATAATTTTCCACAAACTAAATAGAAATCATCTGTACTTAGAACGGTGATTTTTAATCCCCCTCAACAAACTTTATTAGTCATTTTGGTCATACAGTAGCACTTTAGAGGTGCCTCATATATTATGGATTTTATGCACTGTAATTCCCTCACAGGAAGTTCCACATATCAAAAACACAATGTTAGAAGAACTCTGGCACACCACAATGGCCTTACATAGATGGACTTGGAGCTTATGGTCAAAAGGATGTTAAAAACTGATCAAAAGAACCCGTCAATGAATTTTGAATGAGCTCAGAAACATATAACACTAATGTCAAATTAATATCCTTAACATAAGCCCAAAGCCTGTCAACACAGGCCCTTACACTGCTTTTGCTATTCCATAGACTTGTAAACACTGGCCCTACAGGAAACCTAGGTGGCCTTCAAAAACACTTGATGCCCAATACTAGTGAGTGGTCATCGTCCAGTCTATAAACAGTAGCTGAATATCATGGAAACTAATGCATATAACCAATCGTGGCATTAAAGTCATAATTTGGTGATGATATCACTGTGCCAGGGCACAAAAGAGAGAAGATATGCTCCAGGATTCCCAGTAGTGTCAGTAACTTCCACAGGAAATCAGCAGTCATAAAAGGATCAGATCTAAATGTTGGAATTTTACACAAAGACTGATATTCTAACTCTCCAAAAAGAGATCAATGAAGACAGTATGGGGGTTATTTACGAAAGGCAAATCCAGTTTGCACTACAAGTGCAAACTACAAGTGCAAAGTGCACTGAAAGTGCACTTGGAAGTGCAGTCGCTGTAAATCTGAGGGGTAGATCTGAAATGAGGGGAAGCTCTGCTGATTTTATCATCCAATCGTGTGCAAGCTAAAATGCTGTTTTTCATTTTCCTTTCATGTCCCCCTCAGATCTACAGCGACTGCACTTCCAAGTGCACTTTCCTTGTCAAAATATTTTATTAAAGTATACAAGGAGCAGTGTACAAATATTCTTAAATACTTAAGCCCCGTACACACGGTCAGACTTTTGGCCAACAAACTTCATTTTGAGCAAGTTGGACCAACAATCCGACCGTGTGTACGCTCCATCGGACAAACTTTTTTTTTTCGTTTTCATTGGACAAAAGTTCGGTCTGCAAACGGACAAACTTTTGGCCAACAAAAGTCAGATGGAGCAAAGTCCGACCGTGTGTACAGAAAACCATCGGAATTTTGTCCGATGGACAAAACAAATAATGTTAAAATCAACCAACAATAGCAGAAGTTGACCAAAGGGTGGCGGAAAAGAGCAGAAAAACCACGTGATGTTGAAAAAAGTTTTGGGAAAGTTTTCAGAAAAGTCCTGTGGTGTGTATGCTATGGGTGTTCCCGGACAACTCCATTTGGACAAAAATCCACGGAAAAATCCGATGGAAGTCCGACCGTGTGTACGAGGCTTTATAGTTCTAACAAGTGAAAATGTACAGTTATGCTTATTCAAGAACATATTGTTGTTAATCAAAAAGTAATTACTCAATATCTAAATATGTGTTATAATAATGATATTAATGCATTTGAAAGAAGCTAGAGCTTTATATGTTCCTTCCAAATGCACTTTCAGTGCAATTTCAAGTGCACTTGTAGTGCAAAGTGGATTTGCCTTTCGTAAATAACCCCCAGTATGTCATTTATCGTATTAATCAGTGTACAATGCAGCCATCCCACCAAACACTGGAGGTTCCTCCTCAGCGCTGATCACTCTAAAAACAATGATGCAGCCTGTTAATCTCCAGGACATGTTCTCACCTTATTTAAACATTTATTCACCACCATTCCCCCCTTTTCAGTTTAGCTCATGCATGACAGCGGATTACTTCAACCCACATTAATTTTAAATATTCAATCTGATGCCTCACTGAAAATCAAATATTTATGACTCCAAAATTTGCATGTCTATTTCATACACGTATAATGTATCAGTGGCTGCCTTTAAATATTCACACTTAGGAGGGTATAATGTTTATTTCATGTCCAGTCACTTTCCTAGCTCTTTGCAGACAACTTTGACTGTCTGAAGGAAAAGCTTGTACCGGGATGAAAAAGAAGATAGACACACATAGAAAGGCTTATCTAGAGACAGTCCAAGTAAATATTTTATGAAACTTGTTTGTACACTGAAGATATCAAGCATCCCTGTAGGGTCCCCGTCAAATGCCATCAGGCCATAAATGTGTGAAATTAAAGCAGAATTACTTTTCATTAAACAATCATAACAAGAGTACAGGAAATTCACAAGAAACCACAAGGTTCTTTGGGTGCAAATAGTTTCAGACAGTGAATTTACTAAGTAGGAAAACCCTGGGAGATGGAAATCATTGTTAGATCTTTTTTTAATACGAACACTCTGAAATTGCAGGTTAAAAATAGTGCAAGCGTGCATACTTGCAAATCTGTGTAAATTTTTTCTTTATGCATATTTTATAATATCCATGTGCCACTTGCAGCTTCTGTTCCATTACCTCTTATCTGTACGTAATAAAGGTAGTGTTGCTATCTGAGGGAAGTGATGAAATAATTCCCTCACAGGAAGTTCCACATATCAACAGCAAGATCACTCTATGGCTGTTCCTAAGCACACAATTATTCACATTGATGAAAAAATAAAAATAAGGTGAAAGGAAGAGTAGAAAAAAAAAAATCCAAGACAGCTTTGTTAGCTCATTTGTACAGGGTGATTTTAGGATAAATGGCTTCTTAATGGGCAGTTATCATGACACTTTTATACTGAAATATTTGGTTAGCATTCTTCTAACAAAGCACCGTCCAAACAGTAATAACTGACATTTCATGCTCTGCAAACTTTTTTTTTTGCTCCCAGGCAGGGCCATCTTTAACACAGGGCAAAAGGGGCAGCTGCCTCGGGCCCAGTCATTGTTGTGGGACCCAAAGCAGCTGCCCCTTGAGCCTGCGCTGCCTAAAAATAGTTGATAAGTGGATTTGGGAAGGCTCAATCAAATTTTTGCCTAGGGTCCAATCAATATTAAAGATGGCCCTGCTCCCAGGCCTGCATTTTTTTTTTTTGCATGTCTGCTGATGTTTAGAAGTATAACTCAAAGCCTCACACTGCACCGATGGCTGGCTCTGGCTGGGACATTTGCTCGGAATTTGTGGTATCCTCCAGTTGAGCTGATCTGGACCATAGTACACTATATTACTATACATAGTAACCAGAGATCATGTGAGCTGAAGGAGGCTGCTGAAAATTGTTATCCAACCAGATGCAGTCAATGTTTGGGTGCTGCAGCTGCCTGAATACAGAAACCGGCAATGTAGATTCCCCCATCCTTACTGTTTAGTGTACATGAGGGAATTTACAGATTTTTCTCATTAAGCTTATTCCGGACGTTCTCTGTATGAATTACATTTGTGTAATAGGATGGTTAGATCTTTAATCGAATCCTTTAGCCCAGGTTCACACTGAGCTGCAGGAATGAAGTCGTGCGAGTTCAGCTGAACTCGCACGATTTCACTCCCTCATGTCAGTCCCGATTTCGGCTGCGATTTCAGAGACATCTGTGCAGGTTTCTGCACAGATCTCAATGTAAATCGCAGCATGAAATCTCAAAAAGTAGTGCAGAAACGACTTTTTGAAATTGATGCAGCGCCGCACCGATTAGGACGGTGCCATTGACGTGTCAAATCGCATGTCAAAATGCTCCAGTGTGAACCAGGGCTTATTCTCACCTTCCTTTATTTCTTTAAATTAACAAATGTAAATATTTTATAAATTATTATAATTAAAATAACATGTTATACTCACCTACTCTGTGCTCCCCTCCGGCACTCTTGGCTCCCTTACTTCTGTGTCTGCCCCCATAGCAAGCACTTGGGGGCAAATGTGTGGGCTTGCTCCCAGCTGGGCTCTGTGTGTCTATAGACACCCACAGTGTGTCCACTTATTAATGCTACCAGTAGAGAGAAAACCAGGGTTCAGAGAGAATCCTAAATATGATAATGGCATCTGGGGAATCTACTTTGAAAGCCACAAGGGCTCTGCTTACAAATCAATGGTATGGCCTTGCCGCAGGATATGTCACACGTCCCATAAGGCTGCATGACCAGTCTCACTGCTACCTCCATGCCTCGTGCATGCGCAATAGGAAGTCGACTGTGAGACATGAGGAAATCATTGCCGATACCCAAATCCGGCAGCTCCAGGGATCTACAGCGATGAGAAGAATCGGCTGCAGGGAGGACAGCAATGGCTTCTATGGGCTGGTAAACTTCTGCTTCCTAAAATTCAACAGCTATAGCATTTGTACACACAGGGTTCTATCTGTAATATTAGGCAGAGAGAACTCCAGGGGACACTGCAAATTCTATTCTATGTTATATGAATGGGCTACGGTGTGGAATAAAACCGCAGTGTCCGACAGGGAGCCCCCATGGTTTTGCAACTATGCATGTATGCTCAGTTTTTTATCTTGCAATTCCAGAGTGTTCGCCTTTAGTAAAAAATAAAAAATAGCTGTACAAGATATAAAAAGAGTAAGTTTATTCAGGTTAAAATAACACGGACACAGAAGTAAATCAATGCAATTAAAATATATAAAAAAACACATCACAATCTAAAAACAGTTGTTGAGTATGAGCAAATGATTGTGCAGTGGACTGGAAAGAGAAATGGACAATATTTATACATGGCAGAACAATGTATATATTACACCGGATGAAGTCTCAGGACTGGACGGCAGGATATACTATGGGACCACTGACGGCCAGATAAACAGCAGATCAGAACGCAGGCTACAAAGAGCAGGGTGCCAGATCATAAAGTGGATTGTGAACAGGCAAAATCTAGCTGTCTCAGGTACCTAACTGAATAAAAGGAGGGGATAAATAGCCTTTCCCTTATCAGGTGCAGGTGGTGGTCATCAAGGCCAGTATGAGCCGAAGAGCTACGCTTGTGAAAACGTAAAGGGAGAAAATCTACGCGGGGGTACGAGTGCCACCAGCTGATTAAACAGGCACACTGCAGTTTCCATTTCTTATACTGTAAGAATTCTTTTGTTTGGTAGATTGATATTTGCCACAAGACAAATATAGAAATAAACTACTAGCTGGCATTTTAAAGTGCCCCATGCCATTCCTCTTGCCATTCTATGTAACAGTAGCTGTACTATGAGGCTGTTGTAAGTTCAGTATTGTCTATTATCTTCTTGTTTCATGTCACAGCTCTTTAAAATGGAAAAAAGCCTTACAATTAACTATTCTTAACATTTCCCCCCATACTTTTACCTATCCTGCACATTTTTGTAAAAAAAAAAAGATCTACAGTAAGTACTTACCTATTTTTAATCTGATCTGGTCCCGTGATCCTGCAGCTCCAGAATCACAAGGGAGCGAGAGCTGCAAGATCACATAACCATAACAGATTGTAAATTAAGAAGTACACAGGATATGCAGCAGTGGCGGCCCGTCCATTAGGGGCACACGGGCGCTGCCCACTATCCATCCATGCGTCCGGCCACCAAATCTACATTCAGGGCGCCTGACGCATGGATTCCAAAGGGGGGGGGGTTTGAAGCACGTGATTAGAGCCAATAGGCTTCAAAAAAGGGTGGGCCTGTCCTTTCAGCCAATCGGGTGACGGGTCTCAGGATCCACTTCCTGATTGTCCAGGAGCAGGATCAGTGTGGCAATAGCTAATATTCATTCGCTATTTTCACACAACTGGGTGGGCTCGGAACGCAGTGCTCTTTGCCCTGAGCCCACCCAGTTGTGTGATAATAGAGAATGAATATACGCTATTGCCACACTTATCCTCCTCCTGGACAATCAGGAAGCACATCCTGACACCCGTCACCCAATTGGCTGAAAGGACAGGCGATCCTATTGGACGCCTAGGGGGAGGAGACGCATGGCGGAAGCCGTTGTGATGCAGAGGAGGAGGAGACGCGTTGGAAGCCGCCGTTTGTAGGAGCGCTTCCGGCCTGCAACCTAGATGGTGTAAGTGGGGGGGTGGGTGACCGACCGACCAACAGTGGGGGGGGTTTGCCGCCGGCCGACTGGGGGAGTGGTTGTTTGCCACCCCCCCCCCAAAAAAATAAACACCAGCCACCACTGATATGCAGGATAGGTAGAAGGAGAGGGAGGGAATGTTTTTATTAGTTAGTGTTAGGCCTTTTCCACCTTAACAATCCCTAGACAACAAATGTAAAAAAGTTCACTCTTTTCACTTTTACTTCAACTGTCTGGTTTTCTCCTTTCCACTCTGGCTGGAACAATTTTTCTATTTGCTAAGGTCAGTAATAGCTCCAGGCCATAAAAACGGAAGGATGATGTAATTGTATAAAGAACAATTGTTCAAAAATTGAGTTTACCTTTAAAAGTCTGATTTTTCACAGCTGCTATCTAGAGATTGCAAGAGAGCTTTGACAGGGAGCAATAAAGAGGTTTATCAGCCTCTATGTATGGGTAATGGGAGATGAGATGGCCAGAGGAATGGTTTACTTAAGAGGTAATTTGAAATAAATTCCGTGGATGTCTGGGAGCCCTTTTCCTGAGAAATAATTCTGTAACTACAGATTTACTTGCAGGGCACCTGCTGGGGAAATGTGGCATTGTAAAGTGATCATTAGATACAATGGCTCTCTGTTGGATCCACTGAATTTCACTGGCTGAACTAAAGTGGGTTTGCATGTTTCCATTTGCAAGCATCCTCAGTATGATATCCCATACTGTTCAGTATGTAAATAGGTGAATATTATTATTTTTAGTAATAATACATTTGTGCTTAAACACTGAAACCACTATACAGCATATTTTAAAAGTCAGTATCAGTAATTGCTTTAAGAGGGTTGACTAAATAAGTTTGTCTTTAGTCTATTTTTACCTGTCTAGGGTCAGAGCCTTGTAGGGCCTTTTTACGCCACTACGCGTTACATAAATGCATGAATTAAAGTGCACTGTTGAAGTCTCATTTTATTTTGTATGACACCCCAATGCACCTAATAAGATGCAATGCAGCATACTTGTGGATGTGAGCAATCTGTGCATTATAATGCGTTGCATAACAAAAAATGTTGCAAGTTTGGTAATTGCAATACATAGCTTTGCTAACTTAATGTAGCACATGTTAAATGTGCAATTCGCAAATAAACCCAGATACCGCAAATACAAGCATATTTTACAGCTACACATAGCTGTAAACAGGCAAGCAGATTGAAAACCTTGTAAAGAGTAGTAAGGTTGCTTACAGTGCAACCTATCAACTTTTCCTTACAAAGTAATTTCTGATTAATTGGTATTGGTTACTGAACTTTGCCCATCAGTGCTATTTTGTTTGCTGTCATGCTCAATAGGCATGCTTATCTATTTCATAGAATTACATGACAAGAATACCTCTATGGAGACTATGGAGAGGATAATAGTAAAGAACATATACTCAGAATGAGTATGAAATAGTCTGTCCAAGCATTCATCAAAAAGGTTAAAATGTAACCCTAAGGGATACTGACATGACATCAAAAAATATTTTCATTCCTATATACTATTATGAGTAGGAGACAAATAAAAAGGAGGGTACATCTTTCTTTTTATCCTTTTACAGCAGTAATGGCCAACAGCTATAGCTTAAGCATACATTAAAAATTGTTCTTACAGTGCTTTACCTCATTCTCTGGAGTGGGAGATGATGTGACAGAGCTAAGGGACCCTTTCCGTGAGCCAGGAAGATCTGTTGGTGCAGATACAGGACGATCCCACTGGGTAGCTCCAGTTGGAATGTGCCAGTAGTAAATTCCAGCAATATCATTGATTTTCTTCCAGCCCGGTGGTAGATCAGGATCTGTTTGTAATGTATGGTCGCTCCATATATCAGCTGTAAATAAGGGCAAAACAACACATTTACATAACTGATAATAAAATGTAATGAAAGGAACATTATGGAATATCTGAGTGAGGCAGTCACAAATAGAAGTTGGACAAATATCAAATCAAAAATTCCTATAACTAGTCCCAGACATTGTGGCAGGTCCAGATAAAATGGAACAAGTCAGCAGATTCCCCACACTCCCTAAAGCATACTGCAACGGAGAGCGTTCCCATTGTATGAGTCCAGCAGGTGTATAGTCAGCTTGCTGGAACAACTTTAGTTGTATTACTCTATACCCTGAGAAAATCACTGAGACTTTGTATGCATCTTCAAATTCTGACTAGTCTAGGTCAGTTATTTGGAGCAACGGTGAAGACCACTTAAGTTGGGCCTGTTGATATCTGGTCCTTGAGCCAGTAGTAAGGCTTGAATAGTTAATAGAGACTAACTTGGTGGTATCTTGTTTTCTTAAAAGTTAAGGAATAATCACCTAAACGGCCCTTAGCTGCACTGCACAGCCGCTTTATTGCTCCATTGGATATCGGGACTTTCTAGATATCAAACTTATATTGAGAGTCTAAGCATTCATCAGTGACTCTCGTAATAGACTAAAACTCTAGGAAAGAGAAGTTGGAAAAAATAGGATTTTTACGTACCTGTAAAATCCTTTTCTTTGAGTACATCATGGGACACAGAGTCAGGCTAATATTCATTACATTCTGGGTTATACTTCATCATCAGATGAATGGACACTGGTAGATCAAAGATCTATAGACAGGAAGTGACCTCCCTATATAACCCCTCCCACACAGGGAGCACATCAGTTTTTTACC
Organism: Rana muscosa; assembly: GCA_029206835.1. Lineage (NCBI taxonomy): Eukaryota > Metazoa > Chordata > Amphibia > Anura > Ranidae > Rana > Rana muscosa. The sequence goes on from CM055116.1 coordinate 190,520,385, forward strand.
AGTGTCTACAAGGTGGATGGCACGGTTTGTTTAAGCTCTCTGAGCTCCAGGTCTATAGTCCCACAAACGGTTCCAAAAATGAATCAAGGGATTGACCGATTGGATCCATTTGACACAGGCTTTTATGCTTAGATAAATGGTACCCGAACCTTGCAAAGAAGACCCTGGTCTTCAGGGCATACGTTCACAAAATTTTATCATGTGGATGTTCGAGCAGCCGAGGATTCGGCTTTCGGCCGCAGTATACTGCAGGGTGCCGTGTAAAATTCTGATGGTTACTATTATTTGGCAGGGTGTCTCCCTCCCCTCAAGGCTATTGCTGTGGGACGTCCCAGAAGGTAATGAATATTAGCCTGACTCTGTATCCCATGATGTATGAAAAATAAAATAGGATTTTTACGTCATACTTACCTGTAAAATCATTTTCTTTGAGTACATCATGGGACACAGAGGTCCCACCCCTCTTCTTTTTTTTTTGAGGACTCAGTGCTTGCTACAAAACTGATGTGCTCCCTGTGTGGGAGGGGTTATATAGGGAGGTCACTTCCTATCTAAAGATCTTTGATCTACCAGTGTCCATTCACCTGATGATGAAGTATAACCCAGAAGGTAATGAATATTAGCCTGACTCTGTGTCCCATGATGTATGAAAAACAAATCTCATTCTCCTTCTTACACCCACAACTATCATTATGGAGTTATCACAGAAAGGACATCCCCACTAGGAAGACCACCAAGTGTTTCACTCTTCGTATTAATGTGCCCGTTTTGTAAAAAAGCCATCAAAACCTGCATAGCCAAGACACAGACATGATTACAACAGACCACTTGAAATGGAAAAGAACTGCAATCACCCGTTTGGCTTCAGAGAAAACTTGGAAAACTGATCGTTGAGCAAAACCTTTCATATACAAGTACTGTAAATACAAACACTCTTATTTTTTTGTTGTCAGTTAAAATGTCAGGAACTCTTTATTCTTAGCAGCTGAAAACACAGTCACCAAAAATAATTTTTCATCCGTTCCTCCTTTCATGTAAATGCAAATAAAATAGGTTCATTCTGAGGACGATCCTGTCTATTTTGAAGCTAAAGAGAAGTGATCAGTATGTCATTGGTTCTAATTGGTGGTTCTGTTTAGGATGCGTGGGAGAAGATGTTTGAAGTAGAACTCCATAAATATGTCCACTGCAGTATCAAAGATTTCCCCTTGAGCTGTCATCTTGCGGACGGCGATATGATGTATGTCAGCAGTGCACAGCATTCAGCCCTGCGCACAGTGTGGATCATACTCGCAACCTGACAGTATAATAAGCACGTGCTCCAATTAAAATACATTTTAGATGCCACAATAAGGTCGGAAGATTTAATCACTGTTTTGTTCTTATGCATTTCATCCATTTCCACTGCAGAAAATGAAGCAGAATTCAATTCTAAAACATAGCTATTGTAATATAAATTATCTTCCCATCTAGGCTGCGGAGTGAGCCATCCAGACATGTTCAAAATAAGCACGATGAACACCAGCAATATGAAAGCTGAACAACCTTGTCTTTCAGGACTGATGAATGATTCATTAGGAAATTCCTTTTTAACATTCACAGTCAGTGCATGGTCTACCTATTAAATTCCAAATCAGCACATCTTATAATCAATGTCTTTTCAACATCCAAGGGACATTTCTATATATACTTTGAAGTCTTGTACTGCATGCTGAGAAAAAGATCAAGACTACAAGGAGCAGACTGTGAGCCCAAATATCTTCCTTCAGAGGTCTGTTACAAGTACTCCAGTCCTACCAACAAAGACTCCCCAAGCAACAGTTAACAAACACTGAAGATCTACTTTAGATAGTTCTAATGAGCAGTGTTAGAGCCATCTAAAAAATTTCCAGTGATACCTTGCTGCTAAGGAGGAGCACATAAGTTATATCTCCAAAAAGTCCACATTTTAGCCAAACGTATCTAGTTTTGGGGTCCTGCAAATGATTTGGCCTTGTTAGAGTAATCTTTGTCAGTTCCAATGTGCCAGATTTTATTCATATAGGAGATGGGGCTTTCTAACCCAATTTTTTATATTATGAAAGGCTTGGGATTGTCAATTACTGCCAAAGCTTTCACATATGCATTGGAACACGTTCACAGCCTTTAGGCCTCATGCCCACGGACGTTTTTACAGCCGCATTTTTTAGCGTTTTTTACAGCTTAAAAACGCCTGTCCATGTTAGTCTATAGCTTCATGCCCACCTAGACGTTTTTGAGCTGCAAATAGCATAGACGTTTTTAAGCTGTAAAAAAAAAACAGAACCAGTGCGTTCCTCAGCGTCGGAGTTAGGCAGAAAAAAACGCGAGCGTCAAAAAACGCTCAAAAACGCACACTAACGTGCACTAACGCGCGGTCGCGTTTTTTTAGCTCCGACGTTTTAAAAAAAAAAAAAAAAAAAAAATTTACAATAACATGGACAGGCGTTTTTAAGCTGTAAAAAACGCAGCTGTAAAAACGTCAGTGGGCATGAAGCCTTAAAAGGGAGTTCATAAATCCAATGCAGGACACAGTGAAGCTCCCTGCACTTTCTCATGTGACACCTGATCACATGACCAATAAAGGGGATAAATGGTTAAGTGTTATTGTGCCCCCCTTATTTGTAAATGATTTATTTATTTATAGTGTTCAGTATGCAAATTACATGCAATTGCTTACATGTAAAACCGTATACAGCATCAAGTGAAGAAATCTCAGTGATATCGATCTAAACATGAAAGTACACCAAAGGGTACAATGCTGGGTTAAAGTGGTTGTAAACCCTATATTTTTTTTTTCCCCCCATAACCACCTGTAAGAGAAAGGCATAATGAGCTAATATGACTAGCATAATAGCTCATTATGCATCACTTACCTTAGATCGGCGCCCCCGAAGCCGTCCTCGTCTCCCTCTTCAGCCGCATCCATCGCTGCGGCGATAGCCGGAAGGTTACTTCCGGGTATCGCCGCACCAGCCAATCACAGCGCCGCTCCGGCGCTGTGATTGGCCGGAGCGGCGGAGACGTCACTCTGCGCATGCGCGCGAGAGCCGTCACAATCGGCTACGCCCAGCTATTGCTGGGAAGTAGCCGATTTTGTGAATGGGATTAACCCCATGAATGCGCCGTTGTCTACAGCGCGCATGCGCCGTAGACAGCGGCGCCTGTCATTTTTAGTAAATATCTCCTAAACCGTGTAGGTTTAGGAGATATTTCTTGCACCTACAGGTAAGCCTTAATCTAGGCTTACCTGTAGGTGCAAGTTGAAAAAGTGGGTTTACAACCACTTTAAAGCAACACCAAACACTAAAATTTATCATTTTGAATTTGCAGTTTAACAAAAGATGAATTAGGTATAGTCTTGTATAGTGCAGTTCCACATAACTTAATAATGGGGTGCAGGTACTGTCACTACTAACCACCAGTGCCAAATGTAAATTGCAAAGTAAGATGTTGTAACAGAGAAGACTATGGGGTTGATTTGCTAAAACTGGAGAGTGCAAAATCTGGTGCAGCTGTGCATGGTAGCCAATCAGCTTCTAACTTCAGCTTGTTCAATTAGGCTTTAACAAAAAAACCTGGAAGCTGATTGGTTTCTATGCAGAGCTGCACCAGGTTTTGCACTCTCCAGTTTTAGTAAATCAACCCCTGTGCTTTCTTTTACATTTCAGAAGAATATAAAAAGAGTAGAGAACTATAGAATACAAGTAAGATTAAGAGGGGAGGACAGGAGAAATAGGGCAGGAAAAGGAAGAAATCTTCCCACCTGAGGCACAGGGGATCACTGTTGTTAAGTGGAGTCCATGAGCGCCTTGACTTCATCAGAAAATATGAACATGTTCCAATTAAGCCACATTGCAGAATAAGTGTCATGTTTGCTTTGAAATGAGAGAATCAAGTCCTCTATTGTGTTCAGTTCCTCCACTTTTGAAATACATAGTGATATGGGGGGTGGGTCTTTCCATCAGAGTGGAATGCATGATTTGGCAGCATTAAGGATGACTGAGTATTGATTTTTTATATCTTTTGGCCTGGATATCTGAAACATGAAGAAGGAAGGATCATCAGGGAGAACATAATTAGTAAATTCTTGTGAGATACTTCGTACCTCCCAGAAATGTAACAGTTTTGGGCAGGACCAAAATATATGTAGTATATATGTAGTATGGTACTCTATTCCCCTTGGAATCTCCAATAGTGACCTACCCTCCTTCTAAGGCCTCATGCCCATGGACGTTTTTACAGCCGCGTTTTTTACAGCTTAAAAACGCCTGTCCATGTTATTGTATACATTTTTTTAACTATTTTTTTTGAAAAAAACAAAACAAAACGCTGAAGCTCAAAAACGCAATTGCGGCATTTTTGTGCGTTTGAGCGTTTAACGCTTTGCATTTTTTTATGCCTAACGCCGATGCCAAGGAACGCACTGGTCCTGAGTTTTTTTTACAGCTTAAAAACACCTAGGTGGGCATGAAGCTATAGACTAACATGAACAGGCGTTTTTAAGCTGTAAAAAGCGCTCAAAAACGCGGCTGTAAAAACGTCCGTGGGCATGAGGCCTAAATATATACAGTGAGAGGGGTAGCAGCCCCATGCCGTGGTCCATGATTTGTGTCTCATGAGTGATGGTCAGTGGGGATGAGCATAGGAATATGGGACGGGGGGGGGGGGTCTACTCTAAACAACAGGGCACAGCAGTTAAAAAGGTAAAAACACCCTAGAATACAATGAAAAAGACAACCATGAACTGTTGAGATTTTCAAAAATCAGCTTGTAGCTTCAGCTTGTTCAATTAAGCCTTGACAAAAAAACAAAAACTGGAAGCTGATTCTATGCAGAGCTGCACCAAATTTTGCATTCTCCAGTTTTAATAAATCAACTCCATGGTGTAATTCATTGCTATGGTGTTGCGGGCAGGTTGACAGCACCAGCTAAATGCATATTACTGATCCAGCAAGGCGCCTCTCATGCTAAGTTTCTGCTGCTGAGGTGGTAAAGATTGTAAATTAGAACAGGGGCACTAATATAAGGCTTGGGGGGCTGTGATGTGAAAGGGGGACTCTTATGTGCAAGACGGGAGGCAGATCTGAAGGGGGAATTCTGATGTGAAAGGGGTATTCGGATGTGATAGGGGGCTCTGATGTGTGAAGAGGTTCTGATGCAAAGGGGAGCTTCGGATGAGAAGGGGTATTCGGATGTGATAGGGGGCCCTGATGTGTAAAGAGGTTATGATGTAAAGGGGAGCTTCTGATCTGAAGGTGGAATTCTGATGTGAAAACGAGGCTTCTGATGTGAAAGGGGGATTCTGATGTGATAGGGGGCTCTGATGTGTAAAGAGGTTCTGATGCAAAGGGGAGCTTCGGATGAGAAGGGGTATTCGGATGTGATAGGGGGCCCTGATGTGTAAAGAGGTTCTGATGCAAAGGGGAGCTTCGGGTGAGAAGGGGTATTCGGATGTGATAGGGGGCCCTGATGTGTAAAGAGGTTCTGATGTAAAAGGGAGCTTCTGATCTGAAGGGGGAATTCTGATGTGAAAAACGAGGCTTCTGATGTGAAAGGGGGATTCTGATGTGATAGGGGACTCTGATGTGTAAAGAGGTTCTGATACAAAGGGGAGCTTCAGATAAGAAGGGGTATTCGGATGTGATAGGGGGCTCTGATGTGTAAAGAGGTTCTGATGTAAAGGGGATGTAAAGGGGAGCTTCTGATGTGAAGGGGGAACTTTGCTATGAAAGGGGGACTTCTAATGTAACGAGGGGCTTCTAATGTAAAGTTATGTGTCCTTGACAGCCTGGCCACTCATGTGGTGATACTAGGCGCCAACTGGCCTGGAAGTCCAGCAGACATTGTTTTCTATAGAGAAAATGTTTATTATGGTGTTGGCAGAGGGTGGAGGATTTACTGCACAGTAAAGAAAGGACAGCGGGGACTTGCACTTTGTATTTCAAGATTTTTTTCGGGCAAGTCCACGTTTTAAGTAGTTTGGAAGACATAAATACGGAGTTGTAAACTGGCTATATAGCACAAATGCAATTTTAGAAAATCAACAGTTTTTGAGAGTGTGTCAGATCCTTTACTGAATATCAGCTTCTCTCACAGTACAAGGAAATAGGGTAATTTGCTTCCGTCTTAGAATGAAGTCTGTTTCATCAGAGTATCAAAAAGTAAGGGCACTCTATCTCACCCAATCAAATACAAAGCTGATGTGAAAAATGGAAATCTAAAAATGGAGTCTAACGGGTTGCCATGACAATAATAACAATGCTTTTTTTTTTGCATTAATAAATGAAGCCCACCATTTTTATTACTAAGCGACAGAAAAACATGTATGACATCAGCACTCACTGTAAACAGTACTTTACACATAATATAAAAAGACTGTGCTGTGGGGATATGGGGAGTCACAACGGCATCCCAGGCATGCCAGGCAATTGACCTTAGCACAAAGGCTTTAGCTTTGACCTCTAGAAATGGTGACACTGTTTGTAATGAACCTATTCACAGCTGATACTCCATTGCTCCAGGCTTCTCAGGCAGGAGGGGCATCTGCAGATGCTTTCAAATGAAACATCCAATTCTTTCAAAATCAATCTACTTGTGCTGGAGGTGTTATGGTAAAAGGTATTAGACCAGGTATTGAGCTGAGAATAATCTAATGAAAATAAGAGGAAGCAAAAAGGAAAATGAAAAATGTCCCAAATTTCAATTAGTGATAAATCCGTCAAGTAGACAGTGAGTAATAGGGTGTTTTTTAATATCTTTAATGTTTTGCTTGCCCAGTGTGAAAACTCCCTGGAGGAATAGTTCCTCTTTTCACTTATTGGATTGTCTGTATTGAGTGCAGTGGGGAGGTTTGCATATTAACAATTTCAAAAATGACTTTGCAAAATCCCCACTTAAAAGTTTCACTTTATATAGAGCGTATACAGCATTTTACTAAAAGAAGTTATAGTTAATGGCACATTTGAATTTTGAGCTTTTTTCTCACATAGGGAAAATTATGATGAATACGATTTTCCAACTATGCAGCACACTAACAACGGCGTTTCCTATTGCAATCTCTTGCTATTATCTGCCTGTTTTTACTCTGCATTTAGTAAGTATTCATTTTATTTGCGCAATAAAGATATTGCCAAACTGTACGTCACTATAGTTCCCTCCTTTTTATCTCATTTTGGGCACTATTATCCATGGAGGATTATTATGAGCATGGGAGATCTGCTTTGTAATCGATGTAAATCTGCCATTCCTGGCCAACATTTTAAGCCTGAAACGGCCCCTAGACTGAAAAGCTAAGGGTCCATTCCATCCGGTGAGTGGGGACACAGGAGGGGATGTTGCGCACCTCAAATTTTGGAGCACTTTATGGATTGGAGCACATCGTTCACTAATATATGGACATTCACTTATTAATGAATTGTTATTTTGGGATTATTTAGTTTATTGCTTGTTTAATATTGTGAGCGCTGTAATGTACCATATATGAATTTTAGATTTGTCAAGTGAATAGCACTTTGTGTACAGCAGTTGCAAAACATCTTGTTCACAATTTTTTATAATCTTTCACTTCTAGCGCAAGTATATATTTTTAGAATATATTTTTTCAACTATGCAGCAGGCCCAACAGCAGCAAATTTACACAAAAATTGATATTTTTCCCTGTGCAAATTTACACAGAAATGAATATGTTTCCCTTTCTAATGGAAATCTGCATAAGCATTCAGAAGGTGGACTTTGTTACAAGTAACATGTTGGATGGACACAATGGGGTTGATTTACTAAAGGAAAATACACTTTGCACTACACGTGCACTTGAATGTGCACTTGTACATGCAGTCGCTGTAGATCGCTGTAGATCTGTGGGGAAGCTCTGAAATGAGGGGAAGCTCTGCTGATTTTATCATCCAATCATGTACAAGCAAGAATGCTGTTTTTTATTTTCCTTGCATGCCCCCCTCAGATCTACAGCGACTGCACTTCCAAGTGCACTTTCAGTGCAATTTCAAGTGAATTTTGCACTTGGAGTTTGCACTTGTAGTGCAAAGTTGATTTGCCTTTCGTAAATAACCCCCAATATCTACATATGCAGTGTCCAGTGTTGCCAAACTACCAAATTTACTGACACAACACCCAACATTTACTGGCACGGCCATGTTTTTACTGACACTTACAAAAGTTGCAAAATTACAGTTTTAAATTAAAATTTTCAGTATTTAGGGTACAAACAAGTAAAATAGGCAATTCGAAATGTGATTTAAGGTAGATATTAAAGTGATTGTAAATTCTCATTTTTTTTTTTATATAAAAATAACAAACATGTTATACTTACCTGCTGTGTTGCAGTGGATTTGCACAGAGCAACCAGGATCCTCCTCTTTTTGGTCCAAGAAGAGGAGGATCCTGGCTGCTCTGTGCAAAAGGCTCTTCTGTGCTCCTGGCCCCTCCCTCCTGTTGGTTACCCCCACAGCAAGCAGATTGCTATGGGGGCACACAAGCCGAGTTACGGCTCCGTGTGTCCATTCAGACACGGAGCTGCGGTTTGGCCCTGTCCCCTCTCTCCCATGATGGGCTAACTGACTTTTATTGACAACAGCGGGAGCCAATCAGGAGGGCGAGTCCCAGATGGCCGAGACACTTGTGGACATCGCTGGACAAAGATGGGGCTCCGGTGAGTATTAGGGGGGCCGAGGGGGGCTGCTGCACACAGAAGGCTTTTTATTTTAATAGAATGCATAAAGATAAAAAACCTTCTGACTTTACAACCCCTTCAAGGGCAAAAACATAGTTCTTATTTTATTTTCGAAATAGTAAGTAGCTCAGGGACAGGACTCAGGAAGGCAAGAAATTAGAATGGGCAGGCACACACATGACATTGACTCTATGTATATAAATGCTTTAATGTGCGTTTCTGGATGCTTTCTGTTACCATCTCCCAGGGCCAGTGCCGGCTTTGGCTTTCACTGCTTTCTATAATACCTGGACTTCCCACAGCACTGCGGATCCTAAGGATCTAGGACGCTACATTCTTCTATGCATTTTGCAACGTGAGTGGATATTATTTTTTTAAACTCTATTAGAGTGTTTCCATCACTGACCCTGATTTGTGCCTGTTGTTTGTGTTTACCAGAAAGCAACAGGCAGCTCATGAGAGACCACATGATGGCAACTGATATTGAATTCAATGTTGATTCTATTTTTGATCCTTCTTCATATTTCATTTGTATTTTTATTGCTATTTTAATATTTTTAGATATTCTTATATCACATTGTAGCCCTGATGGCTATTGAGTTTGCTATATTTTTGGAAAAAAAACTCCTGTTTGGATTTCAACATTCTGGTGTGGCACTCCAATCTTTCTATCCAACTAATATATTAGAAGGAAACAATTGATCAAGGATATTTTTACTCCTGCCCAAATGTGGACATAGTTAGCTATTATTAAGCTTATTATTATAGAGCTTAGATCTTCTCAATTTTAAAGAAATTGCTAGAGCGTGCATTCTCACAGGGTGACAGCTGTGGATGCACATGTATAAATGTGCCAACGTCCCGATATGACAGAGGAAATATATGTAAACTAAGAGAATGGACTTTAGGCGGCACATGGGTATATATTGTTATAAACTAAGGGTTTTATTTTAAACAACATGGTAAGAAAAAATATATAAACATTCAAACAGTAACAGTTTGTTTGTATTCAGATACAGGGTTAGGGCTAGTGCTTTAACAATGCTTCAAAATTGTATAACGTAGAAACATTCCATCTTGATGAAAATGCCAAACCAGCAGACCAAGGCTGATATAACGGTGAGCATATAGAAGCAAGTGGCAAGAGCCAAAGATCCGGTGTATCAGGTATAGTCCTGAGTTGCTCTACTAGTTTCGCAAATTAACGATTCTTCGGGAGCATAATAATCGATCGGGTGTGCTGCAAAATGCAGCATACACCTGGGAAGAGTTTTAATTGGCTGTTGGTCAGTAACGATCAACCAGCCAGGATATAGATCACAATGATCGACAGCTGGGTGTGCTGCTGGATAGAGGCTGCTGGTGTGCAGCGACGGGTAATGTCCTCCAGGACTATTGAGGCTGTAACTTAGATAGTATAATGAAAAAAGGCTCAGATAGCACCAGTGTACGTACTGGTGCATAGATGGGCAGAGGGTATCTAACTCCATCGAGCCTTTAAAGTAGTGGCCAGGCTGTAGACCTGTGCCTAGAAAGAAGTTAGCCAGTCAGCTGACTGCTGGAATTGCTCTGGACTGGCTAACTTCTTCATTATACTATCCAAGTTACAGCCTCACTAGTCCTGGAGGACATTACCCGTCGCTGCACACCAGCAGCCTCTATCCAGCAGCACACCCAGCTGTCGATCATTGTGATCTATATCCTGGCTGGTTGATCGTTACTGACCAACAGCCAATTAAAACTCTTCCCAGGTGTATGCTGCATTTTGCAGCACACCTGATCGATTATTATGCTCCCGAAGAAGCGTTAATTTTGCGAAACTAGTAGAGCAACTCAAGACTATACCTGATACACCGGATCTTTGGCTCTTGCCACTTGCTTCTATATGCTCACAGTTATATCAGCCTTGGTTTGCTGGTCTGGCATTTTCATTAAGATGGAATGTTTCTACGTTATACAATTTTGAAGCATTGTTAAAGCACTAGCCCTAACCCTGTATCTGAATACAACCAAACTGTTACTGTTTGAATGTTTATATATTTTTTCTTACCATGTTGTTTAAAATAAAACCCTTAGTTTATAACAATATATACCCATGTGCCGCCTAAAGTCCATTCTCTTAGTTTACATATATTTCCTAGATCTTCTCAATACCTGACTTCCTTTTCAAAAAGATGAAAAATAAGAAGCATGACAAAAGCTTTATGCACTGGATTTTTTTAAAGAGTCACAGAAGTGTCTGTACTGAATGATAAAAATAACATTGCAACATCTGCAAATGTCTACATACATGGTACTGACGTATTCTCTAGTCTTAAGCCCTGTACACACGATCGGATATCCTATGGATTCTAATCCAATGTTTTTTTCCATCGGAAATCCGATGAAACTGTCTTCCATCAGTCTTGCCCACACACCATCAGTCAAAAAACGGACCGTTTCAAACGCGGTGACGTAAAACACTCCGATGAGCCGAGAAAAATAAAGTTCAATGCTTCTGAGCATGCGTCGACTTGATTCTGAGCATGCGTGGGTTTTTTATCCGATGGATTTCCACACAGACGATCGGATTTTGCTATTGTTTTTTTTCCATCGGATAAATTTAAAACATGTTCTATTTTTTCTCACCGATGGAAAAAAGACCGATGGGGCCCATACACGATCGGTTCGTCCGATGAAAACAGTCCATCGGACTGTTTTCATCGGTAAAACCGATCGTGTGTACACGGCTTAAGACATGGTCTCAGAGATTCTGGCTGAAAAGATTCAATATCTGGGAACTTTACTGCAATCTACATACTGTATATCCAAAGAGAAATCTTCCAACCCATCCAAATGTTTTCTTTATGCAGTACAATCCTGCATCATATCACTTTGAACATAAAATGAACCCTAAACTGAATGTATAATGTGTAACTACATACAGGCTGGGCATTGTGCTGTTCTCTATCATTTGAACCATTTTATTATCAATGCCTGCCACATCTACCAATGAAAACGGGGATGAGGGCTTTACTATTACTGCCTATGATCACAAATAAAATAGGGATTTTCTTTTGCTCCTAATGGCACCATGTTGGGCATTATTTTACTCCCACTTGTTTTTCAGTTCCCCTCCAGACCCTATTTTGCCTAAAACATAGCAAATTAGAGAACATGCCACACTACACATACCACATTTTTCTTTTTGGTCCCTGAAAGAATCACTCCTACCCTGTATTTTCAGATGTTGGCAACTGTGCAGGAGAAAACATTTCTGAGCTCCTGGACGTCAGGCAGAATAATATTCCTGAATATTTGTTCACTCCCTCTGCACGAAGTTGCACCTATGCCTACAGCTGCTGCTGTCTTCCTTTCAACAGTCTCATGGATGTGTATCTGTAAGGCTCCATGCACACCTAGATGATTTGAATCGCGGGCGGAATCTCTACGATTCTGCCTGCGATTGCAAATTGTGGCAAAATTGTGGACACGTTTGCGATGCCATTACTTCTTAACGGCACCTCAATCGTGGTGTGATTTTGCCACGATAAATTAAGCTGAAATTGCGGCAAAATCGGAACGTGCAAAGCTTTTCCTGCAAAAAGGAGCAGGAGCTCCTTTTGGGCGGCAGCGTCGCGCGTTGTGATCTGCCACGATTGCAGCGCGATTTATAGCACAACAATCGTGGCAAAATCACACCGCGATTAGGGTCCCATTAAGAAGTAATGGCATCGCAAACGTGCCCCATGTTTTGGCACAATTTGGAATCGTCTAGGTGTGAATAAAGCCTAAACCTGAGGTGTTGCTGCCTCTGACTGCTAGTTTGAAGGAAATTTGGAGTGAGAGCCAGTAATATCACTACTATGCTAATCACTGTTCTCCATGCTGGAGGCTGTGACATGGGGAAGCAAATCTCTGCCTCCACTAAGATTGTTGCCTCCACACAGATAAACAATGCAGAACAAGGCATGATACGGGAATAAGGGGGACAATATCTACTGCAGACACAGACCCTCTGCCTGCATTTTTTTGGGCATAACTTCTAGAATTCAGTTCAATTAATTGTACATATGATTTGAATATTATTCTAAATAAGGGTGGCCATAAATATATATAGTCTGATCTTGTCTTTGATACAGCTGCCTAATGTTTCCCTTGGGCAACGTCAGGCCATTTAGAAAATATTTTTTTACATTTGCTCGAAAATCCAAGTTTATCTGTAACAGGATGATGTGATGTACTCAGACAAGGTGGGGCAGGGCTCAATATCCCAGGAGATACAATTGTCAAAAATTACATTACTAGGTTTATTCTCATGTAGCTATGGTGATCAGAGTGCTTTTAGGAGTTATCTAGGTTGTTAGCATGTGTAAAAAGGCTGTTTGATCCTGCCTTCTCTGATCCTCCCCTACTTCCACTGTCCCCAATCCATTTCCTGATAATAAAGAGCCTTGGAGGCACTCTGCACATGCTCAGTTTAGTGTGTATTGCTAGAGAGTTTTTTTTTTTTGAGGGGGGGTGCATGTGATCAGCACAGGGCCAATTAGCACTGTCTAAACAGAGGGTGAGCAGTCATGCAGCCTCATAGGACAGTCAGAGGAGAATGAAAACTTCTCCTACAAGCTTTATTCAGTCCTCAGCTGGACACTGATAGAAGTCGCAAGAATGTGATATACTGCTGATGAGAAAATGTATTTAGCAGTTTATATTTACTAAAATAATTGCATTGCCATGTTCAGTATACTGTGGGAGACCAGATATAGTGAATGCAGGGTCCCTGGTTTAGTACCACTTTAATACATTTTTGTACTTAGAAGCCAAGATATGCCCAATTGTTTTGCCACTTTCAAGTTTAACCGATTGCCGCCCGCGTAACGTCATATGACGTCGCAGACTTTGAGCGGTGATATCTGAAGCTACAGGCATCATTCAGATATCTTCTTTTAGAGCTGGCGATTCCCTTCACCATAAGATTATAGCGGTGCTTCTCTCGGCTCGCCCCTGCCATCGGCGAATTGGAGAAGGAACCAACCGGCCCTGGATGCTGACCATAGAGATTTCCGGCGGGCCAGATGGTCCCCGGAGGCTCTATGATCGTTCGGAGGCCGGACGCAATGTAATGATGTGATGCCCGGCCTCTGCATTTGAAAAATGGCTGGGAAGCCAGGATCATTTTTTTTATTTTATTTTACGCTTCCCAGCCTAGAGGTGAGATCTGGGGACTTATTGACCCCATATCTCACTGTAAAGACCTGTCAAGCACTATTCCTATTACAAGGGATGTTTACATTCCTTGTAATAGAAATAAAAGTGATCAAATAAAATAAAAAAATTAAAGTAAAGTTAACAATAATATTTTTCAAAGCGCCCCTGTCCCCGCATGCTCGCTCGTAGAAGTGAGCGCATACGTAAGTCGCGCCCACATATGTAAACGGCGTTCAAACCACACGTGAGGTATTGCCGCAAACGTTAGAGCGAGAGCAAGAATTTTAGCACTAGACTTCCTCTAACTCAAACCATGCAACCTGTAAAAAAATTTAGAGTGAAGCCTATGGGGATTTTTAAGTACCAAAGTTTGGCGCCATTCCACGAGCGTGTGCAATTTTGAAGCGTGACATGTTAGGTATCTATTTACTAGGCGCAACATATTTCACATTATACAAAAAAATTGGGCTAACTTTACTGTTTTAAAAAAAAAAAACACGTTTGAAACATTGCTGCGCAAATACCGTGCGAGATAAAGCATTGCAACAACCGCCATCTTATTCTCTAGGGTCTTTGCTAAAAAAACATATATAATGTTTGGGGGTGCTGTGTAATTTTCTAGCAAAAAAATTATGATTTTTACACGTAGGAGAGAAATTTCAAAATTGGCCTGGGTAGCAAGTGGTTAAGCTTCAATAAAAAGTTGCAAAAAAAAATTACTGGAAAATCTTCATGCAATTAGGCTACTCTTTTTCTGTTCTCAATCAAATGTATATGCAATGACTGCACCACACCGATGCCATCAACTAAATTTCAAAACCCCACATGATGGGTGCCAGTCCTTTCAAGCACAGCATATACTTGTTGATTTTCAAGGTGATATCGACAAATCCATGGCCACTCTCAGAGGCAGTGATAGATTAAAGTGTTACTAAACCCACAAAAGTAAAATCAGACTTTATATGCAGTAAAGCATGCTCGTTATACTCACTGTGGAACCTAAGGGGTTAATCCTTTGCATTGTGTATAAAGGCTGTTTGATCCTTTCTCTCTGATCCTCCTCTTCTTCCACCGTCTCCAAAAAATAACCTGATATTTTCAGAGCCAGGGGACGGGTTGCACATGCTCAGTTTGGTGTGTACTGCTAGAGAGTTTTTTTTTTTTCTTGGAAGGGTGCATGTGATCAGCACGGGGCCAATCAGCACTGTCCAGACATCTCCAGACAGAGGATCAGGGGAGAATGAAAACTCCTCCTACAAGCTTTACTAGGAACTGATAGAAGTCACAAGGCTGCTATATACTGCTGATAAAAAAATGTATTTATTGATTTACTAAAATTATTGCATTTTCATGTTCTGTGTACTGTGGGAGACCAGATATAGTGAACGCACGGTCCCTGGCTTGGTAATGTACCAGATTTTATTAGCTGGGTTGGCTACTAACTCCAAAGATGAACACAGCCAGTGCACTGACATCTGCTTTCACGTACTGCACTACAAGGCCCTTGTCACCGGTGTCACCATGGAAGCAGTAAGATTACAGATTGAGTTTATTTAAGGTCACAAGACACCGATGGCATCAATATGACTGAACGTTGGTTCAGGCCACAAAATGTCTGCCCCCACAGTAAAGATAAAAATGTTAATTTATTTACATTATTAACCATAAACTAGGACATGTACAATTGAATCTGCAGATGATTCTTAATTTCTAAAAATGAACAACAATGATAGTTTGTGCAGCATCCACGTGTACATATACTCCAAGAGTAAAAACAAGATCACTGCAGCTTATACACTATAATAAAAGTACATTTTGTCATTTATCATTTAATGCACATTCCCTGATTTTTTTGGGTTGTATAGTTTTCTATTTTTTAGGGCTAGGCTTTTTTTGCATTCTTTGCATGAAAGAAAAAAAGCTAAGCAATAAGTACTGAATATTACAAAGGTAACAGAGAAGGAAAATAGCATCACCTACCCTCATAATTAACAATCACGATGGTCAGCATACATTCTCTCCCCAGCATCCTGGCAGAGTGGAGGACTAGAGACCACCTCCCCAACACGGACAAAACAATACACTAACATCTATTTTTGGTATCACTGCTCATCACAGAGCGTGAAATAAACAGCAGGAGAGCTGGAAATTTGGAATGCTCCATCTTCGCAGCATGAGCGGCTGTCATGGTAACACAAAGAGCATCTCTCCTGCAGTAACTGAGAACCAGTCACGTGGCGAGCTACGAAAATATAGCGACACGGCCTGCACTACAGCAGATGTTCACACATTACTAGCCACCCACAAAACCAGACATGCCCACTTTTTGAAAACATCGAACTGGAAAACATTCAGGAAGCTTATCATGCAATCAGAAATTCACGTGAGTTTTTTGTTGAGAGATATCAATGGCATAGGGCTGGAATCTTTGATTGGCCATTTTCCACACAGGTGTTGCTTCTGGTAATCCAAGGCCATGGCATGGATTTACAAGATGATTTGGTGCCCAACATGTTTAACATAATAAAAGTAAGAAGAGGCACCCACCTTCACTTCATACAATATTAAACAGTTTAAAGGTAACCTGTCAAGATAGCAATATGAGGGCTGACCTCCTTCTGAAAATGGTTGCATGGCTATTATGTACAAGCTTCAACAACTTGAGTAATATACAGTACGTAGAACAAGTAGATAGATCAGGAAATGGTAGTCCTTATCTGTACACTTGTTCTGCATCAGTGATTCAAAATATTTAAGCAAGAGGGACATTAGTTATCATTACATAGGTCACGCATAAATCTTGTCCACAATTTAAACAATTCATTCATAACAGCTTTGTTTTCTTTGCTGTGATTGGCCCACAGCTATCACATGGTACCTGGGGAAAAATCCCTGATCACCCCCTCAGAGTGACACTAAACTACTCTGATTTTTATTTATTTTTTTACATACTGTCACAAGTCAGTGTCCTTGATCACCACACACCAGTTAATTAAGGGACTGGAGGACATTAGTTTTGAGGAAAGATTACAAGCACTGAACTTATTTTCTCTAGAGAAGAGACGCTTGAGAGGGGATATGATTTCAATGTATAAATACCATACTGGTGACCCCACAATAGGGATAAAACTTTTCCGCAAAAGGGAAATTAAAAAGACACGCGGCCATTCACTAAAATTAGAAGAGAAGCGGTTTAACCTTAAACTGCGTAGAGGATTCTTTACTGTAAGAGCGGTAAGAATGTAGAATTCTCTTCCACAAGCAGTGGTTTTAGCAGGGAGCATCGATCATTTAAAAAAACAATTAGATAAGCACCTGAATGACCTTAACATACAGGGATACACAATGTAATACTGACATTAAAGCACACACACAGGCTGGACTTGATGGACTTGTGTCTTTTTTAAACCTCACCAACTATGTAACTATGTAAGAATGTCAGCCAGACAACTAGAATCTTCAGAAGATGATGTCAGTAATGGCAAACTTCTTAACAAGTGTAGCGGGTATTTGAATTTAGGGGAAGCATCTGGGTGGTAGTGTAACCCAGATGCACTGATTGCTAGGGAATCTGAGACCCTTTTATGGTTCTTGGAGGACTCTGGTGGTGTGAGGTTCCCTGCGGCCTACAGGTGGCGTTGTTGCCGGGGGCCGGAGGTGAACTCACACCGCAAGACTGTGCCCTTTTGTCCTCCCCTGGAGCTGGTACAGCGGGGCGGGGAACCCACTGTGGCGCAAAGGGAGAGGGGATAAAAGGGGTGGACGACTTTACCACGGGGTTGGTGTGGAGGTTCAGAGTCGGGAGGTCGCGGCCGCACCCAGGCACCTTCAGCTTGGGTGCTGGCGTTCCGGTGTTCTGGGCCCAGGTGCCTTTGACCTGGCCGGAGCGGAAATGGAGTCCATCTCAGGCACCTTTAGCCTGGGGTGAGGTACTATGGCGGATGCCTGGGGCTCAGTACCTTCGACTGAGTTCCGCGAGGGTGGAGGAATCTGAGGGGGCCCTAACTCCTTGGGTGCCTGTGTCTGAGTTTGTGAGGTCTGGTGAGCAGAACTTCTCTGGAGAGTCCGGCGCAGCATCGCTGGTGACAGAGAGGCCTCCGGTATCTCCCTTGGACGGATATCCTTCCCCTGACAGGGGCCGTGCTAGCGAAGGTAATTCACATTCTACTTCACATAGTCAGTGACAGTGACTATTCGCCACTGGTGATACCACAGTGGTTGGCAAAAGAAGGGAAAGGATTGTGCCTCGACCTATTCCCATTACTACTAAGTTGTTGCAAAAGAATCCAACTTAACCGTGCTGTGTGTTTATTCGCTGAGAAGAATAAAACTGTGTTGGACCTATTCACTGTGTGAAACTCTGGTTACTAGGCGCAAAGGAGTCAGGGACGAAGGACAGGACTTGACTCTAGGACACCTACACAAAGCCCGATCTTTCTGGCCTTCACCTCTTCACTATGGAGGACATGGGCCGTGGTGTATCTCATCCCTCCCCCCAGCACTAACACCCCTAGACGAAGAAAGACAAGCCGAGAAAGAGAAGGGGAGAGAGGGGTGAGGCCGATACACAAGTTTTCTCTAAAGATCTGGTAATAGGGCTACTCCCTGCTCTAGTAAATGTAAGTTTCTCTCACTATCTCGAATGAGAAGGAGGGCACAAGCATTTGGGCACGACAGCAAGGGCATGCGGTCGCCCCTCCCTCCATGTTAATAATTAAAAAAAAAATCCCCCCTAGGATTTAAAAGGTGCTATCACTTTAAATATTTTAAAAAAATGGATTAGGTGGGAAAAACAGGATTTAAGGGAAGGAGAGGTATCACGTGAACCTTTGGAATATTCTGGAAGGTCACGTGATACCTTGGAAAGTTCTGGAAAGCAGGGCTCACTATATAAAGGAGCCCTGCTGTGACATAATTTTCAGTGTGTCTGTTTCAGCGTGAGGAGCTCTCCACCCCCTCTCCCTTGTCGCAAAGCACGTTTTTGTGGTTCATCACCCTTTTTATTGAAAGGGGGGACTGGTAGTTATGATTTATGATATTGGTGCTCAAGTCCTTTATGACTGAGCAAAGTTGTATTTTGCAGTTAATAAAGTCTAATTATTAATAAATTATATTCAATTATTATTATATTCAATTATTATTATATTCAATTCATGGATAATTTATTTACACCAACTAACGTGCCGCGGCCAAAATGTTTGCCACTCAATGGTGTCCGTGTTATTTATTATATTTAGAATTTAGGCTGGCTTTTGGATGAAGGAAGAAGGGCGACCTGCATTTTCATAGGATAGGATGATGTACTGGATTTGTTCATAGTGCCTTCTAGGTGTAACTGGCATAGTTTTCTACATATGACTTATTTCCATTTAGGAACCCTGATCCAGACAGGCAGTGGACACAAGGTTCGCTTTTATTGCACAGCTTCTCTGCCAGACCTTCAGATTCAATGTCTACTTTTGTTTTCTCCAGTTCCAAGCACTTTATGCAACTCTCTGCAGGTTCCACCTGGCCTGATGCACACATGGGAGTCCCTCACTGTACCACTCAGCTGAGAAATCACCAAGCTTTACCCTCTTATATTGCTATCTTTTTCTCACTACACTGCTCAGTTGCCAAAACTCTCTCTGTGCTATTTACCCCAAACTGAGGCTTCATTCACACTTGTGCGACTTGTCATGCAACTTTGGACATCAAAGTTGCATGACAAGTCATTCCCCATGTTTTTCCAATGATAACCATTCATATATGCGCAACAAAGTCCCGATTCAACTGGTGCGATGCAGGAAACCCTCTGATTCCTGTTCGGGTTCCCACATTGCACCTGAATCGCACACTGGTTCACACTGACACCTGCGAACCGCTGGGGGTGTCAATGTAAACTCAATAATACCTCCAAAATCGGTTCGCAGATCTCAGTGCGAACTATGAAATGGTACAGGAATCGGATTGCATGGGTGTGAACACCCATGCGATCCGATTACAGTGCGGATTAAAAAAAAGTGTCCTGCACCATTTTGGTGGGAATGTGATGCAATTTCAGCCATACAGTTTGTATGGCTGAATTTGCATCGCACAGACACATGAGATGTGCACAGCAATGCGGTACGAATCACATGCAATGTCTGTGATCGCACCAGTGTGAACCCAGCATTAAAGATGCAGCAACTTCAAAGTAGTTCATGCACTACTTTGGTCAGACTTTCATGAAACTTGAGGGCCATAGACTTCAATGTTTAACCCTTAGAAGATGCATGAAAGTCGTACCTGAATGTTATACATTGCAACTTGTGTGCAACAGTTGTCCATTATCACTGGTCAAAGCCAAAGTCCAAGTTTCACCCATCCAAAGTTGCATCAAAGTTGCACTCCAAAGTCTGCGCAACTTAGTCCTACAAGTGTGAATGGAGCCAAACAGTTACCAGTGAATGTGACGAACATGCAAATGTTATAAACTGCCCTTCAAAAATTACACCCTGTGACATAAGTGAATATGTGCACTAAAAGTAACGTATCAAGTCCAAACAATGTATCTTTAGATCCAGTGCATATGATCTCTTCTAATCTTCCACCACACCCAGTGTTTGGTGATCCCTCTCCCGTAAGATGCAAAACTCACCACAGCAAGTTGCCTCACACTCTCGTGTTTGGCGTGTAAGCGTAAACAATGTCTCACAAATAGGTATAGCCGGTTTTCCAGATTCCAACCAAATGACTGTCAGATTGCTCCACATGCAAATATGTAAAAAAAGCTCCAATGGTGTGATATCGTAAAATCAGTTTTAATAACACACTGTAAACACTTCAATTATTGCACTCACATGAACTTTGGAAAACTTGAGCATTAAATCACAGCAAACTCGTAAAATGACTGTACCAAAAACGAATGTATCTGTCGCAGCGGACCCACTGTAAACCACTGATCTCTCACCGCTTCTCCCTGGACCTCCACTGCCTAGTTTGACTTTGTGACGTCACACGTTCCTTCAGACGGTTGCCGCACAGCCACGCCCTGACATGTTTCGTCGTAAAGACTTAATCATGGGATTGGCTGTGCGACAACTCCTCCTCTTATCTATCCCAAGTATGGGCGGAAGTACACTCACTTCTCCAACGAATGTGGGTGGAAGTGTGTTATCTTCCAATGACCAGTGCCTCCTCCCATCCTTCCTGCTCCAACTAAGGGCGGAAGTGCGTCACCGGCTCCTCCAACCATGGGCAGAAGTCGGATATTGCTACGGATGTATTACCCGAGTGTCCCCTAAGTGTATGGTGGTTGCGGGGACTGTAAGCTGCGCAGGCCTTGAAACAGCAAAGTAACCCCAAATCATAACAGTTCCACCACCATGCTTCACAGTAAGTGTAAGGTGTTTTTTTCCTGAAAAGAATGTCTTCAGTTTGTAGCAAACAAGTCTACTGCTACCGTGACTAAACATCTATAAATTTGATTGATCAGTCTCCAGCACATTGTTTCAATAGTCCGGGTCTTTATCTATATCTGGTCTTTATCTATATGCTCAATGGCAAACTGTAATAGTGTTCTAATGTTCTTTTTTTGGACAGAAGAGGCATTTTCTTAACACACTTCCTATGCAGGCTAAATTGGTGCAATTTTTTTCTAAGTGTAGATGTATACAGTTTGACCCCAACTGCTGCTAATGTTATCTGAACACCCTGCAGAAATCTTTTAACATCATTTGGTCTGCTCTTGGGTTGAATTTGCTGGGCTAGTCCTGGACAAATTAGAAGTAGTTTCAAATTCACACCACTTGTAGATTATTTTCCTAACAGTGGGATAATTTATTTTCAATCATTTGGTGATGTGTTCCTTTTCCAGGTTCCTAGGCATCCACAACTTTCTTTCTGAGGGCCATAGAGTGCTCTATTGATCATGGCACATGTCAATAGCAAAAATAACATCAGACACTAGAAGCCTAAGGTTTTAAATAAAACAGTTCCAGAAACCAACTATAAAGTTCTAACCCGTTGGTATCTCGTTCCCTATAGATTGGCGAAATTTACGCCAAACCAAACAGGCCAATGCTTCCGGGGCTGTCCCGACCCGGGCACCCACCTACACATTTGGTGGTTTTGCCCGTTGATACAATTATACTGGGAACAGATATTTGAAACTGCCTCCAGAATATTTGGCTTCACTATACATCCTGACCCAGCCACGGCCTTGCTCAATTTAAAACCAGATTACATCACATATAAACAATTTAAACTTCTCACTCAATTGTTTACGGCAGCCAAACAAACAATTGCAAAAGCATGGAAGACCCCTAAACTGGAAATAGCCGAGACCATACGTAGAGTCAATGGATTTATGGCTCACGCCAAAATGCTAGCCATAGAAAGAGATCAAATTCCAATCTTTGAAAAATTATGGAACCCATGGATTAAATATCACCTATCTTCATTCCGCGAAGACTTGATTCTCAGGCCATGGTAGTGGGTGGATCATATCGTGAACACTCTATTATCCTGTTGTAATACACAGGTCAAAGACCAATGAACTCGAGCCATCCGAGTGGACTCCTATACCCCCCCCCTACTTTCCTACTATCCTATTCTACTTATTTTTAGGTTACCTACTTATCCATTTCTATTTTCATGTCATTTTTACGCTATCTTTTACGTCCATTTAAAGTTCACTTAGATCTTTATTTTTATTTGAAAAGCATTATCTAAGCGGCATTATAATATTGCATTATGTAATTAGTTCTTAATTATACTAAACCAAAAAATATTTGTTTGTTCGTTATCTTACCATCTATTGTAACATACATCTAGTGCGTGGATGTATCCACCGTTGATTTCTGCTTAGCCCTTAGAAACTATACAGCAATATGCACATTATAGACCATGAATTTACTACTTATTCTTTATAATAGAAATATGTAGTCAATGTTCTACAACCATTATAAATGTATGTTCTGTACATTTCTGTTATATCTCTTTCAATAAAATACTTTAACAAGGTAAATAAAACAGTTCCACTTACATAGTTCCTAAGGAGGTTCTAATCTGCCTAATTGACACTTAATCTGGAATACCGTATTCTAATTCCATGGATCTGAAGTGCTGGCAAAGGTAGAGGTGCACTTATTTTTTCGGTCTAACAAATGTGCATTTTTATTACTCTGTATTCATGAAAATTATTACACCATGTCAATTTTATGTATCATTTGATTAAGTATATCACCTTTATCTGTAGGCATTATTTGATTCTAATGTTTGCGTGTTCAAGTATATTTGAAAAAGTCAACAACTTCCACTTACTTTTTCACATGACTGAAATTGGAGCAATGCCCAGATGTTAGTATGTCCATAAATAATTCAAGTTAATTGGGCAAACAAGATCCACCATAGACAGTAAATATCACAAGCGTAGTGTACATTATTACATGTGCACTTATATACAACACAATAAGCCATTGCAGTCCACTGAGCTTGGTTGTTTATATGATTATAAATGTATATTACTTACTGAATGATGTGTATGATACATGAGGGAGGGAGGTTAGCGTTTGCTGTTTTTGTGAAGTGTTTGATACTTGTGATGACTCCAGACACATATGGCTGACAGCGTCCTTTTCTTGTTGGTAATAATTAATCAATTTGCAAAGCAGAGGAATTCCACACTGTGCATGTTTACCATTAGCAAATTTGTGATTTTCCTGATTTGATTATTGCTACTTTATTACTATCACTACTACTTGACCTTTGCTAATTGGGAATGGATAACTCTGTTTTAAATAATGTGCCAATCCCACAAAGGGTTTTTGGCCCACATCCATGAGAAAACTACATGTAAAGTATGTATAGCTGTTTACACATTTTTTATTTTTTTTTTACACAAAATACTTTCCACACATTAGCAACTGCTTGACCAACAGTCCTTGAGGACATACTATTCTGTCAGTCTACATATGGGCAGGTGCAATGACCTAGGACACACATAACCACTGCCTCCTGAACCCATGGGCTCCTGCTGCCAATCACTGGAGTTCACATTTGCAACACCCTATCACAGACTAACCTTCACCATAGCATTTTCACCTCAAGAGGGTCCTGTGGAAATACCTAGCCCTCCAAAGAAGCAGATCGAACAGCTCAGATGTCTCAGTGGTGGCTTACTACTGTATACTGTATATAAACACATAAACACATCATCTCACTCTTAGATGCACACTCAGAAGCTCTCATTGCAGCAGCAAGCACTTGACCAGCAGGGCTCTTTGTGACCTTAAAGCCTGGTACACACAATGAGATTATCGGACGAATGATCGTCCATTTTTTATTTTTTTTGCATGCTAATCTCATATTGAAAATGAAGAGGTTACTAAAGTTACGAAAATTCTCGTACGACAAAATAAAAATGTAATGTATTGTATTTGTATTGTAATTTCGGCCGAAAATGTAATTATATAATCGTACGATCTGGTATCGTACAAGAATTTTTTTTATGTTTGTCCCTTTGGATAATATTGGATGAACTGTCGTGATCGGCTCTCGAAAGTTGTGTAAAAACGATCAGATTATCGTACAATCACTTTGAAAGCGGTACTATTCGTACGATTTTCTGATGTGTGCACGGACCTTAAAGCTATTCAATTCTGCCAACAGTTCCTTGTACTGGGTAAACTCTTTCTCCCACAATTTCATTTCCAGGACCTTTATTTTTGCTAGGGACAGATTGAATAGGCAGCCTCCTGCTCACTATGATCGTGGAAGGCTAAAACCACTAAGCCCTACTGTGTCAATTACACCTAGGGTGCATTCCTATGTGCTTTGGAGTCCCGCCCTGCACAGCATATTTAATGGGAATGCTGCACTCCACCCCTTCAGAAGTGTACACTGTACAGATTTCTACTATAAACTGTCCCAAAAAAAAAATACTGAAAAATGCCAGCTTGTCCAGTTGTCTTTCATTTTCGTGTTCTGATGTTCATATTGTTCATCAGAACACAAAACCTGTTCATCAGAACACAAACATGTGCAGAGTATGCTAGTGTGCATAGAAGCGGAGTGGCATTTTTGTTTTATGACAAAGTATGTAACCACCAAAACTTAGTCTCTACAAAAGCAGAAATAAGAAGAGACAGGTAAGTGAACTATAATACAACATAAAGCATCTGTCTACCAGCCCTTCCTCTGAGATAATTAAATACATTATTTGCATATTGACCCAAACTACAACTACAGAATGTCGACTACAATGGGAAGGCTAAAAAAACTAAAAATACACTATATGAAGTTACAGAATTATAATCTACTGTAAACCCATAGTTGGGTACAGTTATTGTTATTACATTCATCCCAACATACTAATAATTTCCACCTGTCTAACCGGTCAAATTCCAAAAATTTACCTTAAAAGAGAAGAATGGCCAAAGCTTTTTTGGTCATACTACAGTTCTGCACTTCATACTAGTTCACTTACTTTTGCACTCCTGTGAACCAGAGTGAGCCTATAGTGGGCTATTGCTCACTGTTAGCTGATTTCCTGAACCAGCTCTCTGGTAAGCTAGCGGAACCACTGGCTTCATTCTGGGCTCACAGGTGGGACTGTAGAGCTCGGAAAGGCATCGGCGGGCGGTGGGAGCGACCCCTCCCTCAGCCTGTAAAAGCAATCCAGCAACCACCAGCTCCAAAAATAATATCAGGAGGATGCCTGTAGCTGCAGGCATCATCCTGATATACCACTTGAAACTGCCGACGTATATGTACGTTAGACGATCTTCAAGTAGAATTAGAAAAAGTCTCAAAAATGAAATCTGGAAAAAGTCCAAACATAAAAAGTCCAAAAAAAAAAGTGTTCTGTGCAACATGTAAAAACGTCAGTGATTCCAAGGAAGTGCACGCCTCTTACCAGAAGCTTAGGACCTTCTGCTCAGAAAGGTAAAAAGCATATGGGAAAATTTCTATGTATCATCCATCTCAAGAGCATCCAACATGTCTCTGGTCCATACCAACACTTAATAAAAGTGGTGTTCCACCATTACAAAGGTATAAAGGCCTTGGGAAAGGAAGAGACACAGCTGATAGTATTAACCTATATAGCATGGTTTATTAGCACAAAGTAAGATACTCACAGTAAAACAGCTAAAAACGGCATATAGAACTTAAATCACGCCACCGCCCGACCATTTTGTCATCAACGGACGGCATCAAGGTAAGCTGTGTGGTGGATGACCAAAAGAAGGGCAAGGGATGGAGCTACTCTCATTGACAGTTAATATTATCAAATCTCAAACATATTCAAGAGATAGACTCTAACACATACCTAAAATGCAATTGGAGCCTAATATGTTTTTTACAAACCTTTTTTTAAAACTATCAAAAAATTATCCAGTGGATATTGGGATAGCACTATCAAGTGACCAGATGATAGATTGCACTCATTCCATAGAAGGAAAAAGATGCCAACTGCAGTAGGGAAGAGAGAGTTGATACACTGCTCCTACTATAACAAATTTAAAAACATAAATAACATCAAAAATTTGTAAAATATAAATTAGACCCCAAGAAGTAAAAGGTATAACATTTAAATAAAAATAAGATTAAAAAAGAAAGTTAGAAAAAAATGAAAAAAATTGAGCAGGTATAGAAAATGTGTTATTATTAAAGTGGTTGTAAAGGCTGAAGGTTTTGTATCTTAATGCATTCTATGCATTAAGATCCAAAACCTTCTGTTTGCAGCAGCCCCCCCCCCAGCACCCCCTAATACTTACCTGAGCACCATCTCTGTCCACAAAGCCCTCGGCCGTCCGGGACTCTACCTCCTGATTGGTTGAGACACAGCAGCGGCGTCATTGACTCCCGTGGCTGTCAATCAAATTCAGTTAGCCAATCAGGGGAGAGAGGGGCGTAGCCAAACAACAACTCTGTGTCTGAATAGACACACGGAGCTGCAGCTTGGCTCAGGTGCCGCCATAGCAAGCTGCTTGCTGTGAGGGCACTCGACAGGAGGGAGGGGCCAGGAGGAGCAAAGAGGCACCCGAGAACAGGAGGATCTGGGCTGCTCTGTTCAAAACCTACCGCATAGAGCAGGTAAGTATAACGAAAATTTAAGGGGAGCACTCCTATGGGCACATTCATATGAAAGTTTAGTATAAAAAGAAAAAAGGGGGGGCAAAAGTAGCCCACAGGTCAGACTTTAAGGGCACAATGAACAGTGGAGCGTATACAAAATTATTACAATATTTATTTATAGCAGTACATGGTACAAAAAAAAACATTTGAAAGAGTTAAAAAATCATATATAAAAAATACATGATAAAGAGTGAGGTAAGTATAACATGTCTGTTATTTTTTTTATAAACAAAACTTTACAATCACTTTAATATAACAGTTAAGATCCCAATCTACATTAAGTCCATGGTAGGAGTACGTTTTTAGATTGAAAATCCATCACATTTCCATACGGGGAAATCTCCCCGTATAGAATCGGACATGACGCCCCCTCCAATTTGGAACAAACCTGTCAATTCCTATTACTTTAATGCTTAATGCCTGTGGGGTCCTTATAACAACAAGATGTGAAATATCTTGAGATGCTATGCCACCTAAAATCCTTAGAAACGTTATTAAAATGCCTATCTACTAACATTCAGAGACCGTGTGGTCCTCCCTATATACTGCAGGCCACATGGGCACTGCAGGAGACATACAACATTCCTTGTAGCACAAGTGATGAACTCAGCAATGTTATAGGATAGTCCTGTCAATTGTGGGGTGTAGGATTTAGGGCAAGTAGTATTAGGGCCCCCACATTTACAAACTTGACACCTCCTACATGGTAAAAAAAAAAACAGTCCTGCAAACAGTTTGAGAAGACCAAGTTGTTCTATCAAATTAGGGGCAAGTTTATCTTTTAAACATTTCACCCTACAGAACATAAGAATTGGTTTATCAGGTAGGAGAGTCCAATGCTTTATAATGTTTGAGTATAATCTAATGTGTATTGAGAATCTTATTCAGACTTTTGCTTTAGTGTTTATCATCATCATTATTATATTGCACTGCTGAGTTATTTAAAGGGGAAGTGCAATACTATTTTTTGCACGATACATATATAAAAGCTAAAGAATGTTCCTTTGACGGTTTTTGTCTAGTGAATAGGGCATGAGATAAAGTATCAAGGGTTGTCTACTTATAGACCCTGCTATGTAAATATGGCTCTGCTTACTAGTGTATGTTACTGCCTTATTTCCAGGAAACCTGTTCATTCTCTGATCAAATCTATGCCATTGTTATATTGAACTTCACCCTTCTTGTAGTAATAAAAACATATCTATGTTAATGTTACTGACTCTCAAAGAGTAAACAGTTTTCTGGCAGTGCAGAGAAAAATTCATAAAACCCATGTTTCAATTTGAGATATGGTGCAGAATATAACCAGGCTTGGAGCTCCCAATCATTGTCCTCATAGATAATCTCCCTCCCAGGGAATTCACCCTCCCTCTCCCAACTCAATTTATGCTGCTATGTATAAGAAATAAGTAGTTTACAGGAAGCACATGCCATGTCCTCAACTCAATTACAATGATTAGAATCAAAGGACAGTATGACATCCACAAACCCATGAATTGAGGTGAACTCTTACTGCACGGCTCATAAATTAGATCGTTGGATAAGGCAGAGCATTGGCAGAGGCGCCAGAAGATTCACAAGAAAAAGCAGTTCTTTGTTAACTTCATATGACTTTGTAATCCCTTGGGGATTTAACAGAAGTGAAGTATTATATTTAAATGTGAACTGTGAAATCTGAAAAATGTTACACTATTTGTGCCTAAGAATTTAGTGTCCACTTTTTATGCAATCTCATGTGAAAAATATTAGATTGGTTCTTTTCAGTTTCTTAAATGACGGGCACTGTTAGATTTCAGAGCAGGTCGGTATATCTTGGTGCAGAAGCTTTAAGTATCAGATAGGCAAGTATGGTGCTGTGTAAAGATTCCCTTTAATGTGGTGGTAAAAAGAAAAACAAAGAACAGGAACAGAACCCATCATGCATAATGCATTGGATCAAGGATATTCTAATTTAAAAGTTCGTAATATTTCAAATAAATTCCAGGGAACCAATTAAACCAATCAGGCACCTCCAATTCTAAACAGGGTACACTGCAACCGTACTAAAGTCCATTTAATCTACCCATATCACATTTCTAGTACAACCGCAAAGCTTTGCCCCGGTCAGCGATACTCTACAGTGACAGGGGGAGCAATCCTGTCCGATGTAGGTAATCCGGTTTGATGTAGGATTATTCTCCCATAAATTGTCAAGCTTTTCCTCTGTGCATCCCCTCATTATGTTGCTTCTCATCTCTGGAATCTTTCCAGCTTCATAATGACCTTGGCTGTAAACAAATGTGCTGTTTAATGAGGTATAGATAATGATCCAGATTCCAATGATTTCTTTACTATCTGTGTCTCCTCCAAGGGCGCACACCGTTTAGTAACATTCACTGTGATCAACGATGTAGAGTAGAACTTATCAATGGTCACACTTTCATAAATACCACCTTGTTTGATGGTGTTACATTAAAAGAAATAACATCTTTGCATGTAACTCAGAAGTCCCCTACCTTACAAACATTCTGCCCCATAGTACAATTTCTTCGTGACTGCAGTTGAGCGGACTCTTCACCAAAAGTGTTGAGTGCTGAGATATCTGCTCATGCTCTACAGCATTGCTAAAAATATCCAGACCTGCTTACAGTCTCCTCTCTCATCTGGCTCTTGGTAAAATGGGACAAGCAATGTTCTGTTTCCTCCACAGAACAGGGAAGGAGAGTTCCTACTCCATCAAAGATTTACAACATGTTTGAAGATTTTTTATGTGCAATAACATATGCTTTAGATGGCCAAAAGTGCTCTTCAAAATCAAAGGATTGTTAACCACTTCAGCCCCAGGCCATTTTGCTGGTCAAAGACCAGGCCCCTTTTTGCGATTCGGCACTGCGTCGCTTTAACTGACAATTTCGTGGTCGTGCGACGTGGCTCCCAAACATAATCGACATCCTTTTTTTCCCACAAATAGAGCTTTCTTTCAGTGGTATTTGATCACCTCTTCAGTTTTTAGTTTTTGCGCTATAAGCAAAAATATAGCGACAATTTTGAAAAAAATTACATATTTTTTTACTTTTTGCTATAATAAATAACCCCCAAAAATATATAATTTTTTTTTATTTATCCTCAGTTTAGGCCGATACATATTCTTCTACATATTTTTGGTAAAAAAAAAAATCACAATAAGCGTTTATTGATTGGTTTGCGCAAAAGTTATAGTGTCTACAAAATAGGGGGTAATTTTATGGCATTTTTATTAATAATTGTTTTTTACTAGTAATGGCGGCGATCAGCAATTTTTATCGTGACTGCGACATTATGGCGGACACATCGGACACTTTTGACACATTTTTGGGACCATTGTAATTTTTACAGCGATCAGTGCTATAAATATGCACTGATTACTGTGAAAATGACACTGGCAGTGAAGGGTTTAACCGCTAGGGGTTAAGTGTGACCTAATGAGTGATTCTTACTGTAGGGGGCGTGGCTTGGCCTATGACAGGGAACAGA
This sequence comes from Rana muscosa, assembly GCA_029206835.1. Classification (NCBI taxonomy): domain Eukaryota; kingdom Metazoa; phylum Chordata; class Amphibia; order Anura; family Ranidae; genus Rana; species Rana muscosa. The sequence goes on from CM055116.1 coordinate 190,550,872, forward strand.
CGATCACTGACATGCCACTAGGAAGAACGGGGAAAGGTTTGTTTACACTTACCTCTCCCCGTTCTTCAGCTCTGTGACCCGATCGCGGGACACCGGCGGCGATCGGGTCCGCGGGTCCCGCAGGCACAGTCATAGAGCTTCGGACCGGGTCGCGAGCGTGACCCACGGACAGGTTCTTAATGGGGACGTACCTGTACGCCCATATGCCTGTCCGTGCTCCCCGTTCTTCAGCTCTGTGACCCGATCGTGGGACACCGGCAGCGATCGGGTCCGCGGGTCCCGCAGGCGCGGTCATAGAGCTTCGGACCGGGTCACGAGCGTGACCCGTGGACAGGTTCTTAATGGGGACGTACCTGTACGCCCTTGTGCCTGTCCGTGCCATTCTGTCGACGTACATCGTCGTGCGGCGGTCCTTAAGTGGTTAAAGATCAAAATACGTATTTATGATACAGAATATTTTTTTTTTCTTATATGTATGTATATGTATGTATTTTTTTATGTATCTTGAAGAAAATACAGTTTGCACCCCTGTTTGTGAATTCATCATGCTTCTTGTTATAATTCATAAATCTTAGTGAACTGACCCTACAGATTTCTAATTATTGAACAGGAGCAACAAAATCAAAGTTTAGACTGCCTCCTTTCACCTGTTTTCTTCACACTTGGTTAATGGGCTCGCATTTAAGGACTAATAGTGAGACAGGAGAGGTGGAAGGAAGTCAGACAATTTTCATGGTCCCGGCCAGTTTTAAAATATCAGAATTTTCAGGCTTTCAAGGCTCACATGGTTCTCAAGAAAACATTACGGTTGATTTACTAAAGGAATAGAGTAGTTTAACTTACAGCAAAGTGAACAATCACTTTGAAAAGTGTACATGAACATTTCATGTGATGCTGTCTTCATTTCAATCATCTCGTGCAAGTATAAAACCTGTTTTTTTTATTTATTTCCCATATACATAATATTTAAAGTGGATACAGCTTTAACTTATTTACAAACCTGAATGAGCAGTCTCCATTCCTGTAATAAAATGATCCTAGAAGTACACGCAGGCCCAGAAGGCTTTCACTTACACTCCTGTTGCTGGTTTATAATGTGTTTTGTATTGAAAGAGATTCTTTAGCATCACATAATGACGCCGAAACATAACTAAACATTATCGCTACTATAGTACTTTTAACTTTCGACTAGGGCTTTACATAGGTGAGGTTAGATGCTTTTCTGCCCCTTCATTTCATAAATTAGTAGATACTGTTCACTTACTGTACAAAAGCTTAATAATTAAAGTGAAGCTGTAAATAAGGTGCATGTTATTGGATGATTAAAAAAAATAACCTTTTTAATTACCTTATTTACCTTATTTACTAATTTACATACCGTATTTACTAAGCTTAGGGAGCATTCATTTTGCTAAGTGGACAACCTCTACTCCTTTAAAAACCAATCCAGTGTTGCATCCCCACCATGAATGGCCCTGCTGGGGGAATTAATGTAAACCAACAGGATTGGATAGTCTGATTGGTACATACATTTTTACATCATTGTTAAGCAAAGCTATCCCCAGCAAATGCTGATGTGTATACTGCTTTTAAATATATTTTTTAATAAATTTTTATACCTTTTCTGACAGAAATTAAGTATAGTACACACTGGAATCACTACTATGGACCTGCCAAGAAAAATTCCAATTGTATTGCACATCTGCTAGAGGAAAAGCTAAAACAAATTAAGCTACCGACAGGTATCCCAGGGAGGTTCTGCAAATAAATTAACAGCAAATCAGTAAAGTGAAATATTTAAATTAACAATATTTTTCATGGTTGGAAGTAGTTGTGTTTTACAACTAGCAATAACATCTTTTCCTTCCTCTATTAAACGGACCTGTTAAAATACAAAGTCATTTAGAAATTCTCCATATTAATGGAGACTTTATATTACTCAGAGCATGAGAGTTGATTTCATAATATGCAGTCTGGCTCCCTAGGGAAGGAAAGGATATGATTAGCTCTCGGCAGGACAGCCTACAAATTGAAAAAATACAATATTTAATTACAATAGACTAAGAGAACAAAATTATAGCAATCAGTTCTATAAGATCTGATTACTTTTCTTAGCTTGGATCAGCTCAGATGCACAACAAAAGATGAGAACTACACTACTTGAAAGGCAAACAAAATAATTTAATGCATTTATCACATAAACAAAAGTGATTGATAATAGTCAGAAATCATTTGATGATTATGTTGCTAAAATGTTTGGCAAAGTTAAGATCTCCAAGCAATCACAGAAAGTTCCAGCTATAATTCTGTATAATTGTCTATGTTTGGGGATGAAAATGGAAAAGATATCAAAACATAAAAAAACAAAAGTCCCACCCAAACCTGTCTAACCAAAGATGTTTAGGAGCTGTAAAAAATGGCTGCCTAACCTATCAGATTTCAGATTTAATGAGTAAAATCTGTGAAAATGTGACTGACTGTCTCTGTACCTTGTACATTTAATCTGTGTTATTAGATAAGTTTGTTTGCTCCAAAAAATGAAAAAACACAATATCAATAAATGACTGTGGACTCTTATCTTTTGGTCTGACGCTCCTTCTGTATATGCATGCCTTTTACTGCTACAAAAATTGACTCATGCTTGGTATCTATGTAAAAACTATGTGTAAATGTGGACTTAGAAAACCTAAGTTTTCAGAATACTAACTTAAAAAGACCAAGTGTGTAGTGCAAGGCAGAGACCATTTTAACAAACTTGCTAAAATAGGGTGACCAGACATCCTCGGTTTCCGGGGACAGTCCCCGGATTGAGGACACTGTCCCCGGACCAAGTCTGTCCCCGGTTTTGACCCCGGATTGGATTTGAACAGGGGCTGGGGCAAATTTCAAAGACAGTCAGTGCAGAATAAAAAAAAAAAAATTTGAATTTCACACCCCGCTCCGTCACTCCTACTAGCTTAGAGGGGTGTATTTTTTTCCCATTATCTGTGCCCCTTCCTGATGATCAGGGGCATGACTATTCAGCTCATATTCAGCTCACATGTTCTTCTGCCTTGGCTCAAGTCCTGGCCAGCTGCCTGCCTGCTTATTTCCTTGCCTCCCCTGGGGGAGTGATCATCCTTCACTCCCCACCCAGTAGTAACCAGGGCCCGGAGAGTGAAACTTGACAGGCTGTGAGGCGGACGGCAGTGGCGATAGACAGAGAGTCACTGATTGCTGCCATTACTAGTAAAAAAAAAAAAAAAATAATGTCCCCGGATTTTATTTAAAAAATCTGGTCACCGTATGCTAAAAGCCCCTTTAGGCCAATAAAAGGTACAAAGCCAAGCACAACTATTTTGAAGACAAGGCTAGTGCCAGTAGATTAGACATTACAGGCACCTAAAGATGCAATTCTAGTGACATAGAATAAAGAGAGTGTTAAACTTCTGGAATGGTACTGGTTGTTGGGGAGGTTATTTAGTTGTTGTGTGATATATTTGTGATATATTTCAAATTGCATGTAGCTATTTCAGTAATGTTGGCCATCATCTGATGACTGGATGGAATCCATGGCTTATACATAGTAGGGCTTGGGGAAAATATAACCAGACCAATTATGACAAGTGGGCATTCAAGCAGACCAGCACAATGCAACTTCCAAATGTCTGGACCCCCTCCCCCTGTACACATCATTAGATCCTAAGAATGTGCAAACGGTATTTGTAAATAAAAAAGTTTGATTTTATACTTGCCTGACCCTCCTCTTCTGAACTGATTATGTTTTTTTATTTTTTTTGTTGTTCTCTAGGAATTCTCACCTCACTTCGTTGGTCATTTATGCTGCCATGTGTCTGGTGGTAGAGCGTTCCCCACCTTTCACATGCCACGCCTAGGATGTGCTTCATTCATCGAGTGCTTTCTATGCTCAATTCTACCTCTCTCTCTTTTCTTCCTTTTCTGCACTTTTCTGTCCCCCCCCCTCCTTGCCTCCCCCTCCCCGAGTCCTGCAGGTCGGCTCCAGCTCCAGCTTCATCAGCCTGCCTACCCACACACTCTGGACCCTAACCCTTATCAGTATAGCTTACTCTTTCTCCCTGATAATGGCTGACAACATCCCTGAAGATTTATTTACAAAATATACATGGGTTCAACTCTCCTGTCAAGAGGGCGAAGGTTTTCCACCACCTCAAAACTAGCCGTGTTGAAGTATTCTGTCTAAAGTCTGTCTCTTCCTCCTCTTCTCCCCGATTTCTTTCTCCTCACTACCCCACGTTTTATTTGGCTTCTGCTCCACTGCCCTGAACATTACCTTGCCACCCTCTTTGGTTTCCCAGCTGCCAGATTCTTTCCCGTATCGTTGGAACTCCTCCCTGGATTACCTTGGCGTTAAGTTGACTCCCCATTACTCATCCCTTTTTGCCACCAATTACTAACCCCTGATACAATCCCTTCTGTCCCTCATGCAATCTTGGAGGTTCCCCTCTTTGTCCTGGATAGGCCGTATCTATTCGGTCAGGATGACCATCCTCCCCAAAGTTCTTCATTATTTTCACACTCTCCCGGTTCATGTCCCTTCCATTTATCTACATGTCATGCAGAACAAGGTTCTATCCTTCATCTGCGATCTTCAGCGTCCCTTTGTGTCTCGTTACACCCTCTACCGACACAGACTGCGAGGAGTCCTAGGTGTACCTAATTTAGCCACGTAGTATCAAGCTGCCCAGATCCCCCAATTAACTCTGCTCCATGCTACCTCTGATATTCTGCTGTGTGTGCTTCTGGAACTTCACAATAGTGCCCCCATTCCCCTTTCGGCTCTACTTTGGCTTTCTTACAAGCTTCGCCCCCCCTCGCTCAGCCCACTGATGTGTCACAGCCTTAAACTCTGGGACTCTGTTCGCTACTCTGGTAATCTCATGTCCCCCTTTCTACCGCTCCTCCCCCTCTTTAATAACCCCCTGTTCCCGCCAGGCCTTGATCAACCGAGCTCCTTCTCTTGGTGGTCCTCCCATGGCTTCACGGAGGTCCAACACTTTCTCTCATCGCGTATCCTTCCCTCCTGGTCTTCCTTACAAGACACTCATGAGGCACCCTCGTCGGAATTCTATCGCTATGCTCAACTAAGCCACTGGGTTTCTTCGTTAAGATGCAATTCCATTTATCTTTTTCAAAAAACTTTTTTTTAACTCCTTTGCCTCCATTTCCCTGGGGCACCAGGGGCTATCTCTAAAATTTACTCTTCTCTAAAGGCTATGAACTTGCCCGGGGCCAAGCCTTATAAGTTGCGGTGAGAACAGGACTTGGAGACCTCTATCAAACCGGAGGACTGGAACAAGGCTTGGTCCTCCGTGGCTAAATGCTCCTTTAACACGGCTACTTTAGAAGGTACATACAAAGTCCTCCTTCGGTGGTACTGGGTCCGAGCCCGGATAGCGAGCGCGACCCCATCGTATAATGACCGGTGCTTTAGAGGACGCGGTCAGTGGGGCAATGTAATACACACTTGGTGGTCCTGTAATCGCCTCATAAGGGTTTTGGTCCAGGGGGTTTGGCTTCCTGCATTCCTTATTTCATATACCCATTCACAAAGATGCTAAATTTGCTTTTTTGCACTGCCCGATCCAGGGCTTGTTTTCTTACAGAAACTGGCAACTTATTTGTTTTATTGAGGCCAAACGGGTTATACCCAGAGCTTGGAAGAGACCCTCTGTTCCATTTGTTGAGGCGAAGAGCACTCTAACTGATCTCATGATCAATGAGAAAATGTTGAGTATTTTAAATGACTACCACTCTAAATTTATTAAAGTATGGTCTCCTTGGTGGACCTATGCTCTTCCCACTTTACACCAGAGCAGTCTGAGCCTCTCCTGAGAACTATCTTTTCGCTCTCTCCTCCTGCAGGTCTCCCCCCCTCCCCTTCTTTTCTCTCTATTCTGGTCTGCCTTTCCTGGTTTCCTCTCCCCTTTCCCTCCTTTTTCTTTTTGCAATCAAGACTATTCCTATGGTCACTCTTGATCTCTTTTGCTCTTGGGTGACCCTGGATCCTCAGATTTGGGGCCCACCTCATGTTGGTTAGCGGCCACCGTCGCTATATTTTCAATCTTGTTCATTTTGTATCTTTATGCCGAATGTTCACCCCGGTCTGTGACGGGAATTTTCATAGGACCAATATATATATGCATTTCCCTCTGCTGCGATCTAGTGTACCTGCATCTTGGGCCCTAATTAGTTGGCCCTTATGCCCTGGTGATTTATAGGAACCTATGGGTTGCCCCATAAGGTCGCCCAGTTGATAGTTAATTCCTATCTATGTTATAAGATCGTTACAGTATGTTCATTGAACTACGCCCCTGCGTGGGTGAACGTTTTTCAAGATGTTATATTTTTTCCCAAAAATTATTGTACCAGAAAAAGTAGGATTTTTAAAACAGCTTACCTGTAAAATCCTTTTCTTGGAGTACATCACGGGACACAGAGCAGCATAGTCATTACTATGTGGGTTATATAGAATTACCTTCAGGTGCTGGCACTGGCAACTTCCAAAACAGGAAGTACCCTCCCCTATATAAGCCCCTCCCATCCGGGAGTACCTCAGTTTTGTAGCAAAGCAATACGTGTCCCCAAAAGAGGGGTGGGAGCTCTGTGTCCCGTGATGTACTCCAAGAAAAGGATTTTACAGGTAAGCTGTTTTAAAAATCCTACTTTCTTGTTCATACATCACGGGACACAGAGCAGCATAGTCATTACTATGTGGGACGTCCCAAAGCAATGCCACATGAGGGGGGGATACACCATACATAAGCTGGGCGCCATCAGGCATGAGGATCTTTTGCGGCCTGCAACACACTGCGCCCAAAGGCGACATCCTCCTGACTTCTAACGTCCACCTGGTAGAACCTAGTAAACGTGTGTACTGAAGACCATGTTGCGGCCTTACAAATTTGCGCCAGGGAGGCCTGGTGATGCACTGCCCATGAAGTTCCAACTGCTCTCGTGGAGTGCGCCCTAACTTTGAACGGAGGCGGTCTACTTCTCAAGCCATAGGCTTGTATTATGACCTGTCGAATCCACTTGGCTAAAGTAGATTTTGATGCTGCCTGACCCTTTCTGGGGCCTTCCGGCAGAACAAACAAAGAATCCGTTCTACGAATCTGAGCAGTGGCTTTTAGATAAGCTTTAACTGCTCTTACTACATCCAAAGAATGCAATAACTTTTCCTCTACCGAGCTTGGTTTGGGGAAAAAAGAAGGAAGAACCACATCCTGGTTCAAGTGAAACCTCGATACCACCTTAGGAAGAAAGGCTGGGTGAGGACGTAATACTACTCTGTCCTTATGGATAACCAGATATGGCTCTTTACAGGACATGGCGGCTAATTCCGACACTCTTCTAGCCGAGCATATGGCTACTAAAAATATCAATTTCCTGGTGAGTAGAACCAAGGAAATGTGCCGCAAAGGTTCAAATGGCTGCTTCTGCAGAACCGACAGAACCAAATTTAGATCCCATGGGCATATGGGAGCCTTAATCGGTGGAATAATACGAGTCACACCTTGCATAAAGGATTTGACAAGTGAATGCATAGCCAGGGGCCTTTGAAATAGTATTGACAAGGCCGAAACCTGGCCCTTGATAGTACTTAAGGCAAACTTCCTGTCTACAGCCCACTGCAGGAAGTCCAGAATTCTGCCTATAACGTACTTACGTGGATGCCATTTTCTGGCCTCGCACCAAGTGATGTATGCCTTCCAAACTCTATAGTAGATCTGCCTGGATACAGGCTTCCTGGCATTGATTATAGTTGATACCACAGAGTTAGAGAGACCTCTCTTCTTTAGGATGTGGGACTCAATAGCCAGGCCGTTAAACTTAGAGTTAGTAAGGAAGGGTGGTATATCGGTCCTTGCGAAAGCAGGTCCGGACGACGTGGAAGGGTCCAAGGACTCCCCACAGACATTTTGATGATCTCCGCGTACCAGGCCCTTCGGGGCCACGCTGGAGCCACCAGGATCACCGGCTTCTTCTCCAACCTGACTCTGCGAAGGAGTCGGGGCAACAATTGTAGCGGAGGGAATGCATATATCAGTCTGAACTGATCCCAAGGGAACACCAGAGCATCCGAGCCGCAAGCGAGGGGATCCCTTGTCCGGGAGACAAATCTGTCCACCTTTGCGTTGAATCTGGATGCTAGCAGATCTACATCCGGTGTTCCCCACCGCTGACATATTGCTCGGAAGACCTCGGGATGAAGGGACCATTCCCCTGGGCATAACTGTTGGCGACTCAGAAAGTCCGCCTTCCAATTCTCCACCCCTGGAATGAAGACAGCTGATATACATGGGACATGCTTTTCTGCCCATTCCAGGATGTGACTTACTTCCCTCTGGGCTGCACGACTCCTGGTGCCTCCCTGATGATTGATATATGCCACTGCTGTGGCATTGTCTGATTGAATTCTGACAGGGGACCCTTGGAGTCTGGATGTCCAGGCTACTAGGGCGTACCGGGCTGCTCGTATCGCTAAGAGATTGATGGGCAGGGTTTTTACTACATTTGACCATCTGCCCTGGAGAGACCATTGCTCCAGTACTGCCCCCCAGCCTATAAGGCTGGCATCTGTAGTGACCACCTTCCAAGATATCGGGCTGAAGGGTTTTCCCTTCTGGAGATTCTGGGGGATCAACCACCAGCAGAGACTCTTCCGAACGGAAGGGGACAAAGCCATCGGGAAGTCTAGAGCCTGAACTTTTCCGTTCCAGGCTGACAATATGGCCCTTTGTAAATTCCTTGAGTGGAATTGGGCGTATGGCACAGCTTCGAATGATGCTACCATCTTTCCTAGCAGCCTCATGCACAGGCGTATGGACGGCTGTCTTTTTGCACAAAGCAGACGGACCAAGGCCCTCAAAGAGGATACCTTGTCTAGAGGTAAGAAAATCTTCCTCTGGTCTGAATCCAGCCGTAGCCCTAGATATACCAGGTTTTTCACTGGCTGTAGGGCTGACTTGTCCAGGTTGATGACCCAACCGTGAGACTCTAGATACTTGATTGTATCGACAATTACCACTTCTAGCTTGGCAACTGAGTGGTCCATCAACAACAGGTCGTCTAGGTATGCCATTATCGTTATACCCCGTGTTCTTAGATCGGCCAACAGTGGGGCCAGAATTTTTGTGAACACTCGTGGTGCTGTGGCCAGACCGAATGGTAAGGCTCTGAACTGAAAATGGCGCCCTTCTACTGCAAAGCGTAGGAATTTTTGATGACCTGGAAAGATGGGAACATGCAAGTAAGCATCTTTGATGTCGATCGAGGCTAACCATTCCTCCCCTTGTAGGGCAGCGGTGACCGATCGGATCGACTCCATCCGGAAAGACCGGACGTTTAGAAATTTGTTTAGACTCTTTAGGTCCAATATGGGTCTTATGTCCCCGTTTGGCTTCGGGACTGTGAAAAGGTTTGAGTAGAAACCCAACCCCCACTCTTCCATAGGAACCTCCATAATTACTCCTTGGAGCAATAGTTGTTCTAACGCCAATAGGAGAGACCCTCTTTTCAGAGGGTCTCTTGGCATGCCTGACCACATAAAATGGGACGGAGGAGACTCTTTTAACTCCAACTTGTATCCCAGAGTTACTGCGGAGAGCACCCATCTGTCTTTGATCGTCTCCCGCCAGGTCTCTGCGAACAACTGAAGTCTTCCCCCCACCCGTTTGAGTGGGGGCAGCCCTTCATAGGCTTGACTTGGAGGCTGGTTTAGTACCCCTTCGGATCCAGGGTTTCTTATTACCCTGTGACTGTCCCTGATTTTTACCCCCTGAGTTTGACTGAGGAGGCCGTCGGAACTGCTTAGTAGCAGACGTCGCAGGGATAGGAGAGGTAGTCCTCTTAAAAGATGGACCCCTAGACCTCTTCTTACTCGGTAAGAGAGTACTTTTACCACTGGAAATCTTCTGGATATACTTATCCAGGTCTTCGCCAAAAAGGCGTTCCCCATGAAATGGGAAGCTAACTAAGAGCTTCTTACAGGGAGCTTCAGCAGACCAGTTTTTGAGCCACAGAAGCCTACGCATATGTACCAAAGACAGCGTGAGGCGGGAGGCCTGATGGATAGAATCCTTGATGGCGTCAACCGCAAAGCATAATGCTCTAGGCAGATCAGCCAGAGCCTGGGCCTGCTGGTCTGGCAAATCCCTCAGGACCATTTTCATTTGATCCTTTAAAGCTTGGCAGACCCCAATAGCTGCCACTGCTGGCTGTGTAACAGCCCCTGCTGTGGAAAAAGCAGATTTTAATAAAGATTCCAATTTTTTATCCACTGGATCTTTGAACATTTGAACATTATCTACTGGACATATCAGTGATTTGTTCACAGAAGAGATGGCTGCATCCACCGTAGGAACATTCCATCTCTGGGTGAACTTTTCCTCCATGGGATAGATCACCGGAAACCTTTTAGGCGGAACAAATAGTTTATCAGGATGTTCCCAGTCCTGGTATATAAGTCCTTCCAATAATGGATGTATTGGAAAGGAGCAATTAACCTGGGGAGCTTTTAGCGACCCCAATGAGGAGACAGCAGTAGTTGATGGTTCAACAAGAGGCATTTTAAATGCAGATCGAACCATGTCAGTTAGGGTCTGGACCCACAATCTTTCAGTCTGTGATGCTGAAAATGGTTCATCTACTGTCGATTCCTCAAAAACAGAGCTAACCTCCTCCTGATCCCCTTCAGGTAGGTCGGTCCCTTCCTGGGACTGTTGCTCTGCCAACAGGCACTCTAATGGAGGTGATGGAGATCTGGCGCGCTTTCTTTCCTGTAGAGAAGAAGCGATCAATGCAGCCAATCTCTGCTCCAATCCCTCCAGAGTTGAGGAAAAAACCTCCTCTGTTATATATGCAGGAGCAGGTGGACTGAGGACAGCCGCAGTACCTGGCACTCCCGGGGGTTCCTTATGGGTATTAACCTCTGATTTCTCAGGGGAGGAGGGTGCAGATGACTGCTCCAGATCCTCAGAGCCCGATGGAGATCCCCTACACTTCCTGAGAGGTATATCTCTGAGTTTTTTAGGCGGCATATTCCTTAGTTCAAAGCTGAGGTATTCCAGCCGCAATACACCCCTTACTGGAATAGTCTAATGCAATTTGCTGCTATGTACATCAGTGGGTGTCTACTAATGCGTCTTTCTGGGGATGCCTGTATCAACCGCCCGCTGTAAGCCCCTATACCATGCTACCAGCTCCTTTTCATGCTCTGTGTCCATAGCAAGCAGCGTGGACTGAGTCCTTTTATCTTGCTGGGACGCCCGCACATGCGCAGAAGCGCTGGGCGCACAGAGCGCGTCATCCGCCAGGCTCCGCCCCCTTTTTTGAAGCTAAACCTTATAAAAGGAAAGCATGTGTGCGCGCGCGCGCGCGTGCATGTGTGCGCTCTTGGCGCCATGTAGGGAGAGGAGCCAGGGTCCCTGTTTCACCAGGACTCGGGGATGGAAGGAAACTACTTGGCAGCATGACAGAGGAATGCAGCTTCCCTGATAGAGAGCTCACTCATCTGCCTGGACTTTCACCATGGAAGGAATAGTCCCAAGAAAAAAGACGTTCCACAGCGGCCTCTAGTGGACAAACACAGGTACCGCACCTTTGTCTTTTTTTTTTTTTTTTTAAAACCTCCTTTATGAAAAAACATTTCCAGGTTTACAGTTTTTTTAAAACTTCCCTTATGAAAAAACATTTCTAGGATTTCTTAGGCATATACAGCTATTAGCGGGAATACCCTTTAGGTAACAGGCAGAAAGACATATTAGGCTTGGGGGTCCCCTCAATAGAACCAAGTTCCTGAGGGGCCCCCACTTACCTTTTCCCCGCCGCAGGACTTTGTTTGGTCCACAGAAGCCCAAACTTCACCTCTCACGGCAGGCATTGTACTAGACCTTCAGGGACCGGGTTCCCAAGGATTCCACTCCCCTGGACCTGTATAGCACCCTGCACAGATAGCCTCTTGGTTTTGGGTATGACCAGAGCTCTGGATCCCAGGGTCCAGCCCTCCTAAGAGAGGCATTACAGGCAAAACCTTGCTCTTCTCTGCAAGGCCCGGGTACCGACCGTTTAGCTATGAAGCTTTTTTGGTCGGATCCGGAATAGCTTGCTAAGGCCCAGAGAACCTGTACACAAGCCCAGATGAATACATGTTAACCTTGGCCAACACCTTAGACACTGGCAAAAAACTGAGGTACTCCCGGATGGGAGGGGCTTATATAGGGGAGGGTACTTCCTGTTTTGGAAGTTGCCAGTGCCAGCACCTGAAGGTAATTCTATATAACCCACATAGTAATGACTATGCTGCTCTGTGTCCCGTGATGTATGAACAAGAAAGAAAGAAACACGTTACTATTAAAAAAAAAAAAAAAAAAAGATTCACACATTGATAAGATTATTTATATCAAGTTGATATTTAGTATGAAATATCACTGAAAAGGCCATACATGGCATTCCCATTGGGAAGTGTTACTGCTGCATTTGACCACTTTACAAATAGACCCTGGTGATCAGCAGTGGTTTTCTAAGGTGGCACCCCTCATCTTTGCAGGTCCCTGTGCAGCAGCACAGGCAGTAAGGCTATCCTAGCTTTTATGCACATACGGAGAGAGGAAGCTTTGGTAGCAATATGCGTTGTCATTCACCCTGTTTGTACTAAGAAATACACAAAAGGATTTAAGAAAAACCTGCTGAAAAAAGAGAAAACAGATTGTATTATGCCAAAGTAATAAAATTGTGTTTATGATAAACTCAAATCAATAGCTGAAGTCCGGCCAAGAACACGAGTGTCCAAACTGCTTAAGAGCAGCTCTTTTTCTGTGCACTCTAGCAGATTAAAATGAAATGTATGTATAGTGGGGCAGGCAGGCGAAAAACACCTCAACTCTTCACCTTCTACATCTACTTATTCAATGCACTGCAGTCTTATCAGTAATTAATATAATTTTGTCTGCATACAATCAGGTCAGCTATAATGTGCAAAAAAAGTCAGTGTATTAGTATTCTAAAGAGAATAGTGTAAGTGTTATTGTAAATTGACAAGGTCGTTTTACTTGTAACTTGTCATTCTGTAGTATTTTTTTAAGATTCTGCATTTTAATGGATCTTATGGAGCAGTGTATACTAGCATTTGTGTTGCTTTTGTTATACAACCCATTGCTTTGCTTTTATTCCTTCATGTACATCAATGCAGTCTTCTAAAAACACATCCCAAATTAACTGATCTCAAAAGGATGCATGTTGTTTTGACTTTTGTAAAATCTGTGTATACCCTAGGAAATGTACTGTGATATGCACCAAATTTAAAGTATATGTAAACCCTTACCTTGTAAAACAACCCAATCAGTTTTAAATAAAAATATATAGTATATATAAAAAAAATATACAAATATCTTCATTTTTTCTAATGATCATATAATCTCTGTTCGCAGCTGCATAAGGCGCTTTGAGAGCCAGGGGTGGAGAAACAGCAGCACACTGATCTTCCCAGCGATTAACTGTGCAGGGGGGCATGTCAGCACAAGTCTTGGCCACTGGAGGACAGGCAGGCTGTGCTCCCAGTACAGCCAGAAAATTGACCATGCTGGAAAGGATTTGCTTCTATGCCTATTGTGGTCAGTTTGCATCAGAGGGCTGGGGGGACTACCAGGATCAACCAGGTATTTCACACAAAGGAAGCAATACAAAGAGAACAGGATATTTTTTTAACACAAGTACATGATACAACAGACACATCAGGAACATGAAATGTTGGGGTAGCATATTGTTTAAGCGGGGCGATGATGATGGGACAAGAAATCAAATGTACTTGACTCCAAAATGAGCATAAACACAATACGCCTTTTTTTTTGTGCCAAACAAGATTTTCTAAGAACCTAACTAAGAAGAAGAGGCTTTGAAAACCTTGGTGGCTGATTTATTCCTAATTTTTGGGCAGGGAATAGTTATAACTAGAGTTGCCACCTCATCCCTTTAAAATCGAACACATATTAATTACATAGGGTGTTTGGCTGATTAAGGTGGTAATTAAACTCACTTGGTGCCTTACCTGCATTAAATTAGCTTCAGAACCTGTGTAATTCATATATGTTCGGGTTTATAGGGTTGAGGTGGCAACCCTAGTTAAAATACCAATTAGGTTTTTTGGTGCCTGTTCACCCAATAGGGAGATTTACCAAAATCATTTGTTCTGGTGACCATTGTCACTAGTAAAGTTGGGAAATTCAAAATGTTTGAGCTTATTAAAAGTATAGATCACTTAAACAGGAACAGAGGATAAATTGTTCAATACGGAAATGTTTTCCTGTGACAACTGTCTAAGAGAGCATTTCCTGTAGTTTGGAGAGGTCCTCTTTTACTTCTACTTCCTGTTGTGTCATGAGACAGAAAATGTCCCCCACTGGACATAGACAGCAAAAACAAAATTCAGGGGTTTGAACTCTTTCCCACTCTATCTGAAACAAAAATAAACAAAACAAAACAAAAAAAAAATGTCTTTATGTTCTCTTTTTTTTTTTTTTTTTTTATTAGGCTTTCTAAGTTTTTGATGAAGTATGGCAAATAAATGGGGATAAATTCATGAATTGACAAGTGCACATATTCTTACATTCTACCCTGGTTATGTTTTTTTTTTTTTTTTTTTTTTTTTTATCACTTAATCTTGTTTTGGTCGCCTTAGGTATACTAACATATTTGGTTAATTTTCTTTTGTGTATGTCCTTATTCTTTTAACTTTCTATTAATAGCATCCCCTCTTGTCAAACTTCCATTTCCTCCAGAAATTGCATAAAATAATCTATTTAATGACAGCAACTGATTGCTTGTGTTTACCTTTCTAACAAACGCATTATTATTTTGGTATTTCCATCACCCACCTATGGTGTTTTATTATACTAAGCAGTATAAGCCAGTGTACCTACCTTAACAACAAGCCATGTTAGCCCTGATGGTCTGAGATGAGGACTGGGACGGCAGACACAAACCTCAGCTCTTCTATGGAAGTTAATGAGCTGAGGGTTCTAAATCATTAAATGGCCTTCTTCTGTATGTAAATGGAAAAGTTTAACTCTATCCTATCTTTGTCAGGCTTTTAGGAGTCAGTGAGGTGTTAATTTAGATATTATCAAGTCCCTCACAGCCATACAAGTAAAAATAAATGGCAATTAACTAACAGAGTTTTCATTTCATCCTATTTACATAGAATTATTTAGACCAGTTAGTTCTTTATTTTTTTCCATTTAATTACAGGGGTCAACCTGAAAATGGTGTCCATGTATGTGATTTTTGTGCCCTGTGCTGTTACCTGGGCCTATGTTTTTATGGTAATATCACAAAGCAAGACAATAGAGATGCCTAATACAAAAGACGCTGCATTAGAGTTATTATCAAGCCATATTTCCACTAGGCAGAATTACTGTACATTAACTTTGGTACCGTTCAATACTCAGCCTGCCAGTCAGCAATCTCATACTGCTACTTTACAGCCTTCAGAACCCTAACCGCAATACAGCACTGTTCAATCCACAATAGACATAATACAGAGACAGTTGAAGAAGCAACAAGTAAAGCAGGGAGGAGCAGCTTACTTACTAGTGTCCTTTCTCTGGTGTATTCCCAGTTGTCCTGCTATCAGCATCCTTTGTTAGCTAAAGGGCAGGTAGCACCAATGAGCTTCATTCTTCCCATCCATGGGGTATATCCCAAAGCTAGCACTCAACAGAAGACGGATGTGTAATCAGGTCCACCGGTATCCTAATTAGACCTGGGAGCTTTAGTGATTTTGGAAAGGAGGAGTTGAAGAATGCTAATGAAGGAGAGCTCTTTACCTTCCCCAATAATAACAAGTCTACGCAGACACCACATGTTGCTGTCCAGGAGAAAGACCGCCTACGCCAGCCAACTCCAGCTACGGGAGCAATAAAGAAATTATAGCCCTGTGTGCAAACACATCACAGCTTAATTGATTTCTCGGAGACAGTGATGTATTTTCTGACTAGTTCTGCTCAGGACGCAAGCTTGGGAAAGAATAAATTCAATGCTGCAACTAAGCCATCATCAATTGCCTTAAAACGCCTGTGCTGTACATTAACATCTCTGCTTCCAGATGGACACTGAATTTAATAGCACCACGTTTTACTTAATGAATGGAAAATGCCACAGCAAACCCAGCCTATAAATATTTATACATTAGGAAATAAAAGTTGAAATGTACCTCCACTTGGCAAGCCACAGGCTTAACGCACTCTGCTGATGATTCTTTATGTAAATGTATAATGAAAGTTATTAGATGTGAAACACATTTCATGGGTCAGCAATAGAAATAAAATATCACATTGTTCTCACAGCTTCTAACCTTCTTCTTGCTGAAGGTGCATTGCAGCACTAGGCTCAATTGATTTAGTGGATGTGTTCTATTAGTGAGAGTGCTCTTCTCATCACACAGTCCCTCCCTTCAGTCCAATCTATCATTAATAGCAACGCCAAGATCGAGCCTGGCACAGTGACCAGGGAAGGAACTACTAGACTGCAAACCAGACACTAAATGCACAAAACCTGATTCAACTACATATGCTCAATACAATTGTCTACTATATAAAGCAAATGTGCTACACATGGAGCAAGATAGACAAGATTATTATTCATGTTATAATACAGGATCTATACAACACTGCACAATAATTTACAAAATAGATGGAGACAATACACATTAAGATCACAGTGTTTTGGAATAGACAAAAAACTTTTGCTTTTTGAGTTCATTTCTGAGCACAATGGGAAAATCATTCATTTCAAAACCATCTAGTTAAAGTGGAACTCCAAAGGAAATATAAAAGACACAAATGAATAAAGAAGTATCGCCAAAGTAAAAAAAAACTCTGTTGAATAAACAGAGTTAATTGGTCCTGTTCAGGGCTTTTTTTCAACAGGAACGCGGGGGAACGCAGTTCCGGCACCCTTCAGAACTGAATGTATGTAATGGCAAGAGGTGCTGGGATGTACTGGAGGGTCTATTGATGCTGGCTGCTGGGGAATCTTGTATTGCTGGAGGGGATCTATTTTTGTGGAGGAATGGGGTCTATTGTTGTTAGGGAGTCCTATTGTTGCTGAGGTGCGTCTTATGTAGCTGAGGGGGTCAGTCGTTGCTGGCTGCTGGAGGGCAGGAGGGATGCTGGCTACTGGGGAATCTATTGTTGCTGGGGGGATCTATTTTTGCTGGGGGTGGTTCTTATGTTGCAGGGGGTCAATTGTTGCTGGGAGGGATCTACTTTTGAGGGAGGAGTCTAATGCTGCTGGCTGCTGGAGGGTCTAATAAAGTTGGCTGTTGGGAGTCCATTGTTGCTGGGGTGGATCTATTATCGCTGGAGTGTCCATTGTTGCTAGATCTATTTTACTGCCTTTCTTGTTATCATTAACAAATTCCATACAAAATACTTAGCACCAATAAATGATACTTGGTCCTGTATTCTCTAAAAGGGGTGGTACTGGAAGGTGGGTTAGGGGTGGAGCCAATAAACGGTGCTCGGAGGTGGGTAGGGGCGGAGTCAAGGGTGATTCTGAAGGGAGGAGTTCCTGCATCTATTCTCTGAGAACAAAATCCCTGGTCCTGTTTCAATCCATTCTGTGGTTGCTGAGCAGTGTGGTTGCTGAGCAGTATGGTCAAATAGCTTGCCCCTTCTCCCCCCACTGCTGTCCGACCACAGGGAGACAAATAATTTAAGTCATTGTAAACCCTTTTAGGCCTCATTCACACTAGCATTAGGAATAGGCACAGCCTACAATGTATAATATGGACATCAGACAGAGCTGTTTACACTTAACCCCTTCCTGTAGCCGCCTCCCGGCCCTTTAGGAAATTCTAGATGCCAGGAGGCAGAGGCGGGCATTCAGGTCATGTGACCACTGTGATTGACTGATGCAGATAGCAGAGGAATGAGAGAGGAGACAAAAAAAAAATCACACTAAGTGCTTTGGATAGAGGCAACTACACACTATAGAAGGATATGCTTTGTTCATTGTTCATTTCAATGGTTTACAATAACTTTAACTAGGTGTTATTGACAGCGCTGGTCTCTGGCAGCAGAAGCCCAATAGGGAGGAGCACCGTCATTCAAAAAAGCAGAAGGGGAGGTCAGCTGGTATCACAAGCACTCACAATAGTGGGGCTGGCTGATCTCTAAGCCAGCTGTGTAAACTATTAGATAGCTATGTGAGCGATCAGTAGGCAGATCGATCATACAGCCCCATCAATGCTAATAGATCGACCGCTATTGGTATATAATAATGAGGCATTGTGGATAAAGGCTCTCTGTATTCCAGCTGGCCACTTCTAGTAAACATGAGGAACTTCCAGGCCCATAATCAGACTTCTATAGTGGTGGCTTGCTTTGCAGCAGGATGTGTGCAGATAAGGTAATAAAGCAGGAGGTGAGCACCTGAGGCAACAATCACGGCTTATCTGAGCAAGCATCTCTGTAATCCAGCCACCTGCTACTAATCTAGCTTCTGTGAGTGCTATAGTCTATGGAGTCACATGGAAGTGCCTTTCTCCCTGTCCATCAGCAGCCCCCCAGCTTCCCTGGCAGTGAAAACAGTGGGTGGCAGCAACCTGCTCTCCAGGCTTGTGTTTCCCTGTGTATCCACTCCGTCCAGCTGACTCTCTGGGGGACTACAGGTTCAACAAGATGAACAGGCCCTGTCAGGGTAGATGGAATAGGATAGTCCCAAGTGAGCAATCTGAGCCCCCATTTTACTCTTATATTTTGCATTTAGAATCTGAGAAAGGGAAGCTAGCCCCCTTTGAAGTGTTTATTATAACATATATTATTTTGGTGGAAACGTAATGTTTGTAATTCCCAAATTCCATATGGAATGCTTTTTTTTTTATCAGTCTGATACCTCATTTTTAACTAATGAATGAGGGCTGTCTCCAGAGCTGGTATTTCCCAATAGTGTGGAGTGCCCTCTATCCCGTTCTGCCTTCCAATGAGAGAGTCTTCAGCCATGTTAAAACACTTTTAGCTACTTTAAACCACATTTAATTGCAAGAAACAACTCAATAAATAAATGCAAACTACCCACAACAATTTCCATAGATGCCATGGTGTTGATTTACTAAAGGCAGAGTGCAGTTGCACCAATCGCCAATCCATCATCCAATCATGTAAAAGCAAAGTGCTCTTTTTTTTATTTCCTTGCACATGGTTGGGTGTTCTTTGCAAAGTGAACAGTGTATTTGCCTTTTTTATATCAACCTTCGTGAAATGATCTAAAACATTGGCGATAGGTTGCCTTGTACCACTCTATTGCTTAAAATAATTGACTGACATTGCATAAAAATAGCTGTATGTGGCCAATGTTATTACCTGCAGGAGGAATGTCCTAAAAAAGGAGGTGGGGAAATGTTTCATTCATGTGAAGTATGGAAGTCAGGAACCAGTCAGAGCAGGGGGTACACCTTTACCAGTTCACTAAAGGGGAGTAGATTTATGTTGGATCATATTGGATGAATCCCCTGAAGTACTGCCTTGTTCTAATTCCTCTGGTACACTGTATGTGTCAAAAATGGGTAACTATTGTGCTAAGCACAATTAATAACAATAATAATGAACTCTCGAGCAGCCAGCACAATATTGATGAAAAACAATGATAACTAATAAAAATAAGGTGCAGCGCTCATAAAAAATGTCCATAAATTATTAGTTCATGGATATTGTTGAAGATAGCACACTTGATAAGGTATACACTATGTGTGGACAGGAAAGAAAAAACCACCACCGGCACCCGATCACACTGTCGCTTACCCTACTCTTTAGACCCTCATAACAAAGGTCAAATAGGCATCGAATGTAATAGAAAGATCCCTCGATCTCTACACACCACAATCAAACAGGCAAAGGTAGATAGATATGGGCACCCTAGTTTCTACACTCCAATCCCAATTAAGCAACCGTTAACTCCACACAAGTATTATTCCCATGGAACACAAAGGAACAAACCTCATGGTGCAGTAATTCTCAATCTCATTTAATTAAATGAATAAAAGGTATTACACTCACCATTTACAGGTAAAAGACACGCTAGTTTCAATGTGGAAAACTTCCAGCATTCCCCACCGACAAGAAAGCCACTGCATTCTGGCATACACTCGCGTCACATAACAAGCTCCTCCCTACGGGTTTCATCATGAGATGACGTTGTCAGGGGCATGGTTAGACGGGCATTTGAGTGTTATATAGGCGGGACAGCACGCAAACAGCGTAAACGAGCTGCGTTCCAATCGGCGGAAGTTACAGTGTTCACAACCAAGAAAGCTATACATTGACTTAAACCCTGCTCCCTAACAGTAATC
The DNA here is from genome assembly GCA_029206835.1 of Rana muscosa. Lineage (NCBI taxonomy): Eukaryota > Metazoa > Chordata > Amphibia > Anura > Ranidae > Rana > Rana muscosa. The sequence continues at coordinate 190,571,237 of CM055116.1, forward strand.
ACACTGTTCTGGTAGATGGTTGCTTGTATCATTTGTATTATACTTCATCTACCAGAACAGTGTGATTACTGTTATGGAGCGGGGTTTTAGTCAATACATAGTTTCCTTAGTTGTGAATACTGTTGTAACTTCTGTGGATTGGAACGCAGCTCATTTCTGCCATTTGCGTGCTGTCCCACCTAGATATAACACTCGAATGTCCATCTAACCACACCTCTGATGACGTGACCTCATGACGAAATGCGTAAAGCAGCTTGTGACATGACATGAGTGCATACCGGGACGCAGTGGCCATCTTGTCTGTGGGAAATGCTGGAAGTTTTCCACATTAAAACTAGCGTGTCTTTTACCTGTAAATTGAGGGTGTACTACCTTTTATTCATTTAATTAAACGAGATTGAGGATTACTGCACCATGAGGTTTGTTCCTTTGTATTCCATGGGAATACCGGTAATACTTGTGTGGAGTTCACTGTATGTAGAGGGGAAGGGCAGTGACTGTTTGGGAGGGGTACTGGACAGCCAATAACATTCTGTTCCATATACAGCTGTTAACATGGCTCTTCTGCCCTCATATGGTAAGTACATGAACTTGTTTTTTTCAGACATTAGGGCAATTCTTCATTTTAACAAATCTGCTTTCCAGAATTCAATGTTATAAATGGAATATAGTAAAATATGGTTATAAACCATTAAAAACTGAAATAAATCTAAATTATTTAAAGCAGTCGCACAGCCTTTCAGAGATATGAGCACAGGCACTACATTACACAGTAGACATTGTCTCAGAGGACACGATTCGTTTAGGATGAAGGGTCAAGTGTTAAAAGCAACCTGTATGAGCAGAGATAAATAGGCTTCCACTTTCCTTCTAAAAATTGTAGCTGCCTGGTTGTCTCTGGCTTCAATATTTTGAATGTTTGACGTGTTCCTGGTCAATAACTTAGAAAATAGGAGGATCAGTATGACAGACAGAAACTAGCATGTGTATAAGGACAACAATGGCACCCAACCTACTGTATTTCCCAGCACAGGTTAACTTAAAATAATACTTCCATGTTATGCTTATATCCCTGCTGCTTATTTACCAGGTAGGTTTGGCTGATTTAGATTTTTTAACGCTGCTTCATAGATTTATCACAATTCTTGCATCTAGTGTCACAGATTGCTGAAGTGGCTGCTCATCTGTAATTTATATGTGTTAGCGTGGATATCCTAAATGATTTTTGATTTTGAGTCCTCATTAGGTGATACAAGACAAGTACTGATCTTTAGAAAGCAGGCAGACTGATAGTACCAGTAGCACAACTATATTACAGGGTCCCATAACAAAATTTGAATGGGAACCCACTGTACCATACCCTAACTACCATGACAGGTAACAAAAGCCTGAAGGGGATGAGGTGGAGAAAGCAATGATAAGAAGTTTAATGTACTGCCAAGTCAACAAAGTGCAGTGTCCAGGAATGTGTAATGTACAACCAAGGGCACAAAGTGCAGGGGTCAGGAGACTCTAACATACATCCTAGGGCACAGGGTGCAGGGTTTAGAAGACTCCAACATACATCCTAGGGCACAGGGTGCAGGGTTTAGAAGACTCCAACATACATCCTAGGGCACAGAGTGCAAAGGTCAGAAGCCTCTAACACACAGCCTAGGGTCCAGGATGCAGGGGTCACAAGGGTATATCATACAGCCCAGCAAAGAGAGAGCAGCATTACCTACAAGGGACTTGTACAGGCCCCCTATACATTTTATTTGCAGAAACGCAATCCCGATTAATCACTGCACTATCCCAACCCTCATGGACCCTGAGAGCCTGAACTACCCCTTTAAAGTCAAGTCAGGCACAGATAAAAGCTACTTACTATTTTCTCTAATGTTAATGACAAGCAGTGGTAGCATTGTATAACTACCGTATATACTTGAGTATAAGCTGACCCGAATATAAGCCGAGGCACCTAATTTTACCACAAAAAATGGGAAAACGTATTGACTCGAGTATAAGCCTAGGGTGTCCATCTGCATGCCTCACTGTGCCTCACTGTGTCCATGTGCATGCCTCACTGTGCCCATGCCTCACTGTGTCCATGCCTCACCTCACTGTGTCCATGCCTCACTGTGCCCATGTCTCACTGTGCCCATGCCTCACTGTGCCCATGACTAGACTGACGTTTAACATAGGAGTCTATGGAAGGGGTGCCTAATTTAAAAAAATCGATGCTCCCCGGCCGTAGGTCTTCCAGACAACAGACTTTGCACACGTGTAGAGGAGAAATGGGGCTATATGTGTGCCAAGGTTCGGGTTCAGGGGACCTACGACCGGCCAGTACCGGGTCCCCAAAATCACCAGAGACATGACTGTTTAACATGGGAGTCTATGGAAGGAGCGCCCGGCTTTGAAAAATCGGTGCTCCTCGGCGGTAGGTCCCCTGGACAACAAACTTTGCACACTTGTAGAGGAAGAGTGGGCTACATGTGTGCCAAGTTTGGGGTCCAGGGGACCTACGGACGGCCAGTACCGGGTCCCCAAAGTCTGGGAGATCAGGAGCAAAAAGGTGACTCGAGTATAAGCCGAGGGGGGCATTTTCAGCACAAAAAAATGTGCTGAAAAACTCGGCTTATACTCGAATATATACGGTACATGCTTTTAGGCAATCTTGCGCTTTGTCATCCAACTTTCTTTTCCTTTGTTGCTGCTAATGCATTGGGAGGCCTGAGGGGTGTTCTGAGAAGGGGTGGTGTAACAGAGTTTCTCTCAGGACCTAGACTTGAACCTGGGGCCTCTGCTGTGTCTGGCAATTACTTTTCTCTATTAACCACTTCAGCCCCAAAGGATTTACCCCCTTCCAGACCAAGCCCTTTTTGCGATATGGCACTGTGTCGCTTTAACTGACAATTGCTCGGTTGTGCGACATTATACCCTAACAAAATTGACAACCTTTATTTTTTTTCTTCTTTAGAGCTTTCTTTTGTTGGTATTTGATCACCTCTGCGGTTTTTATTTTTTGCGCTATAAGCAAAAAAAGAGCAAACATTTTGTAAAAAAAAGCAATATTTTTAACTTTTTGCTATAATAAATATCCCCCCAAAAATATATAAAAAAACGAATTTCTTCCTCAGTTTAGGCTGATATGTATTCTTCTACATATTTTTGGTAAAAAAAAAATGCAATAAGTGTATATATTGGTTTGTGCAAAAGTAATTGTGTTTATAAAATAGGGGATAGATTTATGGCATTTTTATTATTATTATTTTTTTATTACTAATGGCGGCGATCTGCAAATTTTATCATGACTGCGACATTGTGGCGGGCAGATCGGACACTTTTGACACCATTTTGGGACCATTGGCATTTATACAGCGATCAGTGATATAAAAATGCACTGATTACTGTGTAAATGTCACTGGCAGGGAAGGGGTTAAACATTAGGGACAATCAAGGGGCTAAGTGTGTTCCTTGGGCGTGTTCTAACTGTAGGGGGGATGATCACTAGAACATGACAGCGATCACTGCTCCCGATCACTTGGAAAAGTAGATCTCTGTTATGTTGCTAGGCAGAACAGGGAAATGCCTTGTTTACCCTGTATTGCCTCTCTGTGTCACGATCGCAGGCCACCTGCAGACATCGATCCCGTGGCGCCCGCTAGCAGCCGATGATGCAGTGATACATGGGTACATTATTTTGCGTACCCGTGCCACTTTTCCGACGTATATCGGCGTGAGCCGGTCGGCAAGTGGTTAGGCTATCTGAGATGCTCCCTCTCTGATCCATTGCACAACCCTGCCTTGTTCCTTGACTTCCGCTGAAACCTTAAAATCTTTGATCCTCCCATGAACTTTCTGATTTAAGCCATGTCTCTGCACTTCCTGTTTTGCCAGTATCTTGCGCTCGTCTTCCCTGCTGTCGTCTATATTTTGCTACCACTCGTCATCGACCCTTGGCTTGTTCCTTGACTATGCGTTTGCCTCATTCCAACCTGCAACTACTCGTTACCGACCTTTGGCTTGTTTACCAACTACGCCTCTATTTGATCCTTACCTGCTTATCCATTACTGGACCCCAACTTTCTCACTTCCTGGTGGGGCGATTTTGAGGACCGCGACCTGGAACTAACACACGGCAAAATTTATCTTGACCATCATGATCTCTGGTGAACACCAGTTAGAACTTAGACTCTGCGAGCCTGTGTCAGAAGGTGATCAAGCTGGGGTACAGTAACAGATAAGCAGGTAGGGATCAAACAGAAGCTGTCCAGCATCCCAGGTAGCTCAGCAAAAAGAGTCATTGCCAGACACAGCAACCAGGTGTGGAGTACAAAGACAAGTGTGTCTTGTCTACAGTCAAGCATTGTGGTGGGAGTGTCATGGTCTGGGGCTGAATGAGTGCTACCGGCACTGGGGAGCTACAGTAGGGAACCATGAATGCCAACATGTACTGTGACATACTGAAGCAGAGAATGATCCCCTCCATTTGGAGACTGGACCGCAGGGCAGTATTCCAACATGATAACGGCCCCAAACACACCTCCAAGACGACCACTGCCTTGCTAAAGAAGCTGAGGGTAAAGGTGATGGACTGGCCAAGCATGTCTCCAGACCTAAACCCTATTGAGCATCTGTGGGGCATCCTCAAATGGAAGGTGGAGGAGCGCAAGGTCTCTAACATCCCCCAGCTCTGTGATATCGTCATGGAGGAGTGGAAGAGGACTCCAGTGGGAACCTGTAAAGCTCTGGTGAACTCCATGCCCAAGAGGGTTAAGGTAATGCTGGGAAATAATGGTGGCCACACAAAATATTGACACTTTGGGCCCAATTTGGACATTATCACTTAACGGTGTACTCACTTTTATTGCCAGCGATTTAGACATTAATGGCTGTGTTTGGAGTTATTTTGAGGGGACAGCAAATTTACACTGTTATACACGCTGTACACTCACTACTTTATATTGTAGCAAAGTGTAATTTTTTTTAGTGTTGTCACATGAAAAGACATAATAACATATTTACAAAAATGTGAGGGGTGTACTCACTTTTGTGAGATACTGTACTTACCTCAATGCTGCAGCTGCCGCTCTCCCATGTTGACTTATGTTGCAGGGGGTCAATTGTTGCTGGGAGGGATCTACTTTTGAGGGAGGAGTCTAATGCTGCTGGCTGCTGGAGGGTCTAATAAAGTTGGCTGTTGGGAGTCCATTGTTGCTGGGGTGGATCTATTATCGCTGGAGTGTCCATTGTTGCTAGATCTATTTTACTGCCTTTCTTGTTATCATTAACAAATTCCATACAAAATACTTAGCACCAATAAATGATACTTGGTCCTGTATTCTCTAAAAGGGGTGGTACTGGAAGGTGGGTTAGGGGTGGAGCCAAGAAACGGTGCTCGGAGGTGGGTAGGGGGCGGAGTCAAGGGTGATTCTGAAGGGAGGAGTTCCTGCATCTATTCTTTGAGAACAAAATCCCTGGTCCTGTTTCAATCCATCCTGTGGTTGCTGAGCAGTGTGGTTGCTGAGCAGTATGGTCAAATAGCTTGCCCCTTCTCCCCCCACTGCTGTCCGACCACAGGGAGACAAATAATTTAAGTCATTGTAAACCCTTTTAGGCCTCATTCACACAAGCATTAGGAATAGGCACAGACTACAATGTATAATATGGACATCAGACAGAGCTGTTTACACTTAACCCCTTCCTGTAGCCGCCTCCCGGCCCTTTAGGAAATTCTAGATGCCAGGAGGCAGAGGCGGGCATTCAGGTCATGTGACCACTGTGATTGACTGATGCAGATAGCAGAGGAATGAGAGAGGAGACAAAAAAAAATCACACTAAGTGCTTTGGATAGAGGCAACTACACACTATAGAAGGATATGCTTTGTTCATTGTTCATTTCAATGGTTTACAATAACTTTAACTAGGTGTTATTGACAGCGCTGGTCTCTGGCAGCAGAAGCCCAATAGGGAGGAGCACCGTCATTCAAAAAAGCAGAAGGGGAGGTCAGCTGGTATCACAAGCACTCACAATAGTGGGGCTGGCTGATCTCTAAGCCAGCTGTGTAAACTATTAGATAGCTATGTGAGCGATCAGTAGGCAGATCGATCATACAGCCCCATCAATGCTAATAGATCGACCGCTATTGGTATATAATAATGAGGCATTGTGGATAAAGGCTCTCTGTATTCCAGCTGGCCACTTCTAGTAAACATGAGGAACTTCCAGGCCCATAATCAGACTTCTATAGTGGTGGCTTGCTTTGCAGCAGGATGTGTGCAGATAAGGTAATAAAGCAGGAGGTGAGCACCTGAGGCAACAATCACGGCTTATCTGAGCAAGCATCTCTGTAATCCAGCCACCTGCTACTAATCTAGCTTCTGTGAGTGCTATAGTCTATGGAGTCACATGGAAGTGCCTTTCTCCCTGTCCATCAGCAGCCCCCCAGCTTCCCTGGCAGTGAAAACAGTGGGTGGCAGCAACCTGCTCTCCAGGCTTGTGTTTCCCTGTGTATCCACTCCGTCCAGCTGACTCTCTGGGGGACTACAGGTTCAACAAGATGAACAGGCCCTGTCAGGGTAGATGGAATAGGATAGTCCCAAGTGAGCAATCTGAGCCCCCATTTTACTCTTATATTTTGCATTTAGAATCTGAGAAAGGGAAGCTGGTCCCCTTTGAAGTGTTTTTTTTAAACATATAATATTTTGGTGGAAACGTAATGTTTGTAATTCCCAAATTCCGTATGGAATGCTTTTTTTTTTTTTTTATCAGTCTGATACCTCATTTTTAACTAGTGAATGAGGGCTGTCTCCAGAGCTGGTATTTCCCAATAGTGTGGAGTGCCCTCTATCCCGTTCTGCCTTCCAATGAGAGAGTCTTCAGCCATGTTGAAACACTTTTAGCTACTTTAAACCACATTTAATTGCAAGAAACAACCCAATAAATAAATGCAAACTACCCACAACAATTTCCATAGATGCCATGGTGTTGATTTACTAAAGGCAGAGTGCAGTTGCACCAATCGCCAATCCATCATCCAATCATGTAAAAGCAAAGTGCTCTTTTTTTTATTTCCTTGCACATGGTTGGGTGTTCTTTGCAAAGTGAACAGTGTATTTGCCTTTTTTATATCAACCTTCGTGAAATGATCTAAAACATTGGCGATAGGTTGCCTTGTACCACTCTATAGCTTAAAATAATTGACTGACATTGCATAAAAATAGCTGTATGTGGCCAATGTTATTACCTGCAGGAGGAATGTCCTAAAAAAGGAGGTGGGGAAATGTTTCATTCATGTGAAGTATGGAAGTCAGGAACCAGTCAGAGCAGGGGGTACACCTTTACCAGTTCACTAAAGGGGAGTAGATTTATGTTGGATCATATTGGATGAATCCCCTGAAGTACTGCCTTGTTCTAATTCCCCTGGTACACTGTATGTGTCAAAAATGGGTAACTATTGCGCTAAGCACAATTAATAACAATAATAATGAACTCTCGAGCAGCCAGCACAATATTGATGAAAAACAATGATAACTAATATAAAATAGGTGCAGCGCTCATAAAAAATGTCCATAAAATATTACCGGTAGTTCATGGATATTGTTGAAGATAGCACACTCGATAAGGTATACACCAGAGATATGCAATTAGCGGACCTCCAGCTGTTGCCAAACTACAAGTCCCATCATGCATTTGCCTCTGTGTGTCATGCTTGTGGCTGTCAGAGTCTTGCTATGCCTCATGGGACTTGTAGTTTGGCAACAGCTGGAGGTCCGCTAATTGCAAATCCCTGGTATACACTATGTGTGGACAGGAAAGGAAAACCACCACCGGCACCCAATCACACTGCCGCTTACCCTCCTCTTTAGACCCTCATAACAAAGGTCAAATAGGCATCGAATGTAATAGAAAGATCCCTCAATCTCTACACACCACAACCAAACAGGCAAAGGTAGATAGATACGGGCACCCTAGTTTCTACGCTCAAATCCCGATTAACCAACCGTCCACACAAGTATTATTCCCATGGAACACAAAGGAACAAACCTCATGGTGCAGTAATTCTCAATCTCATTAAATTAAATGAATAAAAGGTAGTACACTCACAATTTACAGGTAAAAGTCACGCTAGTTTCAATGTGGAAAACTTCCAGCATTCCTCACCGACAAGAAAGCCACTGCATTCTGGCATACACTCGCGTCACATAACAAGCTCCTCCCTACAGGTTTCATCATGAGATGACGTTGTCAGGGGCATGGTTAGACGGGCATTTGAGTGTTATATAGGCGGGACAGCACGCAAACAGCGTAAACGAGCTGCGTTCCAATCGGCGGAAGTTACAGTGATCACAACCAAGAAAGCTATACATTGACTAAAACCCTGCTCCCTAACAGTAATCACACTGTTCTGGTAGATGGTTGCTTGTATCATTTGTATTATACTTCGTCTACCAGAACAGTGTGATTACTGTTATGGAGCGGGGGTTTTAGTCAATACATCGTTTCCTTGGTTGTGAATACTGTTGTAACTTCCATGGATTGGAACGCAGCTCATTTCTGCCATTTGTGTGCTGTCCCACCTAGACATAACACTCGAATGTCCATCTAACCACACCCCTGATGAAGTGACCTCATGACGAAATGCGTAGAGAGGAGCTTGTGACATGACACAAGTGCATACCATGACGCAGTGGCCATCTTGTCTGTGGGGAACGCTGGAAGTTTTCCACATTAAAACTAGCGTGTCTTTTACCTGTAAATTGAGGGTGTACTACCTTTTATTCATTTAATTAAATGAGATTGAGGATTACTGCACCATGAGGTTTGTTCCTTTGTGTTCCATGGGAATACCGGCAATACTTGTGTGGAGTTCACTGTATGTGTCAGTATGACATTGTAGATGGGAAGGGCAGTGACTGTTTGGGAGGGGTACTGGACAGCCAATAACATTCTGTTCCATATACAGCTGTTAACATGGCTCTTCTGCCCTCATATGGTAAGTACATAAACTTGTCTTTTTCAGATATTAGGGCAATTCTTCATTTAACAAATCTGCTTTCCAGAATTCAATGTTATAAATGGAATACAGTAAAATATGGTTATAAACCATTAAAAACTGTAATAAATCTAAATTATTTAAAGCAGTCGCACAGCCTTTCAGAGATATGAGCACAGGCACTACATTACACAGTAGACATTGTCTCAGAGGACACGATTCGTTTAGGATGAAGGGTCAAGTGTTAAAAGCAACCTGTATGAGCAGAGATAAATAGGCTTCCACTTTCCTTCTAAAAATTGTAGCTGCCTGGTTGTCTCTGGCTTCAATATTTTGAATGTTTGACGTGTTCCTGGTCAATAACTTAGAAAATAGGAGGATCAGCATGACAGACAGAAACTAGCATGTGTATAAGGACAACAATGGCACCCAACCTACTGTATTTCCCAGCACAGGTTAACTTAAAATAATACTTCCATGTTATGCTTATATCCCTGCTGCTTATTTACCAGGTAGGTTTGGCTGATTTAGATTTTTTAACGCTGCTTCATAGATTTATCACAATTCTTGCATCTAGTGTCACCGATTGCTGAAGTGGCTGCTCATCTGTAATTTATATGTGTTAGCGTGGATATCCTAAATGATTTTTGATTTTGAGTCCTCATTAGGTGATACAAGACAAGTACTGATCTTTAGAAAGCAGGCAGACTGATAGTACCAGTAGCACAACTATATTACAGGGTCCCATAACAAAATTTGAATGGGAACCCACTGTACCATACCCTAACTACCATGACAGGTAACAAAAGCCTGAAGGGGA